>OU342972.1:57500-1307500 GCA_910592155.1 Ypsolopha scabrella | reverse complement strand
ACAGCCCACATTCGGGAACACCAGCAGCCTTTCAGGGATTAATTGTAGTATGTTGGTCAGTAGAGTGAGTTTGCCAACGTTACTGGTGTGGTTGCAGGAGCGATAATCAGTGTGCACCGGCGCGTGGACGAGAACTGGGCGGAGGGGAGGCTCGAGGAGCGGGTCGGCATCTTCCCCATCGCGTTCGTCGAGCTGAACACTGCGGCGCGGCAGCTCATGAACACGTCAGTCTCCACCTGCTCACGCTCCTCGCACGCCGACGATACAGCGATGTGTCGCCACCAAACTCTAGAAATATCTACTAACTATAAATAGATGTTGTCTATGAAAACTTTGCTATTTAAAACAGTTAAAGGCATAATTAGATTATTTGTTTCTGAAGTAGCAGCACTTCAGCAGTTCTTACAGCCCTAAGCATCTATAGATCTCAAAATTAACAGAAATGAATCAAGGTTACGCGAGGAAGCATACGGGAGGAGGGAGCGGGGGTGCAAGACGCACCGCTGAAACCTAATGATAGTCCAACTAATAGACCTAATGAAACGTGAGTACGAGTGTGGATGTGACTTGCATTTCACTGTCAAAACTCGGAAACGCTTTGATTGATTAATATCATCTAAATCGGTGATGATGCATCAACCTATCAGTTATTTCTCATGATAAAGCCTACTAGCATTCGATATGCCTTTTCACAAGTCTCAACAATATGGTCCTTGTAGTTGGGAATTTAGGGTCAGGCCTAAGTCACGTATCTTGGATATTCGCTCTAAAGGCGCGTCAAAAAGTCGATATGTCAGAGGGGAATGAGAGTGAGAAAAAGATATACATTCAGTCATACATTCAGTCTCGTTATTTACAGCCGGGTAGAGTTTTAGGTCATCAGCAAACATTAAGCATTCAGCGGTACAAAGACCCTCGGCAAGTCATTAATCATTATAAAAATAACGTAGGTCCAAGCATAGAGCCTTGACTGATGCCAGACCTCGTATAATACGATGTAGAATTATAGCCTAATATACTGTGATATATTATTTAAGTAGCTAGAGAAGAAATGAAGTAATTTGGAATTAAATACATTTTTGTAAGATAATTTCGTTATCGATTAAGTCAAAACCCTTTTTAAAGTGAAAATATGCTGTTATTGTCGAATAGGGAGTGTTTTTCAATACATTTTAGATAGTAAAGTATATATTGTCACGTTGCAGGCCGCCGCTGAACCGGCCCGTGCCGCCGCTGCCTGAACTCGCGCGCCCCTCGCACTCCGAGCTGCGGCATCACGCGCAGGTCACAACAACTACAAATGTGTTTACAGAGCGATGCCCTGAAGTAAAATGAATCACCACTTTAAATAGAATGTTCTCTGGTTACAGCACTCGCACCGTTACCAGCCGATGTCGATGTCGACGCCCGCCACCGTGCACGGGAACTACCAGAACGTCGCCACCATGAGCCAATCACACCCCAACTTCCATCCCGCACACAACACGCCCCACTCGCAGATACTCGTCGGCCAACACGCGATACACGGCCTCGTCACCACCACCGCGGTGCCGCGCAACATCATGGAGCCGACCAACACCAAGCATCTCGAGCTCATACACTTCACTAACATGCACAACAAGGCTGGACACCAAACCACCATGGGCTTACAGAGCGTCTCTAGAATAAACGACGGCTTCGACCGACTGAGAACCGTCAAGTATGACAGCTTCAACTCCACCCCAGTGCATCACAAAGCGGAGACGACATATCAGAACGTTCGCGTACCGGTCTCCGTGGCTACATTCAATACGCAAAATAGCTCAGACTCTAGTTCCAGTGTAAATACGCCCTCAGTTGGCATCAGTTCGACGACCACTCCCAACACTAGCTCGAATACTAGTTCTTGTGAAAGTGCCGAACCCAGCGTCCCGAGCAGTCCAGATAACAATACCGAGCGAAATCCGACCGTAACACCCGCCAATACGACACAAAATACAACGCAGACTGAGGAAGAACCGCAAAATCCTGACGTAAACACGTCGATGGGCGTTCTTAGTTTAAACGAAAGTTCGACGGCCACGAACACGTCTCTGAACGTCAGCTTGCCGCCTTCAGAAAGTCCAGTGCAGAATCAGACCGAGTCCCAAGAGAGTACGAGCAAATGTGAACCGAGACTAGACGCTCCGTCCTCATCTAAGAATCAAAACCCAACGAGACCCAGCGGGCCCGACTCTCTGTTGAATTTCGGTTTAGGATTGCAGGCGGCGCTCTCGCCCTCTCACGGTAAAGACGGGAACTACATGGCGCGAGCGCATCGGGAACATAACCACAACAGAGAAAGAGATAAAAGACACAGTTTGACTCCGGCGACACATTTGAATCCTAATCAGCATTCGCAGAACAGGCAAGTGTATTTTTGATATCAAGCCTTTTGCCATAGTATAAGTAACGGGCCGAAACGAACCACCGCCAAAACATGGTTCAACTCGGTTTACGACAGTCGCGGTCGCACCGCAGTTACGTACGCACGTTGTCTCTGTGACGTTCCCGCGCATTTTCGTAAATTATGGCACGAAATTACAGAGTATGTTGTGCATTGTATGGTTGCTTAAATACAACTTTTATAATAATAATATAGCATCATCAAATACGTAAACAGTCAGTTGGCAGCCCTAGGGCGTGTTTAGGCACTGAGCGGCCGTAGGTATTGATTTCAAGGACACCGCCCAGTGAAACTACTGTTGTTACCTATACTGTGCTTTTGCTTACTGATACCTGATACAGATATTTTATTTCACGAAGTCTGTTTGTCCATGGATGTAGTAGTGACTCCTATAGCGCTCCCGAGGTTACGCACACTATAACCATAGCTGCACGGACTTCGTGAGTAGAATATCCGCACTAGGACGCGCACATTTTTTTGGTTCCGTTTTACCACTTTAAAGTCCATTGTTCAATGTGATATATATCTAATCCACAGACACTCAGCAGAGATTCTAGCGACAAGCCTCCTCGACCAGCCAGAGCGGGACAGAACTCCTTCAGCCCGCGACAGGGAGAGAGACAGAAGACGCCGTCGGTCGAGGAGCAGCGAGCGAGCGCTACCGGCCGCGTACATCGCCCTCTACCCGTACAAGCCGCAGAAACCTGATGAATTAGAACTTCGGAAAGGAGGTAAGTCATGATGATGACCTTTTGTGTTGACGGTACCCATTTCGTGAACGAGGTCGAAACGAAAATTAAATGAAGGAGTCAACACTAGGAGTGGGTTGACTACAAAGTCTACTAGTATAACGTCCTCACAAAGCTGTCTCCCATCCTCTTTGCTTAATTTAAACGGAAACCTTCGAAGTCATCCGGTGCATCATTCAAGAACGGCACTTAATTTTTTTTAATTTACACAGTCTTTTCTGTGAGATTTTTTTTCAGTATGATAAGTAGATTATGTGGTTTCATTTGAAGATACCTGCCCTTCATCCGATATTATATTCATTCAAAATACAAATAAAAGTATATCAGTGGCGTGCATAGGATTTTTAAGTAGGGTAGGCACAAAACTGTCCTTATGTTCTTTGCACGTGTTATAGCGAGAATTACGATAAATAACGATACAACTCGCACAGGTGTCTTTCTCTTTTGTCCAAGCTCATTGGCTAAAAACCTCTTACCCCACTATCAAAAATGAATCTCCGACTTCCTACGCACCAATCCACTATTTAAAAATGTGTGGTGCCATCTAGTAGCAGGTAGTGCAACTAATTATGATGACAACGTGGTTGCTTCGCACAGGCGTTGCGTATTTTAATGAAAATGTGTGCGTGCTTGGCGCGAGCCGCTGACGTCATGGGAGTATAGTTACAAATGCACACACAGAGAATTGCCTTCGAATTTTAGTTATGCGTATTGACACGGTAGCGCGAGCGCTGCGAAGCAGGCAGGTAGATATTTCAAAGAAAGGGTGAAGCTTACCTGATTATAATATTGAAATAGTTGTGTGTACCTTCCTATATTTATAGGTAAATAGATAGTGATCTAGTTAGCTAAGCCAAGCCCACGGTAGGGATTGCGTATTTGCCTATATGAGATGCACGCCACTGAAGTATATAGTATATGTGTATGTTCTTGTCCCAGGTATCTACACGGTGACGGAGCGGTGCCGAGACGGCTGGTACAAGGGCTGCTCGGACAGGACGCAGCGCTGCGGCGTGTTCCCCGGGAACTACGTCGCGCCCGCCGCCAACATCCGACCCAAACATGATAAGGTCTGAACTTCACTCAGCGACCAGGGGGTGTCCACTTACTGCGGAGTGTAGTCTCTCACGTGCCCATCGCCTCGACTAACGACTCGTCCAACCGTTTCCGTTCGTCAACTAACTATGCTGGAAGCTGGTAGTGACCTTCAGGAAACAAATGATCTCTTACATACCCGACGGTGATGTTTGTTAAAAGAAGACAAATTGTAACCATGTGGTTTATGCAGATTGTTTCTTTTGTTCATGACTCTCTGTACAGACATTATTATGTCTGAGGCCAATAAATAATTACGTGTCCGCGTTGAATACAGACCTTTTCACAGAATCTTTTCGTCACAGCACATCAAACAAAGTCCAGTTATAACGCGAACTTATAGACCCTCAATCGTTACTAGAATCTGTAATCCGACCGTAGAGCCGGAACTTGTGTGAGATGTCATTTTGTTTATATTATTTATGATGTCCGCAGGTGGTGGCGTCCCCGGCGAACGCGACAGTGAAGCCGACCCAAGCCGCGGTCGCAACGCCTCAACCCACGAGCTTAGTGCCGTTAGCGCCGCCGCGAGCCGCCAGCCCTGTCGCTCCCGCTGGTAAATACTCTATACATCGACAGTTTACCACCGACCTGGGGACGTGAGACGTTGCGGACAACCAATAACCCCTTCGTCAACGACTATACTCCATTCCGTGTAACAGAAAAAAGAAAATAACAGAAGCAGGGTTTTGAAACCATGTCATACTATGCCCATTATTTAAAATACTGGAAGACACTACGGAAAATCTATCATTTGGCTTCACATGGGTACTACTTTATGCAGAATGTTAATTATTTTATGTGCACATACATATACTGGGTGTAAATAGAGTGCTACCATTAAATGAAACCACATATTCTACCGACCCTACTGGACCACTTTTCCCAAGAGTCATAACCTTAGTTTGGGAAATAATTGAGTTCCAAACAAAAATGCGTGAACCCTAACGCACCGACATACGGGCAAGTTTAGAGAGAGCGTCCTCCGTGAAACAGCTGTTCCGGTGCAGCGTTCTAAAATAGACCTTCCTCCTACGAGATAAAGTCTTTGAGTTACAGTTGAATATCTTTTTCTCTGAAGATTTGCGCGAGTTTTTGTTTCGAATAGTTGTTCAGTGTGATCAGTAGAGTAAGTGGTTTTATTTAAAAGTCACACTCTATTTACGCCCGGTATAGCGACAAGGCATATTATAAAACGTACTTAGTACAAAGAAAGCATTTTGAGTCACTCACTAAAAAGTCAAAAAGTTTTTTGTCACCATTTCGTGGAAGTGTGCGCCATGAGGAACCTATTCTTCCTTCTTTCCAATTTTATGAAATGGAGTGTACTATATAAACAGTAGCTGGGACCAACGGTTTGACGTGCTTTCCGAGGCATGCAAATTGTCCTCCGACGAGATAAGAATTTGCGACTTGTGCGTAATCCGAGACTCGACCAGCGGGCGTTTTATGTAACGTTGTATCGGTTGACAATTCGTTGCCAAACTCTAAAAACAGATAAATACTGAACTTTTAAACTTGCCCTCAGTGTGTATTGAACTGTTCGCGAACTGTGACGTCACTTTAAATACGAACGTATCTTCAGATAATCGGAATTTGATAGTATATCGATGTTTGTCAACCGAGTCAAAGATTCATATAGGTAATCTAGGGGCTGGCTACAAGAAGGTCAAACGGGCGATGAAAGTTGCAGTATTATAAACCTCGTTTCAATACCCCATCGTAAGGCAGATGGAATTTGTCGCCGTGACTATGAGTAGAGAGAGATAACGACCGACCCAAATGTTTGATAACCCGGTTCTTTAACATCAGACAAATGTCGGTTTCGGAATGGTTTTTTATCTTTCGAGAGAAGTATTAATCGAATCTCAACCGTAGTTGAAACAATTCTACAAAAATCTTTTTTTTTTTGCTCAGTTCAACCGGTTTCATATCCCTGGAACCCGTGTGCGACAATGGTGGCACAAGTACCGCTACAAGGGACGCCCAAATCTGACAAGGTACCCATATTGTGCACTTCATATTTGTTTATCTACACTCAAATCGTAAAATCCTGATTTTGAACTTGAAATAGTGCATTATGATATTGTGAATTACGAACGTCTCTAACATGAAAAATAATAAGTATTGTCGTCTTACAAAATAAGGCTTAAATCTTTTTTTTGCATTTGAGATACTTTTACAGTAAGTGGAAAGGCAAAGGAAACTTCGCCCATACAGTCATGTCTGAGGTTTTAATAGGGAATGGTTCGAAACAGTCGAACTTGTGACCGAACCATTTGTCTCACATACGCGGTGGACTGTTGGATTTTAGCCTCATAATTACATCAATAATTTATTGTTTACTGTATTTTTGTTGGTTCAAAACTGTCTGACTCGAACTGACATTCTCGAAACAGCAACGAAAATGACACAAAACCAGCAAATTAGATAAATTATTACGAGAAAGGTAACCAAGATTTTATGGATTAGAAAAATAGACACATAGTGGTCACGTAAACTCGAGTTAAGTTAGATAAAGTAGTGTATGAAACTGCACCTATCAGGTATTAAAACACTCGTGTGATAATATTATAAACCTTGCCTATACAGTGTGTCCCTCTTAAAGTTCACATCCGAAAAGGGGTGAAACTAGTCCTTATTTTAACGACAATAAAAAGGAAAAAATAAGTCTGGCATTTTTTGTTTTTTTTTCGAGCTTCGTATGGTAGACCCTGTTTGAAAAAATAATCGTTTCCTTTAAAATACGGAGTGTATCTTGTTGAAACAAAAACAATAATGATAAAGAATAATTGATACACAATATCAAATGATTAAAAAAGCCATAAATTTACACGGTTAATTACGAAACAGGATTTCAGAAGTTTTTGTGCCGTATTTTTCAGTTACTGTCAAATTTCTCGAAATAACTTCCCCGTTATTATTATTGTTTATTTTGAATTAACATACCTTTAAAATGAAAAAATAGTGAACCTTATATCTTCAAAATAACCCTCGCTGTGAGTGAACAAAACAAGTCATTCCGAGCGGAATTTTTATTACAAAATCTTGTTTTGTAATTAACTGTGTTTTATGGCTTTTGTATCATTTGTGTGTGTCAATTATTCTTAATCGTTATTGTTTTTGTTTCAACAAGATTCACCCCGTATTTCCAAAGATACGATTATTTTTTCAAACAGAATCTTGGAGATCAAAAAATAATTCTGTCCAAAAAAAATTGTCAAAAATTTTTTTTTCGTTTTTTTGTCGATAAAGGTCTAGTTTCACCCCTTTTCGGATGTGCACTTTTACGAGGGACACACTTTATATTCGTTTTTATTACTCACTGTTTAATCATCAGTTGCAATTTTCATGACGTATTAATAATACCAAACCAAAGCGTTGCTATTTTATATCTACACTAATAATAAAGTAGTAAAAACTCCTGTCTGTTGTACATTGAATATATTTTTAAAATTTTAAATGAGTTGAGTGCAGTGCCCCCGCCAAGTCGAGCTACGAACCTAACAAAATCTTATAGTGACCATACCAATATTACAAATCTTTTGTGTTTTAAATAAATAGATTGACTTGCCAATCGCACTAAATAATCTAATTTAATGTAATATGTATTACTTGTGATATACATTGTGTTTTCATGCCATGGCCGAGTCAATCTATTTATTTAAAACATACAAGATTTTAAATATTAATATGGTCACTCTAAGATGTTGTTAGGTTAGCTACTTATGTAATAACTTAAAACAGAAGGTCCCTTAAGTAGGGACTGAATAAATTATCCGACTTGGATTTACATGGATCTGACAACTTTTTACGGTAGAAGAACTATGCTGCGAGACTTAGTTTATTTTCCAAGTTTTGTTTTTGTCCTGAAACCAAAACTACTATTTTCATAATTATCGTCTGCCTGTATTTTTAACGTTTGTTACAATAAATTATAGTCAAAAGAGAAAGCGAAGTCTGATAAGTCGTCGCTGTCGTCGGGTGTGTCGCTGATGAAGCGCCTCGCCGCCATGAAGAAGTGCAAGTCTCCGCCGCCGGCCGGCTACAGCTGCGACAACCCCGTGTTCGAGGACGCGCCGGGCTCCTCGCTCGTGCTGCCGCCGTCCACACAGGGCCACCATCCCGTGCACGTCAGGTACACATGCTAGCACATACACACTAGCGGAACGACGTACTACCAAGTACATGATCAATATAGTAACAATACGTATGTAGAGCATCGTTACAAGTTGCAAGAAATGAAAGTTGTTAGTTAATAAACCCGAAATTAAACCCAAATCGACCTAAAATATCTGCATTACGGTAAAATAGTTGGTGCAAATGGGTAACATTATATGAAACCGTATACTCTACTGATCCTACTTGACAGATGTGTGGCTCACACGCATCACTTTACGATCTTTTTGCATTTTTACAGAATATAAATAACCACGTTTTTCAATTTCTTAATTTAAAACTGTGACACTTATGTCTGTGATGGTTGTCTCACGAAATGATCAGGATCAAATGACTTGCCTATAAAATTTGTATGGAATGGTATTATTTTTTTCGTTTACTTGTCTGGCATATTTGATTAATTTTAATGTTACAATAGGGTGTCCCGCAGGGCTCCATATTGGGGCCTTTATTATTTTTAATTTACATAAATGATAGTAAAATAAAAAATAATCGTGTTTTTGGTAGATTAGGTCAATCACAAAATCGTCATTGCATTTTGAAAATGTCTGAAGCATGTGTTTGTTTACCAAACTGAATCGTAGCCTCAACCAGTACTGTCTGATCTATTTCTCTAACACCCACTTCATCTGAATGTTTGCTATATACGTGTTGTCATTGTGAAAGCAAGTGTGAGTTTGTGTTCTTACATGTACAGCTCGGGCTATAGTTCATTTTCATTAACAAAATAGTGAGGCATCCGTGCAACTATCGGGTAATGTTGTATTCACTGTGGAGTAACAAGTCTAACAATGTATATTTCAAAAAGGCACTGTAGAGACATTTAAACATGTACTTCAAATCATTATCTAAAATTAAATTTCATGTCTTTCTGCGCTATGAATGATCGATCCCTTTTTTATGAATAGGACAGGTCGTCATTTTTTATATTAAAATATATTTTGGTTGATGTGAATTTCAAATCACATACAATGCTTATTGCTGAAACGCAGGTATTATATAGGTGGTTCTTCTGTGATCTGCCTATTAAAGCATGCAAACATTTAACCGTCCTAGATTAAAAATTCTAAAACATCTACATTATACGAGTATTACGTACATGGTTTATACATTGTTACCTGATTGGTCGGGGGGCGTGGCTAGGCGGGAGACAGCGATGACGCACTATTTTGTTACGCGAATGAACTATAATTGTGTTACGTGTGGGGATACTGCGAGCTGGCAGCTATCTCCCCACCCGCCTTGTTTGACTGAACATCGTGCACTATCACCGCCTATTGTGTGTCAAATCAACTAACCAGTTACTCCAAGTGTTGCACCAACGCCCGCAACTAACAGTTCAACACTTGCAATAACTTGAACGACAGATCCGGTTCGTGTCCCGTGCAACTGTTGGGCTCGTTGCCGGCCAGTGACGTCACGCGGGGGTCGTCCTCGCACCGGCTCCGAGCGCGGGAGCGGCCGAGCGTGCTGCCGAGCCAGCCCGACAGGTAATCTCAGCCTTGTGCCGTTCGGAATTAGGTCCACTTTCTATTCACACTCGGCCGCAAGGACAAGCTGACTTGGGAATAAACGGAGAAAGGTAAGTTTATGATAACTTATTAGACGCTAAAAAGTAACTTATTTCTCTTCAGTTTGTTTTCTTAAGTTTTTTTATTTGATTGTGCTTCATTTTTTGTTCGTTTGCATCGTACATTTTCGTGTTATTTACCAGTTTGTTTACTAACTTATTATGCACTGGCACCATGCATTTCGTATTTAACATATTACATGTTCAATTAGGTGCCCTTCGAGTTCCGCTCTCATTTTTCCAGATTGCATTTATTGATGCTAAGATAAGTTTGATCTAACACATTATATTTGGAAGTCCCTGTTGGTATTTTTTAACACGATGCTTTCGGTGAAGAAATACACCTCATTAAACGGGACTAAAACACACCATATTGAGAGTAACTTTTCAGTGATAAAGTTCACTCATCTAACAACAGTGTCTCGCTAACATTGTCTAAGTTATTAATAAACCCTTAAAATTTCCGAACACATTTACATGAATTTTATATTTTTTGTAGGATGTCATTGGAAATTTTATTTTACTAAAATACTAGTTTTTTTCTGCATTTACGCGTTTCTTTTTTCTTTACAAATGTGGAAGAAACGAAAGAGGTGTGTCAGGATCGTGCCAGATGATGATCCTCAGTCCCTGCCTTTATTTATATGTAAACAATTATAAAACAGCCAATGTGTGCCGAGAAAGGCCAAAATTAGAGACGAAGGTGTTGGTTCAGTTTAGTTTCATACGTATTATACATTTTATTTTTTATGAAATCTGGCAAACTGCAAAAGTAATTTGGTCTTTATTTACTACTACTACTATGACACAAAATTTGCTACTTTCGATTTATTTCCTTGTTTTTTTTTTCACTTTGAATTGTAGGACCTTATATACCAGATTTTCTGTAATTTGGAAAGGTAGCGCGTATATGTGAAGTATATCTATATTATAATAGTATTATAACTCCCCAGGCCGAGTGAGAACCCGTGGCAGTCGCAGCACCGCAAGTCGCAGTCGCTGGACGTGAGCGCGACCCGGCGGGAAAGAGACAGAGATAGACATCACTCGCAAACTGTCAAAGAGAGGTACATTATTCATTTAAATCTGGTTAATTTTGACCGTGCTCGAGACCCGGCTCATGCGAGGACCACGGGCAACGACGCTCCAAGCGAATTCGCTCTGCGCTGGTACAATGTTGTATGAGCTTGACGCCGACGCTTGCAGTGCAGAGCGAATTCGCTTGCAGCGTCGTTGCCCGTGGTCCTCGGGTTAGAGCTCCTCGCATCAATTATATATTTTATTTGTTTATTTCTTTATTTACCTAATTATTTACAACCTATTACAGTAATTAATTAACAATATTACGATTCAAATAAGAATATAACAATAAATATTTAAACACAACCTGATACATTTACAATATTATTACGTTCGCAATAATCAGAGCAAACTCTCAATATTTTGCTGCATGGATCATGAAAGATGTCAGAGTCAGACGAATGATTGAGAACTAAGTTCAGGCCATTGATCATTCGGCAGAGAGGGGAATATGAATACGACACAGTCTTACAATTAGGAACCGCAAGATGGCGTCGTGTACGAGAGGATCGTGTTGTGGCAACATACTTGTTAGGGACATATAATCGGCACAACTGGTCATGTAACGCGGGACAACCTATAACTCCACGCAATACCTTTAATGCGACGGTTAATTCGTCCTTACCACGTCTAGATTTCAATGAATTCATTCCTTAGCCCCAAGTAAAAACACAGTGGGGTAAAGCAAAGGGTGATACCCATAAGTCCGCTTAGACGAGTAGCTTAAGCAAGCTTTCTGGACCTTTTCAAGCATAGTTATGTACTTGGCTTCATGCGGATTCCATACACAGGCACTGCTTTCTAATTTACTTCTCACGAGACTGCTGAACAAGTTTCATTACACTCGGATCGTGGAGATCTCGCATGTTACGAAACACAAATCCAAGGCGTCTGAAGGATTCAGTTGTAAGAGGCAATATATAGTAATATGTCCAATTGTTATTAAAAATCAGGAAATTTGAAAATTAACTTTACAACAAACCTATTAAAACGTAAATTTATCGTTTTCTTATTACCAAAAGTGAAGCCGAATGTGTTTTCATTGTTTTAAATAAAATCAGAAATAACTTTTTCTGTGAGGACTCGCAATATTTTTGTATTACCTGGCATGCTGTAAGTTCATGGTACTAATTATGAGAGGTTGGATTGCATCACCCGAGACTCTAAATTAAAGTGACGTTTACAATTAGCTGTTATCGAAAATAAATTAATAATAATAATATAAATTAGAACCTATTTAGAAATATAAATTGCTAGAGGTGTTTGTAAAACGACCGGGTTTTGCCAATTTAATCTAAAAATTGCTTCGGCAAGTCCAAACCCGGTGTAAAGGCACGCGGTATATCGTTTTGTCTTCCTAATCTAATACATTTATTGCTACTGTAGCATTTAAAATAAATAAACAATACAAATCCGGCGTCGCTGGACCATCTCACCAGCGTCATTCAACTTCTTAAAGTATGTATTTAAAGGATTTCTACTAATACAAGTGTTCATCTTAAAAGGAGTATTCGTCACCAAAAAATCTGTAACATGTGGTTGGGGAAAAAGTTTCTTCGCATTTATATGAAAATTGAAAACATTTTTTATAAAGTTTATTTACATTAACTAAAGTATGTAGGTGCCATTTTGTTCGATAACTTTCTGCCATCTTGTAGGTAGGGACATGATTCCATTGCTATAGAAATTCTGGGACTTCTGATCAAAAAACCGCGACAAGTGGTTTTGGCAGTCCTCTCGTGATGTTTACCTGACACTGCCTAAAGAATTCTGAAGAGACCGAAACAAGTGGAAATCTGAAGGTGCAAGGTCAGGACTATACGGCGGATGCATTAATACGTCCCAGCCAAACTCTCTTAATTTTTGCTGAGTGGCTAAAGATGTCTGAGGTCTAGCGTTATCATGATGAAAAACCACACCCCTTCTGTTGACTAATTCCGGCCGCTTTCTCTCAACTTCTTGCTTTAATCTCATCAGTTGTTCGCAGTAGAGTTCAGAATCGATGGTCCTTCCTGGCGGTAACAGCTCATAATGAATAATGCCCTTCCAATCCCACCATACACACAGCATTACCTTGTTGCGAGATAACCCGGGTTTCGCCAGAGTCCGTGAAGCCTGACCAGCCTTTGACCACGACCTTTTACGCACGTTCTTGTCGTACATGATCCACTTTTCATCACCAGTTATCAGGTTTTTCAGAAATGGTTCGGTTTCATTACGTCGTAATAAAGAATCACAAATGAGTACACGGTTCATTAAGTTTCTTTCAGTGAGCTCATGAGGCTCCCAAATATCGAGCTTTTTTGTGTACTCAGCTTTTTTCAAATGCGCCAAAACTGTTTTGTGGTTAATCTCCAGTTCTTCAGCTACATCGTAACTACTGATATGCCGATCTTGCTCCACTTTTTCATAAATGGCATCCATTTTATCCGTAACAGGGCGCCCAGAGCGAGGTGCATCTTTGACATTAAAATTTCCGGATCGAAAACGCTTAAACCAAATTTGTGCTACCCTCACAGACACTGCACTAGGTCCATAAACATCACGATTTTTTTTCGCGGCTTGCGTTGCCTTTTTACTTTTTTTGTAGTAAAATTTTAAAATGTATCGAATTTCTTCATTAGATTCACTCATCTTAACAGTAAGAAAAACAAATGAAAATCACACATTTTACCTAATTTGAATCTGGAATTGTGTGGCGAAATCCTAGAAAGGCCTATGTCCAGCAGTGGACGAAACAGGCTGATGGATGGATGGATGAAACTTTTTAATAATACCAAAACCAGCCAGATACAAATGGTATAGCCAAAGAGATTTTATTATAAGTTCATACATAGTTTTTGCGAAAAGAGTATTTCCCCAACCTATTAAATAAATAATTTTGATTTAAATTTTTATTTCTCGAGCTCATCTTGGCGCAAGCCTAAAACAACGAAGAAGGTTTAACTGCATTAGACGGGCGCTCGATACGCATTGATTGAACGACAATCATGTCTCGTTGCAGATTCCGCTGCATAGTCCCTTACCCGCCCAACTCTGAGTACGAGCTGGAGCTGAAAGTGGACGACATAGTGTTAGTACACAAGAAGCGCGGCGACGGCTGGTACCGCGGCACGCTGCAGCGCACCGGGCAGACCGGCCTGTTCCCGGCCTCGTTCGTGCAGAGTTGCGTCGAGTGACACGTGTTCTAGTGCACGTGTACTCTTATATATAGCACGAGCTACAGCTGAAAGATCCACGCCCACATCGTCATCAAAATTGTATCTCCACGCATGCTAGACCGTTCTTGTGAAAGATCAAGATACCGGCCAAGTTAACTTGAAACCTGGCGAGCGAGAGGTAAATATAACCTGTAGTATGAGCGATCGCGGGTAGGACAAGGAAAGCGGAGTCTCAAGTGCACTTGGCTGGTTTACTTCACCGTGTTTGTCACAGACTCACTTTTACTTGTAGGTAGATTTTTGCGGTCAGATAAAAAGTGTTTTGGAAGAGGTCTCACTTTTAGGAAAATTGCAGGGATTTATGAAGTTACAGTAAAATTATTGAAATTTTGTTATAAAATATCGAGTCAGTGGGTAGTTAGGTGTATAAATGGAGATTGTATTTTGATAGTCTCGTTTTGTTCAGTACTTCATTTCAACTTTTTTGACTGAAAAAAACCTACTGCCATTACTATGTTATCAGGTTTTTTAAACTTATTATATATTAAACTATATTTGTTTTTTTTTATAAACTAGTGGGCCCAATAGAAATGTCCAGACAAAATATTTTCATAATTTGAAAACCATTTGAAAGCAATAAAAATTATATTTCACTGCCCATTTATTTTGTAACCAGCGAACACTGTTTGCTGTTTGTACAGCAGTTGAAGTAATTAAAGTAGGAAATATAGGAATGAATAACTATATATTTTTAATATTTAGACTTTAAATACACCTTATAAAATAGACAATAGTATCTTTCATTTAATACAAGTTTTATTATATGTAATCGGATAAGAGTAACACGTTGTATAAATATATTTGTTTTTATCATATTGTTTACTCATATTATTTTAGATTTAAACTTTAATACGCTTATTACGATATAAATAATAATTTCGTAGACTGCCATATTGTTTTATATTTCTAGTTATTATTTTTAATTATTTCGGTGCATTATAATTTCTTTATTTTATTTGTTTTATCACATTGTCTCATTTAACGATACAACACCTTTTGTAAAACGGTTACAAGAGAATGCTGCTAGAATTTTTTAGTGAAATTAACATTTTCGACCAATCAGAATGCAGTATTTTAGGTATTTATAGTAATTGTACCAAACTTCGTTGAGTTTTGTACGCTAGGAAAATTTAGTATATCGTAGCAATGTTAATATTTGTGTTTTTTCCAGATATTCAAATTGTATAGTTAAATATTAAGAAAGCTAAAATATTGTCATGGCGTTCTATTTATATAAATCAATTAATTGTTAATAATTTATCTAGTAAAATATGTAGCGTTCTCAGAAAGTTTGGATATTTCTTAGAAAATTTTAAATTATTGTTTATATTTTAATGAAATTAAGACTGTATTATGGCGAAGTGTACACATGTGTATATCATTCTTATTAACGTAAATCAAAAATCAATACATAAATACTTAACACTCGTTGTATTTAACTATTATGTTAATTTCCGAATTATTTTGGTTAAAACGATTTGAAGTAACTATTTATTTGGCCATCTGTCAGGTAATACAGACAAAAACGTAATAGATAGACCAAAGTTGTTTGTCTCTTAGATATTTTTACTTTGATTTTCAAGTCAATATGTCCTTCATCGGCGAAATTTACACCGGCCAAAAAAAGATCGGGGACAATTTCGACGATAGAACATTAATGTATAAAGGAATATCTATAAATATTATATACGTATCTGCTCAAGAAAGCGTTAATCTGATTAAATTTAGTAACTTAATTTAGTTAATGAGTATGTACTGAAAAATGGTCTCTTGAAAGTACATTAATGAATTTAGATTTCAATTTTACTATTATATGGCCATTTTGTACATATTATTCTTTGTATGTATTGTTCATTACCATTATATTGACGCAGAGGCGGACTTCCGATAACGCCGACTAGGCGCAGGCCTGGGGCGGCTAATTTGTGCCCGCTACCGGGGCGGGATGGTCCAAATAGTGACGTCAAAGAATTGTTCATAGATTCCTCACACCTAAAATATGCCATGTATGTTTCACGATATTTGGTAGTTTAGAAGTTACGATTTTTTTATGTGTATTTGCAAATTTTCTACCGCAGTGGCTTTTTTGTTGTAAGAATTTTGTACATATTTTTTTTGTAACATAACTCCCTTGAGTCACTCTTCCTTACGTAAAATAATCAGCTACAAAAAATCCATCAGAGTTACCAAAATAAAGTGAAATTATTTGGATCGAGTTGAACATAGTAAAATTTTCAAAATTCGTTTAAAATTACAAAATGGATGTTTTATAGGTTCAAACTAATTTTAAAAATTTCAGCAGTTTATCAGCTTACCAAGAAATATAAAAAAGTGCTCCTTAATAGGCCATTTTACGATGATATGGGCTTCCAAAGTTAGTTAGGTCTAGTATTATATTATTAACTTTGTATTGGGGTCTTACTCGCGATAACTAACAACATACCTTAATAGATATGTGCTTGACGTTTCGACGCCTCTGTAGGCTGTCGTGGTCACAATCTAACTAAAAACTAAAAAAAGTTAATAACGTGTGAAAATCGTGAAAGTTTAAAGTTTAGTATTATATTATCTTTGGTTAGGTAAAAAATTGGTTAGGATAAAGTACTGTTTGTAAAAATTGTTTTAGATATAATTTTTTCATTTTTATGGTCAACATTAGTAATACATCATCAGAAGCATTCACTTAAACATAAACTTAAACTAATACCAAATGTCTGTAAAGATTTACAAAAATACTTTTTTTTTATTGTTCACTAATCGTTCAGTTTGAACATAATTGTATTTTATTTAAATGCTTCTGGTGATTTCTTACTAATGAAAAAACTAGCTTAAACGATTTTTACAAACAATACTTTTTCATAACCAATATCTTACAACTTTGGAAGCCGATATCATCATAAAATGGCCCATTAAGAAGCACTTTTTTTTCATTTCTTGGTAAGCTGATAAACCGTTGAAGTTTTAAACATTAGTTTGAACCTATGAAACATCCATTTTGTAATTTTAATAGAATTTTGAAAATTTTTCTGTCTTTTTTTGGTAACTCGTATGGATGTTTTGTAGCTGATTATTTTACGGAAGAGTGACTCAAGAGAGTTATGTTACAAAAAAATATGTACAAAATTCTTACAACGAAAAAGCCACTGCGGTAGAAAATTGGCAAATACACATTAAAAAATCATAACTTCTAAACTACCAAATATCGTGGAACATACATGGCATATTTTCGGATACACCTAGGTGTGAGGAATCTATAAAAAATCTTTGACGTCACTATTTGGACCACCCTGTATATCTCCTAAGGAATATCATCATACTTGTAAGTGTCGAGATTACCATTACGCCGGCTCTTACAATTTGAGGGCTTTTCTAATACATCATACATTGTTTACCTTTTTAAATTTCTTTCAATTTTGTGTCTTTAATTCGACTTTTTGTATGCCGATTCTAGGACACTCACGTTAATAAATGCTCACATTTAAACGTTGAATAGTTCGTAGAAAGGGGCGCCTGGTACTGAACGACCTACGGCGGCTTAGACGGCTAGTCCGCCTCTGTATCCACCTACAGATTTATACATTTGGAAAACGCGTGTTTAATAATGTCACAAAAATGTATGTTTTGAAAGAACTGATTCTTTTATAAGTTTTATTTATGAACCTTTATAACACATTACAATTAGTTAATAAATAAATAAGTATTTTAATCTCGATACAATTTTCCACAACGAACGAATATCTTTAATTTATATTTTAAAAACAATGTTAATCCTGCGTGAGTTTAAATACTGAGATTTCATGTATTTGTTATGCTACGAGTATCTTCAGATGAAACATTTCTCGAAAGTGTTTTACTCGTACAACAATGACATTAGTATTTGCTGCCCCCTTGTCTTGTGTTAAAGACTATATTATAATCTGTCTTCATATTTAAATTGCTTCTGTCTAGTGTAATTTTAAGGAAATCATATCGAAAAGTTAAATTAGGTACATAATTAATTTTGAAAGAAATAAAAGTTTCTTCTTTAAAAGTGGTTGTTTTATTTCACTATAGCCAGCCAAGGCCAGAGAATGGAGACCACGTACAGCAAAGCGTAGCGTAGGCCGACCTCGTGTCCGCTGGAACGACGACCTAAAGGACGTTGCAGGGGGTGGGCGGCTGGATGAGGAGGACGGAGGACCGACATGAGTGGCGAAATTTGGGAAAGGCCTATGTCCAGCAGTGGACGAACACGGGCTGATGATGGATGGATGGATCGACAGCCAAATGTAAGGTGCCCTAGAAACAAAAATAAAATGCATAAATATGTATTGTATAGTCAACGTAGTTCGACGTATATTATAATAGTTCAAAACGTATTATTACTACACATTCATTAGAAACAAATCAAGTAAACAAGTGTTTCCGAAGCGATTTAATTCGCTATAAATAAAACAATGTATTAAAAATGCCAAAAGTACTCTCCGGCGGGGAATCGAACCCCGGTCTCCCGCGTGACAGGCGGGGATACTTACCACTATACTACCGAAGATTGTGGTTGAGTTGGCGAAATATACAAAATAGTTATAGTGAACTTCATACGAGTGACGTCATTATCTTTAATCTTCTCGATAATAATAATAACTCGTCTATCATACCCAATTTGTATACGAGTATAATCATCACGTTAAAGCGGGCGTAGCGGGAACTGCCATTCATGGTGCACTGTGGTGAAAAACAAAGCTGACAGAAGAATATGCTTAGGGTGGGCAGCATTCGGGAAGTTACGTCATATATTGATGTCGTCAATACTATAATTAAGAATACGTGTGCTTAAATGTTTAACCAGTGGAAACGAGGAGATACGTCTTTTTGTCTTTTCCTGTCTTTGTCTAAAACTCATTGATTATAGTAAAAATTGTTCTTTTTATCTCTCAAGAATAATGAAATAGGGGGCCCAATGAGAATTGTCACTTTTAGACCATTTTTAGGGCTCCGTACCTCAATGAACAAACGGAGCCCATATAGGATCACTTTGTTGTCCGTCTGTCTGTCAAGATCCTTTATCTCGGAAACGCGTGAAGGTATCGAGTTGAAATTAAAACCATATACTCAGGTCTATAGTCCCTTAAAGCTGTCAAAATAGAAAACTTCTAAGTTAACATGAAAAAAGATACGGCTGTTTATGCCGCATAGAGAACTGCCAATAGATAGCCTGCCATGCTGGCGCGGCGCCTGTAGTATTGTATAGTACGTTACGCGACATGGCGGAAGTGCGGGCAGTATGAAACGGCCCGCACTCTCGCCTGCCTTAGATAAAACAAAAGGAAGACCCGGTAGCCCGCTTCTCGCGCGCGGTATTGGGCCTGTTTTGTGCAGCTTGTCTCGCTCGCGCCACTGTCGAAGCTTGTCGTTCCATCTCTGTCGTTCGGTGGTCCATTATTCAGTTGAAGAACGTAGGTAACGCCAACGCTCGCCTGTCGCGACAAGTACATACCTAATACCTATACAATGAACCGTGAATCAGCTCAATCAGCAGCTATGATCGATTTGAAAGTGACACTTGTCGCGAATACTTTCACTTGCCGAAACTATCTTCTTGCTATACTAATAACATAGTAGATAGTAAAAAGTCGTGCCTGTACCGACATAAGGGGTATTCATAAAATAACGGGTCAGAGATTGGAAAAACGCGGGCGAAGGCTAGTGGTATAATAAGTATTATAACGATATTACTAATTCTTTATTCCTGTAGTGTAGCTACATGATATAACACTCGTATCTATTACAAGTCAAACTACCTAAATCAAATTTAAAACATTAAATCGAACTAAGTTTTGGGCTTACTTATATTTAATAAATCATTACACGTACATAAACTAAATTAAAGGTACTACCTACCTACAGTCATTGATATGTAAGTATGTATAATATAAATTAATACTAAACGATTGCTATGAACTTCAATTTGTAAGTTAACTTAGGTATATTGGTGTCGATTCGGTGCAGACAGGACTAACCTTATTTTAAGCGTCCTGTCCTTGTCTTTTCGATCATCCATCCATCCATCCATCAGCGTGTTTCGTCCACTGCTGGACATAGGCCTTTCCAGGATTTCGCCACTCTTGGCGGTCCTCCTGGAAGAAATGCGCCCATACTCACACACGCTGGGCAGGCGGTTTGGTGAGCGCGGTGCCGAAACCCTTGCACCAGTGACGCCGCTGCCCGTCACTAGTCTGTTTTATATAAGGCCCGGCAATTGGGGATGGATATACCGCCATCCATCGGTCCCAGGCAATGGTGGGCCGCCTGGTTTTGCCTGAGAGCTGTTCTCTTATTCTCCCCCGAATAACTTCGGGAGGATTTGCGAGCAAGATGGTGGTACCTCCACAGTCGAGCCCAGCATCAGCTCTACCACATAAATTTCTTTGTCTTTTCGATACAGAAAGAAAAAGACAGAATGCTTCAATTAAGTTTAGTTCCGTCAAATAAGTTAAGTCGTGTTACACCGAATCGACACCATTGTTTGTGACTTTTAATAAATAAAATTTCCATCCATCAGCCTGTTTCGTCCACTGCTGGACATAGGCCTTTCCAGAATTTCGCCACTCTTGGCGGTCCTCCTGAAAGAAATGCCCATACTCACACACGCTGGGTAGGCGGGTTGGTGAGCGCGATGCCGAAACTCTTGCACTAGTGACGCCGCGCCGCTGCCCGTCGCCAGTCTGTTTTATATAAGCCCCGGCAATTGGGGATGGATATACCGCCATCCATCGGTCCCAGGCAATGGTGGGCCGCCTGGTTTTGCCTGAGAGCTGTTCTCTTACTCTCCCCCGAATAACTCCGGGAGGATTTGCGAGTAAGATGGTGGTACCTCCACAGACGAGCCCGGCATCAGCTCTACCACCAAATTTTGCAAGAATTTAAAATTTGCAAGTCAATAATTAGATATGTTTACATACTTTATCACAATTATTTTAACGAAAAATACAATCAAGGTTTTTTTTTTGTAAAATTTTGTCTACATTTTTGCAAATAGCGCACGTGACTAGGTTTGCGAACTGTCCCGATTTAATATTGTGTATCGCATTCTAATTTCCCTAAATAGTTAGAGACCAAATAGACCAACAAATATGGTCTGAACATGATAACTTGACGGAGCCCCATTTCTTTATTTTTGAATAAAAAGTGAAAGAAAAGTACTCTATTATGAATGAGCTCTAGACAATCATGTTGGCTAATAAGTTTCATGTATCTCTTTTCAAGTTGCTGGTAAACGTCCGAAATTAACGATTATAATAGACCAATTCGGACTTTTACCATCATAGCCTGGTAAATCTCAGGTTCTGCCAGAAAATGAAGAAACTCCGGAAGATCCTTACGTTACATAATAACGTCTATTCTGAAGGCTCTAGTTTTAGTTTTTCTGTTCCAAAATACATCTTTGGTGTTGAGAACAGAAGCTATATAACTTTGGAAAAATTCAAGTTTTGACAGCACTAAAACTAAAATTAAAGCCTTCAGAATAGACCTTACTTACCTATCGTCTGCAAATAGCCTTCATATCAAGGTAAAATGAATCAAATTACCTTAAATTTAAGGTTTGACAGCACGACGTTCACACAGGCACTTTTTAGGGTTCTGTAGTCAGACAAGGAATCCTTATAGTTTCTGTCCGTCCGTCTGTCCGCGGCTTAGCTCAGATACTACGAGTACTAGCAAGCTGTAATTTAGTTTGGGTATACATATTAATCACGCCGACAAATCGGTAAAAAAAACTCTCCAAAAATTTTTCTAAGGACATCTCCCATACACGTAAATTGGGGGTGATTTTTTTCTTGCTCGTCTATCCCACAGTGTAGGGTATCGTTGGATACGTCGTTCAAAAACATTGTACGTGTGTGAAAACCATTTTCCGATTTAGGCCTCCGTTGGCGAAATATTAAGCTTTAGAATAGAATAGAATGACGTTTATTTCGATCGATTAAGATCATAATTATTGATACACATATACACAAAAAAAATATACACAAAGCTTTAAAATGCTAATATTTTTTACAGTAAAGTGTCCCCCCCCCCCCCTCCCGGCTAAACGATTGTTTATGAATATGTGGAAAAAAATCACAGAAGTGTATAATAAAGTTAAGGAAAACTATCACAGCAAAGTACCTAGGCTTTACAGGTTTACGAGTACCTACAGATCGCACCAAACTTTTAGTCTCCTCTAAACACGAAATGTTATGGATGGGCTGTTCTTCGGGAGAGCAACTTCCGAGCGGACTAGAAGTTTGGCGCGATCTGTACAAGTAGACCAAGTTATAAAATGTACTGGGCAACTACGGAACCCTACACTGCGCTTGGCTCGACACGCACTTGGCCGGTTTTATTTATTCACAGCACTCGATGCACAACCCCGTGCGACACCCACAATGACGCCATATCTCAGAATGTCACGTGACAGTACTAGCCTGCCTCCTGCTGTGTTGTCTCGTGCAGATATTAAACACGTGAATTGTACAAATAAATTGGAAACAAAGGAAATGTAATTGGAATGTCTCTGTTGGTTGCGACCTTTCAACCTTGTACAACTTGTCTTTGGTGAGGTGCGCCATAAACAAACAATGCAGACAAATCGAAGATCACAGTTACCACCACCTATTCACAAAGTACCTACCTACCTACTACTAGTATATATTCATTCTGTTGACTCAATGGCCCCTTTACCACTTACCGGCAATCCACCGGCACCGGCGCCGGCGACGGCGCGGCGACGGCACGGCTAAGGTGGTAAAAATGTAATTCATACATTAGATCGCTAGTCTTACCTTTTGCAGCTGCACTAAACTTGAAATAGTTTCCATTATCAAATATCGGGGTGTGACTTTTCACTCTTACCATAGACTAAATAGTACATAGACTATTGTACTATTTCGTCTATGCTCTTACCTTACTTTTATACAACACTATAATATTATAGTCGATTCTGAAAAGCTTTAATTCTAGTTTTAAATAGTGCTGTCAAAACTTAGATTTTTCTAAAGTAATATAGCTTCTGTTAAAAACACTAAATAACTAGTTTTGGATGAAGAAAATTTACTTTTGACAGCACTAAAACTAAAATTAAAGCCTGCAGAATCGGCTTTAATATGTACTAAATGGCTATTTTTTTTACATATCCGCCACATAGCAGATGCGGACCTCCGCACAATGTGTCAATCTATCATTATTTACTGTATCGGGTCATGGGATGGCACCTGCAAAACTTTTGAAATTTAAATCAGTAATTTTTGTGGTTAATTTCAAAAATAATGCACCCCATGCCTTTTTGGATGTCCCATGCATAATATGCATATATATTTTTTTCTATTTCCACGATAGTTTCTTATTTTTTACATAAATAAGAAGTATCTGAGAACCAATTACAATAATTGCATTTTTAATACATACAATATTTAATGAATTTATCGATTATTGAAAATACTGAAAATGACGGTTTCATACAGTCCCATCGGCGAAATTTGTAACTTCTGTTCTGACTGCGTTTTAAAACATTTTTCGTCTGCATAAGGTATTATTTTTTTGTTGTTAAACAAAATAGTATCTGGATTTGTATTTTATATAAATGATTTATCTAAATAATGAATATAATTCTCGAAAATAAGAATTTTAAAGCTTATCCCACGATTTCGCATCTTTGAGACATATCTACTTTTGTAACGGTCATTACTAAAACAACTTGCCGAAAAATGTGAAATAATTTAGGATGGAACAACACTACCCAGGAATATGTCACGTCCACTGAGCGGAGCGTTAAAATCGTTTACAAATAGCAAGCATGAACTGCAGGGGACTGTATGAAGCTTTACGTAATGCAGCAAATAAAACAGGAGGGTCCATCTTCACGAACCCTAAGCCTACTTATACCTGCACAGCTTATATAGCTACCTACTACTACATATTAGCCCACGCTTTCCACGGGTGGGCGGCACGTCACGCACGTGCAAATCGTCTCATTTCAGGGCTTTGTTTGTTTATTTTCTGTCCATTAGATAAAACCTACGCTACTTCGTGTAAATAAAAAGAACTAATAAAATAAAATATCTTTACTGCTATAAACGACACGAGACTTGTTCATTATTATTTCAATTCGCCCTACCTGCTCGGACTTTTAACTTACTCGTCAGGATTGCTTATTTCTTGGTCTTAGCAGTAATGCACTAAAAGGTTATCAAATCAAATCAAAATATTAATTTTTGCAAAATAGATACTTAAAGTATACTTTCTACAAGTCAAAGTTAATTTTAACAATATAATATATCTTTAGAATAAAAAAAAAATATAATAATACGGGAAATAAAATATACACCTGCATAAAATAGAGGAATCTAGGAATAAAAATATTATATATACATAATGCAATGAAGAAATAAGTTCATAAATAAAAAAGGGAAATACATACAAAAAATATTAAGGTTGGGCTACTAAAATGTAATAAAGTTATACACCTGCATAAAATAAAGAAATATAGGAATAAAAATATTATATATACATAATGCCTAACCATCCGCACCATTCGATTAGTATTGCTAAGAAGAAGGGCAAGAAACTTAGCAAACATTCCTTTTTTCAAAATAAAACATATGATACAAAATCATATACATACATACCTACTCAAGTAAAGGCATAAAAAAATATAAAACAGGAATTAGTCACGAGAAAAAAATATATCTTAGTCAACCCGTCTCATATTGTCTATTACCTTTAACAAAGTAAGTTTACATATTAATTAATTTTAAGCCTTTAGAGGAGTCATACAGTATTAAAATATGCTAATTTTGAATAAGATTATTATTATTTATTACACCATGCTTCATTATCGTCCAAATAATCATTGATTTTATAATAAGCTTTCTTAAGTAGTCCCTGCTTAATATATAGTTTAAACTTATTTTCAGGCAAACTAAGGACCTCCTCTGGAAGGTTATTGTAAAATCTTATACCATGTCCTACAAAAGAGGTACCTACTTTGGCAAGTCTTAATTTTGGAAAAGCTAGTTTATGTTTGTTTCTGGTTCCAACAGAGTGGTGCACACCAAGCCTCGGGAAATTATCAATATTTTTTCTGATATATCTAATAACTTGATAAATAAATTCACATGCGACCGTAAATATATTAATTTCTTTAAACTTTTCTCTTAATAATATATAATAATGTAATCTTTATTTCAGGCAGTGCCCATAGTGTTAGTAACAAGGTCTTAAAAACTATATTAGTATTACAATAATGGTGTAATTAATTTAACTTAATCTAACTGAATCTTGTGCCACTGCCTGTCGAAGTGGTATGCAATGACACCCAGTGACGCAAGATGGGACCGCTCGTCCTCTCGGCAAACACTTTCAGGAGGCTGTTAGAGCTATCCCTATTAATGAATCTCGGTACTTCATGTTATAAATAGACCGAATTGCTCTCTTTTGCAAGACAGAGACTGCTTCTATATCCGCGGCTCTACCCCACAACATTATGCCATATGACATAATGCTGTGAAAATAACTGAACTATACTAATCTAGCAGTATCTTTATCAGTAATCTGCCTTATGTGTCTAACAGCGTAAGCGGCTGAACTAAGTCTACCACAGAGAGCTTCTATGTGGGGACCCCACTGAAGACGAGAGTCTATATACGAATTACTGAAAAAGAACAAAAAATTCCAATGGAGTGCCAAAATATATTCGAAGAACTGAAAAAGGAGATTGGAGGTAGAAAAGTACTTGTTCCATTTCATGTGAACTTACCTGTAACACTTGCAACTGATGCCAACCAACTGGATTTGGAGCAGTATTATCGCATATAATGCCAGACAAAACGGAAAGACCCATAGCCTTCGCCTCAAAATCACTATCAAAGGCAGAAAGAAGTTACAGCCAGCTTGACAAAGAAGCAGCAGCTTTGATATGGGGACTCAAAAAATTCTTTCAATTTTGTTATGGCCGCAAAATCACTCTATTATTGACAATCAACCGTTGGCGAGAATTTTACACCCCGAAAAAACCACGCCGGCAACCACAGCAATAAGACTCATACACTACGCAAACTTTTTGGCTGAATTCGACTATGAAATGAAGTAAGAAAAACTACTGAGCATGCTAACGCTGGTTACTTCTCAAGGATGGAACATTCTTCAAAGAACACATCCGAAGAAGAAAAAAAAGTGACAAATGATGATATATTCTATTTAAACCAAATAGCAGCTATGCCGGTTACACTAAATATAAATAATAAAAAAAATCATTTAATTCAGAACTGGGTTCCATATGATTACACAAAAAAATAAAAATTAACAATAGAACTAAAATAAAGCGGTAATAAAAACGATATAATTTTGATTACTAAATGTTATGATTATTATTAGCATGTAGTGTCGTCCAGTGATGGCTGATAGGACACCCGCACCCGCCTCCCACTACTTTCAGAATGGTATTGTGGCTGCCGCACACTTTGTGCATGAGAGAAGCAACTTTTTTGCGCATAATTGCGTAAAAATCCATTGTTCGCACCTCAGCAAACATGCCGGATGCGCTGCAGCGCCACGGCAGCCCCAACAGCATCCTGAAAGCATTATTGTATTGCACCCGTAGAGCGCTGTAGGTCTTCTGCGTGTATCTCACCCACAGGCCGCTCGTGTAAAAAGATTGACAGAACGCCTTGAAAAGTGTAATCTTTACCTGCTCTGTACAACGAGAAAACCTACGGGCGAGCATATTGCTTCTGACCGCCAACGCTCTACGTTCGCGCTCAATGTCCTGGTCATCTTTCAGGTCCTCTGTCACAATGTGCCCCAGATACTTGAACTGCTTGACTCTCGTCAATGCAGTCCCGTACAGTGTTACTGGGGGTACATCTTGTGGAGAGCTGCTGCCCGCGGTGAAAACCAAGAGCTCACTCTTTTTGGTGTTGTACTTCAACCCATGAGTTTGTGCATAGGTTTCACACATGTGCAATAGCTTCCTGAGTGCGCTGATCGACGGGCTCAGCAGGACCATATCGTCCGCGTAACTGATGTTGTTGACTTTGACGCCATCAATTGAACATCCCGCATGCATGCTGCTGAGCCCTCGGATCAGCTGGTCCACATACAGGTTGAAGAGCCTGGGAGAGGCCAACCCCCCCTGCCTCACCCCGCACTCCAACCTGTACTCCTCCGAGCGCTCCTCCCGGACGTAGTTCACCTGGTTTTCATACCAGTGCCTGAAGATGCCAGTGAGCTCAGACGGAAGATTCACCCCATCCAGCTTGTCCCATAGCACTGGATATGACACCAAATCGAAAGCTTTGGACAAGTCTAAGAAGCATGCATAGATTGGCGTGCTCCTGTCCGTATAGTACCTGACGGTGCGCTTGAGCGCCAAGATGGCGCTTTCTGTTGACAAGCCTGCCCTAAACCCGAACTGAGCGTCGTGCAGACTAATATGCTCATCTAAGCGCTTATCAAGCACACCATCGAGTACCTTAGCTGTTATTGTAGCTAACGAAATGGGTCTATAGTTGGTCTTATCAGATGAATCTCCCGTCTTGTTTTTGACAATCGGCACTACAATTGTCCTCATCAAGTCTGGCGGCAAGTACAAATGTCGTATGCAGAGGTTGAACAAAAGCGCCCTGGAGCAGAATACATATAGACTATGCCGGACCTTTTATGAACAAATATTTTCTTGTAGTAGTAGATGCCTACACCAAGTGGTTGGAAGTTATACCCACTTCATCAATAACAGGAACAGCAACAGTGAACATATTAAAAAACCTGTTCACCACTTTTGGACTACCAATTAGTGTTGTTTCAGACAATGGGAAGCAGTTCCGTTCAGAAGAGATGCAGAACTTTTTAAAAGAAAATGGAATACAGGCAAAATTTACAGCACCGTACCACCCAGCAACAAATGGACAGGCAGAAAGATATGTTCAAACATTTAAGTACAAACTAAAGAAAATGTTAACCGAAGAAGGAACACTACATGATAAGCTTTCAAAATTTTTGACAATGTACCGAAAAACACCAAACAATACCACAGGTTAAGACCCTGCGGAGATGATGTATAAAAGACTATATCGAACGAAAATAGACCTGGTAAAAAGAGACCCCGTAGAATTGAAAAACCACGAAAGAGAAGAATTAAAAATTTAAAGAATTCAAAAAAGGAGAAAAAGTACAAATCAGATTCTATGATGATAATAAATGGAAGATAGGGATAATAATCAACAAGAAAGGGAAACTGCACTATGAAATAGATGTCAATGGAAAGATACATACAAGACACGTGGACCAAATAACAAGAACAGCTTGTCGGCAGGAAAATTATATTCAACCACAGGAGAATGTGGTATTACCAGGAGCTACGACGTATAGAGAGAAAGAAAACCAACCAATAACAATTGAAACAGAAAAGTCAGTAGAGAAGGAGACATGTACACCTGAGACCAAACAGGCTGCAGAAGAACCTCCGGTACAACAGAACTCCTCTTCAAATGGAGACCAAAGGGAAGAACCATTAAGAATACCAATTGAAGAACAAGGCACCACCATGGTGCGTCGCAGTACAAGAGCTCGAAGGGCCCCGGAGCGATTAAATCGATAATAAGGGGGAGTGTTACCACCGTAACTCGCGATGGCAGCGCCATCCAGGGTAAGCAAGGCGCAACTCTAGAACGTCAGACTCTAAGATATGCGTTAGGCGGACTATAATGTTTCGTTTCCTATCAATGTCTTACATTATAATAAAGCTATACTATTACGTGATCATTGTTTCTTTACGATAGATACATAACACTATAAAATTATTGTTTTCAAAAATGTTAACAGATTCGATAGGACTACCAAAAAACTAAAACGACCCGGGTAGCAGCCGCGTGCAGAAGTAAGTATTACATAGGGTAGGTACCACGAAACAGAAAGCTTCGTGGTAGATACGTATTTGTCACAATGGACGGTTTGTGACAGTCTGTCTCGCTCGTGTACACCACGTCTGTGAAGGGCCGCGTGGTACTTGTGTCGAAGTCGCTGAACCGTTCCGAGCGGACAACGTCTCCAAACAACTAAGTCACCGGCCATGAAAACTCGAAACTGTATTTACTTGTGAACGCACGAATGTGCCTTGGAGTGTCGGTCTCGGTAACAAACAACTGACACTTCCGTCATCTAACACTGAGAGAGGCACGGCGCGGACTTTCGGAGCATTCTACCAGGAGTTCTAATACACGGAGAGTTGGACATACTACGTATGAAAATATATAAGAGCATCTCTCTAAAATAATAAAGCAGTAAAAAAGTCAAGTTTGTAGTCTGTACACTGAAAACTTTTGCGAATTTGAAATTAAATCGGATTCGTGATCAGCGACCTAAAAAAAATAATCCTAGATCCCATTTCCAAGGCGAAATAATATATTTTTTATTTCTATGACAGCCATTTTTATGGCAATCTGAGGGTTTTAAACCATCCTAGCTTTCTTATTTTCGGAGGTAATCCGAATGTTAATAGGGACGAATGAACACGTGAAACAAAGATTTTTTAAAACCACTTTTTCATATTTGACATCGGTCACTAAAATTTATTACACAACTCAGACAATCGTGAAATAAAAACCGGCCAAGTGCGAGTCGGACTCGCGCACGAAGGTTCCGTGCCATTTATAAAAACGGCAAATAAATCGGTTTTAGTATTTATTGTTATAGCGGCAACAGAAATACATCATTTGTAAAAATTTCAAGTGTCTAACTATCACGGTTCATGAGATACAGCCTGGTGACAGACGGACAGACAGACGGACTGCGGAGTCTTAGTAATAGGGTTCCGTTGGTTACACTTTGGGACGGGGTTTGGGACTAAACATTTAGGAAACAAGGTGAAGGCATTTTAGGAAAGAGGCCTCCTAGGGCTGGGACTAGGTAAAGGTATAAAGTGTTTTGGTTTCACGGTTCCTATCCTATTGTTTAGTCCCTAGCCCCGATTTTTTCAATTTTCAACAAAAGGCGGAATATATCGTTTTCACATTTATATCGATTTTTCTCTGTCAATACATACGCTTATTGATGTTTTTACTTGCAGTATTCTCGACGCGCCGTGTATCACTAAAGTATATATTTTTGCACGGAGGAGGAAACAGACAGTTCGTGCTAGTGGAAAATGCGCTTTTAACTCGTATGATGGAAGAGCTATTTCACATTGCAACATTCAAAAGTTCGCGACAAAGTGAAATGGCTCAGATATAGATATGAAGGTGACGTTAACTTATACAACCAAACTCGTAAGTGATCAGTAACACGGATCGATAACAGTTTTTGCTAAAATTGCGAAATAAAATCTTGACGTCCCATAGTAATAGGCTCGGGGCTGGACTTGCGTTTGTAAGGAACACGAAAAGAATAATTTACGAATTTCACAAAAAGGGTCATCGAACCTTGTTACTGAGCACTTCCTGAGTCTTCAGTAAGAATTTGCCTGCATAAATTAAAGTCAATTTATATGCATACTTATAATCTTCTTATAATGAATGTTTCATTACATATAAACATAAATGAAGTAATAATAATTAAATAAGTATTAATTTAACATTAAAAGCTTTTCAGTTCCCATATTTCCAAACCGATAAAAACGAAACTAACATACGCAAATACTCAGTAAAATATAACTATTATTATTATTATTATATAAAAAAAAAACTTGAGAAAAAAGATGTGAACGTCTTTGTTATTTGATGGTCTCTCGAGGACTTTATCGAAGACTAATTGACAAAGGGCCTAATTTCTGTGCTGATTTCCATCTCCCAAAAGAATAATAAAGAGATTTTCTCATATGAAGCAAATTGTTCATTGTATAAAGTAGCGTTGCCCGCGGCTCCGTCTGCTCTGAAGGACTAACCTTACCGACTTCACGGCACGAGGAATAAGAAGTGTGGATTTCATCTGCTCGAACCAGAGAAACATACGCTGCACTGCATGTCACTAGTGAAGTCACCGAATGAATTGTATCTTCCCGGGGTCCCAGATCCATCCATCCATCCATCAGCGCGTGTTCGCCCACTGCTGGACATAGGCCTTTCCCAGATATCACAGATTATTATTATTTTATTTTTATTTATTTAAATAAATTGAACAGCATCACAAATAAACAAATTCGCTATACAATTAAAATATTACACATTGTAAATAGTTTATTTAAAATAAAACTAATAATAAAAACTGATAAACCAATTTAATAATACATTATTTATATATAAGGTGGAATCGTAATACCTGCCACGGATGAAATAGGAGATACTATTATGTTTATAGATTACATTAGTGAAGAAATTTCGTACCCCGGAATAGTTAAATAAATTTGAGAAGGTAAAGTAATTAAATAAACATTTTCTTCATTCTGCATAACGTGGTTCACAAATTACGCTTGACGAGTCGTTTAGTCAATGATAACAATTGCTATCTCTTTCTAACCGTTCAATGAATGAAATCAGCTGCCCAGTTCGTCTCTACCAGGTAGAGATATTTGTACCTATTCTGTGTAGCACAAACTTAAATGTAGAGTTGTGAAAACCCAAAATAATACAAGCTCATTTAACTGTCATCCCTCCGCGTTAAGGTCTATTTTGCTATGAAAATTCTTGGTTTTTTTTAGCTCGAAATTTAAAAGTGCTACACGAGAATAGGTGCCATTGCATGCCTCTCCAATGTGCTTACGCTCACACGCAAAGTAGATGTAAATACGAAATACATTGCAAATTACTCTTCGTCATTGGTCATTAAGACACCGGTAAATTAACTAATTAGGGTACTGTTAAATTTCCAAACGGCTGGATCTGTTGGCCAACCAGTACCCAATAATACGCAGGCAAAAGTTTAAAAGTGCACTTACCAGTTATTGCATTCCTCTAATTCATTCCGCAGATAAAAACTGATGTAATAAGATGGTAAACTTCCCATCACACTTAAAGCCGGGTCTCCTGATTATGTTTTGCCGTAGGTACACATTACACAAAAACATTATGTTCTGTCTTTGCATTTTTACACCAATTGTACCTTATTTACACCAATTACACCTTAGCTACAGTTATTTGCATAATTTACAACAGTATTATTTATCCACAAAACTGTTGCACAAGTCCGCCTTCGCGTTGCACACAAATGTAGGCACGCTTGCGTACATGTCTTTGCACTTTATTTAAGGTGTCAGTTTCACTTTTTACTTGCTGAAAAGCGCGCTTGATGCGCCTTTTTAGTTCTCGCACAGTTCTAATATCATGTCCGGTTTGGCCGTACACAATGGTATGATGGCTCACTCGTACACCAAATCTCTGCTCGTATAGGTTTACTGCATGCGCGGTTACGTTGTTACACTCGCGGTAGCACGATACCATCTCAAGATATTCTTGATTTGAATATCGTGGTCTAGGAGGCATTTTTAAAGAATGCGCGCGAGATACGCACCTCTGCGACCAGCGAAAACAGCGAACTGGGGTGGGGGCACAACAACAAACAAAAACAAGCGCGTGCGACGAAGGGGGTAGTGGGGGACGGGGTGGCGGCAGGCGGTCTGCCCTTTGACTATTTGACGAGTGGCTCGCTCGGATAGAGCGGCGTCCTTTGACGGACGGTTTCATACAATTAAATGAATTTAAATTTATACGCACATTTGTTTGTATGGAAAAATTTATGAAGTTAGATCAATAAATTATCTTCACTATTGTAATCTATAAACATAATAGTATCTCCTATTTCATCCGTGGCAGGTATTACGATTCCACCTTATATATTTATAGGTGGTAGAGCTGATGCCGGGCTCGGCTGTGGAGGTACCACCATCTTACTCGCAAATCATCCCGAAGTTATTCGGGGTAGAGTAAGAGAACAGCTCTCAGGCAAAACCAGGCGGCCCACCATTGCCTGGGACCGATGGCCGATGACCGATTTTAGACGATTTTTATCACACGGTCAATTTAAAAAGTTATACTGTTTAAGAATTTAGAATTTCTGCAAACTGTACTTAAACCAATAATATTCAAAATGCCGATTCAAATTCTATGAGTCAGTCACTAAGACAAACAAACATTTTTTCTCCTTATTGATAAAATACGGAATAACTCTAAACTCTTATTCGCACTTGACCGGTTTTTCAAATTTTATAAGTTCACTTATACAGCGTTCCGAATGAGGATAGCAGTGCTAAAACTACTCACGGCTATCAAGTCATTCCGAATGGGAAATGGTGTCCATCAGCGCTTAAACCATTCGGAACTCTTTTAAACACAACGTGACTTGTTAGTGACAGAAAAATTTACCTTAACCATAATTTTAAGAAATTTGATAACGTTACGTTAATACCAACAAAGGGTATACTTTACCTACGTGTTATGTTGTGCAAGAGTTATTTGCGCCTCATTGAGAGCAATCATTACGTGTTGGTTTGTTCTTTCGTCAAAAATCCTTTTTTCTGGTCTCGTAATTATTTGGTACTATAAATTTAGGTCCAAGAAGCGAAGTAAAATCTCTGGTTCAACGTTTAATATTAAACTCTTATACTATGAATAACCTATTTTTGAAAATGCCGCCGGCTGGCTGTCACTTTTGATAGATCACTCAGTGCTTACGCTCAGAAGCATGGGCGATGATAGCACAACATGGCGGCCTTGATGATGTTATTCATGAAGTCATAACAACCATTTTAGAGCTATCGTTATCGGGCTAACGTTGACTCGGAATGACGGTAGACGCGATGTAATCGATTATGTTTTGAATCGGAACGCGCTGTTGGATAGCGCCACATCGCGCCGGCCCGCCCCGCGCCCCGCGCCCGCCCCGCGCCCGCCCATGGCTTACAGTTTGTGAACCCCTGTATGTTGTAGGGACAAGGGCGCGGATGTCGAGTGCTCGATCCAACACACTTCAATGTCCAACAACATAAGGACTACATTAGAAGGAACAGCGGTATCTGGTGGAAGGTCGGTAATCTGTGGATCGATCGAGCGTCCCTGTGCATGTGCAAGGTGAATGCCGCCACCACTGCGTACATGTACCTTCGGGGGAAGTTCTGACCGTACACACCGCGCAATGATTTCCAAAACTGGATGAGGGTCGTTTATGGGATGATCTTAATTACTCGTTTCAATCAAAGTTAACAACATTAATAAAAATAAACATATAATTTTTATTTTTTAAGGATACATACAGCTGATCCTAACTCTTTTAATATAATGTATTAAAATATAATTAAAATAACATAAAAACTACACAAAATAAATTAGAAAACCTAAAAAAAAAACCGGCCAAGTGCGAGTCGGACTCGCGCACGAAGGATTCCGTACCATTATCTATAAAAACGGTAAAAAATCATGTCTGTTGTATGGGAGTGCGCGGGTCCGATTCGCTCTTGGCCAGTTTTAGTATTTGTTGTCATAGCGGCAACAGAAATACATCATCTAAAAATATCAACTGTCTTTATTATCACGGTTCCTGAGATACAGCCTAGTGACAGACGGACAGCGGAGTCTTAGTAATAGGGTCCCGTTCTTATACTACTTACCTGAAAGGATTTGGTCTAGATCGCTGCTCTGTGGCAGGGTCCCCATAGTTTGGTTTGAATACTGTAATGTTACAAAATGTTTAGTTAATTCAATAAATATATTATTGGTGTGACTACTGGAGTCTTTAATTTAATGATATTTAATATTATATATACATAAATAAAAAATGACGACGACCACAAGCAGGTCGAAATATAAGGTGCTCTAAAAATATCTGCCACGGCTGTAATGGGAAATGGTATTGTGTATGTAGATTACAATAGTGAAGAAATTTTGTACCCCGGAATAGTTATGTAAGTTTGAGAAAATAAAGTAAATAAATAAATATTTACTTTATTCCGCATAAAGTGATTCACAAACTACGAACGCTGTCTCGTTTCATCAATGAAAATAATTTCGATCTCTTTCCAACCGTTATTACAGGACGGTTTCATGCAAGTAAATCAGTTCGAACATAAACGCACATTTTTTTGTATGAAAAAATTCACGACTAGATAAATAAAATATCGTTACTATTGTTATCTATATACACAATCTCTCCCATTACAGCAGTGGCAGATATTTTTAGAGCACCTTATATATATAGAGTAATTTTAAAAGTGTTTTGTTTATATATAAATATATGGTAAATTATAATTAATAAATATTCAAAATAAATATACATACGTACACGGCATGTCATCAGTGGCATTAAAACATTTTTATTTAGTTTCTTTTTATTAGTTTTATAAAAATGTACATTTTTATAAATAATTATGAATACGCATCTTATAATTTTATTTAACTCTGTTAAAAAAATCATGTAATATATAATCACTTAGGACCAAATTAAAGTATTAGTAAATACAAAACAGTAGACTAGCGGCTTTGTCTTAATAATGGAAGGCACCGGGCAATCCCAGCAACATTCATTTTGCATAATTCAATAGCACTGTTTGCCCACCCACATAACCCAGTCCCTTTAGAAGAACACTGGTTGCATCGTGGCCAAGTCGTTTGGCATCATTTGGGAAGTGCTGCTGGCATGGTTTCATCTTTTAACAATTTTATTTTGTGCTTGTTATTGTCATGGTTCTTTTCTGGGTCAGGATTGCCATTAGCAACCTTAGCAACATCCAAGACCATTCTTATTGTGAAAAGAAACCGTACTTACTCGCGGACGAGGTGCGTTTGACGTACCTACTTTAAAAAATATAATCTAGTAGATATAATTAGTAATAACAGAACAATAGAAGTAGGTTTATGTTTGGCAGTACCTACATCATTTTATGTCTGAATTTCATACTAATAACTTACCTCAATTTAATATCTCGCAAACATGACAAAGCGTTGCAAACGGTCGTTATCAACAAATAACTTAAAGTACACCTGTTAACATTAAAATAACATTAAAACCGTTTTATTATAGCAATTTAGTGTTAAAACCGGTTGCAACCAGCAAGTTGCTATTTTGCCACAAAAACAAAAAAACATGTGAAATCGAACACTTTTAACCTTTGTTGTGCCATGGAGTCGTTTTTTCTGTACCGGTATTCTTAACTTGTTTTTTAAATGAAGTAAGTAATTTTATATTACCAATTACTTTGTTTTGTTCCATATATTTTAAACAACAGTATCTAGATCTGTAACATTTAGAAATAAAACATGAAATATCAAACTGCATATTGCCCTTTCGCCCACAAGTACCTCTGTTGACCTTTTACTCTTCACGCATGGCGAGTCTCGTCTAAATTAGGACATTTGCCTCCACTTGATCATGATTTACTGGTGTTCCAAGTACGATGAGGCCAATGCATCGATCCCAAATAACGTTGAGGGTGGTAACCGTACATTAACCTAAATTAGTCTAAACGAAGGGAAAATGAGAAATAATAATTAAATGAAAGGCAAACGAACTCTCAGTCCTTTGACCTGCCAAATACCTTTACAGGTTCGTTGTTTTCCCAGTAGGTAAAGCTCGCGTTCACCCATGTAAAATTTTACACATTTTAACCTCCAGACAAGGTTTGGTAAATGCACACAGCGGAGCCGAAAACCTCCGAACAGAGGTTCAATTCTCAAAACAATCAACCTTTCCCAACAGAAATATCTTGCGATACGGCTACAATTTCACTCGAGTTTGGAGGAACAAGATAATCTAGCGGTTTGAGAATAACCCTCGCAAACTTCCCATCTCCAACGTTATAAATAGATAGAGGCTGCGCGGAAAATGATGCCTCAGTATATCAATTCGTTTCAGAGCGGGTGTGTCGTGCGTTCGTATAGCCTCTCGTGTATTGCACTGGTTAACATAACCGCTCGATTTGTGTGTGAAAAGTGCAATAGAAACCAAAATGCCAACAGATATCCGCTCGTCTTCGTGCCACGCTGAGCTTTTCTCGAGATTCGCGAAGAAAACTTGCGACGCCGAAATAAAATCAGGGTTTTTAGTGCTGTTCGGCCCGGGGTTACGACAAGATGTGAGAGTGGTTGTTTATAGGACCTCCCTGGAGCATTTCGCAGTGATTTACCCGAGGAAAAGGCTCTCAAAGCCCATCGGTGTTGTGAATCTGAGGAACACGTCTGTGGGACCAGGGGAGAGTGGCGGAATCGTAATCAGGCAGAAAGGTTATGACAATACGATTTCAGCGAGATTTCTGTGCTGCGACCGCGATATCGAAGCTTGGGTTGCGGCTTTCTCATCCGGCTCAGCCAGCCAGCTTCACAACTTGCCAGTTTTAGTCGAAGATGAAGAGACTCATGAGAACTGAATATCAGACACTGATAGGAAATGTTTCTATACCTACTTCGTTTAAGAAGTAGATAACTAAATGTCTCCAAGCTCCAACAGACCAAAACAAATCTAGTGTTGCGTCAGGTATCGCAAAGAATACCGGTTATCTAAGCGGTATTGTGATTGATTTAGTGCAAATCTAGTGACGTGCATTGTAACTGATGTTTGGTTTTGCAATGGGGAAAGTGAAAGCAATTATTTTTGCCAGACGGAAAGTGTGGCAGTGTAATAGTTCCACGTGATTATCTCGTCATGAGAGCGAGTGAGTCATTCGAAATTTAGATTCCAATGATGCTGTGATTGTTTGTAGTTAACTGCCTCATTTTTAAGTTTTCTTCTTTGTTGTTTTGGAAAACCTACTTAAGACTTGTTTTTAGAAATTAAAACCTGTAGTTTTCTCGATTTATCAAATAATGGTTACATTAGAAAACAGAACTTATTAGGGTACTTCGAATTTTCCACAAAATATTAGTGTGATTACTAAATAAAAATATCGCACGTAAGCGATAGGTATGGCCTAAATAAATAACCCTAAATGAGCTTATGAAAGTGTAAACATAGTATACTTACATATAAGTAGCCAGTAATGTGACATTACATAATTCTAATAGCTTAATTTGTTCGGTACTTAGGCATTTTTTAGTAGTGAGTAGTAATGTGGAGACGCCAGCATGGCAGTTATTATTGTGGTATCATAGCGGTTAAAATCGTTTACAGACAATAAGCCTGAACTGCTGGCTACTGGTACGTACTCACTTGCAAATGCCTCAAGGAAATAATCAGCACGCCCATTCGAGTATTAGCCGAAGTGCGCGCGGGTCCTTGAGGTTTCTCATAACTCGGTAGTGTTGTTTGAGGTGGAACAAATAAGGTTGAGTTTCGAATGTATTTGTTTCGATAGTTGCCATCACCGGCTACACAACCTTCAATGACCTGCAGCCATCCCAGTAGAGTGGAATACCTACCTACTTAGAATAGCCTTCGATGAGCTTTGTAAAGTGGAGACCGCATCAAGTTAGACACTTCGGACTTTGTACCTATCTTATATTCTTCTCTGTAGGGGCTAATGTCGTACTGCAAGTGTATAGCTTGATGTGGTCTCCACTGTACTGTATTAGTATGCCCAAGTCTAATAGCCAATATATTATAATGTCGTCTGTCAAAAAAGTGTTGAAATGAATATTGAACTTTAATGAACTTTATTGAACTTTAAACGTTCAAGTAGTATAATTTAGGTAATATAGTCATGAAATAAACTCGATTTAACAGATTTTGTACTTGTTTGTTTGTTGTACCCAGGCGAAATAAAAATAGTTTCCTCAAAATTCATTTCAACACTTTTTTGACAGACTGTAACTATATTTTTGACTACTAGCAACTATTCTTTGAGTTTGTAATAATATTTGTAGCGTTGTTTCGGAAATGTAAGGACAAAACAGTTCAGTATGTTCAGGTAGATTATGTATTTGGTTAAATATTTTTATGACGTCACTGATATAAAATCGTTCCGTTATCAGAATTGGAGCAAACGCATGTATGACCATAGGATGTCTACACTAAAAACTGTTAAGTATTGCGTTTAAAATTTAACTTTGTTACTAAAAACAATAAAGCCAATTCTGAATGCTTTAATTTTAGTGCTTTCAAAACGGAATTTTATTCATTCCAAAATAGCTATATCACTTAAGAAAAATTTAAGTTTTGACTGCACTGAAACTAAAATTAAAGCCTTCAGAATTGGCTTTAATTTCTCGATAGCGGCCATTTTAAAGTATTGCATTATATTTTATCGAAAAACCTATAGACACAGTAGCGTACAAAATAAACCGCTAAGTTGTGACAGATGTCTCTAATAAAATTTAAAGATTTCTTTTTTTTACATTAGAAAATACCTAATTTAGAAATACAACCTAACTATAGATTGTCGATAATTTTACATTCTCAAGAAGTTACAGAATAATGTCTCAGAATAGGTTATGTATTATAAATAAGCACAAACCGTATCAAACCACAAACCGCCATGCAGCTTCGTGGTTATTTATCATGATAACCCAGAAATTCATTTTGTCTAACTAGGCAAAACTAGTTTATCCTAAAATCGGGTTTGACCGCTATCATCTAAGTATACTTTAAACACACGTTAAATGAATTTTCTCGGTGGGTACAGTAAAGGCATAGTTTTACTGTGGTGCAGGTACCTAGGTAATGAATGAATGAGTGCTACTGGTCTAACGGCACTCACCATTTCCGTTCTAATTGCGGCCGGATAATACATTTGTAAAAAGTTAGTAATACTTTAATATTATAGAAATTTCCAATGATCTGTGTTCATAGATGTTATTAAATAGCCTTTATAAAATGAATAATGGGTAATTGATAACTGGAGGCAGTTATAATCATTAAAACATTATTCATTATTTTTTCGACCAACTTTTGTGAGATTGGAATTTGCGTTCCCTCTATGACATTAGGCGGATCCTCCCCTACAATCTTTAAGTAGTAGATCTGCCCTTTAACCCTGTCAATGTATAGTTCGTTTGCTCAAATAGTTTGCAGGTTCAATATGGCAGGGGTCGCCCTAATTTTGTTCGTCGCTTCAAAGACACCGCATACTTTGTGCAAGACAAGCTAAATCTTTTCCGAACAGGACCTTGAACTGCAGGTGACTTTACATCCGCACACCCACTAAGTATGTGTCTGAAAGATTTCATATTAAATGAAGTACTTCATCACTTTCACGCAGTTTCCACAATAGCGAGCTGGCGTACTGCAAAGTTTTCGAGCAAATAAACTATACATATAGGTAATTCGGCTGACAATAGGTCAGACATGATATAATACCCGCAAACAGCGGGTTTACATGATGTCGGTAACCCGTAACGCAGACAGCCGCGTTTCTACAAATATAATAACTCTCTGTATAACAAGTAGATACTACTATTTGTTGCGCAGTTTTACTGTCACTGTTTATGTATTCTAATTCTAAGTAAGAGAAATATGTGATATATGTTAATGTGTGATTGTTTAATGTTATAAATAATTACTTGTATGTAATTGGCAGTATTATGAACGTATTATTAAATTACCAGTTACCTATGTACATAGAATGTAACAGATTGTTTCATTGAATACTTCCCGTGCCTCAGTAGATAATCATCATGATATATATTTATACTAAGAAAGGGTTTTTCGAAATTCTTCCCCTATGAGGGTGAAATGGGGGGTTAAAATTTTTGTGAAACTTTTTATTCTCTGGGTCAATTGACTCGAATATTGGTACACATACTCTTCAACTTTGAACATTCTAGACGGTATGTTAGATGGGCGGATGGCGCAGGGCGTGCGGGGGAGCACGCCAACCGCGCCCGGGGCGGGTCGGGTGTATATATATTATATACCTATTAGTAGGTAGGTAGGATTTTTCTGAGGTAGAGGTTTTTCTGTAATATGTAGCTGATATTAACTAATGTTTGCAAGTCATAAGTAAGTAAAGCGTTTGTTTCTGTATTTATTATTACCTATTCTACTTTATAAGTAAAATCTAATTGGGTATAATACTTTACGCACTAACATCTTCTTCGTTCAGTGAGTATTTGTGCGATTTTATTAGTTTACAAGCCTTTGCCCGCATATGCCCGCATCTTCGCTCGTGTTCAGTGAATCTTTGCCCCGTTTTCGGCTTAGGCGTTATTTTATGAACAACCTATGTGTTGATCACGTTTACCAAGATGATAATAAAAAGCCGCAACCAAATTCGTTGAGTGGTTCTCGAGTTATAAAAGCGTTTATTCAATGTTTTCCCCGTTTCCGGCTTGGGCATTACTTTATGAACATCCCTTATAGCCTATGTGATTACTAGGGTCACTGCGATGATAATAAAAAACCGCATGCAAATCCCTTAAGTGCTTCTCGGGTTAAAACGAAAAATACAGACAGTCAAAAATGCTAAAAATTGTTGTTTCGGCCTCAGTACAAAACCAGTAACGCATTTCATTTAAACACTAAGTCTTTAAGGGTTTCTCAAAGTAGGGTACGCGTAGGGGGTACGCGATAAAATTTAAGTAGACGTAGACTGTTCAGGCTAATTTCTCATGAATGGACAGCAATACGGGAAGAATATTCGGACCCCCACGCAGAGCGGTGAATTCCTTTTGCCTTTCGTGACTACTTATGTGAGAGTGAGTTTTCACATCTCAAAGTAACATCGGAGTACATGAATCTACTGAATGTTAAATATGAATGAAGTTTAAAACTGAGGAAAAATACCCCTAAAATAGACTCAATTTGTGACAAGAATAAAGCTTATACATCTCACAAATTAAAGGCACATTATTATTTATGGCTGTATATATTTTTTATATCTTATTTTCTTTTATAGGCAGTTCATTAGGGGTTCGCCATTGTTTGGGAAATTTCATAGGGGTACGTGGGGCTATAAGTTTGAGAAAGCCTGCACTAAGACAAAAAAATCTTTCGGTCATATACCTATAGGTAGTATAAGATAAACGGTCAGAAAAATACGAACAGATTTTATAGGAACAAAACACAAAAACGAATTCAGCGCGGGCGAAGCCGCGGGCAAAAGCTAGTGTATCAATAAAACCATTTCTAGCTCAGAGAATTTCTGTTTGAATGACTCAGGCTGGGTTCATCTCCAACACTGCTTGTTAAGGCGACAACTGCGACTGGTGACCTTGGTGCGTGCGTCTCACTTTCTCATGCGACTCGTTCCTTACTGATCTCTCTGTCTGTCGTTCGAGGGGGAACAAAGCTGCGCTCAAATTTACCTAAATAAATAATTCCATCCATCCATCCATCAGCCTGTTACTAAATAATCTAATTTAATGTAATATGTATTACTTGTGAGATACATTGTGTTTTCATGCCATGGCCGAGTCAATCTATTTATTTAAAACATACAAGATTTTAAATATTAATATGGTCACTCTAAGATGTTGTTAGGTTAGCTAATTCTGTAATAACTTAAGGCAGAAGGTCCCTTAAGTAGGGACTGAATAAATTAACCGACTTGGATTTACATGGATCTGACAACTTTTTACGGTAGAAGAACTAAGTTGCGAGACTTTTTTTTTTACAAGTTTTGTTTTTGATGGTTTGTTAATTTTCGTAATATATTTCGGCCCTTGGGGCCAGCATCACTCGAATAAAAACATAATTTCTCATCAACTTTTTTTAAATCACTATAGTTTTCCTGTAATTGGCCAGTTATGACCTGTATTCGTCATATTTTTCATATTTTTCGGTCCTCCGGTTTCGGAAATAAGCCCCCCCCTTTTTCTGGTTTTTCAAAGATTTCTCGAAATCGGTGGCAGTAAATTTAGTATATATATATTCTTTGCTCTTTAATATTTACAATTTGAAACCCATTTGTATTTTTAAGAATTTATTTATTTATTTTTTTCACTTTTGTATTGGAAATATTTTGAACAGTTGAAAATTTTTCAATTTCTTTCTTAATGCTATTTTTGTGAAAAATTTTAAGTTTTTATCTTTAACGGTGCTAAAGTTATGAGGCTGTGACATACGGACGGACGGACGGACAACGGAGTCTCACCATAAAGGTTCCTTTTGTACTTTAGATACTACGGAACCCTAAAACGTGCATACGTGCAAGTTGAGGTTTGCAAAAGCAAATCTTTGAGACATATGTTTTGGAAGTTGGAATGTTTGTTCTGAATGTTTAATTTAAATTTTCTCTATTGTTTTTATTTTTACTGTAACTATTTGATTGGTGTGTGCTGTGTACGTACTGTGTAAATCTATCTATCTCTCTACGCACACAACGCAACGTGCGCACAGCAGGCGGGCGTGTGGTGGAAGTGCGCGGGGGGGTGCTCCCGCCCCCGCACGCTTTTCACCTCAGGCCCCGAATCATAGACATCTTATAGTATTATTCTAATACACTAGACCGGCTTTCGGCTTGAAACGCCGTCAAAAATTCCGTACCCATTCGAATTTTACCAAAGGCAATACAGATGTCAAAAATATAAAGTAGAAGATTGACAAGTTGGCGTTAGTTTGTTTACATGTTCCGATACGCACAAGGTATCGATACTTACCCATATAAGTAGTACTCCAATAATTTTTCGATACCACTCATATGGGTACATACATTATGACAGTTTTAAGATTTTTCCATGAGACAGATAAAATAGATTTAAATGAAACATCTTTTATTAATTGTCCTGTTATCTTGTCCCAATGACGTCACAAAACGGTAGAGAGGGGACAAAATGGGTACACCGTGGAGTTTGTGGTGTTTTGAAATATTATTTTTTTCATAAATCTCGCTGTGGTCTATATAACTGGCCGTTGAGGCTTTATCATCACAAACATGAAGATATTTGTTTAATTGTTTTTGTTTACTTTTTTATATCTATATCTTGAAATATTGGTCATAGGCGATGCGATAACCATAGATAAAGAATTTATTTGCAACTGCAAATCACACTGACATACAGTAGCAATCCATAGGTATAGTCCATTCAGAATTGGCTGGCGTCTTTCCACTTGAGACCGTCATTAGCAATAACAATAGGATTAAGTCGTGGCGGGTGAATTCGCCTGAACGAAACAATAAACACTTGTAAAACATGTGCGGCAGGCGGTGTTTCAAACGTTTTTGATACTTTTCTTATGTTATCTTCCCTCTAATAATATGAGGAAAAAGAAATATCACTAGGTTGTTTTTTAAACTTCGAAGAGATTAGTTTAGTGGACAGTATCAACACTGGTTGGTTTTTTGCAACAAAACAGATAAGGCCAAAACGGCTCCTTTAAAAATGGATGGGCTCTATGAGTGTTTGGTTTATTACCCCTATTGTTTATGTTCAAGTGGAACGACGCCAGCTAATTCTGAATGGACTATACCTGAAAGTGAACTTTTTGTTTACGAATCACACCAAAAAGACACCATACAAAAACAATTAAATTCATAAACGCATAATGAATAAGCAAACGGAAAATTTAATCAAGAAAAGTTTAATACGGATCTATTAAAATGTATGATATCATCTAATATCCAATAAATAAATTTGAAAATACTGAGTGGCGAGCTTTTATTATAAGAAAATTGCGTGAATAGTAAGTACACAACAACAGGAAATGTAGGTACACTGCAATTGCATTTCAATTAATAACAATTAATAATAATTGAAATGCAATTGCAGTGTTTACCAAAACAATATTATTATTACATTTACTATACATACTATATTACTAAGTAATATTACTATGTTTACTATATAGGCTGAAATTAAATCAACCGAACAAATTCATACTGAAGACCCGGCTAGTGATCAGGATCTAGGTTCAGTAATCCTTTTGGCCAAATTCGAAAAATAGATTTTTTTGCTCCCTTACTCTAGGCTGTAAGGAAGCAACAAAAAATATTTATCGAATTGCACCAAAAGGGTAAATGAAGCTTGTTTCTGTTCACTAGCCGAGTCTCCAGTATGAATTTGGCCTGTTAATTTAATATCACATTGTACATTTATATTGAGGGAGAAAATTGAAGAAGCTGGAAATGTTATTAGAAGCAACAGTGTAGCTTTTAGGCAACATTAATTTAAAGAAAAATTACATACAATTATTTATTAAGTTTTAAAAAAAAAGTTACTCCTAAACTTTGAAGGCTGGTTACAGAAAAAAAGGCCTATTGAAGTTGGTTTTTTTATGGTTTTTGTTGCTAAAGAGTAATAGCAGTTTTTGAAATTACTTTGAAACCACTGACAACATTTCAAATACACTTTTCTATTTTTTGAAATTTAAAGGCTATTGTGATTAAACAGTAATTTTGAACCTTCGACTAAATTTTAGTCATATTCCACAAGACCTAGGTAAACCATGGTTATTTTTAAGGTTGTTTTCAAAAAACATTCACAAATATTAAATAGGAAGAGAGAGAAAATCAAAACTAATGTCAGGTGAAAATTATTATAAAAATCATTTAAAATAATCATATATTGGATGGATTCGATTGACGGTTCTTGGTGGAATATCATCTTGAATAAATTATACACAAATTCTTGTACTTTTATTCCACATATATTTATTTTTATTCTAACTTAGGCTACCGGTTTCGTATTACACATCATCGGGCCAACAAATTATTAATTATTTAACATGACAGAAAGAAAACAAAAGAAAACATTTTTAACAAGCAAATATAAAATTGTTGGCCCGATGATGTGTAATACGAAACCGGTAGCCTAAGTTAGAATAAAAATAAATATATGTGGAATAAAAGTACAAGAATTTGTGTATAATTTATTTAAAATAATCATATCTCCTAAACTCTCTAATTGACTCTGGTGTTCCTGGCGAGTTTGTCAATATTTTAAAATATTGGTACAGGCACCAGACTAACCAGGTCAAATGGCTAAATGAGCTTTCTGACTCATACAGGTTGGAGTGCGGAGTAAGACAGGGTGGGTTGACGTCTCCTTCGCTTTTCAACCTTTATGTAAATCAGCTGATCGGTGGGCTCGGTAGCGCTGGTGTCGGCTGCTACATTAACGGACACTGTGTCAATAGCATCAGCTATGCGGACGACATGGTGCTGCTGAGTCCATCGGTTGCTGCACTCAGAAGGCTGATTGCAATATGTGAGGGCTACGCGAAATCCCATGGGCTCACATATAATGTTAAAAAAAGCGAACTTATGGTGTTCCGACCTAAGAATCGCAAAACGATCTGTGTGCCTCCTGTGAAGCTAAACGGAGTGGAACTTGTTGAAGTGTCGTCCTTCAAGTACTTGGGTCACATAGTTACCGAGGACTTGAAGGATGACAGTGATATTGACAGGGAAAGGAGAGCATTGGCAGTCCGCTGTAATATGTTGGCCCGCAGATTTGCCCGTTGTAGTGATGAGGTTAAAATAACACTCTTTAAGGCATATTGCCAATCTCTATATACCTGCGGTCTGTGGGTCAACTGTACGCAGCGGGCTATCAATGCTCTCCGAGTACAATATAATAATGGTTTTAGGATGTTGTTGGGGCTTCCGCGTTACTGTAGTGCGTCCGGAATGTTTGCGCTGGCGCACACCGATGGCTTCCATGCGATAGTGCGCAAGCGCACCGCGTCACTTCTACGCGGAATTCGCGGGAGCTCCAACACCATTCTCAAACTCATTAGCGAGAAGCCTGACTGCCCGATCCTGCGACACATGATACAAAATCATGTACAGGTGGCGGGGTCGTGCTGTACGGGTAAATATTTAAATTAATTTTAATATGATAGGTTTTGCTAACATAGTTATAAGGCCTACTAACATCTCTTTGGACTGTAATATTGTCTGCAATAAAATTATTTTATTTTTATTTATTTAAACTACTAAAAATCGGGGAACATACATGGGGATGATTCAGATGCCCGATATTTTTGGCCGTCTCTGCCCTGGCCTTCCTGTTTAAGCACATAAACATTTTCATATTTTTATATCGGGTCATAATTTTAATAACGTTTATAACAGTGCCATTTTGTCCTCTTACTACCTATTGTGACCTCATTGCGACGAGATAACGGGGTCTAGTTATAATTATAGAACTCTTGTTTCTGAACTTCTGTCCATATTTTAAATTTTGGTGGCGCTATTCGAAACCAAATACAAACCAACAACAAGCCAATAATGAAAATAAAAATTACTTTACAACAATTAATATAACAGTAAAATGTTGATGGTTGTGATTGTCGGCACTTGGTGGAACTTATTATACATCTTGTTAAATAAGACACTTGTACTTGTCCACAGGATTAAAACTTTTCATGTGGACAAGTACAAGTGTCTTATTTAACAAGATGTTTAACAGTGTTACTGACAATAATAAATTAGTTGAAAGGTATAACTTGGTTCTCTGCATTATATTTTATCGATAGTTACCGTTACCTAAGGTTGAAATAGGACATCACTTAAACGTCATCATCATAAATTCATAAACTATAAGTACCAAAAAGGCGACATCCGTCGTAGGTGATATATGAGAGCCACCTATTAGACGGACAAAATTACATGGTGTACCCCGCTACCCCCTCGCACTCCTATTACGTCTGTTCTCGATAGAAATGTTCATTGTAATTATTTGGTCGACTAGAGGTGGCTCTCAAAAACGTCAAAATCACGTCGGTACGCTGTCAAAGCCCTGAACACCTATCCATAATAATATATAGAGTGTATGTACTATTGTATAAATCTACTAAATATAAATAGTCGAATGTTGTAGGCACACGTACACACGTAGCCCCAGCACAAGCTCAGCCTCTTGTTGCAAACATTGAGTTTCGTTCAAGAACGAGAGAGCAACGATCTGAAAAAGTGCGCGACCGAGTAGCGCGGTGAATTAAGAAAAGGTTGCAGGGCACTACGTACCTTTTCTCGAAGCGTTTCGTCGTATTTTCCAACCCTCATAGCTTCGGTCTGGATAATACTAGAGATACCAATTTCTAAAGATAAGATGTAGCAAGTAATCTTATTAAACACGATAAGTTTCATTTGTCTAGCTTTTGTACTTTGAATTTTATTAATGCCTGAAATACGTCGATTTCGTCACTCACTCACTGATGATCATCAAAACCTCCAGGGTACTTCCTGAAGTCCTAGAAAGCTGAAATTTGGTATGCAGGCTACGATTAGCACATAAACAACAGATAAATGAAGAAACCTGTAACTTTCACCCTCCAAACCCTCCAAAGGCGGGTCCGGTTCTGTATTATTATTAAAAAAAAATCCCATATTCCAAATGTCTTAGAAATCTGAAATTTAGTATGAAGGCTTCGATTTGCATACACCCAACTAAGATATTAAAATATGCGTTAATTTTACCCTCCAACCGCCCACCCCATAAAGGGGTCAAGGCGACAAAAAACAAGGCGCTAAAATTCTTGCGCCTAACAAACTATTAGACACCCTCTTGAGTAAGGAACCCTAATAATACCTTATTATAAAATTTTGATTGAAAGTTTTCACACACCCACAATGTTTTTAAACGAACTATCCAACGATACCCCACACTATGCGAAAGACGAGAAAAAAAAATTCATCCCCAGTTTACGTGTATGAGAGGTACCTTTAAAAAAATTTTTTCGAGATTTTATTTTACCATTATGTCGGCGTGATAAATATTTATATTCATGCCAAATTACAGCTTTCTAGTATTAATAGTCTCTGCGCTAAGCCGCGGACAGACGGACATGGCGAAACTATAAGGGTTCCTTGTCAGACTACGGAACCCTAAAAATTACAGGGTTGTCAATTTGTTGAAGATGTTGATGCTCAGATAAAATTAATGTGAAAATATTGGCAAACAAATGGTATGGTGCCGGTATGATGAATGAATTTATTCTCTTCAAGAGATGCTGTGAGCCTTAAGAGCTTAAGAGGCCACTCCGTATTTTTCGTTTGTTTGATGCGAAGCATTGTTTTTTGTTCTTCAAGTGGGACCATGCAGACAGGACCCGTCTGGGAGGGAAAAAAATGCAATCATTTTATGCCCACGCTTCTCGTCTGCCTCAATATTGTTGGTTTGCTGTCGCCTTCGAACACCCATACAGAAGACTGTTGCTTTCTTTCCGGAGTGTAACAATATATCCATGTTTCATCTCCTGTTACAATGTCACACACAGCATTTGAACGTCCGTGGTCGTACTTTAACAACATTGTCTTACACCAAGACACTCGAGCACGTTTTTGTTCTGGGGTGAGTTCATGGGGAATCCAGCGGCAACAAAGTTTTCTAACTTTTAAAAGTTTATTTAAAATTGATTGAATTTGGCTCATACCAATCCCCCAATGTCCTCGAATCTCCTCATATGTGATAAGCCGGTTTTCTTCAATTAGTCGCCTGACAGTAGCCACATTTTCCTCAGTGATCCCAGTTGAGGGCCGACCTTCACGAGAGTTATTCATTTCTCATATAGGTACTATGCGGAATAATACTTCTGTATCCATCCATCTATCAGTCCGTTTCGTCCACTGCTGGACATATGCCTTTCCAGGATTTCGCCACTCTTAGCGGTCCTCCTGGAAGAAATGCCCACACTCACACACGCTGAGCAGGCGGGTTGGTGAGCGCGATGCCGAAACCCTCACACCAGTGACGCCGCTGCACGTCACCAGTCTGTTCTTTTATAAGGCCGGCAATTTGGGATGGTAATACTGCCATCAATCGGTTCGAATGGCGCTGACAGCACTAAAAGTACCATCAAACTACTCACGCCGTCCGGCCATCAGTGATTCGGAATGACAATAGACGCGATGTAATCGATTATGTCTTGAATCGGAACGCACTACTGGTTGTGCCTGTCTGAGACTGTTCTCTTACTCTCCCCCAAATAACTTCGGGAGGATTTGCGAGTAAGATGGTGGTACCTCCACAGTCGAGCCCGGCGTCAGCTCTACCACGTACTTTTGTATACATTCTATTATCTTATTAGAATGGTACGAAACCGTCAGGACGCGACACCTGAGGTTTGACTGGTTTTTTTCACAGAACCGTATTCTCTGCAATAAGAGGTAGTAGTCTGCAATAACCGGTAGTAGTTTATCTCACAATCTTGCTAACAACCAATTTATTTAATCTCAAAAAGTGTTATAAACTATGAAAATCAACCGGGCTAAGCGTTCGCCGGAGAAACGTGACAAGAAAATGTATCGAAATGCCGTTCTCATAGTACTGTGCTCCGTCTTCCCAATCCTGTACCTCGTTACAGCATACCAGCCGTTAACAAAACAGGAGCAGATAGACAGAATCAATAAAATGAACGAAGAAGTCGAACCGTTTAGACAAAATCTGACAGATTGCGCGCGGCAAGTTAGAGCGTCCGCCATTGACGTTGAAAACTTTCTGAAGAGAATTCCGCAATCCTCTTTGCAAGGAAAGTGTTTCGTCGCTTGCATATTGAAGAGGAATCTCATTATAAATAAGAACAAAGTAAATGAAGACGCCCTTCTAGAAGCAAACAGAGCCGTGTATGGTGACGATAGTGAAGTCATGAGTAGACTCAAAGCGGCGACAAGGGAGTGCGGAGATCTAGTCGAAGGTGAGTTAAGGATAAGTATTAATCACTGATACCGTAAAACGTGGCAATTTCGCCCAACGGGTATGACTTTGCCCGACACTGTACTTTTCAGGAAATTAGAAAAATAAAAGTGTTAAAAAAAATAGCTGTTTCTCTAAATCTATAGGTAGTAGAAAATTTTATTATATTTGCGACATAACTAAGTAGTAGATGATGGGCTACTTCAATTCAGTGACCTCTCGTCGGTTTTAAAGTTGGCGGTATATTTTGCGGGCCAAACCTGTGCTGAAAGACTGTTTAGAAAAGGCTGACAATTTGCAGTTGCAGCAAGTAAGTAATTTTTAAATACAGTTAGTTTATAGGACATAAACAATATATATTGAAAATCTAACGCAAAATTTTTGTTACATTTGAAGATATTGTGATGGGCAATGTTACCTTAGCGTATCTGATGCAACATTGGCAACTTTGCCCACCAAAATAATACAGTCATGGTTGTTATTTACCTATGCATTTATTTTAAACTTATAAGTAGCTGTACGTTTATTCGTCAACAAGTGTAAAAGTTCATTTTTAAATGAACAAAACGTGTGTTCCTTCCTTCAAACATTAATTACTGCACGGGAATGTTTTTTCTACTATGAAAAGAAAGTGCTTTTTAAGTTTGACAACTTTTTTCTAACACTAAGTATTAAAATTGGTTAAGATGTGAGATTTTTATAAAATCATTTTTTTAATAAGATTTTTATAAATAAAGATTTTTATTACTAATTTTTATTTTATTTTAGAGGTGGTAGAGCTGGTATGGTGCCGGGCTCGACTGTGGAGGTACCACTATCTTAAATAATCGCAAATCCTCCCGAAGTTATTCGGGACAGAGTAAGAGGACAGCTCTCAGGCATAACTTGGTGGCCCACCATTGCCTGGGACCGTTTGATGGCGGTATATCTATCCCAAATTGCTGGGCCTTTTATAAGAACGGACTGGTGACGGGCAGCGGCGTCACTGGTGCGAGGGTTTCGGCATCGCGCTCACCAACCCGCCTGCCCAGCGTATGTGAGTATGGGCATTTCTTCCAGGAGGACCGCTAAGAGTGGTGAAATCTTGGAAAGGCCTATGTACAGCAATGGACGAAACAGGCTGATGGATGGATGGACTAATTTTAAGGTTAAAAATATATATTTTATTAAAATTGTTTTATCTTTTAAAAGTGGCTCCTGTAAATAAAAAGTGGCAACCATATTGACATTTTTGTATAGGGAATGTTCTTGATTCTATTGTGTATATGTTTAATATATCAACTCAAACGTTTCTTAAGCTGACACTATGTGGCATTGTAATGCTCTACACCAGGGGTGGGCAGACTTACACCATCGGCGATCTACCACAGTAAAATTGTACGACAAGCGATCGACTCGCAAGCAGAAAGAAAGCAATTACAAGGCCTTTATTGTAGGTATCTAGCTACGTACACATTACTTACACGTAGATGAATGGCACTCCGTGTTTTCCGCTAATTCCTCGTAGGATGGAACGTATTTACTAAGTGCCAAACGTAAGTACGAAAATAGAGGTTCGTCAGTAAGCCAATTGCGGTATTTTTGACTTAATTATTTTCATATCAGAAAAAGCAGATTCGGACAAATACATTGATCCAAACAAAGCAGTCAAATGCTGGGCGATTTGCTTTTTAGATTTGGGTATTTTTCTTGGCTTAAAAGAGACCAAAATTTGGTATCTATTGCTCTTGCTCTGGCTATGAGGTTTAATTATCTGCATCGTCTCGTTTTCAAGAGAAGGCATGTCAAAGGTATTCGATATTTCAGAAGCAGTTATTTCAACATTCTCACAAGAAAATTGATAATCATAAGTATACCAATGTTCGTCAATTTTCGTAAGTCGGAAAAACGTTTTTCAAACTCACAGAGAATATTTAGTCTTAGTCTATTTTAAATTGTTTTCCTGATGAGTATTCTTTTTGTAGTACAATTCCGTTATTATTGGGCCGGCCGGGCAGGGCTTTGTAAACAATTAGATACATTTTTGTACAGCTTGGCAAAAAAAGAGTTTTACGCGGTGACAGATGAAACTAAATATTTTGGTCGTAGTATACAGTTTTCCTCGTAGTGTGTGGTATGGCTAAATATGTGGTTATAGCGCCCTCATTTTTTCTAAACTCTTTTTTGCCAAGCTGTAAGTATGAACGCGATCGACCCTAAAACAGCTCACGATCAACCGGTCGATCGCGATCGACTGTTTGCCCACCCCTGCTCTACACTACTTTACAGCGTAGTCTTATGACCATAAGGTTAATGATACCGGAGCTACAAAGTACAGTGGAAAGTGGGCAAACTTGTCAAAAGTTAAAAACTTTTGGCCCGCTCAGTTCAGTTTTTCGGTACTAAATGCAATTACTAAACAATGTATGCAAAGAAAGGTATATTTACGATTGTGTAGTGTGGATATAATATTAAGTATACTTTATTTCCAAAATTAATTCACTAAATGCAAGAAAAAGCGGGCACTGTTGCCATGCTTACGGTATCATAATATTAGTCAAAGAAGTCAGTGTCAGTATTATCTCAGCAATCAATACATATAGTAGAAACCGCTGTGTCTGTACGTGGTCTGTACATTCAAGAAAAGTAATACAAATAGAAAGGGGGTGACTAAACAAGAGTAATAGAACACAAATCAACGGTTTTTAGAATTCTTTTCTGTCTGTCAGACTGTTGTCTGTTTTTTTAATTTCTTTTATTGTCTGTCTGTTTATTCACGCACATCTCTAAAACTACTGAACAGATTTTCATGTAGTTTCCACAGCTGTACAGAGCTTAATTTGGAATAGAATATAGGCTGTATTTCATTAAATCGGATCTCGGAGAAAAATTATCGTCATTTGGAATGATTTTTGGAATTTACTTTTCTACTGGTAGTAATTAGAAGTTATGGTACGGGATCTCCTCAACGGATACAGCAGACCCTTCGAGTTTAGGCTTATTTGATTGGTATTTATTAGCACTTTGGTAAAAACATGATGACCAGGGTCTGATGATGGGACTAGAAGAAAGATATGGGATCTCCTCAACGGACAACAGCAGACCCTTCGAGTTTAGGCTTATTTGATTGGTATTTATTAGCACTTTGGTAAAAACATGGTGACCGTTGCATATTGTCGTTAAAAAATTCATATTCTTTTGTTTTCATTATTTCCACGAAAATCTCTTCGACGCGGGCAAAGCCGCGGGCAAAAGCTAGTTGTAGATAAATCATATGGTAAAATCCTGCATAATAACTCAAAGACTGTGCATAATTACATAATTTATATACATAATTCATAATTCATAATTCATTTATTGCATTCATGTAGTACATATGTTGGCATGGTTAATAATAACAAAGTATTATATGGTTCTATAACATGATACCCTTTCTTGGGCATAGCAATATAGTTGTATTGCATGCGTTTTAAAATTTGACAATACATAAAATTCACATAAGTTTGAAACGTGTTTATTATTGATAATAATTAATTATTGATTGAGAAAAAATATATAAAATCGTTCAAATTGAAATTAAATTGAAATAATAGATAATAGTACGTTACTCTCACTTGAAACTTTAAATGCATGTCCGATAATTTAACAAAATAAAATAAACAAAAATAAAAATGTTTTCTAATATCTGTTACTTATCTATCACCTTATAAATCCTATTTAGACCAGATTGCTTAATTGCTAAGATTGTTATTATGTTTCGGTTAAAAACTCCTTAATTGTATAGTAACTTTTATTTTTCAGGTACGTTTGTAGTCGGTTGGCAAAAACATTATCTTTTATTTCAGTTTTAATGTCCTCAGGGACTTTATTATATACTTTTATCATATTGCAATAGGGGCTCCTTTGAAACGTTTGTAATCTTGAAATTGGTAATGTGAGTTTGTTTTTTGATCTAGTGTTCAAGCTATGTACGTCTTTATTTTTGGTAAATAGGTGTAAGTTTTTGTGGACAAATTTTGCAGATTCTAATATGTAAATAGAGGGTAGGGTAAGAATTTTCTTTTCAATGAAGTGTGGTTTGCAACTGTCCGGGAAGTAAATACCTACCAACATGCGTATACATTTTTTCTGCATTACAAATAAGTCGGTAGCATCTGTGCTATTACCCCATAATATAATGCCGTAGCGAAGCCAGGCGTGCGCGTACGCGTAATAAGCTGATAAAGCTGTATTGAAATCGGTTGTTTTCCGTAGAACACTAAGTGCATATATAAATCGCGAAAGTTTTGTTTTTGTATTTAGGATGTGTTGTTTCCAATTTAATTGTGAATCTAGTGTTAGCCCTAACAGTGTGAAGGTGTGGACTTCCTCTATCGATGTCTTATCGGATTTTAATTCTAAACGCAGAGGATTTTTTTGGTAAGGATGAAATTGGATCATTTTAGTTTTCTTTAAGTTTATTTGCAGGTTATGGTCTTTAATCCAGTTTGTGATATTTTCGAGGGTCTCTTTTAGTTTACTATTGTAGTTTTCGTTACCTTGAAATTTAAATATTATGGATACATCGTCAGCAAACAGAACACTGACAGCATTGACGATTTTTGGTAGATCATTAATATACAGGAGGAACAGCACACATCCGAGGACACTGCCCTGAGGAATAGATCCCGTTAATTGTCGGGTTTCTGAGCGTATTGTTTTTACCTCGTTCGTGGATTCGTCATAGTGTTCGATCTGTACGTACTGGGTTCTGTTTGTTAAATACGATTTAAACCATTCGTGGACCATGCCTCGCACTCCTGATCCATATAATTTTGAGAGAAGTATTTTGTAACAAACTTTGTCGTATGCCTTACTAAGGTCCAATAGAAGCCCGACTGCATAACATTTTTCATTTATATAGTTTAAAATTTCCTGAGCATATCTGTAAACAGCATCTGTTGTTGATCTAATTTTTCGAAACCCGTATTGGTTTTCGTCAAGTATATTATTTTTTTCTAGAAATTTGTAAAGTCGTGTACACATAGCTTTTTCAAATACTTTTGAGGTTGCTGGCAATAGCGCTATGGGGCGATAATCACTTGGACTTGTTTTGTCTCCTTTCTTGAAAACCGGTTTAATTTTCGATATTTTTAAATCATCTGGGACACGTCCTTCGTTGAACGACTGATTGATAAGTTTAGTAAGAGGGGGGGATAGTTCAGTTACGCATAACTTAAGAAGTATCGGGGGAATTTCGTCAATCCCAAAGCTAGTTTTATTTTCTAGTCCTCTGATGATATTGTGCACTTCATGTTCAGTAACCGGATATAAGAACATGGAGCGTTCTTGTGGCTTGACAACCGGACGTCCGGCTGGCTTTGCGCTACAGTTTCCTCCGTTATCGCTCGGTGAGGGCTGTGCTGACTCGCAGACGCCTACAAAAAAATCATTAAAGATGTTCGCAATTTTGTCCGGTTTATCAATTATTTCCGTTGTATTTATTTTTAATCTAAAATTTTGAATTTTTTTCCTATTTTTTTTTCCAGTGGTGTCATTAATAATTTTCCACATTGTTCTGGTTTTATTATTTGATTCGCTCATTTCTCGTATGAAGTTAATTTTTTTAGACTTATTTACACATTTCTTTAAAAGTTTTTCATAGGTTTTGTAGTATTTTTTTAAGATTTTGCTCCGTCCTACTTCGTTCAGCAGTTTTCTGAGCACTGAGATACAAACAAACTTATCTAATAAATATAGAAAAAAAAATACCTACTTTCAAAGGGTGATGTATAATACCTCACTTCACTTCGCATGATCCTTGTTTTATACCAACAAATACTGCAACAATCACTCTGAAATTAATATATGATAAAGTTGAGGATTAATGCTATGTCCAAACTGTTGTGAAAACTATATTCCATTAAATTTTCTTGATAGAAAAAAAATACAAAGTTACCTCCAAACCGTACAATAAATCGATAGCATTCAATGAATACTTGAAATTAGATCTGAAACTTTGCATAATATAACTGATATTAGTATAAAGCAGCTGCAGACTGTTCCATAAACATGAAACCATCCGTGTGGCAGCGATTTCAAAATAACTGATGTTTTTGCGTGCGCGGCATCTGATCGGAGTAGGATAGACAGTCAAAAATCAGAAGCGTTAGAGCAGGACTGCGAATTGAGGTATTATGGGCCCTTAAGGCCTATAGGCACGCCACCGTTTTACCATAAAATTTGATAACCCGTTTCTGTGTTGTTCTTCGTTATACATAGACTCTAAAGTTTAGGGGGGTTATCCCATTTTGTCCCTTTTCAAATTCATTTTGAACCAATAAATAGCGATTTTATTTATTTATTTATTTTTTAAGGTCTACCAACAGATATACACACTAACATAGTATTTAGATAAATGGACAAATATTAAAATTATAGTGTACATCCAATAAAAGGTAAACTCAACATGCTGTATACAAAACTACGACCACTTACGTGCTAATAAAAGTTACTAGTAAATGCAAACAACAATTTAGAAAAATAATTAACTTAACACATTACTTAACTTTATCTCATAAACTGGAATTTATCAATACTTCAAGTTAATGAACTTATATATACAGCTTATGTACCTGGCTAAAGATTGAGAAAATACATCAAGCTCACAAACCTTATGCAAGTTATTATAGTCACTGCAGACTCTGGAAAGCACGATCTTACGACCACGATTAGTTTTCGATCTGTTAATGGTGAATATTTTGTAATTTGCTATTCTAAAATTACTACGCGGTATGCTAAAATTTATCAAAGAAAGTAAGTATGGACTATCAATATAACCCCTCAACACTTTGTACAATAGCACCAAATCGGAAACCCGTCGACGGTCTTCAAGAGAAACCATTTTAAAATATATTGAACGACTTCTAGAACAATTTAATTCTGCCAACTTATTTTGATGCACGGTTAAAAAGAATAAAAATTGCTTCTGAATTTTTTCTATACGTTCAATATGATTTTTGTAGAATGGGTTCCAAGCACTTGAACAATATTCTAATACGCTACGAACCAAAGCAAAATAAACTAATTTTAAAGTTACAATACTCTTGAACTTTTTACAAGTTCGCCATAGGAAACCTAGCATTTTGAAAATTTATTTGTTATCGTGTCTATGTGCTGTCTAAAACTTAATTTACTATCCATGATAACTCCCTAGCGATGATTGAACTATGTCATATTTTCACTATTTTATCTTGATATTTCGGCCATTCGATACGCGATTTCTTACATTTTGCTGGATCCAATTAAATCGCAAAGATAGGTCTAAACTATGATGTAAATATAATTTCATTTGAGCTGTATTAAGTTTTGGACAGTAAAAGTTACACTAAAATAAACGTCGTAAAGATGAGACATACGGAAGGTTCGCCGCCGTAGCATTGTCGATCGTCGCGGGTTCAAACCCCGACTGGTAAAATTTGTTTTCACTTTTTATTTTTTATTCTTTTATTTTATTTTCAGAAAAAATATTTCCTTTTGTAAAAAAAATATTAAAGCTGAAATTATATTTCTTGACTGCGCAAAGACCAATAAAATATTTTTATTTTCAAGTGCTTAGAAAACGCCATCTCTGGGAAGCTATCCTGGATAACGGCTCAGTAAGCTGGCGTTGAAATTGGTTGTAAGCTGGGGCTGAAATTGTTTTTATTTTAATACACTAGATGACGCTGCATGTTTTAAAATATCAAATTTGAGGCAGTCTGGTTCAAATCAACTCACGTTAAAGTTTGTCTACACTATTATATAAAGAAGAAAGATTTGTTTGTTTGTTTGCATATAATGGGTAATATCTAGAACTACTGAACTGACTTTAAAAATTCGATTTTTAGTTAGTCGTGTGGTATGTATGTACGCCTTGAGTAGTCGTATGTAGTCTCATCGTCGGGGTTTCAATCATCCACTGGTAAATGTTTTTTTAGGAGACCTCCCAAGTTTAAGTTTATTTGATCGGTATTGATGAGTATTTTTGTAGAACATGGTGACCAGGATCTAATGACGGGACTGTGGGAGGTGGGTACGGGATCTCCTCAACGGATAACAGCAGGCCCATCGATTTTGGGCTTATTTTATTGGTCTTTATTAGCACTTTGGTAAAACATAGTGACCAGGGTCTGATGATGGGACTGGAAGGTAGGTACTGGATCTCCTCAACGGACAACAGCAGACACTTCGAGTTTGGACTTATTCGATTGGTATTTATTAGCACTTTGGTAAAACATGGTGACCAGGGTCTGATGATGGGTCTGGAAGGTGGGTACGGGATCTCCTCAACGGACAATAGCAGACCCTTCGAGTTTAGGCTTATTTAGTTGGTATTTATTAGCACTTTGGTAAAGCATGGTGACCAGGGTCTGCTGATGGGACTGGAAGGTGGTTATGGGATCTCCTCAACGGATAACAGCAGACCCTTAGTTTGGGGTTATTTGATTGGTCTTTATTAGCACTTTGGTAAAAAATGGTGACCGTTGCATATTGTCGTTAAAAAAATCATATTCTTTTGTTTTCCTTATTTCCACGTAAATCACCACGACGCGGGCGGAGCCGCGGGCAAAAGCTAGTTATGAAATAAAATGAAAAAATACATGATCATGATTACTTTCAAAATGTATAAAAGAACCTGAAATCAAGTCAAGTATTGATAAAATATGATCTAATATAGTTAATTGGAATAAATTATGTTAGGATTTATTCTTTCACTTATACCTTTTACCCCTTGACTGAACGGAAAATAACAACATTACAAAATAACACAAAGCCACTCTCCATACAAACTTGTCCGAACCAACAACCACGACAAAAGCATTATAATTTCGTTGTGTTATTTTTTTCTACACGTTCCATCATTTCTACACCCACGAATAATCATATTTTTAACAATTTTACTTTTAAATTTAGCTATTAACAAAATGTATGAAAGTATGTCATTTATTAGACTATTCTAATTATTTTCATTACATAATCTAAAACTTAATTAACAAAAATCTACCTACCAACAATGACATAATGTCAGTGCCTACTAATATAAATATCTAAAAAAAGAGAAAAAGAATTTTAAAAACTTTCATTTAAACTAAAAAAAAAATCGAAGCCAAATCGCTACCGTCACCGGGCAGGGTACCTAATAGCCTGGCGGTGTTGCCTCGCTGGGTCACAATGCTTAATCTTTGGCCAAAATAGGATCCAGCCCTTTGATCGCCCGAAGCATCGACCAGGCGCGACGATATCTCCTTGTAGAGGCGTCGTGCTTCTGGCCCCCACGGCCCGAGGGTTTCCACAGCGAAGGGAACAAAATGGTAACTTTGTCCCAACGCTATGTATTTTCGCGGAGAGACTTTCCAAGTACTGCCGCGGAATTTGGGGGAGGAGGGTGGAGAGGGGGGAGGGGTAGTACGGGGGAGGTACCCCTGGAAACCCCCCCTTCTTGAGGAAAAAGAAGAAGAAATTTTGAGGTTAGAATGCGCAAATTGGGACAATACAAGTCACTTATTTGACACAAATTCACTTCTGCATCGGTTCCGACGCTGCGGGAAGTGCAGCCCCATTCGCCCTTGCGTAACAAAGCGCAAGCACCCATGCTCACCTCAGCCGCTACGGCTCGCACGGTTGCCTGCGCTTTATTACAGCGGGCGGGGGCTGCTCTCCCTCCACGTCTCCGGCTTTTTATAAACACTCTAGGGGTAGTAGCCACAAGACTGTACAGAATCGGGGTGCACTAAGTCGGTTTTTGAACAGTTTTAACCTATCAGTACAAAAGTCGGTTTTAATCTAAGACAGAGGTAGATCGTATTGTTTCACGAAGAAAACATTTAAATACTATTGGTTTTCTTTTTAAAAAACAGTATGGGTTCCGCCCTAAATCTAATACTCTCTCTGCTGCAACTGATTTAATAACGACGATAAAACTTAATATAGATCAAAAGAACATTGCATTGGGTATATTTATTAATTTAAAAAAAGCATTCGGTACCGTTAGCCATGAAATACATTTGTTGAAGCTTAAAGATATAGGAATCGCTGAAAATGCTCTTAAAATTTTCAAATCTTATTTAAGTAGCCGATATCAGGTGGTTAAAATAAACAAACATCACAGTGATTCTAAATTGGTCACATTTGGTGTTCCACAAGGGTCAATTTTGGGACCGTTTCTATTCCTCATATACATATATAGTGTTAAGGACATTGGTCTAAATGGAGATATCACATTATATGCAGATGACACTAGCCTATTTTATTTTGGCCAGGATATTCATTCCATAGTAGAGAGGGCTCAGAGGGATCTAAATATGTTACATGAATGGCTTCAAAATAATTTACTCACAATCAATACATCTAAAACAAAATATATTATTTTTGTAGCCAAAAATAAAGTAATCTCAAATTATAATCCAATAACAATTAACAATGAAATAATTACAAGTACTACTAACGAAAAGTATTTGGGTCTTATTTTGGACAACCGCCTTACATGGAAACCTCACCTTGAGAAAATAAGATCCAAATTCATATCCCTTGCAGGAGCATTGCGTGGATTTGCTCGTTGCCTTCCAAAACAAGTCCGGTACACAATTTATAATACACTCGTCAAACCTCACATAGAATATTTGATAGAAGTGTGGGGATCACCCGCAAAGACAAATCTGCGTACTCTGCAAACTGCTCAAAACAAAATTATAAAAACACTTTTTGGTTATAATTCCCTTACAGAAAGCGCTAAAATCTATAAAGAAACTAAAATATTTAACATATCTCAAACATACAAATACAATACCTGTATATTGCTACGAAAAATCTTAACCAACGATATTCACACACAAATATCTTTTACTAAAAAAATACAATTAAAAATGCGCTTAACAAGATAAGCTAATAATATATACTACGGTAATAGTAGCATAGTGGCTGAGGGAGCACGAATGTATAACAAGTTACCGAAGGATATTAAAGAAGCCAAATCATTGCTTATTTACAAAAAACTCTTGAAAAGTCACATTTTGAAGGACTATTCATTACTTCATTAAAATTAATTATTAGTTTATTATTAGAAGCTTTTGGTAGAAACCTACTCGTACTTATAATATTAAATATTCATCCTATCAACTCACTGTAAACACAACCCTACATAACATTGCATCGTTAGTGAAACTAATATCTTTTTAAGGATTACCCACATATTTTTATTTGTTACGCGATTAAAGCGTTTGCTGTTATAAATTGTAACTGTGATAATTTATTGTTTCTCATGTAAGTGAATTTTATTCTTTTTGAAAAAATAAATATCTTAAACCTTAAACAAAATCGCTGATTATGTTCTATTCAACCACATTATAATATAAATAATTTTTGTAGGTCCTTTATCTGAGAATTTTTGTAATTTAAATTCAACTTAGGTAAAAGAACTGTCAAATAAGTGACGATTTTTTTTAATGAAGGTTTTCTGGCCTGGAAGCAGTTCCTTTTGGGAATTGACGAAATTCTGGTTGGAAAAATAACAAACTTTAAAAAATTATTACTCTGAAAGTATTCACTTCCGTCAAAAATCCTTTGTCAATCCTTAGTGTAAACCTATCTGTAAGACTCCCAACTCCGCGCCAGTAGTTGTAAAGAACAGCCGGGGCCAGTGTATCGGCGCATGTGGCGTCCCATACCAGCCGCCGCCCATTTGTCGACACTTTGCTCCTGCGATGCCAGGTTAAACGGGGTATTATCACTCGGCCGGGCCGCAGTTGGCCAGGTGTCCCTAGCCTCGGCCAAGCACGAGATCTCTACGTCACCGAGTGACGGGTTAATTATTCTACCATATAGGTCAAGCATGCTGTGAGCCGAGGACAGGAACGCTGGCAGTGCTGGTTGGTTTGCGGATACCCAGACCTCCAAATCGGATTGGAAGCGTGGCCTGGGCCCAACTGCGGTCATTCAACTGGCAATTTAGAATTTCAGTCAAAGTCGTGCGTAAAATATTGTCTAACTGATCTAAAAAGGTTGTATGTTTCCAAAGAGCTGAACAGCGTAGCACATATGTAAATTTGGGTACAAAAAGGCAGTATCTAATAATAAACATTGCCATGTGCGGGTTGATGTCTTTTAGTCAGCCGGATGATTCCTCAAATTTAGAAATTTGATTCATCCAGCACAGGAGCCCCTAGAAGGCGAAGCGATTCGCTTTCGATAATGTTAATATTTGGGGCCAACGCATTGAATTTTGAAATTACATTATCTTTTTCTATTTGAGCCAATGAATAGTTCCGATTTTGTGAAATTAAAACTAAAATTATTGAAATTAATTAAAATTTTGAACAATATTTTCGAGATCGTTCAGGACGGAGCACGCATCGCCTCTTAGGGTTCCATCGTCCAAATACCATACATTAAATTTGGAATTTAAGCTTGAATTAAATGGGTGAATAGCCAGGCTGAAGATGGTCGCTCCCAGTGGGTCCCCTTGCTGACAGCCAACTGCAGATTGTAGGAGATGGTCAGGGCCGGATCTAGGGTAGAGCAGGTGGAGCGGGCGCTCTAGGCGCCACGTGTCTAGGGGCGCCAAAATGCCGTCTTTTGCAGGCGCGGTCGCAGACCCAGATTTTGGGAGGCTCATCTTGGTTTAAGTACAATTCAAATGACTTAAACAGTACAATTAGTTACTTACATTTCTAACAAATAAATATTTTAAAATTGATTTATTTATTGAAAAGAAGGAAGTTATAGGCGCTGAACAGACGTCGTTCTTTTTGAGCGAACAAGAGGCCGAGGCTTCTGTGCTGACACAGAAAGCGTGGCAGAAGCGGAGCGCGGTGCGGCGTTAGTGGAGGAATTACTATAGAAGATGGAAGTATATGAGAAGGGCTCTTAAGAAGGGTCTAAACCCTTTGCATATAGAGATTAAAAAAGAGCTACCGAACAATGGTACACAATGAAAATAAACAAAGAGTGAAAGGGCAACTTTATGGATAAAGGACATGCCTCCATAGCAAATACATCAGGCGGTCATTTGAAAATGTTTTTAGCCAATAACGATCTGAGTAAGAAGGAAATTATTTGATAAAAATATCATATACATATAAGAACTAGAGAAAACTGGAAGCCAGTGAAAGACCGACGGAGCATTAATTACTACACGGACGGCTCCGACAGAAGGAAAGGTAACATAGGACTGGCAGGAGTTGGTGTCTATATACCTGATGAAGAAGAAAGAAGCGCATCGTACTCACTTGGTACCTTAGCTACCGTATTCATACGCCATTATGAAATGCACCAGTATGCTACTATTAAGGTCGGATATGAACGAGAAAACGGTCATTATTTACTCGGATAGCCAAGTAGCACTTTTTGCGTTGGAAAATACAGTTAATAAATAGGCCCTGGTAAGAGAGTGTAAAATTACACTCAATAAGCTAGGTGAAAAAACTGAAACAATAGTGGCCTGGACAGGACATCAAGGCATTGAAGGTAATGAAAATGCAGACGAATTAGCTAGAGAAGGAGCAGATGACAGAATCATTAGACCAAAACCTAGGTTACCTATTCCTGCAAACGTTACTCACAAGGTATTATTAGTCGTCTGGCTTCAGAAGAATCAGCAAATGAATGGAGGAACATCGAGGACTGCCGATAGTCGAAGATGTTTCTCTCGGCAATTGTCTACAAAAAAGTAAGGTATATCCTTAACCTAAGCAGAGTCAACCTAGGTGTGTTGGTAGGTATTCTAACTGGCCATTCTGGGCTAAATAGACATCTGTCAATAATGAAGGTTGCAAAACGACCCCTCTTGCTCACATTGCGGTGAGGAAGAAACTAGCAAGCACACTTTATATATTCTAGCTTGAGGTGGGAGATACTTGGTGATGACCACATAGAGAAAGAAGATTTTTAAGTATCCTAAGTACTCATACATACTTAGATTCATGAAAAGAAGTGGAAGATTTAAGGAGGGAATGCCCCTGGGACATTAGGATACCAAAGCTCCAAGCAATGGGAATTGGATAGAATAGGTCCAAGTGGAGAGCCGGCCATCTGCCTGAGCCCAGCAGGCGTCCCACCTCAACATCGTCATCATCATGGAAGTTATGAACGCTGCGCTTTCTGAGTGGCGTCGCTTAAAGTCTTTAGTGCTATATTTGCACATAAAACAAAATAAGTTGTAATGAAGTGGGCGGCCCACGAGGTACGCCCTCGATCGCTTAAAGAATATATATATTTAACTTTAGCTATTTAGCTATCTCTAATCGATATACTTACTAATAATAAATGAGTAAAAAGAAGAAAGTACGAAAGACGTTGTCAATGTTTTGAACAAAAAGTATTGGTGCGATATGTTTCCGAATACTTGGACTGCCCTTCGTATAATACTAACTATTCCTGTAAATGTCGCCAAAGGCGAGCGTAGTTTTAATAAACTAAAACAATACATTAATTCATATGTAATAGATTTAATATTTTATTGACTGTCTGAAATTTTAACCAAATAATAATTTAATCATATAGTGGTTAGACCTTGTGTAATAATTAGAGCTATTTCATTTTTATTATTAATGATAAAGTATATTATACCCAAATTCTAACTTAAATAACATTTTATATCTAAACTAAACAACTTATAGCAAAAACTTAAATAAACTAACTATAAATAAAACAGAAGATGTAATAACAGAAACTAAATAACCCTAAAAAAAAAAAAAAAAAACGCAAACCTGTACACACATAACAATCACAAAAAAAAGATTGCCTCCAGATCACTGCCCTGCGGGAGAGTACCCAAAATACTGGCCGCGTTACCTCTCTGTATGGCAAGACTTATACGCTGGCCCAGATAAGAGCCAGCCCGCCGGTCGCCGCTGGTATCTATCAGCTTGACAGAGAGGTCCTTGATAAATTGTCGCGCCTCTGGACCCCATGTTCCCATTGTCTCAACCCCAAAAGGTGTAAACATGTAGCTTGAACCTATTGCCGCATATTTACGCCCCTTGGAGAGCTCAGCAGCGGCCGCCGCCGAACCAGCAGCCCTACTACTCATGGAAACATGAGAGGGCGCCAGCGTGTCCACGCAGGTTGCGTCCCATACGAGCGGCCTCCCATGCTTCCACGGTATTAACGTCATACCGTCAGGCCTCTTACCGTCATCGCGAACTACTCCGGGTGGTTCAAGAGTAGCCGGAGCACCGACGGAGACAAGGGCCCTTCGGATAACGTCATTGAGGGCTGCATGGCGAGACAAGCGGCCGGCACTGCGCTGACAAGAAAGTCCATGGAGTCCGGCCCGACAAACGCTAGCCCCGCAAGGGCAGTGATGAGGTTCAGTTAATGAAGCCCCTATTCGCAGACCGACGGCCGTGGTGAAGGACCGATCGTCTAATAGTGTCCCGATGTTGGCGGATGGGAGGGCGTGGAGCCAGAGACCCGACTCGTGCTCTGCCACAGCAAGAAGCCGAGCTCGCTCTGTGATATTCCTACTTGAGGCAAGCAGTTTTTTTTGTTGCAATTTGCAACAAGGCTCATCCCACTGCCGCTGCGATGAAAAGTTATCGGGGACGTCCTCACACGGGCAGGCCACAGACCATGCCTGTTTGGCTTCATCACAGCACGAGACCTCAATATCAACCAAAGAAGGCTGAATAAGTTTCTTATACAAGGTCTCAGTGCTGTGAATAGAAGACAAAAAGGCAGGTAGCGCGACATCGGACACTTTTCTTATTCCAAGCCCCCCAAATCTGATGGGAAGGGAAGCCTGAAGCCAACAACGATCGGTAATGGGAAGGTTCAGTACTCGAGTTAAAGCTACTTGAATTAGTGAATCTACTGTGGATAGCAAGTTTTTTAATTTAAACATAGGGCTGCTTCTTAAAACAAAAGTGAAGCAGGGAACGAACAGACAATATCTTATTATTTGGAAAGCCATGTGTGAATTTATTTTTGTGAGATGTGGAATAGTGTCAAAGAATTTTGATTTCTCATTGTCTAAAAACTGAGGCATGGAATCTTTCAAGATTGGCGCTCCTAGGAGGCGAAGTGAGCATTTATCCAAAATCTTTATATTGGGAGCTAAGGAATTGAAATCATCATAAATTGAGGTTTTTTGGGTATCAGGGACAGTATCGGTGATAAATATCTCGCACTTGGAGCTATTTAGTTCCAGCCCGATCAGACGAAATTTTTCTGATAGGTCTCTTAAATCATTCAGTACAGTTTTAGAATCCCCTCCTAAGGTACCGTCATCTAGGTACCACATGTTTAAATTTGAATGCATGGATGTGATAATCTTATGGATTGCTAGACTGAATATTGCTGGTCCTAGAGGATCGCCTTGCTGACAACCAACTGAGGATAAAAGGAGATGATCCTGATATAGCAATTTTGACGACTGGCTGTAACATTGCCATAGGTATGGAAATATTTCCGGTATTACTTCTTTAACTTCTTTAAGCAGAGCACCTCTATCGACGGCATTAAATGCGTTTTGTATGTCCACTTTCAGCACAACCTCACCCCCATTTTGTTCAATATAAGTACGTAAGGCATGAACAGCTGCTTCGCAACCTCCCTTTGATCCAAAACCGAGTTGCGTGGGTTGCAAATACTCTGTGAGCTTTGGAGTAATGTGTCGGCAACATAATTTAGAGACCAGACGCCGAAAGGTTGTACCGACGGCTATTGGCCTAATACCACCATCCTTTTTTTTCAAAGCATACAGATTAGCACCATAGAGTATGGATGAAATTTCCCAGTTTACCTTGACAGCTAACATTAAATTTACTAGGGATGTAATGTTACATAATAGGGTCTCCCCTGCCTGACCTGTTGTGCCGCAGAGTAGATCTTTCAAATGCTGCGGGCTAAGGCCATCTACGCCACCAGCTGTGCCATTTTTAAAAGACATTATTGCCGCTAAAACATCTTTGCCCAATACCTGGATCTGAGGATCACCAGGTTGTGGAGCTTGTGGAAGAGAGGTCGCTGCTGAGGCTGGAGGATGCTTGCTTTGTAGTATTGCAAGAGTTTCAGGTGAATCCGGGGCAATATCATCGCTAGAAAACAGAAGTTGTGCGGCTCCCCTTATATCACCGTCGCTAATTTTATTTTCAACTTTTTTGTATCTAGAGTTTACATGAAATTTTTTCAACGTTTCTGTGAATAAGGGTGGGTTTATACAGTTGTTTTTAATGCCTTGTGTAAGGGAGCTTTGTTTCCTGACTCTATCGTTAACATGTAGAGTTTCATAAGAAAACCTGAGGAGTGACTCCCAGGCACACTCTGAATTTTCTTTCACTACATTAGAAATAATATCTGAGAGTTTTCTAGCGACACTTATTCGTGCCCCACGAGGAATTCTCTTAACAATGGGATGAAAGTTTTTAAATTTTGTCAATATTTGATGGAATGGTTCATCTCCTCTTTGTGTGCCTGCATCGGGTTCTTGATCAGTGACAGTTTGACTTATTTGTGGAGAGAGTTGGGATGGTTTATGAGACTTTGTAATATGGATATTAAGCCCTCTTTTACCTTTAAATGTACGATCTGGGGGACACTCTGGACATGTAAGAAAATCAGGCGATGGGTCATTATTGTAGACCCCCGGACCCGGTCCCGTGGAAGGGCCAGCGGTCTGCGACATTTAGGCTCATTAAAAATATAATTACATACTAATTTTAACAATTTCAATCTAAACAAAGTAAAATACTAAGAAAAAATTAATAATAATTAGATACACCTAAAATAACAATTAAAAAATTAAGAATAGTAGTAAAAATAGGAATTTAGCTTTAAAATGGTAAAATTTAAATCCTAATTATATAGAAACAAGTATATGCCTACATAGAAGGTAACAAAAAAAAAAATCTGTAATGAATAATGAATCTATAAATTATTCTAAGCACGTAAAAATTTCAAGGTTAGTGTCCTTATATAGATGAATTTGGCCTGGTATGGAGGAAGAGGGTCTGAAGTCATTACGAATTCCCGTACAGATCACACATTGAGAAGCTATGCTGCATTTACTTTATCCAAGTACGAGATAGGAAGTCGTATGTGGAATTTGAACTTTCTGGTAGGTTGTTTCTTCAGGTTTAGGGTATATTTTGCAATAGCAATGCAGAGTGGCCCGAGCTGAAAATATGTATACACTGGCAATCGAATAGTTTCTGTCGGTTAATTTTGTCGAAACTGGTGATTATATAGCGTTTTATACCAAAATAAATAATTAAATTTACAAAATGTGAAAAAAATTATGTCTTGTTGACATTGACATTATTAATTATATATTATAATCTATTCAAATTCGGTAGTTATAATGTGATGTGAAGGCGTCGACCAAAAGGCGCCGAAAGAGAATTTCGCTCAACCCTGATCAAGGGCTAGGTCCGGCGCTAGAGATTTTATTTATTTATTTATTTCTCTCTCTTACATCTATCATTACAGGTTCTTAACCTAATGCGACAGTGTATTTCCATAACAAAGGATACCAAGTGTAACCTTTGTGAATTCGCTTAGCGTACAAGAAAACAAATCGATTTCCTCCGCGACCATGTTGAGAGTGTGCAGTGCACGCGTTAAGGGCGTCTTGCTCAGTAGGTTGGTGCGAGCTTTCGGCACCACCAGCAACCGCGGCCGCCGCCGCCGACCCACGAACCCGTCAGGCACGCACAGATCTACTCTTCTAAGCAACTCCGGATTATGTGTCATCCCGTTAATCAATTTAAACAAATAGCTTACTAATGCTAATATCCTACGAACTCGTAGCTCAACGTATCCCACCATACCTAGTATAAATAGAGTCGGGTACATGAGTGGGTAAAATGGATATACCCCATATTGTCTAAAGTATAAATATCTAATAAATTTGTTTTGTATTTTCTCCATCATGAGACTATATTTAATCTCATGAGGAGCCCAGATGACTGCGTTGCTTTCTAGCTGACTCCTAACCAATGCATTGTATAAAGCAATTATGGCCCTAATATTCGTAAAACCATGCACTCTGCGTAATATAAACCCTAAATTTCTAAAATCTTTTTTACAGATTTTAATAATATGCTCCCTAAAGGATAAATTTGTAGTAAATCTCACCCCAAGATCTCGCACTTCAGTTACTCTTTTGACAGGTTCTGTGTCAACTTTGTACTCGTGATGGTAAGGAGCATGCGACTTTGAGAATGAGATAGTCAAGCATTTAGACGTGTTAAACTGCAGTTTGTTAGCTTTACTCCACGCCACCACTGCATCGATATCCTCTTGTAATCCTACACCTTCTGAGGAGTTCTTAACATTTAATGATAATTTGAGGTCATCAGCAAACAATAAACATCTCGCGTTTTTTACCACATTGGGTAGATCGTTTATCATAATCAAAAATTCTAGCGGCCCCAAATTACTGCCTTGACTGACCCCAGATCGCGTGTAATAAAGATCAGATCTATGACATTCGTATTCTACATACTGCTGTCTGTCCGCCATGTAGCTGGAGAAAAATTTCAGCAGCTGGTGGGCACAACCGACCCCCGCCAACTTATGTAGCAAGATATCATTATCGACTAAATCGAATGCTTTTTTAAAGTCAAAGTATACGGTGTCGATTTGCCCACCGGAATCCACTGTTGGCACCACTTGCGCCATTAGGTTCAGGAGATTAGTTGCTGTGTTGTGTTCTGGTCTAAAACCGTGCTGTGCATCTGATAATTGAGCACTGACCTGGGTTAGTACGGATTTTTGAATCGCCGATTCGAACACTTTTGCTGGCGTAGAGAGAACCGCAACTGGTCTGTGATCCCTCACGTCTGAACTGGAGGCTCCTTTAGGAACAGGTATTACGCGAGTCACCTTCCATCGACTTGGAAAGAGCATTTTCTGCAAACAGTTGTTGTACAAGTGAAGTAAAGGTTCCGCAAGAACAGCACGACAATCCCTAAAGAAGTAAGCTGGCACCCCATCTGGGCCTGCTGACCGCTTTGGCTTCAACCGTTTAAGCGACTGCCTCACCTCTAACAACTGTAGTTTTTCAAGATGAATGTGGGCTGCAGCATTCTGTCCACCTACGTCTTTCACTGCTTTCTCCACATCAAGTCTAGGACATTCCGGGTTGTAGACTGAGTAAAAGTATTCAGCAAACTTTTCAGCACTTTCTTCAGCTGTAAGAACAGTATCATTGAGAATAATGTTTTTCCCATTGCGATCTCCTTTTTTAGATTGCACATACTTCCAAAACGACTTCGGGTCCTCGACTAAATGACTCTGAACGCGGTCACAGTAACACTCTTGTGCCAATTTTATCAAGATCTTAACATGAGCCCTGCATCGCGAAAATGCTTCATAATCACATTTACTCCTACTTGCCTTAAATTTCTTATGAAGCTGAGCCTTAAGCTTAATGTCGCGAATAATTTCAGATGTGTACCACTCGGGATAATTGTATCTAGAGTCTACACACTTTCGCATTTTTCTCGGAACACAGTCATCGATAATTTTATTTAAAATATTATAGAAACTGTCTAATGACTTATCTACCTCTTCTACTTCATACAATGGGCTCCAGTCTGCAGAAGCTATAGATGCGTATAGCCGGGGAAAATCGGCCTTATTAAAATTCCAACTCGATTCCAGTAAATTTTTCGAATTTACGGAACTCTGATAATCTGTGCCTGGGTGACGTTGTTGCGCGGCAGCGGCGGCGGGGGCAGCACAGGCGCGGGCGGCAACGCGCACCGGCATTCGGATTTCTAGTGGCGGGTGATGACTGATGAGAATCCACCGGGACGAGTGACTCACCCGCTGCGCACACTACCACCTCCTTATCCTTCGATGCAAGCACCAAATCTAACTGCCTGTTATTACAGTTCGAAACGTTATTAGATGATTTATAGATGTTTTCTATATATTAATTTTGTTGGCGAACTGTATCATTGCCACAGATAATGATAAATCTGGTGGATCCGGCAGTTGAAGAGATGCCGATGGAGGAGGATGCTTTGAATTTGGCGCGAATAATGTTTCCGGCGTATCCGGGGCGACGACGTCACTGGAAAAGAGAAGCTGGGCGGCTCCTTTGATATCTCCGTCGCTCATCTTCGAGTCGATTCTTTTCTTAAATTAGCAATAGGAGAATGTTTATTTGTTGAATTAATTTGTGTGTGTGATAATGATAAATCATTGGGATCTATACAGTTGTCTTTAATATTTTGAGTAAGAGAGCCGCCCCTTTCCCTTCCTCTTGGCACGTGCAATGTCCGGTATGAGAAAGTCAGAAATTCTTCCCAGCTCAGTTTGTGATTTTTATTTAAAACATTCTGAATGCATGATCGGAAAGAGGACGCTACAGTGTTTCTAGCACCACGGTATCCTTTTTACGATTGGGAATTTTATATTTGCTGATTTCCTGCCAAAAATGTGAATTTGTAGATGGAGTTGTGGGGTTAGCATTTGCATTCTCGTTATTAAAATATTTGTGTGCTCTACTTATGTGAATCTTTAGGCCTCTGTGACCTTTAAATTTCTGAGATGGAAACAATCCGGACACCGCACGAGTTCCGGCGACGCCGCCGCTGTCGCAGACGCTGACTGACCGCTGGAACAGTGGTCATCGGCCTGAGACATACAAATGGAATGTAGGTAAATTTATAAATAACATTAAATATACAAATGTAAGTATAAACAATACTTTAAAGAAAACAACCCTTAGTATACTGGGTGTAAATATGATGTCTGTCTTCGACAGAGGCAGAGGGTACAGCTAGGTGAGACGTGGTGGGATCGTCCGAGGAGGTCTGCGGTGCTTCTGATGGGTGGGTGGCGGAGCACAAAACACGCTGTCCGGCGATGAACGATTATGAAAACATAGTAATTTTATGAATATTTACGAACTGGTTAAATAGCAAAATTAGACTGTAAGGACTTTTTTTGTGAAAATATTGATTATTCGCGAGCGCGGGAGTAGAAAAAAGTAAAAGAACGAAATTACTGTGCTTCTGTCTTGATTGTTGGTTCCCACAAGTTTCTATGGGGAGCGGCTCTGGACCATCGATATTTCTATGTCTGAATACAATCCTAGGGTGCTTTATGTTCCAGGTATCTTCGAAGTTTGTGAGCTCTCGTCTCTTTTTAACGACTGCATGCACATGAAGATGGAACACCTCTTGGACAAGCTGACGATGGAACGACGGATGCGGGCGCTGGGACAGATGTCGGACCCTGACGACTTGGAGGACGACGACGAAACGCTTCAACTGCTGAGAGATGAACTGTGAACGACTTAATATACGATGACTTGATGTTTACTTTGATAGTGTAGTCTCTTTGTATTTGTAATAACCTGCTGTTCTTTAACCTACAATATGGTCAAGTTAACTTGGCACCTAGCGAGCAAGTGCCTCAGGTGCTAAAGTGGGTGCCGGCACAACAGATTTAATGAAACAGGTGCGGAATGTTTGCGTATATCATGCTTTCTGTTGGAACTACGGAAGCTGCCTCACTCCGCTCCGCTCCACTCGGCTCCCTTATTAATATCCTCTATCTCTTTTGCAGGTGTTTAGTTTGTTTAGGCTATCCTCACGAAGAAGATACTTCGTGGCTATCCTGCTGTCAGTGTTAGGCGGACGTGACATTTCTCCAGACGTTATAGCAAAAAATGTTGATACTACACAAAAAGAATGAAAATAATATCAACAAATTAACTTTCCTTCATACTTTTTCCAGGCTTAGGACTGGTTGCTTAGAAGGTACATAGTTTAGATAAAAAGATAAAGTTAAATCAATTTCAGCGATGTACATTAGGATAAGATAATGTTTATTTCATGCAAAAGAAGAGAAAGAAAATTTACATATTACAATAAAAAGATAAAAATTACAAGTTTGATTTTATGTAAATATGTACATAGTAAATGCCATAAAAAAAAACTTGTAAAAAAAAACAAGTCTCGCAACTTAGTTCTTCCACCGTAAAAAGTTGTGAGATCCATGTAAATCCAAGTCGGTTAATTTATTCAGTCCCTACTTGAGAGGCCGCCTTAGACGCTAGGCTGAGGAGGCTGCAGACAGGACTTGGGACAAAATACGCGAGTGGACGTGGCTTCTGCCCGCGCGCCACGAGCTGTAGAGAGTTGCGCGGGATACATCGAGTCGGAGCTTAGATCTTTTTACATAAAAATAGGTATACCTAAATGTTTGAGAAAAAGCAACTGCTTTATGCCATAATGTATTGAGAACAACAAAATGTGTTATTTATATGCTGTGGTATTTTTACACTGACAAAAATTTCGTTTTGTTATGACAAAAAAATCATTAAGATTGTGTTTTTATTGCAAAATCCATCGCTTTGGAATACTCTAAATATTATTATTAGAGTGCATTACAAACTAGAAAAGATAAATTAGAAACAAATGTAAGACAAGAATTTTTCTCAAAAATTAAACTACATAGTTAGGAATCTGGAATTTTCAGTATATTTTGTGCTATATAATCTATTTAAACAACCAATACTGAAAACACCGATTCTTAATAAAGGTTAAGTACCCGAAAACTCGACCCACTTCATTTTGCAGTTTTTTTCATATTATTTTAAGTAATGGTAAGTTTGTAATTTTTATTCAAATCATTAAAATCTAAAAGACTTATCAGAATGGTACGGAACCCTCCTACTCGTATTTGACCGGTATGTTTAAAATATTTACTTTAAAAAAAACACGAAAAACTGAACAAGGATGAGCTCATTTTTACTGAGAAACCTTTTCCAGCCAACCTGTAGGTATGTGGAAATGGTGTTTTTTATGAAGCACATTTTGGACTTTGTTCGCTTTAAAACGTATTTGAATGCACATTGTATGTGTCAAGATATTTGATTTTTATTGATATGGCAACACTAGTTGTCGCGGGCTGAATTGTCACAAGTCGTGAGACAGCCATATTACGTTTTCAGACAACAAGAGTTGCAAGAGGTTATGTGTTTGATATTTCAAGGAAATTTGTGTCTAAAAAAGTGAAATACACCAGTTACTCAGTATTAACTGTGATCCGGGACGTCTACGCGAAAAGTTTCCTAAATCCAATAATAGTGAAAGGTGATGAGAAAAGATTTTCATTTCCACGTTTTACTGAAATCGTGCTACCTTTAACGGGTTGGGCTAGCCCAGGGTTAGAGGGTTGCGTTTAGGATCTTAGTCTACTGACACGCTGGCTGGGTTGGTCATTTGCCAGAAATATCCGTGCCGAGGTCGACGACAATCAACGTCAAAAGAAGGGAAACGCACATCCAGGGGACCTGTGCTTTCCTCTGAGCCAGGATTGAGTCGTGACCCGGATCGAGCGCGGAGGTCCCGTCCAGGAAGAGAAGGTGCACGTGTATGTGAGTGTTTGAACATCCCTATAATGGGATTTAGTATTTAAGGCCCCCTTGTGTGAAAAGCCCCTTTCTGGCAGGGTTTAGTTTCTACTAAATATCAATGGGTCCAGCACGCGAAATCTAAATTGCACCTGTCATATAGACTTATCTATCATACAGACTTATTTCATTATATTATTATTAGAGTGCATTACAAACTAGAAAAGGTAAATTAGAAACAAATGTAAGACAAGAATTTGAAAAAATTCCTCGGGCCAGGATTCCAACCTGCGACTTCTTGTTTATCAATCCTGGCCCGAGGAATTTTTTAAAATTCTTGTCTTACATTTGTTTCTAATTTATCTTTTCTAGTTTGTAATGCACTCTAATAATAATATTTAGAGTATTCCAAAGCGATGGATTTTGCAATAAAAACACAATCTTAATGATTTTTTGTCATAACAAAACGAAATTTTTCTCAGTGTAAAAATACCACATCATATAAATAACACATTTTGTTGTTCTCAATCTTATTCCCTGTAACAAGAATGGTCTAAACATTACAACTTTGATGGCCCCTCATTTCTTTATTAAATACTTATTTGTACTCTTGTTACAGAGTTCTCGATAGTGACACCCCAAATGCCGGGGTTAGAAAAAAACTTCTTTTTCATCTCTATTTTCATGTCTGGGAAATTTATTCAATTTAATTGTTAATTAAATTTTAGATTTTGGGTCAACATTCCACTTATCATATCCAAATTTCAGATATTTACTTCATTCCGTTTGCAAGCTAGAGACCTGTGACATGCGGACAGACAGACAGCAGAGGGATATTAATAGGGCTCCGTTTTGCCCTTTGGGCGTGGAACCCTAAAAACCATTGGAAGCAAAAGATCATTGACGAAATAATATGGAAGGTATAAATGCGAAAGAAAAGTTTTATTGATATAAAAAAAAATATAATTAAAATAGTTGTAATACTGAAGAGGCCGTTTACATTTTCATGCGAAATTATAAAATTTCCAGCGCTTAATTTACAATCGTAGGAAAGACTTCAATATTGTTAAATACATGTTTATCATAGACAAATGTTTCGCATTGATCAATAATGTTTGCAAATACTATATAAATACTTTATATACTTTGTGGTGATAATCTCCTACACCTCGTTTACAGAAACATAATCACATTGTCAACTTCAAAGGTTTAATTTAAGTTTTATAACTTTGCTGAAAAATATTTCCGAAACATCAGAAATATGTTTCAAATGGTTGGATGGATTCGATTGATGGTTCATTTCAAATGGTTGGTTGTAACATAATGTGCGAGGATTTTTATTATAAATGTAAATTTTTCTGAAGTTTCAATTAGACAACAGTTGTCATTTGAGTCTTCAAATTCGTCAGCATGATTCGGTGATGTGTTATCATTTTCCTTGCTGAAACAATAATATTATTACAAAAAGTTCAAGTAAATGAAAAATCAAGTTAATTTATTAACTACGATCCTTTACTGAAACCACATTTGATCAGCATTGAACCCTTCATTACATCCAAAAATAAGATAGTGAGGTGATTTGACCCCCAAAATTACCTAAATTTGGAAAAGTGGTGGAACAGCACCGATTTGACAAATTCCTTCTCACGTGTGTTCCCTAGACCTCCGGGAACATTTATCTGCATTACCTCAAAAAATGAAAAAGAGGGGGTTTGACCCCCTCAAAATGATCCAAAAAGTACCTGTCATTTAAAACGTATACAGTTAGAAAAATGCCCTCTTTCAGGTAATCCCTGGACCTCCAAGAACATTTGTCAGCATTGGCCCCTGCATATGCTTATACAATATACTGTTATATGAAATTCCCCAATGTTTTGCCTGTTCCCACTATTTGTAATGCTCTTCGTTTAATTGGTTGCAAAGTGTGTGCCAAACGAACCAATGCCAGTGCAGAAAATAGTCTGACACAAGCATGATGCTCTGTAAATGCCGGACCCATTGTCGCACTCTGCCTTGAAGAGGCCTAGGGGATGAAATAAAGACGAATTATCTAACAATATGATAATGTATATTTATTACATATAATTATAAATAACAGGTTCGTTGCCCTACACTCTGGTTCAGTTCTGTGTTCTAAGATGTTACGGGTAGGTACTCCCCTACGTCCAGTGTGATCCGCAGGAGGCCCCAGTAGCGTGACCGTCGAGGAAGGCAGTCGACCCAGGAACCTGACTCTTCTGCCAGGAGCCGAAGAAATGGAGGCTGCTTCGTGGTGAAGCACCAAGATTGGGCGGACTTTATGGCCCGAACTTTGGACCCTGGAATCGATCGAAGATGATGATTAATATCTTAACTACTGATATTGATTTGTGCACTCGCCACGGAATCCGGAAAATACCTAACTAAAAGCTTGTCCATGGCGGCACGCAAAACAGAATCAGAACGGAGTTGTGAAATAAACTATTCATTAAGATATTATTATGTACATGTACTAAATACAATATGATGAAAGTGCGTTAATGAGAAATGAGTTTACTGATATGCATAAAGCCAAAATATTGTACACCTACCCAGACAGGTACAATTTAGTTCTTATTGGCTGGGCCCATCTTATATTAAACAGAATCTAAACCCTACTAGAGAAGGGTCTCCAAAACAAGGAACTTATATACTAAATCCAGTTATATAGATAATAAAATAAATGTATATAAACTTTACCAGCTTGTTTTTTTATTTGTTTTTTATTATATTGAAGTATATATGCACACAAAAGAATTAAAAAATATTATTTCAAGATATATTTCGGACCCTACTGGGCCCGGCATCAGTTGATATAGTAATGAAATGACATTTACAATGACATGATGGCACATAAAATGACATGGACAATCAGTATTAAAACTTATTTTTTTTGTGTGTGTGTGTTTGAGAGGGGATGTAAGAATGTTAGTATGAGTGTTTGAATTTGAATTTCGATGAGGTTTGTCTGTCTGTAAGTTAGTGCTGTTATTACTATTATTACTTACAGACAGACAAATCTCATCGAAATTCAAACACTCATACTAACATTCTTACATCCCCTCTCAAACACACACACACAAAAAAAATAAGTTTTAATACTGATTGTCCATGTCATTTTATGTGCCATCATGTCATTGTAAATGTCATTTCATTACTATATCAACTGATGCCGGGCCCAGTAGGGTCCGAAATATATCTTGAAATAATATTTTTTAATTCTTTTGTGTGCATATATACTTCAATGTTATATAGATAAACGATTCAAAAACTCACAGTTTTGGCAACAGATTTGCTGGAGCCTTGCCCCAGAACCGCTGGCAGAAGTCGCCGCAGGCTACAGCTGGACGACAGATGTCCGTCGCTCGTACCACGGAGGCTCCTGGCAAACGACCAGCCCAGCCAGCAGTTTGCAGGTGTAGATTAGCACCCTAGACGCAAACATCTAACCCCAAGGCCAGCCTTCCCAAAGAAACCCAAGTTAATACTCTCGCCGCACTATTTCAGTAAAATGTGCTTGTTGAAAATCTAGTGACATCACCTTTCACAATCACTGGAATTCACGAATCCTTTCGCGTATGGGTTTCGGACCACAGTTAACACTAGTTAACTGGTTTATTTCACACTTTTACTTAATGATTTCCTAGAAATCTCAATTATATAACCTCTCGCAATCCGAGTTGTCTCAAAGCTTTTTTCCCGGAAGCCGTCTAACCTCACAATTGACAGCTCGACAACGTGTGTTGCCATATCAATAAAATAAACACCTTAGCAAATAATATGGTGCGTTCCGATACGGTTTTAAACTGAACAATCCCCCGCTCCGGGCAGTTATCCTTATCAGACCGCTAGCTTAATCAACCGGGAGCCGGGAGAGAGTCGCCAAGGCTCGTCGCAGAATCGAACTTCCGACCAACACCTCAGCGACGCGAGGAGTGCCATCCCGGCCATATATCAACTTAATAATGCGACCACGTCGCCAATACAAGGCTGCTAAATTCGCATCTTTTAATAAGACTAAATCCCCTTCCTTGGGACGCTCTGTCTTGTCTGTCCACTTCACCCGCTGCTGTAACAAATGCAGATATTCAACCGACCATCGATTCCAGAAGTCCTGGCCCATTTGTTGCAACATTTGAAAACCTGACAACCGGGTTGTACGTTCTTCCCTCCAAGGGTATTCCGGCAAGGCAGTAAGAGGCTGCCCGATCAAGAAATGGCCAGGAGTCAGGACCTCGAGGTCGTTTGGATCAGATGACAGGGGACAGAGAGGACGAGAGTTGAGGACGGCCTCTACTTTACAGAACATAGTGACGAGCTCCTCGAAACTTAAAATGGTCTCCCCGATGACGCGGCGGAGGTGGGTCTTGGCCGACTTCACGGCGGCTTCAAAAATCTCCCCCCCCCCCCCCAGTGGGGTCACATTGGCGGGCTGAACCGCCAAGTTATCCCCTTCTGAGAGAAAATATGACTTAATAAACTTAATACAATTATCTTCTAAAAATGTATGTACATCTTTTAAGTAATGTGAGGTACTCTTGTAATTCGTGCCGTTGTCTGACCTAATTAAAGAAGGCAAACCTCTACGCGATACAAATCGGTCTAACGCAGCGACGAAGGCCTCCGTGGACAACGAGGACACTAATTCCAAGTGGACGGCCTTGGTGGACAGACACACGAATACACACAGGTACGCCTTAACAGTCCGAGCGTTGCGAAGACTAGACGTTCGGACGAAGAACGGTCCCCCCATGTCCGTAGCCACTCCATCAAAGGGTCTCGACTGAGTGATCCTATCAGCTGGCAGATCTCCCATCTGCGGCTGCATCAACGGGGCTCGCAGCCTGTAACAAGGAACACAGGAGAAGAGAACATTGCGAATTACCCGGCGAGCAGACAAAATCCAAAATTCTCGCTGTAAAATCGCCAATAACGCGTTTCATCCCGCGTGTGAGTTACGGACATGTCGGTCGGACAGCAAGTACTCATTAAGGCCCATCAAATAGTCCAAACTCGGGAGGTCTGCTGTTGTTCGTTGAGGAGTTCTCATTTCAACCTTCCAGTCTCATCATCATAACTCTAAAACCTCTGGACGCACTAATTTTCTTTTTTGGGCACAATCGGGCACTAATTATATCTACCAAAGTAGTTAATTTTTATTTAGCTACGACCACAGGATAAAAAACATGCCACTGGGGTAACGTTACTCCAGTGGAATCTGTTTTTCGTGAATATCTTTGGATCGGGTGGAAGCACAATTTTTTTATTTCGGTCACAATTACACGAGATGGCGCTCTAATTATCTGTCAAGCTGAAATCCTGAAAAGCGCCAACATGCCGCTGGCGTAACGTAACGCACTCAAGTTTTTCCAAAAAAGCTATTTCCACTAATTTGGACGAAATTCTTAATACAAGTAGTAATTAAATAGTGTTTAAACAGTCCATCCATCCATCAGCCTGTTTCGTCCACTGCTGGACATAGTCCTCCTGGAAGAAATGCCCATACTCACACACGCTGGGCAGGCGGGTTGGTGAGCGCGGTGCCGAAACCCTTGCACCAGTGACGCCGCTGCCTGTCACCAGTCTGTTTTATATAAGGCCCGGCAATTGGGGATGGATATACCGCCATCCATCGGTCCCAGGCAATGGTGGGCCGCCTGGTTTTGCCTGAGAGCTGTTCTCTTACTATCCCCCGAATAACTTCGGGAGGATTTGCGAGTAAGATGGTGGTACCTCCACAGTCGAGCCCGGCATTAGCTCTACCACCTGACAAAAAAAAAACAGTAATTAACAGTAATTGAGCCGTTTTATAAATATAAATAAATATATCGTCACGACATGAATCTCCGAGGGGGTGTCAGAGGTGTTCCGTGTGTCACAGTCCACACTTGGCACACCCACATTTCACCGACGACTGTTACGTCCCAACGTGATGGGTGGTGAGCCCTATCGCCGTTCTTCGGGCACAAATACACGCTTTTTATGGCATGCAGGTTTCCTCACGATGTTTTCCTTCACCGTTTAGCAAGTGATAAGTATTAAATACTCTGCACATAAATTCCGAAAAAACTCATTGGAGTCCCGGCCGGGGATCGAACCTGGATCTCAAAGATTGAGAGGCCAGCGTTCTAGAACTGAGCTATCGCCGCCGTTATAGTAAAAAATAGCCGAAAAACAAATAATGCGCCTCTGTTTGTTTCCCATCTTGAACTCAGGAACTCACTACTGCGTATTTTACCACTTAGTATTTTATTTTAGCGTAAGTAGTCAGAGCGTAAAGCTGCGTAGGTCCGTCTAGCAACACGTCTCGCCCCGCACTGACTTTTTATTTGGACGAAAGCGGGGTACGGCATGAACTTAGCCTCGAATCAGACGCATTAAGGGAAGAGCGCTCAGCGCTAGACTCCGCGGCCACACAAAACGAAAAAAGCTTCTCATTTGTACGCTAATGCATGAAATCACATAAAACTTTAACTAATTTCATCTTTTGCACAACCTACATGTCCTGTTTAACTTTAAATTTCGGATAATAAACACGCTTAAGAAACACAAGCACTTCAAAAAATGTTCCATTTTCACATTAGAATTTCTTAACCATTTCTCAACTAAAAACAATTTTGTTTGAATTTTGAACTCGAGTTAGTTCATCAATATTTGTAAAATGCAATCATTTTATATGTGGTACGTATAGGATTTCAGTAATTAGCTATGGTCTACCGTTCGACATCGCGGGCGCAAATTACATAAATCCGGCATCGTACTCCGTCGCATCAGGGGTGGCGGAGACGTGCGGGGGGGATCACGGGACAAGCGATAGGTCACTCGTTTCACTCACCTTACTCGCTTATATCAAAGAGTTTTTACGTGTAGGTTAGTGGAAAAAATATTGAGTGTGGTGGACAGAGTGTTTTTGCAAAAATGGGTGAGTACTTACTATTTGTTATTTTAAATAAAAAATAACGGGCAGATGGGCAACAAAGGTTCAGTTTTTTTCATTCTAAGACACGGGCCCCTAAACAGTATTGCATTTCGCTAAGCCCCTGGGTATTACAAAAACAGTTCATATCGACGATTACTTTGTCTGTTTTAGGTTTGCAATATAATAATTATGTAGTTCCCTTCTTATTCTGAGCGATTATTCTATGGAGCTAATTGATCACATACTAAAAGTGAACTGCGGAAATAAAAGTAACATTCAGATAATCAATACTGGGGTTAAATTTAATAACTAGGTATCTATTACGGATGATCGGCTAAGTTCAAGAGTAGACCTTCATTTATCTGCAAAAGAATAAAAAAATAAAAAATGGTTAGTAAAATTATGATCGTTCGAATATTAATTTTACATAAGGGCACATTATAAATTTACCCCATGCAGGAGTTTAAATAGTTATGTCTTTGCTTTTGAGAGATTTTTTCTGTTATATCAATAGACCATATTAAGCAACACAGTGAACTACGGAAACATAAGTAACATTCGGATAATAAGTAAAACTGGGACTTATTTCATAGCTATGTATTTCAGATGATTATTGTCGAAATAAAAAAGGAAAGCTACGATTATCAGTAAAACGAAAAGTAAAAAGGTGTAAAAACGGATAATAAAATTAACAAGTGAGTATAAATAAAAATAAATACTAGGTGAAATTAAATTAACCGACCAAATTCATACTGGAGACTCGGTTGGTGACCAGAAACAAGCTTCAATTACCCCTTTGGTGAAATTCGATAAATACATTTTTTTGTTTCCTTACTGACTGGGCTAGGAATTGTACTGAAACTAGTCCAACCAGTAAGAAAGCAAAAAAAATATTTTTCGAATTTGGCCAAAAGGATTACTGAACCTGGTTTCTGATTACCTACTAACCGAGTCTGCAGTATGAGTTTTGTCGGTTGATTTAATTTCACCCTTTATGTATTATAAAATTATAATAAGATAGAGTTCTTTAAACAAAACGTCGAAAGTTTCGAGCTTTTCGTCCTACCGATCAAGCTTTATATGCGAATACCTAGGGCGCATATCAAAAGAAAACTTAGAACACTCAGCAGTCAACTAAAGCATTGTAAGGCCGATATTGTAACATTTAGATCAAAATATTAACAGGAAAATATTTATTAGGTAAATACACAGGTAAGATCTAAGATAAAGATTTAAATCTAATATTTATACTCAAGGGATTCAAAAGCAACTGAATGTGCAACAACCATTTTCAATTGCAGTTTTGATTACAGAGATGGATATTTATACAGGTTTTGATTTATTTAATTTAGAATTGCGCTATTTTAGTTTGATATTTCTCAATTTGTCGTTGGGTTAACCAAGTAATAACTGAAGCTCAAATATCAGAAAATAGCGTAACGCGATTTAATTAACACTCTTTTAAAGTATTTTTGTGCGAGTTCCAGGTTTTTAATTAACGAAACGAAAATGATCACCCCACTTCCAGCTCCAACAAGGATACTCGTACACAAGGTAAAGCAGACTCCGTTAAAAACATTACCTCTGAACCGACATAAGAGGATGTTGATAGGTAACATTTTTCTTTTGATATATTTTTATCGTATGTTTTAAGTATTTAGTCATTTTCAACGTAATTTAATTGATTTGGATTGTATCAATTCAATTAAAGCCCATGGGTTTAAGATTTTACATTCTAATATTCTATTTTTTTTTACGATGTCTTAGCTCATACTACATAAAAAACCTTCTACTGCATTCACCCTCTTTGATATTTGTTTGTGAATTTTTGTTCCTATACATTAATATCAAATAATTTTCATTCTAGTTCAATTAACCACAAAGAAAAAGTGCTTGAAGTTGGATGTATAAATTATGAAGATAATGTTTCAAGTGATACATCGTCATCAAACTTTGAGTTTTTCATTGAACAGGAAAATTAAGAAGAAAATATGACATTAGAAGGAAGAAGAATGGTCGATATCAAGTATTTCATCGACAGATTTTTTAATTTTAACCACGGATTATGATTCCTGTACATCAACATTTGTAGCCTCTGACATGAGTCCTGCAAATGCAATTTTAAAAGGGATTGCTCACATTTTGTAAGGCGACGACGACTCAAGGCATAGAACTGAAAACGGAGCATTACCTACTGTTATTATCAGGTCCAAGGTCAAGTTCATGTGACGCAAAGGGCTTATTGCTATTTCATCGTTTGGAGTTCACAAGGTTTGCTTTACCAAAAACTCAATAGAAAAGACACATTTTATCAAGAAAAAACGCAAACACCTATATGAAACTTTTACATGCAGAATTGATTGATCCTAGAGTAGGTACCTAGAATTATGCTTGCAAGAGAGAGTATTACAATTAGTTAATTTAAAATAGAAAATAAAGAAAAAAGTAGGTAATCATAACATCACATATTTTCATATATTATGTTATCCTTGTAATTATTGTCTGCACTTGTTGGAATTTACACAAGATGGTTAGTAAAAATTACTGTATATCCCATAATTACGTTTTCTTAACTAAATATCCGACCGGCTCCGCATAAAAATTTGTCATGGGATTACCTAAAACACCAAGATTTGTTTATTCAGCATTACGATGTTAGTACGTATTACTTGCAATAATATCTGGATTAATATATATGTCGAATTGAGATGTGTGGCGCCACCAGTTGACAGTGAATATTTTAGAACGAGCTAAGAATCGGTTTGATCGAATGAGTAACCGAACGAAAACATTATCTATGGTCGGTTCTCTCTTCTTTTGATTTACAATCGTTGCCGACAGATGGCGCTATACGCCAATAGAAATTAAGTGGGTCTGTGGTGATTTATTTCTTTATTCTGTTCTAAATATTTTGATTTGTAATGTTGGATGAACTGATTAAATTGCCCAATCACATTTGAAAGAATTGTGTTAAGTTGGTAGATTGTCTGTACCATAGACCTAGGAGTCTGTACGATGTTCTGTTTGATTGTAAGGTTGGCAGGACTGATTATGTTATCCAATCAGATCTGAAGTATTTGTTTTCTTTGGTACCTAATTTTATTTTATTGGTGGAAACGCAAGCGCCTAGTTTTACCGCGCTTGGACATGGCTCTTGGCGGGGGTTACGTACGACTTCCGAGGAAAAAGATAATTTTCTGGGGACTTATTTTCGGAAAGGAGTCGAGGTAACTCATGTGCCAAGAGACTTGTCCGTTCCCGCCACGTAGTTTTGTTCCTTGTAATTAAAAGTGCTGTAAGACTGTTTTTGATCACAATAAAAGTTGTATTGTTCGTCTACGCGTGTTCATCATGTCCAATACCCACGGTAGCCCTCCTATTGCCGTTCCTGACGTTCCTGTTTTGACATCAGAAGTGGGATGCGAACAGACTTCGAACGATGGACCACGTGTGGATGAAAATCTTCTGCGCACGCTGCTGGAATCACAAAATCAGAACATGATGGCTCTAATCAACGCCATGCGTCCCGTGTGGTAGTGTTGGCCACTATGCTAACAAATGCACTCGTGCTCCTTCCTCCACTTCGTGGAAGAATGGTTCCAGCAACGACTCTGCAAGTGGTTTCGGCGGCAACAACACCAGCGTGGCAGTAAGCAACGGCAACCAGCGTCGAATGGACCTGTGTAGCATCAGCAACCCTACTGGACAACTAACCATTTCTGGTGAGCGTTTTGTATTTCACTATGACTCGGGCGCTGAGTGTTCTCTCATGAAAGAATCTATTGCATTAAAATTTCCTGGACAGCGACTTAACAAAACTGTGACCTTAACTGGTATTGGTCAATCATGCGTGTACAGTACTGAACAAATTTTGTGTGAGATTAGGATAGATGAATTGACTTTGGAAATTTTAATTCACGTGGTGCCTGACCAATTCCTAAAAAAGTGACGTCATGATTGGACGTGAAATTGTAACCCAAGGCCTTAATGTGAACATGACTTCAGATCAATTGACTATCACTCGTTGCGTTAGTGTTAATGCGTGTGAGTTAGGTGACTGGGAAGTAGATAAAATTGATTTTTGTGACATCGTTACTGACGTTCCTGTTGAGTATAGGCAGCAATTAGTTTGCGTTCTGCAAGAATTTAGGAATTCATTTTCAACTGGGGTGGCTATTTCACGTGTCACTACAGGACAACTGGATATTCGTCTTGTTAATCCTAGTCGCACAGTTCAGAGACGTCCCTACAGGTTAGGTGTAGAAGACAAGGCGGTTGTTCGCGAGAAAGTGAAGGAGCTGTTGGATGCAGGAGTTATTCGTCCAAGTTGTTCACCATTTTCGAGTCCGGTGTTGTTAGTCAAAAAAAAAGACAAATCCGACCGAATGTGTGTGGACTACCGCGAGCTCAACGACAACACAGTGGCCGATAGGTATCCTTTGCCTCTAATCAGTGATCAGGTGGCTAGATTAGGAGAAGCTAAGTGGTTCACGGCACTTGACATGCTTAGTGGGTACCATCAAATCCCTGTTGCACCAGATTCGATAGAGAAGACTGCGTTCGTCACACCAGAAGGTCAATGGGAGTACTTGACCATGCCTTTTGGTTTGAAGAATGCTAGTTCTGTCATTCCAGGTATGACGAAGTACGTTAAGAAGTTTGTTGACTGCTGCATAACCTGTAAAGTTTCCAAAACCCATTCTGGTCGTGTCCAAGCGGAACTTCGTCCAATCCCAAAAACTGCGATTCCATGGCATACAGTTCACATCGATGCTTCGGGTAAACTAAGTGGAAAAAATGACGTCAAAGAGTATGTTTTCGTACTGATCGATGCTTTTACAAAGTTCGTTCTTTTGGTCCACTCTAAGCACATAGACAGCTCCAGCAGTATTAGGGCCCTCAAGGCTGGTATGTCTCTGTTTGGCGCACCTCAAAGAGTCATAGCAGACCAAGGTCGTTGTTTTTCCAGCAAAGATTTCTCCAACTTTTGTGATGGTCACAACATCCAGCTGCACCTCATCGCGACCGGTGCCAGTCGCGCGAACGGCCAGGTTGAAAGGGTAATGAGTACCTTGAAGGGTATGTTGACGGCTGTAGAGTCTGCTAAAGAACATTCTTGGCAGGATGCGCTAGGTGACATTCAATTGGCCATGAATTCGACTATTAACCGAGTCACAAAAGCAAGTCCTCTGGAGTTGTTAGTAGGTAATATGACACGTTTGTCAGGCGCAAGAACTTTAGCGCCTTGTTTTTGTCACCTTGACCCATATATAGGGTGGGGGGTTGGATGGTAAAATTAACAAATATTTTTATTTTATTTTATTTATTTTTATTTTATTTTACAAGAAACAAACAGTCTTTTAAATAACATTACATGTAAAAAATTTGCACATAAAGACCTATAGTTTCCTATATTATTTATAGATACATTATAGAAAGGATTGCTCGAGTGCAACCCGCACCGAATGCACTGGGATCTGACCCCACACACACTAGTGCGAAGTGCACAACGAGCAATAGAGCCATAGAAATGAGAGTCATACAATCATACAAGAAAAATACATAAGTATGCACAGTTATACAATATTATTCTATTGTTACTCTATGTATCGATAACTCTTACTTTTTTTAATTTTAGTTTTAAGTTGTGCCAATGAGTTCGAAAATAAGTCGACGTCAAGGAACTTTTTGTTATACGTTCTACAAGCTCGCCGAATAAAAACATTGTTTACATAACATCTCGCACTGGTAGGCACTGAGAACAATGTCCCTACACGGCAACTCCTCTCGCGCCTGCGTGGTACTCTAAATAATACATTACCTAATAATGGCATTGAAATAATAAGGTTATTTAAAATTTTAAATAATAAGATAATATCAATATAGTCACGACGATCACTTAAGAGCTCAATCCGATGTCGGGTAGCCGATTGTTCATAATCCCGATAATAATGACCCATCCTGTAATCCAGTGCTTTAACGAACTTTTTTTGTAGTCTTTCGATTCTATCGACATGGACCTTGTAGAATGGACACCAAACACTACTCGCAAACTCCAAATTACTGCGAACATAACTGAAGTATAAAAGCTTGTAGGTATAAGATAACTTAAATGATTTACCAACTCGTAGTATAAAACCCATCTTTTTATATGCTTTATTTAGAATTTTGTCCACGTGAGGAACAAATGTAAGTTTGGCGTCCATAGTTACACCTAGATCTCGAATTTGAGATACCCTATCAAGAGTTGAATTACAGAGTGTGTAGCTGTGAACAATAGGAGACATTTTTCTAGTATATGAGATTACATGGCATTTAAAAGAATTTAGAAATAGATTGTTATTGTTACAGAAAGCTTCAAAGTTATTTAAGTCTTCTTGCAACAATTCACAATCGCGTGTACTTCGAATAATTTTGTAAATTTTTGTGTCATCAGCATACAATAGCATGTCTGAATGATTTACAGATTTATTAATATCATTAATATATAAAATAAAAAACAAGGGCCCGAGGTGCGACCCTTGAGGAATTCCCGAACTAATAGTTTTATATTCAGATATGTATCCCCCTAGAACAACAGCTTGATTTCTGTTCTCTATGTATGATTTTATCCAGCGTAGAAGGTCGCCGTGCATACCAAGCCGCCAAAGCTTTTTCAATAACGTATCATGACAAATTTTGTCAAATGCTTTGGCGAAATCGGTATACACCGCATCCACCTGATAGCCTGAATCCATCGCACTCAAGATAACCTGGGTAAAATTTAATAAATTAGTGTCTACACTACGGCCCTTATAGAAACCATACTGGTTGGGATTTATATATTGTCGAACATTGTCAAAAAGTTTCTCAGTAACAATTATTTCTAAAATTTTACCGAATTGACACATTTTAGATATAGGACGGTAATTCACTATATCTTGACTTGTAGCGCCCTTTGGAATAGGAGTAATCCAAGCAGTCTTCCAGATACATGGAACCTGTCCCTCACTTAAAGATTTATTAAATATAATGGTAATAGGCAGTGCCAGCGTAGATGAACAGGCTTTAATTAAAAACGGGTGCACACCATCAGGGCCTGCACCCTTATTTACATTAATCGACTTTAAATACTTATGAACAAGTTCGGGTGTAACCTGTAAAGAGTGCAAATTAATCAGAGAATCTTCACTTAATGTTGCACCGTCAGCATCCAAGAAGCTAGAAGAAGTCGATGGTTCAAACACGGAATGAAAATGACTGTTAAAAGAATTACATATTTCTTCTCCATCACTAATAGACCTACCTTTATAGTAGATAGTTTGAGGTAACCCGTTATTAGATAAAATTGACTTTATATAAGTCCAAAAGAACTTAGGATGTGTATTAATTTTTGCCTCAGCATATTGTATATAATCATCATAACATACTCTTTCCATTTTAAACGAACGTTTTCTCAACATACTGAAGGTGTCATAGTCTAACGGGTTGCCGTACAACTTCCATAACTTGTGATACTTCCGTTTCTCTCTCAGTAATTTAATTAGATAGATAGATAGATAAATCATTTATTTGATCTTGTAACACGTACACACTTAATATTTAATACAATTCATCATAACAACACACGGAACAAAAAATAAACAGATAAATAAAGAAAACACAGAACAAGTATTGTTTTAAAATAAAGTAGGGACAAAATGTGCCCATATTACAACAACAAAACGGCTCCGACTCAGCATCTGCTGCAAAAAAATGTTAATGCAACACTGATATTCTGCCGGAACCGATAAAGAGCGACGTGCTGAACTTTAAGAGGAATAAAAATTAATTAAGAGTCCATTACGAATTTTCTTATATTAAAAGTAAAATGTTTATATAATAATATATGTTGGTATGGTTACTTATCTACATAAATGTCTGTAATAATTGTAAGAGAATAATGTAGCCTTTGTTTAAATGATATATATAGGAATCTAAAAAAAAAAAAAAAAATGCACTGCTCACATTGGACTTTGCTACAGTTCTTTCTGCATGGCCAGCAAATGCGACCGATATTTCGCTTTAAAACTAGATTTTATTTTAAGATCACGAAGGGGTGGTGGAATATCGTTCCAACATTTGGTGGCCATGATTGAAAAACTGCCTCTGAAAGCAGCCGTCCTATGGTGGGGCATAGAAAGAGGCACAGTGCAAGCTCTAGCTACACGACGCGAGCCACGCCAGTTCAGTTTTTTATACAGATAAAGCGGTACCTTTGTTTTTATTACCCCGAACAATAGGGTGGCTAGGTATAATTTTCGTCTATTTTCAATATTCAGAATGTCTGCGTTATTTAAGAAAGGTGTTACGTGTGACCGAGGGGGAATTGTAAAACAAAATCGCGCACAAGCATTCTGTATTCTTTGTAAGAGACGTAGGGATTTTTTGTAGATACAAGAGCCATAAACATTGAGACAGTAACCCAGCCTAGATAAAATGAGCGTTTCACACAGTGTCACTCGCATATCGACACCAAGGAACTGTCGAATATTATAAAGTACTTTTAAGTCTGTAGAAACTATTGCGTACTAGTTCAGTGATATGATCTTCGAAGTGCAGATTTTCATCCATAATAAGACCCAAATTTCTTGCTATGGAGACTTTCTCAATGGGTTGTCCCTTTATAAGAATTTTTGGGTCTTGTAGGCTTATAGTATTAACTTTCTTTTTTGACCCCAAAATCATGAACTTCGATTTTGCAGGATTTAAGGAAAGACAGTTCTTTTCGGCCCAATTAAAAATGCTATTTAAATCATGGTTAATATTATCCAGCGTTGTAGCTAAGTTAGTACAATCCGTAGAATGATAGATTTGTAGATCATCGGCATAGAGATGGGATTTGCAAGATAATATCGATTGAACTAAATCTGCACTGTACAAGATAAATAATAAAGGGCCGAGAATGGAACCCTGGGGTACTCCCCTATCCACAAGATGTAGACGCGAGGATATGGATGCGTCCCCAGATTTAAGTACGACCTTTTGGTATCTATCAGTGAAATAGCTGTCAAACCATTTGACAGTGCTTATATCAAACCCATAATAAGATAGTTTGGAAAGCATCAATGTGGTATTGATACAATCAAACGCTCGTGAAAAATCAAGCAGAGTGAGAATGGTAGCTTTACCACCGTCTTGAGAGCATAATACACTGTCGATAACGTCGAGAAGAGCAGTGTTAGTACCGTAACCTTTCCTAAAGCCTGACTGATTCGTGGGTAAAATTTTATTCTTTTCACAAAAATCTGCAACCTGATCATAGACAACTTTTTCCAAAATTTTAGATAAGCAGGGTAAAATACAAATAGGTCGTAGGTCAGCAGCACTGAAAGGATTGCTGTTTTTGGGGATGGGCTTAACTATCGCCATTTTCCATAGGGCAGGAAATGTGGAAGTTAAAATGGATGTATTAATAATATGAGTAATAACTGGCAAGGTTTGGGGAAGAGTTAGTATTATCATATCCATTGATATTTTATCTACACCTTGTGCATTCGTTTTTATGGACATGATAGTCTTTGCAACGGTACTTTCATCCACTGCGTTTAGTCTGAACGACTTATCGGTGTAACGATGAAGCTCAAAATACGTTAAATCCGATAGAGACACTTCATTTACCCCAGGAAGCTTACTAAAATGATCGATAATTATATCTGGATCAGTGAAATGCTCAGGTAGCTCCGAATTATTTTTGAAGTCAGGCAATATTGATCTCTTCAAGGTTTTCCACAGTTGCTTTGGTTCGCTACTTTTTTTATTTATGTTATTATCAAAGAAAGCCTTTTTTTCATAAAACATACTTACATTTACCAAATGTTTAAGCTCTTTATATTGTAATTTATGTTGGTCTGATTTTGATATGCGATAATTGTCATGTGCGTCATCTCTGAGCTTCATCATATATTTCAAATTACTGGTCAACCATGGTTTTTGTTGGTAACGCTGGTATTTTGGTTGTAGACCAAAAAATTAGAGGTCTCGTATACCAAATGGGCACAGAACAGGAAGATCTAAGTTTACGCATGGGAATAAATTTAGAAATTAAGTTATTCAATAAATTGTAAAATTTAGAAACACATTCCTCTACACCAAGCGAACCAAAAAACTCGAGCCAATCAATTTTAAACAATTCAATGTTGATTTTGTCATAATTGCCTTTATGAAAATTCGGGACGTATTTTTGGGCTGGCCTTAGGGGCGGGACGTAATCCAAAATTACATTAAGTAAAAGAGGTGGGTGGTGCGAATCTTCTGCTGTTAAAGGTACTTCAGACCGATTAATAATACATTTAGCGTTACAGATTATTAAGTCAAGTATACGTAAGTTTGAGTTACGTATAGAGTTGTACTGCTCTAAATCTGAGAATGATAAAAATTCTTCTAACATTTGCGATGAAAGACAACCATTTGATAACAAAGTCATTCCACGGGAACAAGTATCTATCCATTCTGCTTCAGATATGTTAAAATCTCCACACAAAAGAAAAAGATCCTCAGGTCTATCCGAGATTATTTGGCTAGTGAGATCGAAGAACGACATTAGTGCTTCACGGTACCCAGGACCATGAGGTATGTACACACAGGCTATATTTAAGTACTTACAGCGGTCAAACGCTGCGCTAAGGCGCGGGCGGGCCGCGCGCGCTCCGCCGAACCCGAGCGGTACCGACACCCACAGCGCCTCGGCAGCCGCGCGCGGCGGCACGGGCCAATCGCGGCGCAGCGGGCAGAGCTCAGCTCGCACCGTGACGGCCAATATTAAATATTTTTGGTGGGTGAGTGCAAATCGTAGCCTTAATACCAAATTTCAGATTTCTAGGACTTTTGGAAGTTGGTTTTTCTTTTTAATAATATATAGACGGACCCCCTTAAGGAGGGCTTGGAGGTTGAAAGTTACAGATTTCTTAATTCATTTGTTGTTTGTCTGCTGATCCTAGCCTGCATACCAAATTTCAACTTTCTAGGAATTTTGATAGCTGGAATTTTTTTTAATAATACAGAACCGGACCCCCTTAAGAGAATTTGGAGGGTTAAAGTTACAGATTTCTTAATTTATCTGTTTTTTGTGTTCTAATCCTAGCCAGCATAACAAATTTCAGCTTTCTAGAACTTTTGGAAGTTGGGAATATATCTTTTTAATAAAATAGAACCGGATCCCCCTTAAGAGGGTTTGGAGGGTGAAAGTTCCAAATTTATTAATTTAGTTGTCTACTAATCCTAGCCTGCATACCAAATTTCAGCTTTCTAGGACTTCAGGAAGTACCCTAGAGGTGATGATGATCATCAGTGAGTGAGTGAGTGACGAAATCGACGTATAAAAATCAAAGTATAAAAACTAGACAAATGAAACTTATTGCATTAAATAAGATTACTTGCTTTTTAATCTTATCTTTAGAAATTGGTATCTCTAGTATTATCCAGACCGAAGCTATGCAGGTTCGAAAATATGACGAAACGCTTCGAGAATAGGTACGTAGTGCCCCGCCCGCTTTTGGCTCGTATTGGCGGTGGGCACTGCCGTGCCCTCAGTTTTAGTTACTCATTTGAGCATACAGTATCCCTCCAAAATATTTTACATATCATATTATAGTAGGTATCCTACATTCGTCCGTTTGAATGAATGAATAAACACATTATTGCACAGAAAATTAAAATAAAAACACAGAATACAGAAGGCAAGGGCGGACTTATTCCTTAAAGAAATTTCTAAATCTGAAAAAAAATGAAAATTTTACACTTTAGATACTTAATTGTTTTTGTGCAAAAAGAAAACAATTTTTTTCAATCCTATTACTTAAATATAATACACTACATACATATATAAATAAATACAAACAAAGTAGCATAGTCAGTCGAGTAATTCAGAGAGAAAGGTAATAATTTTTCAGGTTATATCTAAAAGAGGGCACAGAAGGAAGGTTTCTGAGGGTTTGCGGAAGTTCATTCCAAAGTCGAACTGCATTGACCGTAAATGATTTTGAGAGACGAACGAGCAGTGGTATGCGCAGGTATCGCCAAATCGATATGATGACAAGACCGAAGCGCTCTGTTGCTGCGTTCAGTGTGTAGGACAAATCTATTTTTCAAATAATTAGGGTAGAGGGGATTATGAATAACATTTTATTCATAATCCCCTCTACCCTAATTATTTGAAAAATGTACAATGGTACAGGAGGGAAAGAACGTGTACAGTCCTGCGAAAACGAATGGGAAGCCATTTTAGCCTGCAACGATACTCAGAGACGTGGTCATACTTGCGCAGTCCGAAAATATATCGAATGCACAAGTTCTGAAGACGCTCCAGCTTATCGAGCAGCTCTTCAGTGGAATCTAGGAAAGCGACATCGGCATAATCCAGAAGGGGAAGAAGAAGATTTCGTGTTAAGATTATTTTCGTATCCAGTGGCAGGAAATTCTGTAGGCCCTTAAAGAGCAAAGAGCAAAATTAGCGAATTAAATTAAGCGAATGATATGAGCCGAAAACTTTTCGGCTTACTTCATTGATATGTGCAGACCAAGAAAGAGTTAGGTCCATCCACAAACCCAAATTCCTAACAGTCGTGCAGTAAGGCACTACCACCCCATCAAAAATCACATCAGCACGTCAGACATATCCAAACGGGAGACACAGTAATTACTACCGATGATTATAGCCTGCGACAATTCTGGGTTGACATGCAGGCAAAAACGCCTAGTCCATTCCCTGATGGTGACAAGATCAGAGTTAAAAATGTGCACTGCTCTGTTTATGTCGTTCAGCGGTGCTGCCGCATATAATTGCAAGTCATCAGCTTATAAATGTAAGGAGGAGGAAAGCGATGCAGTAATAGAATTGATAAGGATAGAAAAGAGGAGAGGAGAAAGAACACCACCTTGTGGGACGCCGGCAGTCAGATTACACCAATCAGATTTGGAGTTATCGATTTTGAATAGTTGCTGTCTGCCGTGAAGATAAGAATGGAACCATGATACTACCAGTGGAGAAACATTGAGAGACCTCAGCACGCCAAAAAGTATGTCGAAGTCGACGTGTTGAAAGCATTGCTGAAGTCTAGGAGCGCTAAGACGGTAAGATTCTTTTGTTCTATGTTTAGTCTTAAGTCATCTGTCACATTGACGAGAGCTGTAGCCGTGCTATGGCCTGGACGAAACCCAAACTGATGCGGATTGAGGAGACGGTTATGGGATAGGAAATCAGCAAGTTGCTCGTGAACAATATGCTCGGGAATTTTGGAAAGAATGGGGAGAATGGATATTGGGCGAAAATCGGATAAAGAAGCAGGATTGGACTTTTTTGGGAGAGTGATAATGTGAGCTTTCTTCCAGGTACTAGGAAATGATCCTGATGACAGCGAACAGTTAATGATATCTGCTATTATAGGAGAGACTGCATCAGAGATCGGAACAAACATATCTTTACTAAGATTATCATCACCTACTGCCTTAGTTGTTATAGAACAAAGAATCTTCCGAACGTCTACAGTGGTAATCTTCCATGGAAATGGAAAGGTTGGTAGTCAGAGGACGGAACTGTATTGTGTAGGGTATTCAAAGTATCAGATTTAGAAAAGTTAGATAAAAAGGAAGATGGACTACTAAAATAATTATTGATAGCATTTAGGTCAATGTTGGAGATGGGACTGGGCTTTGGCTTGCCAACACCAAGGGATTTTAAGAATTTCCAAAGATCGTGGGGAGGACAGTTTTTGATGGATTGGAATATATGCTGACGTCTAGCTTGCCTACAGGCATTATTGCAGCGGTTACGCAACAACTTAAACCGTTCGACATTCAGATCTGAGGGATCCTGCCTAGGTCGAACCTGAGCCCTATCCCTTTGTGCTATGAGTACCTTAATCTTCGGGGTGAGCCAAGAAGCTGGGAGATACTTTACTCTGGTCTGCTTTAAGGGAGCATGTTTATCGTACAAAGTAAGAAGGATTGTATTAAAATGTTCGACCTTGTCGTTAACGTCAGTTTTTTCAGTAAGAGGTATATTGTACTCTTTAGACAAAGACGAATAGGAGGTCATTCATTTTAAACAATCAAAAGCACTAAAAACGATGGTATGAAAGGATGTACTGATCTGGGTCTAACAAGCTGTGAGTACAAAGCATAGATATCCGTGGTACAATGTGAATAAGCGCGGGGCGCGCTCGTGCCGGCCGCGACTGACCGAAACAGCTATAACAATTTGTGAAAATCCATAGCCTTCTTTCTGTATTTACAAGTCATGAACATAAGTGTGGCAACGTCGCGTAACTGTCAGTTGGTGGTCCGGCCAGCTGGGGCCAGCCCTACCTATACTTGATAAGCTCAATCTGATGATGAGTATGATATTTCTAGCACTATAGGGGTAGTACTAAAATAGGAGTTGCTATTCAGGTGGTAGAGCTAATGCCGGGTTCGACTGTGGAGGTACCACTATCTTACTCGGAAATCCTCCCGAAGTTATTCGGGGGAGAGTAAGAGGACAGCTCTCAGGCAAAAAAACCAGGCGGCCCACCATTGCCTGGGACCGATGGATGGCGGTATATCCATCCCCAATTGCCGGGCCTTATATAAATCAAACTGGTGATGGGCAGCGGCGTCACTGGTGCAAGGGTTTCGGCACCGCGCTCACCAACCCGCCTGCCCAGCGTGTGTGAGTATGGGCATTTCTTCCGCGGGGACCGCCAAGAGTGGCGAAATCCTGGAAAGGCCAGCCTGTTTCGTCCAGCAGTGGACGAAACAGGCTGATGGATGGATTCAGCTAAGGTCAAAAAACCATTGACACAATAGACAAACAGTTAATATTTTGCGCAATGTTTGTTTGCCATTGCGCTCCCAGTAATTTATTTTCTAAAATGTGTATTTCGGATTATATATCGGTAAAAATATGTCTAAAAGTTGTTGCTACGCCAGTCGTCGAGAAACAGAGATGAGGGCTCTGAAAAGAGCCACGACATGTCAGTCGCCGAGAAACAGAGATGGGGGCTCTGAAAAGAGCCATTTCACGTAGCTGTAGATTGGAGGAGCAAGCGTATTCGATGTAACTTCGAGCCCCGGCGAGAGCAGCGCGCAGACTGTGGACGAGATGTTGATCCATCGGCGGCCGGCGAGGGAAAGAGCGCGCCGGTCGGTGATCATCTCACACATCCCCTCTGGGGTGTGGGTATACAGCGTCGGGGCGGGTGCCCCCTTGCTGTGGTGTCCTTCGATGCCCATTACTATGGGCATGTCTTGGCGTTGTATTATCCGGTGGAGTTTGCGGCTCTACTCTCGAGGAGCACGGCTCGATTCAGGGAAGAGCTCGGCTCTACTCAGAGAGGAACCGCGGGTGTCAGGTCCTGTCCGGCGCGAGCGCGCGCGACGCGGGTATCGCGGGCGCGCGCGGCGCGGGGATGCGCGGCGCGGGGTCGCGCGGCGCGGGGTCGCTCGGCGCGGGGGCGCGCGGCGCGGGTGGCGCGGGCGCGCAAGTCGCGTCGAGCGGCGCTGAGGTCTCCTCCGGTGGTTGGAGGAGGTCCCGAGGTAGGCGGCGGCGGTCGGGGGGGCGCGCGTGGTGCGGCGCCAGCTCTCGAAGGTGTGAGAGCGGCGCATGCTCTGCGCGCGTAAACATCCCCGCCGCGAGCCGGCTGACGAAGTCATCCAGGCTTTCCATCTTCAGGTCCCTCGCGATCGTGTCGTTCCTCACGTAGCGAGGCGCGCCGACGATGGTGCGGAGGGCTAGGTTTTCTTGAGCTCGGAGACGCTTCTTGTTTGTCTCCGAGACTAGGGCGTACCATGCCGGCGCAGCGTACGTGAGGCGGGATCTAATGTATGTCTTATAGATCCCGAGCTTCGCACGCAGAGGTAGTCCTGAAGATAGGAGCGGTCGCAGTTTTGCTCGCGCTCCTTTCACCTGGATGACGACGTTGTCCACGTGTTTCCGCATAGAGAGTCTCCGGTCTATGGTGACTCCTAGGTACTTCACGTGGGGCTGCCATGGGACCTCTACTCCTTGAAGTTGGAGTGGTGGTGGTAAGCTCAAGTTGCCTGTGATGAGGGCCTGCGTCTTCCCGACATTGACCGACAGTCGCCATTGGGACAGCCAGTCTGGGAGCAGGTCTAGGGTCCGCTGCATCTTCGCCGCAGCGTGGTTGGCCTTGTAGGACGACACGAAATAGGCCGCGTCGTCGGCGAAGAGAGCGAGTTGGGTTCCCGCTCCCAGGGGGATGTCGTCGGTGTACCGGGAGTAGCAGACCGGGGACAGGCAGCTTCCTTGGGGGACGCCAGCTTTGATAGGGCGCTCCTCCGAGGTGGCGTCTTCCACCACCACTCTGAAGTGGCGGTTAGTCAGGAACGACTCCACGACCCTAACCAGGCGCCGTGGGGCTGGAGAGGTCGACAGTTTATATAGCAGGCCCTCGTGCCATACTCTGTCGAAGGCCTTCTCCATGTCCAAAAGTACTGCAGCGGTGTACTCCTTCTTGTTGAGGCCTACCGTCATGTGGTGCAGTACTCTGGTCAGTTGGAGGGTCGTGGAGTGGTCGGCTCTGAAGCCGAACTGTTCCGGGCGAGGTGTGATGTGGGGCGTCAGCTGTCCGAGCAGGAGTTTCTCGAACACCTTTGAGACGTTGCTGAGCAGGGTGATGGGCCGGTTGTGTTCCGGACGTCTGGGGTCTTTGCCTGGCTTTGGCAGCATGATGACATGGCCGACCTTCCACTGAGTGGGGAAGTGCCCCGTCCGCATGATTCCATTGAACAGGCGCGTCACTGCAGCGACTACTCGAGGGGGTAGGTGCTGGAGCGCCAAGTTGGTGATGGAATCAGCTCCTGGGGCTTTTCGGGGCTTGGTGCGGCTGATCACCCGCTTCACCAGGCCAGGCGAGAAGACGATGGGGTCTTCATCGGCGGCTAACGGCTCAGCAAGGTAGTCTCGCAGGTGAGACTCGACTGCTCTGACGTGCTCCACATCATTGGTCGGGTTGGGCGTGAATTGGCCTTCGAGGCACTCGGCGAATATCTCGGCTCGGTCTTGGGCTCGGAATCTTGGGTGGCCGTCGCTGCCCAGCAGCGGTCGGACTGGAGCTGGGGTCGTTGACAGCTGCCGGCATAGGCGATGCACAGAGGGAACGTGATCGCCTATGGACTCGACATGGCGCTCCCAAGAGTCTTCGGCGTTCGCGTTGAGCTCTTTCTTCACCTTCTCCGTAAGGGCGTTGAGGCGAGCCTTGAGCGTCGGGCAGCGGGTGTGCTGCCACTGCCTCCGGAACTTGCGCTTTTCGCGGATGAGTTCTTGGATCCGAGCGGGGAGAGGTTGCAGTCTACCCGTGCTCGGAACCGTGTGCGATGATGTTTCAAGCGCGTTCTGGATGCAGCTGGTGAGCTCAGACGTCAGCCTTTCCACCTCTTCGGAGTTGGTGACGGGGCGAGATATTTGGGCCTCCTGAAGTGCGGCCTCGAAGGCGGGCCAGTTGTATCGTCGACGTGATGCCGGCGGAGAGACTCTGGTGGGCAGGTCCTCCATTATCAGAAGGACTGGCCTGTGATCTGATGGAAGGTCGATCAGAACTTCCTGGCTTGGCGGTGTTCTCAGATCTTTGTACACCACTATATCCAGGACGTCTCCAAGCCCCGTTTGCGGGCAGTAATGAGTAGGCTCGCCGGGGCCAATGACGTCATAGTGGTGCGAGATCGAGTCTTGGAGGAGTCGGAGTCCTTGAGCATTCGCCGTCGCGGAGTTCCACGCAGGATGCTTGGAGTTCAGGTCGCCGGCAATGATGGTGGGGTGCGGCGCGCTGAGGATATCGTGGAGATCCCTGAGGTCAAGGCGCCGGGCGGGTGCCTTGTAGGTGGCGTAAAGACGCAGGGTTTCACCTGCGACCTGGATGTCGACTCCAAGGGCATACAACGATGAGTACTCCTTGACGGCGATTGGCTGGTGGATGATCCTCCTCTTGACTAAAACCGCCAAGCCTCTCCAGACTCGGCCAGTCTCGGGGGAGAGCTCATTCTTCCTGTAGACATGGTAGTTTGGGACGTGAAACTTATCCTTGTCTGACAGGAAGGTCTCGCTGATCAGCATCACGTCGACGTTTTGCTCTTTTAAAAAGAGCATGAGCAGCCGCCGCTTTCCAGTGAGCGACTGAGCGTTCCAGTGCACTATTCTCAGTGGCTGGAGCTCTGTAGCGGTTGTGATGCTACGAGTCTCTGGAAAGCGGGTAGACATACGAGGCTCTTGACGACCTGCATCATTGCCTCGTATTCTGACTCCGCTGTGAGTTGGACTGGGGGAGGGATCACCTCAGTCGTGGGGTCGGGCTGCTTTGCCGCAGCCTTCTTCTTATTCTTCCTTCCGGACCTCTTGCGCCGAGGTTTGGCAGCGTCTGACCTGGCCGTGGCTGGGTTGGCCTCGGCCATGAGTGAGGCGGGCGCTGTCCTCTCTTGGGGTGGCTGGAAGGGTGGCTGCGGTCGGCTGGTTGATTTCGCCGCTGTAGCCGTCAGGGCGATGGTGCCCGCCTTCTTGTTCCGGGCCTCGTTCCGGAACACGGGGCAGGAGGTGTTATTGGCCGCATGTGGGCCCCCGCAGTTCACGCAGGTTGCGGGTTCCTCCCTGGAGCGAGGGCAGTCCTTCGCAGAGTGCTCCCCGCCGCAGCGCACGCAGGCCTGGGTCCGGTGGCAGTTGTGGGAAGAGTGCCTAAACTGCTGGCACCTGTGGCATTGAGCGGGCCCCTTCTTCCCTCTCCAGGCTTCGATTTTTATTCCCGGCATATACATGAGTTCCGTGATCTCATATATTGCCGGGACTAGGGTTGGCGTCTTCTTTAATAGGGCGTAGAAGATGCAGCCGGGGCGCCCTGCTCTAGCCCTAATAGGCTTGCAGTACTCGACCTCAAAGCCGAGGTCGAGCAGTGCTGCTGCGAGCTCCTCCGGTTCTGTATTAACTGGCAGCCCGCGGATCGCTACCTTAAGGCTGCGCTCAGCGGGGAGGGAGTAGGAGAACCACTTCACACCGTGGTCCTTGTCCAGCTTGTTGAGGTACCGTTGGAGGAGTCGGTACTCATCATCAGCTGCTGGTGTGAAGCGCACTCCCTGCTGGAAGGCGCGGGCATTGGGTGTTCTACCCAGTTGGATGGCGATCTCGCGGATATGATGCTGCCAGTTGGGCAGCTTGTCCACGATCATCGGTGGGTATCGCAGCTTTGTAGGTGCGGAGGAGGGCGCGGGGGCGCGCGGCTTGGGGGCTGGCGGCGCTGCGGCTGGCGGTGCGGTGGCGAGCGGTGCGACGACGGGCGTCGCGGCGACGGGCGGCGCGGCGGCTGGCGGCGCCGCGGCGGCGGGCGTCGCGGCGGCAGGCGTCGCGGCGGCAGGCGTCGCGGCGGCGGGCGTCGCGACGGAGGACGTCGCGGCGGTGGACGTCGCGACGGAGGGCGTCGCGGCGGCGGACGTCGCGGCGGCGGACGCCGCGGCGGCGGACGCCGCGGCGGCGGACGTCGCGACGGAGGACGTCGCGGCGGCGCGCGGCGCGGCGGTCTGCGGCGCGCCGGCGCGCGGCGCGGGGGCGCGCGGCGTGGTGGCGCGCGGCGCGACGGCGCGTGGCGCGGTGGCGCGTGGAGTTGGGTACCCCAGTGGTGGGCGGTCGGGTCGCGCTCGTTGCGCGACTGGAAGACGCGATGCCGCTCTTCCCTGGGCTGCGCGCGGTGGTTGTGGTAGTTGAGGGTTTTGCTGCAGGGGGGTGGCTGCGGCGGCGGCATAGGTGGAGGGCACTGGAGAAGGCGCGTCGCAGACTCGCTTCTCCGTGCTCTCGGTCTTGGGGCTGCTCGTGTCGAGCGCTCTCTTCGTCCGTTGAGGGAGGGGGGGCAGAGTCAGCGGCATAGACGACGCCAATGCTGCGTCTGCCGTCGGAGAGCCCTCGACAGCAAGTTCGAGGCGGCGCTGGCGCAGGTGGGCCTCCATCGTAGCGAGGAGTCCCTCCGTCAGGCAATTCGCACGACGTAGCCGAGCCGTCATGATCTCGTCCAGCTCGAGACCGCGGCGCGGAGACCCCGGTTGTTCGAGCGCGAACGGCACGGCGTACTCAGTACTCGTGCTGATGCCTCCCCACTGGAAGTCGTGGAGAGAGTGCGCACGACGAGTGGGGGTGGAGGTCAGCGTCGATGGTAGACTCAGGAGGGCTGGGTCCACTTCTTGAGGCTGCGGCTGGGTGGCGGCGGCGTTGGAGGGGCCCTGGACAGGGCTGTTGGAGTAGCCCTGAGAAGGGCTGTTAGAACGCGAGCCCTGAGAAGGGCTGTTGTTGCCGCTCATTGTGAGTGAGCGGCGGCTGCGGGGGGGTGTAACGCGTGCGACTATGAGTCGTGGCGAGCGCCAGTCCCCATGCCCCTTTCCTCGGTGATTTCCGCTGGTGGAAGGCCGAGGCAGGAAGCACAGCGAGCGGCACCACGACTCAGGCGCTCCTGAGATAGGTAATCCCCTCCGCGCAGCTGAGGCGCGGGCGCTACTCAAACTAAATATTAAAGAATATTGAGCGAGTTCGCACTATAAGAACGTCCGTGCACTGCGAGCGTACAGGCAATCTCGACTCAAAAGAGTGCGCGCGCCCGAACACCACGCTTATAAAGATACGACGCGTACATCGGCTACGTTCGGGATACGCGATCGCGAGTCATCTCCTGGCTCTCTCTAATTGTTGCTGTCTTAGTCTTAAGTTTTTGTATATAAATAATCTATTTTCTAAGATAAAATTATTCTATTCTCAACACGCAAACTAGTATCATTTCCTAAGCTAAGTTCCTCCAAAGTGGTGACCCCGACGTGATCTAAAATTCAAGGAAGCCTTCTTTTGCCGATTCAAGATGCCAGACACTGAACCCAAAGGACCAGAAATTGCAAACATCTCGCTCTCATTGAGAATCCCTTCTTTCTGGCGCGACCGACCACGGTTATGGTTCATCACCTTCGAAGCGGCCACCAGCGATCTGAAGAAAGGGCAACACCAATTAGCCCAAATGGTCATCGCACAACTGGATAGGCAAGACATCGATCAAATCAACGACATACTATACAACCCGCCTGAAGAAGACTACTACAAGGCAATCAAAGAGCGTCTCATCACCGTGTATGAAGAATCTGACAATCGGCAGCTGCAAAAGCTTATGTCTGAGATGGAACTCGGCGAGCAAAAGCCAACACAACTACTCCGACGCATGCAAAGCCTAGGGAGAGACAAGTTCCCCGATTCCACGCTACGTATGATGTGGGCAAATCTCTTACCGCCACATATCCGATCGGTACTCGCCGTCAGCGAAACGTTCAAGTCAAAGGCAGCACTCGAAGAACTGGCTCTTCTCGCAGACAAAATGCTTGAGAACTCTCACGAGGTATCCGTCGTTTCGCCAGCACCGGGACCATCACAAGCATCCCTGCCACATTCAGACACTCAGTTTCTGGTCAATGAAATAAGGAAACTATCCCTGGAAATCGCAGAACTCAAGGCAAGATCGTCACATAACAACGGCAACAACAGCCATGATTACCGTCGTCGTCGCTATCCATCGCGCTCAAGAAACTCTTCACGTTCCCGCACCCGCTCCGACTCTCCAACGACAGTCTGCTATTATCATCGTCGTTTCGGGGCCGACGCAAGACGCTGCACAACCCCGTGCACGTACACCAAAAATGAGACGACGGAAAACTAGACAGAACACTGGCAGCGGCGGAATCCGGTGTTCAAAACAGATCCTACCGCTTATTCGTCAAGGACAAGAAGACCAGTTTATCCTTCTTGGTCGACACGGGAGCCAACATCTCAGTCCTCCCGAGAAAACCCGGACAAAAATCAACACCGTTATCATTCCAACTCTACGCCGCAAACAACACAGTGATTTCAACGTACGGCGAGAAGACACTAGAGCTAGACTTCAACCTACGTCGTCCGTACAAGTGGAAATTCATTGTCGCTGACGTATCGAAACCAATCCTCGGCGCAGATTTTCTCAATCATCACGAGCTAATTGTCGACATGAAGAACCGGAGACTAATCGACGGCCGCACAAGCCTCGCAGTCAACGCACCAATTCAAGCCACGAACGTGCCGACAATCCGCAGCATCGATTACGGGAAATCTTTCCATGAGATACTAGCTGAATACCCCGGCATCACTCGACTAACTTCAATGAAGCTAAATCCGACACACAACGTCGAACACTTCATCGAAACCACGGGTCAACCAGTACACTGCCGTGCTCGTCCTATACCGCCACATCGGTACCAACAAGTAAAGAAGGAATTCGAAAACATGATCCAGCAAGGCCTATGCCGCCCAAGCAAGAGTCCCTGGTCATCACCTCTACACGTTGTACCTAAGAAAAACGGCGATATTCGAGTATGCGGCGACTACAGAAAACTCAACTCAATCACCAAGGCCGACCGCTACCCGATACCACGTATCAAGGATTTCACTCACATGCTCTCAGGGAAAACCATTTTCTCCACAATTGACCTGAACAGAGCCTACCAACAACTGGTAATAAGAGAAGAGGATATAGAGAAGACTGCCTTAATAACTCCCTTCGGCCTCTTCGAATTTCCGCGCATGTGCCCAGGTCTCAAGAATTGTGGCCAAACATTCCAAAGATTCATTCATGAAGTGCTGCGAGGGCTCGATTTCGCTTTCCCGTTCATCGACGACATCCTCTGTGCTTCGGCTGATGAGGAGGAGCACCGACGTCACCTGCACACAATCCTCGGAAGACTCGAAAACTACGGCATCACCATCAACCCTGCGAAATGTGTCTTGGGGCAGCGAGAAGTAAAGTTCCTCGGACACTTAGTAACCAAAGACGGCATCAAACCACCTGAAGATAAAGTCCAAGCAATCACTGATTACCCGAAACCATCAACAATAGAAGAACTCAGGCGTTTCCTCGGTATGCTCAACTTTTACCGAGACCACATTCCAAACGCCGCTACGATACAAGCACCACTGAACAAATATCTACACAACGTTAAGAAGAGAGACAAAACTATAATAGAGTGGGACGACAAATCAACGCACGCATTCGAGATCTGTAAAGAAAGCATCAAAAACGCAACTCTACTAGATCACCCAGACCATCGTGCACCTATCGCACTATTCTGCGATGCATCGGACCTAGCCGCCGGCGCCGCCCTTCAACAATACATCAACGGGTCATGGAAACCACTTGGTTACTTTTCGAAGAAATTCTCAGACACCCAACGCCGATACAGTACATTCGACCGAGAGCTGCTCGCCATATACATGTCTGTGAAACATTTCCGCAAAATGTTCGAAGGAAGAGAACTAATTATATTCACAGATCACAGACCTCTCACATACGCAATAACGAAGCCACCATCGGACAACGACACCCCCCGGCGCACGCGACAACTACTATTTATCAGCGAGTTTACAACAGATTTGCGCCATATCAGCGGAAAAAACAACGTAGTCGCCGACGCACTTTCACGCATCGAAACCGTATCCTGTCCGACATCAATCGATTACGAGAAGATCGCAGAGTCGCAAGAAAGAGATAGCAACATTTCGCAACTACTACAACAAAGTAACATATCGCTCAAGAAAGTTACTATTCCGAATACCGACATCAATATCTACTGCGAAACGTCTACGTCACACATACGCCCGTACATACCCGAAGAACATCGTCGAACTGTTTTCGACATCGTGCATAACATCAGCCACCCCGGCATACGAACATCACGAAAACTCATCTCGCAGAAATACTTCTGGCCTACAATGCAAGCTGACATCGGAAAATGGGCAAAAACATGCACTGATTGCCAAAGAAGCAAAGTTCAACGACACACAACAAGCTGCATAGCATCGTTCCCGCCGTCCGACCGATTCGAACACATCCATGTCGATATAGTCGGACCTCTGCCTACAACGACTCACGGATATCGCTATCTAGTCACGATGATCGACCGATACACGAAGTGGCCCGAAGCAATACCTACTTGCGAAATATCAGCTGAGACGGTCGCTAGATGCATTTATGAAAATTGGATTAGTCGTTTCGGCTGTCCTGCTACACTAACGAGCGACCAAGGAAGGCAGTTCGAGAGCCATTTGTTCGCCAACCTGCTTAAGATAATGGGTATCAAGAGAACACGAAGCACGTCGTTTCATCCTCAATCCAATGGACTTATTGAACGCTGGCATCGTACACTAAAAGCGGCAATAAAGGCAAAAATCATGGAGCAACACTCATCGTGGATTGAGATTCTACCTACTGTTTTGATGGGACTTCGCGCCGCGCTACGCAGCGAAAACGGCGTAAGCGCGGCCGAGCTCACATACGGACACAACCTACGGCTGCCCGGCGATTTCTTCACTTCAAACAATACGTTATTACCGCCGCCAGACGAATATACCTACGTCGAAAAAGTACGAGAAGCGATCGAGTCCGTCAAACCTAGCGCAAAGGCACCGAGCAACAAGAAAATATTCGTGCACCGTGACCTTCTAACATGCAGTCACGTTTTCGTCAGAGTCGACGCAGTGCGCACGCCACTTCAACCTCCTTACACTGGCCCCTACAGAGTTGTGAAGCGAACTGACAAAGTTTTCACTTTACAATTACCAAGACGGCAAGCCAATATTTCAATCGACAGACTGAAGGCGGCATACCTGCTTACCGAAGATGAAACCTTACCTTCCACCAGTACCACAATACCTTCCCAGCAAGACACCAGCCAGGACCATGTTACCACACCACACCAGGTTACCAATACCAAGACGGGTTTACCTCCCAGCAACGTGACAACGCGACCAGCCTTAACACTAACACGGGCCGGGCGCGCCATCAAGAAGCCGGTACGTTTCACTTGAAGGGGAGCACTGTTGCTACGCCAGTCGTCGAGAAACAGAGATGAGGGCTCTGAAAAGAGCCACGACATGTCAGTCGCCGAGAAACAGAGATGGGGGCTCTGAAAAGAGCCATTTCACGTAGCTGTAGATTGGAGGAGCAAGCGTATTCGATGTAACTTCGAGCCCCGGCGAGAGCAGCGCGCAGACTGTGGACGAGATGTTGATCCATCGGCGGCCGGCGAGGGAAAGAGCGCGCGCGCCCGAACACCACGCTTATAAAGATACGACGCGTACATCGGCTACGTTCGGGATACGCGATCGCGAGTCATCTCCTGGCTCTCTCTAATTGTTGCTGTCTTAGTCTTAAGTTTTTGTATATAAATAATCTATTTTCTAAGATAAAATTATTCTATTCTCAACACGCAAACTAGTATCATTTCCTAAGCTAAGTTCCTCCAAAAAGTGAATTATTAACATTACTAGATCAGTAGAAAGTGGGGGACAGTGTTATTTTTGTGTTTTTTCCTTAATTATCCAAACTTTGTTTTTGTGACTAAATAAACAGTGATTGAATTTGTTTACGCGTCGCATGAGGCATTGACCTGTGCAACTCGCTCTTTCACTCTTACTAAGAGTGGCTCGCTCTGTTTTGGTCACACATCAGTTCCGTTGAAGTTTAAATTCAAAATGGCTTGTGTTGTTTGCAAAAGAAATATTGAGCAGCAGGAGCTGGTTAGATGTACCGGATGCAAGGCAGGATTTCATTATGCATGTTTGAATATTACCTCGGCAAGTTTTAGAGAAAAACAGGGACAAATTAAACATACTTTCCCTCGTTAACCCTACATAGCCTGGCATTGAAACCCAGTTGTCTAGCCATTCAATAAATTTAATAAGAAAATGGTAATTATCTTCATTAATCCCATAAATTGGTTTACTCCACTCATTTCGCTTTAATTTGCCTTTGAGAATATTTTTTGTATTAATGATATCCCACCATTGCCGAATTATTTTTAAAAAAGATACTTTTCTTGTGTTTCAAGGGCAGCTATTGTTGAAAAATGAAAAATATTATCTGCTAATGTAACATTTTGCCTCTCAAGGGAATTCGGAAATAAACTTTTCATATTTAATTTAAAAGCTTTACATATGATGTTACTACTTCCACCTTTATAAAAGTCTCTCAAGTTTTGAAAACAGGCAACTTTTTTGTCACCTGTCTCAAAATCAGAATAAACAAAGGATTTGAGATTATCTTTTAAGTTAAACCAATTGTTCCTTATGTTTTTAAATATGTGAACAAAATCATACAACATGTAAATAACTTCTCCTGGAAAAGTAGGGTTCGGCATGGAAATTTCTGAAGACAAAGAATTAAAAACATTCTGATTGACCCTGTTGTTATCTGTGATTATAGACAATATTTTAAATCCTTTACTTTGCACAAAAGATATCACATCAAGGACAACGTCTTTTAAATCTTTTCCAAGCACTGAACAGGCAAAAGTTTAACAATTTCGGTAAAATGTCCAAAAGCAGATGATATCATGAATACCTGTACAGTTGTGGCTAAGCGAAACACAGGGACAATCTTCACCTAAAATGCAGAAAAAAACCTAATGATGCTACTGCTCGACTTGTCTATAATAGGTACCGCAACTTTTGCACAAAAGTTCTACACAAAGTTAAATCAGACTTTGAAAATAAAATACTAGTGGACAACAACAAAGACCCGAAAAAACTATGGAAAGCAATCAAAAACATATGTGAATTAATTCCTGCTAAAAGAAGTGCTTTTGTTGACCTACTTGCTAATAAACCAAGCAAATCAGAATTAATCAACGACTGCAATACCTATTTTACTTCAGTAGGAACAAATCTAGCAAAAGAAATACTAACAACAACGAGTCAAACCGAATCGAATCTTGCTTTACTTGCTGCTTCTTCCTCTACCCCTTCAGGATCTTTCTTCTTGCTTCCTACAGACGAAGCTGAAATAATAGACATCGTACGTCTGCTAAAAAATGATAGTGCACCTGGCCTAGATGGGTTTAAAAACCTCCTTGTGAAGTATGCCTTAAATAGTTTAGCTAAACCTTTATCACACATTTGTAACCTAAGTCTGAGTAATGGCATATTTCCTGATTCCTGGAAAGTTGCTACTGTAACTCCTATTCATAAATCTGGTGACAAAAGCATGCCATGTAACTACAGACCCATTTCACTTCTATCAGTATTCTCAAAACTGTTGGAGAAAATTGTAAACCGTCGCCTAGTTAAATATCTAGAATCAAATGAAATTCTATCACCAACCCAGTTTGGCTTCAGACATGGAAAGTCTACTGAAGATGCAGTCACACTTCTCCTAAATTCAATAACTTCACATCTTGACAACGGGCGCTGTTGTGTAGGTGCCTTCTTAGACCTAGCAAAAGCGTTTGACACGGTTTCCATTCCGATTCTTTTGAAAAAATTAGACAACATAGGTATTAGAGGCATTACTCTCGATTGGTTCCGCAGTTATTTGTCGGACAGAGTTCAGATTACTAAAATTAGTGACATTCTCAGTGATCCTTCAAATGTGAAATTCGGTGTACCACAGGGCAGCATTTTAGGCCCAACTCTTTTCATCATCTACATAAATGACATTAACAATGCTTTATCTCCATCTTTAAACGCAGAAATTGTGTGTTACGCCGACGATACTGCGATTATCTTTAACGATACCACCTGGCTTTCTGTTTTTAATCGAACAACTAACGGTCTTTCTGAAATCGCTAACTGGCTTTCTAGAAATCTTCTTACACTAAACACAACCAAAACCAAATACTTATGTTTCCACAAAACTGCAGCTTCAGAAACAATTTGTAACATCCCAATCAAAATACATTCCTGTGATCGATCCACCTGCACATGTTCTTGCGACATTATTCAAAGAACCGATGCTATAAAATATCTAGGTATTTTCCTCGATGAGAAAGTCAACTTCAATAAACATATATCTTTCCTTGCCGGAAGGGCAAGAAAACTCATCCACGTCATGAGACTACTACGTAATAGTGCCTCAAAAGAAACCTTAAGACTCGTGTATATTACTCTTTGTCAATCCGTTCTGAATTACTGTATAAGCTGCTGGGGTGGTTCATCTAAAACACATATTATCACAATTGAAAGAGCGCAAAGGTCAATTCTAAAAGTAATGTTTAAAAAACCTATCGATTATCCCACAGAAACTCTCTACAGAGAATGCGGTGTCTTAACTATCAGAAAACTTTTTATCCTTAGAGCAGCACTAATCCAACACAGAAAAATTATTAACTCTCCCGAATACGATAAATTGCTTCGAAGAAGAGTATTTAGGACAACAATAACAGCGACAAAAACTAAATTCGCACAAAGATTTCCTCCCTACCTACATCCTCATATCTACAATATTGTCGCTAAAGAATGCAATTTAAAACTGGCTTCCGTACATGAAGCAAAACGAAAAATTGAAAAATGGCTTCTTAACTTAAATTATGTCGATACTGAAAATATATTAGGTATATTTGGAGAACAGATATCAAACACTTGAATATTCTCTTATTTTCTATATATCAATAGTAAATAATGCTCTTATATATGTATATATATATATATATATTACTCATACATACTCATTACCTACTTATTTCAATACTATCTATTCCTTTATATATAAACACTCGCTTAATTTATACATATTCTTTCTATATAGGTAACTATTTATTTTCTTTAGTAGCATTGAGTCATTAAGACCCTAAAAATGCTTTTGTTCTTTTTTGTTTTAGGCTTAGGTTATAATAAGTTTTAAGGTTATAGATCTTAATCATCTTATTCACAAATAACACATTTATCACTTGTCCAAATACATAGGTAACACTAAAAGTTTCCGGAACTGGCCACTTACATAAACAATATTTAAAAATTTATTGCAACATTTGAAAATAGAACTCTTTGGCTGTAGAATGCAGTTTGTTTCATCTGACTGTCTTTTGTTTTTACCTTGTGGCGCCATTTAAAAAATTGTGTGTCTGCATCAACATGGATTTAACTCGGGAAAATTTTCGTAGTATGATTTTCTACGATTTTAAGTGTAATTTGACAGCTCAACAGAGCATCGCTCGGCTTGAAACAGCTTTTGGCAATGAAGCACCATGCAAGACGACTGTTTATAGCTGGTTTGCAGAATTCAAGCGTGGTCGTATCAATCTCAGTGACGAATCTCGCGATGGTCGGCCGTCCACCGCTGTGACCAACAAAAACATCGATGCTGTGCGCCGTATGATTGAAACAGACAGGCATGTGACCTACCATGAAATTCGCGCATCCTTAGAAATAGGCATGAGTCAAATACAATCAATCCTACACAAACATTTGGGTGTGAGAAAGCTGTGCTCGCGGTGGATCCCACACAACTTGACCGAGGCTCAAAAAACGGACCGCGTCACTTGGTGCAGTACCATGCTTACCAGATTCAACGAAGGTGCGTCAAATTTGGTGTGGGACATAGTAACAGGTGACGAAACATGGATTTATTGCTACGATCCCAAAACAAAGCAGCAATCGAGCGTATGGGTCTTTCAAGATGAGCCGAAATCAACCAAAGTGGCGCGCGTGAAAAGTGCATCCAAGCGGATGATTGCTTCTTTTTTTAATAAAACTGGACACGTGGCTACTGTTGCTTTAGAGAATCGTCGTACCGTGAATAGTGACTGGTACACGACCATTTGTTTGCCGGAAGTTATTGATGAACTCCGTAAAAATAACCGTAAACGCCGTATCATCCTGCACCACGACAATGCTAGTTCTCACACGGCCAGACAGACAAACGACTTTTTGAAGACGAAAAATGTAGAACTCATGAGTCATCCTGCATACAGTCCCGACCTGGCACCTTGTGACTTTTTTCTGTTCCCAAAAATTAAGAACCAATTACGCGGTCAACGATTTTCATCACCAGAAGAGGCTGTCGAGGAGTATGAAAAACACGTTTTAGAGGTCACCACAGGGGAGTGGCACAAAAGTTTTCAAAACTGGTTTGATCGAATGAAAAAGTGCATAGACGCCAAGGGAGATTATTTTGAAAAACAATAAATTAATTTTGTACCTTTAATAGTATTTTTTCATATTCATTCCGGAAACTTATAGTGCGTCCCACGTATATGACAAAACTTTTGATTAACCAACCTACCAGCACCCACGGAACAGACTACCCATCGTCTAGTCTGGGAGCTACTGAATTTTTTGTAAATGTTACCATGTGTGTGAAATAAATATTTTTGTATTTAATTAGGATCGTTCATTGCATAACCTGTTACATTGGACCTTTTGTAATTAAGGCCGCCTTTAATATATATTTCATTGATAACTAAATGCACAAATTTGTCTTTACTACACAATGTTTTAGCCATATGTGACAAATAGTGATCATTACCTGATATTGAGTGAGGTGTTATATTCAGAAAGCAAGTTAGGTGTTGCAAGTACCATTTGGTAGGGAGTAATAGATAGTCCCGTAGCAAGTTATATGCAGGGCTTGACTGGTTAAAAATACTTAATGCAAACAATATAGTTAACATAGTGTATTGGCGTTTTTTTACATTTAACAATACAAGTTGGTTTTTAATTAGACTTAATTTAGACTGGATTTGGTCGTCATCACTTACAAAAAGGCTTCAATATTAAAAACAACCTTTTTTATGAAGAAAACTGGTGAAGTAGGGCTTGCAGGACATTCGTTATAATTATATCTAGACAGGATATTTTCAATTTGTGACCACCTACTTAGTGTAAGTCCATCGGGGAGAATCCAACTAAGTTCATTTGATGACAACAGATTCTTGCCTAAAAACACTTTCACTTTTAAATTGCTGTCCATCACACTACATTTCACATAAAGCATATCATTTTCCTCACTTGCAAAGTCTAACTGAAATAAACATATCTCGTCAGACAAAATCTTTGAGTCCCAAATATTGCTTAATGCACTGATATTTGATTTGAAAGCTTCATATGTTTCAATCACATCACTTTTCAAGAACTTTTGGGTAGCATCTTCATGGCGTTCTTGTTCCTTGAGGTGTCGGAGTGACGGGTCAGGTCAGGCCGTGGAGACACCCTGGGTTGGATGAGGTATGATGGCAAATTGGGAAATATGTGAGGAATGGCACCTTCTCTTAATTTTGGAATTTTCAAAACCTGGGGCCTTATTGTCTAACTTTAATTGCAATCGCCATACCTATGAATTTGACATCTGAAGGATATTGACGAACTTCACACCGCAATTATTTAACATGAGCTGTCATTTCTAGTCATGGTGATTGTGATCGCAATTTGAGTGAACGATATCACTAGTTTGACATACAATTGCAGTATCGGGGCCGTATTGTCTAACTTTTAACAGCAATCGCCATACCTATGAATTTGACATCTGAAGGATATTGACGAACTTCACACCGCAATTATTCAACATGAGCTGTCATTTCTAGTCATGGTGATTGTGATCGCAATTTTGAGTGAACGATATCACTAGTTTGACATACAATTGGTATCGGGGCCGTATTGTCTAACTTTTAACAGCAATCGCCATACCCGTGAATTTGAAATTTGAAGGATGCTATCGACGAACTTCACACCGCAATTATTGGACATGAGCTGTCATTTCGAGTCGTTGTGATTGTGATCGCAATTTTGAGTGAAAGATATCACAAATTTGACATAAAATGGTATCGCGTATCCAAATCAAATCTTTGAAAGCTATCGGAAATGTCAAATGAAGGATTTCACAAATAGGCTGCCTCTTTCAACGGTTTTTAGGCAAATTTGTAATAATTACTCATCTATCATGCACTTTTTGTACTTTTCATGTAACTAGAGCATGCCCACGACTTCGTCCATGAGGTTTTGGGTTTAAAACAGCCCATTGTACCATGTTCGGAAGGCATGTTCGATACACAAGTTTTCACCCAGTTCCACACCACTGAGGGGTGATTTTCGATAAATGCTTTCTTAGTGCACCTCTAGACATTGACCTATCAATGCTTCTAGCTAGGCCTAGATGTAATAATGAACTTCAATAGCAAGGATCTTCAATTTTATGTTACTACCTATGTATTTTCGCCTTCAGCGTTCTTGGCTGTACCTTGTCCCTCAGTCAGTCAGTCAGCGGTCATGGAGCTGTTATTTATATAGGTATACAGATTGTTGGAGAGTTATAAGAAATACAGTTAATTTTATGTATGAGTTGCATTTTAGCATGGCAAGAACAATTTTGATGGTGCCGGTGGAGAAGGGAAGGCTGACCCATAGATAGCGGCTAAAAAAGAGAATGTTGCAAAAAGATAGCTGTCCACTGTTGTTGCCGCAAAAACAAAGGATTGTATTGTATAGGATTGTGGTGCTTGTCTTGCAGGCATAGATGTGACTGGTTGATCAGAAATACAGATATAAGAAATATAGTTATAAGAAATACAGTTTATTTTATGTATGAGTTACATTTTAGTATGGCAAGAACAATTTTGATGGCGCTGGTGGAGGAGTAAAGGCTGACCCATAGATAGTGGCTAGAAAGGAGAATGTTGCAAAAAGAAAGCCATCCACTGTTGTTGTGGTGCTTGTCTTGCAGGCATAGACATGACTGGTAGATCAGAGGAGGTGTTTTCATTAATCAGTGAGAGTTGGGTTCGCGCACTGGGCAAAGGAGACAGTAGCGAGGCCTGGGGGCTTGCCACCAGAGGCGCAGCAGCCTGCATGTTGTGCTTCAAACAACTGGACTCTACAAACAATATAAAGATAAAAATATTCAATAAAAAATTGGATAAGTAGCAATAACACAGAAAGAATGTATTTTTTTTATAATCTTTATTAGAAAAAGGTTTTGTCGCACAGCAACAATGTCACCCTTATAAGGCTACACATTTAAGACTAAAGGAACTCAGTAATGTAACAAAAAATAAACTCAACTTTCATTCCCAACTAAAGACTAGATATATTAAAACTTATTAACCTGCAAATCTAGGATGTTCGCTGGAATCTTTCAGAGAATAACTTGCAGGTTCCTGAAAAGTTATATACATCAAATTTAATATTTGCTTATAAATTTTATTTCCAACTTAATTAAAAAATAAAAGCTTTTGACATATGTACTTAAACTTAAATATGATTTACATGTCAATAACAAGAAAAGATTTTCTGTAAGAGGTTTCAAAAATTAAAAATTACCCAGCAAACATAATGCTAAAGAGGATTCAGCACACCGTCAGCTAGGTGGGCCGATGACATTTAGACGCTAGCTGGTAGAATATGGATGATATTGGCCCTGGATAGGTGTTGGTGGTGTAAAAAAAAGGAGGCATACCTTGCAAAGGGCAGAAAAATGAGCTATTGATGAAACATAACACTTACTAGAAATGGAATGCACACCGATATCTCTCCAAATATGCTGTCTCTCCCCAGAATATTCATAATGCTCCACTCTTTAAAGGTTTCTGTGTATACACATATACAACTCTTCATTCTCTAGGTGATTTTGTAGCGCCATTGCCTAAACGATTAAGCCTTTCAGATAGTTGGTGCCACCGATTGTTAACATTTTGTTTAATTCTCTCTCTAACAATATTCTCTGAGCAGGCATTCTGGGTCAGAGTGTCGATAAGGGGGCACGATACCAGGCGGCGCCCAAGCGAAAATTTTCTAAGTCTTTTTTCCCATAGTGCCCCCTTATCTACACCCCAACCGGCATTCTGTAAGCAAAATGATATAATATTTTGTTAAGAGAAATTAAATAGGTAATGGTGTTGATTCGGTGCAGCACGACTTAACTTGTTTGACAGGACTAACCTTATTTTAAGCGCCCTGTCCTTTTTCGATTCAGAAAGACAAAGACAGAATGCTTAAATTAAGTTTAGTCCTGTAAAATAAGTCGTGTTACACCGAATAGACACCACTGTTTCATATACAACCGCCAAAATATTTAGGTGAGGCCTACAAGCGTAGGACAAGTACCCTAGGTAACTAATCAATTAATCATAAACATTTTTACATAGGTACCTCATGAATTTCAGTCCTAGTTTAAAAACATTTTCTTGTTCAGTTTTTAGTTTTTACTTCTTGCAAAACAAACTTTCTTGCGAAGAAAACAAACAGCTAGGGATGTCGATTTTAAATAGATAGATTTATTTGAAGATCGATTAATTGGGGCCAAGAAAATTGATTTTGGATCGATTTTTTCGAAGCGATTCGATCTTAGAATCGATCCATACAACCGCAGAATCGTGGACACGATTTTTTGCGGTTTCTCGGAAATTTTTGCGAACAAATAACATACAAATAAAAAGAGTACATTTAATTACGTTTCCGGCAAGTATTTGAATTCAAAATTATTATTTATGAAGAGCCTTACATTTGAAGATAGGAAGTTGGAGTAGGTAATTGATATTTATAAATTGTACGAGCTAACGTACACTCGTACATTTTAGTTTAACCTAGGTAATAAATTAAATTTTGGCTGCTTGCACTTTGTATTTAGCAATTATTTAGTGAAAACAATACCAATAAAGCAGTGTTCGATCATCACTTGTTGGGTTTGGTTCTTAGCTCTCTTCGGAGTCACCAGATACCCCTAGCTTTAGCACCCCAGCTTTACTAGTGTATGAAACTCATCATACAGAAATATTGTTACATGATATTAACAAAATAATAATGTTCTGTATGTGCATTTTAAGTAACTTTGGCAATAAAACTTAAAAAAAATATTTCTTTTATGTTTTATTTATGAGAAAACAACAACATAACTTTACTTACAATAAACTCAGGAAAAATTAATGCTATAAATTAATTATCGCTAATTGTGTGAATTTCTGTTCCGATTTTTAAATCGATTTTTATGAATTTGAATTTGTGAATTCACCACGATTCGAAATTGATCTATTTTGGAAAGAATAGACATCCTTAAGACAGCAACTTTTTGAAATTTCGTTTTAGCTTTTAAATTCGTGCTTTTATTTATAACTTTGGTTACTTAAACGAAACAGTATACTCGATACTTGAATTAACTCGATACTTGAGTATACTTGAGACTTGAATAAACTCGATACTTTTGTTTCGGTACCACATCCCTAAGTCTAGGGTTTTTATTGGAAGTTACTACGGTACCGCTAGCGGTCCCTTGATTTTTAAAATATTGAACCGTAAGCGGTGAACGAATAAAACATGGAAGCATTATTACTACCGTTCCATTATAGCGCAACGAAAACTCGACCGTGGTGGGTGTGGCTCATAAGCTCGGCCGCTCGCTAGTACAACCTTGTAGCAACCTTGACTTATTAACTATAACATTAATTGTTATGCAACAAAAGTTTAATGTTTCATTACTTTACGTATATCTTTTCCGGCGTTGATAAACAACGGTGGCTGGTAATGGTCTGCTTCCATGTTTTATTCGTTCACCGACCATGTCATATTTTAGTTGGTGGAATATCTTCCTTAGCTTGAACTAATAAAGTTAAATTTGCAATGTACAGTTCGGAAAGGGAAGCGGTCCTTGAATTTTATAAATTGAACCGTAAGTCATCGAAAAGGCTCGGTACTTTTTTTCTGCTTATCGTGAATTATTCGCTTGGCTCCCTAATATGTGCTTACATGTCAACCTAACCGCTCCTCCTCACTTTGCTCGTCGTCGCGACCGAACAAATTTAAAACCATAGACCAAACATTAATAATAAACGTATAGAGTTGACTTGAAGCAATTTTAGCTCAGTGAGTTACGGGCTCTTTTAGATATAAATATTGCTTGTTTCCAAACAAAATATATACCTACGAGAGATTAGTTTAGGTATTAACAAATATGTTTCAAGCATATGCCAGCCAAAACAACCTATTTTTATAAGTTGTTTGCGTAAAAAGGTCCACGCACTGGCTAAATACACAGTATGACTTTTTTCTTTTCAATATTGTCTATGGTTTTGTGGTCCACCAAATGACGTTTGTCAAACAGCTGATTGTCAAAAACAGCTGGAGCGTTTGTTATTGCTACCACATGACGTTTTGATAATCTACACAGTGTTGCCAATTTAGCATATTTTATGCTAAATTTGCCATATTTTCTTCTTGTTTAGCATATTTTTATAAAACATGAAAATAATGTAAATCACAATATTTCTTCTAATAAAAATTTACATCGATAGCTCCATCAATTTTCCTACCTCAATAGCATGATAACCCTTATTTCAGGCGAGTATTCCCTGTGCTATGGGATTCTCCTAGTATTGTACGGATTGTACCATAGACAAAAATCGTTTTGTCTCGTCGCACACTCTTTACTGTTTGTTCTGTTACGTTAAGACATTTAAACTGGGTGTAAATAGACTGCTACCATTAGATGAAACCACATGTTCTACCGACCCTACTGAACCACTTTTTCCAAGAATCATACCCACGGACACCCTTAGTTTATGAAATAATTGAGTTCCAAACAAAAATGCGTGAACCCTAACGCATCGACATACAGGCTAGTCTATAGAGAGCGTCGTCCGTGAAACAACTACAGGTTTTCAGAGTTTTGGTCCTTACCTTTAAATGTGCGAAAAATATTTAAAAAATATATATACGATGGTAAAATACAAGATTTTGTATAAAACCAAGTAACAATCGAAAAATTTATCTTTATTTCTTGAGACACGTTTGTAAAATTTTATATTAGCTGTCACTATTTTAAGCAATGACTTAATTAATCTCATACATTCTCGGGAAAAAAAGATGGGCAGCACTGCTTTCCCATTTCAAATTTAAAAAAGTGGGCATTTTTAAAAAAAAACTGTGTATTTAGACTTGGCCAAAAAACTACGTTCGGTTTTATTGACAAACTACGACAACCGATGACTACAACGCACCACCGGATTTAACGAGCGTCTCGATCCAGTACAGTACCTTGGCTTTCCTTACCGCGGTCCCCTCTCTTCACCGCTTCCTTCGTATAATTTTATCAGCTCAACCATAGATAAATTACTATGGCCCAACTTAATATAGAATGAAGATAGTTTTTATATATTTCCCGTATTATATTCGTTTCATCATTAATATTGTTTTTATAAAGATTAGATATGATCTGTAAAATGTATACTTTACGTATCTACCTATTTTACAAAATAAACAAAATGATTTGATTTATTTTTATTAAAAAATAAAAAATATTGTATTATATTACATATATTATTATACTAGCTTTTGCCTGCGGTTCCGCCCGCATGTTTTTCGGTTTAACGACATGCTTTTTTCCGGGATAAAAAGTAACCTATTTATTAAGTTGGGGTATAAGCTATATCCATTCTAAATTTCATTCAAATCTGTCCAGCCGTTTCAGCGTGAAAGAGTAACATACACACACACACACACACACACAAACTTTCGCATTTATAATATTAGTTTGAAGCGTGATAAGATAATATAGCCTTGTCTTGTTTTACCACAAACGATTATGGTCCGCGCTAATTAGACACCTGATGTATGAAATATCAAAGCCTTGTCTTATATTACCACAAACGAAAGAGTCCGCGCTAATTAGACACCTGATTTTTCAATGATATTGATCTGTCCTACAGGAACCATACATTTTACCGGAATAAAAAGTAGCCTACGTGTTAGGTTAGGGTATAAGCTATATCCATTTTAAATTTCATCCAAATCCTTTCAGCCGTTTCAGCGCGAAAGAGTAACAAACATACACACACACACACACGCACAAACTTTCGCATTTATAATATTAGTAGGAAGTAGGATATGTATATTAATGTAATATTGCACCTAATGTTTCAGTCAACCACCGCAATCTAGTATGTATACTTATACCTACCTAAAGGTTTTCTATTTCGTTTACGGCATTCTTAAATGAAATAAAAAGACGCACAAAAACGTGCAGTTTTTTTAACGAAAGAAGTATGTCGAAACAACCAATAAAATAGGTATTCGAAACTGTCGTCAGAACAATAACAAACTGCCTTAATCCATAGGACTACCAATTTGCTGAAAATAACTTTGGAGGGCATGCTTTGTTCTGAGATCTGTGGACTGGAGATGCACAACTACAGTTGCAAAACTTCCGAAAGATTCGGAATAATTACATAATACTTCACGGAAAGTTTCTTTCAATCAGAATATTTCAAAATAAATTTGATTAATAATATGGGCAAAACGCTCTGTGGCAAAACGTTTTTTTGTTATATCTCAATCTTGCTAGTAAATATCGTATTCTACATCGGGCTGATTCCGCTTGCGCCGGAAAACATCCGACCATCGACAATACAGTCTATGCATCCGACCATGCCCTATGCATCCAACCATGCCCTATGCATCCGACCATCATCCGACCGACTGACGAAGAACGAACGCGACTAGTGCGCAGCGCACGGGGTGGGCGCGGTTAGCGGGGAGTGGTGGCTCTCCAGGGGCCTAGCACAAGCAGATCATATCGAGCTTTAACCGCTCGATACAGTATATCTATCCCTCTCGAGGGAGATCAACAGAGTGAGAGAGAGCACAGTATCACGCGTTATCGAGCTCGTTAAGGTTTGCTATGCTAGACTAGCCAGGGGAAGTATTCGCCCGCAACCCGAGAAGTATTCATACCACGCAATAATGTTTCGGAATAATTCCCAGTCGGAGGGAATATTTCGATTAAAATAACGTGTGCGCATAAAATTACTGTGAACGTTGTTTGTAGTACATAATAATACCGCATGTGTATTGTTTAAATACGTATTTCTTATTTGCCCAGTGGTGGTGAATTGATTTTTATTTAGCGTTAGTAAAATATAGTTACATTTAATTAGGTACCTAGGTAGGCATGAGGAACGTGATATATACACAAAATATAAGATCGTTTAAGAAACGTAACATGATTATAGCTTGCTTAAGCAGAATAAAAAAATATAGTTACTTAATTAAACACAGCTTTTATTTAAAAATCATTACAAAATTTTGGTGAGATTTATTCTTAAGAACATTATTTTGATAATTCATAAAAACGTCTATAATGTTTTGCATGATTTCGTAACGTTTGTCGTCTTCGTATTTTATCATTAACTAGCTGTTGCCCGCGACTTCGTCCGCGTGGAGTTCGGTTCACCCCGTTAGGGGGCGAATTTTCGAAAATCCTTTCTTAACGGACAGAGTGCGTTTGAGGTGGGCGCGATGTCGGGTGACCAGGGAGTGTATTTTTGAATCATTCGAATTTCAATTCGCATACGAATACAATACTAATTTTAAGTTTTCGTATGCGAATCATGCGGATTCATATACGAATTGAAATTCGAAAATACGCTCCCGTATAGTGCCCGTTGGGGGAAAACGTGACGATCGTAGATTGAACCTGACTGTATGTACAGGTGCTTGACCTGTTGAGAATCTGACCTACTCCAAATCTGACCTAATAAGAAACAGACTAGGATAGAATATGTCCTTCTAAAAATTTGACCTACTCCGCCCAAAGCTTCAGAAAACGTTTAGAACGGTTTAGAACGCTCTTTTAGCGGACGAAGCTGGTAGATACGTACGTATAGATACCATAGTAGATAGATACCATATTATTATGATTAGTTTTCAGAGAATGATTGACTTTTTCTTCTTGCTTTTGAAAAATAATTTAAAATGACTTGAAATTATTGGTGTCTTGTCTTGTGTCAACTGCTTGTTTTTTACCGATTGCTGCTTTTTTGTTGTTATTCCTGTATTTTTCGGAAATCGAAATATTCCGAATATTTCGTAATACTTCAGAATATTTCGTAAGTATTCCACGGGAATGATTCGGAATGTTTCCCGACTGCAACTGTATGCACAACACAACAAGCGATCATGAGCCAATGATGTCAATGTAAATTTAAAAAAAACAACATTTTTCAACGCTATCCGCGTTTTTGGTTTTTGTAGAACCGTTACCGCATTTTCAATTTTCTCGTCTGGCAACAACACTGCTTCGCTTCGCTTCGCTTCCTTCGCTCGCCCGCCATTCAGTGTTGCCACCTTAGCCCTTTTCGGGCTAGATTTAGCACTTTTTACTGTAGTTGAACTCGTGTTTTGATGATTTAGCCTGAAAAGAGCAATCTAGCTCTATTCTAGACCCTATCATAATCACTCATTGGGTATTTTTTTAGTTTTATTATGGTAACCCTACTTCTTTTTTACTGGGGAATCCAGAATATCATAGAATCTTAGTATAAACCGAGTAATCTAAGATGTTATTCCAATTTGTTCATCGTAATATTATATATTATAATATTGACAGGGTAATGTGAGAGAGAACGAGCGAACATTGATATTTTACAATTGTACTTGGTTTTAATGAGTATGTTGCATTTTCTGAAATTACTTACCTACTACAGTTCAAGTAAACAATTTAAAAACTTTGTTCTATTTTAATTTGTTATGGCTCGAAATATAAGCAAATTCAACTGTGAACACAAAATAATAAGCGAGTTTCCGCCTCTAAAAGTATTTATTTTTTTAGCTCTTTTTTAGCACCTCTTTTGATGGCTAAATTTGCTAAATCTAGCTCTTTCTAGTTTGTCCAATTGCTCTTTTTCAAAAATGAAGGTGGCAACACTGCCGCCATTTAATTTTGTCATAACTTTCGTTTCTTTCTTCTGTGTTTTATTTTCTAGATCTTCTTTTCAAAAAATCTTCCTCATAAGTAAAGGATCTTGTTTCTTTATTGTGTGAAAACGTTGAATTGGTGTCTTGTCTTGTGTTCCACTATAGCACGAAATACTACCTACCTATGTGTATTTCGAAGCTTAATGTTTACCCGAGACTTGCTGGATCAAGTTAATGCAATATTTTGTGGTATCTAGACTCATTGTAAGCCTGCTATATCCCACGCAGCCAAAGGCATTGTTTATAGAACAATTCTATAGCAATGTCTTTGCACGCAGCACTCTCCTCGGTCAGAGTGTCGATAAGGGGGCACGATACCGGACTTTTTCTTAGTCCTTTTTCCCATAGTGCCCCCTTATCTACACCTCAACCCTCTTTTCCCTTTTCGTTCTATTCCATCAGTATTGTTTCAGTCTTCCTGAGAGAGGACCCAATAATTACCTTCGCAAGCGTTTCCTATATTCCGGAGACTTCAGTGTTGTAGTCAAAGCAGGAAAAAGTCGAAAATAGTGCCCCTCATATACTCCTAAACCATTGATTACAATAATTTATTGTTATTTTACCCGAAGGATGCTTGGTTAGACCGTTGTTAAGCAAGCACTTAACAACCTTCCAACCAAATCTTTCCAGTAAGTACCTACCTACAAGAGATATGATCATATTATTGTCATTATTAGGTTTCTGTCATTTTTGTGGCAGAAACATTCTAATGTGAGTAAGATGATCATACCTACTTGTGACGGGCACAAACAGGACTTTCTCTTTATGTTATCTGTTGAGGCATTTCGTTTGAAGGGCTATCTTGAGTTAATCAAATTGATGAACAGTGGTGTCTCTTCGGTGTGACACAACTTTACTTATTTGAAAGGACTGTCTTTTGCTTTCTGTATTGAAAAGACAAGTACAGGATGCTTAAAATAAGTTCAGTCCCGTAAAATAAGTCAAGTTGTATTACACCAAATTAAAACTTTTGTGTTGTGATTACCTGTGACAAGCCAGGCATCTAGCTTATGTTACTACAAGTCGGGTTGAAATTTCTGGGAACCTTTTTGATTCTATGACCTTTTTTGTGGTCAGTGTCAACACAATCCAGGGCATCCTAATTTATATCTCATAGTGCACCTTAGTACCAACCTTATCATAAGGTTTTTAGATTTGTTTTAAAACAAAGGCACAATAAAATAAACAATTATGTATTTTGGCCTGCTGTATTTGACAGATGCTGACCCCATACCTGGCCAAAATTAATTTCAGAAATATAAGTACCTTATTGTGTTGTGCCTATAAATAAAACTGACAGAAATAAATTTCTATATTTTAAACACTGATTTGTCCATTGCAAGGAGATTACAATTTAACATTATATCATTGTGGTACAGAAAAGTAAATTTGAATGTGAGGAGCTCTGAACCAGGATCCAAACCTGGGACCTCTTGCTTACCTCTCGATCCCTATAAATACATTTTTGAACATTAGATTGTCTTTTCATCTAACTGGTTAAATAAAATTCAAAGGAGTGTGCATTATCAACATTAAAACTAACTTGAGGCCTATAAAATAACAAGAAGCTTTAATTTGGTTTTTGTAAGATGCATATTAATCCATGTTGGCTAATGGATTGAGATCTTCTGAGGAGGATCTCTGGGAGCTCACCTCCCAGATGGTATCTTCAAAGTCAAAGTCAAAAGGTATTTATTGCCACAACATGTACACAGAAATACATGTTAAACTAGAGAACTTAACTAAAAATAATAATAGTATTCCTCTGCACTTAATCTTCATAAACCTCAGCTGAAGCTCTCAGACCTTTTTCACAAAAATAAACTTTTCTCTCTGTGATAAGGCACCCCACACTAAACCATTACTGACGCTGGGTAGTGTCCACACTATGCATACAACTGTACATTTTGCTTGTTGTGCTTCTTGATTGTAAACATTTTTTCATCTGTAACAAGAATGTCCCTGTGTTTTTCACTAAAGCAAATATTTCAATCATCCAACTCTCTTTGACTCTAGGAATAGGCTAAATATGTGTCCAGTATATTGGCAGTAAGCACCTAGCTTCAGTTCTCGTTCCAGTATATTTTTTTTGTTCCCTCATGGTTTACTAGCTGTGGGGTCCTCACAGCATGCGGCTTACCTGAATTGTTGTATCCATTGATGGCACCGCACACAAATGTAACTGAAATCAATTTGGAGCGGAGTGGAGTGTTTAGTGTAGCTGGTTTCATTCCAACCTTATTTACAGCTATCACAGTAGTTCAATTCTCTTTGACTACACAGACCATTTTACTTTAATAAAACTGACTAGGTTGATGGATGTAGAAGAAGCAAAAGAGGTGTGTCAGGATCGTAGCAGATGGAAATCTGTAGTCTCTGCCTACCCCTAAGACAGGCGTGAGTATATGGGTATCGCCGTAAAAATATGTACCATAACATTCGTGAATCAGTAACACACTATGGCAATCGGTAACATTCAAGTTAACGTAACATACGTGAGTTTCATAAAGGTCTGTTTAAAATGCCAGTAAACAATTTCGTTTTATTATTTGATAGACTACGTCATTACTAAATTTTCATAGATAAAAGGAACAATTAAATAAAACAAAAAAAAAATATGTTGATGTTTATTTATTTAGTACATAAGTTTATTCAAGGTTTTCCTTACATAATCAAGCCAATATATCCAAACGTTTAATAAACCTTATATTTACTAAAATCATCCTCAAATTCTAGAACCCCACGACGGTCGCGAATAGGATTATTCAAAACTTTTATAATATCAAAAGTAGACATATCTGATATGTCTTCTGCTTGTGGCCAGTAGAATAAACCATTAGATTTCTTTCGCATAAACTTAACCTTTATATACAATTCCGTTAAGTTCAAGGATTTGCCCGACGTAACATTTCGTAGCCTTGTTAGTCTGAAACTTAACCAATACGTATTTACCTTCGACAATAGGTTTATCTTCCAAAATTGTTACTCGTGATTGATCTGGAACATTTGAAGCTATATTTTCTCCGTGATGTATATAATCAATTTTTACTGCTTCAGTTCCCGAATTATTTTGTTTTAACAGAATTCCTGTGTTTTCATCCAAAAACAAAATTGGATAATTTTGTAAATCAGTAGTTGGAATTGAGTTTTCAGAGTTATCAGATAAAAAGTCATCAATGTCATCATCTGTTTCAATAAATTCTATTACTACTTCTTCACTGTCCGAGCTTTCAGATATGTAAGACTTCTTTTTCTCATTTTTAACTTTTTTTGGCATTTGCTCTTTTTTATACTTGGTTCTCTTTTTCTTTTTAAGTTTTGTCTTATCTTTTCACTCCTGACTTGGTTGTTAGGTGTTTCTTCTTTATTTATTTTTGTAACCGTTTCTTCTTTATTTATTGTTGTAACCTTTTCTACAGAGTGTGGCAATGGCAAAAGAAGATAAGTTTTTAAATCAAGACACTCGCAGTTGACAGGTCTTGTACAGAAACAACTGAGACATCTATAGCCGATAACGTTTTCTATCTCCGTATTTATCACTTGATGCACCTCCATCGTCTGCGGAACGGGCTTTAAATTTGATGGTAATTTATTTTTACAAATTTTGTCTTCGGAAATGTAATGTATCATTACAGATGTGTCAGATTCTCGAAGTGTATCAAAGGCCACTAATGCATTAGGTATGTCAATCCTGTGTGTCACATAGTTATCAAGTTTTCTTTTTATGGCAGCACCTACACCGTCAGCTGCACCCTTCCCGTGCGAAGCCTCCGAGAAATTCCATGTAGAAAGAGGAAATCCTCGTTCTTTTGTGGTTTTTGTAAATAAATATAAATTTTTCTTCTGCCGGTATTGTGTACATGGGCCGTCGGAAAAAAAGTGGATTGTGTTGACACTAGGGTACTCTTTTTTATATAGTCTAGTACTGGGTCCAGGTGAGCCCATATAGCCTCAGGTCCATGTTCGTTGCTAGGTGACAGTGTCGCAAATGGTTTAGGGTCTTGATCTTTTGTGTAAAGCATCCCAGTGTGGATTGTTATTTGGATTTTTGAAGCACCAAAGTGCATGGACTGGACCTCTGTAGCTAATTTACACACCCAGTTTTCGGAAAAATCTATAATCATAGCACCTTCTGAATCTGTCAAACTTTTCAAACAATTCGATGCTTGTATGTATTGATGCTTGATATTGTAAATGTGTTTCTTCATTTTACTCATTTCTTCATGAAACTTGTCTGTCAATTCTTGCACAGTTCCACTCTTCTCATTTTTCACTATTTTCTTTGTCACTTTTATTTCGTCAGTTTTGTCTTTATATTCGTGTTTTTCATTTTGCCACTCTTCTCATGAAATGTTTTGACCTGGATCTATTCCTCCCCAGTTTAATTCTAATTTCTCATTTTTGCAAATGTCACAATCTCCGTACGCACAATCTTTGGATCTTAAATCGCAAACATATTCTAATGTTATATCATCAATAATTTTGTTTGGATCTTTCGAAGCAAAATATTTTGCTTCTATCATTCCCTGCGATTTTAGTTTACTACATTTCAGCGTTATATTTTCGTATTTTAAACACGCACACGTATTGCGGTTTGTTATTTTCGGACGCCTGACGTAAAGTGGTCGGTATTTCTTGAAAGTTGTTAATTTTGCTGTGCCTCCTTCACCCTTATATTTTTTGTAAAGCTCAGTCAAAGTGTTAAGCAAGTATCTAATTTGCTGCTTATTTTTTTTTAAAGTCTTGCATTCCTTCTTCCCTGCTGTCGCCGTGCTGACGTCAGCGTCATCCCTTTCGTAAAATCGTTTAAGCTGATTAATAGTACCTGTATTTTTTTTTCTTTAGCTTTCTTGTCAAGAGTCCAACGGATTTTTCCTTTTAGACCTAAAAATCGAGCCATTAGATTTTTTGATTTGTACTTCTTGGTGACATCATTATTTACAACTCTTTTAAGAATATTCTTTTCTGTCTTTGTTGTAGCCCTTTCATAAGACCTCTGTAATGACGTTACTAAAACGTTATGATCTAGTAACTGTTTTTTCACTTTCTCCTTTTGTTCAGCTTGTATTTCAGGTAAGTTCTTGTCTATGAAGCTATTTGTTTTTGAAATTGGGGTAAAATTTTCAGGTGTCCGTTCAGCATTCAACATGGTACTTATCTGTAATGCCTCATATTTTTTACTTAACCCATCTATGGTTAACGACAATTGTTCATTTTGTTTACGGATCCTATTAAGCTTTTTGTGTAGTGTTTTAATTTTTTTCTTTTGAGTCTTTATTTTGTTTTTATAATTTGCACTCTCATCAGCCCATTTTCGTAGCATTTTACGCTGCTCTGCTAATCTTGCTTTTTGCAAAATAGTCTCAAGATTTTCTGTTCGTTTCGTTTCTTCGTTATTTTCAATGTTATTTACATCATTTAGTATTTTGTTTTTGCTTTCTATTTCTCCATTTTTCTCTCCTGCTTTACCTTTTTCGTCATGGTCCTTTATCTTTTTTCTTTTTTTGTTTCTCTCTGCATTTTTTGTCTTAGCAATTTCATATTTTTCCGGATTCTGTAACTTCATTCTTTCCCGGTACTGTTTTTGCTTTTCAGCATTGGTTAAGGGCATCCGAAAACCAAGAATATCAATGTTAAAAAATACTAAATGAAGCTGTCTAATCAGTTTTAGCTTTTTCGTATAAAACAACTTCAATATTAGTTCACGATTTCATATTCTATTATCTTATTTTTCTGTTTTTTTTTTCATCCATTCGTCCATCCATCAGTCCGTATTCGTCCACTGCTGGACATGGGCCTCCCTAACCTTGCGCCATTCTTGACCCTCCTCAGTCATCCTCATCAAGCCGCCACCCGCAACGTCCTTCAGATCGTCAGTCCAGCGGGCACGAGGGCGGCCTACGCTACGCTTTGCTGTAGGTGGTCTCCATTTCAATGCCTTTCGGCACCAACGGTTATCATGTCGGCGACAAATATGGCCAGTCCACTGCCACTTCAACTCATCATCATCATCATCGTATGGCCTTGGTATCCTGCTTTATCTTAGTATTTTCTATTTTATATATACAGCTACAATTCTAAATCCAGGTTTGATAGCCATACTTTTGCCTGAGGTGTTAACTTATGTAGCTGCTCCAGCCCACCAGAAAACCTTCTGTTGGGGCACTCTTCCACGATGTGACGGATAGTTTGTTCCGAGGCTCCACAGTCACAACGAGGTGAGTCAGCTATATCCCACTGATGCATGTTGTAGTTGCACCTTGCCACGCCAGTACGAATTCTATTCAGCGTAGTCCATAGCTTACGGTGTTCTCTAAAACCTGGTTGTGTGGCAGACGGGTCAGATATGATGTCCGCCTCTGAACATTTTTCTTCTCGCCATTTTGCCCGCCATTCAGTCTGGATGTCAGTTTGGTGTTTGATCTTGGCATCAATCCAGATTGGTTTGCGGGAAGGAAGTCGCTGAGGTGGTATCTGGTCTAATGTTTTCCTTATAGGCATTTTGTGTGGGGCCTCGTTGAATGCTCTAGTCCATTCACTAGCAGTTGCTTGCTCTCTCCTGAGCTGTGGTGGGGCTATGTGTGCTAGCACCGGTAGCCACGGTATCGGAGTTGGCTTGAGGGTGCCCGATATAATTCGCATCACTCTGTTTAGTTGGACATCTATTTTATTTGTATGTGCGCTTTGGTACCACACCGGAGCGCAGAACTCAGCGGTGGAGTACACCAAGGCAAGTGCGGAGGTACGAAGGACGTCAGCGCGAGCTCCCCACGTCGTGCCAGCTAGCCGGCCAATTAGGTTGACTCGAGTCTTCAGCTTTTGGGCGACGTTCTCCAGGTGATCACGGAAGGTCAGAGATCTGTCTAGGATAACACCTAGGTATTTTGGGGAAAAATTATGACGTAATATTTTTCCACAGAATGTCACCCGAAGTTCACATCGAGCCAGGCTGTTTGAGAGATGAAAGGCGCTTACTTCAGTTTTTGTAGGGTTTGGTTGAAGTCGCCACTGCGTATAATATTTGTTCAGCTCACGAAGATCTTCACATAGCACAGCTTCTGCATCTTCAAACTTTTTTCCTTGGAAAGCCAGGGCCAGGTCATCAGCGTATATGAATTTTTCCGATCGGGTGCTGGGCATGTCACTAGTGTACACATTGAACAAAAGCGGGGCCAAAACAGAACCCTGAGGGAGACCGTTCTTCAGCAGCTTGTAAGTACTTTCTTCGGCGCCGAGCATCACTTTGATGTTGCGTGGCCCCAGCATGCGTACTTCAACTTACTGATTCGGTACGCTATGTCGGTATTTTTTTTAGTTAACATTTATGTCGTTATTAATTAGTCAACTGGGTATAATTAAAATGAATTCATCTGAAAGCAATATAAATAGGGGAGCATGGGGTACAATGGGTCGCTTTTTTTCTGAAGTGGTATAGCTCTGAATATTTCATTAAAGTTGCAAACCTTATTGATAAAACTGGAAAAGGTATGATTAATCTTGAAAAAAAAAATATTATTTTGCCATTTAATAGCAAAAATTTCAAGAAAGAACAGTTTCATTCGAATATGTAAATTGATCCACTGTGACCCAGGCATGGGTTACAGTGAATCAGAGTAAGGGTCACCATGGATCGGTATGGGGTACACTGGATAAAATCAAATAAAAGGTATTTTCTTCAGTCGAATGGTTTATTAACATCAAATATTTGGCACAATTACTTAAAATCAACAAAACTGGACACTTAGGATAACTCAATCCAAAACATATTTAATATAAATGATACTTAAAAATCGCTTAAAAAAAACAAACAAAAAATCCTTTCTAGAAAAAAATACAGATCTTATCTAGGTACGATGAAGTCGTAGTGGAATGGTTATAATTATAAGCTTAACGTAAATCTAGTTTTGTAAAATCAATACCAAAATGATACAGTCCTTGGGTTCTCTTTGTGTTCCCAGTAAACACAGGTTGAGGCAAAATCATCTTAACGTCCTGCAACGCGACTGTAGCAATATCTGGGATGCTGGGCATCACGAATTTATTGAAGTTTTTGACCGATCTCCTTGGAAAACTGACCTCTGCCTCAAAGGCCTTTTCTCCTATAACTTTTGCTACATAATAAATTTTCTTTCCCTTCACCTCAAATTCAACCAATATAAAATTCCCCTCTTTTGGCAAACTATCGAGTGGACATAGTCATTGGGATTTAAAGACACAATCTCATCATCTTCTTCAAGTGCTGGTTCTTCTTCTGAATACACGCTCATCGCGTCATCTCCATCAGAACTGTCACTTTGCAAAACTTTTCTTTTTGTAGCCTTTGCCAACGCCTTTGTCTTTCTATGTTTATTTTCTTTCGCTCTTTTTTCAATTTCTACCTTATTAGGTGTATCATAGGTTATAATCATAGTCTTTCCTTTACGTCTCGTTGCTCTTCCACCTTTTCTGGGTCCAGCTTTTGGTAAACCTCGAAAATCAAACGGGCTGAAGAACTTCTTTGATAATCCAGCTGAGTTCGTGGATGTAGTGGTTGTACTAGTTGATGCTACAACTGGAATAATATCGTGAGGAGCATCAGGTTGTTTAATAATCTTCTGCTTACATGGGGTATTAAGCAGGTTTTCAACGACCGACGCATCCATAGAGGAAAAGTTATTTCCCTGTTCCTCTGTCTTATCCTTTGACGAAGAGCAAGTTGGCACAGTATCACATGGATACAAAGGAATATTTCTTGATGATTTCAACGGCTTTTCCGCAATATTTTTTGAAGTTAGCAAAACCAAGTCCTGAGATGTATCCTCAAAAAAAGATTCAGCGCCAGATGGGAGCAAGATTGATTTTTAAAATTTATTGATTTATTAAAAATTTATTTAATGAGATCTTACTTGAACAGCATAATGAGCCGGACACCCGTCATTTTGCAGCCACATTTGTGCACGGGCTTGAAGTGACTGGTCTTCTAACAAAACTGGCAAAGTATTTTGCAGAAATTCTAAGTAATTTTGTCCATTCAGAACTGAGGGCAGTTCTACTGGGCCCACGATTTGACCGTTGTAAATTCCGGCCCACATGTTTATTTTAAATTGGTACTGTGAATGGTCTTCCTTCTTTTCATGCGGATTGACCATCCGCTAACTGTGAAGATTATGCAAATTGATGTAGCAATCTTTCCTGCAGGCGGACTCATCACTCCACAATACGTGATTAAAAAAATCCGGGTCTTCTTGGTGTTTGCGTAGCATTCGTTGGCAAAATACCATGCGCTTCGCATAATCGCGTGTCAGAAGTAATTGTACACGCGTAACATGGTAAGGATGATATTGATATCGTTTGAGTACTCTATGCACAGTGGATTTCGGTATTCCCGTAGTTTGTTCGATGCGCCGACAAGAAGTTGATGGATCGTCTTCAATTTGTAAGAGAACTTCCTCGTCGTCAACCTGTACAGGTCTACCCTCACCACCGTGTCTGCCTGGATTTCTTCCTTCTCTGAAGGCTTTGTCGACCCTTAAAAAAACTCCATATTGTGGGTGTTGTCGGTTTGGATAACGATCAGCATAAATCCTTGCAGCTTGTCTAGCAGAGTATGTGACACTTCCACGTATTTCGTCGAAATGTCTGGTTTCTCCATAAATCAAATGCATATCTGCATCCTCATGATGGGTGAATGGATGGTCTTGATGATTTGCCATGCATGATCCAACAAATCACAAACACAATGGTCCAATTCACAAGCAAAACAAGTCCCGAGAAGCGCCAAGTCGTACACTTCACAAGATACCAAATCAAGAGCACAGCAAAGTCCAAATTAAAGCCAGGTTCGTTGGAATATCGCGATACGGAAGCAGTGATAGTACACGAGTGTAGCACAGCAGGTAAAGTGTTGCACTGAGGGACAAGTGAGTGCGCAAACAAACAACAATGGCAAATTAGTGGTGGCATGGCAGCTAGCTTCATGTTAAAACAAGACAGCAATACATCACGCTGTTGATGTCCTTGTTTATTTTTTAACTGTTCTTAGATAAATAGTCAAAAGAACGGTTAGAACGTCGATGCGATAGTGTAAATAAGATTTTTAGTTCAAATTATGGATAATATTTTTTTAATATCCACTCCTGCCGTTGATCAAGATTCAGATTCAGATTCATTTATTTTCGTACATAGGCGAAATAATTCGCACTTATACAAGTCAAAATTTACAATAATACACCTTAATAAAATTAATATAATGAATAAAATAAATTAATTTATCAAATGTCTTAATATTAAAAATATTGTAGTACGAATACATAGTCAAGATATATTAATATTAGCTGCCTATTGGTTAGACATAAAATATGATATAAGCATTAAGTAAATTAATAAATTTGTCATAGGTATATTTGCAAATAAATTAACAAATGTGTTATCAAGAGTCTGTGAAGGCATTATTATCCATAAGGAAGTCGTTAATACAATAATAGGCCTTTCTTAATAGGAATGCTTTTATATGTCTCTTGAAGGGTTTTTCGTTAAGGCTGTGCAACCTTTCTGGTACTTTGTTATAAAATTTAAAGCTCATACTATTGAAGCTATTTGAAACTTTGGCCAATCTAGTAAAGGGCACAATGATTTTATGTTTGTTTCTAGTCTCATAGTTATGGACATCGTTGTTTTTTAACACATCACCTAAGTTTTTCCTGGCATGTATAATTTATACATATATGTAAATTGAAGGCAATGTCATGATATTAATATCTTTAAATATTTGTCTTAAGCTATGTCTTGAGGGTAATTGGAGTAAAGCTCTTACTGCCCTTTTCTGTAGTATAAATATACGTTCAGCATCAGCTGCGTTACCCCACAAAAGAGTACCATAGCACATAATACTGTGAAAGTAACTGAAGTAAACGATTTTAGCTGTTTGCATGTCCGTTAGTCGTCTAATGTTACGGATTGCAAACACGGCAGAGCAAAGCCTCTTTGACAGCTTATCAATGTGTAGGTGCCAGCGAAGTTTTTCGTCAACTATTAAACCTAGAAATTTGACACTATTTTTAAAGGGAAGCGTTTCATTGTTAACTTCGAACATACTGTCTTGTTTGTCACAACGCAAGGTAAATCTAATAGAGTTGGTTTTAGAAGCATTTAACAACAAGTTGTTCGTGGAAAACCATTTGTTTATCATTTTCAGGGCATTATTGATGTAATCTGCTTCAATTTTATTTTTTTCCAATTTAAATATCAAAGAAGTGTCGTCAGCAAACATTACTATGCTAGTAATCTTTTCTACAAAATAGCTCAGGTCATTCATGTATACCAGAAACAAAAATGGGCCCAAAATTGATCCCTGGGGAACTCCCATCTTGATACGAGAGCCACTAGACTTAACTCCCCCTATGTCTACGTGCTGTATTCTATCTGTCAAATAAGAATAGATTAAACCTAAGTCTAGGCCCTTAACTCCGTAAAAATCTAGCTTTTCTATGAGGATAGCATGATCCACACAATCGAATGCCTTGGAGAGATCACAAAAGATACCAATGGCATCGTTACACCCCTCCCAAGCCGCAAACACGTGCTTCACTAAGGCCACTGCAGCATCAGATGTTGAGCAACCCTTTGTGAATCCGAATTGTTGTCTATGCAAGATATTATTTTGGAGAAAGTACATGGAAAGCTGGTTTAGCATAAGATTCTCAAAAATCTTGCTTATTGCTGGTAGCACAGCAACTGGTCTATATTTTGAGGGATCTAATTTGCAATCACCCTTATGAATAGGTACAACTTTACTAACTTTCATTAAATCCGGAAATTTGCCTGTTTTTATTGATGCATTAAAGATATTAGCTAAGTAAGGAGCAATTATTTCAATAATAGACCCTAAAACCCTTACTGATAGGCCCCACATGTCCTCTGTTTTCTTTAGGTTAAGTTGCTTTAGCGACTTTAAAATGTCTTGAGACGAAACGAAATGAAATTTAAATAGGGATGGTACTGCATTAACATTGAGCTCTAGCATCTGTCTTGCTTTCACAGAGTTAGAATCGAGGTCGTTGGTAACCCTAGATGGTTCGTTTGTAAAAAACATTTCAAATTCTGTAGCAACATCTTTCTTATCACTAATAAATAAATCTCCCTTTTTCAATACAATACTACTGGTTTCGGATTTGTTAATATTTTTACCAGTTTCTTCTTTTATCACCTTCCACACAGCTTTAATTTTATCTGGGGCACCTATTATTTTTGCCTTTGTAAAAAGTTGTTTAGCTTGTAAGCAGACACTTTTAAATAAGTTGCTGTATTTTCTTACATAGTTTTGAAAGCTTGCGTCAAAGTTATACGATTTAATGTAATACAGGTCATACAATTTGTTACGACTAACCCGAATGCCTTTCGTGGACCAGTCACAGAAAATAGGTTTATTATGTTTACTAAATGTCTTTAATTGAAATATGTCATTAAACTCTGTCATGATGTCTGTAAATAATTTATTGAATTCAAAATTAATGTCAATTTCGTCAAAATTTGGTGCAACACATGGTTGAAGAAGTTTGACTCTAATTGTTTTTAAAATTGCATAGGTTTGTTTCTGTTATTGGTCTAAACTCAATAAGGGTTTTCTTTTCTTTACTTTCAATTTCTAACTCTAAAAGTTGGCCTTTATGGTCTGAAGTCAGTTCAGTCAACATAATTGTTTTTAAAACCTTATTATTACAGTTTGTGAAGATATTATCTAAGCAAGTTGTTGAGTGATCAGTAACTCTTGTAGGATCTGAGAAGTTTTTTTCCAAAGCAGAACTTTGTAGCAGATCCAAAAAAACTTTACTTGTAGAGGATTCTTCGAGAATATCAATGTTGAAGTCACCGCACACTATAATATTCTGAGTGTTTTGACTGAGTTTTTGCAGAACGTCTTCTGTTATTTTGAAAAACGTTTTTATGTCTCCTTTTGGGGGGCGATAAATGCAAACTACTAACAGCTTATCAACTTCTACGCAAGCTAATTCTATGTGTCTCATGACAGAGAGCTTATTTATATCTGTCCTATTTTTACACTTAAAGAGTCTTTCGGGCCAAAACCACAATCCCACCTCTACCTTTTTTACGATTTCTATTAAATTGACTCACTAGCTGAAAGTTATTACAGTCAAAACTTAACTCATCCTTAGCCAAAAATGTTTCAGTGAGACAAATTAAATCCAAATTATATTTTTCTACAAGGAGACTTAATTCTAATTGTTTTTTTGAAAGACCTTGTATGTTTTGATGTACTATGTTAATCGAACAAGGTTTTTTATGTTGACCCCTAAAAAATGATTTTGTTCATTGTCAATAGACGCTTGGCTTTTTACTGTCTGGTCTACCACACGAGTACTACTCCTCCTATCCTTGTTTGTTAGAGTTATCAGCGTGCCAGTACTATTATTGACTATAGAATAGTGAATTTTTTGTAACAAAAGCTTGCAAAATTGTAAAGGTTAATAAATAGGCTTATTATTATGAAAATGGTCACATGTCTTACATTTTTAAAAAGAACATTAAATGAGCAAGTTTTTAAAATAGTTTGTCATTCCTGCTCCATCCATTTTTTTTTCACAATAGGCCAAAAGGTTAAAAATTTTTTTCGAGTTGACACAAAAACTGAAAAGTCTTGCCATTTAAATTTGGTGTAACTTTTCTAAAATATTTGGTAGCCAAATCATGAAATAGTTATTTTTAAATAATTATTCTGAAAATAAAAAAATTCTTAACTGAAAAATAAAGTAATGACAGCAAAAAAAACGGACGGGAAGAAGTTTTCAAATTTTTTTGAAAAAGTTAATTAACTCAAAAACCATCGAACTTTTGTTTCACCTATGTTTATTTTATTTGATAGGACTTGGACTAAGCTACCTCCCATAACAATTTGATTCGCTTATTATGGGACACCTGTATAGGTCAGTCGGGATCTTTTCGTTCTGAGAACTGTACGGTGGTAACGTAATATGCGTGAACGCTAAGTTATTTGCTTCTAACTTTCTTTGAAATACTATTGGTATGGTTACATTGTTCGTTTCCAAGACTAAGTTTTACATATCAATTTTCGCCTTTAGTAACCTCCTATCAAACCATCATACACATCTCCTATATTAAATACATGGAATTTGTATTGAATATCTGATTTAAAAATGTTAAACAATTTAATAAAGATGACTTCATTGTGCGTGCTCACAGAATGCGTGCTTTGTACTTGAAATTCTTCATTTTGTTTTTTATCCGAATAAAATTTATTTACTAATTCTTTGTTCACAAAAGACCGTGTACTGCCAGTATCGACCATGAATTTAGCATTATTTAATTCAGGTATTATTATATAAGGTAATTGCGGATTTATTTTGGTGCAGATGTTGAGGCCTGTATGTGAAAATTCATACTTTTACTTTCCTCATTATTATTCACCGAATCCACAGTATCATGAGAAACAATTGAGAGGCTCCTTTTTAATGACAGGTGCCATATTTTGCGATGATGTCCCCGGTTGTGGTTGCCTATTACGGGAAACAAATTGTGGAGGTGTCAGGAATGGCCTGTATGGATAACCTTGTTGGCTAATTATTCACAGGTTTCTGATTCCTGTTGAAATAATTATTCGTTAGGTTTACGCTGAATTTTTTTATTGAATGATCCATTATTATTTTTCACACGATATTGATATCTAAAATTTTCCTCCTCAAGCACTATTTCAAGTGCCATTTCCAAAGTTTCAGGAGCTTTAACCCGCACTAATCTCATTAATTCTTCTGGCAAGTTAAAGAGGAATACATTTAAATTTTGCGCTTACTTTCCTTTAAGTGTTCGTCCTATAATTGATTAATTTTAGCAAATAAATTGCTACGCACCGTTTTAATTCGATTACAAAACGACAGATATATTTCGTTGGGTTTTATTTTCATCGTCTCTAATTTCATTGCAATGCAATCTGCTGAACGCGGATCGCCAAAGTGCTGTTCAAGAATGATTTTTAATTCATTCCAATTTGAAATATCATCTCTTTCGCTGTACAAGGATGCTGCATTACCAGTTAGTCTACTGGTGACTGCATGTAAATTGTACTCTTCCTGAAGTTCATTTCCCGCAGGATTATATTGATTCAACACGAAATCGCTCCATTTTATAAATAAATTTAGTTGACGATAATCGCCATCGAAGATGGGTATCATCTTAATTAACGCAGGAGGTATTACTTGTTAGTCCATTTTTATGTTATTTGTTTTACGCGTAACGCAAGACACAATTATTTAATTCGCTAGCAAAAAATAAGTTCACTCGGTAAAAATATGTATTCGCTTTTAGCCAAATTACTTTTCAATATTTTTTATTTAATTTAATTTTTACCGCCGTTGTTGTGTTTCATTTAAGTGCAACAATCGCATATAATGCTCATAGATGTGAGTCAATCGTTGTATTCAATCACTTATAATAATTAATATAAAATATAATAACTGCTGACAGCTTCTTTCTTTTATTATTTAATATATATAATTGTTACTGTACAATAAAGATAAATCACAAGATATATTTCGGGTCCGATCTGGACCCGGCATCAGTTGAGTATAAATAGACATTTGTCATGTTTACATGACATGATATAATAGATATTAGTGATATATTTTAAAAAAATCTTAAACTATTTACAATATGTCTTATTTTTAATGATAATGATGACGACGACGACGACGACGACGACGACGACGACGACGACGACGACGACGACGACGATGACGATGATGGTGATAATAATTAACACAGCCTTAATGACTTCTATGTCTCTAGGACAACAGTTAGGATTTGGACAACTTTTATACATTCCCACTATCACTACAATTCAACAAAGATAATCACGTAACGATTTGTTTTAAAATGCAACAATTAGTTAAGATTAATCATTTACAATTTTGTATATCTGTCGGGCAATCTCTTACTCCCAGTCGATATGCAATAAAATATTGGCAATTTGTAGCCTAATCTTTCATATTGATTTATAAATAATTTTAAACTCTTTCTTTTTTTTCTTTTTTTTATAACACACTTCTATTATGTGAAGTTAAAGTTTTACAGGTATAACACAAAAATAGTTATAATAACTAAATATTATATATACCGTACTTAAAGATGGTCTTCTACTGCACCCGTGATGCTGGTTGAGGAAGGGCTGACTACGGGGCGCTGGTGCTGCTCCTCCCAATTCTATCTGCTCGTTCCCTCTGCTCTGCTCAGCTGCTGCTAGGTCGTCTGCCGCTTGCTGTGAAGCTCTCCCGGGGCCTCTTCTTCAATCGTATTCCGTACTCATGCGGTTTTTCTTTACGATGATGAATTTAAATTGTAGCCCAGATTTTTAACGTATTTATTTTATTTTGTAGGGACTGCCCGCTATTAATTGTTGAAACAAAACCCCCCTTTTTAGGAAGTTAGCAGGCTTATCCTACCGACTGCGCCAGTTAAATTATGGAGATGTCTCGTGGCTTGAGACGGGGACCGGGCAGAGACGACAAGAATGAACTCGTAATATTTATTTATTTTTATTTATTTATTTTATTTATTTATGGAAAAACAACAGGAGCAAACTACAGAAAGCAATAGTATTATAGAAATGTTGACATGTACATAAATCTACTCCCTTTAACATTTTTCACAAAGAGATAGACTTGTAATTAACTTTTGGTGAACATTACTGATGAAAGAATATAAACATAAACCTAACTTAACTAAATCTACAACTACACTTCATTACAAATTCTGTCTTCCGAAATAGTAAATACATAAATAGATATGTCGGAAAATATACATACACACGTATACAATATATACCTACTGTACTTAAAATATTACATTCATAAACATATTCATATTAATACTATACGTACCCAATGTTTGATATATTTTAATTAATTAGATTATATTACTTGATTTTTTTTCTGAGTCGTCAAGGATTTTTCTTATTTTTCTTTTAAAAGTAAACCTTTTTAAATTGAATAGGTCAGCTGACAGGAATGTTTTGTTGTATGACTCACAGATTCTTCTAAGAGGGGCTCGAAGACCGGCGTTTTTCCGCGTCATAGCCAATGAGAATAGAGCCCGAGATCGTGAAGACCGCCCAGGTGCTCTAAACTTTATCTGTTTCAGAAGAGAAGGACAGTCGTAAAGGTTATTACAGATATTATAGAGAGTCATCGCGTCCAGTAAGGTTCGTCTATCACTTAGGCGTTGCAACTTATAGAGTTGAAGGAGGTCAGAATAGTGACCTCGAGATCGCGTCAGTCTAAAGTGAAGTGCTTTCACAAATCGTTTCTGAATGATTTCTAGTTTATTAGAATACACTGTGTAAAATGGGTTCCATACTACTGAGGCAAAGTCGAGTTGTGAACGTATAAGTGACTGATATAACGTTATGTACGTCGATGCGTGTTTAAAATGTTTCGTTATTCTTAATACAAATCCAAGAAGTTGATAGGCTTTTTTACAGATCTTATCTACGTGTTGATCAAATATTAGCTTTTCGTCGAAAGTTACCCCGAGGTCACGAACGCTGGTTACTTTAGCTACCTTTACGCCTCCTATCTTGTACACATAATCGACCTTATTACGGTTTTTGGTAAACGATATTTGTTGACATTTATCAAAGGCAAGTTGCAGCTTATAACGTAAACAGAAATCTTTAAACCTGTTCAAATCATCTTGTATAAGGATGCAATCGTGTTGGTTTTTGACAGTCTTAAAGATCTTTAAGTCGTCAGCAAACATTAGTATGTTAGAGTAGTGAAAACACTGCTCAATTTCATTAATAAATAGTAGATACTGCAGCGGTCCCAAGATAGAGCCCTGGACAACACCAGAAGAGACAAGCCTTTTCTCTGAACAGTATCCATTTATTGTGATTACTTGAAACCTATTTTCAATGTATGAAACGAACCACTTCAGTAGGTTACCCTTTATTCCGTTATAAGAAAGTCTCTCAATAAGCAATCTGTGATCCACCTTATCAAAAGCTTTACGAAAATCCGTGTAGATTGCATCCACTTGGGTTCCAGCTTCTAAGGCCTCAAACAAATAGTTAGAATAAAGTAAGAGATTGGTGACTATTGATCTTTTCTTCATGAAACCATGTTGCTGCTGACTTATTTGTGACTGTAAGATGGGGTAAAGTGCATCATGGACCAAAGATTCAAATAGTTTAGGCAGAGTTGATATATTGGATATAGGTCTGTAATTAGGTATTGTCGCCTTAGAACCAGATTTATGTATAGGAGTGACGTTAGCCATTTTCCATCTATCTGGGAACGTACCTTCAATTAGGCATTTGTTAAATATTATAAAAAGTGGGTAAGCTAATTCAACGTGGAGATTTTTTAAAAATAAGGCGCTTATTTTATCAGGCCCTGGGCCTTTAGTACTGTCTAGATTTTTTAGTCCTTGCTCTATTTTTCTTTGTGTGAGATTTATTGTCACTGTTTGGTCGGCCACAGGGTTGGTATGGAGGCTATCTAAGTCTTTGTAATTTAAAGAGTCTGTTGGTTCGAAGACGGAAGAAAAAAAGTCACTAAACATCTCTGCTATTGTAGATGGATCACTAGACGAGAATTCTCCAAGCGTCATGGTAATGGGATATCCGGAATCGCTTTTCTTTAAAGATGACACGTACTGCCAGAAGTGTTTTATATTTTTTGGTATAGCTGATTCAGTATTTGCAATATACGTTCGAAAGCATTGTGACAAAAGATATTTGCAACGTGTACGAAGGAGAGAATACTCAGCGTAATCAGAAAGGGCTTTATAAGTTTTCCACCGGTGCCATAATTTCAACTTTCGGTTTAATGAACTTTTAAGTGCTGGAGAGAACCAAACTGGGTATTTTGTCTGTTTATTTCTTTTTAGTGGTACAGTTTGGTCTATTATATTATAAATAATTTCATAAAATTTATCCACCGAAGTTGTTGCGCCGGTATTCTTGAGCTCATCTTCCCAATCGAAGGTCTGAAGTTTGTCACGGATTAATGAATAATCAGCTTTATTGAAGTTGTATTTAGGATTGTGCTTAGGGGGGATAGATTTTTGCGCAGATCTCTCTATTGTAAATTCAAAAGATGGGTGGTGGATTCCGGACCGAGAGATGTCAATATTGGACCGAGCACATGAACATGATATACTACAGAGTAGTAGGTCGAGAATACGTTTATTATTGTTGAGACAGCAGTTGTACTGGGAATTGTATTGTGGTTACGAATAGTTTAATCAGAGAACTTATGCGGAGGCGAGTACAGAGTAGAATGATGTAGGGGGCGCATTTTCCATCTTATATACTAGTCAGCTACTGATAACAAATACAATGGTAGCACCAATTCGTCATGGTGGGAACACGGATGCAAGAGAGGCACCGTAGGGCTTCTCGGCGTAACAAGGTCATGTGATTAATACAAATATTGTAATAATCTGAATTAATTAAGTAAAAATCCTGATCAATTTACGACTCAGAATAGGTGACAATAAAGTTTCCTTTTAACGATTCAATACGAGTGACCCTTTGCCCTCTCTATTAACATAATATAAAATTAATATTAATAACAAATGTTTACCAAATGCCCTCCGAGGGCCTCAATGTATGACGCAAGAAGTTAACTAGGTATGATGAAATGTAAGTAATATTTTTTACTTACTTTTTCTCTTAGATGAGTTTCCACATATGTGTCCGTTAATTCAAAATTTGGATCATTTTGTGGTGGAACTGATGGATTCAATAAGTCTAATATCCGTCTTGATCTCGACATAACGGGATAATTTATATAGAATAAAATTGGCAAGAATTGCTTGACGTGATGTAAAATAACACCGACGCGTGCGCTCCTCCCGCTAACATTGTCCGAAGTGGCAGATCCGCGCAGTGTCTCCAACTTGTTTTATCAAAATTACGGTGTTGCTAGACCGAAATTACGGCAGACGACAGAAAAATACAGTAAACAAATTATGTAAAATACGGCGTAAATACGGTAATATTTTTTTATTTTATTTGGGTTTTATATACACAGACACGTTCATTTTTTAATCATATCATTAGTGGGATGGAAATCCACGCAGTTCTTCCCATTTCTCTTTATTCCCTGCTGAGTAAACAGGTTTCCAGAAATCGTCTTTGTGCACAGTTGATTTCGTTTTTTAGTTTTCAAGTCCGTGACCTGACTGAAAACACGCTCACATTCAGCGTTAGAATGTGGTAGTGATAATATCCCTAGCATAAACTGTGATAGAGATGATATTTTTTACTTACTTTTTCTCTTAGATGAGTTTCCACATATGTGTCCGTTAATTCAAAATTTGGATCATTTTGTGGTGGAACTGATGGATTCAATAAGTCTAATATCCGTCTTGATCTCGACATAACGGGATAATTTATATATAATAAAATTGGCAAGAATTGCTTGACGTGATGTAAAATAACACCGACGCGTGCGCTCCTCCCGCTAACATTGTCCGAAGTGGCAGATCCGTCCGCGCCACGCGCTTGCGTCTGTTCCCCTCCCGCGCCCTGCAGCTAACGTCTCTATGTACTATGCGACAATATTAATTGCGTGCACTGCACACATACTACTTTTTCCACTTGGGAAAATAAAGATGGTTTATTTTAGGAATTTAATAATTGGTGGGGGCATTTATTACATTATTCTAAGACCTTTAATGCAATAAAATGAAAATCGTAAAAATGTAGATCCAACAATGTTAATTGCTACGGTCGATTTATTGAAAATCGCTGGTTGCAAATGTTCTTCATAGAAAGATGTCAATTTTAGGACCATTTCCTTTATGAATTCTTAATCTCTCTCAATATATATAACAACCATATCCACAAATGTATATAAAACTAAATTACAGTATTTGCGATTTGTGCAAAATAGTTGCCCCTGAATTTGGGTATAGTAATTATGTTCTTTTTTTAGTTTTAATTCACCATTGCACTCGTATAAATATGGCACTGTATTCACTGTTATAGTCTGGTGCCTAGCAACATAAGGACACTTCACCTCTATTACAGTTTCATTTTGTAGCAATCCGTCGGGTGAGGCTGCAATAAAAGGGTGGGTGAGCGAAATGAACAAACCACATCTATCTATTTTTGCACTTAGGAAGGTCTCATACTTTTGTATGGCATCAGACTCATGTACTTTGCCATGAGTAGTGGCTCGAGTTGTAAATTTTTTTGGATACAATATTTTGTTTGCCAATGCTTGCATATTACTTCTTCTACTATGGCATACAGCATGAAAATTGCTAGCTGTGACTCGGACACTTCTGAACAAGATCCAGTCTTTGGATGCGTCTTGAAGAGTGGTCTTCACTTGTATGTCTTCCACTTGCTGTTGGTTAATATTTTTCAGCATCAGATTTTCCAATAGCAAGTCTTTTGCACTCTTTTCCAGGTAGTCATGGTCCATTTCAACAGCATATGGATTGGCAGGTTTGGTCAGTTGAAGATATGGCATTTTACTTCCAGTTGTAGCAGCAAATCCTACTGCTAGATTGATAACATAATCTTTGTAATTTTGCATTATATCTTCCTCTTTGATTGGACAGTATAATAACCCGCTTGAAAGTTTCTTCCGCTTGCTGGGCAAACGGTGCGATTCTATCGAGGAATGATAGAACACTTTTTTTTGGTTTTTTAAACATCATAAGCTCTTCCGTGCACACTTTGTGTATAATTATAGTCTTTGTCCTCACCATGTCTTCTATGCCATGAAGAACTGCAAAAACATGCTTGCAGTGTGCTTCTAGCCCACTTCCAGCCGCACATTCACAGTGGCTTTCCAATATCATGCCACTCTTATCCATTTTTAGCAAAACTATGTACAGTAGTTTCTTCATTTGCGCTTTGCATTGCGCATGAAAGTAGTAATTTTGTTGTTTTAACACAACACGAAGAGTAACCAAGCTTCTACTTTCATATAGAAGTCTCCCTGTCATGCACGGGGTTCTTGAAATGGGGAGTATTCAGTAAAAACCACAACTATAAGTTATTACCTATATTGAAGATATGAAATCGCTAACCTAAGACTTATGACTAAACAAAAACATAGCAAACAGTATGCGGATAATATACGGTTAAGGTTTTAAGGGGTTTTGGTGCAAGATTGCGGCTACCTCTCAATTAACTGAGTCAGTTAAATCCTACTTGGACACCAAAACAAGACCTACATAAAACCGAAACAAAACTTAATTTAAAACCGGTTTTCTGGCAACCGGTTATTGAACAAATTCACGGAAACCCGGTGTTCCCGAGTTTACGAATTGTTGATGAACATTTAATATTTATGGAAGAAGAATTTGGGAAGCAAGCGGCACGCAGTTATCCTTGGACGGAATCTATGGCTAGCATTTGCGTCTTCTTGACACTGACTCGGTTCGATGCCACCGGCGACGTGAAGGATATTTGAAAGAGGTGAAAATGTACTCACGCCACGGCGCATGTACCTACTTCACCGAATAAAGGAATTCAAAACCCGTGATGCATGAGACATTCACCAATTCCTATTCTCTAATTTGAAAGGGCGTTACGGTACGCTGCAACAATTGAAATTTACACCATTTAGTACTAGATAAAACCAAGAAATAACCCAAAGCGATCACCAAGAAGAAATGCATAAACTCACCCCTGTTCAAATCCCCTTAAAGTATCGTGAAAAGTCCTGGATTGTGCCTCTTTAACAACACCGATAAACAATTGTATTGCGTCACTGTTATAAATATTTCCAAAGCTTTATTTCTTGCGATTTCAACAATCACGACCACAAATTCAATCAATCTCCCTCAAGTTAACCGTCGACGTCTCCGCGTCAATATTCTCTCCCTACCCCCATAACCGGACCAAAATATCATTTTCAACAACCGCCGCCGTGTTATTTTGTGCCAATCATTGATGTTCAGAACTCCTAGCGTAATCTAGTGCCGAGTAGCAGAAGCGACCATGGCATTATCCCCTCTCCCCAAAAGAATCTTATCAGGATTCACCCAAGACGTTTCAGGTCAGAAGAGTGCCACTTTCCTAGATGTTTCCCCCTTAGACTTTAAGAATGTAAACATCATCTGACAATTTTTCCGTTATTACAGCTTTTTCAAATTTCGGGGCAAGTTTGGACATAAAGTGTTTGTCTGCATTAGATAAATGTTTGGTTCTTTTCCACACAACTTCGCTTATTCTGTAGTCACAGATGCGACGTCGCTTATCATATTGACTCTTATTGATTTCATAAGCATCCTTTAACCTTTTATGTACGTCGTCAAATATTTCTTTTCTAAGTTTAATATTTTCCTCATACTTTCCTCTACTAAATACGAGCGGATCTTTACTGTTGAATCTATGGTTTTTCTCTCCATGGACTGATGTCTCTCGACCAAAGAAGAGGTAGGATGGGGTTTTACCAGTAACTTCATGCACAGCAGTCCGTATAGCATGAGCAATATAAGGAATAAACTTATCCCATTCTCTATGATTGTCTTGAGCATAGGAAGACATGGCTGTTCCAATAACTCTGTTGACTCGTTCTGTTGGATTTGCCTGTGGATGATAAAACGGGGTATACCACAAATTTACGCCATAATTAGTAGCCAAATCCTTAGATTGATTTGAAATGAACTGTTTGCCATTGTCACAAATAATTACGTTTGGAGCACCATAAAGCAAAAACACTTCTTCTACTATTTTAGCAATTGCCGATGTTTTTCCATTTCGTAAGGGAAATAGCAGACAAAATTTGCTGAACCAGCATGAGATGACTGAAAGCATTGTATTGCCTTGTCTAGAACGTGGAAATGGGCCCATAAGGTCCATAGATATAACCTGAAAGGGTTGTGTGACTTCTCTCTGTCTTCCCATCATTCCGCATGGAGGGAGCTGATTTACTTTATGCTTAGCACAGATTTCGCATTTCTTAACGAAATTTTTCACGTCTTGAATAAGTGATGGCCAATAATAATGTTGACGCGATCTGTCTTTTTGATTCCTGGATGGCCAGAAATTGGATCGTCATGGCATTCTTTTAAAACCTGTTCACGCAATCTCTCCGGAACAACAAGCTTCCAGCTGTGCGATTCATCGGGAAATTGCTTAAGTTTCAAATATCTCCAAAGTCTGCCTTGGCTAATCTCCCAGTCTTCGGAATTAGAAGAGTTTTTTACTTTTTCTTCTTGACTTAAATACCATTCATCTTTGTCATCGTCTTTAATTTCAAGAATATTGACTTCTTCAACCGTAATCGCTCTTGATAAAGCATCTGGTACGACGTTGTCCTTACCCTTACGGTGTATTACTTCATAGTCAAACTGTTGTAGGCGCATCGCCCATCTAGCCAACCTACCATAAGGATCTCTCTCTTTTTTCTAACCATAGAAGTGCACTATTGTCTGAGATTACTTTAAAATGGCTACCTTCAATATAGGGTCGAAAATGTTCCACAGCATGAAGGATGCTCAAGAGCTCCCCTCGGAAGTGGCGTATTTACTTTCTCTTTCGGTTAGTTTCCGACTAGTGAAGGCAATAGGTTTTTCTGCATCATCAATTACTTGAAAAAGTACTGCGCCAGTGCCTCTGTTACTTGCGTCGCACTGAATTGAAAACTCTTGACTAAAGTCGGGTAAGCTCAAAACTGGTGTAGATGTAAGTGCTGTCTTCAATTCTATAATCTGCTTCTGGATTCCATGTTACCTGTTTGCCTTTCTTACCTCCTTTGGTTAAGTCATGTAAAGGTGCAGCAACAATTGCGAAATTCTCTACAAATCTACGGTACCAACTAGCCAGCCCAATGAATCTTTTTAGTTCTGTATAGTAAGATGGTCTAGGATAATTTAAAATTGCGCTTACCTTTTCAGGGTCTGTGCGCAAGCCATCTTTATCCACTATATATCCCAGATATCTCAACGAGGGCCGGGCAAATTCACATTTCTCCGTGTTAACTGTTAATCCAGCTGATTTCGATTGCTCAGTTACCCAGTCTAAAGATGTTATGTGATCTTCAAAATCACTGTTTACAATTACAATATCATCTAAATAGGTAAATATTTTGCCTTCGTATTGAGGGGGAAAAAGACGGTCCATGAGTCGCTGTTGGGTCTGTGAGGCATTATTTAATCCAAAGGGCATTACCTTGAATTGAAATAATCCTTTTCCTGCCAATCCAAAAGCTGTTTTTTCTATGTTCTATCAATTGAGTTCTACCCAAACCTATTCCAATTTCATTTCTCATTTTTTCAATCAAAATTTGATCAGCTTTGAGGAACGAGGAAACAAATTTGAGCTAGGCCAATTACGATTGGCTGCGTCGCCTTCCTAGTTCAAGTTTCCCGAGTAATTTGCGATATTGCAGTTGCATTTTTTGGATGTTGCTCCAAATCGGCCACAATTAAAGCAAAATAATCTTTGCTGCGGAAGTTTACAGTCCCTAAATCTATGTCCAGATGCTCTGCAATTCCAGCACTGAGTAAGTCTAGCTGCATCTTCTTGTTGAAATATACTTGGATTGTAACTATTAATGGCGTTGATTCTTTGTCTATCAGTGCCTTGATAAGCTAAATCCGGTTCGAGTGAAACGGTGCAATGTGTAGGTTCCTTAAAATTCTCACAATTAATTTTTGTATTTTCTATAACTCTCAGAACTGAAGTTAACTCAGCAACTGTAGCAAACCGTTCCCGACAAATTACTTGTTGAAAATACGGTTGAATGTTTTTTAACAAAACGGATAATTTTTGGTATTCAGACAATTTCGAAGGCAGCCTTTTAAACATGTTCTGCATTATTGCGATGTATATTAATACACTCTCATTCCTCCTCTGTGTACGACTTCTTATTTCATCTAAAAGCTCTTCTTGGTAGAAGGGTTTTTGTAACGTCTGCAACAAAAGATCTACAAGCTCTTCCCAAGTAGAGACACTATCACGATTTGCACGGAACCATATCAGAGCGTCCTCTTCAAAAAAGTCTATGGCATAGCGGAAGAGGTCATCATTATCTGCGTTTCGGGCGTCTTTAAGTTCATCTATACGTTCTAAAAAAGCATTTATACTTATGTCACCTCGCCCCGTAAATTTAACATCCCAATCTTTAATGGGTACAAGCTTCCTATAATCATTCGTTACATTAAGCGTTGACGACCTAGCTAACGTTTTCTGCCTAAAGCAATCTACATTAAGGTTACTAGCCTCCTCAAGAGAAAGATTCTTCAATAAAACAGGTTCGACAGTCGCATTGTAACCTGATAATTTGTTTTCCCTACTACCGGAGGCTTCTTCTTTAAGGTCTCTACCCATTACACCGTATCATACCATGACCGTGCTATGAACGTGTCAGGCACGGAAAATAATACGACACGGTCTAGCTTGCCCACTGAACGGATCTACGGCGTTCTGTACCCGTACGTAACGCGTACGATGACCGCATACAACCCGTATGATGTCCGTTTTATAACGTAGTTGATCGGAATCCGTCATTCTCATATGAATAACAGACTCTAGCGGACGTGGGCTTTCCTGTCACTAAACAAGTATGGCTATTAAAAGAACCGCTAGACACTTGGCAATGATTGCCATAATATTGGATGAAGAAGAAGAACGTACAACAAAAACTCAACGCTACTGGATTCACGATTCTATTAAAGAACGAAAAACCGAAGGGGAATATTGGACATTATTTAGGCATTTAGTTGATGATGAAGAAAAGTTTTTCCAGTATTTCCGAATGTCTCAATTCCAATTCAATAATTTACTGAAAAACATTCACAATGACATTTCGAGAAGAAACACTAATTTTAGAGAATGTCTATCAACTAAGGAAAAGCTTGCTGTGTGTTTACGGTAAGTAAAACAATTTGTTTATTATATAATTAAATCTTTTATTGAAGTGTTAATTATTAATATTAATTAATGATATTTATTAATGCAAATCAAATGTAGGTATTCCACGGCTCAGGAGACGTTGGCATGGGTGTAGCACTTGCTTGCGTGTCTGAATACAACCCTGGAGATGGAGTATGTGGATATCCAGGTGTATTTGGACAGGTGACTGGTGTGAGCTGCTGTAGCTCCATGTCAGAAACCAAACTAAATATTTTGTTTTTTGCAACTGCTTGTAGATAAGGTGAAAACTTTTTTACAGTTTCTGATATATTCAAAAAGAAGCGATCAAGTTCATCGTGCTGTTGTTGTGGAACAGTATTCTGCTCGTCCAATAGTCGACTCATCAACACAGCTGATGCTGTCTGTACTGGAGCTACAGCTCTAACTCTTTTTGCCTTTTTTGAACGATTTTTTTGTGGTGATTTTTGCTTGATAGTCTCATGGTCTCGCACTTCCGTGTCATGAGGAGAAGCCACGTCCACAGTATCATTGTTGTTGGTAACATTGTTGAGGTCAGGGTTCTGGACTTCTGGTGTCGCATCTTCTTCGTCACTTGTCAGCTCGAGGGATTCTAAGGGTTTCTTTTCAACGAAAAACGAAGCCACAAACGACATTTCATCCTCGTACTTCCACTTCTTAATTTTATTCGCTGCCTGTCCACTTTTGCCTTTTTTCTTATTTAATGCTCTTTTGTCTTCTAGAAAATGAAAATATTTCATTTGAGGCAATTCTTGAAACATAAATGAATAATACTAATAATCCCATCTTTTAGTCCTTGCCATCTCTGCTTACAAGCTGCAGCTGTAAAAAATGTAATTTATTTAAATAAAATTAATATAATTTAAATTCCCTACAACATGTACAGTATAGGTCAAGGTCAGCGTTAACTCGTTAGTTGTTAATATCTATGCAATAAGGTTTATTATCACGATAAAAGGTTATCGCTGTCCTTAACTGTACTTGTTCTAAATAGCAAATGTTCCCTACATTTCACATCATATTCTTTATTTGCAGGTATTTAGCAACGGGAGATTCATTTACAACCATTGCTTTTAGCTATCGTATGGGGATTAGTTCTGTAAGACGTGCTGTATTGGATGTTTGTGATGCTATAATAAAAAATATGTTGCGTGAAAATATTCCCACGCCTACCCCAGATCAATGGGAAAAAAATATTGAAGATTTCTGGAATACTTGGAATTTTCCTAATTGTGTAGGTGCGCTAGACGGAAAGCATGTTGTTATTTTAGCACCCCCAAACAGTGGTTCTTTGTATTTCAATTATAAAAAAACATTTTCTATCGTACTTTTAGCTTTGGTTAATGCTAATTATAATTTTATAGCAGTAAATGTCGGTGCTTTCGGCAAAGATAGCGATGGTGGCATATTGGCAAAATCAAAACTTGGTAAGGCTATATTCGAGAATAAATTTAATATTCCAAGTACAAAAGTTTTTCCGGGGACTGATGTAAGTGCACCATGTGTTATATTAGGAGATGAAGCTTTTCCTTTAAAAAATAATCTCCTAAGACCCTATCCATAACATCAAGACACTTTAACTATCGCCTTTGTCGAGCACGTCGTGTAGTCGAAAATGCTTTTGGTATTTTAAGTCAAAAATTTCATATTTATAATCGACGTATGCACCTAAAGCCTGAATTCGCGGAAAAAATTGTACTTACAACATGCATTTTACATAATTTTATAAGACGCGAAGAAACTGTATCTTTTTTGGAACCAAACAATAGTGTACAATTCGGTAATCTGAGACACCAAGGAGGTAATGCAGTTTCCACCGCTTTTGAAGTACGCAATACATTTGCGGATTTCTTTCAAACACCTCAAGGCCAACTAGACTACACTACATAATTAAGTACCTATACCTAATGATATCTTTAAGCGGGCCCAATAATGTGCAGTCAGCAAGACGCCAAGCTTTACATTTTCATTGGAATATTAGTAGATAAGTCACATTTATGTAGAGGTTTTCTTATTGTAGACTGTACCTAAGGACAGTATCTAGGCTAGGACAGCGTCAGCGATAACTTTTTACTCGAAAATAGACGTTACTGCACAAATAATAAGAACTGCGGAGGTAACGCTGACCTTGTCATACACTGTACCTAAATATGTTTACCTAGGTACTTAATAATTTTGTTTTGTATATTTAATTTCTTTGACTACGACTGTAGGTACTTAACTTTTAAATTAGGTACTGCTATTTTGTAAAATTTGAAATAAATTTATAACAATGTATACATACCTAAGTACGTGGCGGCCTATAGAAGCTTTACCTTTGTTGTCTATGGTTCACCCTTATTACTATAGAAGTAACCTTTGTTGTAAAGGGTTAACCATTTACAACAAAGGTAAACCTCCATGAGGCCACCACTGTACCTATATTTAACTACTTATGGCCGGTTCCTATAACTTAACTTATGGGCAACGGATCGCTGCTTTTATAGTTTTGACAGTTCGCTACTATTCATGTGTCAAAAATGTATGAAAGTGCCAACCCGTTACCCGTAAGTAAGTTATAGGAATCCGGGGTTAGTAGGTATTTTTGTTTTGTATTCACGAATTATTCTAATTGAAGCTACCTTCTTTAAATTACTTATAATAATAAAATTTTGAAAACATACCCGGTTGTTTTAGTTGATCCGAAATTTCCTTCCAAGCCATTTCTTTTTTCAGACCATCCATGTATTTTGGGTGTTGTAAATTATATAAAAACTCATATTTGCGTACAAGTTCTATTAACTTTTCGTCATCCATCTTTCGTCACAACCGCAGAGGTATACGTGTGTCTCGTTGAACGGATTTATTTAAACTGACAAAACAAGGCAACGCGTTGGTAAAGCTTTTATAACGGTCATCATACGCGGCTAGAACCCGTCTGCTCACCGGCTCGCCGCCTGGGCACAGCGGTTTGGCAACGTCGTGTGTCATGCACGGAGCGTATCAGGACCAGCAAAATATTCTCGCCGACATATCGTTGACGCTCCGTGCATGGCACGCGACGGTGTTGGTCGGTGACGGAACGGTCTAGTGAGCATAGTCCCATACTTTTCAATACAAAGAATACTTTTTTGCCTGACACGTTCATAGCACGGTCATGGTATGATACGGTGTAATGGGTAGAGACCTTAATTCTGAGCCTGGACGGTTGAACCAGACGCAATATTTTCTAAAATATTTAGTGCTTTATCTCCTAGAGATTTTTGTAAGATTTCTTTGTCTTGTTCTGAGATCTCATCAGGACCTTCAATATCTTCAACGTTGCTTAGCGCTTCGATTGTATCAATGAGTTCACGAACGCTTTTGCGAATACCAAGGTGTTTTTCTATGAAAGCATCATCCGTGGGAATGATAAAGTCCACCCGATTGCTTACGTGCTGCAAACGTGTGCGAATGCGTTTTAAACTAGCTCGATCTGGACTATTCCTAACTTCATCTAGCGCAATTTGCAGTGCCCGAAACTTATTTTCACATATTTCCATTTCCTGTTTAGGTGCCACTTGCTTCTTTACAGATAATTTCCTTAAGCAAAGAGATTCAGGGCAGTTAGTGCGGAATTTATGGATAGGAAAACAGACAGAATCCAGGATTTTAATGACTGACTCACTTGTGTGACGTAAATCATTCTCAGTCTCACTCCCAGTTAATAAATCGTCGACGTAGAAGTCGTGCTGTAATACCTGAGATACTGATTCATCTGTACATTCCTTAGCAAGTTGAAGTAAACATCGCGTACTTGAGAATGGTGCCGAAGCGGTACCGTATGTAACTGTGTTAAGCTGTAATACTCTTAATGGCTTGTTTTCGAATGAATCGTCACTGTGAGGCTCCTGATCTCTCCATAAAATCAGTTGTAGATGCCGTTGTGCTGGATCTAAAGATATTTGTCTGTACATTTTAAGAATGTCCCCGGTCAGTACATATCGATGCTGGCGAAACCTAACAAGAATATCAAATAGTTCATCTTGAACTACTGGGCCTACGTGTTGTATGTCATTCATCGATTTTCCGGAAGTAGTTTTTGCCGAACAATTAAAAACAATTCTTATTTTAGTTGTTTCGCTGTTGTCACGAAAGAGCGTGATGAGGCATGTAATACCCGAATGGGGGTCTATCCACTTCAGCTAAGTAAACCAAAGTCTCATATTCTTTTATGAAGTCTGAATACTGTGTTTTGAGAACAGCGTTTTTATGAAGCCGCTTCTCCAAGCTAAAGAATTGCCTTTTTGCCATCGTGAATAAATCTCCTAATACATTCGGGTTTTAACGAAAAGGTATAGACACCGAAAACCGACCATCTTCCAGGCGTTTAGTGGTCTCGGTGAAGTGTTTTTCACAAATCTCATTGACAGGTGACGTTAGTAATGGTGGTTAGTAAGGGATTTCTTCGAGTTGCCAAAATTTGGCTAATGACTCGGATATATCTTGACTAAAGTTACAATGAATTTTATGTTTTTGTTTATCTTTAGTACCGCCAAGAGGCCCTGCTACTACGAAACCTAATTGAGCATCTTGAATAATTGGCTTGTTGGGACCTAGTTTTATTTGTTTTGGCATCAATATTTCATAAAATACCTCAGCACCCAGAAGCAAATCGATTTCTGAAGGATGATAGAAACCAGGATCAGCCAGCTGGATGTGGGATGGCAAGTTCAAGTCAGAGACACTGACCTCGGCATTTGGTTAGTACCCTGTAATGTTAGGTATAACCAAACAATTTAGTTTCATGCTAAACGAACTTATTAAGGAATGTTGAATTCTGTTGAAGAAAATTGAGCATTGTTGACCCCGGATATGCAGATTGAACCAGTATTTTCTCCAATTAAGCCCATTTTATGTTTCAGGTTACTGGAAGCGAACGAGGACTGAGATCCGGCGTCAAGGATAGCCCGGGCCAGGTAAGTATTATTATTTAATATGTTTTTTACCTTTACTAAAGCTGTTCCAAGAAGCACCTGCCCAGGAGATGAAGCTGAGGGTGAAACAGGTAAGGTATGGAAGCATTTGTTAGTATCATGGCTCTCATTATGATTTTGAATGTTTATTAATGTGCAATAATGTGTTATGTTTCTTTTTACAGATACGACATGAGCCCAGTCGACAGCGCGAAGCCTCGTGACCTCTACGAAGACAGTTTGAGCAAAGATTTAACTTTAAGATTTCGCTCGACCTGTCTGCTGGCGACATGTCCTTGAATGACGGGCATTCAATAATGCGATGACTTTGATTGCACATCGGACATGTGATGGCATTTTTGTCAACACAAGAGACAAAAGATTTTATTTTATTTTCTTCTTTAGGAATAAATGATTTACGATTATCATTTTTATCGCTTTTGTTAACATGCATCGTCTCAAGTATGTCCGCGCGACTACGTAAATATTGTGTAAATTCTGATAGTGAAGGTAAGTTGGTAAGACTATTTTTATGTTCCTCCCATTTTCTACCAGTTACAGCATCAAGTTTGTTTCGCCAATGATCTGTGTGTTGGCCTAAAGACTCAAGGGCCCTGAGGTTTTTTTGTGATGTGATCGATAAGATAACGAATCGATTTATGCGATTCTTTTGTCAAGGGATCAAAAGTTAGCAACGCCTTTAAGTGGTTGTTAATTAAAATCTTTTCGTTATCATACCGCTCACGCACTAAATTCCATGCAACTTTATAGTTAACAGAGGTAAAATCCAGCGACTTGATTACAACTTTGGCACTCCCCATTAAAGATAAGCGAAGGTAATGAAACTTGGTTATGTCGGGAAGTGATTCATTTAAGTGTATCAAAGATTCGAAGGTATCCCTAAATTCAAGCCAATGAAGATAGTTGCCATTAAAATCAGGTAGTTTAATAGTTGGCAATTTTACGTGATTAAATGAATTGTCACTAGTGTGGGATGTAGGTGAATCAAAATGATCAGAACCTTCGACCCTTTGATCTCCATTATGAGGCGAAGAATCTATCATGTTCCGAGCAACTGAGAGAACAGAGTAAAAGGTATTTTCAACTATCTCCCTTTCAGATAATTGCTGATCGGTGACCCGAGAAAATTATTTCTATCTTTGTTTGAAGTGAATCAAAATCGGAAAATAAAGATTCCATTTTTTCTAATCGAAGGGTTAAGTCCTTAATGTCAATTTTACTGACGTCATCACGAGGAATTTTCGATATATTCTCGACACGATCTTTGAACAACGTTAACCGTCCTTTTATGGACCCTCTTTGTTTAATTAACTCTCTTAACGTCTTTTTCTCAGCCTCGGTTAATGATTCCTTTTCTTCGTTATCACTCATCGTAAAGGGCAAACAATAAACAAATAAATTTTATGCAAACCAATCCGATAAAGAACAGGTAGATTCTCCGATCAGCCTTCGCAGCTAGCTAGCAGTGTGACGTAACAACCAGTCAGGCAGGAGGCCACGTTGAGGGCGCGTGATCTCGGCTTTGTCGGTCGTTGACACCCTGAAAACAGTCGGCAAATCTACGTGAAATAGATGCACTCACTAATAGCGATGAATTTTGAAGGAAGAATGCTTGCAGAAGGCGATGAAGAGCGTTTTGGGAAGAAAAGAGGAAAGCACATAATTTTTTGGCACTATTTAAGCCGGTGAAGTTACACTAATAGTGATATAACGGCAATTTATAGTTGATAATTTTATTGTAATGGGCAATGAGAACTTAATGGTGCAATGCCTAAGTAGTGTTGCGTCTTATGTGAGCTATGTAAGTTTCCATAAGGCCATGGAGATAATGATTATGACGCAATCATTTATGGCTATTGCGCAATAACGATAATCAATAACGTGGCAAAAATGTATTACCTTAATATTTGAAGTGAATGCAGTTATTGCGTGGAGCAAAAGCGGTAGGTAGGTACGTACACTATTCACACAAATGAAACGGAAGGATAGGAAATAAAGAAAAAAGGACTGAGCTACTCCTCTCGGTGATTCCTTGATGATACTCCCGGCAGCTTTCACTTGACTCAAATCGAACACCTCCGATTTCTTTGTTAGCCACGCCCGAGTTCTCGTTCTCGAAAGTTTCTGCTTCACCGCAAAAGTAGGTAACACAGCAGTACAATGTTCGTGTCCTGTCACGGTCGCCAATTGGGAAAAACTTTATGTTTTCTTTAGAAAAACTCGTAGTTATAATTAATTAATTATTGTATTTATGATGGTTGATATTATGACGCGTACTTCGCCGTGGGCCGTATATCGAGCTCTGTCTCTCGTGGTTGCGCAGCCGCCGCTCGTCCGCCGCGCTCGCCCCCCTGCCCCCGCACCACCGTTGGGCCTCAACAGTAACCTAACCTAACCTTCAATCCATCCATCATGGATACCTTCCGGCTCGGGGAAGCACGAACGGTTATGCCGGACTCCTACTCACTCTCCCCTCTCAGCATAGAACGAACTAATACCGGAGGAGAGAGGTCCCGCCCAACCAGACTTACCTGGTCCTGCCGCTCGGAGTCCCAGGCTGGGCACTCCGCGAGCGTGTGCTGCGCCGAGGGTGACACTGGGCCGTCTCTTCACATCCGATTCGACACAGGTACCCTCCGAAGCAGCCATGCCCGGTGAGAACCTGCGTCATCCGGTACGTGACCCGTCCGAAGCCTCGCTGTACCCAGGTCCAGAAGTGGGGCAATATAGCCCCCACCACGCGCTGGCGGCCACTTTGCGGCTCATGTAGCCTTTCATGCCAACTCTCCAGCGCGGCGTGGTGTTCCCGCTGCCTCACCTTCTTTGGCGCCTCCGGGGGCGCGTTTCCACCACTATGGCTGGTGTCTCGAGTCGAGGCGAACACCCTCTTGTCCATGTCCACCAGGATGTCCAGCGGTGGGAAACGTGCAAGGAGCGTCGCCGCCTGAAACGATATCGTGCGATATCCGCGGGCGATCCGCATTGCCATCTTGCGCTGCACGCTATAGAACATAGTTCTGCAGCGCCGGATCCTCAGTCTTGTTGACCATACAGGAGCTCCGTAGAGGGCACTGGACCGCACCACCATCGCATCCCTGTGCTCCCCGAGATTAGGCAGTAGTCGGTGAAGAGCACTGGCTACTTTCTGAATCCGGAGGACCTGGCGGTTGAAGTGCTCCTCGAACCCCCAACGTTTGTCGAGGATGAGGCCGAGGTACTTCATGTTTCTTCTGATCTGGACCTGGGTCGTGCTGACACGGACTGAAAGGCTTGGAGGTTCCTTGCTTCGGGGAAGCTTGTGGAACCATATAGCCTCGGTCTTCTGGGGTGCCACTCGTAGCCCAAGTTCATGGATTTCGTCCACGATACAGGCCACCCCGTGTTCAGCGCTTCGGACGGTATTCTCGAAGGTGTCCCCCTCGGTAAGAACGAGGGTGTCGTCCGGGTAACAGACGACTGAGACACCTTCGGGGAGACTAACACACAGCACCGCATCATATGCCATGTTTCACAGCAGGGGACCCAGCACCGACCCTTGGGGAACACCGCAGTTCACCTCCCTGCTGTGTACTGACCTGTACCAACCCGTATACCTAATTCGCCTGTCACTCAAGTAGGCCCTGACGACCCGCTGCAGATAAGGAGGGACACCGTGGCGAATCAACACCCTCCTAATGGCACTTTAGGGCAGGGAGTTGAAGGCGTTCACAATGTCCAAGCTGACCGCCAACACCACCCCACCCCTGGACACCACCCTGTCCGACAGATGACGAACACGGAGAATCGCGTCTATCGTTGATCGGCCCTGTCGAAAGCCAAACTGGATATCAGACAGGTCGGGGCCCACTCTTGCCAGATGCGAATTCAGGCGGTAGGCAAATATTCTTTCGAATAGTTTGCCCACTTTATTCAGGAGGCATACGGGTTGATAACTGGATTGAGAGTCCGGAGCCCTGCCCTCTTTCGCCAGCAGCACTAGCCTCGCCTCTTTCCAGGCACAGGGGAAATGGCCGCAGCGGAGACAGCTGGTAAACAACCGCCTTAGTCTGTCTCCTAGCTCCACCATGGCGAGCACCAATGTACGACCCGGGATGCCATCCGGGCCAGGGGTGGTGTTGCGCGCTGCTAGGCTAGTGAGCGTTGAAGTCCCCCAAGATGAGCATCGGACAAGTGAGCTATCCGCGAATGCAGACCATCAACCCGTCAATAAATATCTCGTAGTCTGTGAGAGAGTTATTGGGGGAGACGTAGAACCCAACCACCACCATCTGACCCCACTCGACCACAACGTAGCCTTGTCCCCTGACCAAGATTCTGCAGGGAGGGTGTCCATCCCTGCCTCTCCAGAACACGGCAACTGAGGCGGCTCCGTCGCACATCCAGGAAAGGTCTTTTGGAACGCTGTAGGGTTCCGAAATTACCTCCTGTACAATCGAATACTCCGCGATGGTTTTCAGTAGCAGGTCCTGCGCACCGCGGCAGTGGTTCAGATTACCCTTAAGAACTTTTAGGACAAGGCCGATGACGTGTCCATTTCTTCCCTTGGTGGCGGCTGGGTGCCCGAAGCCACTTCTACTTCAGCCGCTGCTGAGCCAGGAGCGGGAGGAGGACCCCGCTTAGTCCTCCTGCTCTTTGGGGCACACAATTTCGATCCTAGCCTGTGGTTAGCTGGGCGTCCGAGATCTGAGCACAAGGGGCACTTGAGCACCTTCGCGGTGCACTGCCTCGCCTTGTGACCTAGCTCGCCGCAAGCGTAGCAGAGGCCACTTCTGTCCTCTTTATTGGGACACTTAAGCCGAACGTGTCCCAACTCAAGGCAGCGGAAGTACTGTAAGGGCCTAGCCTCCAGCACCTCCACAGTTGCTGCTACCCAACCAATCCGAAGATGCTTTGTTGCCACCATCTTCTGGACCGCCGTGGCGGGGCATCTCACAGATCCGAGAGTGGAGGACGTGGCGGATTTCTCCTACCTTCACGTCCGCCTCGGGACAGTTCCCGGCCTGACCCACGGCAGCTGCAACTTCTGGTGGGGTGATCGCATCATCCAACCCCCTCACACGCACCTCACCCATCTTCACCGGCCGGGACATACGAACGTCCATCTCGGCCAGTACTTCCCGCATTCGGCAGGCCAAGATATCCGCCTTTGAGGAGCACTCTGGACCAGAGATCTCCAACACTAAGCCTCCCGTGATGGCCCGCTTTTGCTTGACCGTTTCGATGCCGAACTCAGCCAGCTTAATGTGACTCTTTGCAGCGGCCATCACTTCAGCATAAGTGTTGGAGGACCCCTCCTGTTGGAGGACCCCTCCTGTTGGAGGACCCCTCCTGTTGGAGGACCCCTCCGGTACCGTCACGATGATGGCAGCAGATGCTGGGGCCCGAGGCGGTTTCACGACTCTCTGGACCGGCTTTTGGGTTAGTGTGACCTGCTTTTTTGCAGTCGCAGGTTTTGCCCTTTTGCGAGTCACAGCTGCATATGACTCGCTCTCTACCCGTGGAATCTGGGCCAGCTGCGGTGCGGATTGGCTGAGGAGAGCCACAGATAGCCCGGGCTTGACCGGCCGAATAGACTTCTGTTTTGGCTGCTTCGGAATTCCTACCTGAGCAGTAGTTTCCATGCAGCCAATGCCGCAACTCTCAATGGGGGCCTGAGAACAGCACGGTCAGGGAACAGCTCCGATCTAAATAGGCTCAACTAAGCCTCAATAAGTGAGCTGATCTGCTCTAGGGTGACCCGATCTCCACTGCGTCCTCCGCTTGCAACGGGGGAGGAACTATTACTGGGATTCGCCTCCGTTCCATCCGTCTGCAGGTGACCCTGCTCCGTAGAGAGCTCTTCCACTCGCGTAGAAAAATTAATAAGTTGGAGACGCAGTTCTGTGTTCTCTCGCTCCAACCTCTCCAGATTATTAAGTTGGAGACGCAGCTCTGCGTTCTCCCGCTCCAACCTCTCCACATTGACCGAGGCTACCATCCTATTCTCCAATTCGAATGTTGCCGCCCACAAGGTGCGAGCGGCGACCCGAAGGCTGCGTACGTAGTTTCCCCTAAGGTTGCCGGACGTACTTGCAACCTTTTCTACCTCAGCCAACTGCTCGTTAACGCGATTGGCCAGCTCTGCTGTTGGCAAGTCCCCCATATCACCCATATCCTCCGGTTTAGGGGGGGACCGCATGGAACGGGTTTCGTGACAGCTGTCGTGGTTTTTGGGGGACCGAGTACCCCATCCTCTTCAACTGACAAACCTGACTTTTTCCTCCCACGTTTTCCCACTCCTGCAGGTTTTAATTTTCCCCCTTTCCTTTTTCTGGAAAGGTCCGAAACTGTCGACATTTGCGACGAGATAGAGAAAAACGGGTTAATGCTCTCCCCGCTGTCGCTGTCTCCTATGTTTTGTTGGCGGTTGTTGCCCCCCCCAAGAGTACGAGGGGCTGCCCGAGCTCGGGGAAGGATGCTCGGAGAGGGATTCTCCGGCTAGGCCGGTACACTCCTGGGATACTTTGTTTTTACAATTCGCCTTCATGAGTGATTTTATCAAAAATTCTATCGCCTTTTCTGAAAGGGGGTCGGCCCCCTTCCCGCTTAGGACTGAAATCCTTCCAGCCATTCATCCCATCGGCACGGGACATCTTGGGATTAGGGCAATTTTTATAGAGATTTTCTTCCTCGCGGCTTGAAGGCCTCCATTCCCACATGTGTGGGCTTACGGATTGTCTGACGGTGGCCGTAGCCCGCGCCTGCCAGTTGTGATATTGGGCAAGCCCGCCGCACTCAGTCGCATCTCCCACTTCCTCTGCTGAGCAGAGGAACGCGGAGAGCGACTCACCGCCCTGCTGGTTTTGGTCCGCGCCGGATAAACCGGTGTCCCCCATATCTGGAAGACTTTCCCCTATCCGCCACCTGAGGACGCGCCCGATAGAAGGCCAGCATCTCCCACGGGAACCTAACCTAGACCAACCTAACCTAGACCTACCAAATTCACTCTTGAATTCTTCTGGCTCAGGGCGCATGTGGGGACAGCCGGAAACAAAAGAGCAGACGAACTGGCCAAACAAGCGGCCTTGCAGTAAAGGGATGCCCCAGACTACGGTGAAGTTCCCGTGTCACACGTCAAGAGAAAAATCAGAGAGGAAACTGTAGGCAGATGGCAAGATAGGTACAGCTCCTCCGGCACTGGTTCCGTCACGAAAGTTTTCTTCCCGGACGTGAACGACGCGTTCCGCATCGTCCGAAGAACCAAACTGACATACCGACAAGTGCAAGCCTTGATAGGACACGGAGGCATGGCGGAGTACTTACACCGGTTCCAGCTAATGAGTCGATATGGCATCTTTTACTGGACTGCCCTCGTTTTGCGGTTGCCCGAATGGAACTAGAGTACCGGCTCAACACAAAGCTGGAAAAGGCTGAACTGCGGAACATCATCGCAGACAAGGACAACATAACGCTCTTCCTTGAATTCGTAGAAACCACCATGCGAATTGCGGCCAAGAGGAACTCGTCGATAGACCCAACCCCCATGCTCAACCCTACTACACTAACACAAGTACAGCAACCAACAACAAGTGGCCTGACGCCAGCGGTGTACCAGCTTCTAAACTTCAGTGAGGCGGGTACCCCGGGCATAAGACTCAAAGGAGTAGCGACTTTCACGGACGACAGCACCGAGAGACTCGGTATCTGCTTTTGCAGTGCGAGGGGAAAGAGTACTGTCACCATCTCACCCGGCCTTGCTCTCCTTTTAAAGGGGAGCAATTTCAGAGAAACCATGAGGCGGAAAGTATTCGAAGCACTCGGAGAAGCCACAGCAGCAGGTCAACGCTGCCGAATAGAGCGAACTAAGAACAAAATAATTGCACTATTCGTGGCCGGCGACGACGCTTCCGAATTTGCCCAGGCGTGCTCAATGCTTTCCAGCCTAGCAGCCATTGACGGACCATCTAAGAAAATCAGTGTGGACGCTATGGTAGTGGCATACATCAAAGCTGAAGTGGAAGATTACTCGGGGATCGTAAGAGCCTCCAGTAAACACGAGATGGTGGTCTATGAGTTCAGGGGCCAAAACCTCAGTCATTTGAGACCGTACCGTCTTGACGAAGCATCCACTTTCATTGACAGCTGGGTCCATCCAATAGTAAGTCCAGAGCTTAGCGGTTCGCAAAGGCTGCAAGAGAAGATAGCAGGTGAGAGACAGCTATCCACTCGCTGAAAGGAGTCTGAGGGAGCACTGTCATCCATGACCAGAGCAGCAGTCGGTTGCTTCACACACATAGCATCCAGAAGGCAGAAACCCGCCCAAACAAAAGAACCCCCAACAATCGCAACCTTATCGGGAACTGACGGAAGAAATTGCCGAACTACCCCTACGAAAGCCGATCGGGGACTGGTCGACCTTCCGGAACTTGTAACACCCGTCTTTCCATCAGACCACTTGTCCAACGCACTTCTTGAGTACATAGCAATGCTCAAAGGTACAATAGTTTCTAGGCAAGAAACGTGCCGAACAATCCTCCGAGCCTATCGTCGAGGAAACGAGCAATCGCTTAACTCCAAACTGGAGGAGTGCGGCGCGGCAGTGTACAATAACGCCACCTCCCAAGTTCTGGGGGGAACCATAGCGGGAGAGTACATGGCCGCGTTCAACGGCACTAGTGGATTTGTGGAACTAGACGAAAACGAGTCAACCCGGACAGGGAAACCAGTTTTCACGACCCCACCGAATGATTCCATAGTCGTCGTCGCCAAGTGCACGCGGATAATGTTGGAGGAAAGAATCCTAAAAATGGCAAGTACATTGCGATAGGATTCCGAATCCACCGAAGTCGTTGCACAAATGTCGACACTAGACATGGAATGGGTAAACGGGGTCCCAGGCTGCGAGAAAACAACCTGGGTAATTAACAACTTCAATGCCAAAGGGGATCTGGTGACGACACCCACACTAGAGGGAGCAAGAGACCTCCGCGTAAAATTCAACGTGCGCACAATGGCCTCACTACAGGTAAACGGCGTAGGCGAGGGCGAGAGCTACGGTCGACTGATAGTCGACGAAGCACTCATGAGCCATTTTGGAGCCATTGTTTTAGCATCCGGAATAAGCGGAGTCAGCAAGATTCTCCTCCTCGGTGACCCGAACCAGGTCCCTTTCATCAACCGAGAAAACCTTTTCCCGATGAGGTACCAAAGTCCCAGCCCGTTTGGTAGAATAACAAAGCAACTGCTGTGCACACATCAAAACTCCATGGAAGTTGCATATGCCCTGATGATCTACAGTGGCATATACTCGTCCAAGGCTCAAACACGGTCCCTGACACTGGAAACATATGAAGAGACGCGACTCCCTAAAAACGTTTATTCTTTATTATCATTATTTATTATTTATCGTTATTAGTTTTTTAAGTGAATTAGTAAATTAATCTATAATGTTAAATCTTAATTATGTGAAAAATCATGTATATATATTTGTTTTTTCTGTATATTGCATGTAATATAAAATAAGAAAATTATAAAAAAAACACAACCTTTCTAATTAATAAATACAAAAAAAATAATAAAAATAGTCATAACAAAAGGAAAAAAAATGTATACAAAACAAAAAAATAGTATTGCAATATATACATATGTATAAGCTTAAATATAACTAGAAATATATATATATATATTATTATTTTAAGTATATGCAATAGATAAGGGTCTTACTACTAAAAATGTATTTCTTCAAAAGAAAAGCTATAAATTTGTTTTTATGGAGCGACAAAGGCAAAATAGTACTTAAGTAACTTTAATAAATTAAACTACTTTAAAAAACGGATGATTTATATCATACCGTAGAACACCTTTCATTTGAAAAAAAAACCAAATTCACTCTTAAGATATTCTACTTGCAGAGACTTACATGTTCCAATCTAATCTAACCTTTGTTTTCGCATAAAATGTTGACTCAATGCCCCTCCCCACCTAAAAACGCGAGCTAGCACCCGCCAACCCGTACTTTTTCTCTTAGAATCCGATTCTGTACACGATCCTGGGCCCAACACATTTTTTTTTGCGTCATTCGACACTTGAATGTCAGGGATTTTCGTTTTTTTTTCTTCCTAAATCGCTTCTAATGACACGTGCGGCCTCGCCGCGGAGGGCATGGGTTGCGCAAAGCGCGCGTTCACCTACCTGTATGCGAAGTTGCGAATTTTTAAACTCCCATACATTTCTGTGCTTGTGGTACTTTGGTTGCTCAAGCGTGGGAAAGCTTTTGCGAATTTGCCAATTATGAGTCATTATTTTTAATTTATGCAATTCTTGTGGTAATTGCTTTGATGGCTAGACGGCCGCTAGGCCGTGCCGTGCCGCCCCCGTGGCCTAGCAGCCACGTTATGTGCGTTTTACCGTACCTAACATCAACCTAACCTGACCTTTCCAAAATCATCACTCAGCAACACATCGCCGCCATCCACACCGGTTAATAACGTGGTCCATCGGTGGCGTCCCCCCTCAGGAACTGCCCCCCGGAACCATCTCCATTGTGACCATCAAATCAACCAGGAATCCAAAAAAGGAATACTCGAAATAGATATATAAAAATAAAAATAACAATTGTGAAAAGAAATAAACATAATTAACCATCTCAATGCAAAAATTTATAAATTACAATTATAAACAATTTGTAACAGCATACTGACCTTTCGTCCTTATCTTTTCTTTAGACAATCCGCCACCCCTTTATCATAAAAAAAACAAAATCTTCTTCTCTCACATCGTTTGAAAATATTAAACAATGATTATGGAAACACTTTCTACCAAAACAATATAATTTTTGACCAAATTTTTATCAAATAAAAAATTACCGAGAAAACAAATTACACGGGCGCTCCGTTGTCGTGTGTGACCGCTGACCTCTATTCGCATCGACTCCGGTCTGCCAAATCTCATTTGCATAACAATAGCCCAAAACAAGTTAGCGTCGCGCACAGAAGGATTCCGTGCGTTTTAGAAACCCTTTAAGATACAACCCGGTCACATTATCTCGAGACCTCGCTGGAATGCGAACCACCCGCCCCGTTCTCCTTTCACCTCCCCGCGCTCGCCACGGCGCGTCAGTACGGTTAGCACTTTCGTTGCCGATACGCGTCGACTAGTTTTCGTGGTATATTTTTAAACATTCCATTGTTACGTTTGGACTTTTATTGTTATTTTGTTATTGCTGTTACGTTAAAATATTGTTTTTGTTGCAACGTTGGCGATAGCGATAGCGATAATGAGACAATGACTGGCATCGAGCCAATCATATATTCTGAAGAAGATTTTTAGTCTGTAGTTTTGTGTAATAAACACTTCTTGTACCCACTTAACCAAGATTGTTTCATTTATTTTTCATCATTTTAATCAAATCATTATAATAATATTACCTACATTAAATTAATTAAGACAATATTTGTTTTGTTGGAAATCTTATTGTTTATAATAATATCCTACTAGAGGATGCTTGTTTTGCGCACCATATCTGAGCGCCGACGCGACGTGACGTCATCGACGCCAGGTCTCGAGATAATGTGACCGGGTTGTAAATGTAGACAACGGTAAAATCCGCTATCCTACAATACCCCCATATGAAGAAGAAAAGGTGAACCGCTCGCTGCCCCCAGTGTACCTCTCAACAACACAAATAAAAACAAACAACAAAACACGAAAATACTTCGTATAACAAATAATAAAAATAACATGACAAAAATAAACATGTCAACAAAACACGAAAAAACTTCGTATAACAACAAAAAAAAACACCAAAGGTGTTACTCCAAATAAAAAAATAAAACCAACACAAGCTACCAACAAACAAAGTAAAAACCAACCGCGAACTCATTGTACAAAATGAGTCGACTTTTAAATCCTCCTGCGGTCAAATTACCCCACGCGATCCACTCAACTACTCCCCCGCTAATTGATCCCAGCTCCTATGAATTACGAGCAAGACCTCGAAGAAACAACCAGCGAAGAACCTGTGCAGTGAACCCCCCCAGCTGCAATCAAACCAAAGGGAAAAAAGATAATAATTATATTTTAGTTTGGAATAAAGGATCCCGAAGGAGTGATTTGCCTAGCTTTTCTTGAAAATGCTTCCATCCTCATCCCCTTTGTCCTTTTCGTTAGTCTGACTATACTTCTCAACTAAAGCTTAACCCACATAACAGCAAGACTTACTTTCAGTTCAGTAGAGATTTCTGTGCATCTCTGCCTTGACTGCATACAGGGTTGACTTCGTTGATATGCTTTTGAAAAAGTAGCAAAGACAACCTGTTTTAGCAACTATATACAACACATAATGTGTATTAAGAATTATCAGGAATACTTTTGAGAGCCAATTTAATTTTAGATTTGAATGTAACTTTTGAAGTAGAGAAAATCTCCCCATAAATAACAACACATTTGTTTTTAAGTATCAATCTAAATCGAAAGGCCTATGTCCAGCAGTGGACGAAACAGGCTGACGGATGGATGGGGAAATCTAAATAAGCGTGCATTGTTTTGCATTTTAAGCTTGTCATCAGAAATAAATTAATCAGTTAATGAGCTGTAAAATCTATTCTTTGATGGAAGAGATTTATATGGGAAAATACCTTTTCGAATTAACTTCTCAAAATCTCCCAGGTTGGGGAAGTTTTTACGTAATTTAATAAAGTTTAAATTTTTAGATTTTTGACAATTTGTCAATGCTAAATAGAAGTCGTGAACTCAATCAAACTTAAACTTATCTCTTGATTCAATATGAAATTTATTTTTATACGGATAAATCTGTAAACCTGTCTGTAAAATAAAGGACTGCTACCATTATATGAAACCACATATTCTACCGACCCTACTGAACCACTTTCCCCAAGAACCATACCCGCGGACACCCTTAGTTTGGGGAATAATTGAGTTCCAAACAAAAATGCGTGATCCCTAACGCACCGACATACGGGCGACTTTAGCGTCGTCCGTGAAACAGTTGTTCGGGTGCAGCGTTCTAAAATAGACCTTCCTCCTACAAGATGAAGTCTTTAAGTTACAGTTGAATATCTTTTTCTCTGATGATATCCATCCATACATCCATCCATCAGCCTGTTTCTTCCACTGCTGGACAAAGCCCTTTCAGGATTTCACCACTCTTAGCGGTCCTCCTGAAAGAAATGCGCATATCTAATGAAGAGTAATTATTAATTCATTTAATAAAAATTTTAATTGAAATTCTTTCTACAACAATAGGTATAAATCTATGATTAGCACCACAAATTTCTGAACATTGACCAAAAAATAAACCAGGTCGGTTAATAAAAAAAATAGTTTGATTTAGTCATTAACTTTATTAATCTCAAGAAGTATTGTAGAAACTGGAGCAGGAACAGGATGAACAGTTTACCTCCTGGAAGAAATGCCCATTCTCACACACGCTGGGCAGGCGGGTTGGTGAGCGTGGTGCTGAAACCCTTGCACCAGTGACGCCGCTGCCCGTCACCAGTTTGGTTTATATGTATAAGGCTCGGCAATTGGAGATGGATAAACCGCCATCCATCGATCCCGGGCAATGGTGGGCCGCCTGGTTTTGCCTGAGGGCTGTTACTCAGTCTTGTCTTACTCTCCCCCGAATAACTTCGGGAAGATTTGCGAGTAAGATGGTGGCACATCCACAATCGAGCCCGGCATCAGCTCTACCACCTAAAATCAGCTCTGAAGATATGCGCGTTTTTTTTTTTTTGAATAGTTGTTCTGTATGGTCAGTAAAATATGTGGTTTTATTTAATGGTCGCACTCTATTTACATCGTACCGACCAAAGCACTCAGATCATTAGGGGTGGTTTTTTCTTATTTTTATGTCCGAATTCGGAATATAAAAGCATTTTACAGATACCATACGTTTGCTTAAAAGTTCATATGCATTTGGTCCATCCGTCACATCCTTACCGTAGAAAACTTCACGATCTAACATTCATTTCACAGATCCGCCTATTCCGTCAGCAATGGCTTTTCTGTGGCCTGCCTCTGAATATGACCACGTTGCATGGTCTAATTTTAATTTTTTGCCATTTTTATAATTGGCATCAAGTGAGCCCATATTGACGAGGGCTCGTGAACAGCTATTGTACATAATGATTGAGCTAGCTTAGGGTCAATGGGGAACAAAACGCAAAGCTAATTGCAGATGTCGCCACCAGCGAGAGGGCCTTGTCACGGCCATATTGTTTTGTTTGTATTTCTTGTGGAGTTTTCTTTTATCACTTTGCTCTCGAAAATGTACTCCATGATGACGGTGCCGCAGTTGAAGGATGAGTTGAAAAAACGGAAAGCTTCTACAGCAGGTATAAAAGCTGTTTTGATACAAAGATCAGTACGAAATTAAACTTTGATTTTTTTAGGTTATGTAGTTGTTTTTGTTCTTCATCTTCGTTTTTTTTCATTCTGAAATGATAACTATGATTTTTGTTGTATCAGGTTGGAAGCCTTTGACCGGAATGCGGAATTTTGGCGCTGAGGAAGTCGAGGAAGACGAAGCCTACAAGGGTCCAGCAGCTGAATTTTTCCGTGACATAAACGGAAACACGCCTCTAGCTTCGATCACAACACAAAACAACATATTCAAGCATTTGTTGAAAGTTAAGCAAGAAACCAAAAGAGGTTTTCTTTGTTACACATATTTATGAGTCTATTTGGATAGCATAAGAGGCAAGACATGCATTGGTACTTCCATATTCTGGGATTTATCCAGGGACCTTTTGCTGAAACTGTGGAAAGGGACTGTGTCGTCTACCAAATCTTACAAAATATTCCTATAACACAACAGCCCCAACTTTCAAAATAAACCTAAATTTTTTGCTATTGTTTCAGATTTCAAGCACAGTTGAAAGGAAAACAGATGTATGAGGAACGTTTTCTGTTAACCGCTCGTGTTGCAGTTGATGGTGATTTCACGTACATCTAAGGCCAGTGTAAAGCACAAATGAAGAAAATCTTTTATGTGGTGAATGTGAAACTAAATTCTGATGGTTCAATTGAAGAAAGCCACTGTGAATGTGCCGCTGGGAGCGGAGTAGAGGCCCATTGCAAGCATGTTCTGGTAACAGGATGCTGGAGAAGTGAATTAAAGACTTGTCTGCAGGTTAATGAACACCGTTTATTGATAATTAGTTGTTTATATAGAATCATACGCCTAGGTGTCTAAATTAAGTAAGTTAACGAACTCTTGAACGTGCGACCTCATTTATTGCGCAATGTGGTTATTTGTATCATACGCTACAGCTCCCCTAAAAAGTACAATCCTTCTCTCCCTTTTTCGGAGAAAAAAAAATGTGGTCACACAGTAAGAATCCATAAAACATTATCTTAACATAAAACAAAAAATTTTTTTTTTACATAAATTATTCTTATTGCATAGAAATACACTAAATTAAAATTAAAACCCAAAACTTATATTTAAACATGTAACAAAAACAAATTTAACAGTGAAATAGTTTAGTAATATTTTTATGTGTAATATATTCTTTATTACAAATTTTTATTTTTGCCTTTGGAGACATATCCTCAACAACTTCATAAGGTCCTTTATAAGTAGGATCTAACTTATGTCCTGTTTGATTTTTTAATAGTATTAAATCTCCTTTCTTGTAGCTAATAGGATTTATATTTTTATCATAATTACATTTTCTGGTCTCTTTAACAGATAATAAATTTTCTCTTGCTTCACACTGTGCTTTCTGTAATCTATATCTTAACTCTAGTGGATACGAATCAAAATTGTACAATTGGTCGATCTTATAGTTCAAGTTACTTGGTAAATTGCATAATTTGCCAAAAACTAATTCGTATGGCGTATACTTCGTGTGCGAATGTACAGAAGTATTGTAAGAGAAACACCAATATGGTATCCAAGAACTCCAATCGGTCCTACTACTATGACATTGCGTTCTCAGAAAAGCTGCTAAAACTTAATGGGAATTTTCTAAGAAACCTAAAGTTTCGTGGTGGTAGGCTGTGGAATTGAGTTTTTCTATGCCTAAATATTTACAGACTCTGTCATGGTCGAAGAAATAAATTCAGTACCCCTATCGCTAAGAATCTGTTTTGGGATTCCAAAACGTAAAATAAAATTGTTTAAGAATGCCTGTGCAACTTCATTGGTTTCCTTTGTCAGCAAAGGATAAGCCTCTACATATTTCGTCAAGTCACATTAAAGCCGATTTTGAAGGTTTTAATTTTAAGTTAAGAAACTTACTAAAAAACGTAATTTTAAGTGACAGCACTATATTTTGCTATTCTGAAGGGCACACCAACTAAAATTAGCAGGTGCCTTTTGACACTCATAAATTGAATTCACAGACAAAATCGGATTAATAGACCACAGATTCGAATGCAACATTACCGGTAATTTCATTCGGTCAGTATTGAAAACTTTTATATTTCTACTTCTTGGTAGAATTATGAGTATGTTCTATATTATTGCATTTTAATGACTTAGCCTCTCTGCGTAGTTTCACACACTGGAACAATGTTTTTGGAAAGCTTCGTGATATAATTCCTCAAAAAAGATTAGGTACCAAAATTGATTAATATCAAAATTAAATATAAGGTACTACAATAATCCATCTATCAGCCTGTTTCGCCCACTGCTGGATATGCCTTTCCAGGATTTCGCCACTCTTAGCGATCCTCCTGGAATAAATGCCCATACTCACACACGTTGGGCAGGTGGGTTGGTAAGCGCGATGCCGAAACCCTTGCACCAGTGACGCCGCTGCCCGTCACCAGTGTATGAGGAGAGGAGGCCCGACGGGGGTGGATATACCACCACCATCCATCAGTCCCCAGGAAATGGTGGGCCGCCTGGTTTTGCTGGAGAGCTATTCTCCTAGGCTGAGATTCAGAGTGCATTTTGAGTCCAAACTCAATGTTACAAACGTCACTCTAGTATGAGATCACGTCGCTTTTTGACGTTTGTAAGATTGAGTTCGGACTCAAAATGCACTCTGAATCTCAGCCTTACTCTCCCCCGAATAACTTCGGGAGGATTTGCGAGTAAGATGGTGGTACCTCCACGGTCGAGCCCAGCATCAGCTCTACCATCTATGATACCTACAATAATAAGTGAAAATAATTCTAGGGTAGATCATGTATCGTTAACTGATCACAGTCAAGAAAAAATATTTTTTTTAATCAAATTTTATATTCACTTCCCAGTACAAAGGTATCAGCTGACTACTATGGAAAGGCAAAAAAAAAGCACGCAAATTTTTTTTTCTGTTGAATGCTGTCCTTTGAGGATACTACATTTATCTGTTAATTTTTTTTCACTTTGAATTGTAGGACCATAAATAAATTTTTCTGTCAATTCATAGTTGTAGGTTATTTTTAAGGTTTTCATGCTGGCAGCACTAACAATTTTGACAGACGAAATGTTGTTTTTTGGGAAATCGATTCTTTGTACAGAAACTTTACGTATGTTAATTGTTTTAGTTTTCAATAACAGAAGCAGAAAAAGGTCTACCAAGAAATAGACTGAGCTCATTTAGGAGAGTCTAAATGCCCATATGATTTTGTTGCATGGTATGTTTTGATTCCGATGAAATCAAACTACATAAAGCCTAGTTTTTTCTTCATAAGGAAAGTTTGAATACAATTCTCTGTAAAACGCAATGCGTTGTGCAAACCTCCAATGGACGGGATGCTAACCTCTTCTACCTATCTGCTTTTCTAGGAAAGGGGGCAAATCCTGAAACTGAGATGTGGACCTCGTCTTTAAAAGCATTGGGGTGGCAGCACAGACCAATAAGCCTTACTGATCTGTGGGTGGCAGCCAGTTTTTTACTTACCTACTTGTTTGTTTATCTTTCAAAGCCTAAACCTAACAGACGTCACTTAACACTTTATACTTACAAGCCTAGTATTTTGACGGCTATGTTTGAATACCTCCTTCTGATGAAAATTTCTTCCAACTAATAAGAAGGTCAAAATGTGCTCTGTGCATAACTCCTTCTTTATGCCATTTGAATTATGAACACTGTCCCAATCACTCAGGTCTTGAGTTTGTACTAATCGCTGTGAAATTGAATTTAATATCTATATACATATACTAATGCCTGTCTCCCAGAGGAGTAGGCATAGACTGGTGAACTGCTGCTGTTTCTTATGAGTAGAGATGATGAGTGACAACTGAGTCCTAGTTGATACAAGGCTGGTGTGCCCGAACATGGCAGAAGACTATAGAAATCATGAGTCAGATAGATAGATTGGAGCCACAACCTAGACTGATCTTTACACTTAGACACAACTTAGACTGTTTTATGACTTTGTATTTAAGTGATAATAATTAAATCTATTTTTTTTATTTGCCTAAATTTTATTAGTAAATTCACCTTGTTAAAGTTTCTATGATCAACACAAGAGTCAATCTATTCAACATTCAGCTCAGCTCACCTCGGCTGAATGGTTGTTTCCTGGTAAACCAAAATTTATGGGTAGCATGTCAGCCATGAAAATTTAGCTTTAAATCTGAGCTCGGATGAGTTGGACGAGTCTCAGACACCACCAAACGCCAGTGCTCCCTTGGATCTGCAGCCACTGGTGAACTGTTGCTGTTATTTATCAGTAGAGATCATGAATGACAACTGACTCCTAGTTGATACAAGGCTGGTGTGCCCAAACATGGCAGAAGACTATAGAAACCATGAGTCAGATACCTAGGTCTGAGCCACAATCTAGATTGAACTATTGATTTATTATTTTGTGTTTAAGTGATATTAATTAAATCAGTTGAGTAAATTTTTTTTATTTCTCTGTTCTATTAGTAAATTAAGGCAATGAGAGCCAGAACAACCCACCTTTTCCAGAATATTGTCTGGAAAAGATAGGCCACTTTGGCTCTCATCGTCTCAATTTGACTCGCCAACATGTTGCTTGAGATTCAGCTGAAAAGTCGATCTGTTCATTATCGAGTTGTTCTACCTCGGCTTAATGGTTGTTTCCTGGTAAATGAAATTCATCTATCTTGTGATTAATGAATGTGGTGCAGAGGACAGTAGACCAAAAAAATTGCTGCTAGGATATTGAGACTTCCAGATTTTGGTGCTTTAACAAGCAACAAAGACTGCTTTTCAGGTAGCATGTCAGCGATGAAAATTTTGCCTCAAATCTGAGCTCGGAAGAGTTGGACGAGTCTCTTAGACTTCTCGCTAGCTTTATGTGGAGATGCCTACCTACGCATTTTCAATGACTCAACTAGAAATAAAAACTTAAATGTGTCATCAGGTTTTCATGCAAATTTTGGATAAATTACTACATAAAAATCTATTTGCTTGAAGTGTTTACGTCTCGACTGATGTTTTTAAATACAGTACACATCTGTTTCTATTACCAAACTGTAGGGAAATTTCGTCAGAAATTTTAATAAGTTTTTATGAAGGACCTCAAAAGCAACCTTATAAAATCCAACTAAATTTTTTAAATTTAATCAATTGACAGCTCTAAAATGTGCCTTGAAATTACCAAAACACGTTAAAATCACTAAGTTGAGTAAATTATGGCTGTCAAACTAAAATTTTAGTTTGACGTTAATAAAATGGTGACTTGAAAATGGCTCTTCGTTTTAACCATACTTAAGTTTAATTTTATGTCTGTCAAACTAAAACTAAAGCCTTCAAAATCGGCTTTATTGTATAGTTAATATATACCTAAAATTATTACTATCTAATTCTAAGGGTCCCATTAAATCTAAACTAATCCTTTCAAAGGATGTGCTAGCCGTGGTAGTTATTTCCATCGGTTGCTTTATCTTAACAGAGTGTTTTGAGAATTGGCACTCTTTGCACTTTTTCACAAATTGTTCAACATCAATACTTAAGCCAGGCCAGTAGTAATATTTTTTTATATTATTCATCATCCTATTAATCCCTGCATGACCGCTTGTGGGTAGGATGTGAAAGTCATTTAAAATTACCTTTTTTTCGTCTTTGTCTGTAATACGAGTAACATCTTTCGTAATCAGAAATCGCGCTATAATAGAATTATATTCTTTCATTTTCTTTAATAAATTATGTACGTACTTATCATTTAATTTATTTTTAACTATTACGAGCTCGTTTATATTAAATTGTCGGCACAATGACTCCAATTCTCTCGCTAACACCGGTACAGTAGATAACGATCGAGAAGTAATGAAGATAGTCGAACTAGAAGGTATAAAAATACACTTTCCTGATTTACTAGCATAGTGCTGTTCATTAATTGTAATTTTTTGACTATTAGAACAAATAATTAATTCTATTCCGTCTTTTGGTCTTTTGAGAATTTCCATCGTTCTAGGTTGATCAGACCTTGAGACGACGGTTTCCTCGTTCGTCGAGTCTACGAGCTGTCCTTGGTTTGCTAACTTAGCTTGTGCTCTAGTCATGACTGAAATAGTATGTTCTTTCATCTCCTTAAGGTCTTTAGACGTTAGCGGAAGTCGACTCAACGCATCTGCAGCTGCATTATGCCGACCCGGAACGTATTCGATCTCAAAATCGTACTCTTCTAAATACAATCTAAATTTCGTTAATCTACTAGAGGGATCGGTCATAGTGAAAAGATAGATAAGTGGCTTATGATCTGTTACTATTTTGAATTTTCTGCCGTACAAATAAGGTCTAAAGTGTTTTATTGACCAAACAATAGCTAAGAGCTCTAAATCGATAACCGGATATCTCGTTTCTGCCGGTTTTAAATTTCGACTAGCATAAGCCACCACTTTACCGTTACTGTTTGACAAAATTGACCCAAGACCTACCCTTGAGGCGTCAGTTTGCAATCTGAACATGTTAGTATCTGAAAAATCTGGGTACTCTAATACAGGTGGGGACATTAAGCAATTTTTTAGGGTCTGAAAAGCTTTTTCGCATTCAGAAGTCCACTTGAAGTGTGCATTCTTTTTACATAACTGATTCAAAGCGTTTAATTTCGTCGACGTCATATGGCCTTGGATAATTTTTCAAAGTTTCAACTTTTTCGGGATCTGGAAAAATACCTTGAGACGTGATTTTATGCCCTAGATATAAAATTTCCGTACGAAGTAGCTCACATTTTAAAGGGTTTAATTTAAGATTTACCTTACGTAATCGCTCTAATACTTCAATAAGATTCTTATTATGAGTTTCTATAGAATTTCCTATCACGACGCAGTCATCTAAATACACAAAGCATTGCTTATAATTTAATCCCGACATGGCAATTGTCATTAATCTGGAAAAAACACTTGGACTAGTTTTTAGTCCCATTGGGCAGCGTTTCATATGATACATTTTATCAGTAGTAAAAGCTGTAAATTTTCGTGAATCCTTATCTAGTGCTAACTGATACATCTTGTCGACTGAAAATGCTGTATATTTCCTAGAATTTGGTGACAAGGTCACTTGATAATAAGATTGGGAAATGTCAAGTTTAGAAAAGTATATACTGCCGTTTAATGAATCTAAAATTTCAGTAATGTTAGGCAAGGGGAACTTATCATCTTCAATTATATTATTTAACTGTCGATAATCTATTGCAAGTCTCCACTTCCTTTCTCCTTTACATAACATTTAAACGCCCGATTGACGAAAAAAAAACATTCAAAACATTGATTTATTTCTTTAAAAGATGTAATTTAACAACAATAAAACGATTTATAACAATGAATAAATTGCAGATATAAACGTAAAAACAAGTAAGTTTATATTTATTTACACGTTTCAGTATGTGCTGGGCTTCTTACTAATAATTTCAAAAAGATTTCTACTTAGTCTGCGTAAACATATAGTTTCAGAATGCACTGACGTGGTTGGTTCCCGAACGCTATCTCCGACTGAACGTAACTCAACGCAACGCGAACGCGGTCCGCCCGCATTGCCGCCATTGGAGTTCCGTTATAGTTTCAACTTTACGTAACCGAACTGATAGCGTGATACTTTCATGCTCGGGCTACAGGTTCAATACGTTCAGTTTGGATTTATAATAGAAAACGGACATGTCTCCTTTCGGGCACTGAAACACAGCTTGAAGATCAAAAACGGCCACAAAAATTTGGGAATAAAAAAAGATGTATTAAAGTCCTGAGTAAATATGCGATAATGATGTAATTTGCGTAGGGAATCTTTTGGGCCTTGCAATGCTTAACGTAGTCTCGGTGTATATTGGAAATAGTTTTACTCCCATCACCTTTTGGAATTGGCTTGTATGTAATGCGACTCTATTTTTGGTATGGCTTCGATAAAAGCTTTAACTCCAGTTTTTATTGTTTCGTCAACATGGGCATGACTTTTGTGACATCAACGATTGTCTTTGATTAAAGAAATGTTTGTATTTTTGTTCTTTTTTTTGTGCGGTTTCTATAGGTCTATTGTTGATGTCCAAAGTGTTTTTAAAAAAGGTTTTACAAACTCTGATCTTAACCGTAGACACTGTCAAAAAGCAAGCATTGTTGTTTTCGCGCTTTGGTGCTATTGTTCCGTCAGAATCAATTCTGACATATCGCTTGGCTGGTTTCACCTCTTCTAAGGACTGAATTATAAATGACCACTGTCTTTCAATTTCACCCAAATCCCAGTACTCTTTCAAAAGTTGCTGTCGTTGAAGTTCCGTTATATATGCGTGACATTTAAATTTACAGGTTTCTTTACAGGGGATTCTGAGTCTTCGTTCTGGAATGTCCTTTTGAGTTTTTGCTGATTTATAAGGTTTCCCACTATTTCTTTGCAATATTCTTCTTCCACTTTTTTTCTTGTCTTGATCTTTTTTTTTTCCTTTTTTAGTAGGAGTTTCCATAATAGTAGGAGGATTTTCAGATTCTGTTGTGGCGACGATGCTAGGTGCAATTGATCGGGTGCATCGATTGGATTTTCATTAGAATTCAAAATTACTGAGTCGATGGCTGAACTTCCTTCTTGGTTTGTCGTTGGCTGACTATCGCAGATTTCGGTACATTATTGCTCACATCATTAAGAGAAAATACAGGTCGGCGTTTTTTTAATATCTTTATAGTCGGGGTCGTTTACGGAGTCATCGCTGTCCTCCGAGAAAGATGAAGAACTTGAAGAGCTGCTACACGAGTTACTTGAAGAAGATGAAATCCTCGATACACTGCGATGGCGATAAGTTTGTGTCGTTTGTTGATCACCTACTGTTTCGTCTTCGTTAACAGTTTTTAAAACCGGGTTAATACGAGCAACTGAGGAGGTACTTGAAGAAGATAAACTCGTTGATACACTGCGATGGAGATGAGTTTGTGTCGTTTGTTGATCATCAACTGTTTCATCGTCGTTAACAGTTTTTGAACCCGGGTTGTTACGGGCAACATTTAATTGAACACAATACGAAGAGCGGTCGTAGTTGACTCCAACTTTAGTACTCCGTGGTGAGGTAAGTAACAAGTTGTCTTGGTACTTTGTGAGTCAGCCGGCCGCATGTGACCTAATTGATAGTATTCATACATGAAGTTTTTGTATCCTTCTGATAACGACGAACTTTTAGCCATCCTCTTTTCTTGTTGAAAATGGTTCTCGCAGTATTGTTCATCTACTGATAAAGGATCTGATGAATGCTTTATATCTTCAACTTCCCAATACTTTTTGATGTCATCGAGATTTTTGATTACGACATTGCATGAAAATGTCCGAACGTGACCTGATAGGATCCAGCCCAATTTCGTCTGCTGCGCTATGGGTGATTGAGCCGTACCCTTGCCGAATCCGCTCATAATAATTTCGGAGTATACACTTGCATCGAGTAGGATGTCTATTGGCTTAGACACATAGTACTGAGGGTCGGCCAATCTCGTATGTTGAAGATGTTCCCATGAAGTACTCCTTAGCGTGTTGCTGGGTAGGTTATTGATGACTCGGGATACGATCAGGGCTTCCGTAGAGAATTCATAGTCACCATAGATTGATGAATATTCTAGGGTAACTTTACCCTTACTCTGCTTTGAGCTAGTACCGATGCCTGATATTGATGCCTGATAACGCTGACGCTTTAACCCTAACAACTGGGCGGCATTTTCTGACACCAGTGGAAGTTGTGAACCTTGATCTAGGAGTGCCTTGAAGTTGATGAATTATCCATCGGAGGCCTTGATGTTGAGTGATAAAGTTGTAAATAAAATTTCTTCATCTTCATTTGCAACGTAATTTACATTGTGTTGACGTGATTGTGAATTTAATGAGGACGTCGATGTCGTAGGTACGGACGGCGGTTTTGGGGCCGAGTTCTTTGAGTGAGAAGGCACGTAAACCGCTGCGTCGTGAATGAGTGTGTGGTGATTTCGATCGCAAATCTTGCATTTGTTCTTCGATGGGCATATAGTGTCATTATGTTTGTAAAGGCAATTTTGACAAACTTGAAGTTTTGCAATTGTCTTCATGATTGTGTCAGTAGGTTGGTTCAAAAACCGTTTGCACTGATACAATTCGTGATCTAGGTCGCATAATAGGCATTTATGCTTGCATGATGTCGCAACAGCCTGATAGTTTCTCGGAAATGGTTTCCGCGAGTTGAAGTTGCTCTTGTTATACTTCGGATGATGTTGGTCAGGTTGCTTGACGGATGCTGCTGGATCCTTTCCCTTTCTTTGATTAGGTTCGAGAGCCATACATTTTTTCTCAATAAAGGCCATGAAGTCATCGAACACAGGTAAATCTCTCGGTGACGAGCGAGATTCCTGAAAATCGGTGTATGTGTCTGCATCTAGCTTCTTTTGTACCAGATGTACCAGAATAGGATCCCACGTAGACGTGTCTATTCCCAGATTATGAATGGCGAAAATGCACTCCATCGTTGTGCCGTATAATCTTTTGAGTTCATATGACGTTTGCCTTTGAATGATTGGTTGGTTAAGAAAGACTTCAATTTGGTTAGTAAATAGAACCAAGGGATTGTTGAATCTATTAGTCAAAAGGTTCCATGCCGTATCGTAGTTTTCTGCGGTTATGTTCAAGTGCTGTATTAGACGTTCGGCTTCTCCCTTAACTTTACTCTTGAGATGCTGCATCTTCTGAGTCTTGGTTAGGTACTTGCTCTTGTGAATAGTCTCGTTGAAAAGGTCGTAAAATGTGGGCCACTGAGTGTACTTCCCAAAAAAGTCGGGAATATCAATTTGCGGAGTCGAATGACGAAGATGATCAGAAGAACATAGCTTTCTGTTTAGCTTCTTTTTAATATCCAGGTAGCGACCCTCTACGGATGCAAAATCGTGATCGTATTCTTCTTTGCTACCCTGCAAGACGTTATCTATGCGCAAATGAAGGTGGTCGATGTTATTCCAGAGACGTTGTAAGTTTTTCAACTCATCCTCAAGCTCCCACTTCTCCTCAATACGGCTGTCGTTGACCCTGTTCATGAGGCGTTTGAAGGCTCTGAAGTTAGTGTCTTGCTGAATAATTAGCTGCCCTACTTCATCTGTATCTTTTTTCACCTTGACGATTGAACAATTCCTCTGCCATGATGACTGACTGAGCGAGCTATTATGCTTGCAGCTAAGACTTGTTTCTGATTGATTTTTAGTGGTGTGATGACCCAGCTGAGTTCTGCGGCTATCCGATGTATGGTTAAACGATGCCCGACTGACTTGACCGTGGCTTGCTTTGACTGAATGATGGAACGATAGTCTAGGTGATTGCTGCGGCTACTCGATGTATGTTTAAATGAAGCCCGACTGACTTGACGTAGCTTGTTTTGTTTGACTGAATGATGTTTCGATAGTCCATCTGATTGCTGCGGCTATCCGATGAGTGCTTGATTGAATGATGCTGTAGACTGCATATGTCTATAGATGCTGGTGAACCACCTCTCGAACGCAGATCACGATGATCACTCGCAATGGTCCGTTAGACAGAGCGCTACCGCAGCCCCTTCGTGTGATTTAAGCACCTTCTCAATTACCTGGTGAGACCCGCTTGTGGGAGGCCAGATAACCGATTGCTAACACACTAAGGCTGGAAACAGTGCTCGACTGATGGTACGTTCTGACCGTACGTCCTGACCGTCAGCGTTGATCGTCGGTTCCGAAAATGCATTCAGTGCTACGCTGACGATGAACTGAGACGTGTGTGTACAGTTCACAAGAAAAATGAATCCTTTTGCTGTAAATGCTCTAATATGTGCACGCTATTTTTTGCGCAAACGACGGAATAAAAGGCGGCGAAGATATCATGTACACCCAATACTTGTAGAACGATTAATTGAAGGCGAATTCTGCAAATTATTTTCGAGATTGCAAGAAGACGAGGAAAAGTTTTTTGATTATTTCAAGATGTCAATCAAAAGTTTCGATGAACTACAAGCAAGGTTACATGATACTTTGAAACATTCCAATATGTTTCGAGCTTCATCTGTCAAACCTATTGAAAGATTGGCTGTGACTTTAAGGTGAGTACTTATTACAATAATAAAATACACAAAATTGTTTGGCAACATTTATTAAAAAAAATACATTTTTTAATTGATAATGACAAAATCGTTTATAACACAGTTTCGATTGGAAGAGGGCCGTTCCTCTATCAAATACGACTGTTCGTTATTAGAAGAGGGTTCCTTTACTAAATAGGACTGTTGGATATTTGACTGATCGGGGAGTGTTTGAAAAGGAAAGAAAAGGAGTTTGTACTACTGGGTACAACGTGACAGAATTTGTATGTTGCGAATTTGACGTAGTAAAAGAATGCGACGTTCCTGGGCGGTCTGACCCGAGCCTTGAAATTTCGAAGGCTTTTTGTAGCACCTCTTGACGAAACATTATCTTTTGCTCGATAGAAAAAGTATTCGTAATCGGCAACAGTGAACAGAAAAACGCCATGTCATCGTTATGCATAACTTTTGCATTCTCTTTAAAGAAAGTCAGCATTTCTCTGTCAAACTCATCTTCATCGCGATTTTTTTGGCGTTGTGTTCGCGTGAATTTTCGTCCACGGTTAGATGCAGGTATTTGGCTGTTTTGGTTAATATTGGAATCATTGGAAGTTGAAGGTTGAGGTTCAACAGTTCCTTAGTTTCCAGAAGGTTGAATTACGCAGCTCCTTCGTTTTCGGTAGGGTGAGATACGACAGTTCCTTCGTTTCCAGCAGTTTCATTTTGGTCTGGCTCCTCATTTGACAAAATCCAATCCTCAGTATTCAATTCTCGTTTATTATACAGAAATTTCATAAACTCAAAATAAACATATGTCTTCTTTTTTTTAGCTCCAGATCCAGACGGCACATTCTTTAAGCCTTACACCTCACATAAGCGTCTCGCGCAGTTTTCCACCTCTGCTGCACTTGTTTCTCTGTAAAAGAAGATTAATATTGTTTTTTTTTGTTTCAGATACTTTGCGACGGGACAGACATATAAAGATTTTAGCTACCGTTTGGGGGCTTCAACTATTGGTGAAATCGTAAAAGAAGCCTGTAAGAACATTTGGACTCTACTCCATGAAGAGTGTCTTTTGATACCTAATTCACAGAAAGGGTGGCTACAAATCGCTGCCGGTTTTAAAAATATAGCAAATTTCCCTAACTGCATCGGTTGTATAGACGGGAAGCATGTCAGAATAATTTGCTTTGAACATAGTGGGAGTCTGTATTCAAATTATAAAAAAAATTATTCTGTCGTTCTGTTGGCTATGTGTGATTCTGATTATCGCTTCACCTATATAAATTAGGGGCATATGGAACAGATTCTGATTCAAATATATTTCGGAGAAGTTCATTATTTATGAAATTACAAAGCGGAGAAATAATATCGCCTCCACCAAAAGCACTACCTCACACTACAGAACCCCTCCCATATATATATTATCGGCGATGTCGCGTTTGGAATATCGAACAAAATTTTAAGATCTTATGCACGAAGTAATCTGACACATAAGAAAAAAAAATGTAATTATCGATTAAGTCGTGCTAGAAGGTATATTGAGTCAACATTTGGAATAATGAGTAATAAATTTAGGATATTTCACAGACTAATGAATACTTCCCTACCGAATACCATAGCAATCATAAAGACTTGTTGCGTTTTACTTTATTTATTTTATTTATTTATTCAAGGAGAAAAAACAGAAACAAATACAACTTAGACTTAATAACTATGATATTTAAACTAGTTTAGATGTATCTATTTCCTTGACATTCTTACAGATAGGATCAGACGAGTAAAATTATGTAGATTGAGAAAGTAATAACTAGACTTTTTTAAACTTAATCATAACTTAATTATAACTTAAAAGTAAGCATGCGCATGCAATCTTAAAAATAAAAAGAATAAATAAAAATAACATGGAATCTAAATGAAATTTGAATTACTGTTTGATTTTGTTGTTTAACGCTTTCTTAACTTTATTTTTAAAACTATTTCGTGAACAATTAAAGAAATCAATGTTCAAAACATTTACACTCTTGCACATACGATATATTGGGGCTCTTTTGCCATTTTGTGTTCTAGTCCTCCTGAGATAAAATAAATACTTGGATATAGTGCTACGTTGACGGAGACTTGGAAGACGAAAATCAACTTGAGATAAAAGATCTGGGCATTTGTATTCTCCAACGCATATACTACGAAGGACAACGGAGTCGGCCAGACTTCTTCTGTCGGTAAGAGACATTAGCCCAAACTTGACTAAAAGATCATTGTAAGAAAGACGGCTATGCCTGAGACGATAGTTTAAGGCGCGCACAAATCTCTTTTGGATCATCTCAACTTTTTGGACATAATAGTCATAGACTGGATTCCATATCGAAGAGGCATATTCCAATTGTGACCTAACTAAAGATTTATATAAAATGATATAAGTAAAGGGATTTTTAAAACATTTTGCTACTCTTAGAATAAAACCCAACATTTGATATGCTTTCTTAACCATGTTTTCGATATGGAAATTAAATGTTAATTTTGTGTCGAATAGTACGCCCAGGTCCCGAATTTGCGTGACATTTTCTAAGGTGTTATTCCCAAGTTTGTAGTTAAAAATGTGTTTTGTTCTCTTCTTAGAAAAAGCCATTACCTTGCATTTATTCTCGGCAAGTACTAACTTATTATTGATACAGTAAGCGTATAATCTGTCTAAGTCCTCCTGTAATTGCCGAGAATCGACATTGGTATCAATACGTTTATATATTTTTAAATCATCTGCATACATTAAAAACTGAGAGTGATGAAAACAAACTATAATATCGTTAATAAATATAATAAAAAGTAAGGGACCCAAAATTGAGCCTTGTGGGACACCAGACGTAACAGTAGTATACGGTGAAATATGACCATTAAGTGCAACTGCTTGGTGTCTCATGCATAAATAAGATGAGAACCATCGCAGCAAATTGCCTTTTATTCCATTTAAGTAAAGTTTTCGCAACATAAGTTTATGGTCTACTTTGTCAAAGGCCTTGCGAAAGTCAGTATAAATGGAGTCTACAGCCAATCCATTATCCAATGATTTAAAAATAAAGTTTGTATAAATTAAAAGGTTTGAAACAGTTGATTTCGACTTCACAAAGCCATGCTGTCGTTCATCTAGAGTTGGTTCGAAATAAGGATATACTTTATTATGTATTAATCTCTCAAAAACTTTGGGTATTATACTTAATATTGAAATGGGACGATAATGTTCAACATAATTTTTAGCACCACCTTTATGAATAGGCGTGATGTGAGCACTTTTCCACCTTGAAGGAATGATCCCCTCATGCAGACTCAAATTAAAAAGCAGGGACAGCGGTACACAGATTGTCGAAGCTGTTTGTTTCAGAAAAATAGAGCTTATTTTATCCGGTCCAGGACCTTTATTGCAATCAAGATCAAGAAGGGCTTTCTCGACTTCAGATTTAGAAAATTTTATTTGTGATAAGGGAGCACTCAAAGTAGTGTCATCATGTAAATCTGTAAAATCGGTGTCATAGGCATCACGATCTGCTGGTTCAAAAACGGAAGAAAAATAATTCGAAAACATGCTACAAATATCTGAAGGACTATGGGATGATTGATCCTGAAATTTCATTGTAGAAGGATATCCAGTATTGGTTTTTTTCAAGGAAGATGTATATTTCCAAAATGATTTAATATTGGTTCTAGTTGACAACTCGATATTTTTTATATATGATGCGTGACAACTGTGAAGCAGCTCTTTTACACGAGTCCGAATTCCAGAGAAACGATTATAGTCAGACAAACAACCGTAGGTCTTCCAGCGAATCCAAGCCTTTTCCTTAAGTCTCAACTCTGTAATTAATTCACGCGAAAACCAAATAGGATACTTTGCAGGCTTTATTCTAACTAATGGGACTTCAGCATTCAGTATTCCATATAACATGACATAAAAGCGATCAACTGCATTTTCAATAGTTAACATACTAAGTTCAGTCGTCCAGTCTATATTGGAAATTTTAGAGTTAATAGAACTGTAATTAGCTTTGTAAAAATTATACTTCGGGATTTCTACATTAGGTAGGGAATTAGGAATTATAGGAAAAGGTAAAGTCAGTGTAAGAGGAGGATGATAGACATCCACTTTTGACAGCGGTGAATCGCAAAGTGAAACGGTACATGTTGTGTTGGAGAGAACAAAGTCGAGTAAGCGGCCGAAATCGTTGAATATGTTATTGTACTGTATTAGATTTAGGTATGACATCAATGTTTCGAGTAATCGGTCAACTCCAGTGGAAGGATTGCTTAAAGTTCCTTGTGAATTATTATTATTATCAGTTGAAAAGCTCCATTCGATATCAGGCAGATTATAATCGCCTATAAGAACGACGTTATAGTCAGGGACTTCGACACTAATGTCATAAATTTTACTAAAATGACTGTCATAAATAGTTTTCTTTGAATCGGGGGGTATGTAACAGGCATTGAGAAATAGACCTTCAGTACCGAATGGAAATAATAGCGCTATCTCTTCAACAAACGGTGATTCCCAGTCACGACGGCGTATAACGTTAAATTTACTCTTAACTGCAATTAATACACCTCCTCCATCGGTTTTTGTAGAGGTAAGTGGTGTCCTATCATTACGGAATACAGTGTACCCATCCCCAATAACCTCAACGTCAAAGATTCCCTCCAATAACCATGTCTCCGTAAGGACCAGAACATCATAATCACTATTCATAATATTCAAACGTAGTGTTTTGAGCTTACTTCGAATTCCGCGACAATTTTGGTAATAAATATTGAGGTCATGGCTACCTTTCATGAAAATTGTAAAAGAGTGTTTCACTGACGACAATATGTCGCTGACCAGACAATGAATTATTGTAAATACTTTTTTGTCGATTTTTGTGTTTAAGATATACTGTGAAGTTTATCGCGGCCGAGGCATTTATGAAATTCAATAAATAATGTTGCATTGCTTTGTAAGAGCCTGCAAACAATGTTAACAACGTTATGGAATAAATAAATAGTGTTTTTTTAAGAAAGCGTTCAATTTCATTAAATTTAAATATACTATACAAATAAAGCGAATCTAAATCTAAATCTAAACATGCGATAAAATATTTAAACTTTTCAATAAAACTTAAAAATAATCTTATCAAAAAAACTAGTGTACAGAATAGTCATACAATTTTGGAAAGTTCGCTTTCTTGTCTTATCTGAAAAATGTTGCTATCATCGGTTTTTCGCATGAAAGTAGTTGCGTTTTTAAGCCAAACGTATTTGTAGTTCTTTTCTTTGCGTAGAACCCGGGCTTTAGCGTAAATAAGTTTATTTTTCAGTGACAGATGTTCATTTACGTAGAAAGGAGTGGGTGGTCCAGATCCTGGCAGTTTAAGTTGCTCAGTGGTCAGCCTGCGACGAGCACGAGCCGCACTCAGCACGTCATCACGCAGGCGGCGGGTTGTCAGCTGAAGAACGATGTTTTTGGGGCGAGAATTGGGAGAGTTATGCGCAACACGGTGCACAGCGCGTACGCTCTCGGCCGAAATCGGTACGCCAACTAGAGAGCCAATATCTATAGCTAATTTAACCAGGTTCTCGCTTCTCTTCTCAGGTATGTTTTGGATCTCGAGATTACAGCTACGGCAGGCCTGGTCCTTTACATAACTACATTCGAGAAAGAGACGGGTACAGAATACAGGATCCGCTAACTGTTGTAGGCTTTGACGACCTTACTCTTAATACGAACAGTAACATCAGATCGGGTGACGCAATAAGGGACAAATTTTCCAACTACTTTGTTTCTCCTGTTGGTAGTGTACCGTGGCAAGATGCTTGTATTTTTTAATTAATAAAATCGTATTTTACAACAATAATGATGTTTTATTTACTTACCTAGATCCTTTTTTTCACTGTCAGACTTATCGTCGAAATCCGGAATTAATTCTTTACAAACTTCTTGCCAAGCACTTATTCTAGCATCACGATCTTTATAAAATGCAGATGATAGATCCCATATTGTAGGACGAAGCCGCACTTCAGTGATAAGGCGCTCTGTATCAATATTCATTTTTACTTCGAGTGTACGTACGCGCGTACAGTCGGTCGCTCCGTCAGCAAAGCACTGAACGCATCCAATCAAATCTCATAGTGTTATAATTAGTTAGTCTAGTATTGCCACCAATGTACATTACCTATATTATATATAAGCACCTCTTAGTAGTATGTGTATTCATATTTCCTACTAAGCCGATAGACTTAGATGATCTCCTGTTGTCTCGCTCTTTTGTATTAGTTAACCTCCAACATTGAGTATGTGTTCTCTTTCTTGTATAGAGTCAGTTCTTATGAAAAGCTTTCATAATTAGTTAGTCTAGTATTGCCACCAATGTACATTACCTATATTATATATAAGCACCTCTTAGTAGTATGTGTATTCATATTTCCTACTAAGCCGATAGACTTAGATGATCTCCTGTTGTCTCGCTCTTTTGTATTAGTTAACCTCCAACATTGAGTATGTGTTCTCTTTCTTGTATAGAGTCAGTTCTTATGAAAAGCTTTCGGTCTGCGCTCTGCTGCGTGCGACCGAGCGATGTCATTCCATTCCATATTCGGATATTCGAAGCGCCATACGCCCATGTTGTGCGCATTCAATAATAAACATCGTGTGAAGTTATCATCGTGATTTCATTAAAAGTACCTCATCACACCTCAGAAGTGGGATTACCATGGCCGGACCATATTTCCATGGCTTGGGAAAAAGGAAATCAGACATGGAAAATCCTGACGAAGAATTTTTTTTTCCTACACCTACTTTGAAGCGGCGAATCACGCATCTAGATGCTGAACTGTTACCGAAGTTCGATCCGGAGTCCAAAAACAACAACGTCAAGGGATGGCTGCACAAGATCGACGAACTGGGCGATATCCACCAGTGGGAAGACCGTGATCGAATTTATCTAATGCAGCTGCGATTGCGGGGTGCAGCCAGGGAATGGTATGACGACCTGGAAAGCTACGACCATGACTGGTATGATTGGAAGACACACTTATCTGCAGCGTTTCCGAAGTCGACAGATTTTGTGGATAAGCTCGAGGAAATGTTAATAAGAAAGAAGGAGGAAGGCGAAACTATGACAAGGTTTTACCACGACAAAATGTCTTTAGTCAGAAAGTGCAAGTTCGAGGGAGAAGAAGCAATCTCGTGTCTCATACGAGGCCTTCCAGAGGAACTACGAGCAAACGCGAAGGCGTATAATTGTTCTGCGCCAGCCGAACTCTATCATGGATACTTGTCGTCACTTGAAAATTACAAACGAGTGAGGACTGCAGTACTGGAGACAAGAGAACGCAGACTACGAGGAACCTGGCAACGCGGCGCATCCATGGGGCGATCGATGACGAAGACTTGCTACAACTGCCGCCGCCCTGGACACGAAGCACGAGACTGCCGAGTCGAGCGCTGCCAGCACTGCCAGCGCCTGGGTCACCCTTCCAGCAACTGCTGGAATGGAGCGGGAACATCAAAGCAACCACAACAAAACTTACAGGTACAACATGTTTATTTCACGTCTTTCGAGATAATTGATGATATCTATAAAAAGAAAGTGTTAATTAACAATTTTATTCTGCTGGCTTACATCGATACTGGAAGTAAAATCAATATCATATGTTTAAAAATATTATATATATTATATGTTTAAAAACTGCTAATCAATTGAAACTGCCAATTTCACAATCTGATGTCGTTATGCGAGGTTTCGGTGGAATGAACTCACCGTCGCTCGGAAAAGTTAATTTTAAATTATTTATCGATGATCTGTATCTCGATGGATATGCCGAGATAACGGATATAATTGTTGGTCAACCTTTAATAAATCAACCCAACATGAGCTTAATAACGACATCAAAATCAGTCAAATTAATAAAAACTCATGACAATGACAGCAGCGACCCCTTTGCAAACATGACACTGCAAAATAGTGACTTCGTGTCTAAAACTTCGATATTCTTGCTAGAAACTGTGCAAATTCCACCTAACTCACATGTTGACGTTAGAATCTTTTGTTCGCTAAAATTTGAACCGAACAATGTTTTGGTAACGAACCCGGTTGTGTACTCCTTAGGGAAAACTTTATTTTACATACCGCAGTGCAATCTGTCACCGAGCTGCAATATATTGACTGTTATAAACGTAGGGGAAACATGTTTAGACTGGTCGGCAGGAAAGTTGTTGACACGAGCTGAAATTTTAAAACAAGCTGACATCCTGACTATTACCGACAACTATGAGAAAACGAATGGGTCTTTAGGTCTTTCTAGTAGGAATCCATTTAGCTTATTGGATTTAAATGTTGGAGACATTGGTAAATATTCGAACCGATTGTTAGATTTATTAAACATATATCGAGACACATTCGCGGAAAATTCAACAGAGCTGGGATGCAGTGATCTTATTGAAATGAAGATAAAAACAAACACGGAACACCCAGTATTTTATAAACCTTACCGATTATCGCATAGTGAAAATAAAATAGTTCAGCAGAAGGTAGACGAACTCCTTACTGCGGGTATTGTTAGGGAGTCTAACTCAGATTATGCTAGCCCTGTAGTTCTTATAAAGAAAAAGGAGGGCGATTTCCGTCTTTGCATTGATTATCGCGCTTTAAATTTACGTACAGTCAAAGATCGCTACCCCTTGCCACATATCGATGACCAGTTAAGTAGATTGTCAGGTAAAATTTATTTTACTTCATTAGACTTAGCCCAAGGCTACTATCAAGTCAAAATGTCCGAAGACTCAATCCACAAGACAGCTTTCGTTACACCTAACGGACAGTACGAATTTTTAAAAATGCCTTTTGGTCTAGCCAATGCGCCGGCCGTGTTCTCTCGTTTGATTCGGACCGTACTAGGAAAACTAGAATATAAATTAGCTATTTATCTCGACGACGTAAATTTACCATCGAGAACAATAGAAGAAGGCCTGGAATTACTTGAAGAAGTACTAAAGTTACTCAGAAAAGCCAATTTGAAACTTAATAGAAAAAAAATGTGCGTTCCTCAAAACAAGTGTCACGTACCTAGGACATGAGATAAGCGCGGGTACTGTGCAGCCGGGCCAAGCAAAAATAGACTGTGTTGCTAAGTACAAACCACCCCGTAATACACATGAATTACGCCAGTTTATTGGGCTAACCTCCTATTTTAGAAAGTTTATAAAAGGCTTTGCCTACATCGCGAGGCCACTTACTTATCTAACAAAGAAAGGGATAGAATGGACCTGGGGGCATGAACAAGAGCAAGCATTTCAGATGCTCAAAACAAAGCTGACTGAAAAACCTGTACTCGCCATTTACGATCCCAACGCAAAAACAGAATTACATACGGATGCGAGTAAACTAGGTATTGCTAGTATCTTATTGCAATATCAGCCAGATCAGACTTTAAAACCGATTATGTACTTTAGCCGCGTAACTAGTAAAGAAGAACAGTTCTATCATAGCTACGAGCTAGAAACACTTGCAATGGTTGATTCTTTGAAACGATTTCGAATTTATTTGATTGGAATTCCGGTTAAGGTTGTCTCGGATTGTGCAGCTATACGTTTAACGCTTTTAAAAAGGGATATCGTTCCACGTATTGCGCGATGGTGGCTCACAATTCAGGATTTCGATATCGATGTAGTATATAGACCAGGGCAACGAACGCAACACGTTGATGCACTTAGCCGTAATCCAGTACAAACGAGCCCTATCCTTCTCATTGACGAAAGTGACTGGTGCATAACATTACAACTTCAGGACGAAAACATTCAGAGTATAATTAGACAACTACGTGACAAAAGTAGTAACCCCGACTTATCAAACAACTATGCACTTGAAAATGACTGCCTCTTTAGGAAAACACTTCAAGGGAACAAGTTTGTATTACCAAAATTGTCAAAATGGAGCTTGTTGCAAAAATATCATGACCAAATAGGGCATCTAGGTTTTGAAAAATGTGAAAAGACTATTAAAAAGCATTTTTGGTTCCCTGGTATGACAAGATTTATACGCAAGTATATAAATTATTGTTTGCAGTGCGCTTATGCTAAAGGCAATTACGGTAGATTAGAAGGTGAATTACACCCAATCGAGAAGGCAGCAATACCTATGCACACGTTACACGTAGATCATTTAGGTCCTTTCGTTAAGACTCGCGGTGGTAATAACTATATCTTAGTAATAATTGATTCATTCACAAAGTTCGTGTTTGCAAGACCCGTCAAGGGAGTTAGCTCCATTGAAACCATTAAAAATATAAAAGAAGTTATATCACAGTTCGGAAACCCAAGGCGTGTAATATCTGACCGAGGAGTAGCTTACACAAGTAGATACTTTAAGGAATTTGCCGCAGAAAACCAATTCAAACACATTTTAAATGCTGTGGCAAGCCCTAGATCAAATGGACAAGTGGAACGTGTCAACCGCACAATAATTAATGGCCTCAACACTATGTCAGAAAGCGAATGCACTTGGGATAGCAAGTTGACAGACGTTATTTGGGGCATCAACAACACTCCACATTCAGTGACAGGGTTCACACCCTTCCAACTAATGTTTTCACATGACAACGCTCTTCTTCCCTCTCTATCTAACAATAGCTCAAATGAAAATAGCAAAGAACAGTTAAAAGGTCGTCGACATGCTGCAAAGGTTAATGTAGATAAAAATATGACAACTATGAAAGAAAGATTTGACAAAAAACACAAAAAGTGCACAAAATATCAAGTAGGAGCGCTAGTTTTGTGGAAAGAAGGTATATCCAGAGATAACGCAGCGCACGTGGTGAGAAAATTAGGTAGTCAGTACACCGGACCTTACAAAGTTATAAAAGCTGACCATACGATAGATCGTTACACAATAATCAGCATTAAAGGTATAAAGGGATATCGGAAATTTAGTTCAGTAGTACCTGGCAATGCACTCAGACCATACAAGCCCATTATTTCTGATAGTTCGACCGACACTGACCATGAGTTAGACCGTGACGATTTAATTGATCTTTTAGAAAGTTAACTGTGTGTGATTAGATTACCGATTCTTACAAATATTTTTATGAACCTACATAATGTATACTCACTATCAAAAAGTTTCATGTTTCATTTCAATGTCATTGTAATTCCCATGTTAGTTTTAGTAAAGTAATAAATCTACGTATACTTGAATAATAACGCGTCTAATTTTATTCAAGCTGACACCCAGATAAATAATCATTGATTGATTTGAAAATACCTACATAATAATAAAATATTTATGACGAAATTATGAAAATCTCCGGACAAAGAAAAGTTAAAACGACTATGTAATCATCGGCTATGTGATCGGCAGCTGTGTGCTACAATTCATTGCAACGACTATGTGATTATCAGCTATGTGCTCGACAGCTGTGTGCTATAACTACACCGACTACCTGTGTGCTAAATAGTTATTTACTCGCCGACTATGCTTCCATCCAACAACTGTATGCTGTAATCACAGCGGCTATGTGACTGTTAACTAGACAATTTCTTTGTATGGCAAATACTGAAATCTACAAGCAACTCATGTCATGTGCTTGTTGGCAGTAAAGTTACAATGATAAATACATGCAACGGTATTCTAAAATACTTTGAATATTTCATGCTAATTAGGTCTCACATGGCATCAAACAAAACAAAACCTAGGACATAATCAATCAATGGTTATCATGATGACCAACTGATAATTTGAGAAATCTGTGTGATTTATTATACCTAAACGACATGCAATATGTAATTCGTAATAGGTAATTCACAAGCCCTGAAATACCGAGTTAGGCATTACGGACGTAGTGAGTGTGCAACCTCAGCAGTCTTTGTGAAACACCTATAATGACATAAATCTGTGAATGTGAATAGCAAAATAAAATAACTACAAAACTACGAGTATCCTAAGACAGCTGTATTCTAAACATTTATAAAATAACACTCGTTTAGCGAACACAAGTGTCAAGAAACCACAACTTTTTTTTGTCTCATGTCCATAAATTATTGCCTTTATCAGTAAAGCCAAAGTAAACAAAAAGTTACAACCTACTTGAGGTTTATTTTATTACCCACTCAGAAACACACATTTAAACGGCAAAAACTTAAGGGCAACTAATAAATAAACAATTAACTTTCATTTTAAAAGGAATTTTGAGAATATTTAACTGCCGCAACCTTTTTTTTTTTCTCTTTCACAGACCTATACACCGGAGAAAAAACTTTTAAAGTAAAACGTCTGGCCGTGCCGCGCCGTGAAGACACGACACATTTGCAGGATGGCCGAGTGTTATAATTAGTTAGTCTAGTATTGCCACCAATGTACATTACCTATATTATATATAAGCACCTCTTAGTAGTATGTGTATTCATATTTCCTACTAAGCCGATAGACTTAGATGATCTCCTGTTGTCTCGCTCTTTTGTATTAGTTAACCTCCAACATTGAGTATGTGTTCTCTTTCTTGTATAGAGTCAGTTCTTATGAAAAGCCGAGTGTTATAATTAGTTAGTCTAGTATTGCCACCAATGTACATTACCTATATTATATATAAGCACCTCTCTGTAGTATGTGTATTCATATTTCCTACTAAGCCGATAGACTTAGATGATCTCCTGTTGTCTCGCTCTTTTGTATTAGTTAACCTCCAACATTGAGTATGTGTTCTCTTTCTTGTATAGAGTCAGTTCTTATGAAAAGCTTTCATAATTAGTTAGTCTAGTATTGCCACCAATGTACATTACCTATATTATATATAAGCACCTCTTAGTAGTATGTGTATTCATATTTCCTACTAAGCCGATAGACTTAGATGATCTCCTGTTGTCTCGCTCTTTTGTATTAGTTAACCTCCAACATTGAGTATGTGTTCTCTTTCTTGTATAGAGTCAGTTCTTATGAAAAGCCGAGTGTTATAATTAGTTAGTCTAGTATTGCCACCAATGTACATTACCTATATTATATATAAGCACCTCTCTGTAGTATGTGTATTCATATTTCCTACTAAGCCGATAGACTTAGATGATCTCCTGTTGTCTCGCTCTTTTGTATTAGTTAACCTCCAACATTGAGTATGTGTTCTCTTTCTTGTATAGAGTCAGTTCTTATGAAAAGCTTTCATAATTAGTTAGTCTAGTATTGCCACCAATGTACATTACCTATATTATATATAAGCACCTCTTAGTAGTATGTGTATTCATATTTCCTACTAAGCCGATAGACTTAGATGATCTCCTGTTGTCTCGCTCTTTTGTATTAGTTAACCTCCAACATTGAGTATGTGTTCTCTTTCTTGTATAGAGTCAGTTCTTATGAAAAGCTTTCGGTCTGCGCTCTGCTGCGTGCTACCGAGCGATGTCATTCCATTCCATATTCGGATATTCGAAGCGCCATACGCCCATGTTGTGCGCATTCAATAATAAACATCGTGTGAAGTTATCATCGTGATTTCATTAAAAGTACCTCATCACAATAGCTCGTCGGTCGACCGACGTATGCGCGACCGACGAGCCGGACCGACCGACGGCTCGACCGACCGTACGCGCGTACCGTCAGCGTAGCTTTGTGCGCGTTCATAGACTTTGTTTGATAAACCCCCTTCTAGCCAGGTACAATTTAGTTCTTAGTTACTGGGCCCATTATATTGAATAGAATCTAAACCGTAGTAGAGAAGGGTCTACAAAACAAGGAAACTTATATACTAAACCGTGTTATATAGATAAACGATTCAAAAACTCACATTGCTATAGGAATGTTCACCTTCCTGTCATTGACGTGACCTCGGCGCTCGATCAAGGTCGCAACTCAACCTTGGTTCAGAGGAAAGCACAGATCCCCTGGACGTGCTCGCTCGTGTTTCCTTTTGGACATGCCGTCGTCGCTCTCAGCACGGAGGTTTCCTGCGAACGACCAGCCCAGCCAGCAGTTTGCAGGTGTAGGTTAGCACCCTAGCCTCGAATCTCTAACCCCAAGGCTAGCCTTTCCAAAGAAACCCAAGTTTCAAGCACTATTTCAGCACAACGTTTTAGACGGAAATCTCTTGACATCACATTTCACAATTACTGAATTCACGAATCCTTTCGCGTATGGGTTTCGGACCACGGTTAACACTAATTAACTGGTTTATTTCACACTTTTACTTAATGATTTCCTAGAAATCTCAATTATATAACCTCTCGCCACCAGAGTTGTTTCCAAAAGCCAATACCGGAAGGACGTCTACGTCACAATTGACAGCTCGACAACGCGTGTTGCCATATCAATAAAATAAACACCTTAACAAATAAAATGCCGCGTTCCGATACGTTTTAAACCGAACAGACTTCCATAGATATAGCTACGCCAATCGACGGTCAGCGCTGAACGTCGGTCGAGCACTGTTTCCAGCCTAAGAGCAAACAGTAAACACCAAGTCTTATAGTTTCGAAGGACCAAACTGTAAGGATATTATCCTACTGTTGTATTGATTGAAGACTGAATGAAGAGCAGATGATGAAAACAACCGCTAATGTTGAGTGCGTTTATTTGACTGTTTTGTGCTATTGATTCTGGCTTATTATCAAATCAAATCAAATGTCTTTATTTCAGATCAAAGATTCATATAAAAATGTTAGTAATAAAACAACTTATGCTATTGTTAGTAACTTATGCTAATACATCATTAAACAAAATATACAAAGAAGACTCCACGCCCCACTACACATGGACATGCAGGCCAATCCAGTGGCGTAGAATCGGAGAGTCCCACCTGTCTACAAACGTGCTCAGAAAGCTGTTGGAGCTGGAACGCACGCGCTTCAACAGAGACGCACACCTTTTTCTTACTACGGCATGGAAGCCGTCAGTATAAGCCTCTGCGAACATGCCAGAAGCGCTACAAAATCGCCTCAGCCCCATCAACACCCTGAACGCGTTGTTATATTGCACGCGCAGGGCATTGTATGCTCCCCGCGTATATCCGGTCCACAGACTACTGGTGTACAAAGACTGGCAGAATGCCTTGAAGAGCATGACTTTCACTTCCTTTGTACACCTAGAAAACCTACGAGCCAACATATTGCAGCGAACACACAACGCCCTGCGCTCCCTTTCAACATCTGCATTGTCATTTAAATCCGCAGTGACCCAATGACCCAGGTATTTAAACTTGTCCACATGTTTCAGAGGAGTCCCATTAAGTAGGAGTTCCGGAACGGTGTCATAGCTCTTCTGAACCGTCCTGAACACCATTAACTCACTCTTTGTTTCATTATACCTGAGTCCATGAGTCACCGCATAGGACTCACATATTCCCAACAAGTGTCTGAGGGCCCTCATCGAAGGGCTCAACAACACCATATCATCAGTGTAGCTGCTATTGTTCATAGCTACCCCGTCTATTGAACAACTGGGCGTTGCTGAGCTCTACGATAAGCTGGTTCACATACAGGTTGAAGAGTTTAGGTGAGGTCAGGCCACCTTGCCTCACTCCACACTCCAACCCGTATGCATCCGACAAGTTATTGCCGGCCCATTTTACATAATTTGACTGATTGCCGTACCAATGCTTAAAAATTGACACCACTTCTTTTGGTAGAGTGGTTTCTTTCTCCAGCTTTTCCCAAAGCACTTTATAGGAGACCAGATCAAACGCCTTGGACAAGTCCAGAAAACAGGCGTATACCGGTGTCCTCCTGTCAGCGTAGTATCTGACAGTGTGCTTGAGACATAGGATAGCAGTCTCAGTTGACAGCTTGGGACGAAACCCAAACTGAGCATCGTGTAGCTGGATATGCTCACCCAGGTGCCGGTCAAGCAGACTGTCCAGCACCTTCGCTATGACGGTGGCCAACGATATAGGCCTATAGTTAGACAGGTCTGAGGCGTCTCCTGTTTTGTTTTTAAGTATCGGCACGACAATCGTCTTCATCATCTCCCCCGGTAGGTAGGAGTGACTAATGCAGAAGTTGAAGGACATAGCCAATACTCTAGGTAGATGTACCCCTGCACACTGGAGATGTTCGATGCTAAGATGGTTATGACCAGGTGACTTGCCCCAAACCATGTTTTTGATCACTGAAGTAACTTCTTTAGCGGAAATTCTGACTTTTAGTGGTTGTGACGAGTCCACCATCTCAGCATCATCCATCTGTACAGACGGTCCCAAAGGTGAGTTCACTTGAAAGTGTTCTTTAAATAAGTTGGCTATGTCCTTAGGGTCGTGCACTCCTCCGACGCTAGCAGGGTGGCTGGACTTCGGGTTTAATTTACTAGTCTCCCTCCAAAAGGAAACGAATTTTTTGGAGGAATATAGTGAGGCAATTTTATTCATTTTAACTTGATCTTGGTGAATTTGAAGCCATTTTAATTTTGATTTAAAATGTGACCTTGGTGCTACCATTTTCTGATATATGGGACCAGATCTAGGTCTATTATATGACACCCACTCTAGAAACCAAAGTCGCGCCTCCGCGTAAGCCTCCCAACATGGTCATTCCAACCATTAATATAACTCTTTTTATTATTGGTATATCGTACATCACAACCAGATTTAGCAGCATTCTGTAGAACAGTCACTATATCAACATACATATTATTTATTATATTTTTATGTTAAATGTTAAACATAAAATTATGTTAAATATAAAATGCTTACGCTAAAGTATTGCAATACGTACAACCTTGTAACAGTTGACTGTACACCGGGGAAAAACTCGCCTTCATACTTAACAATTACGACAATTTAACAATTTCGACAAAGACTGAAGTGGCACTGCGCCTGATTCGGATTCGGATGACGTACTTGACTCAAATACAACTCTTCGGGTCCTTTTATTTACTTTTTTGGGTTTGTTTTTGGGTATTTCTCTTTGTTTTCTTTTTTCAGCACGTGCCAACTTTTTCTCTTCTTTTTCTTTTTTCTCCTGATCTTTTACTTCCCAGTATATCTTCTATTCCTTTGTACCCACTGCAAATCAAGTCGTTTTATATGTTTTTAGTTTTGTCGGGTGAATCATTGGGCCATACCACGGCCATAGCAAATGCCGGACCTATCAGTAAAGTTTTGGAAGGTCCTGGCTTTGGAACGGTCTCATCTGTATTTTCATTGTAGTGCACCAATGCTGTGGTAGTCATTGTGACCTTATCAGTTTGTATAGATTGTCCTGAACTACCAGGATTCTCAAGTTCATTGTCCAAATCTACTATTTCTGTCGGGGATTCGGTATTATTGGAGGTAGGTGAATTTGAACATAATGGAGTAGTGTAGGTTATTGCTGAGTCTGTTTGGTCTTTCCTTGGATTTACTTTGTTCCAAATTTTGCGCCAAATATAAAACAGTTCCTTTGCTGTATCATCTGCTGCCCATGCGTTTCCAGAAGCCCGAAATTCTCTTACTCTTTGACTTGACATGAATGGCTCAAAGTATAGTATTCTGGGCCAATATCTGTCGGCTTTTCTGCAGGTTCTTGTCTTGATGCATTATTCGTGCATTTTCTATAATCAACAGCCTCTGAATCAAATGGAAATATTCCACATTTCCTAAATCCATTTGAGATTATTTCCTTTTTTGCAGCCTTAAATGTGAATTCAAGAAGCGGTGCAAATGGGGTTTGGTTACAACACGGTTGCCGGTTTTCAACTTCTATAGATTAATGGAAAAATTTAAAAAAAATAAAATATAACACTCGAATTTTCAAAAAAAATAATTAAAAACCCTTTGATGTAAATTTCCATCATCATGCAGAGTTACTACTTGAGCTCAGTACTAAATAAATGAAACAACAAATTATTTTATTTTCTATTTCTTAAGATACCTTACAAAACAATTGTTTTTTTTATTGCAGCATAGATTGACATGACATTTACTGCATTTTATCGTGGAATACCCTATACATTGTGGGTATTTGCATCTAAGAGAACTACCCACCTCAGGAAAATGTTCAAAGCCATCTTTTCGAACTTCTTTTGGAGGTGGAGGAGCGTGGACCCCTTTCCTCCATTTTGCTTGCAGTTCTTGTTCAATGGAGCTACTGCTTGGACCCTCTTCTACCCTCTTCTTTACTGCATAGCACATAGGCTAATTCATTTCTAAATTGGCCCAATATTTCAGTACATTTCTTTCTTGCACATTTTTTTTTGTATATAATCCACAAATTGATGACTGCTAGATCAAATAAATGAAAAAGATACGCAAGTACCATTTTTTTGACCTTACTTGGACTCGATGTCTTCCCAAAAAACTGTCCATAAGATCAACTCCTCCCATGTGTTTATTATACTCATGAACTATGCGTGGGCAAGTAATTTCAACTTTTTGTTTCTTTGTCTTATCATACCTATTGACAGTAGTCACAGGCAATGCCGCAACATAGGTGGAACAAAGCTTAACCACCTTGTTGTCCTTCCAAGCAACACAAGTTATATCTACATCATCGCACGTAGCCCCCTTTTCTTCATAACTACCTCGAGGTATCGACTTCTTTGTAATGGCCCGAGCGGTTTGGCTGATATGTAGGTCGATGCAGATTGTGTGAGTCTTGAACTCGAGTAAAACTCGTACTACTTTATTCACTAACGCAGAGGTTACAATATTTACAAGAGCTTAACTTCAATACTTAATAATTAAGTACACTTCTTAACTGCTGGCAGTGGACTGACTGCCCAAGAGCTGTGGCAGCTATTTATATAAAGTGATAAGCGCTTCGAAGGTTTGAGAAGCTACCACTACCCTTAGTCAGCATTAGTCATGTCATTAACTAATGAGGGAGGAAATGTTGGTCATACATAACTTTCTCATGCTTAGTCACTACTGAATACAATTGATGATTAAACGAACTTACCTGTACGTGAAGTTCTATCACAATTATGTGAAGGTTCTCGTCCGAAAGATTAGCAATATACACATGTAGTTTCCCATAACACACGGCCATTTACACTAATTTTGGAGATCTGCAAAGGAAATCCTAAGAGAAAGTTTTTATTTGACACCTAGTTAACCCGCCATTCCTTTCCCCCACTTTCGTCATTTAGTTTGGAGTTATTTCTGAATATTTTATGCCAATTCGGGTGGGAGGGAGGGATTGCTAATCTTTCGGACGAGAACCTTCACATAATTGTGATAGAACTTCACGTACAGGTAAGTTCGTTTAATCATCAATTATATTCGGTTCTCGTCCTTCAAGATTAGCAATATACACATGTAGACCTTGAGAGAGATTATAAAATATTCAAGGGACAAAAGAAACTATAGTATGAAATGTAATTCATAATCAATATATTTTTTAATTTTCCCATTTGGGAACATAAAAAATTGAATATATGTACTTTATTCTTATAAATATAACATTAGCTATCGCTAAGTATTACTCTAGCAAAAGAATCATCATTGGCAGTTATAATTGGCCTATTATAAAATGTTGCAAAGGCGTTAGAGTTATCACTCCATCCAGCTGTACTTCGAATTTTATCAATTGAAACACCACGTACAAGTGCAGCTGAAGACGATGCGTGACGAGTGCTGTGTGCACTAAATATAGAAACATCTATACCACAATCACAAAGGGTGTTTTTTACCCATCTACTTAAAGTTTGTGATCCTATCGGCTTATGAGGATTACGAAAACTTAAAAATAGACTATCACTATTATTGCGTAATTTAATCGTACATTCAAGATAACATTGCAAGACTTTTCCAGGGCAAATAGATGGCTTTTCAGTAAAGAAAGGAATTACGAGCAAAGGTTGGAACGAACCCGACTTTGAAGTTTTTATCAGTTCTGGAATTCTGATTTCTATTTTGGTAGGCAATAATTTAATATTAGATACTTTAATACTAGCAAGTGTTTGTGCTCTGTGAGCTGTAATCAATGCGAGTAGTGTAACCAACTTTTTACTCAAGATTTTAAGATTTAATGTTTCATTTGGAAACCATGTTGATAGATGGTTTAAAACCTGACTGGTATCCCAAGTACAATTGTACTTAGGTACAGGCGGTCTAGTCCGATATATGCCCTTGAAAAATCGTCCTATTCTACAATCGTCTGCAATTTTATCCTTTAAAATTAAATTTAATGCTGATTTGTAACAATTGAGCGTGCTATATTGCGCGCCTTGATTATAAAGCTCAGTTAAAAATAGAATTATATTAGTAATCGATGTATCATATATATCCAGTTGGTGATTACAACAATATATAAACCACTTTTTAAGACAAGAGTTGTATTGCTTGTATGAATTTTCAGAAAGTGAAGATAGGCTTATCTGAAGTGCCTCAGGTGGTATACCACTTTTCAATAAGGCTGTCTGGATAACACTCCTGCCACCAGGGTAATCTTGGTGTGAACATCGCGCCCGCTGGAATGAGATATTATCAAATTTTTATCAGCTTTCAGCTCCAAGACTTCAGAAACAAGCAAGCTTTTAAAAAGCGGGTACCAAGGTTGCGTTGGCCACTTCGGTACCACCATAATTCCTTTGGCATTATCAGTAATAATTTTTCTTAAGGCTTTCAAAATCATAGTGAAAGGCGGGAAAGCATAAAAATAAAAGTTATCCCAGGAGATAGTGAAAGCGTCGATAGTCATCGCTTCGGGATCTCTGTGCCAAGAAACAAAACAATCACATTTTTTGTTTACCCTACTAGCAAAGAGATCGACAGTAGGCTCACCAAATTTTAATTTAATTAACTGAAAAGCAGAGTTTGAGAGTTCCCACTCAATGTCAGGGTGAGTACGTCGGGACTCTGTATCAGCTATCGTGTTTTTCTTAGAAGGGATATATGTTGCAAAAACCTGTAGCTGCCGCTGTTCACACCATTGCCAAAGTTGTTTTGTGAGATGGGTTAAATGTGGAAATTGAATGCCACCCATCCGATTAATATATGAAATAGCCGTAGTATTATCTATACGCAACAGCAATTGACAATTAGTAAGATCTTTGGCAAAGATTTTTATACCAAAAAATGCGGCCAAGATTTCCAAATAGTTGATATGTTTGGATTTCTCTTCCTCGCTCCACAAACCGCTAGCTCTCTGATTCTGGCAAGCTAAGCCCCATCCCGTAGTTGAGGCATCCGAGAAAATTTCTAGATTATAAGAATCATTTCTAATTTTGCACGATGGATTTTTAATTATTTTTCTCCACCAGAGCAAATCATGTTTTATATCAGTTGGTACATTCATAAAGCGATCATAATCGTTATGATTTTTCAAATTAAGATACTTGTAACGCTCGAATAATTTTGTATACAGAAACCCATATTGTACAGCGGGGCAGGCTGAAACTAAAAGGCCGACGAAACTAGCGAATTCACGTATTTTGCAACGTTTAGTTTTTAAGAATTTTTCTATTTCCGTTTTAATACGTGCTACCTTTTCTCTAGGTAAAGTAACCTGGAAGTTTTCTGAATTTATTATAAACCCAAGAAATCGACATATTTTGTTTGGGATGAGTGAGCTTTTTTCTTCATTAATTATGAATCCTAAAGTACACAATAGTTTTTTAGTGTCTGAAACATTTCTGGCACATTCTTCATAAGTTTGTCCTATTAGAAAATAATCGTCAAGATATTGGGTCGATAGGTAGCCTTTTAGTCGCAGCATTTTAACAATAGGCTTCATAATTTTCGTGAAAACAAACGGTGCCGTACTGAGACCAAATGGTAATACATTAAACTCATACAAAATATTGTCCCAGTAAAATCGTAGGTATCTTCTGTAATCAGGATGTATTTTTACAAAAAAGTAAGAGTCCTTAACATCGATAGTACTCATAAAGCAGTCTTTAGTTACTAGTTTCAAAGCTGTTCTCAAATCTTCTAATTTGAAATGTTCTGTATCTATAAATTTGTTCAGCGATTTTAAATTTAGATAAATCTTTGTTTACCATTTGGTTTCGGCTCGAGAAAGGTACTAGATATGTACTGATCATAACATTCTTGACATTTAGAAATAGCCCCTGAACGTAAAAGTTCACTAATGGATTCATCAAAGTACATTTTCTCTGTTTCAGAGAAGGTCGTCTTTTTAGGTACATATGTTTGCAACACAGGGCGTGCAAAAGGTATTTTATATCCCCTTATATATGATAAAATAATAGGGTCATTTGTTAATAATGACCATTTATCATAAAATAACGATAAACGTCCAGAATATTTTACCGTATCTAGCGACGGTTCTGGTTCACTCGTGGTGGCTGTGATGGTCTCGAAGACGTCACTGGCCGGTTCCTCGCTGGTGGATACGCAGGCTCCTTCACCGTCCGTTGAACACCTGATTGCCTGGGACCCGGTGGTGGACCCTTCCAGTTTTTTGACGTTGAAGGTCCAGGTCGTTTACCCGTAAATTGGATTTGCGGTTTCGGTGTTGGGGTAGGTTTCAATTCTGAACCTGACTTGCTTATCGCTTTAGCCGCTTTAAGCGTCTCGCCTAAATTTTCAGAAAATAAATACTTGTCAATTTTTGTTAATTGTAGTTGTGATTTCATCTCCTTCTTAAGTGTGAACATTACAAAGTTCTTCCTTGTGGTTGACTCCATAAACTGAGAGTCGCACAATATTCGTGCTGTGTCGAATAACAACTTAAGCAACTCAGAATTCTTGGTCTTTGATGACATTTGTAATGATATCGCTTGGCTTAGGCAAGATATTGCTGATGCTAGTTGTTTCTGCTTATTTTCCATACCTTTATCTCTTTTCACTATACTATCGGAAAGTGCTGCTTTTATTTCCGCATTTAAGATAGGAGGGTCCAATAGCGTACAGTTACTTGGAGTCAAGTACTTGGAGGTGAGTTCCTTACGCAATTCTTTCGTCAAACCTACGGTAGCGTAGTGTTTCAATCTAGTAGCTAAGTCATTATGGATTTCTTTTCCGTACGATTGTATTACGGAGGGATCCTCACCTAAAATTTCAAGCATTTCACTATCTAAAATATCAGTATCTGGGTCTGCGGAAGGGTCCGTAGATACTGAAGCAGCCGCCGCAGTTAATTCGGTGGGTTTCACAATAGTATCAGCCACACCAGGGTCCTGGTTTTCAACAGGAAGGTCGGGTACATTATCCACCGACACTGTTTCCGTTTCCAGGAGCTCAAGTTCTGAAACAGTTAAGAGACAGCTTCGGTAATGGCTGTCCGCAAAACCGTATGTTTAAAAAGTAAGAGGCAGTCCCGAATGGCAAGCATATATGGACAACCCGCAAACTTTAACAACAAAAAACAGGAAACTGATCCGGTATGAACAGTTCGCCATGTCTATTTATAATACTACTACGAGTATTTATTTGTATTTCACATTCATATAATCGAAATTTACTTTCATTTAAAAATCACAGAATGTGGGTAGGTTTTAGATGTATGCTTTGTACCTAACATGTTCTACATAAAACGTAATTTTATATTGTATCCCGTACAAATGAATGTCATAACAAAATGAAATGACAACAAAGAAAAATTGGTAGTTACTTTTTGTCTGCGTATAGCAGTGCATACAAAGGCAAAATACCATAATAACATGTTTACTTAACAACAGTAATCACAATTAAGTGAGCAATGCGTAAACGCATACATATGAACAAAATTTTTTTTTTTTTTTTGCACCTACCTTCTTTGTTTGAACCTTGAGGCGACTCAATCGCTGACAATGTTGGTGAACAATCACGATGTTTTCGTCGTCGTCGAAGTAATTTTCGTTCTAATTTTTTGATTTTCCTTTTTATGTAATCAGAATCGTCCTCGGTATGTCTTCTTTTAGGCATTTTACGTACTTTTACAAGCTAAAACTTCACTGCACTCGCGGAAAATAATTTTTTGCGTGCAATATGGCCGAGCACTAAAAGCGGTATGACGAAAGTGGGGGAAAGGAATGGCGGGTTAACTAGGTGTCAAATAAAAACTTTCTCTTAGGATTTCCTTTGCAGATCTCCAAAATTAGTGTAAATGGCCGTGTGTTATGGGAAACTACATGTGTATATTGCTAATCTTGAAGGACGAGAACCGAATATAATAATGATTTTAGATAACATTTCCTTTAAATTGATCACTCCAGGAAACAACTAACAATGAGTCACAAATGGAAATATTTAGGTACATTACACTTCCCCCCTTAAGAATGAAAACAATTCAACAAATTGTTTTCATTAAAACAAAATAATGACAATTAAAAACTGATAAATTAACTAACATTACACTTTCAAATGTCACAATTTTTTTTGTTAAATTTATTTTGTTCTTATTTGTGCTAATCGAATAGAACGTCTGAGAGGAGTTTTCACATGACTATCTGATCTTGTTGGTGGTTCTACATCATTCAATTCAATTTCAACATCTGTTGAATTTTCAGAAATATGATCTTTGTTTAGATTGAATGTTACACAATTTGTAATTCTACTACAACAATTTTTCGCATTTTCGATAGCCAATAATTTTCCATTAGTTTTACAAAAGAACTTTCTCATTATCAAATATTTTACAAATCGATATAGAAAATACAATCCAATTATTTTAAAAATGAAAGCAAAGTAATTGAAATATACATTGTTCGTTACTTTGTTATAAACACTTTCTTCTTCTAGATTATTTAACAGTTCATCAATCTTATCTATCTTATGGCTAGCTAAACTTAAACTTTCTAAATCTAATCTATCATGTAAATTTAATGGAATAAAATCTATTTTTGTCACATTCTGATTTTTTAGTTTTTTACAACAGTCATCTTCTATAATATTGATTGAAGGAAGGAAAGAATTATATCTACTTTCTAAACCAGAACTTTGTGTTTGTGATACAATATTTGCGGTGCATAATTATTAGAAGCTCAATGCTATGACAATTATATTTCAGCTGTTGAGGATTCTATCGAGCGCAATCCCAAACATTTCTGGTCATTCGTTAAGAGTAGGCGCAATACTAATGCTTTGCCAAATGTTATGACATCTATATTAAATGTACTACTATATACTATCTGTAAGGACACTAAAACTTATAAATGTACATTATCATATAAATTTACAATTTACACCTTACACACAGCTAAAGTCAATTTAATTGAATCGACTCACTACACAACCCAAAAATTGTACCAAACCTTACACACACTCAACCAGCCAAAACATGACGCAATTAAAAAAGCCATATTTTCTTACCATCAGTCATCGAATTTATTTAACCAATCGTTCAAGCTCTCACACAAAAATACCTTAGTAATACTGTACCTAAAATTATTAATTCATGCTACAGCAAACGCATACAACACATACATATTAATCATAGTGTGTAATCTAGATAAAGCCGAACCTTCTGCATATATTTACTATTTACAACACCTTCAGTCCTCTATTTACTCCTTGTATGATGGATAAAACAGATTATTTAATTCAAGAAATAGACAATGCAAATAACTTAAATGCTATTCAATGTCAAAGTGATGAATTATTAAATTACCTCACTCCGGGTATACCTCACTTCTCAATGATCACGCAAAACATAAGAAGTATTCATAAACATTCAAATATCGATGACTTGGACATAAATCTCAGTATGTTGCAACAAAAATTTGACTTAATTGTTTTGACAGAATGCCGTATAAACCCTAATAAACCGCTACCCTATAGACCTGACTATTTAACATATAACTCAACAAGGAAGGTAAACCAAAATGACGGAGTTGTGGTCTTCATTAAAAAATCAATTCAGCATTCTGTCAAAGAAATTCCTATTCACGGGGCATCGTGCTTAGAAATAGCCACAGCAAAAATTAATATATTTTGCATCTACCGACCTCCTGATGGTAAAAACCCTAAAAACTTTATTGAATCACTGGATACATATCTGAAATCGAACCACCTAAAAAATAGAAACGTTATGATAACTGGAGATATAAATATAAACATATTGGAAGGAAACGATGATATACATTGTATTACTTACCTCGACATGCTGGCGACCCATAGTTTACTTCCTGGTCATAGATTCAATACTAGAATAAACAGCTGTTTAGACCATATTATTGCAAATTTAGATCCAAAAGACTTTTCAGCTAAAATCGGAGTTCTAGACACGACAGTGACTGATCATAAAATGATCACCATGCACATCTATAACAAATCTAAACTCAATAAAGCACCAAAATTTAAAACTTTTACAAACTATCATGACGCTGTGACAAACCTACAATCAAACATGACTGCTGACCTAATGACCATAAAAGACCCCGATATCTTAACTACCAAATTAGTCAATTTAATTACTGAGTCCATAAATTTAAATACAAAAACTGTTAAAATCCCGGGTAGTAAGAAAATAATCAAACCGTGGATTACACCAGGAATATTGAAATGCATTAAAAATAGGAATAGCTTACAAAAAAAAGTGCGACTGAATGAGGCAAATGAAATCTTAAAAATTACATATCGCAGATATAGAAATTTCTGTAACAACCTGATTAAAAAGCTGAAAAGAAACTATGAAAGAGACATGTTAGATAAAGCTAAATCAAACAACAAAACACTATGGAACTGTATTAAAACCATAACAAATCTAAACAAACAAAAATCTTCTAATAAAGATCTTCTAAACTTAAAAGATAGTCCATTGGCTTCCGCTGAATACATAAACTCATACTTTAACAGCGTAGGTAAAACACTGGCCGAAGCAATACAAAATGATCCCATTAGATTTAATGCCTATATTTCTTCACTACCTTCTCAATCTAACTCAATCGGCATAATTGTACCCGAACTCTCTGAAATTGAAACAATCATTACTCACCTTAAAAGTGAATCAGCAGCCGGCTCGGATAATATTCCTACGAAGTTTGTAAAAATGGCCATAAAAGATGTGGTGCCCGTAATAACCCATCTCTCTTGTTTAATTTTCCAGCAAGGCACATTCCCACAGTTACTAAAAAAATCAATTATACACCCAATATTCAAGAGTGGCAACAGAGACGATATTAACAACTATAGACCTATTGCGGTACTGACAGTAATTTCTAAAATCATTGAAAAATTAATCAATAATCGGCTTGTTAAATTTTTGAATTCTTATGATATACTATCTAAAGCACAGTACGGCTTTCGCGAAGGCATTGGCACAGAAGACGCTATTCTCGACCTTACTAAAACTATAACTAAATATTTGGATGACAAAAAGAAAAGTATGTGTATATTCCTCGATCTAAAAAAAGCTTTTGACACCGTCTCTGTTCCCATCCTACTTCGAAAGCTGGAAAAGATGGGTATAGGGGGAACCTTCCTGGACATTCTTACTGACTATCTTAATGGCCGCACACAGCGAGTTAAACTCGACAACGACACGTGGAGTACTGACATCTTCACCACCAATTACGGCGTCCCACAGGGCAGTGTGTTAGGGCCTACCCTTTTTCTCATTTATATAAATGACCTCACTGACTTAAATCTGACTAACGGATATATTATTTCATACGCAGATGATACTGCGTTACTTTTTCAGGGCGACGACTGGTCAGGGGCTTTCGCTAATGCTGAAGCCGGGTTGCGTAGAGTCATCAATTGGCTCGTACGTAACGTACTGACACTAAATATGGCAAAGACAAACTACATTACGTTCTCAATTTATGATTCTACGCAGCCAGGTAATGACTTTATACTTACTGCCCATACTTGTACTAACGTTAACAATGAAAATTGCAATTGTGTTGCTATTGACCGAACTGATTCCACCAGATACCTTGGTGTTATTATTGACAAAAATCTTTCCTGGTATCCCCAACTTGAAGTAGTAGCAACACGGGCAAGGAAACTAATATGGTTGTTTAAGTATCTACGTAATATCTCTAACAAACAACTTATAACATACATTTACACAACCCTTGTTCAGTCTATTTTATTGTATTGTGTAACTGTCTGGGGGGGCACATTTAAAACTAAATTTAAATGTATCGAAATTGCCCAGAGAGTTATCTTAAAGGTCATGCTGCGTAAAAGGAAACTATATGGTACCTCTAAATTATATAATGATGCAAATGTGTTATCGGTCAGACAGTTATACATATTACAATGTGTTTTAAAGATCTTTCGATCAGTAGCAAATGTTAGTGATGCACGTGCCTTACAAGATGATCTTCTACGTCTTGATAACTATTGTTTACTCAACAAGCTGGATCTTAATCCATTAAAATGTTCCTGTATCTCTTTTACGCGAAAAGTTAAGCCCAACATTTTTAACTACATCTTAAAAAGTCATGCTCTGCAACGGATGTCTGAGGTGCGTGACCTAGGGATTATTCAGGATTCCAAACTTATATTTGATTCACACATTAACACTATAGTTAAAAAAGCAACCAAAGCTTTGGGTTTTATAATGCGAATTTCGAAAGACTTTAAAAACATGAAAACATTAAAAATTCTATATTGCACCTATGTACGTAGCAGCCTTGAATATGCTTCGCAAGTATGGAACCCATCATACAATGTTTACATTAATAGGTTAGAGCGCGTTCAGAAAAGATTTTTCCGTTACATGAATTTTCGTAACAAAATATATTTATCAAACTATTTTGAAACATGTCGTAAATATCACATTCTTCCCTTACAAGAGCGACGTTCAATAGCGGATATTCTCTTTTTAATTGGACTTGTTTTAGGCCAAATTGACAGCCCGCAATTACTATCTAAATTAAATTTCTATGTCCCCAACAGGATGCGTCGTCAAAATCCGGTCTTCTCTCTTCCCTCTGTAGGTACTAATTATAGGCAGAATAGTTACCTGTGGCGAGTCTGTCATAACGCCAACAAATTGCAAGACATTGATATATTTTCCATGTCTGAGGCTCGAGCAAGAATGGTGCTCAGTTCTAAATTCTTTTATAATATTTAATTAATTAATTAATATATTTCGCATAGTGGTGAGCTTGATTATATGGTTTGTGTAAATTAGGTTTAATTCATATAATTAGTTGTTGTTTTTCTTTTATAATACTGGTATTAGTTTTTTTCTCCTGTGTGTTATATTTTACTTGTATCATCTGCTTATCTCTCGTCAATATTGTGTTGCTCAAATTAACTTATTTAAAACTTTCTTTGTTCGATAACATTTGACTATTATGATACTATTAGTGAAAACTTTTAATTGGCCGTATTATAGTTATTCTGTTTATATCTTAAGTCATCTTGTGCTGTAAGTTTTCCTTGATATATAAATAAATAAATAAATAAATAATAACTGGATGCAATGCGTTATTTTTTGCAAATAAAATAGCATTTATTATTGTTGAAATTTCTTCGGTAGTGATAAGAGTCAAAAGTGATAAATGTTCATCAATGTTTTGTTTTAATTTTATCTAATGACTTTAGTTTTGTATCTTTAGTACAATTTGTCAAAACATCAAAATTTTCATTAAATATTTTTTAATTTTTAGCTAATTCTGAAATAGAATTAAGTTCGTAAGTTTTAATTATATTATTTTGGGATTTCATTAGTGATATGACATCTAGTTAATTTTTATGTACATAAACTACTAATAGCATCGTCATACTTGATAGCATCTTCTACGTCCAAAGTTCCAAATAATATTTTAAATACGTATCCTACTCCATCAATAAGGGAACGTTTCACTCTACGAAATGTGCTACTTTTTCCTGTTAATTCAATAAGAACATTTTCTTGATTATGTAATTGCGGAATTAATTGTTCAAGTACAATAAGCGAAGTTTGGCAAAGAGAGAATTTACTTAATTTTTTGTATATATCTGAAATATCTAGATACCTTATCAGATTCCATTCACTATCAAAATGATTAACTTTTCCTATATGTTCATAGTAAATTCCTCCTTTATCTATTGTAGTTATGTTAAATAAGTTTCCTCCTAATACTGTTTCGCAGATCAACCTGCATCAATGAATCGTCTTTTAATCTATCAAACTATCTTAATTTGCTAACTTTAAACGATTGGTATGTACTTTTACTTTCTTTCTACCTACTAAAATTGTAACATTTACAGGTGAATTAATTTCTAAAACCTCGAAGGGACCTGTGAATTTTTGTGACAATTTCTTAGATCGTCCAGGTTTAATTGCTTCATTACTGAAGTAAACTTTATCTCCTATCTTATAACTTTATAATTTACATTTTTTGTCATAAATTGGCTAATTAGTTTCCTTTGATTTCAATAAGTTTTCTCTAGCAATTTCTCTTGAAGTTCTAAGTTTCAAGGTAAGATGGTTTACTTCCAAATAATAATTCATATGGTGTGAATTTTGTTGATGTATGAACCGAAGTGTTATAAGAAAACATAGCAAAATCTATCCACATATCCCAATCAGTTTGATCTTCATGAATGTAATGTCTTAAGCATTCGGCTAATGTGGCATGACTTCTTTCTAGACAACCGTTAGATTGTGGATGATAAGCTGTTGTTTTTATTTGCTTAACTTTAAACAATTTGTAAACTTCTTTCATTAAATTGGACAAAAGTCTGTGCCTTGATCAGTTAAAATTGTTTGAGGAATGCCAAATTTACAAATAAAATATCTAACAAATGTGTTCGCTATAGTAACTGCTGTATGGTCTGGAATAGGGTAAGCCTGTGAAAATTTAGTTAGATCATCTTGCAGGGTTAGGATGAATCGATTTCCATTTTCAGTTAAAATAAACGGTCCGACAATATCAAGACTGACCTTTTCTAATGCTTTGTTGGCAGTACTAGTGATTATCGTTGGTTCTCTATGTTTCTTTCGCACTAGTTTGTTTTTCTGGCAAGACTCACAAGTCTTAACAAATTGCTTAATATCGTTTTTCATATTAGACCATTTGTAATATTCTTTTATTTTCTTATAAGTTTTGTGGTAACCTGTACGACCACCAATTGGATTTGAATGCAGTTCTTTTAATATTTCTGTTATTTGATTAGGTTCCGGAGTTATAAGTGTCGTTTTATGTATTGTAACTTTAATTTCCCTTCCTTTAAATATAAATCTCATAATCATTCCCAATTTATTCCAATTTAATTTGTCATAGCAATCACTTAAATGAGTGAGATGCAATTCCTTTTCTTTGTTTTGCAATAAATGCTATTTAATATTGTTAATCGAGTTAAAATAATCTTCATATGTAGCCTTTTCCCAATAATGCTTTTTTACACAAGTATAATAATAATTTATATCCTTTTCACGAAACATTGCAAAAAAAAGAAACTCAAACTCAAAACATTTATTTGCTTGAAACATGGTAACATTTAGGTGTTAAATTATTGATCAGGGCACAGGCATGTTCCGCCAAGACTGGCATGCAAAAATTTCAATTTATACACAGATTAAATTCTTAAACAATAAAAGTTAAAAAAAATAACTTTCATGCATAACAATCATCAATCATTAATATACAAATAAACAAGAAAATTATATTTAAAAAAAATTATAATAATAATAGTCCTCATTATGTCTTATTTAATGTCATACTTATTTAATTTTAAGAATCTAAAAAATCTTTAATATTATAAAATGTTGACTGTTTTAGTATAAGTGTCAGTTTATTTTTAAATAATGTTAGTGGAAGCTCTTTTAATGCTGATGGAAGTTTGTTATATATCATTATGGCCATCGGATAAGTGCTTCGGCTAAACATTGCACATTTCATTTCTGGGAGGACCAGTCTTTCTTTATTTCTGACATTGTAATTATAAGCACCGTCTACCGTTTTAAAAAAAGCAGGATGGGTTTTAACAAAAACTCCAGCCTCTAAAATGTACATTGAGACTAATGTAAGGACATTGAGTTCACGAAACAACGGTTTGCAAGAATCTGTGGGTTTTGCACCGCAAATCGCTCGTATGCACTTTTTTTGCGCTATAAAAGCTCTATCCATATTTACAGAGTTTCCCCAAAGCAACAGACCGTATCTTAAGATCGAAGCAGCGTAGCCGTGATATGCGGTTAGAGCTAGTTTTCTTCCGGATGCTCGATTCAATTTGTATAGAGCGTAAACAAAACTGTCTAATTTTTTGCGTACCTCATCTATGTGAGATTTCCAGTTAAGGTGCCCATCAAGATTAATGCCCAAAAATTTAATATTTTCCGATTCCTTAATTAAAATATCATCGTGCTTAATAGTTACATCCAGAGCCACATTATTGTAATTTTGAAATTGGACATAAGTGGTTTTTGATAAGTTAATTTGAAGGTTGTTTGAATCTAGCCAATCAACTACAGATTTAACTGTATTGTTAGCATCCTGTTCTATGTTATCCTTACTGTTAGTTATAACTATCGATATATCATCGGCAAATAATATTGATTTGTGATTAGTAATGTCAGGTATATCGTTAATATATAAAAGAAAGAGGAGTGGCCCTAATATGCTACCCTGTGGAACGCCTGATGCATTTGTTCTAATGGAAGATTCGTATGAAACTATTTCTCTTCTTTCATTCAACCTATTCACTTGAACAAGTTGCCTTCTATCTGACAGGTAACTCTTAAGCCAGTCATATGATGGGCCTCTAATGCCGTACTTTTCACATTTACCTAACAGCATTGAATGGTCAACGAAGTCAAAGGCTTTTGACAAGTCAAAGAAAATTGCTATTAGCGGTTTTCTTTTGTTTATATGCTCGATTATGTGTTTAATTAAGTTAAAAGCGGCTAGTGTTGTCGATTTTTTTGGCTGAAAACCATTTTGCTCATGTCTTATAATGTTAAACTTATTGAAACAGCTCATGAGTCTTTTATAAAATACCCTTTCATAAACTTTTGGGAATATCAAAATGAGAGCAACCGGTCTGTAATCGGTCATTAGGGTTTTTTTTCCTTTTTTGTGCAGAGGTTTAACGACATAGAGTTTGAGATTTTCAGGGAATACTCCATGTTCAAAGGATTCATTTATTAGAAAGTTTAGTACGGGTGCGATTAAGTCGGCGCAAGCTTTTATAATTTTTGTTGCTATCCCATCCGGCCCAACAGCATTTGTATTTTTCAGACTAAGAATTGTTTTAAAGATTTCATCTGCACTGCAAGGAATAAGAAATAGAGAACTATTAGTAGTTTCTATTGTGTTTCCAATTTTGGTTGTGTTTTGTTTATTATTTATATTTGTCATGTCAATAAAAAAGTTATTGAATATTTCGGCTATAGCAGTGGGGTCACGAACAATTTTATTATCTACTTATTATTTTTATACGTATTTATAATTTCCCACACTTTTTTACATTTATTTTTTGCATTTTCAAGTTGGCCTTGATGTGTTTTCCTGTGCGACAAATCGATGCACTTTCTCAATAGTTTTGAATATTTTTATCATTTAGTGTTTTATTTTTGTAATATATATTTCTTAACTTATTTTTTGTATAGCATGACTTCTTAAGACCTTTTGTGATCCACGAGCTAGACACTTTCTGGCTGATTTTTACTCTATACCGTGGAAAACATAAATTATAAAAGAGTGTAAATATGGAATGAAAATTGTTAAAAGCTTCATTTGAGTCTGGGGCTGAGTAGACTTCTGACCAGGACATGCTTTCCAAACATTCTCGGAATTTTCTAACGTTATCTGAATTATAATCTCTCTTGAAAATATACCAATGGCTTTGTTCCTTTGTTTTGTTCTGTACTTTAAACATTAAAGTTTGACCTGTATTATGGTCAGACAAACCAAGTTCATGTGTTCTGCCTTTTGCGTCCACAATATTACTCACGATCAAGTCGAGGCAAGAGTTTTGTCTAGTGGGCTCGTTAATGTGCTGTGTCATGTTGAAAGCCTTTAGAATATTTCTAAATTCTTTCACAATATTATTTTCTTTTAATGTGTTGATGTTGAGATCGCCTGCTATAATTACTTTTCTATTGGTTCCAACGACAAATTTATGGAGAAGTAAGTTAAATTTGTCAAAAAAGACATCAGTTACCTTTGTTGGGGTTTTATGAGTATATACACACATAATAATACAATTCTCTTCAGGCAGTTCAATTGCACAACACTCAAATTTTTCCGCAATGGCTAAACTATCTAAGTTAAGTATTTTATAGTCTATATGATTTTTTATAAAAATACAGACACCTCCCCTTTTCTTTTTCTCCCTGCTGAAAGACGTTACCAATTTAAAATCATCTAGGTGAATGTTCCCTTCAAGTCCTTTCAACATAAATGTCTCTGAAAGACAAATTACGTCTACATTTATTTTCTCAGAATTAAGATTGCTTAGGCATAATGTAAGTAAATCAGATTTAGCCATAATGCTGTGAATGTTTTGATGAAGTATGCATAAATTATCAATTCTATTTTTTGCTTTAATGAAAAAACTTTTTTGAAATCTGGTTTACTAGTTCTGGACGACGGAACCCATCTGGGCTTTAGCTGAAAATAATTTGTTATATTTTCTTGGTTTGGTACTTTTTTATCTCATCATGTGCCTTGCATGTGGAAATTTTTGCAAAATACGATGTAATTGTCATTTGTTTTAATACAGTCGATTTTTCTGGGTAATTTGTACAATTTAGCTTTGATTGGCGATTGAGTCTACTTGCATTTTGTAAGTGTCTTTTTACGCTGCAATCATAATCTATGCAGTCTATATTATAGTTTAATTTATGACATAAGGTAGATTGGCATGCATCAGCCTGAACAAAGGTACATTTGGTAAATTGTTGACAAATTAATTGTATTTCCCTGTTCAACATTGTTCCACTTAAGTATTTACAATTAGAGGCACTCAGTACTAGTACATAGTTATTTTTGAATTTCTTTAATAAGTTATAAAGTTCATACTTAACAATCAACGGATTTTGATCGTCTTCACCTAATGACACAATCATTTTATCTCGTTCTCCTATGAGCTCATGCTTGCAGTCTTGGAGTAAAATATCAGAAGTGGCACCCGGTTTTGTGCATGAAGTTATCAGATATTCCTCGTACTTTGAGTTTTGCCTAGAGTCGATCAAAGCCGCGCTCATTCCCACGCATCTTTGTCCTCCAACAATGTAGATTTTTTGCTTGGTTTTTCTATCTTGTGTTCGAATAGACTTAATGCTTAGAGTCTTTTGTATCATCGTTCACTCAGGAATCCGTTTGCTTTTCCTTTTCAAAGCTTTTCTGAATTATCAAACCATCTTTGTTCATAATCTGATCTGTTTCATTATTATCCAAGTTGAAGTCAGGGTTATTATTACTAAGACAATCTTTAGTAACCGTTATATTGTCTCGTTTTGTACTGGATGATGATTTACAGATTCCTAAAAGCTCGTTAATCTTTTCCTGATGTTCAGCAACTTTCTCATTTAATATATTCTTTTCGAACATTAGATTTTTAATGTCTTTATATGCACTTTCTAGTTTTGCCTCTAGATATGTTATTTGATTTTTCATTTCAACAACATCTTCACCTGTTGCTCTAGTTGACAAGTCAGGTAGACTGTTTGCTTTTCCTGAACAGTTTGATGACAATGACAAAAACGAGTTATTCTGGTCAAAATCATCTATTGTGGCGTTAAAGGAGTTATGTTTCCTCTTTTTACGATGTGTGACATAATCGGAATCCATAATTTAGTGTTCGGTATAAAATTATCGAATTTTGTTGTACCAACGATTAATGTTGGAATATTAATAAAAAAAAAAAAAGTTTTTGAAGATGGGGCTCGAACTCGTCACTTCTTTGACTGAGGTCAGGTTGTCCGAAACGCTTAACTACTCGGTCACAGTTGATTCTGATAGAAGCTCCGAATTTAGGTTCCACACTTAACTAGTTCGACCCGTTAGAATAACAAATCCGGTCTGACACTAATGAGTAATGAATCACGTTGTTGTTTGTTATTCACAGTCACTGTTCAAAGGTTATTTGAGAATGGTTTTAGACTTATTTTGCACTGAGTTTTTCATCAAATTACACTTTTATTATATTAACATGTGGCAGGTTAAATTGTCCTTAGATATATATATGAATTAAAAAGATTCACGCACTTTTTCCACTATTTAAAAATAAACACGGTTTTGAGTTTAGTAACACATCCGACTCGACCAATAGCCGGTCAACTGTCAAATTCATTTAGTTGCAAAGTAACATTTTTATTTATGTGATCAAATCGAGTTGTTAACTTCCTTAAGTTTTCATCGTTAATTTTTTCGTCTTTAGACATAGGAATCACGATATTTTTTGTTACACGTGAGATTTCGTCTTGAGTTTCTTCAACATTATTATTTATAATAATGGTTTTATTAGAGGTTTGTAAGAAATCATTGTATTTAATCAAACAAATTTGTTCACGTTCGTTGAGAAATCGTGTTCTACTAAGCGAGTCCATTCTGAGTAAAGTTTTCGAAAAAATAATTTTAAATCAATTATTGTCTCATTTTAACTTCAATAAGTTGCTTCATTGTGAACAATATGGATTTACTAGAGGGAGGTCAACTACAGATGCAGGAGTTGCTTTAGTCAAGCACATATTTGATGCTTGGGAAGAAAAGCAGGATGCATTCGGTGTTTTTTGTGACCTCTCTAAAGCTTTTGATTGCGTTAATCATGAAACCCTTTTATGCAAATTGGCTCACTGTGGAGTTAGGGGCAAATCTTTGGCGTTATTAAAGTCATACCTTAGTGATCGAATTCAAAAGGTAGATATTGACAGAGTAAAGTCAGCTGGAGCATGAGTTACAATGGGCGTCCCACGGGGCTCCATATTGGGGCCTTTATTGTTCTTAATATACATAAATGACCTTCCTTATTTAGTTAAAGGCTTATCTGAGATAGTGCTATTCGCTGACGACACGTCACTTATTTTTAAAGTTAATAGACATAAAGATATCCTTGATGATGCGAATGTAACTCTATCTATGATTCTTGATTGGTTTACTGCGAATAATTTAGTTTTAAATGGGAAAAAGACAAAATTTATAAAATTCACATTACCAAATGTAATTCAAGTAGATGCTGATCTACTTTTGCAGGGGTCCAAGCTAGAGTTAGTCAACAAAACGAAGTTTTTAGGCATTACTTTAGACTCTCGTCTTCAGTGGGGTCCCCACATAGAAGGCCTTTGTGGTAGACTAAGTTCAGCCGCATACGCTGTTAGACGGATGAGGCAAATTACTGATGAGGATCTGCTAGATTGGTGTACTTCAGTTATTTTCACAGCATTATGTCATATGGTATGTTGCTGTGGGGTATAGCTGCAGATATAAACGCAGTCTTTGTTTTGCAGAAGAGAGCAATTCGAGCTATTTACAATATAAAGCACCGGGATTCATTAAGAGAAAAATTCAAAGAAATTAATATTTTAACAGTTCCTTGTGAATTTATTTACCAAGTTATTAAATATATCAGAAAAAATATCGATGCTTTCCCAAGGCTCGGTGAGCATTACGATATAGACACTAGGAAGAAAAATAAACTGGCTTTTCCAAAAATACGACTTGCAAAAGTAGGCACCTCTTTTGTAGGACATGGTATAAGATTTTACAATAAACTTCCAAAGGAGTCCTTTTCAGAAAATAAGTTTAAATTATATATTAAGCAGGGACTCTTGAGAAAAGCACATTATAAAATCAATGACTATTTGGACGATAATGATGCTTGGTGTCATGAGAATATTGATCCTAGCCATAATACTACTGTTCGTTAATTTTCTAACTGATTTGTGTTTTTCAAATCGTTTCTTTTATGTGGACTAATATTTTTATTTTGTTTTTTATTTTTATTTTGACATTTCTTTTTACGTATTGACATAAACATTTTATAACTTAAACTTAGCATTTACGTATTAGTTGATAATCTGACTATAAAAAAAATATAAGCTATATGAGACAGGTAGATGATGTTTTGCTTAGTATTTTAACTTACTACCTCATTAGACAGGTAGACTAAGATGTATTTTTTTTCCCGTCGTGAAACAATTTCCTTCTGTCTTTTATATTTTTATCCTTTAGTTATTATAGTTTAATACATTATTTTGTATAATTTTGTGTAAGTTAAAAAGACTGTAACAGTATTAAGCCATATTGAAAAAAAAAATACTGATAATACTGATTAAAAAAAAAGACATGATCTTGCTAAGTTTCTTGCCCTTCTTCTTAGCAAGATTAATCGAATGGGCGGATTTAGGCATTAAATCTATTAATAGTTTATTTATCTATAATAACTTATTTATTCATTGCATTATGTAAGTATATACAATATTTTAATTTTTTACTTAAGTGAGTATATATAAGGTGTAATCAAAATATCTGCCACGGCTGTAATGGGAGAGTGTATTGTGTATATAGAAAAGAATAGTAACGATATTTTATTGATCTAACGTCATAAATTTTTTCATACAAAAAAATGTGCGTATAAATTTGAATTGATTTAGTTGTTTGAAACCGTCCCGTAGTAACTTAGCTGTTGCCGCATCGCCATTTCATTTCGCAACTCAATGAAGCCACTCCGTACTGTTGCCATATTTATCAAACAAATGCCGCCCCGGTCCGCGCCGGCAGCTCGTCATTCATTCATCAAAGCGCAAGCCGACGACGGCCTACCCCCCTCCCGCCTGCACTACCCCGTTCGTCGCACGCGCTTGTGTTTGTGCCTCAGTTCGCTATTATCAGTTCGCGCATCCGTGCAGCTTCATACATTTGTCACAGATTTCTACGGGAAAAACCGCGTGTTGAAATTGAAAAAAACCCAGCATTTCATTTCGCAAAACGTCAATGAAGCTATTCATGCAAACTTACAAACAATACCGCGCGTCGGAATCGTTCGTCAAAGCGAGGCCGAAGACTCCCCTGCCCCACCCGCACCCCGTTCGTCGCACGCGCTTGCTTTTGTTTTTGTGTGCCCCGCCCGCCCCAGTTCGTTGTTATCAGTGGTCAGCGAGGTGTGAATTGCGCGCGCATTCGTTAAAAATGCCTCCCAGACGACGATATTCAAATCAAGAATATGTTGAAATGGTATATCGCGAGTGCAATAACATAACCACGCATGCAGCGAACTTATGCCAGCAGGGGTTTGGTGTGCGAATAAGTCCTCATACCATTCTGGACGCCGTGTACACGGCCCCTTTGACCCGCCTCCGGTTGACGCAGAGAAGAGGAAGTGTTGGACTTCTTCCGACGTCATCCTCTTGCGAGCACCAGAGACGGGGCTAGAGTCTTCAACGTGAGCGACAACTACGTGTGGCAACTTCTAAATCGGGAAGGGCTATACCCTTACCACTTTACGAGAGTACAAAAATTGCAGCCACAGGACTACGCGGCTCGCCTCGCGTTCTGTCATTTGATTCGAGAAGAACGCCGCAACATTCTGTGGACTGACGAGTCACAGCAAAAACATAGCGATTCTTACACTAACTTGACTGTCCGTAGCCTGTTTTAAGTGTGATGGGGAGTTAAGCATCTTATTACGTCAGTTTTTTTATCTGCAGTAAGCTTGGTGGAATTCAGTAACGGGTAAGTAAGTGCAATTTTTAGCTTTTTCCTGCGTATTATTGTGTAACTAATAGATTCAGATAGTTACGTTACGAACTGGTCAGCTGATTTCAGAGTTCATTGACAGAACAGTTAGAAAGAGATAGCAATTGTTTTCATTGACGAAACTACACTACGCGCGTAGTTTGTGAACCACGTTATGCAGAATAAAGCAAATTTTAATTTCACTACTTTATCTTCTCAAATTGATTTAACGATTCCGGGGTACGAAATTTATGCATTATTGTAATCTATAAACATAATAGTATCTCCTATTTCATCCGTGGCAGGTATTTTGATTACACCTTATATTTTTGGGCATTATATTTATTTATGGTCTATTCAGTTTATTTATCAACTTATTTATTAATTGCATTATGTATAATAATATTATTATTCCAATAAGTCTTTATTTTATGCATGTGTATAACTTTAGTGGCCCAACTTAAATAAGGTTTTTTCTTTATATATATTTCCCGTAAGTATCATATTTGTTTCATTATAAAATATTATTTTTATACAGATTAGATTTGACATGTAAAACATATACTTTATGTATCTATTTTACAAATAAACATTTTGAATCTTTTGAATCTTTGAATCTTTTACTATTTAACTTTCCTGGTTTATAAATGGGTGCTCTTCAAGGAAAAGTCTCCATCTAATAATTCTCGAATTGTCGTTTTTAGGATTGAGAATAAATGTTATTGGTTTGTGGTCTGTGATCATGTTAAATTTTCTTCCATATAAATAAGGATGAAAATGTCTGATGCACCAAATTATAGCTAAAAGTTCTCTTTCAGTCGTTGAATAATTTTGTTCGGCTTTATTGAGAGTTCTACTAGCATAAGCTATAGGTAGGTCTTTGCTGATTAATCCTTGTGATAAGACACCAGCGATTGCAAAGCCACTTGCATCAGTTGTTAAATTAAAAGGTTGACTGAAGTCTGGATAAATCAAAACAGGCGGTTCGCAAAGCTTTTTCTTTAAACTTTCAAACGAATGCTGTTGTAAGCTAGTCCAACTGTTAGATCAAGGGCGGCTGCGGGTTCGAAGGAGCTAACCCTTGACCGTGGTGGCAAATGAAACGATGGTTGATCTGTTGACGAACTTGGTTTGATTTTAATCGTGCTATAGTCCACTGAATTACAGTTATTTGAGACAACAAGTCTATTCCGCCAGATGAAGATATAATCTACATGGGAGATATAAATATAGACTTGCGGAAAAGTGGCATAAATACTATAATTACTAGATACGAACAGTTATTAAGTGGATATGGATTGCAGTGCGGCATCAAGGATTATACGCGAGAAGAAATAGTGAAAGGAAAACTAACTAAATCATGTATAGATCATGTGTACGCAAGGTTTATTTGTGATAGTGTACGTAGTCAGCTGTTGACGTGCAAAGTATCTGATCATTACCTAATAGGTATCGAGATACAAAGTACATTTATACAGGATAGCGGTAAGACTTTGCGGACTGTGCTAAATTGGTCGTTAGTAAACTGAAAAACTATGAGTGGGAAAAATTGCTTGACATGGAGTGTCCGATAAAACTGTATGAAAAAATGTGTGACGTTTTTAGTAGCATTTATCATGAGTGTTATATGGATATTTATAGTAGTAATAAACGGTGCAAAGAGTGGATGAACAAAGAATTGATAAAATATATAAATAAAAAAGATGAATTATTTAGACAGTGGAAATCTTATATTTATTTATATATTTATTCTTAATGTACACAGAAAACATATTAATAAAATATACACTTGAAAAGCTATGTACAATGGCGCGCTTATCTCAATAATGAGATTTCTTCCAGCAGACCAAGGGTGGATGAGATATATAAGATATAAGTAAGGTATTCATAATGTGCACATAATAATACTTCCACAAAAACAAGATTAAGATAGTACCTAAAATATACAAACAAGTAAAAAATACATACAATAAACTACATAAAATGTACATACATATACCTACACAGTATTAATAAATAGTATCCTATCAATAAATATATAATCATACATATATATATATATATATACATATATTATATACATAATATGTATACCAGGAGGATAGGTTAACGGAGATAGTGCTCTTTTATTTTCCTTTTGAATACACCAATGGAAGGACTGTCTCTGATAGTATGAGGAAGAGAGTTCCACAGTTTGATGGATTGTACAGTAAATGATTTTCCATACGCTGCGGCGTTATGAGAAGGTGTTTTTAAAAGTGAGAACGTGTTAGACCTGACTTGCTTGTCTCTAAGGAAGATATACTCATAACGATCGCGGAGGTATGGAGGAGAAGTGGGACTGTTTAAAATGTTGAAAAGGCAACAAAGGATATTAACATTTTGACGCTGTTTGAATCTTCACCAAATAACGCAACATACAGATTAGAATATACGCGATTTAGGAATAAAACCTCTAAATTAATAAATGCTGCTAAGAACAACCACAGAAAAAAAGTTATCAAGGATTGTAAAACAGATATTAAAAAGGTATGGGAGAACATAAATAATTGGCTTGGGAGAAAAAAAAGTAGCTTAGATAATGTTATTATGAAGTACTTAGGAAAATATGAGGAACTAGAAAATATATGTGATAATTTTGCGAATACTTTTACTGGAGAGATACAAAATATTAAACATAACTGCGACAAAAAATTTCTCAATAGGTCTGGATATGTAGAAGAAGCACCTATGTCTTTTTATTTTAGAAAAGTAAATTCCTACCACATTGAAAAAATAATAGATAATATTGATATTAACAAATCACCAGGTTCAGATGGAATTAGGATGATAGATATTAAGGCCATTAAAAGTTTAATAAGTCCCATAATTGCAAAATTCATCAATTTATGTGTCTTAACAGGTATTTACCCAGACAATTTAAAATTAGCTATAGTTAGGCCGATATATAAACATGGTAGTCACCTAGATTATACAAATTACCGACCGATTGCGATACTGTCAACTATAAATAAAATAGTTGAAAAAGTAATTGTAGGGCAAATCTCAAGTTTTCTAGAAAAAAATAAAATTATAAGTAATGTGCAACATGGATTCCAAAGAAATAAAGGAACTAACACCGTCCTTTTTGAATTTACAAATGAAATAAATAGTTGTCTTGATAGAAAAGAACATGTTTTGGCACTGTTTATTGATTTCAAAAAGGCATTTGACAAGTTGGACCATGAAACGTTGCTAACGGCCATGGAAGAGTGTGGAGTACGTGGTCCAGTGAGCTTGTGGCTTAGGAGTTACTTAGAATCACGAAAAATCAGGGTTAAAATAAACAATGCAAAAAGTAAAGAGTGTGACGTCATGCTCGGAGTTCCAACTGGCTCGGTATATGGTCCAGTCGGGTACATAATGCATGTCAATAGCATGAGTAACGTTGTTCGCAATTGTAAAGTGTATATGTACGCTGACGATACTTGCATTATGTACTCGGGGACAGATCCAAAGACAATAGAACAGTGCGTACAACAAGACTTTGATAATATTTTAAAATGGTCGCATGACAACGGAATAATATTAAACGCTCAGAAAACGAAATATATACATATAAGATCACAAAGGGCTACTATTAAAGATATACCGTTTCAAATAATAGGTCATACATATGATTGTTTACATCAAGACTATATAAACTGTAATTGCTTGAACATGGAAAAGGTAAACAAAATTGAATACTTGGGGTTAACAATAGATAAAGATCTAAACTGGAAATATCATATAATAAAAGTTTGTAATAGACTACGAATATTGTTAGCAAAGTTCAATAATCTCAAGTATTTTGTAAATCGTTCTGTTTTATACTGTGTCTATCATGCGCTTGTAGAACCGGTTTTGAGCTACGGATTGGCCAGCTATGGGAGAACTTTTCCTACATACTTACATGAAATAAAGAAACTACAAGGGAGATTTTTGAAGTGCCTAGTTAGTAAAAAAGAAAAGTTGAGTTGTAACAAAGTTTACGAAAAATTATTTAAAGTTTGTAGAATTATGCCAGTAGACGTTAAAATAAAATATTTAATAGCCATGGAAACATTCCAAAAATCTCACTTAAAGATTAAAAAAACCCATGGGTACCCAACCCGTGGCAAAAGTAAACTGAAATCTAAATATATTGTACCAAGGTATACAAACTATTATGGAAAAAGAACGGGTGCCTACTTAATACCAAAAATATTTAATTCAATACCAGGGGATGTTGACGAAACTTTAAATAGTAAAATAAGTAAAACTAAATTTAAAAATATTTTAACAAAGTGCCTACTTCACTCAATTACATTACATAAATAATGATTGTAAGATATTTTTTAATATTCTTTGTATTTCTGACTTTTTATGTACGGACGCCAGTAGTTATGATACTGATATAAAAACTGCCAATGGTACCCTATTAAGCAGGCGCCCGTACTTCGTCTCAGTTCGTTGTTCTCATGTATTAAATTTAAAAAACTATGTCTTAATACTACTTACTTGTACGCAAATAAATATATAATAGTGTATAAAAACAGACATGTACCGAGAGTATAGCCGATAAACTGCTACGCAGTTTGGCTTCAATTTTTTGCAAACAAAAATCTGTATGTCTTTTGCTGAATAAATAAATAATCTAAAAAAAATCTAAAAACAAATTACAATCAAAAAATGACGGGCGAGCGACGACGCAGAGAGAGTAAAAAAAAAGTTGCGTTTCACAATTGATTTTAACTACGTTCCATTTTCAATCTAATTTAGTGAATAGTGAATGAATATAAAAATAACATGTTAATTTCCATTAACATTTCCTCCCGGCCAGGCAAAAAGATGAAATATATTTAAACACCCTATAAACAACACTCATGAAATTCTTACAACTAATTATCATCAATAGGTAATTTACATAATTTGACGACCGGTCTGACTAATTCACCTGATTGAATTTTTAATTTGACTGACCTGGGGCCTTATTGTCTAACTTTAATTGCAATCGCCATACCTTCAAGGGTATCGTGACTACAACCGTGATTACGACTATAAATTGGAATCGTCTAAGTTTTAAAGTCACAATCGCTTTGAATCGCTGAACGAAATGAATGACCAACCAACCAAAAAAAAAATTAAAGTGACTACGAAACCGCTAGCGGCTTCCTTAGTTTTAATCACAGACATACAGACTAAACCTAAGGATTAAATAGCGTTGGCAAGTTTCCATACAAAAACCAAACGACATTTAAGCTACATGGTACGAAGAAACTTATAAAAATAGGTTGTTTTGGCTGGAATATGCTTAAAACATGTTTGTTAATACCTAAACTAATCTCTCGTATATATTTTGTTTGGAAACAAGCAATATTTATATCTAAAAGAGCCCGTAACTCACTGAGCTAAAATTGCTTCAAGTCAACTCTATGCGTTTATTATTAATGTTTGGTCTATGGTTTTAAATTTGTTCGGTCGCGACGACGAGCAAAGCGAGGAGGAGCGGTTAGGTTGACATGTAAGCACATATTAGGGAGCCAAGCGAAGCGAAGCGGAGTGGGGCGACCCGCGTAGTTTTAAAATAATTCACGATAAGCAGAAAAAAAAGTACCGAGCCTTTTCGATGACTTACGGTTCAATTTATAAAATTCAAGGACCGCTTTCCTTTCCGAACTGTACATTGCAAATTTAACTTTATTAGTTCAAGCTAAGGAAGATATTCCACCAACTAAAATATGACATGGTCGGTGAACGAATAAAACATGGAAGCAGTCCCTTACTAGCCACCGTTGTTTATCAACGCCGGAAAAGATATACGTAAAGTAATGAAACATTAAACTTTTGTTGCATAACAATTAATGTTATAGTTAATAAGTCAAGGTTGCTACTAGCGAGCGGCCGAGTTTATGAGCCACACCCACCACGGTCGAGTTTTCGTTGCGCTATAATGGAACGGTAGTAATAATGATTCCATGTTTTATTCGTTCACCGCTTACGGTTCAATATTTTAAAAATCAAGGGACCGCTAGCGGTACCGTAGTAACTTCCAATAAAAAACCCTAGGCTTAGGGATGTGGTACCGAAACAAAAGTATCGAGTTTATTCAAGTATCGAGTATACTCAAGTATACTGTACTAAAGTGTACTGTTTCGTTTAAGTGACCAAAGTTATAAATAAAAGCACGAATTGAAACGCTAAAACGAAATTTCAAAAAGTTGCTGTCTGTAGGGATGTCTATTCTTTCCAAAATAGATCGATTTCGAATCGTGGTGAATTTACAAATTTAAATTCACAAAAATCGATTCAAAAATTGGAACAGAAATTCACACAATTAGCGATAATTAATTTATAGCATTAATTTTTCTTGAGTTTATTGTAAGTAAAGTTATGTAGTTGTTTTCTCATAAATAAAAAATTAAAGAAATATTTTTTTCAAGTTTTATTGCCAAAGTTACTTAAAATGGACATACAGAACATTATTATTTTGTTAATATCATGTAACAATATTTCTGTATGATGAGTTTCATACACTAGTAAAGCTGGGGTGCTAAAGCTAGGGGTATCTGGTGACTCCGAAGAGAGCTAAGAACCAAACCCAACAAGTGATGATCGAACACTGCTTTATTGGTATTGTTTTCACTAAATAATTGCTAAATACAAAGTGCAAGCAGCCAAAATTTAATTTATTACCTAGGTTAAACTAAAATGTACGAGTGTACGTTAGCTCGTACAATTTATAAATATCAATTACCTACTCCAACTTCCTATCTTCAAATGTAAGGCTCTTCATAAATAATAATTTTGAATTCAAATACTTGCCGGAAACGTAATTAAATGTACTCTTTTTATTTGTATGTTATTTGTTCGCAAAAATTTCCGAGAAACCGCAAAAAATCGTGTCCACGATTCTGCGGTTGTATGGATCGATTCTAAGATCGAATCGCTTCGAAAAAATCGATCCAAAATCGATTTTCTTGGCCCCAATTAATCGATCTTCAAATAAATCTATTTAAAATCGACATCCCTAGCTGTTTGTTTTCTTCGCAAGGAAGTTTTGTTTTGCAAGAAGTAAAAACCGAACAAGGAAATGTTTTTAAACTAGGACTGAAATTCATGAGGTATGTAAAAATGTTTATGATTAATTGATTAGTTACCTAGGGTACTTGTCCTACGCTTGTAGGCCTCACCTAAATATTTTGGCGGTTGTATATGAAACAGTGGTGTCTATTCGGTGTAACACGACTTATTTTACAGGACTAAACTTAATTTAAGCATTGTGTCTTTGTCTTTCTGCATCGAAAAAGGACAGGGCGCTTAAAATAAGGTTAGTCCTGTCAAACAAGTTAAGTCGTGCTGCACCGAATCAACACCATTACCTATTTAATTTCTCTTAACAAAATATTATATCATTTTGCTTACAGAATGCCTGCTCAGAGAATATTGTTAGAGAGAGAATTAAACAAAATGTTAACAATCGGTGGGACCAACTATCTGAAAGGCTTAATCGTTTAGGCAATGGCGCTACAAAATCACCTAGAGAATGAAGAGTTGTATATGTGTATACACAGAAACCTTTAAAGAGTGGAGCATTATGAATATTCTGGGGAGAGACAGCATATTTGGAGAGATATCGGTGTGCATTCCATTTCCAGTAAGTGTTATGTTTCATCAATAGCTCATTTTTCTGCCCTTTGCAAGGTATGCCTCCTTTTTTTTACACCACCAATACCTATCCTGGGCCAATATCATCCATATTCTACCAGCTAGCGTCTAAATGTCATCGGCCCACCTAGCTGACGGTGTGCTGAATTCTCTTTAGCATTATGTTTGCTGGGTAATTTTAAATTTTTGAAACCTCTTACAGAAAATCTTTTCTTGTTATTGACATGTAAATACATATTTAAGTTTAAGTATGTCAAATGCTTTTATTTTTTAACTAAGTTGGAAATAAAATTTATAAGCAAATATTAAATTTGATGTATATAACTTTTCAGGAACCTGCAAGTTATTCTCTGGAAGATTCCAGCGAACATCCTAGATTTGCAGGTTAATAAGTTTTAATATATCTAGTCTTTAGTTGGGAATGAAAGTTGAGTTTATTTTTTGTTACATTACTGAGTTCCTTTAGTCTTAAATGTGTAGCCTTATAAGGGTGACATTGTCGCTGTGCGACAAAACCTTTTTCTAATAAAGATTATAAAAAAATACATTCTTTCTGTGTTATTGCTACTTATCCAATTTTTTATTGAATATTTTTATCTTTATATTATTTATAGAGTCCAGTTGTTTGAAGCACAACATGCAGGCTGCTGCGCCTCTGGTGGCAAGCCCCCAGGCCTCGCTACTGTCTCCTTTGCCCAGTGCGCGAACCCAACTCTCACTGATTAATGAAAACACCGCCTCTGATCTACCAGTCATGTCTATGCCTGCAAGATAAGCACCAAAACAACAGTGGATGGCTTTCTTTTTGCAACATTCTCCTTTCTAGCCACTATCTATGGGTCAGCCTTTACTCCTCTACCAGCGCCATCAAAATTGTTCTTGCCATACTAAAATGTAACTCATATATAAAATAAACTGTATTTCTTATTACTATATTTCTTATATCTGTATTTCTGATCAACCAGTCACGTCTATGCCTGCAAGACAAGCAGCACAATCCTATACAATAAAATCCTTTGTTTTTGCGGCATCAAAAGTGGACGGCTATCTTTTTGCAACATTCTCTTTTTTAGCCGCTATCTATGGGTCAGCCTTCCCTTCTCCACTGGCACCATCAAAGTTGTTCTTGCCATGCTAAAATGCAACTCATACATAATATTTACTGTATTTCTTATAACTCTCCAACAATCTGTATAAATAAATAACAGCTCCATGACCGCTGACTGACTGACTGAGAGACAAGGTACAGCCAAGAACGCTGAAGGCGAAAATACATAGGTAGTAACATAAAATTGAAGATCCTTGCTATTGAAGTTCATTATTACATCTAGGCCTAGCTAGAAGCATTGATAGGTCAATGTCTAGAGGTGCACTAAGAAAGCATTTATCGAAATTCACCCCTCAGTGGTGTGGAACTGGGTGAAAACTTGTGTATCGAACATGCCTTCCAAACATGGTACAATGGGCTGTTTTAAACCCAAAACCTCATGGACGAAGTCGTAGGCATGCTCTAGTTACATGAAAAGTACAAAAAGTGCATAATAGATGAGTAATTATTACAAATTTGCCTAAAAACCGTTGAAAGAGGCAGCCTATTTGTGAAATCCTTCATTTGACATTTCCGATAGCTTTAAAAGATTTGATTTGGATACGCGATACCATTTTATGTCAAATTTGTGATATCTTTCACTCAAAATTGCGATCACAAGCACAACGACTCGAAATGACAGCTCATGTCCAATAATTGCGGTGTGAAGTTCGTCGATAGCATCCTTCAAATGTCAAATTCATGGGTATGGCGATTGCTCTTAAAAGTTAGACAATACGGCCCCGATACCAATTGTATGCAAACTAGTGATATCGTTCACTCAAAATTGCGATCACAACCACCATGACTAGAAATGACAGCTCATGTTGAATAATTGCGGTGTGAAGTTCGTCAATATCCTTCAGATGTCAAATTCATAACTATGGCGATTGCAATTAAAGTTAGACAATAAGGCCCCTGATAATTGAGTCTTTACCCTTATACAATTCTATGACTCTACCTCGCCTCCAATGAAGTGGAGGTGTATTTTCGTCAATTATTAAGACTAAATCATTGATCTTTAAATTATCTGACTGAGTGAACCACTTAGTTAGTGATTGAAGAGTGGTCAAGTATTCAGTGTGCCAACGTGCCCAAATGTTCTGATACAATTTTTTAATAATCTGAAACCTTGATAACCTAGACATTTTAGTATCCTTCCAGTGTGATTCCGGCAATGCAAGTAGGGGTTGCCCTATGAGAAAATGTCCTGGTGTTAGGACCTCCAGATCACACGGATCTTCAGACATAGCGACTAGAGGACGTGAATTTAAGACAGCCTCTATCTTTGAAAATATGGTTGATAGTTCCTCGAAGGTTAATATGGTGTCCCCTACCTCTCGTTTGAGCAATCCTTTGGCACTCTTGACCGCAGCCTCTACTAAACCTGACATGTGAGGTGCTGCAGGCGGGTTGAAGTTCCAGAGTATGTTCTGCTTCCTGAACTCCTCTTGCAGAATGATTTCGTGATCCACCAAAAACTGATTGATTTCTCTGAGATAATTATTAGTTCCAATGAAATTCGTACCTTTGTCTGACCGGACATGAGTTGGTAAGCCTCTCCTGCTGATGAATCTAGTGAATGCAGCCACAAATCCCTCGACTGACAAACTTGAAACCACTTCCAAATGAACCGCCTTCGTAGCTAGACAAATGAAAACACAAATATAAGCTTTGACTGACTTTGCGTTCCTTAACAAACTTGATTTTACTAGGTACGGTCCCCCGAAGTCTGTACTAACTCCTGAAAATGGTCGAGCTGCAGTTACCCGGTCCGCAGGTAAGTCTGCCATGAATAGTGGCTGAATTGAAGGTCTGAATCTGTAACATGTAATACATTTTTTGATAATCCGCGATACCTGGCGTCTAACCGACGTGATCGTCGGTTACTATTCTACTATTCTCTTCTTAGTATAGCTATGACAGCGTTCGTACCGGCGTGACAGTATGACTTATGATAGTTCTCGATTAGTAATTGAACAAATCTATGACCCTTAGGCAATAAAAGTGGGTGACGTGCTCCGTATGGTAGTCCTGACTGCTTCAGTCTTCCACCAACTCTGATAAGGCCTTCTGAATCCAAAAATATGCTTAACTTCTGAAGTGACGTTGTAACCACTTTTCCCCTTTGAAGCGATTCTAGTTCTGGGGTAAATGAACTTGATTGAATTTTCCTGACCCAGAATTTAATAGCTGTTCTTGTTTCCTCTAAGGACAATGTTTGAGTAAGATATCTAGTTTCTTTTGATGATCGAATATTTTTACAATATCTGAGTATGTAAGCCGTCACATTGATCAATTTATTGAATGAACTGATTCTTGATAACAACGATACATCCCATGATTCTACTGGGGTAGTTGTGTGTATAATCTTCTTGATTCCAGGTACCTCTTTTAATCTAGAAATAGGAGACTTTGGCCAATCACATTCCTTGTGATGTAACCATTCTGGAGACCACCATAGTTGGTAATTGATAAGCACTTTAGCAGACATACCTCTAGATGCACAGTCTGCAGGATTGAATTCTGATGATATGTGTCTCCATGTGATAATTCTTGGTGAATTTTGAATTTCTTGAACTCTATTACCCTCAAAGGTTTGGAGTTTATGAGGTTCTGCCTGTAACCATGATAATACTATGGAACTGTCTGACCATGCATTGATGCTCTGAATATTGATAGATTCTTTGTAGGCCTCCGCTACATGATTGAGCAATCTGCACACCAATTGAGCAGCACTGAGTTCCAATTTGGGAATAGTCTGATTGGACTTCTTCGATGCGACTCTTGACTTTGCTATGAGTAACATGACCTTGACCTCTCCGGAGGAGTTCTCTGACCTGAGATATACACATGCAGCATACCCTGCTTCTGAAGCGTCTCCGAAACCATGAAGTGAATAAGACACAGCCCCGGTATAGCTACGCATCTTGGTATACGCACGACTGACAAATGCTGAAGGTCTTCTAGAAGATTCTCCCATTGATTAATCACACAATCTGAAACTGGTTCATCCCAATTGAATCCATCTAGGAATAATGACTGAAGAAGGACCTTAAATCGCAAAACGACTGGTGTACAATATCCGCATGGGTCATATAGCCTTGCTATAGTGCTGAGTATGTTTCTCTTGTTGATGGCATTCCCGACTGGTATATTGATCTTGTAGGTGAATGAATCTGATGTAGGATTCCACTGAATTCCTAATACCTTTATAAAGTTTTCACGTTGATTATCAAGCTGACGTGGCTGTTCACAGTACTCTGCTGGCAGGTCTTGAAGTAGATCCTTGTTATTTGATGACCATTTCCTGAGTTCATATCCTGCACTCAGCATAAGTTGTACAAGTTCTGATTTAAGTTCTTGAGCCTCTGCCAGTGATTCTGATCCTGTCAATATGTCGTCTACAAATATGTTATGCCTGATCACCTGAGATGCTTTTGAGTTTGGATGATTCACTTCCCAATCATCCGCCAATTGATGTAAAGTTCTGATTGAGATGAATGGACTTGACCTGAGTCCATAGGTATTGGTATTCAATTCGTATACCTTGAGTTCTTCTGATGGATCATTTCCATAGGATGAGTTGGTACTTCCTGTCTTCAGGATGAATCCATGTCATTCGAAACATCATCTTGATGTCTGTAGTGAATACGACCCGGTGACGTCTGAAATTTAATAATATTTTTGTGATGTCATTTTGTAGCGGTTCTCCAGAATGAAGACACTGGTTAAGTGACTTTCCAGGCCTTCCCATTACTGACGTTTTACAACTCCCATCGAATACAACTCGTAGCTTATCTGATTCCTTCTTAAATATACCATGATGTGCAATGAAATAGTGTTCAGAATCAAACTGAAATGTAGATATTGACATGTGACCCATTTTCAAGTATTCATCCATGAATTCCTTATATTTTTTACCAAAATCTGGATACCTCTCCATTTTTCGTTCAAGTGCTTTGAATCTTGAAACAGCAGTAGATTTTGAATCTCCTAACATTGGCTTATCTGACAGGAATGGTAACCGCACCATGTATTTTCCATCTGGCATTCTGATAGTGGTAGAAGTATACAACCTTTCACACTCCTCATGAGAAGGGTGAAGAATCTTCTGAGTAGGAAGTTCCTCTGCCTTCCAAAATCTCTCCACTGCTTGTTCAAGCCTTGTGATATTGACTCCGTAGTCCAGGACTGAAGAACCACCGCATTCTGAATCCTCTTGAGTTTCAGATACTGACCCATGATGACGTGGCTAAAGCATGTACCGTAGGCAGCTACACCTGTTTTCAAAGGTAACTTTGAGCCATCATAAACATAACTGAGCACGTCCGTGCCGAGTAAAAGTTCCACCTCCTGAGGTAAATGGAATGTCTTGTCAGCTAATCTGAGTTGACTCGAATGATTATTTAATATATCCCTTTCTCTAACTTGACAGACAGGTATATTATCTGTGATTGAAGACATGACCAAGGCTGTGTGCCGATGATTGGCACCTCCTCATATACAGGTTTGATTACTATTTTAACTTGACATCCAGGCATGTTAATCCTATTGCGTCCAACACCATATATTTGAGTGTTACTTAACTGTTGATGCAGTTTTAGTTTGGATACTAATGAAGATTTGATGACCGAGACACTCGCCCCTGTGTCTAGTAAGGCTCTAGCCTTTATGTACTGACCTTGATTATTCCTGATCGCCACGATCGCTGTTGGACATATGTTGACTGTGAGTCGATTTGAAGCCGCTGCACCAACAGTAGTCTTATCTCATTGATTCGATGAACGTTGACCAAATCGAAGTTGCTCGAAGTCAATCTGAGCCTGCTCATACAGTGCACCAAGACGCCTGGTCCTAGATCCTGAAGCTTGTTGATCTTGCTGAAGCCATGATACATTTGACGCTGATTGTGAGGTCTCACCTTGTTGGGCTGTATGAGCCTGTGACTGAACCTGTCCCTGTCCCTGTTCCGGTGCTCGTGGAGAACTAGGCCTTGACTTGACCTTAGGCTGATTATGAATATTTGAAGTATTACCTGAGCATAGTAATGAATTGTGAAACTCTGAATTACAATTCTTGCACCAATTATTATGTGTGCACTCTTTAGCATAATGCTTCCTGAGACATCTAAAACAGTGGCCTGTGTCCCTAGCCCATGACTTCCTGGCCGATGGGTTGAGCCGTGTGAATGATTGACACCGGTATAGGGTATGTCCACCTTGATTACAGTATGAGCAATTGTCTGAATTGGTTTGACCTACCAGGCGATATCCACCTCTTGTACTGACCGGCGGGGACCTCTTCACCTCAGGTTGACCCCTGCGAGATGTTTGACGGCTTGCAGTATCTTGACTCCTGTCTGATGTTGACCGTTGGTTTTGCTGAATGCCTTCTCTTAACTGCAAACGGCATTGCTCATCCAATAGTTCCATGAGTTGTTTGAATGTCGGCAGAACTTGAGTATCTGCACCGTGTCTCTCTTCAAATAGCTTCCTGACATGCTGCGGCAGCTTCTGTAATATGATTGACAATAATACGTAAGACCACTCATTAACAGGAAGGCCTAATTTCCCCAACGCTTGAATTGACTCCATGAGCGGATCATAAATATCCTGCCTGATTGATTGGTTATTCGATACAACAGTGGGAAGATTCAATATCCGATTGATGTATGAGTCTGCTAACAACCTAGTGTTGTTGTATCTATCTCTGAGTAGTGTGAATGCTATTTTATAATTAGGCCCGTCCATAGGCAGATGTTTGATAATGGAGAGAGCCTCTCCCCCCAGTGATGACCTCAAATAATAGTGCTTTTCGGTTTCCGCCATTCCCTGCCGCTCATCTACCAAGCTTTTGAATAATTCATGAAATGAGACCCAATCCAGTATATTGCCTGAGAACTTAGGGAGTTCTATGAACGGTAGTTTAGCCATGACATTGTGAGAGGTACTGGGTTTCGACTGACCTGATGATTCAGCTGCTACGCTGTCTACAACCTCTACCTGGATTGCGATCTGATTTATCTTGGAGAACTGCTCCTCATATTCATGAAGTTCCTCCTCAGAGATATCATCCCCTGAAGCTACGATGACCTCATATGCGCTTATGAATTCAGGGTAAAACTTGAGGAATTGTCGCTTTGCAACACCGGACGCCACACTGGATTTACTATTCTCGATAGTAAAATAAAAATCATTTAACATACGGTATTTAACCTTGAACTTGGCACGGGCAGTTGCTGAATCACTGTTACTAGTGGAGTTGATGCTCGTGATTGTTGGCACTTGGTGGAACTTTTGAAACATTTTTTGTTTGATAAACACTTGTACTTGTCCACTTATTTATATTATTTCCCTTACCGGTTTCGCTGTTAAAGCATTATCAAAGGTTTTTAAAAAAAAAATGAAAAAAAAAATAATGCTTTAACAGCGAAACCGGTAAGGGAAATAATATAAATAAGTGGACAAGTACAAGTGCTTAATGCTTTAACAGCGAAACCGGTAAGGGAAATAATATAAATAAGTGGACAAGTACAAGTGTTTATCAAACAAAAAACTGTTACTAGTCATTTTGATATTAAATTTCTACAAAAACAAACACGAAAAACCTTGACTCTACCAAAATGAAATGACAATTTTCAATGACGTAAGTCACAGATTATAAATCGGTAAACACTAGTGATGTGACAAATCGTTCTCCAGAATCGATTAATTGAATGAATAAAACTTACGTTCTATGACTATTATTGTCTATGTTATTATCATGTGACCGGAACTGTACCAATAGGAAACTGGTGGTACCAACGTTACAACAAACAAACACAAAGCAACTAAAACATGGCGTATGATGAAAAAACAAAGTTTGATGATGAAACTTGTTGATTACCTTAATGTCCCACTGATTTCGATGAACCTTACTTGAATTTACTGATTTGATGCACTTCACAAACACCTTCGCACTGAATTTCACAGATAAAGTCTTTTCTTGATGAATTTTGATCTTGAGATGTAGGTAACGCCGCGACGCTTCGCCGGGACTTGATCTCGTTTTGACTCAACTTGCTGACCGATGATGGATGAATTCTCACCGCACAATTTGAATTTTCACTGCTGATGAACACATACGACGCCTCGTCGATGTTTTCTGGCTGAATATGATGATGATTGCCGCCGCACGATGAGTAGAATCCCCTCATGGGCCACCAAAAAATGTTAGATCAAGGGCGGCTGCGGGTTTGAAGGAGCTAACCCTTGACCGTGGTGGCAAATGAAACGATGGTTGATCTGTTGACGAACTTGGTTTGATTTTAATCGTGCTATAGTCCACTGAATTACAGTTATTTGAGACAACAAATTACAATCAAAAAATGACGCGCGTGCGACGACGCAGAGAGAGTAAAAAAAAATAATGGCCGCCGGAGGTTGCGTTTCACAATTGATTTTAACTAAGTTCCATTTTCAATCTAATTTAGTGAATAGTGAATGAATATAAAAATAACATGTTAATTTCCATTAACACCAACAGAAAGGTTCATTAGTCTTTAAGAGCTCGTTAGGGGCTGTCCTAAACTGCTAAATTCAGGTATAAATCTTCGATAATAACCAGCAACGGTCGGGTTTCCGGGATCTGGTTTAACACCTTTATCAGTAATTAAATGACCCAGATCATTACTTCCTTTTTTAAAAACTCGCATTTTTCTGGTTGCAATTTTAAATTGCTCTCTGAAAATCGTTCGAATACATCTTTTAGTTTCCTATTATGGTTTTCTAAACTATCAGCATGTATAACAACGCCATTTAAGTAAACAAAACATCTGTTTCTTTGTAATCCGGTTAAAATATTGTTCATAAGGCGTTGGAAGGTTGCCGGAGCATTTTTCAAACCAAAAGGCATTCTATTATATTCAAAGTGACATTGAGGTACACTAAATGCCGTTTTTGGAGAATCTTTTGACCGCATTTTAATCTGATGGAAACCTGAGGCAAGGTCCAAGGTTGTGAAATATTTTGAATGTCCTAACTGATCTAGGATCTCTGTTATTTGAGGTAATGGATATGTGTCACCTATGTTCACATTAGTTAGGGAGGCGAGGTAGCAAGATGGCGTAATTCAACGGCGCCATCGAGACCTATCAAAATCGAAAGATAAAATAATTTCGAAAAGAAAAGCTCGTATGGTAAAAACCATTTTAGCGGTGGGTTTGGCGTGTACGGTTTTTCAAACATGTTAAAAAAAACAGTTACTTGGGCATTCCCGAGCGCCTCAGATATTCGGAAGGGGTGTTAAGTAGGCCCCAAGGAAGCTCCCTTTAAAAAAACTGTCGATTTCGGCGTGACGATAAGTAACGATGAATTTTTTTTTAAATACACCAGCGTCTGATTTTCATAGCGGAGGTTTATCTCGGTATCCTGAAAGCATATTTTCTTAATCTGACAAAAATGTTGGTGGGTTCTCTTAATCTGACCGAAAAAGGTTTTTTGGTTTCTTTTTTTTTTCTTTCTTTCTCCTTGATAAAACGGGGAATTTAAGAATGACAATAAAGCGATAGATACAACCAATGTAAATGTAGATGAAATGTAGTACGAATTGTATTATTTATTGTATAAAAAAATCATTACAGTCATTCAAAACCCTAGTCAAACAGCATTATCTTTCACTTTGATCTTAAAGTTCATTGTTTCTATTTGTCCCTATATTAATACATATTTATATATATATAATATATAATTTATTTATAAATATATATAAAATTATTTATTGTTTATGTATATTATATATTTACATTTTAATCAAAATGCTTTATTTTATTTTAAAAACTGTTATTCTGTGCACCGTTAATACACCTTTTCATTTTTAAGAGTTCTTCCATCCAAAGGTTGTCTGGAAGAGATCGCTTTTAGTGATAAGACCGCCAATTGTACCCTGTTAACTTATATTTTAAAATTTATTGTTTTTTATTTCTCTTTTGGTGTGCAATAAAGAATATTGTATTGTATTGTATTGTAATGATATAAAAATTGTATTATAATTGTATTGTTTACATTTTTGCTCAATACAATTCATCTTCTTCTTCTTCACTGGAACTTTCATATTGTGGCTCCTCATCTACAATTCTTTCCTGCTGAGTGCCTGCAACATCCGTAACAATTATTTCTATTCAGTAATTTTGTTGAGAGAATATTATATAACTACAAAAATTTACCTGAATCAAGCGTCTCGTCATTGCTGTCCTCAGTGTCATTCTCGTTGCCCGGAATATCCGGCGATACAACAACATTTTCATACGCATCGGGCAATTGATTCCCGATAAACCACGTGAACTCGAATTTATTATTATTTTCATTCCACCCATGATCGGTTGGTGCAAGGTCAGTGATGTCGGATTTGTAAGCATTCCTCCACAAATTGGCGATGTACCGAGTTATGAGGCAATGTTGGTATAGCTCTGACTGGCATAGGGGTAAATTGCAAGCGTCGTAGTTGCGTACGTCCAACGAGAACGGCTTCGATGTGTCGTGCACCTTGTATGTTTTATTGAAAATGTCGAATCGAGCTTCGTTGACATCAGCGAGTTTCTTCAGTCCGTACATGTGACATATAAAAGATTGAAGCGTGGGGAAAATTGTTTGGATATCACAACGATGGGACCCTTCATCAGCGAGCGCTTTTTGAAAGATCTCAGATTTTCTCAAAATATCAAAAGGTCTCTTTTTGCCTCGTTTATACAATGCTGGATTAAAATCGCATCCTGTTAAAGAGTGGAAAGCAGGCAGTGCGCGTGAAAGCATTGAGACTAACTGAACTGACAGTGCCGAAACATCTATATAGCGACGTGGATTACCGACTCCGAGATCCATCCATACTCTAACCGATTCGTTCAAATGCTCCACATTGGCCAACATAATGGCACGAATTTTATTGAACAATATGTATGACAACATAATATCTATTCTTTCTGAAGCGGCTGAGTCTTCTTATGTTGATAAATCTGTAAGGAAACGCAATCATGTAACCGGTTGGAATAAACATGTCCGTAGCGCTCACGGTGAGGCTCGTCTATGTTTTCAGACTTGGTTGTGGTACGGCAAACCAAAAAATGGCTTGTTTTACGACCGCATGTGCGAAACAAGAAAAGTCTTTAAATCCAAACTAAAGTGGTGCCAAAATAACGAACGGCAGATAAAAATGGACATCATTGCTGAGCACCATCATAATAAAAATTTTAGTAAATTCTGGAAAAATACAAACAAGCTGATTCAGAGACCTGCCCTCCCTGTGAGTGTAGCCGGAGTACACGAGCCCACTGACATTGCTAACCTGTTTAAGGAGCATTTTAGAGTTCGATCTTCACTGGGGCCTTCGTCTCTGGGGACTCATGATGAGGCTGTTGTGAGGGAACGTAGCGTCACTATCAGTGCAAAAGATGTAGAAACTGTCATCAAAGGCATGGTCAGAGGGAAGAGTCCTGGTCACGACAGCCTCAGCATTGAGCACTTGAAGTACGCAGGAGTTCATCTACCCAGAGTGCTTGCCATGTTTTATACGCTGTGTCTTGGCCATTCATACCTACCTGAAAAGTTAATGCGTACAGTGGTAGTCCCAATTATTAAAAACAAAACGGGAGACACTTCTGACTTGGCCAACTATAGACCAATATCTCTAGCTTCTGTAATCGCTAAGGTTCTGGACAGTCTGCTTGATAGACATTTGAATAAGCATATTTTTCTTAATGATGCGCAGTTCGGATTTCGTTCAGGTCTCTCCACGGAGAATGCTATCTTTTGTCTCAAGCGGACTGTCGAGTACTATACAGCCAGGAATACCCCCGTGTTTGCATGCTTTTTAGATCTCTCTAAAGCATTTGATCTTGTATCGTATGATGTGTTATGGGACAAACTAAGAAGAGAGACCACTGTACCAGACGAGATAATATGTCTCTTTAAACATTGGTATAACAACCAGAAAAACAAAGTTATGTGGGGAGGAGCCTTCTCGGATGAATATGGGTTGGAATGCGGGGTCAGGCAGGGTGGGTTATCCTCTCCCCGTCTTTTTAACCTGTATATCAATAAGCTACTCGATGAGCTCAGCGGCACCAACGTCGGCTGTCATGTAGACGGAGTCAGCGTCAATAACATAAGCTACGCTGACGATATGGTGCTGCTGAGTCCATCGGTAGGCGCGTTGAGGAGGCTTCTTTCCATATGCCAATCGTATGTTGAGGCGCATGGCCTTAAGTACAACGCAAAAAAGAGCGAGTTTTTAGTATTCAAGGCAGGGTCTAAAACTTATCCTATTGTGCCTGAAGTCAAACTCAGCGGTACCTCGTTGTCCAGGGTCAAGCACTTCAAATACTTGGGGCACTGGGTTCGAGAGGATCTCAGTGATTGTATGGATATAGAGAGGGAGCGCAGGTCGCTGGCTGTCCGATGTAATATGCTTGCCCGCAGATTTGCACGGTGTACGAATCAGGTAAAGGTGACGCTCTTCAAAGCATATTGCCAGTCCTTTTACACGTGCAGTCTTTGGGTGGACTACACGCAGCGGGCATACAGCGACCTGCGTGTCCAGTATAATAATGCTTTCAGGATGCTGTTGGGGTTACCGCGATATTGCAGCGCCTCTGTCATGTTCGCGGAAGCACACACAGATGGTTTCGCGGCAATCATGCGAAAGCGCTGTGCGTCGTTGCTCAGTCGAACTCGGGCCAGCCCCAATAGTGTCCTGAAGGTATTATCTGACAGGTGGGACTCGCCCCTTCTTAAAAAGTGGATAGAGCTCCACAAGTCAATTTAATTCTAATTCAACTTTTACTCGCCTGATCTCTTACTAACACTAGTTTATAAGTTATATTGTATTACTAACACTTTATGGATCCTGTCCGAAATAAATGATTTTATTATTATTATTATTATAATGACCAAAATATCTGTGTCTGATGTTCGAATGATTGTTGTAGAACCTTGTGGCAATTGACAGGCAAGGAAACCTTTCTTCGTGTCGGCTTCTTCGTGACTTGAGCATGAGAGCTTATCATCGATTGTTCTCTGCACTATTCCATCGACGATTTAGAAGACGTAGCACAAGTCGTGGTTCAAATAGATTGTTTTGTTGCGAATAATAACGGCCATCTCTTGACTATTCCAATGATCAATGAAAAACTTGACTAGAGCTTCTTTGAACTTGATATTTTTCAAGTCCTTCGCAAAGTCTACTAATCGGATTTGCTGAGGACCGCTGATGTGGTAGTCCTTATCGTCATTCACACTGTTGCGGAGAGTATGCTCATAGTCTTTAATGGAAGTTGTAAAGTACCGATCAAAAACTGGCAACATTATCAATTCCTTTCAATTCAACTAAAATGGCATCGTTAATTTCAACATCAGTAGGCAATGAACCCTTTTTAATCAAACTTATTGTGGCTCCAGAGACCACTAGAAAATCAATAGGTTTGCCATTATTTTCTAAACTGAATGTTGTAAAATAGCAATCATTAATAAATAATCAATATAACAATGCATTCAGGATGCTGTTGGGATTGCCTCGATTCTGCAGTGCTTCGGGGATGTTCACTGAATCTTATACAGACGGCTTTCATGCGATAATTCGTAAGAGGGTGGCATCCCTGTTGTGCAGGGTTAGGGATAGCTCTAACAGCCTCCTGAAAGTGTTTGCCGAGAGGACGAGCGGTCCCATCTTGCGTCACTGGGTGTCATTGCATACCACTTCGACAGGCAGTGGCACAAGATTCAGTTAGATTAAGTTAAATTAATTACACCATTATTGTAATACTAATATAGTTTTTAAGACCTTGTTACTAACACTATGGGCACTGCCTGAAATAAAGATTACATTATTATTATTATTATTATTATTATTAATAGCACTAATGAGCCCTTGAATGACTCGACTACCCTTTGGCTCGCATCATCAGGTATAATTAGTTTAAAGAATTGCCATTTGAATTATTTGAACGCGAATTAGAACTACCTGGGGACGGCTTGTTTTCAATGGACGCGTTTTTATTTTTTTATTTAAAACACTCTTCTTTAATATGGCCCGTTTTATTGCAATATTTGCAAAATTTTGCAGGATAAAACCGCGCTTTAGGACGGTCATTATGATTAATTGTTCTCATTCTGCAATTGGCAACTATGTGACCTGGATTATTACATTTATAACAATGTTTTGTTGATGAAACATTAAGATTTTGAAATTTTGAGATTTCATTACTTTTTAATTGCTGTTCTTCTATAGTGGCCATGAAAATTGCTTCTTCTAAGGTTTTCGGCTGTAAAGCTTTTAAGAACAGACTCAAGTCTTTGTTAAGCCCTGTTAGAAAGACACTAAGTGCTTGATTTTCAAGTAAATTTACACAAGCCTTCCTAGCTTCTTGACTTTGTTCTGAATCTAATGAGTTTATTAGTTTTATGTAGCAATTTTCAACTTTATTTGCATATGAGACAACATTTTCATTGTATTCTTGTTTGCAACTACTGAGTTCTAATTGCCACTGCCCAATTGTACGCTTTTCAGTATAAGTATCTAGCAAGTATTTTTTTAAATCTTCCCATTTACTAAATTCTCGATTTCCAATCATTGATCTCGCGTTTTTTGTTATTTTAGTAATTATTATTTGCAATAATATTTTACGAAGAGCAGGGTTTATTAATTCATTGACTGTATCACAATTGACTAGAAATTCATAGATTTTAGATTTATTACCATCAAATTTTGTAAGCATTCTCTCAGCTATTTCGAGGGAGATGAACTGAGAGTTTGGTTTAGTGGTATCTACTTCAGTGTCGTTGGCCATCTTTACAATAATAATTTTAAAATATCAACGAAGAACAAATAATCTCAAAACTATTATACTAATTATTATACACAAAATAAAATAAAATAGCTCACGCAGAAATGAGGAGTCCCAGCAGCATCCCGAGGATCGAAGTAACTTGAAGTGTGTGGAACACGTTGCTCTGGATAGACGGTTTCGCCTTGGCTCAGCAGGTGAGTGAAGACTCGTTGTAAACGAGGATCATGACCAGCGAATGGCTCAATTGACTCGTCCAGGAACACTTGAGTTGACTGCACTGCTGATTGCTTGTAGTAGGAGTGAAGTCTTTTGAGAAGACTTTGTTCACGTAGAACAATTAGCTCGTTCTTGTTCAAGTTTTCATATGAAAATTATCAACACTTCATTACCAATGTAATGGTTTGGCTGATGTGTTGGTCGATGCAGATTGTGTGAGTCTTGAACTCGAGTAAAACTGGTACTACTTTTGATTACACAAAAGGCTATTTATTCACCAACACAGAGGTTACAATATTTACAAGAGCTTAACTTCAATACTTAATAATTAAGTACACTTCTTAATTGCTGGCAGTAGACTGACTGTCCAAGAGCTGTGGCAGCTATTTATATAATGTGATAAGCGCTTCGAAGGTTTGAGAAGCTACCACTACCCTTAGTCAGCATTAGTCATGTCATTAAGTAATGAGGGAGGAAATGTTGGTCATACATAACTTTCTCATGCTTAGTCACTACTGAATACAATGCTAATGATTTTAGATAACATTTCCTTTAAATTAATCACTCCAGGAAACAACTAGCAATGAGTCACAAATGGAAATAGTTAGGTACATTACTTCTTCATGAATTCTTTTTTTTCTGGTAGTTTAGAATGTGGGATTCGGTTCTGTTGTACTGTGCCAACAGAATGAATACCCTGTTTTGCTAAGTAATAGACCAATGGGACAGAGGTATAGAAGTTGTCAAAATAGATAATGTGATTTTGCATTCTTGGTACTACTCGAAGCAACCGAATGACCACATTTCCTGTGGCTCCTAAATCAGGTTCACTTTCCAGTCTATCTGAATTTTCTTGCCCAGAATATATTTCAAATCTATAGGCATAGCCCAATAAATTACATAAAACATATAATTTGAAGCCCCACTTAAGGAGTTTGTTAGGGAGATATTGTTTGAGAAAGTGTGCTACTTTGGTAGCACACATCTGCTCATCAATCGAAAGTCTCTGGTCTAAAGTCTCTGGTTTCTCTGAAAAGGTTGGCAACACTGGATGTCAACGGTTGAAAATTAGTTTTACTTATGTATTTTAATTAAAGTTGTGCAATTAGTACTGTTAATTTACGTGTAAATCGCATATTAATAAAGTTGCAATAAAAAGGCAACCGTGAAATATTTGTGAAAGAGGAAAAAATCGTTATTTAAGGCAAAACCTGTGGCCAAAAATATCGCCAACTGTCATTGGAAAAATACGAAATTTGGCAAGTATTTCCTGTAATTTACTGTTTTATTATCATCATAAACCCTTTTGTTACTTATTTTCCTTTTAATTTTGTTCTGCAAATGGTCAGTTAAATTCTAACCTAACCTCAATTTATTGTTGAGCTCTAAGTAAGTACCAAAAGAAAGGGCGTTGCTGTTGATAATAAGTAGGTACCAAAATCTTATACTTATCTGTTTGAAGGTCTTGATGTGCTAAGAATATTCTCTTACTATTTCTACTAGGCTTTTTTTCCTTGGTTTCTATTTTCTACTCTATTTAATGTCTATTCTACCCACTTTATATTAATATTTCATTCTAGTTCATATCTCATTACTAATTGTATTTACAAACACCTCTTATGAGGTTAAATAATCTTTATTTCTTGGCACACTTGATAACAAAACAGTTAAATTAATAATATAAGCAACAAACATAAATTTACACATCGGCTAAACCTTTTTCTTACTTTGTTTGAAAAAAATTCAATTGATGACAAAGCAGATAGCCAAACTTAACATTTAACAGCATACGGATCATAATTTCAGCAAACAATTGGTTCTAAACTATAGTACAAAAATTTGTCCCACACTTACATATCCTTGGATATATTTTCTCTTTTGCTTATAAACAATTGTCTGAGTAAAGTTGAAGATTATAGGAAAGGCTACTTATATATACCTAACAAATACTCAACTCTGTCTAAACACTGACCCATAAACTTTGCTAGCAGATATTCTACTGTTCCAACCTGTAATTTTCAGATGCCTATTACCCGAAGCAAAGGTCTTGCACAAGAGATGGAGATGAAGTTAAAAATGGCTCTTGATGATCTTCAAGCATCTAGAGACTTAAATAAGCAACTGCTACAAGAGAGAGAAGAGGGAATTATTGAGGCACAAAAATTAAATAGCAGAAATATTTTACAAAAAAACCAGTTAACGGAACTTGATATAGAAAATGAGGATCTACGAGCTGAACGAGACCAATATAAGATAATTCTGACCTCATTTGACCAAGACCGAGACACATTTGACATAAACCTTGAACGGATCAAGTTCCTTGAAGAGCAACTGGCTGATGCACATTGCCAACTCAGAAAAATAAGTGAAGAAAAGCAATGTCAAGAAACCGAGAAAACATTGACCATGTTTGAAGAAATGATGACGAATAAAGATTCAGACCCTGTTGAGACCATTGACCTTACAACTGAGAATAAATGCTCAGCTAGAAAAAGTATAAATGGCTCAAATAAAATCAAAAAGTATGTTAAAATAAATAAGTACATACAAAAAACTCAAAGATTAGTTCATAAAAACCGCCAAAGTTTTAACAAATTGCCTTTAAGAAAACAAAAAATAACATTACAAAACGAATTAGAAGAACAAGAAAAAGAGTTAATGCAACAGAAATTTAAATATGAAAAGCAAATGTCCCAATTAAACGCCAAGATTAAAAATATTGAATGCTCACTGAAGGAAATGACTGAAAAATACAATATAGCCAATAACACTATTATTGAGCACAGTGCTGCCATGGATCAGCTGATAGCCATGAGTAATGACAATTTGGAGAGATTTACATCCCTGTCCAACAAAGAAGCCAGCTGCATTCACACTGGCTGCCTGATGTGCGGGCCACCGGCAACTCCTGCTTGCCCGGACACTCAGCCTGTACAGGCCTCTCGGGATCCTCGGATCTCTATAAGCTCCTCACCATCTCAGAGCCCCAGACCACCACTGGACTCCACACCTCAACCCAAGAGTAAGGCTGCCCGTCGACGGCAACGTCACCGCTCTGCTCGCCTTCAAAGAGAATCAAAACAAGAAGCTGAACCCTCATCCACTCCTGCAGCAGAGCCCTTGTCAGCACCTTCATCTACGTCTGACGCGCCAAAAATGCCGAACTCTTCTCCTCGGCCCCCTACGCAACTTTCAGTCGATGAGCATGAGTCCTCGGAGTCCAAGGAACACCGCACCATTGTTTTCTCTGATAAAATTGGCAAAAACTTAGGACTTTTGTTAGGAAACAATATGATGCAAAATGTCATTAATATTTGCATGCCAGGTGCATCATTCATTCAAATTTTGGAACATATTATGAAAATGAAATTCAACAGCAATGTAAATACTACAATTATTCTATTAATAGGAGATAGTATTGATGTAACACAAAGTAACCTATTAAAATACTTTGAATTTATGTTAAAACTTAGTGTTCATAAAATCATACTCTGTGAATTCCCTTACTCAGAATCACTAACGGGGTCACAAAAAAATAATTTATATAATTTAAATATTTGCATGCACAAATTTTCAGTTAGTCACAGTGACAAAATAGAATATTTTGACACGAATTCGTACATTCGAGATTTTGTTTTGACAAATGGTACTCTATACCTTCCAAATTTTTATAAAAAACAAATGGCTACTAAGTTAGCTAGCATTTTACCACGTAATGAATCTGTTACAATGTGTGTAACAGGATTTTTTTCAATACCAGTCATAATTGATGGTATTTGTAATAATAATTCTTTTCATAGTTTTGTCCCTATTGACAAAGTTAGTACAAGTACTAACAAAATTGTACCAAATCCTTTTTAGATTTAACGACAACGGGAAAGCCTTCTGTATATAAACTAGTACATCAAAACATACAAGGCGGCTTCCTCGGCAAAATACTTTCAATAGAGTTGTTCCTAGAGGAATCAAAAACAGATATTTTGTGTTTAACTGAGCACCATTTACCGGAACATAATATGCAATTTAATGTTAATAATTTTAGTGTCCTTAGCTGCTATAACAGATTAACTATAGAAAAAGGTGGTTCTATGATTCTAGTCAAGAATAATATGAAGTCAAAAGAAAGAAAAGACATTGTAAAACTTTCTGTTGAACACCAAGTAGAATTGGCTTGCATAGAAATGAGTAAATATATAATTCTTTGTGTCTACCGACCCTCGGGACAAGATTACAATATTTTTGAAAAAACAATGGAAGAAGTGCTAAAGTTATTATTTGATACGAAGAAAAAAATTATCGTCTGTGGAGATTTTAACGTAGATATACTAGAAAAGTCGGTTATGACCACGAAATTAATTCAGTTATTCAAATCATTTAATTTGTCTAATGTGTTCTTAGAACCAACTAGAATTACCCAAAATACAGCAACTTGTCTTGATAATATATTCTGTGATTGTGACTACTCAGACAATAAAGTTATTAACCGCTTGCAGTCTGATCACAGTGGCCAAACTGTAACTTTCATACAATGTGTGAAACAATTGCCCAAAAAAGCATTTTACAGGCCTGTTACAACTCACAGACTAGAATGTTTTCAAGCAAACTTAGAACTTAAATTACCACATTTTAATCTTCTCCAAGATGATCCAAATGCTCTCTTTGCAGACCTGTTTAACATAGTTTCCAAAGAATTTGAAAATACGTTTACATTGCGGAAAGTTTCTAACAGTAATAAAATCACTTTTAGTGACTGGGCAACGCCAGGTATTTACAAAAGCCGAAATCATTTATACGAATTGTACGACATAAAATCCTACAATAATAATATTGAATTTATTGAACATTTGAAAATATACTCACGTACTTTCAAATTAGTGTGTTTAAAAGCAAAAAGTATATTTCTGAATAAAAAACTTAAAATGGCCGATAGCAAAGTAAAGGCAGTATGGAAAATCATAAATACTGAAACTGGGAAGAGTAACAAACGGAATAATGAACTAAAATTGAACATTAACAATGAAGTTTTTACAGGAGATAAAGAAGTTGCGAAGGCCTTTGAACAATTCTTTACTGACATTCCTTCCTTGACAACTAAAGGCTTAAATTCAAGTCCAAGACTTGCACAGGATCTTTTGAGTGATCACGTGCCTCAGTGCCATTCTGTATTTGCGTTAAAGCATATTAATTCACAAACTGTCATTAAAGCATTTAAATCTCTTAACTTTAAAAAAACCGAGGACTTATGGGGCCTATCTGTTAAAGTTGTAAGCTGTATCATTGATTTAATAGCTCCATATTTAGCTTTAATCTTTAATAAATGTGTAGATGATGGTGTCTTTCCTGATTTAATGAAGTTGAGTAAATTGATCCCTCTTTTTAAATCAGGCGACAATGAAGACCCTTCCAACTATAGACCGGTCTCAGTTTTACCAGTATTTAGTAAGATTTTCGAAAAAATTGTTTTTAATCAATTGTTATCTCATTTTAACTTAAATAAGTTGTTTCACAGTGAACAATATGGATTCACTAAAGGGAGGTCAACCACTGATGCAGGAGTTGCTTTAGTCAAGCACATATTTGACGCTTGGGAAGCAAAGCAGGATGCGTTCGGTGTATTTTGTGACCTCTCAAAAGCTTTTGATTGCGTTAATCATGAAACACTTTTATGTAAATTAGATCACTATGGAGTTAAGGGTAAATCTTTGGCGTTATTTAAGTCATACCTTAGTGACCGGTTTCAAAAGGTAGACATTAATGGAGTAAAGTCATCTGGAGCATTAGTCAAAATGGGTGTTCCGCAAGGCTCCATATTGGGGCCCCTATTGTTTTTAATATACATAAATGACCTTCCTTACTCAGTTAGAGACTTATCTGAGATAGTTCTATTCGCAGATGACACGTCACTTATTTTTAAAGTGAATCGACATAACGATATACTTGATGACGCGAATTCAACCCTCTCTCTGATTCTTGATTGGTTCACTGCAAATAATTTAGTTCTAAATGCAAAAAAGACGAAATGTATAAAGTTTACTTTACCAAATGTAATTCAAGTAGATGTCAGTTTATTTTTGCAGGGGTCCAAGCTGGAGTTAGTTAACGAAACTAAGTTTTTAGGTATTACTATAGACTCTCGTCTTCAGTGGGGTCCCCACATAGAAGCTCTCTGTGGTAGACTTAGTTCAGCCGCATACGCTGTTAGACGCATAAGGCAGATTACTGATGAAGATACTGCTAGATTAGTATATTTCAGTTATTTTCACAGCATTATGTCATATGGCATAATGTTGTGGGGTAGAGCCGCGGATATAGAAGCAGTCTTTGTCTTGCAAAAGAGAGCAATTCGGTCTATTTATAACATGAAGTACCGAGATTCATTAAGAGAAAAGTTTAAAGAAATTAATATATTTACGGTCCCATGTGAATTTATTTATCAAGTTATTAGATATGTCAGAAAAAAAATTGATAATTTCCCGAGGCTTGGTGTGCACCACTCTGTTGAAACCAGAAACAAACATAAACTAGCTTTTCCAAAATTAAGACTTGCCAAAGTAGGTACCTCTTTTGTGGGACATGGTATAAGATTTTACAATAAGCTTCCAGAGGAGGTCCTTAGTTTGCCTGAAAATAAGTTTAAAGTATATATTAAGCAGGGACTACTTAAGAAAGCTTATTATAAAATCAATGATTATTTGGATGATAATGAAGCATGGTGTAATAAATAATAATAATCTTATTCAATATTGTAATTTATAATTAGCATATTTTAATACTGTACGATTCCTCTAAAGGCTTAAAATTAATTAATATGTAAACTTACTTTGTTAAAGGTAATAGACAATATGAGACGGGTTGACTAAGATATTTTTTTTTTCTCGTGACTAATTCCCGCAGTCTTATATTTTTTTATGCCTTTACTTGAGTAGGTATGTATATGATTTTGTATCATATGTTTTATTTTGAAAAAAGGAATGTTTGCTAAGTTTCTTGCCCTTCTTCTTAGCAATACTAATCGAATGGTGCGGATGGTTAGGCATTATGTATATACAATATTTTTATGCCTATATTTCTATATTTTATGCAAGTGTATAACTTTATTACATTTTAGTAGCCCACCCTTAATATTTTTTGTATGTATTTCCCGTTTTTATTATTTCTTCATTGTATTATGTATATATAATATTTTTATTCCTAGATTCCCCTATTTTATTTATTTTTTATTTATTTATTTATTTAAAAACTTACGTCTATCATTTATTAATGCAGGTGTATATTTTATTTCCCGTATTATTATATATTTTTTTTATATTCTAAAGATATATTATATTGTGTAAATTAACATTGACTTGTAGAAAGTATACTTAATGTATCTATTTTGCAAAAATAAATATTTTGATTTTGATTTTGATAATGCTATTTTGGAGAACCTCTGATTTAGGTGTTCAATAACTGGTCGTATTTTGTACAAACGGTCATGATTTGGCTGGCCTACGGGCTTATGATCATCATTGTTGTTAAAATGTAACGATAACTTTATTTTTTGAAATTTATTTATTGACATTACCGATGAAATGTAGGTGACCAATAAGCTCTGGTACCAGAAAAATTTTGCACTGACATGCCACAACGAATGTCCAAAGAAAGCTGCGTCTGAGTCCTAGGTTTAGTCGTAAGGTTTCTTCGCCATATGTTTTAATAGGGGAATTGTTTGCCGCATATAATTTGAAGACCGAAAGACACATAGGCGGTTGCTTAAGCTGGGACAACCGACGTCCGCCACCGTCGGAGTCGAAGTTAGTTTTCCGAAGACGAAGTCTTCCGTCTACAGCATGGAGATTCGCATCGTCTCGCTTTGTCACCAAATTTGTAGTGATATCTGCACTCCCAAGTAGCATCACCAGGTTTTGTAGTATTCCTGCGAGTGGTGGACTTGGAGCGCGATCGAGAGCGAAAGTTACGGCTCGTACGTAATTCAGCTACTTCAAGAGACAACTTTTCCATTTGCTTACTTAAAAGTTGGAGTTGTGTTGAAACGGTTGCCTCAGATGTAGACGGAATTTCTTTCCTTTGTTGATTTTCTTCCATATTTCCTAGTCGGGGTCACCAATTGTGGCAGATAATTAGGACAGGAAGAATGAAAGTATATGTAATGCGGATTTCGAGATAAAGAAAATTAAAATTATTTGTTCTTCATTTTTTGTCAGATGTTACTTCAATGACAAGATGTTGTCTTTTGATCTTGTCATGTATTGGGATGCCTATATCACCTATAAAGCTAAGAAATATTGGTTTCAAAGTAGAAGATGATTGGTTAAGAACTCTGATGCTGGCTGGTTTACTACTTATAAACCAATGATTATAGGCATAGAAAGTTCTGGCATCACAATCTCAGCAGACTTTATAAATACAAAACTTTTACAGGATGTATTCTTCACACAGCAAAGGCGATTAAATTGGGATATGAAATCGAATGAAATTATATTTATGGGCTACTGTGATAATGCCGTCATTCGCACAGGTACTACGCCAAAGGAGTGGAGCAGGAGTCTGGTCATTTTGTTCTTCAAAAAAGGGGATAAAATCCTACTTAAGAACTATAGACCAATTACGCTCCTGAGCCACACCTACAAGCTGTTCTCAAGAGTTATCACGAATCGTCTCGCCCAACGATTCGACGACTTCCAACCTCCAGAGCAGGCTGGGTTTCGTATAGCACCGTGGACCACATTCACACGCTAAGGCAGGTTATACAGAAAACTCAAGAGTATAATCAGCCCTTATGTCTAGCGTTTGTGGACTACGAGAAAGCCTTCGACTCCATCGAAACTTGGTCTGTTCTGCAGTCCTTGCAGCGTTGCCAAGTTGACTGGCGTTACGTGGAGTTGTTGAAATGTCTGTATGACTCCGCTACGATGTCCGTCCAAGTACAGGGTGTACAAACAAGGCCGATACATCTTCAGCGCGGCGTGAGACAGGGAGATGTTATTTCTCCAAAACTGTTTACCGCCACGCTGGAGGACGTCTTTAAAACACTAGACTGGAATGGACGAGGCATAAACGTAAACGGAGAGTACATTTCACATCTTCGCTTTGCCGATGACATCGTCATAATGGCGGAATCGCTGCAGGAACTAGAGGAAATGATGCGCGGCCTTGGCGATTCTTCGAGACGAGTGGGCCTGCGGATGAATTTGGATAAGACTAAGGTCATGTCCAACTGTCACGTCATCCAAGGGCCAATAACCGTCGACAATATCAGCATCGAAGTTGTTCAAAAATATGTTTATCTGGGTCAAGTCATACAGCTGAATAAAAACAACTTCGACGCCGAGGCTGACAGAAGAATATGCTTGGGTTGGGCAGCATTCGGAAAGTTGCGACACATATTTACGTCGTCAATACCGCAGTGCTTAAAGGCTAAGGTGTTCAACCAGTGCGTCCTTCCTGTGATGACGTATGGCGCTGAGACGTGGTCACTTACAAAGGGTCTGATCCGCCGGTTTAAGGTCGCTCAGCGAGCTATGGAGCGGGCTATGCTTGGGGTATCTCTGATGGATAGAATCCGAAATGAGATCCGTCGGAGATCTAAAGTAACCGACATGTTGAAGTGGCAGTAGGCAGGCCATATTTGTCGCCGACATGATGGCCGTTGGGGCCGAAAGGCTTTAGAATGGAGACCACGTATAGCAAAGCGTAGTGTAGGACGACTTCGTGCCCGCTGGACCGACGACCTGAAGGACGTTGCGGGGGGCGGCTGGATGAGGAGGACGGAGGACCGACATGAGTGGCGAAATTTGGGAAAGGCCTATGTTCAGCAGTGAACGAACACGGGCTGATGGATGGATGGATGGACTGTGATAATACCAAAGAATACAGGTCGTACAATCCGAAAACCAAAAAGATGGTTACAAGTAGGGATGTGATATTTATTGAGAGTTGTCATTCCTCAGAAAACGTTATCCATGAACCAGTATCAACGCCACAGCTTGCTACAATTGATTTGAGCCCAAACAACTACCTATAATCAACAGAATGAAGAGGTAATTAGTTTAAGCAGCAGCTCGCAGAATGAATCACCTGAGGTCACTCTATCACCACAGAGCACATAAAAGAGCACAGATACTTCTTTGACAGTTTCGTCACGAATGAAAGTGGTGATACATACCATCCAAACACTGATGATGATAATAATACGAGTAATGATACTTTAGAGAACATTACATTGAGGCCTCATCAGATTCAAGCCAGTAATTTCATGTGTATTTCACAAATTCCAGATCTATTGACTGTTGAAGAAGCTTTATCCGGTTCCGACTCTAAATACTGGAAAGAAGCAATGGATGAAGAATATAAGTCTCTGATGACAAATAATACATGGGGAGATACAATAACTACCACCCAACAAGCGTGCAATACCCTGTAAATGGGTTAAAAAACGAATAAAAAGGGCGAGATTATTAAATACAAAGCGCGGCTGGTAATTAAAGGTTGCGTTCAAAGAAAGGGCATAGATTAAACCGATGTATTTTCACCGACCGTGAGGTATGCATCCCTCCGATATCTTTTTGCATTAGGAGCCAAACATGATTTGGACATATACCAAATGGATGATGTCTCGGCATTTCTTCAGGGAGACATTGAAGAGGAGATATACATGGTTTAACCACCTTTGTATGAAAACGGAGAGCAAGTATGTTTATTAAAAAAATCAATATATGGACTAAGACAAGCCAGTAAGCAGTGGAACAAAAAGCTTGAATCAACACTAAAAGAAACCGGATTGCTACAGTCCAGCCTAGATCCATGTATCAGAATTGTTGATAAAAACAATATGTTGTTCATGGCCATATATGTTGACGACTTGTTGATCTTCACGAATAATAAATCTACGGAAGAGTACTTAAAGAAAGAACTGTATAAAAGGTTTGAGATGAAGGATCTAGGCGAAGCAAAGTTTTGTATTGGACTTCATGTAGAGAGAATCCGAGATGAGGGTGTTATTTACTTATACCAAAGAAAGTATATACAGGAAGTATTACATAAATATAGAATGTCAGACTGCAAAACTGCTAAAACTCCGATAGACATAAACACTAAACTACAAGGAAGCAATGATGAAAATAAAATCCTGCATGACATTCCCTGCCTACAAGTGATTGGTTGTTTGTTGTTAATTTCGCAGGGCACAGGGCCAGATATTAGTTATGTGATTAACATGCTAAGTAAATGTAATAACAAGCCTGAAATGCAGCATTGGATTGCTTTAAATTAAATTAAATTTTATTTTATTTCCCGTATTATTATATATTTTTTTATATTCTAAAGATATATTATAATGTTAAAATTAACTTTGACTTGTAGAAAGTATACTTTATGTATTTATTTTGATTTTCAAAACGTGTCATACGGTATTTAAAGGGCATTCTAGATGTCTACGCGATAAGGTTCACTGTACGGTGTTGGATTTATTTGCTACTAATTAAAAAAAACAACTCATTCGATTGTGGACTGTATCTATAGCTAAATAGGCATATAACTGTTCTTTCTACTGGACATTCATAGTTCTTCCTACTCACTTAACTCAATATAAGCAAAATCTCTTCATTTCAAAACAAAACATTGGAAATCTAATTGGTCTATAATGTAAACAATCCAAAAAATAAATGTATACTTATTAAGAAGGCATAAAGCGCCGCCCACAGTGAAACACTGATCACTACAATAACAACTTCACCTCATAAAATTCACATTTTCTTTTTTGAAATATGAGCTACTTATACAAAATAACTAGTTAAACTGAACTCTGTTGGTAAAGTTTAGAAAAAAAACTTATAAAATATCAGTGCTTTAATATTAATAACAAAGGCAAACAACATGCAAATGTACTCATACATTCATTTTTTAATCGTACAAAGCTTGCTTACTGGACGCTTAAATATTCCTGATTTACATTTAACTGATACTACTCTAGTGATGTTATCAGGTCCAGTATGTTTTCGTAAATTTTTTCCTAAAATCCATTTAGATGGAGGAATATTGTCCTCTTTTAAGATAACAATGTCACCAATCTCAGGCTCACTACATTTAGTATTCCACTTATATCTTTGATTAAGATTAACTAAGTACTCTTTGTGCCATCTATTCCAAAAATCAGTTACAATTTTTTGCGTTAAGCGCCATCCATCTAAACCTTGCACATTATATTTAGTGTAGTCCTCATCAGCAATATTTAACAATGGTTCACCAACCAAAAAGTGGCCTGGTGTCAAGGGAACAGGATCGTTCGGATCGTCACTCAATAAACTCATGGGACGTGAATTTAAACACGCTTCCACTTACGCTAGGACCGTCGCTAATTCCTCATATGTGTTGTGTTTCCAAGTACCTTTTTTAAATGCGTCTTCGTACTACGTACGCCGGCTTCCCAAAGTCCGCCAAAATTTGGACTATGGGGCGAATTAAAGTGCCACGTCGTTTGCTTCAACACGAGCAACTCGGCTATTTTCTCAGGAAGTGACGATTTAGCACTGTTAAACATCTCTCTCATTTCTCTATCAGCGCCAACAAAATTTGTGCCATTGTCACTGTATAAATCTGACAATGGCCACGTCTAGCACAGAAACGCCGAAAAGCAGCAATGAAACCTTTAGCTGTCAAATCAGTAACTGCCTCTAAATGTACTGCTCTTGTCACCATGCAGACGAATAGACAAAAGTAACTTTTATAAGATTTGGCTCCTCTTCCTGGTGAAAAGCGAATATTTATGGCTCCAAAATAGTCTACACCGCAAGATTTAAAAGGTTTGCTAGGTCTTAATCTTGCCTCAGGTAGAAGACCCATAAATGGAGTTGTCTTCTTAGTGGAGTACCTCAAACAAACCACACATTCTCTTAAAATCTTCTTGACACGTTCTTTAATATGGATGATCCAGTATTTAGCTCTCAAGAAATTTATCATCACTTGTGGACCTCCGTGTAAGGTCTGGTGGTGAGCATCAACAATTAAAAGTCTGGTAAAATGATTTTTAGCAGGCATAATTATTGGATGTCTCGTATCATAACAAGTATCTGAAAGTGCTATCCGTCCTGACACTCTTAAAATTCCCTTTTTAGCCAAAAAAGGATAAAGAGTGCAGAGGGGACTCTTTTTTAGTACACATCCTCTAGCTTTCAGATGATTGATTTCGCTCTCAAACTCATGCTTTTGTACTTGCCTAATGCAAGTTAGTAAAGTCTCGTTTTTTACGTCCAACGTTATAAATTTTGGTAACCCTAATCGCTCATTTTTTGGTAATCTTAAATTCAAAATTCGTCTACAATAGGATAGGACTTTGAGCAATCTCGGTAATGACGAAAACCGGACGAAACTGGATTCCTCGTCTACGCTGGATAAAGTACTGAAAGATTTGACTCTCTCGTCCTCGTGAGTATCTTCAACGATTGTATTTACAATCACTATGTTGGTCTCAGATAGCCAATGCGGTCCTAGTCACCACAATATATCATTATCAAACAAATTCTCAATGTTGGTTAAATATTTTGGGCAGATCTTAAACTTATTCCAGAAATCAATGCCTAAGAGTAGCTTTGTTTCGATTTCGGGAATAACATGTTCCTTAATGATTGAAAATTTGTCCTCAAATGTAATTGGCAGTAGTATGTATCCAAGAGAAGACATCTTCTGGCCACCTGCAGCAGAAACTTTTATTCTTTCTTCAGTAGATAATACGAAATCACACCGAAGTAAACGTTCATGAGAGTTACCGCCCAAGATCGACACGACCGATCCAGAATCTAGCAAACCGTACAAGCTAAGATTTATCAGTGTTATTGATTTTGACCTGAATATAGGGACAAGGGTCCTCTCTCGGTTTTGAATTGAAAAAGAAATTCTTAATAGTCAATAGCCAAGTATTCCAATCCGAGCTATCAAAATGATTGGCTACTGATTTGCCGCAATTTTCGATTGTTAGTTTTCTGAAGCAGACTTTTTAGTTTGTCTACAGTTCGGACAATCAGGCACACGGACATCTTTCATTCCACATTTAAACAAAATGTTTTTCGTTCCGCAGTACATACTGCCATGGAGTGCGAATCAACACGGCAGCGGTAGCAATATTTCTTATCCTTGAATATTTCGAAAGCAGGAACTTCTTGTTTATTTAAGTTGGGAAAGCCTGGTCTGAAGGGCTGATAGGATTTTGACTTATTGAAATCATTACTACTTTTATTTTGCCCATAATAACTTCTTCCACCATCTCGGCGCTTATTAGAGTGGTAACTAAACTCGGGTGCTAAGGTACTAGAGCTAGCGGAAGGCGGTTCCTTGAAATTATCTAAACGAACTTTAACACGTTCATAATTCTTGCAAATGGTTTGGAGTTCCTGTATTGTTTTTACGTTTGTGCTAGCAACCAGAATGGATGAGTAGCAAGGACGGATGTTGTGCAGTAGAATTTCTAGTTTTTCGTCCTCACTCATAGGTTTATTTAAGCGAGAAAACATACCATCCATCATAGAAAGAAAAATGGTAATGCTTTCGTCATCTCCCTGCGATCGATTTCGTATTTCAGAAGACATACGATAATCGTAATCGAGAATATCAAAATCTTCTTTAAAACAAGCTAATAAGTCCAGCTACCAACTTTGTCTTTAATGCTACGAAACCAGTGCAACGCATCTCCAACAAAAAAATCTACAGCCAGAACTGACAATTTAGGCTCAGCCACTCCTTTTGCATTGCGGAACTCCTCTATTCTCTGAATAAAAGATCTTACACATGATTTTCCATCATATTTTAATTTTGACATGTCGCTGGACATACCGCGATCACATGTTACAGAGATGTTTAAGCCACCAGATTTTGCCAAAGAAATGTCCCAGTAGAAACAGGTTGAGATCCACTAGCGGAAAATTTTTGACAGACCTGAGAAAACCGTGAAGAAATCATCAAAACGTTTCTGAACTTTATTCAACATAGCAAGCTGTTCAGATTTATCAGGTGATTCGATACGTTGTAACCTATAGTACAAGTGATGCTGTAACGGTTCTAATATGGGCACTGGGGTTGTGAATAAAAAACAAAGTAAATACTGAAATTTGGAGTGGCGGCTGAGCAAGGTTGGGCGCGCGCGTATCACCTGATCTCATGTTGAAGACTAACCAAAAAACCGAGCGCGGTTCCTACCTTACCCTACCCTCAGCTCGTATTTATTATTAAACATTTATTAAACTTATCTGTCTACCTTACAATATACATATGTATGCGTACGCGTCGTCTACAATCTCCCCCGCGTGTCGTCCCGGTGACACTCATCTGCCTGTGGTAACCTTGCGATGCGTACAGCGGGTCTGCGGTAAGTAGCGGTTTGCGTCAATTGCGTTTTATCAATTGTCAGCCTATGTTCCCTTTTTACCGTTTCTGCAAGGCGGCAAGCGAGCACAGCCGCCTGAAGCTCTAAGCGCGGAATAGATGTGTGTTTCACGGGAGCCAAACGACTTTTACTCATTATAAATGACAAACCAATATCAACCTTATCGTCATCGCAACAAGAGCGCCAGTATGCAGTCGCATTGTAGGCCGTCGGCGATGCATCGCAAAATAAATGTAGGTCAAGTTTAGGTAAACATTGCGTGTTATTATTGTTATGATTAAAGTACCATCTGGGGACACGCAGATTGTTTATGTAACAAATTTGACTAATCCATTCCTTAAAAACAACAAACATCTCGTCGGTCAATACCTGATCCCAAGTAATACCTTGTTTCCATGTCGATTGTAATATAATTTTTGCTTTCATAGTGAAAGGTGCTAATAAACCGTAAATGTCAAAAATAGACATGACAATGCGTAAAAGTTCTCTTTTAGTTGGTTTTTGTTGACCGTTCAGTATGTCTTCACTAACATTCTTAAAAGACAAATTAAACCCTAAGCAATCCGTACGTGGATACCACAATAGCCCCAGCGTGCGTTCGAATAACTCGTTTTCTTGAAAATTCAACCTAACGCACGCTGTACTTAAGGTTTCTTTTGGCGCGACATCACAAACAGATGAATTATTTGACGTCCAATTTGTGATATCGAATCCACCCTGTGCGTGTATGTAAGTTATCTCTTTCATCGACTTTATAGCCTCCTCTGCGGTTGTGAAAGAGTCAACATAATCGTCACAGTAATGGTTAGTGTGAATCGCCTGTACTGAATCGGGCATTGTTTGTTTGAAACGTTCCGCGTTTAGGTTCTTTACGTACTGAGCTACAAATGAGGAACAGTTCGCGCCAAAAATTAATGAAGTCATTGCGAAATGTTTTATCTGTCCGTCTGTTCTCCACAAAAAACGAAGCGCGTGTTGATCTTCGGGTTTAATTTTTACGCGCAAAAACATATCGCGAATGTCCGCGGAAATACCAATTTTATTTTCACGGAATCTCAGCATTATTCCTGTTAAAGATTCAAGCAAATCTGGGCCCTGTAACAAGTAATCATTTAAACAAAACCCTTTACTAGTGGCCGCGGCATCAAAAACGAGTCGTAATTTTTTTTTCATTTGGATTGTCAACGCCGAAGTGGGGTAAATACCAAACTCGAGCTCCTATTTCATTTTGGTTGAGTTCGCGAGCGTAATTGTTCACAAAGAGGTGCTGGATTCTCTGTTTGTAACGTTCAGCGAATCCCGGGTCGCGAGACATCTTACGCTCGATTGAGCTCAAGCGTGAAAGTGCAGTTGGGAGTGAGTCCGGCATTTTAGCACTGCTTTTCCACGGGAGACCTACTTCCCAGTGGCCATCGACCAATTGAGCAGTACTATTTAATATCTCAGTGGCCCTAACTTCGAGTCGATTTTGGCGCGGAGGTGCCGGGGAGACCCCTAGTGCCTCCAATGCGAATGATTTACGGACGAGTTCGCTCAAACCACAATCGCTGACGCATTGCAATACCGCGTCATCACAGGAAGACAACGATGAGGTCACGCGACTCACAGATTGAGTGGTATCGTGATCGCAATCCACTAAGTGTGCGTTAGCGCCGGACCGGTTATCATTAGGTGAATACGAGGGAGATAAGGTAGACATAAGGCCGTGTACACACCAACCCAATGGAGTTAAAGTACCAAAAGGTTCATTTTTACTACCAGTTAACAATTGCAAAGGTTTAATCAAATCGTAATTATCCTGACCGATTAAAACATTCGGTTTGCAATTAACATTTTTAATGCAATCTGACATAATGCTACATAAATGTTTGTATTTTGAAATATTAACTTTTAACAGGTTTTGTTTAGGCAGATTTAATTCTTTTATCTTCTGAGCATGCAGTTCGAGCACGTTATTATCTAAGCCACTTATGCTACAACTTACAGTCTCTGATGTACAAACTATTTCGTTATTGTTCCAAGCACCACGCATACGTAGTTGCTTCTTCTGGCCCGTAAGTCCTATCGAGTCCGCAATATCACTGGCGATTAGGGAAACTGTCGCGCCGTCATCGAGAAGCGCGTTCGTTGTGATCACGCCCTTAGGTCCACGCAAAACAACCGGTAAGATTTTTAACATTACGATTGAGTTAGACACTGAAATCGTATTATTTACACTTTCACTATGGACGCTATCGGTGTCATTATTACACTCGGGCTCGGCACTATTGTTCTCGCGCACGTTATTTACTTGCACGTTAGAGTTCGATGTCGCTGCTGACGCAGGCCAGTGGAGTAGCTCGTGATGAGGGAGGCCGCACTGCTCGATCTCGCAGTTAGAAGCAGGGCACTCGTCTCTCTTGTGTCTATCTATGAGGCATTTGTGACATAAATGTCGACCTCTGACAAAACGCCAGCGGTCCTTCCGCATCGCCTTCTTAAACTTAGTGCAAGTAGGTAGGGTGTGATAGCTCCCGCGACAGAATGAACACTTTCTTTCATTATACTTTGTCTCGGCCGCGGCTGCTGTGTTATTAGACGACTGTGACTGCGCCAATACAAAGTGCTTACTGTCATGTATTTTACGTTCTTCGGGCTTTCTAGAGATATATACATGGCTAATACCTGCCATTGACGTCTTAGTGGCTTCTTCAAAAAGGAATTCGGAAAACAACTCGAGTTTAGGTCTGTCTTCATTTGGGTAGGTATAAGCATAGTCTACCCACTTAGTGATTAGAGCTGTGGGGCACTTTGTGATGACTGCGGCCATTAGTTCGGGACTACGAAGATAATCAATTTGTTGTATAGCTCGAGCGGCAGCTACGTAGTTTTTTATTTTTATATAAAAGTTAACAAGTTCGTTGTGATAGGCCGGCGATAGTGGCGGTAGCTTTCTCAACTGTTCAGTTATTCTTTTTATGATAGTTTCTGGTCTCCCGTAACGTAATTCCAGGGTCTCTATGATACTCTCTGATGATGTGTTGCCAATGAGAAGCGAAGAAACTGTTTCTTTTGCTTCGCCGCGAAGACAGTTACGTAATCGACAAACGTTTTCTGTATCACTAAACTTACATAAGTTTGTGGAGTCTATGTACGCTTTTTTGAAAGTTAACCATTCCATTGGATCCCCATGAAACAGGGGTATCTCCTTATTTGTGCCAATGCGTGACAGTATCTGTCGATTGTTGACCCCAGCGGTAGCGGTGGTGATGGCATCCTTAAGTGCGTGAGCTAATTGTTGGATGTCGGTAGGCGCGACCGCAATGGCGGCCGACGACGCCTCGTGTTGCAGCCCACTGGTGGGTGGCTGCATAACATCCTCGTGGTTACGCTGCATCCATTCATCCACTTTGTGCTTGATGCTGGATCTAGCACTTTTACTGCTGCATTGGGAACGTTCTACTTGGAGCGCCGCGATTTCAGCAGCTAACCTCTTCTCATTGAGCCGTACCTCTATGCGTGCATTCGCCTCTGCTGCCTCCCAATTCGAGGCGCTTCTTGCGTGCTATGAATTCTAGCTCTGAATTCTTTGGGTGTTTGCTGCTGGTCTGGCTGCCTACCTGCTCTGATTTTGCTCGGTGCTCATGTACATCTTGGTTTTTTATAGACGATACAGGTCTCTCGGAGTGGGCGTGGACATCAAGAATTTTATTTGTTCTTTCCTTAATTGCGTTATCCAATATTTCACGCTCTGACGAAGACATAATTTTGCGCGGTGGTGTGCTAAACATGGCGGCCGACACTATTACGTATTACACTTTATTCACAGTTTTCACTTATGTGATCCGACTCGAAGACCAACTTTGTAACGGATCTAATATGGGCACTGGGGTTGTGAATAAAAAACAAAGTAAATACTGAAATTTGGAGTGGCGGCTGAGCAAGGTTGGGCGCGCGCGTATCACCTGATCTCATGTTGAAGACTAACCAAAAAACCGAGCGCGGTTCCTACCTTACCCTACCCTCAGCTCGTATTTATTATTAAACATTTATTAAACTTATCTGTCTACCTTACAATATACATATGTATGCGTACGCGTCGTCTACAGATGCAATAACGATTTAGTTCGATTATAAAGTGGTTCTGTAAAATTAGTCTTTAAGGAATCCAGTTTTATTTTTTCTAAAGTTTCCTGTATTCCTTTAATATCGTCCGAAAATTTTAAGCACGACTCGAGAATATCCTCAGATGGATACAGTTGCGTTAACTTGGTGACCTGTCGGCGCAAGCCTTCAACGTTGTCAAACGGAATCTCACCCCGAATAGAAACTTTGTATGTTAACTCTGGTTTTTGCAAAAGCAAAAATTTTATTGGATAAGCCATGTTTAAATGCAGCTGTAGCGATAAGGATGAAACTAATTTAATAGAACTGTCTAAGACGCTCCTAGGTAGGTTGTGCATAAATCTTACACAGAATAAGCTAAATAAATTATATAATAAAACAAACAAAAAAAATAATATATATAGTACAAAAGCCAGCCAAAAAATAAATCCCGTTCTGTTACAATCTATTTCTTTTTATTGCTACAGAACGATGGTGCAACTAAAATTATTACTTTTTAACTTCTAATGTGCTAAAGCCAGTAGTAGCTGGTAGCAAACACTTTATACAATTTAAGAAAAAGAAATCGGTTCAATAAAAGAATAAGTTATGAAGGTACATTTAAGTAAGCACACTAGTTGATAGACACTATCATCGTCTTTACAAAATATACACACCTGGAAAAAATACTCCAACACCAAGGCAGATAACTAAGAAGTAAACCGAGAAAGAACATTGCGAACTTTGAACCCTAAGACCACGTATATAGGCGCCATTGAAACGATTCTTTAATATGGAGATAAATAAAAGAGCGTATTCAAATTATCAAGAGGTTTAATTAGTTTTTTTGAATTACGTTAAAGAGGGTCAAAGGTCACTTCAAGCCTGGTTCAGGTGTCGCAATGTCCCGGTCCAGAAATACCGCACTCCCCTGGATGCCTGCTTCTTTGGCTCCTCTGAGAATTCACCTATCTCTCTCTGCCTTGAGAGTATAGGTACGAGTACGTATAAGGATGCCGAGGTCGAAGATCCCGGCCAAAGTTCCTGGAATCGTAAGAACTTATTCGACATAAATAGGCACGTCTGCAGCAGCTCCTAGGGTTATGTGGCAATCTAGAACTACAACTTAGCTACTGCAAGGTGAAAGAAAATTAAGGTGGCGTTAAGTAGGTAGGTAAACACATCTACGTGTAAAACACTATCAGAATCGGTTTCAAGATTCTACTGGCTAGAAAACACTAATTGTTACAATTTAGGTCGGTAATAAAGGTTAACGACAAATATATAATACTATGAATACAACTTATATAAAAACAAATGATAGAGACACGACAATGACTTGACTCTGTAACGGTTTTGGTTTATCCGTAAGCACACATAAAGGTCTACTTTTAAAATAATAATTGTACAACTTACCCAGTATGGGAACAACACAATATATTTATATTGAGTACTAAATCACAGTTTAGGTTTAAGATATCAAAACACAGCGATGCGTCCACATTATGTGTAATTATGTCGATCACTGATTCATTGAGTCACCTACCGCCACCGACCGGCCACCAGAAACGAGCGAGCGTCGAATAATGCGAGACTAACTATCGCGCGCAGAATAATTTACTACTAATAAAAGTTTGTTACTAAACTTTTTATCCTTTAATATATTTTTTAGTTAAATGTTACGTTTTAAGTAACACAACGTTACACAGGACGTATCAAAATACATAGATAATTTAAAAATATAATAAAGTAGGAAAAAGGATGTAGCTTCAGCATTAATCATGTCTGTTATACCCTCTTCTAAACAAACAAACTTTAGTTTTACTTTCAGAAACTTCAAAGCCCAACTAATTTACAAAACATATTTAATGCCGAATGTATCATTTATTCATTTATATGAGCTATATAACACAAAATCGTCGGCATATTGAGATATAAAAACATTAGTTATGTTTCGGCAAATGTGCATTGTTGCAACGTTGAATAATAGATGAGAGATAGGGTCCCCTTGGGCTAGACCGCGACTCGTAGTTCTGGCTAAAGTAAACGCGTCTGTTTGTCTTACACTTAGTTGTCTACAATTAAAAATTGCCAAAGATAATAATTACATATGATGTCTCCTACTCCAATAGAATCCAACGTGTGCAGTAAAACTGTAACATCTACATTATTTTAGGCACTGCTTATATCTACAAAACAGCCCAAAGTTATCAAATTGTTCCTATACCCTATCTGTGTATGTGAAACCAGCCGAGTCAAGCTATCAAGACATGAACGAGATTTCCTAAATCCCACAGTGTTTTCAGAAAAAAACATATTGCTTTCCAGTTACCACTCTAATCTATTCTCGAGTACACTGTGGAAGATTCTGCATGCGCAAGATATCAAGGCTATGGGTCTGACGGAAGAAGTAGATTGTCTTTCACACCCAGTCTTAGGTATGGGGACAATTTTTGTTTGTCTCCATTGGTAAGGTACACATCCCTCAGCCAGGATTTTATAATAGATTGTAGCCAGAAATTGCTTACCTACCTTAGGGAGATGCTTCAGCATTGAAAATGAAATATCATCATCACCTGGGGCCGTGTCTTTGGCTTTGATGGCGCGGTCTATTTCATGTAAAGAGATATCCTGCATAAGCTTCTGATTTACAGATCTGAATGTATGGTCTCTAGGAGGAACGAAATTGGGAGTCAAGCTGCACAGAATATTCTTAGCTGAACCTTCATCGATGTGTATTCTTGGCTGACGGTATCACTTCAACCATCTCATACTGCGCCACATTTCCCTTGTTGAAGTTGCTTCGTCGACGTTGCTGCAGAATTCACGCCAAGCTTTACGTTTGGTCTGTCGAATGATTCTCTGAGCCTTCGAAACTTTATCTTGTAACACTATAAGGTTTTGTGGAGCAGGGTTCTTTCTGATAATGGCTAAAGCTAGTCTTCGTTCCGCAACTGCCTGAGACACGTCTACGCTCCAGTATGGTTTAGGGGTAAACTTCTTCCGCCGTATAGGATCCTGACAAACTTTCACATAGGGGATATCAGAATCTGCAGCAGAGTTCACTGTCTCAATTAACTTCAATTAGCTTCTTGAGGTGAACCGGGTATTGTATTACCAGAAAGGTTGGTCTCCACATAATTTGTATATTCCTTCCAGTTTGCTTTTTTAAAATTCCTTTTCCTGGGGCAGCTTATCGAAACTGAGCCATGTGCACCGTTTAGAACAACTTTCTACTTCAATAGAGCATCTACACTCGGGTAATGCATCTTATGCTGAAAAGTAATTGGGTTGGTTCATGGTGCATGAAGATGAGGGAAATGTTATAAATAGTTATAACTACACCCCGTTATCTAGTGCTTAGTTTGGCAGTAAGTGATGGGGCAGTTGCGATAATCAATATCGATAAAATATTAAGTTGATTTACTCACTTAATAACATATAAATAGATAATTATGATTCATACTTAACAGAGCTCTGATATAGTGTTTTTAAATAATTGTTACGAAATAAAAAACTTTTATTTATTTTTTATTTATTATAAGTTTCATAATAAATTAACAATATTTTTTCCATATTGCATGACGTCAAACTTCGTCGCCTGCTTGTGAAAATCCATTTCAAAAATGAAAATGATTTTTCGACCTCGACAGATGTAACTGGCAAAAACTGTAGTTTTTTGTACTGCTCTACGCAACTTTTGTTTACAACGCTGTTATTAATTTGAACTTCCTTATTTTCTTACAAGTGATTTATAATATTTACAGATTTAAAGCCCGGATTTTTATTTAATATGTTTGTTAATTTAGCATGAATCAGTTTCTCTTTATGGTGCTGCCTCACTAATGAAATTTTATCTTCAATATCATGCACAATAGACAATGACTGTTTCAACGAAAACTTGGGATCTTCTAATTTTAATTTAATCCTATGGATAAAATTGTGAAATGGGTGTGTATAAAATTAATTTCGTCTCTTAAATCATTGTTCGTCGACAGCAGTCGCTTTGCTTTAGATATAGCGGCGGCATCAGTGGCATTGAAACTTAAAACGACGTCTTTTACTTTACATTAATTAAAATTAGTCTTTTACTTAACTGAAATTCTCGTGGTAATAATTGACTGCGTCAAGCCCCGTACCCCACCGTGTAATAACTGGCTTTGGAGGAAAAAGGGTATTTGGATATATATCTTGAAATTTGCTAATTCTTTTGAGGGCCTTTAAAAAATGTCCTTTACCGTAGAAATCAACTTATGTACATTTGGATACGACGCTCTCACTGCTTCGGCCACCCTGTTTAAACCGTGAGCCAAGTATAGGTGATGTTTGGATAAATTTTACTTAAATTTTTACCTGCTTTGACCATATAGGACCCTGCGTCGGTTATAAAAAATAATAATTTACCTATTTAGTTTTTTTTCGTATTCCGTACCCCAAATGTCCTTAAGTGTTTTATTTACAAGCTCAGTTATTGTTTCATTATTAGTAGAATCCAGAGGCTTAGAAGCAATTATGTGAGGCTGAAAAATTGTCTACTTCAGAGCACCAACGATTATATTCGCTACTTTTCTACCAATTACATCTGTACCCAACTAGCAAAGTTTATCATATAAAAATTACTCTTACGACTATAGATCGAGAAACACTCCTAAGAAAGATCCCAATAAGCCAAATAGCTGTATGATAGCAGCTCTCTTGAGTTTTTAGTATTCGCCGCTTTTTAGCTCTATTATAAACATGTTGATTAAACGTGGACTCGACTAATTTATATCACATTTACTCGATAATTGTATAAAGATATCTCTCGTTGCTTTCATTCCACCTTAAGTCCTATGATAGCTGTATGAAAGCAACCGGATTGCTAATTTGTCATCAAGCTTGCTTGATGCATCAAGAAAGATCCCAATAAGCCAAATAGCTGTATGATAGCAGCTCTCTTGAGTTTTTAGTATTCGCCGCTTTTTAGCTCTATTATAAACATGTTGATTAAACGTGGACTCGACTAATTTATATCACATTTACTCGATAATTGTATAAAGATATCTCTCGTTGCTTTCATTCCACCTTAAGTCCTATGATAGCTGTATGAAAGCAACCGGATTGCTAATTTGTCATCAAGCTTGCTTTTATAGCACTGTCTTTCGACATTGAGTTATTACAGCATTATTGTAGAGTAATAGCTGTTCATTCAACAAAGTAGCATTTCAGTTGCTATAACAGCACTTAATGTCGTATGATAACTTTCTGCAAGGCTTTCATTCGACTTAACTATTGAAGTCGAGAAAACGCTTTAAAATGATCTATTACAGGTCTAAAGGTGCTCTAAACATTATTTGAAAGCCTTCACTCAGCGTAATAGTGGTAAGAAAGTGCAATACAATCTTTTACAGCACTGTAAACGCCATTTCGTTGCGTAACTGTACAAAAATGACCGTAGTTGCTTTTATTTTCCAAAAATTGACTATAATCAGTGGAAAAAATTAAAAGAAGTGGAGGTTTTAGACGAAAAGTAAATAAAATTTATACACGATTGAAACAATTAACATCTACATTGGCTGTAACCATGGCTGAAGAACAATCACATAATATTAGTGCGGGTTCTGTAGGAAATATTCACGCCACTACTGACTGTGAAATTTGTGAACCGTCTACGAGTGAAGTGTGCTCCCGTTCCGAAAATATATCCGCTGGTCTGGGCTCAGATTTTGATAGTAATTCTGAATGTAGTGACAACAGTAATAATAAAAATGACAGACCAGAATTTGACAACAACGATAGTTCAGAGTCCGAAGACGAAGAAAATTTAAATGATGAGTTTCGGGTTAATTTAAGAGAGTGGGCACTTCAATTTAACATTTCTCATGATGCATTACGAAAACTGTCAACAATTTTTAATAAAAGAATTCCTTTTTTACTGCCAAAAGATCCCCGGACTATTTTGAAAACGAATACATCAATTATTATTTTAATTGCTGTTGGCTCTGGATTATATTGGCATGACGGATTAACAGAACCCTTGCAAAAATGTTTGGAAATAATTGATTTCAATGCTGATGTTATGACTGTGCTTATAAACATTGACGGCCTGCCAGTATATAATAGCTCGAAACTTCAATTTTGGCCAATATTATGTAAAATACTAGAAATACCAACACTGTCACCACTAGTTATTGGAATATATGCAGGTCAAGAAAAACCATCGGACTTAGATAAATATTTTGAATACTTTGTGAATGACATGAAAGCCCCTGAAAACGGTCTCAGAATTAAAACAAAAATCTGAACTGAAAAGGTTGTCAAAATAAAAATAAAAGCCTTCGTCTGCGATTCACCTGCCAGAGCTTTGATCAAAGGTAAGCTAATCTATGCGTTATAACAGGTAATAATAAATAGTTATTTTATAAATAATATAAACAACAGTGTAATAAATAATAGTAATCAGTATAATAAATAATAGTAATTATTATATAATAGGTATCAACTGTAAGTTTGTGCTAAAATACATTTCAAAAGTCCTTTATTATTTAATTTAGATATTTTTACTGTGCAATAAAAAATATGTTCATTTCATTTTATGTATTTTTTCAGGTGTATCTAATTTCAACAGTAAACACGGATGTTTAAAGTGTACTACAGTGGGAGAATATTCTTATAATTCTCATACAGTAGTTTTTCTAAAAGCAAGATATCCGGCAAGAAACAACGAAGATTTTCGGGCCAAAAAATATGGAGAACATCAAAAACGTGACTCACCTTTATTACAACTTAATATAGATATGGTGGAGGATTTTCCTGTTTCAGATTCTCTTCATCTTATCTAAGAGATTGTTGATCGGATGGAAAGATGGCAAATTTGGTAAATATATAACCAAGTGGCGAGCGCAAGATATTGAAAAGGTTGGGAAATTTTTGTTGTCTTGTAAAACACCCAAAGAGATACATCGTTCTACAAGATCTATAGAAGTGTTGGCCTATTGGAAAGCATCCGAATTCAGAACATTCCTATACTACTTGAGCTTTGTAATTCTGAAAGATGTACTGTGTTCTGAGGCATATCAACACTTTTTATGTTTTTTTTGTGCTATCACAATCTGCTCAAGTGAAAAACATTTTCATTTTCTAGATCTTGCGGACCAATTACTAGATTCTTTTATCGAAAATTTTGAAAAGTTTTATAGTAAAGATTATATAACCAGCAATATTCATAATATATCCCATGTAGTTTCAGAGGTTAGACGTTTTGGAAAACTACAAGATTATAATGCATACCCCTTTGAAAATAAATTGTTTTCTATCAAAAAATTAATAAGACAAGGAAACAATCCGCTTGCTCAGGCAGCAAGAAGACTAAGTGAAAAACATGTTCTTGAAATTGAGAATTTGAACGACAACCTTGCCAAGTCGTACCCACACGTAAAGGAATGTAGATCTCAGAAGTTAAATCTCCAATTCCAGAACTGAGTGGGTTCTATTTTGCTTCTTGCACGATTGACTCGTGTTTGTATTGGACAATCTTTCTGCTGTAATATGTTTTGGTGGTGTTTGCGAGAATTTTCATAAATGGGAAGAGTCCTTATGATCGTTCCAAGTGTCATACGCATGATCATCTAGTCATAATCTTGAGAATCAGATAGATACTGTGAGCAAGACTACGAAAATTGTTTGTTCTTGTATTCATTTCGTACATATTATTATTCTTTAGAATTTATCTATCTGGGTTCCTGTTTTGTACCGCCAATTATTTACGGCTAGTTATGCACGACCCGCTTTGTACGGCCCGTTTTCTATCCACAAATTATAAACTGGATCTGTTCCGTTTTGTGCACTTCGCGTGTCTTGAGCTTGATTCTAGTTCGGTTATAAAAATATCGAGTCAAACTATCACAACTTTAAATGAAAAGGATGTTATTCAAGCCGAGCGGAAAGCGCTGTTTTCGCGCGGTACCACCGGAATTCTTGAACAAGCTGGCCGACAGCAGTCGTGCGTCGCGTCGCTGGGACGCTCCGTCCAGACAAGTACACTAGTAGCTTGTGCAAAATATATGATGAAAGGTATTAGTAATTAGTTACCAAGTAAATAATACTTACTACACAGATTAATTTTAAGGCTATATGTACTAGTGAAATACAAGGCACATTGCCGTTGTGAACAAGATTAACTTTGTTTTGTTTTGTATATTTTGTATGAAGTGAAGTGACTCGTCTATGCTATGAATATTTATACGAATACACTTCATAACTAATAATAAATTTTGTTTTTATTATTAATAATAATTGTCACATGATTACTATCTTATATTGATTTTTCATCAAACAAGAGATACTACTTAGCAAATTTAAGTGCATATTATTAAATAACTATATTAATATTCCTCTTTTCCTCCTTTCCTTAATCTGATCCTACCTAAACTTTGACTACAGACATAGACTTACTGATTACTGATATAAGGCATAATGTCTGATGCTATGACGCCACCGATTTCTCCTCGGGGAAAGAATCATGTTGAATCACCGATTAGAAGATCGCGTACTAGGAAGCGTACAACAGATCGTAGGACCACCCGGAAGTATAGGCGTACTCGGTCTCGCTCAGTTCGTCCACGAATTCGTAGGAAAATAAGTCGCTCACGATCATTACGTAGACGTCACCGCCGAAGAGATCATAATATAAGAAAGAATTCAACAAGCACGAGTATATCGTCTTCTGTGAGATTTTCTACCAGAAAACGAAAACGGGCCCACAGTAACAGCTCTAGTTCCACAGCATTGAGCGTATCTACTTCCGAGAGTAGCCTTCCGTTATCTGATTATGACAGACGCAAACGTCGATCGCGCTCTAGAAACCAGCGCTCCTCGCGTAAGAGACAACGGCGCAATCTATCACAACACAAAGAAAGAAAGCGGTTGAGTATGGAAGACTATACAAGCTATTAGCTATCATAACAAAGACACATTTAATAGCGTGCAACCAAATCGACGTGATCCCAAAGTTTGATCCTAGCCTAAAAACTCAATCCACCCAAGCGTGGCTAAAGAAAGTTAATGAAATCGCAACAATATATATGTGGAATGAGAAACAAACAATATATCATGCACTTTCAAAACTATCCGGCCTAGCAAAGCAGTGGTATGAAGGACTTTCGACGGTGGACCTAAACTGGAAGGAGTGGCAAAGAAAGTTGTTAAAAAACTTTCCCGATAACCGTAATTATACGGAAAGACTTAAAGAGATGCTTGATAGGAAAAGTCGTAGGGAAGAAACATTAGAAGAATATTTTTACGACAAGGCAAAACTTGTCAGTCATTGCAATGTAAAGGGGAGGAACGCCGTGAATTGCATTATATATGGTATATATGACCAAAACATCCGATTGAATGCACAAGGTGCAAATTTTAGAAGCCCCAATAAACTCTTGCGTTACCTACGAAATATATCTTTAAATAGTTATAAAGATAATGTAAAAAAAACCAATGATTTCACAAAAACCAGGATTAAATAATTCTAGAACAACTGAGAATAATAGAACTCAAATAGTTGGCATCACTCCAAGAGTAGTACGATGTTATAACTGTTCCGAAGTAGGGCATACCGTTCCTAAATGTCCCAAGGAACTGCAAAGATGTTCAAAATGTAACCTTCTCGGACATGTTGTGGATCATTGTCGAAAAGATGCAGACGCTAGCGGACGTGCTAAGAATTCTTCAAACAACAAAACGACTGTGGTGAATAAAATTCAGCAAAACGAGGTAGAGCATCATAAACCTGATATATATCATAAAAATATAAAAGTAAATGGAGTAGATATGAGTGCTTATGTTGATTTTGGTAGCCAGTGCACAATGATTACGAAAAGGAGCTTCAGTGTGTTAAATTTGAAATTAGAGTCATCAAAATTACCAATTTTAAAGGGGTTTGCTTTTGGTTCCATGCGACCTTTAGGACGGGTTCAGATTAATGTCTGTGTAGATTTTGTTGAAGCAAATATTGACGCTTATGTTGTATCAGACGAATTTTTGAATGACGACTTGTTGCTGGGCCAAAACTTGACTGAAATACCCGAGGTAGTTGCCCATAAAACAAGTACGAGCTTAACCCTCTATTCCAATGCCTCAGACCTAGACAAAATCAAATTACATAATAAAAGTAATATAAGCTTTCAAGGCGTAGGTACTATCGATGTTACTTGCAAAGGATATTTTACAGGATACATTTATATTTTCGGTAACTCTTGCTTTAAAAATGGAGAGGAGTTTATGTACCCGGAGTGTATTCAGTCGTAAACGGATTAGGAAAAATAGTTGCTGTTACATTCTCGAATACAGTCATTACTTTAGGTGAAGGAAAACTGTTAGCTCGGGCACGAATACTACCCATCGAAATCCCAGAATCAGAGATTCCTGCAGAAAAAAAAGTTAATACAATAGATTTGGTTGGGAGCCCAAAGAAAAATAAAACTAAAGACATAAAAATTGACATGCTCAACATTGGGTCAGATCTAACAGATAAAGATAAAGACGAATTACTCAAAGTGGTAAATGAGTTTAGGGACTGCTTCGCACTAACCATGGATGAATTGGGCAAAACCTCCATATGTGAAATGCATATCAAACTACTCGATAATTCTCCTATAACATACAAGCCGTATCGATTGCCATACAGTGAACGTATAGTGGTAAGAGATATGATAAACCAGCTACTAGAAAATAATATCGTTAAGGATTCTGACTTACCGTATGCGAGCCCTATCGTACTAGTAAAGAAAAAGAATGGCGAAAACCGGTTATGCGTAGACTATAGAGCGCTCAATAAGAAAACGGTGAAGGACCCTATGCCCGTTATTGACGACCAACTGGATAGATTAAGTGGAAAAAAGTACTTTACTAGTCTTGATTTAAACTCTGCGTATTATCAGATTCCAATGAGCCACGATTCGAAACACCTTACAGATTTATAACCCCAGACGGGCACTACGAATATATTAGAATGCCGTTAGGTTTGGTAAATGCACCGGCTGTGTTTCAACATATGATAAATAAGACCCTTGGTAAGGATAGATATGACCTAGCCATGCCCTACCTAGATGATTTACTTTCACCAGCAGCTACCATTTCTGAAGGCTTTAATAAACTAAGAAAAATATTTACCTCACTACGTGAAGCTGGCCTCACACTTAATGTTACTTCTTTGAAACTTCACTGGATTATTTGGGTTACGAATTGTCCCAAGACGGATTAAGACCGGGAAAGAAGAAAATCGAAGCCGTTGAAATGTTCCCCGTACCCACTAGTGTCCATCAGGTGCGACAATTTGTCGGCTTCTTTAGGAGATTTATATCTAATTTTGCGAGTGTAGCTAAGCCGTTAACAGCGCTTACAAAAGCTAACGTACCCTGGGTGTGGGATGAAGCTCAGAACAATGCTTTCGAAAGTTGTTCGGTTTAAAAGCGTTCGGAACGCGCAAGTATGTGTCAGATTCTATTTTATTGAGATGGCAACACGGGTTGTAAGAAAGTGAAATGTCAAAGTTGTTTTTTCCGGTTTACTGTCAATTTTGCGCTCGAGGATGCGTGTAAAAAATGGGATCAACCAGTGTTGAAAGAATTATGTATTTCAAGGAAATAAACAGTGGAAAAGTGGTAAAATAACCCAATTAATGAGCATTAATTGCGAGCTAAATTGTGTGTCCGAACAGTTTCGGGAATCGGTCGCCGGTGGAAAGTGATGCGAATGGATGTTCATTACCACGGTTATAAAGCAAGGCTTATTTGTTCTCGGGTGGCATGCCAGGGGTTAGATATTTGTGTTTAGGTAAACTCCCGAAAGCTGCTGGATGAGCCAGTAGTTCGATAACGGCCTGCAACGTGCTGAGGGCGACGAAGGTCAACGAGCGAACCCCTGACTTCCTATCAGCCAGGGTTGAGTCTGGCCACCCGAATGCAGTTTCGACGACCAGTCAAGGACGTGGACTTCAACACTAACGTGAGTGTTTAATCGTTTACCCTTCAGAAAGGAATTTTAGTATATAAGAACCCCCCTTTGTATGGGAAGCCCCTTTCTGACAGGTTTTAACCTCCTTATAATATTCAAATGGGTCCAGCACGCGAGGTTTAAACCATATCTGTGGAGAGGGGGGCTTTTCATATACAAAAGTCTAAAATCAAAATTAGTACAAAGACCAATATTAGCATTATATGACCCGAAGCACATAACGGAGGTGCATTGTGATGCAAGCAAAATTGGTCTTGGTGGAATACTTCTACAAAAGCCGGACGAGCGCTCCCCGCTTAAACCAGTTGCGTATTACAGTAAACAAACTATTAAGGAAGAAGAGTATTTACATTCGTATGAACTGGAAACACTTGCAGTAGTTCAATCACTTACGAAGTTTCGAGTCTATTTAATCGGTCTGTCTTTTAAAGTATATACGGACTGTAACGCTCTTAAGTCGACTCTCACGAAACGCGATCTCGTGCCGAGAATTGCCAGATGGTGGCTGCTGCTACAGGAGTATAATTTCACGATTGAATATAGGCCGGGGGAAAACATGAAACATGCAGATGCCCTGAGCAGGAACCCGTTACCCAACACTAGCCAAAATAATGACGACTTAAATGACGTTAGAGAGTTCGATATACTAAGAGTGGACGCACTTGATACATATTAATGGCTACATACAGTGCAAATGACCGATCCTAAACTTAAACTCATTAAAACCATCCTAAGTCAAAACAAGAAGGATATAAAAGATATACTGAACAACTATGCCATAAAAAACGATAAGTTGTATAGAAAGATAAGACAGTCATTAAAATGGGTAGTTCTTAGTGCTGCCAGATGGCGTATATGTCAACTGTGTCACGACGAGTCGGGGCACTTTGCCTTAGAGAAATTTCTGGACAGAATAAAACAGGACTACTGGTTCCCTAAAATGAATCGTTTTGTGAACAAGTACGTGACAGCCTGTTTTAACTGCGCCTTCAGCAAAGGTACTTCATCAAAAAGAAGTGGATATTTACACCCTATCCCTAAGGGAAATACACCTTTTCATACACTACATATGGACTACCTGGGTCCATTTGTACGAAGCAAGGCAGGTAATTCATACATTTTTGCAATTATAGACGGATTTAGCAAGTTTAAATTTATAAGAGCAGTGAAAAACCTAAAAAGCAAGACCACCATAAAGATCCTGCAAGATATATTTGACACAATCGGATGTCCCAAAGTGATAGTGTCGGATAGGGGAACAAGTTTTACATCCGGAACCTTCAAAGAGTATATTACATCCATTGGCGTAAAGCACGTTCTTAATGCAGTAGGGCATTTTTTTATTTTTCTGTACCTCTCTTGAAAAAATGAGATTTAAAAAAATATACTTTTACTCACCTGGTAAAGGGTTTTTATTTTTCTCTAGTATTTGAAGTAATTGAAATTCTACGAAATAGTAAAATAATTCATATATTATTATTTTAAACTAAATTTTAATTGGAGAAGAGCAGACAGAATGCTCCACCGAGTTACGAAATGTTGCAGTCTGTTTTAGCATTATTAAAATAACAAAATATTTGGGAATAAAAATTTAGTAGTTTGTACCATATTTAATTAAAATTTTAGTAGATAAGAAAGGCGGTTTCTAAGTTCAAACGACCACGATAATTAGACCACGCGTAGTATGAGAGTGTGGAGTATCTCGAAGTCTAATTATCGTGGTGAGAAGAAAAGTTTCGAGTTCAAATAATTTCTCGTGTAGCTCTGTGTATGCGACGTCCGCGCCGACGGCCCCCGATGGTGTTGGTGAGTCGGAGTGGTCGTCGGAGTTGTCGTCGTCGTGGGGTCGGAGGAGGAGGAGGAGGAGGAGGAGGAGGATGAGGATGAGGATGAGGATGAGTGTAAGAGGTATAGGATGAGAGAGAGAGAGAGAGAGAGTTCTTGATGATGATGAACGGTGGCGGTGACGCCGACGGCCCCGGTAGCTGCCGCCGGCGGTGGCGCCCGGCGCCGGCGGTGGCTCCAGCGGTGGCGGCGGCTCCAGCGGTGGCGGTGGCTCCAGCGCTGGCGGTGGCTCCAGCGCTGGCGGTGGCGTTGACGCAAGTGCTGGCCAGGTGTGTGTGTGTGTGTATCTGATCAGTAGCAGCAGCTAACTAAAGAGCGTTGATGTAATAACGATGTAAACTTTTTTATGATTAGGTATATAATGTTAATTATAAATGATTTTAATTTTGCCTATTTTAATCAAACCGTCAATATTTTGTCACCGCACCACCGACAATTATGTTAGATAAGAGAAAACTCATGAGTTTCTTTGTTAACTACATTGTATTCTGATAAAGAGTGAACTTATATAAATTTTTTTGGTTCTGTAGATATTTAAATGAAATCTTCAATGAAAATATTACCTAATAAAAAACTAGTTTTTTTGCTTATGCTCTATGTCATGTTAGGGTTCACAAACATTACCGATTCATAAATTGCAATGAATGAGTATTGCAACGGATGTTAGGAGATATGAATTTTATTATAAGAGTAAATCTGATTGATTTTTATTCATTTGACGCTATAATCCTCTACAAGTTTATTGTTAAATATTTGTAATTACATAGTTAATTAGTGATGTATTTTTTCAATTTAATTCCGTTTTCAATTTTACTGCAATTAAAGGCAGTAGAGGACATGGATTTTAAAAACGTGAGTCTATCACCGTTCGAAAAATACTATTTCCCTTCATGTGCAGCTAAATCTTGGTTGATAAAGAGCATGTTTGTATATCAGAACGATACATTATCTTTGCCAATAAGGTGGTCAATACAGTTTCATATGGGAAGAAAGGGGACAACAGTTCCAACAAAATTGATTGAATACCGACAGACAATATGAGATTTACCTATATGCATTGATGGTGATATGATAATTTTTAAAGCTGAAATCTTAGGAGATGTTTTTATGAATAATCGTAGAAAACGTAGTTCAAAACGTGAAATAAACATTCAACAAACTTGGTCAAACAGCGATTACTTTCAAATGATAAACGATAACGAAGGTGTTGAGATATCAGTGAAAGTAATGAGAGGAAAGGAAAGGCGGAATAAAAATCAAACTAATACTACTACTACTAGTATCACTACAAAACAAATGGAAATTACAACAAATATACCTACCACTTCTACAGGCACTTCTACCGATACTACTATCACTGATCCTACTCCAATATTAAGTGCAGAGTGTGAAACATATAAACTAGCTTTAGAGCAAGTAATATATTGGGCTTATAATCAAATAGACAAAGTAAAAAAATTTGATATAGCAGAAACTTGTCAATCATCAATACCGCAGAACATACCTATCAAATGATAAACATATTCGACACTGGTGTTTTTATGGTAAGTAATAAGTATAATTTTATTTCATGTATTGCGGTTTTTTCACATTTTTCACACACTATTTCAATATAAAAGCAGTAGCTCTAACTCTAATGTCTCATATCAAGTTCAGTAACATTCAAGTGTGTTGTTCAAGTGTTAAATTGTGAGTAAATAATTACAATGTCTTCTTCTTCAAAAAGTATTGTGAAAAGGAAACTTCAATTTAAAAAAATTAAAGATATATTGAATCAATGTGGATTAAATGTCAAAACTTGGGTCAAGATTAGTGATCTTGAAATTAATAAGGCATATTTAATTCTTGACTCGTACAAGCAGCCTTCAAAATTTGAAATTAATAAAAAGGAAGTTATTGTATGTCTAAAAATGGGGCATGTAACTCTCCCATCCAGATTTAGTATGCTCGAATTTGACATCGTAGAATACCTGAAATCCGGTATTTATATCGTGAACAGAGGTCGATTGGGAAAAACTTGGAATATTGAGTTTATAGAAAATGATGCAATTGACATTGGTATAATTGCAAGTGATGACGAAAATGAAGACTAGCTATGTACATTTTACACTTTACTACTCTCAACAATACCCTCAACAAATTCATCATTAGCAAAGGTTATTTTTTATTATTATTATTATAGTTTTTTCTTACAGATATTTTAAGAAGTCTACTCAGATATATATATGTAAGGATAAAGTATCAATTTCTCATTTAAAAGGTAGCCTATGTATGTATTATCTATTTATGAAATTATGCTTTTTCCTTATACAGAATCATGATTGATGACTACAGGAAAAAACAATGGGTCAATAGCTTGGAGAAGAATATACTTATCAAACTATGGACCAGGTCGATACCATTAACAAAATTTCTACAAGATGTGGACAAACTTCTTCAGAAGATGTATGAATTAACAGAGGGAAATTATGAATTTTATGATATTATTCGTTTGTGGGACAATATATCATGGAATATTGAATATGCGAACGGTATGTCAGCGAATTTCGAAGATTTTATAAATATATTAAAAGAACTACCGTCTAGTGTTTTTCAAATTCAATTTACAATGTGTAGATTTCACAAGTTATTGAATATAATTTTTTGTGTTATTGGTGAATTTTTTTTGTTGTAATCACTTTTATACGTGTTTATTAGTATTTATATTTGTATTTTGTTAATATTAGGAGTCTCTCAATGTTTTATAATTGAAATAAATAATTTATAGTGTAAACCAATCAATGTATTTTTTCATTTTAATAATTTTTAAATATGTATATTGTAAACTTTAAAACAAAATAAACTTGTATAATTATAGTCGTCAACCAGTTGTTTTCATTACTATCGCTTCCCTGATTCAGTATTGTTATCTCTCAACCTTGACCGAGTACAGTTTTACATTCAATGAACTCTACTTATCATAATAGTATAAAAATAAAACACAGTACTTTTAAACAATATCATCTTTATTTATCCAACTTTTTTCATTAATTCCAAGCCACTTTACAAATACTTTATTACCTTTTCGTTTTATCACTTTCTCTACTAGATATATATCTGGATACTTCACCTTTTGCAACTCTTGTTCATAAAATGCACCTAATATTGGCTTTTTATTCTGATCTTGTAGTAAATATGTGATTGGAGCAGTAGTCTGTATCTTTATTATTTTAAATATTTCAGTACTCCAATTACCTGTATAACTCTTGCTAAAGTTAGATTTATATTTACTCACTCGAACGTAATCGCCTATTCTATATTTAGAATGACGATCATATACTGTTACGTTTTTATATACAGTTGATAGAAGCTTATTAGCATTACGTCGATTTACGCTCGCTGGACGCATTCCGATCGTACGATGAACTTTTTCATTGTATACATTCAGTAAATCAGATAAAATCCCTTTACTCCACCAGATATAAGATCCGTTTAAGCTGAATTTTTGCCAAAGCCAACTTTTTATAGTTCTTATAAATCTTTCTGCAATAGATGCTTTCATAACGCTATAAGTAGAGTACAGATTAATGTTAAACTGGTTCATCAACCGTTTAAATGACTCATTAAAAAACTCTTTTCCGTCATCACTTTGAATGTTCTTACAGATGCGATTTTTATTATTTGTTAAGATTGAATGCATAGCTCGAGTGACCTCTGCACCTGTTTTACTCTTTAAGGGACGTGCCCATGCAAATTTAGAGAAAGTATCTATACATATTAGAATATACTTATATCCTTTATTAAATTTAGAATACTTTTGCATATCAATCAAGTCAATCTGCCATGTGTCATCCAATCCTTTTTGTATGAATCGTCTTCGGGGGAAATTTTTTCTTGCATTCTTATGTATCTCTTTAACCACTTGCAGTTTAGTATTGTTCATTTGATTGTTTCTGTTTTCCAATCACCTTGGAAGATGTGTCTAGTTTCTGTGCTCTTATCACCTCGGAAGATGAATCAGTATTGTAACTCGATGTAGGTTGTGATGGTAATGGTGGTAACGATATTGGTGTTATTCTTTTATAAAAATTATTACGTCGTAGTACTTCAATGATTTCCTGGATTTTTTTACTGTTTGCTTTACTTTTTATTAAACAGGTCTGTAAAGTCTCATCTAACTGTGCTTTAATGACTGCATCATTTTTTAACAATGCTCTTTTTAAATTTCTCAGGATTCTATTTTCACAATCAATCACACTTTTGTATACTTTTAATGAATCTTTTTTTTTTGCTCGCTACTTTTATCGTTTAGATAACGTCCAAACTTGTTCACAGTCATGTTGATAATAGAAAGTTTAATGTTTGTATGGTTCAATTATACCTGCCTCGGTAAGTTCTTCTATGATAGAGATAATCTCATTATCATGACCTCCGTTACCAGCCTCATGAGAGGCTAACAGTAATCGTAATCTATCTATAATTTCCTTTGAATCATTCCAATAAACAAAGTCTGTGTTCGGTTGAAATTTTTTCATGAGTAGAGGTCTTATTAAGTCTATGCTTCCACCTTTTTTCCTCTTCTTATTACCTTTTAATTGCTTTCTTATATACTCAGAATATTTTTCACTTCTGTCCCCCTGTATTTGACCAGTTGGAGTGTAATTTCTTCTGCATGCGTTCGTTACATCCAGTATATTATAATACTTAGCTATATCATCTGTAATAATCAACTTTTGGTTGGGAGTTTTGTTAAAAATCAACTCTAACAATCCAGGTGATAATTTATATTCAAGATTTTTCACTCTAATATGCTTATCATTAAGAGTTATTTTACTGTCACCTATATATATTCCATCAGATTTAACACGAGCACCAAACGGTACCTTTTTACTCGGTTCTCTATGTAATGCATTAATATATATCTGTGGAGATTGTATAGTCAGCTGCTCTTCCTCATTCTCATCCTCCATGGTACTCCTTTCGGTTAAGTCCTGTTCAATGTCGCTATTGTTAGCGTCATGAGATGTTGATGGAGATGTACTTAAAAAACTAGCGAAGGTATCATCATGCTCATTGGTTCTAGGTGTGGAATAAGAAGAAGACATCTTCTTAACAATCATATCGTTATCCTGCTTTACTCTCTGTGGAGTTTTAATTATTAGACGTTTTTCTTTTTCTTCCAACATTTTTCCGTTTTTAATATAATCATCAAACTGAGGAATTGAAGGTTTCTTTAAAGTTTCAGCGACTAGGGTGTTCAAAGGTTTCGTAATAGGTTGGAAGGTCTGTTCCAGTACGGAGGACATCATCGATGTATTTGATTGTAATGACTTGAATTTTTTCTTTACAGAATCTACTGATTTAATAAGTTTTCGTTTCAGCTCCTTGTCACCAAATATTTGATCTGTCTCCATTGAATTCATGTTAACGAATGTAAAGAGTAGTATATGATAGTTATATTTATAATGTTACAAACGTATCGAATCCCTTTCGATAACGACCTTTGTTAATTTCACTATCTTTATCGATAACAAGGAACGTATACTTTTTCTCCCAACAATTTCGACATAGATCTTGGAAGGTGCTCCATGACATATCTGTGTTAACATGATCATCATATGCATGTTTTAAATTTAATTCATCCTGCCGAAAGAGTACAATAAAGTTTGCGTTATCTCGTACTAATTGTTTAGGTATTTTACTATAAGTTTGACAGAGATAGAAACAGTCCAATTCCTTATGTCGACCCATTGAAAAGTATTGACGTATTGTTTCTTGATCTTCTAACACCACATCATCGAATATAACAACACTACATGGAACGATATCTTCAAGCGTAGTAACATCATTCTTATCTGTACATGGGTAGAATGTTATATCAGGCACTCTGTTTAACACTTCACTCAAAAACTGATATTTGGGTTGTTTTAACGATTTCGAATATAAATAAACGTTAGCAAATTTCAATCCTTTTAAATCGAGTAATAAACTCAATATTAGATTAGTTTTACCGCAGTTTGACGGACCGCATATGAGACATCTGATGCTATCAGGTAAAAAGGAACCATGTTTCCTCAATAAGCTGTGTGAAGCGCTCCCCTTCACATCCCAGTCTTTTACAGTTAAAGACGTGTTTTGTCTGATAAACTTCATAATGATGTGAACCTTCAACATGCATACATCTTATTTTTAAATATGTTATTAAACGTCATCGGTTGGGAAGAGATAGTAAAATTGCCAAAGAATATTTTATTAAAATATTTTTCAAACGAGTTAGCATCTCTCAAGGATAAACTACCGGAATCATTACGCAACGATCTTGAGATTCGTCAACATTTTATATGTACCGATCATCACCATCTCTTGAACTCGGATGAAGGTGGCGACTGCATCGATCTACCTTGGTTTACAGTGAAAAGTTGCCCTCATTGTATACATTAATATAATACAATATATAATGATTGATATAAACAATCATCACATCAGTAACACACGTACAGTGAAAGAGAAAAGAGGTGGGGGATTCGTCAACACTTTAATTAATAATTTACCGTTTGAACTACACTTACCTGGCTATAATTTTTGTGGACCTGGTACTAAGTTAAAAAAAAGGTTGCTGCGTGGTGACAGAGTTGTTAACGCGCTAGATGAAGCGTGTAGAGCTCACGATATCGCCTATTCTGAAAATCCCTCTTCACTGGAACGCCGTCATCAAGCTGATTTAGAGTTAGCTGCCGCTGCTGAAGAACGACGAAGATTATCAACAGACCCCTTAGAACGGTTACACGGACTTGCTGTCAATAAAATAATGAACTTTAAGGTTAAACATGGAATGGGAATTACCACCGCTGTTGGTGCAAGCAGAAAAAAGAAAAATAATAAAAGACATAAGAAAAATAATAAAATTTCACTTTCTAAGGTGATTAAAAAGAGTCGTGATGCTATAAATAAACTATCTTCAGACAAAAAGAAACCATCATGTCTTAAGAGTCTTGCAAAAGTTGCTTTAAACGTTGCGAAAAAAAGTGTTAAGGGAAAGTGTATTAAAGTACCTCGAGTGTTACCTGTACCGAAACGTGGTGGTTTTTTACCGCTGCTCCCAATATTAGGAGCGTTAGCGGCAGCAGGATCGTTAGCAGGTGGAGTCTCCACCGTTGCTAAGAATATATATGATATGACTAGGAAACGTAACGATAACACATCCAACACACCTGTTGGTAAGGGTCTTTATATGGCACCATACAAACAGGGAATGGGGCTTTATCTGAATCCATCACAGATAAAAAACTAGTAAATCGTCCTTCTCCTACCACCATTAGCACTACTACTCCACTACCTAATCGAGCTCTAACCGATTGTGATATTGTAAAGTATGTTGCTCAGAACAAAATACCCTATTTTCGAGGAGTTTTCATGAGGGATACACTACCACACCGAGTTAAATTAAACGAAACAGGCGTCATCAACTTGGATACAGTGGAGGGGGACGGAACACATTGGGTTGCGTATGCTAAACGAGGAAAGCACTGCGAATACTTTGACAGTTACGGTGACTTGAGACCACCATCAGAGTTTTTACATTATATGCGTGACTCATCAATTTTCTACAATTACACTAGATTACAAAATATAAATAATAACAGTTTCAACTGTGGACATTTGTGTTTAAGTTTTTTATGTAATGTAATTACACATCTTTTTATGAAAAAGTATAAATACAATTGAAGTTACAATTTTGTTTCATTACTTGCTAGATGTTCCATTGTTCACATGTTAAGAACTATGGCTTTCTCAATCACTTTAAATGGTACAGAATCATTGTTAAATGTTAACTTTTTTCCTGCAATAGAATTGAGTAAAAGTGATAGTGATTATCAAAATAATCAGTTTGAGTGTGCGCTGATTTATTTCAAAACATTCAACTCTATACCGAATGTGGATAAAAGTAATAACCTCTTCCACTATGGGGAAGAAAATGTTATTGAAATTCCTGAAGGATCCTACGAGTTAAATGATATCTTTAATTATCTAAATAAAAAACTATTAGAGCTATCAAATGATGATGGAGATAAACTTATTGATATGGATGTTAATTCAAATACTCTCAAGTGTACGATCTACTCACCGCTATACGATGTTCATTTCGAAAAGAAAAACAGCATTGGGAGTTTATTCGGTTTCTCATCAAGGTTGCTAAAGAAAAATGTCATCAATGATTCCGATATACCAATAAATATTTTAATTACTAACACTATAAGAGTAGAGTGCAATGTAGTGGAAGGGTCATTTATAAACGATACGCCGTCCCATATCATACATGAATTTTCTCCATCCGTCCCACCTGGTTATCAAATAATTGAAAATCCTTCAAACCTGATTTACTTACCAGTCAAGGGAAATAATATTCAACATCTCCAGGTTCGTGTAGTTAACGAACACGGTGACCTTGTAAATTTTAGAGGTGAAAATATCTCTATACGTCTACATTTTAGAGCATTATAGATATGATTATCTATAAAAAGGAGAATTCGACGAGTTCTGGTCTCAATATTGATCGTGCTCTCAACAAGACAGTACAACTCGACAGTAGCAGTAGCACCAACAGTAGCAACAGCAACAATTGTATTGGTAATCAATATCAAAATCGAATAAGAAAAGATAATATATTATTCCTTCAATCAATCGGATTAAAAGTATGTCCTACTCATCAGCAATCTTGAATATAGATCAAAAGATAGTTTTTGATGATAGTATAGAAAGTGTGGAATTGCATCCTTATAATCCCTATAATGACTCCTATAAGAATAATGATGAGATTCGTATCAAGATAAACAGTCAGGATCTCATAGTGTTACCCTGTGAAAGTCAGCTTTTAGTGGAGGGGAACATTGAAGCGGACGCCACTTTCGTCAATAATGCACCAGCTTTCTTATTTCAAGATATTCGCTATGAGATAAATGGAACTGAGATAGACAGAATAAAAAACTGCGGTGTTACAACGTGTATGAAAGGTCTTGTATCCTATCGCAAAGAAATGAGTAATGTCTTGGAAAACAGCGGTTGGAATTTAGGTTCTATTAAAGAGGCTAATGGAGATTTCAGTTTCACTATACCTCTTTCTCATCTACTAGGCTTTGCTGAAGACTATAAGAGAATAATTATGAATGCTAAACATGAACTTATACTTAACCGATCCAGCACAAATGTGAACTGTGCCGTTGTTAAGGATGTTACAAAACATATAAATCTTACTTTAACTCGAGTCGTATGGCGGATGCCTGTTCTTCGTGTATCAGATCGAGAGAAACTCAAGCTGCTGCAGTATGTTGAAAACAACATCTCCATCCCAATCGCATTTCGAACGTGGGATCTCTACGAATATCCAGTGCTACCTACATCACAAAAACATGTGTGGGCAGTGAAAACCTCTACCCAACTGGAGAAACCACGTTTTGTTATAATAGGTTTTCAAACAAATCGAAAGAATGATGAACTAAAAGATGCAAGTGTCTTTGATCACTGTAACTTCTACAATGCAAGATTGTACTTGAACTCTCAATACTTTCCCTATGAATCATTCTCTACTGACTATGAGAAGGGGTCCTACTCTATTGTATATGATGCATTTGCCAAATTTCAACATGCTTATTATAACAACGAAGATGCATGTCCTCAAGTGGATCCAGCTCATTTTAAGACAAAGTCTCCTCTTATTGTTATTGATTGTTCAAGACAAAACGATTCCTTCAAGTCAGGTGCAGTGGATATAAAAATTGAATTAGAATTTAAGAAGAACGTACCCGCCAACACAACAGCTTACTGTTTAGTATTAAACGACTCTTTATTTGAGTATAATGTGCTCACAAATTCAGTACGTAAATCAGTTTAGACCAGTCGTTTTCTATCGCTCAACGTAAACGGAGTGTTGTTACTGTTTTTATAAGTGTAAAAAAAAGTTTAAAAAATGTTGGAATATTTGAACCCGTTTTCCTACAATCCAAGCACGAGACCTTTTACATGTGAACTAGCAAAAAGTCAGTATTTTCTTCAATATCCATTCACTACAACATCTGGAATTTCACATGTAACTATTTACTTGAAATTGGATAGTCATTCAACACCGCCCAACCAGTTAAAGATATGTATAAACCTTGACGGTAGAATTGAGCTCACTGAGAAAGAATGGAATACGCTGTTTTTGGATAATTCAGATAAAATAAGAGATTTTTTCAACGGGCTTTCTTCAGAGGTGCAGTGCAGCTTGATGCAAACAGTTATATCACCACATAATAATAATGCAAGATTCTTTATTATAAACAATGTATCGACAGTTGTTGATCAATATGCAATACTAAACAAACTAGACTGGTTTGGAATCGAACAACTCAAGGAGTGTATTAACGTTCATGTGAAAAACTTGACTATAAAGAAGGCTACGTATGAGAATCGTATGAATTATTTCACAAAACAATTTAGAGTGCATTTTCCGACAAATATGCAAGATGCTTACACTATTGTAAATAGATTAAGTGAAAAAAATTCAATTGTCGACAGTGAACTGAAATGTTTTGTATTAGAACATTTGCTGAACTCTTATCTTTTATAATAAAATTATAGTAAAATATCATATCTTTTTTCTTTACCCACTTCCTGTCGATAGCTGTAAAAGAAAAAACACTTATCTTTTTTTACAAAATTAGAATGTTAACACATATCTTTCTTCGTTTACCACTTCCTGTGGTTACCGTTACCTATAAAAACAACATGCTCCATTCAACTGTTATCACTCTTTTATTGAAGACTGCTTTTGCGCAATGTTTTGTGACTTTTGTAAGTTAAATGTTGAAGAAAATAGATTTATTGCACATTCAAGATCTAAAAGACACAAGCTACTATGTGTTCAAGACTCCGATAAAGATTACAACATCTACGTAGTGGAAACAGCGTTTAAGTGTCGGATTGTGACTTACCGCATTAACGGATCCTCAAATCTGCTAAACTTGAAAGTGTTCTTAGAAAAGATTGCATCAAAAGTAAAGAAAGTTCTTGATATAGAAATAAAGCAACATCTCAACGTGAAAGTAAATTTAGAGTTGTTTTGTACATATGTGAAAACAGTTGATGCTGAAGTGAGCAGAGATCTGAAATCATTCAACACTAAAAATGTTTGTTTATCTATATCATCAGATTTGGATGAGTTTTATAGCGAATTGATTCCAATTTTACTGTGTAAATGTGACGATTTCCAAAAAAGAGATAGCGGATGGGCATTGGAAAAAATTGAATTTATGGATATAAATATAAACAAATATGAACCGTTGAAAGCCTCGAGCTACCTACCGCTTCCCGACTTCGTGAAGAATAAGAAGGCATGTGTAAATGTGAAAAACAATGATAACGCATGTTTCTTCTGGGCTGTGTTAAGTGCATTGTATCCTACAAATAAACAAAAATATCATCCTTCATCATACCCTTCGTATGAGTCTACGTTTAAATTAGATGATATTACATGTCCTGTGAACATAAGAGGTATTAAGAAATTTGAGACATTAAATAAAATCAGTGTAAATGTGTACGGTATAGAATATGGTAGAAACAATTTTATACCTCTCTATTTATCGCGAAAGATATATGTGAACCATGTCAATTTACTTTATTTAGAGAAAGGTGGGAAAAGTCATTATTGTTGGATAAAAAACTTATCGCGATTGGTGAGTAAGCAGCTGAACAAAAGTAAGAGCAGGAAATTTATTTGTGACAGTTGTTTAAGTTTCTTCTCTATTGAAGAAAAACTTCAAGTACATAAGAGATTGGGTTGTGAGGGAAAGTTCATTCAGTTACCAGAAGAAAAAGATAAAATCCTGAAGTTTACAAATTTTCATCACAAACTAACGGTTCCGTTTGTTATTTATGCAGACTTTGAATGTATTTTAAAACCAATTAAGGACTCTCGTACGAAATGCTTCACTCATGAACATGTTCCTTGTAGTTTTGCTTTTTACATACACTGTAACTATGATGACTCATTGTCTAAATTTATATCATATCGTGGCCCGGACTGTGCGCGAGAGTTTATCAAACATTTATATTCTGAAGCGGAAAAAATTGCCAATATCATATCAATGGAAAAGCCTATGAAATTACAATCAGTTTTAGAACTGGTTAAGTTACAAAATCAGTTAAAATGTCACATTTGTGAAAAAACTTTTGGAACAACTGATGTTAAAGTTAGAGATCACTGTCACTTAACAGGGAATGTAAGAGGAATGGCGCATAATTCATGCAACTTGAATTATCGTATTGCTAAATTCATACCTATTATTTTTCATAATCTAAGTGGTTACGATTCACATTTATTTATAAAACAGCTTGCAGAAATCAATGCAAACATAACGTGTATTCCTAAAACTAAAGAAAATTACATTTCATTTTCTGCAAATTTAAACTTTAATAAGAAAATAATTTTAAGATTTATCGATTCATTTAACTTTATGTCATCTTCTTTGGATAGTCTCGTGAAAAATCTTACAAGAAATAATTTCAATATTATATCAAAATATTTTTCATCTGATGACATTAATCTTTTACAACGTAAAGGAGTTTATCCTTATGAATACGTTGATTGTTGGGAGAAACTTGATGATGAATCATTACCCGAGAAAAAAGTTTTTTTCAGTTCCTTGACTGACAGTCACATTTCGGACGAAGATTATATGCATGCGCTCTCAGTGTGGAAGACTTTCAATATAAAGACCTTAGGTGAATATTGTGACTTATACATTAAAAGCGATGTTTTATTACTTGCAGATGTTTTTGAAAATTTTCGTCAGGTTTGTTTAACGGCTTACAGTCTTGATCCATGTCAGTACCCAACAGCTCCCTCACTTTCTTGGAATGCTATGTTGAAGAAGACTAACGTTCAATTAGAACTCCTCACTGACTATGATATGATACAATTTATTCAGTCTGGAATACGGGGTGGTATTAGTCAAGCATCTCATAGACATGTTAAAGCTAATAACAAGTTTATGAGCGACTACAATCCAAATTTAGAGTCTTCATTCATTATATATTTAGACATCAATAATCTGTATGGAGAAGCAATGAGTAAAAAATTACCGATCAGTAACTTTCATTGGTTATCGAATAGTGAAATTGAAAACTTTGATTTAAATAAGCAACAACGGGACGCTGACGTAGGCTATTTTCTTGAAGTAGATTTAGAATATCCTCGAGAGCTACATGATTTACATAACGACTATCCTTTTTGTGCTGAGACGAAATCTCCACCAATCAGTAAAAATAAAAAACTACTTCTTACATTATACAATAAAACTAAATATATAATACATTTTTCAAACTTGAAACAGTGCTTAAACCATGGTTTAATATGTAAAAAAATCCATAGAGTGCTTTCATTCAACCAGTCAGCTTGGCTTAAGAAATATATAGATTTTAACACCTTGAAACGCATGAATGCTACAAACACCTTCGAAAAAAACTTTTTCAAGCTCATGATTAATTCAATTTTTGGAAAAACAATTGAAAACGTTAATAAAAGAATTAACGTTAAACTCGTGGTTGAATGGGCAGATGCGAAAACAAAAACAAAAGGTAAATATGGTGCCGCTCGCTACATAGCTAGACCGAACTTTCACAGCTGTACAGTATTTTCGGAAAATTTTGTTGCTATACAAATGAATCAAACAAGTGTAAAGTATGATAAACCTATCTATATTGGTTTTGCAGTTTTGGAACTTTCAAAATGTACTATGTACGATTTTCACTACTCTTACATAATTCCAAAATTTCAAGATAATGCAAGATTATTATATACTGATACAGATTCATTTATTTATAAATTTAAAACGCTTAACTTTTATAAGGATATCGAATGTGATCTGTATGAGCGGTTCGATACTTCAGACTTTTCCCCTGATAATATTTACAGGTTACCGTTAGTGAATAAAAAAGTTCTCGGTATGATGAAAGATGAAGCTAATGGGAAAATAATAACTGAATTTATTAGTTTACGTTCTAAAATGTATGCTTTCTTACTACAAGACGATGGTGATAGTAGCGGTAGTAATAAATTGCAATGTATAAAGAAAAATAAAGGTACAACAGCACCTGTAGTGAGACGTTTAATGTTTGAAAACTATAGGGATGCTCTCAATCGTGAAACTGTTTCTTACGATAAGGTGCAAACCTTCAAAACTTGTAAACATAATATCTACACGCAAGTGAAACGTAAGAAAGTACTTTGTGGAAATGATGATAAGAGATATATAAATAATGATAATACTAGCACCCTAGCTTGGGGACATTACTCACTACTGTAGTATTAGTAATTATACATTTGTTAGTTTTGTAAGAATATTAAATAAAAAACCACATTGAATAACATAATCTTGTTTTATTTCAACTTTATCTGAACGTAAACTAACACATAGGTAATATATATAAGTAAATAAACCGTCGCTTATCGAACATTCTGTTTAAAGCGAACAGTGAACAGGTTCTGTAAAAACAGTTCAAAGCGAACAGTAACTGCATAAAACTGTTAACATTTACAAAAACAACCTGTTTCTGTTATTACATCAACGCTCTTTAGTTAGCTGCTGCTACTGATCAGATACACACACACACACACCTGGCCAGCACTTGCGTCAACGCCACCGCCAGCGCTGGAGCCACCGCCAGCGCTGGAGCCACCGCCACCGCTGGAGCCGCCGCCACCGCTGGAGCCACCGCCGGCGCCGGGCGCCACCGCCGGCGGCAGCTACCGGGGCCGTCGGCGTCACCGCCACCGTTCATCATCATCAAGAACTCTCTCTCTCTCTCTCTCTCATCCTATACCTCTTACACTCATCCTCATCCTCATCCTCCTCCTCCTCCTCCTCCTCCTCCTCCTCCTCCTCCTCCTCCTCCTCCTCCTCCGACCCCACGACGACGACAACTCCGACGACCACTCCGACTCACCAACACCATCGGGGGCCGTCGGCGCGGACGTCGCATACACAGAGCTACACGAGAAATTATTTGAACTCGAAACTTTTCTTCTCACCACGATAATTAGACTTCGAGATACTCCACACTCTCATACTACGCGTGGTCTAATTATCGTGGTCGTTTGAACTTAGAAACCGCCTTTCTTATCTACTTATTAAATGTAAAATAAGTGACAAATTTGAATTTGACCATGTACTAAGCTTCGTCCGAGTTACAAGATGGTAAAAGTTGATAGAATTTTTTAACATTATCCCAATTATTTTTAGTCAACTAGCAATGAAACTAAAATATAACAAACCTTAAATAATTTCTTATTATTTTGTGAAAATATGGCACCAAACATGCTTATCTAACAAAAGTTATCATTGTTTAACAGCTTCATTTCTTGGTTACTGTAACTCAGTTCGTTAAGCATAACTAAATGGAAAATGAAAGGGCGTATTCACAGCCTTCGAATAAATAATCATAATACTGAGATTATCATTGATGTGACGCTTAATATAAAATAATATCTCGACTTCTAACCGAGCACTTTAAAGTTAAATCTTTAACAAAAACCAAAACTTAAATTGGACATTATGAATAAATGCATACTATCCGAGACAAATATCACAAATATAGTCATCATAGCCTTTATATACTGGCATACAAGAACAATATGCACGATACCACAGTTTGCAAGTCATGCACTTGTGCATTGACTGAAACGGAAACTGACGTTTAGATTTATTACACTGTGCAGAACGAGAGATAACAGTTCTAATCGATTTTGTTTTCATTTGAGTATTTTTTGAGTTTACTTCTGGTTTACCACCTACATCTAGGATTTGTACTTTGTTTTTTAATGAGGTTATTGTGGACAACGGGCGTTTCTTTGAAGATTCCGTAGAAACCTCGGAGTCCTTAATTTTAACCTGCGAAATAAAATACATTTAAGCCACGAAGAGTCTACAACAGCCAACAACACTAACTGTCATTCAGAGTCACAGAGAAAACGAAATAAACCTATAAGAAAATGTAAGATTTGGACCTTGATTACCAACATACCTGTTTATCATGTTGAACTTCGTTCATAATATTTTCGAGATCAAGAAAATCATTCACTTCAGATCCAAACAAAATGTCATCTTCGAAATATTTGTTCATTATTGGATGAAATAATGGACATTGTGTCATCTAAACACGCCGGCAAAATAATCTCATCTACGTCATTTTTATGTTTGGATTTCAAGCTTATCATTTGCGAGTCCGCTCCTGCTGTAGGGTCAATTTTTTCTAGGTTCATCAAATCAGGGTCGATACTTTTTTCAGGATTAGCTGAACTTAACAATTGTTTTGAGTTTCTTTGAGTCTCAGGGTCGATACTTATTTCAGCATTTGCTGAACTTAACAGTTGTTTTGAGTTTGTTTGAGTCTTTTGAGTTTTTCCTTTGAACTCATGTGTTTTTGGAGTAAAACACCCACAAAGTCCTCTGTCGTATCCGCAAAAGCATGATAAGTTTCTGTATTTTATTTGATTCAAAGAAGTGGTTACAACCTGGTGAATTTGCATAGTACCAGTTAATGTGTTTAAATCGTTAGGAATAATTTTTTCCACATCTTTTACGGCACTATCGTGAATATAAGTGCATTTTACAGTCTTCATGCATGTGTTTAGAAGTTCACAAGCCTGCAAACCATTTGTCACATCTTTTCCGTAAGAAACATGGCGATCCAGAGCTCTTTTGACAGACCCTCCTATGCCATCTGCAACACCTTTTCCATGGCCAGCTTCACTATATTACCACGTGGAATAGTTCAATCCCATTTTTTCTGTATAGATGTTGAGCAAATAAAAGTTCTTCTTCTGCCGGTACTGTGACGATGGGCCATTAGAATAAAAGTGCATTACGTTCATCGATGATTGAATTTCTTTTGCCAATTTAATTATTGGAAAAGATGTGCCCAAATTGCCCCAGGTTCATGTGAATTATTGTCAGATACGGTGCAGGAAGATTGTGCTTTATCAGTTGAGTAAATCATGCCCGTGTGGAGAGTTATTTGGGCTTTTGATGCCCCAAAATGTGTCGCTTGAATCTCTTCCGCTAATTTGCACTGATAGTTTTCTGAAAAATCACATATTAGCATTGTTTCACTAGGAGTTAGCCCTTGAACACATTTTTGGTACTCTTGTTGTTGGTGCTTCCAATTAAAAAAGTGTTTTTTGAACATTGGTAAATTCTTTTCAAACAGGCTTATAAGAAATTTGCGGGTCCCAGTTTTTCTCAATTTTACAGTTTTTTTTGTAACTATGGTCTTAGCTTTTCCATCACCAGTCTTTTGATATTCATGGTTAATTCTCTCCCACTGTTCCCATTCTATTTTTGTATGTTCTTTTTCGCTTTGCAAATCATAATCCAATACTTTTGTTCTGCATCCATCATAGGTTCCTTGCATGCATGCTTGTGACTTCAAGTCACATCTTAAATATTTTAACACATCTGTAATTGTTTCATAATTTGAAATGATCTTGTGTTTCTTTAAAGCACGAAATAACATTTCAAAATTACTGTGCTTTACACATAAGCAAGTTTCTCTTTTGTTCACATTTGGGAACAAAATATAAAAAGGTTTATGTTTGTAAAATGTGGAAAAACTTCTTTGCCCTCCATTCTTTCGATATATTTCATACAGATTCCATAACGTGTCTGTCAAATAGCGTATTTGTTCCTTTCTTTTTTCAGACGTCCGACATTCTTTTTTTCCCGCAGTTATTCTACTTATCTCATTTAGGAGATAAAAACTTTCTATTTATTTTCTCATAGCATCATTTTTAGCTTTTTTCTTAATTTTTCTAATTTTCCCTTTAAGTCCTAGTATATTGGCAACGAAATTTTTTTTCTTTGAGATCTTTATACTTTCAGTTTCAGCGATTCTTTTCATAACTCTTTTCTCTTCGTGAGTTTTACACTTTTCATAGGCCTGTTTTAAGGCACATTCTAACACCTCATCTCTAGCCTTGAGTTTTTGCACACAATTTTCTAAGATTGTAATTTTCGTTTCTCTTTCTTTTCTTTGTCGATGAATTTTTTGCTTGTAATTGTTAATGATTCTTTTCAGTGATTCAATTTTTCTAAGGGCCTTATTATATCTCATTGCCAAAGTGTTTCTTTGACATTTTTTTGCCTTACTTTTTTCATTCGTAGGAGTTGGGGAAATTTCTTTTTTGTTTTCTGACTGATGCTCAACTTTTGCTTGTTTTTGTTTGCGTTTTTGCTGTCACCACAGTGCTCTTTTTTTCCTTTTCCGTGTCTGTTAATTCACTCACTTTTTAAGATTTTTGTTTAACATACGCCGCGTGTTTTTTTTTCACAGCTTCATAATTTACTGGATTATTTTTTAATTTTTCTCTGTACTTTCTCAAACGTTCTGCAGCTGATGATGCCATTCTGATAAACTTCTTCCTGTAAATAGAAAAACATTTAATTACCCATCCATCTATCCCTCCATCAGCCTTTTTCGTCCACTGCTGGACATAGGCCTTTCCGAGATTTCGCCACTCTTGGCAGTCCTTCTAGAAGAAATGCCCATGCTCACACACGCTGGGCAGGCAGGTTGGTGATCGTTGTGCCAAAACCCTCGCACTAGTGACGCCACTGCCTGTCATCAGTGTGTGCTTTTATAAGGCCCCACGTGAATGTAATTAGTGGCTTTGTTTTGGAACTGCCCCACTCTAGGGAACAAACTATAGCCTTTGTCCAGGTAAAAATATAATCATTAACAGAGAAAAAAAAATCGTTTCAGTATTTCAAGAGATTACCTCCTACGTACAAATGAACAAAAAATAAACAAATTTTATCTCTTTCATAATTAGTGTAAATTATTTATAGTGTATCAATAAAATGCTTATATTTCATTTTCAACATTCTGTACTAGCCTTTACCGGTCAGCTGAGTTACGTTTTGCTCCGTTGAGAGAATTGTTCCTCAGTGGACGTAACGGATTTTTGTGACAACAACTTTAAAAAATCATAGTTATTTTATTTTTTTATACTTTCACTGTAATTTGTCATGTTTAACGAACAGGCATACAACAGTTTTATATATTTACGAGAAACCATTTAAAAAACGTTTTCTTACCTTTAAATTCCTCGTAATTCAACGGAAACTTTAAAGTGCACCCTCACAAAAACGTAATCTTCTTTCCGATTTCTGGAGCAAACTAAACGAAGGCCAAAATGGGTGCCTATCAGTAATAACTAGACATCGGATTATATGCACTAACAAAATGCCAAAATATGCATGCAAATATGCACTAAAAAGTCCGAAATATGCACTAAAATATGCACAATACAAAATCAAAAACCTTTATTAATTTTATATATTTTCATCAAAGATTGTACAAAGACAGCGAAATTCTCTTAAAATTAAGTGTAGTTTTTGTGGAAATATACAATTAAGCATTTTTCCAAATTTTCGAGCGCAAATTTGTGACGTTTGTCACCCAGTATCAATTTGTACGCCGAGAACGACCCCTCCACATCAATTGATGTCATTGTACAATATTTAAAATTTGGCGCCATTTCTGGAGAAACCTGTTCAGGCAGGGCACGACCTATGCCGTTGATGTAGGCATTAATGTTCTTCAGGTCTTGAAGACTTTGGTTTTTGCCCAAAACATCGTTCAACTTTGTGCGAACCTTTTCTGCTATTGAGTTAGGAAGGGAGTTGGCGAGTTCGATCATTGTTTCCAGTATTTCTATTGATTTAAATAGAGGAAGGTTTTTTGTTTTCAATTTTCTATGGCATCTGGTAACTTGTGGAAATGTGTTGAGATGAGGGCGATAGTCTGTTTAATGGATGCGTTTACACGTCATTGTCACACATGCCTCCCGTTCCCGCTACTTAACGAAATATGCACGATTGGGGAAAAAGGCTAAAATATGCACTAACTCCGTAATTAGAGAGTTTTATGCATTTGCATATGCAAACATGCAAATGCATATAATCCGATGTCTAGTAATAACCAATGAGATTCGCTCTTTTCAAAAATATTGCTGGCAATTGGTAGAACAATCAAGATCTGGCTAAAATTTGCGTAACTCAGTAGGAATTTCCGCTTCGTTTCATTTCTGGTTACACGATTTTTAACTGTTTTTAAAAGAATTAGAGCTTATTTTAGCTTAAAATAACGATTTCATCAGAAGTAGACAATATTTGCAATCGAATAATATGGATGCTAAGCTTTTGGCGGTACTTTTTAAATTGTTTTCGGGCTTCAATTTTTGCAAACTCAGCGGGTTACATGGTCTAAACAGGCATATCGACGCTTAAAAAAATTCATAATTAAATAATAATATTGACTTTTTGACATTAAAAATATTTAGTGAATAGGAAAATTAATAAATTCTTTAAATAACAAGTCAGTTTGCCTCCTTTTATTATGTTAAATGGAAAAAATTCCATAATAAGTCAGGTTACATGTCAAAAACCCAAAGGTACAGAAAAATAAAAAAACGCCCAGTAGCCACACCACGCACCAACGGGCAAATTGAACAATATAACCGGACAATACTAGACTCGCTCACTGCATCTTATCACGGCCAAGACGAACGCAGATGATGGGATAAAGCACCACATCTACCCACATGTTTTTTTTCTTCCTTGGTTTCTATTCCAACCGTTCTACATTTTTTTACTAATGCCTGTGTATGAGCGGTTAGCGGGTTTTTATTTTTCGAAATAAGTGGACTGTAAATGCGGGATACAAAATAACAATTTAATCATGTAAATTAAGAATGAGTTAGCTCAGTCGTTCAGGGGATGCAAGGAAACTGCCTTTAGATATAAGTGATAAGAGTAGCAGAACAGAAGTGAAAAAAGACTCACCTACACCAAGGTCACCAGCCAACGGTCATCAGCACAAAGCGTCCTTTGTAATTCACTCCTCAGGGGATCCAAAATCTTCTATAACACTGCCGGCAGGCTATCCCCATATAAAACTGACACTGGAGACACGATTTTCACTTGAAAGATTATTATTTATAGTTTTTATATTTTTTATTGCGGAGACGCAGCCATTGCGTCAAAGTTCAATGCGGAAGTAAACACGCCAATCTCACGGCGTCATCTTCTCTCTCACTCGGCGCTTGGTGAATAATGCGTGAGTGGGAAAGGGAAAGGAATATTAGGAGCTGAAATACTGAGCGTAACAACATCCTATACCGCGGATTTGACTTTTTAAAGAAAATGGCGTAAACATTCTCCCGGCCTTGATGATACATCGTATTATCAAAGAAAGCGGCTAACAATTAAAGAATTTAAGATTATATTAATTTATGAAATATCTATCTTACCTAACTATAGACTACTAAGATTCACGTAATTATCTAATTATTGTGAGGGCAATGGGCAGAGTTTGACGATAGGTCGTTTGAACGTACCCGTTGCAGTTTTAACTAAAGCAACGCGAACTCTACCATCCTTACCAGGGTAAACCTCTTGTATAATGCCTAAAGGCCAGCGAAGCGGGGGAATATCATCTTGATGGATTAGCACGATAGTACTCGGTTTTACGTTATCCGTATTAGTAAGCCATTTCTGCCTAACTTGTAAGGAATTGAGATATTCCAAACGCCATCTCTTCCAATAGCTATGGACCATTTGGTCGAGCAGCTCTTTGCGATGACGCAGAGTCTTCGTTTCCTCGGAAACAGGCGCGGTAGGTAAGTAAGTCAAAGGAGAGGCCATAATAAAATGAGCGGGAGTAAGAGGTTCCGGATAGGGATCCTCAGATAAAATGCAAAGCGGTCGAGAATTTAAAATGGTCTCAATCTGAATCAAAACTGTTAAAAGTTCCTCATACGTGAGTAGTTGCGATCCTATAACGCGGTATAGATGAAGTTTAATACTTTTGATATTGGATTCCCATACCCCCCCCCCCCCCCAATGGGGGGAACGAGGGGGTAGCATATGCCACTCGATGCGGTGATCAGTAAGAAGTTCGTTTATCTGGGACTTAGCTCCCACAAAATTCGTTCCATTATCGGAATACATATGTGATACGGGACCACGCCTGGAAATAAAACGTTTAAAGGCAAAAATGAAAGCTTCAGATGACAGATCAATAGCTAGTTCTATATGAACAGCTTTTGTAACTAAGCAGATAAACAAGCAAATGTACGCTTTCTGGCTTTTTTGACCACGACGTCTACACAGAGTTATATTTATAGCTCCGGAATAGTCGACACCCGTATGGACGAATGCTTTGGTTTCTTGTACGCGGTAAGACGGTAAATCTGCCATTTTTGTATTAAGATGAGACGGTGAATTTTTAAAACAAGCGTTACATGCATGAACACGCTGTCGTATCACATTTCGGGAAGCTAAAATCCAATATTTTTGGCGAAGCAAAGAGCTCAAGACATTTGCCCCAGTGTGACAATGAAGGCGATGAAAATGATCAATTAAAAGGTGAGTAATATGATCCTGTTTTGGTAGCAACGCGGGGTGTTTAGCTTCATATGGTAAGTTGCTATTAGAAAGTCTACCTCCTACTCTAATTATTTCGTGATCATCAATAAAGAGATCAAGTTTACTGAGCGGTGCGGAAATAACTTTATTAGTCTTTAAGTTATGAGTTAATTGAGCAAAATGAACGCTCTGGACGTCGCGAATTAAATATCTTTCGGCTATGTTGAGTTGGGAGGCAGACAGTCCATTATTACGAGGTAAGATTTTTGCAAATTTTAGAATGTATGCTATAATGCGGAGAATTTTATTCCAGGAAGAATGTTTCTGAGCGAGGTCACAAAGTACACCAGCAACTGCAGTATTGGAACCGGAACAAACAAGCGTTTTGTTTTTATATTCGGGTAAGGTTTCACAGGTCTCTGGAATGAATTGTGAGATCGGCCAGCTTGACACTGGAGCGCAAAGCCAAGGAGGGCCATGCCACCATAGCGGATGAGACAATAACTGATCAGGTAAAAGACCTCGCGAGAGACAGTCACTGGGATTCTCTATGCCACTGACGTGATAGAAATGACACGGATCGAGGTTTTCTTGGCATTTTGCGACGCGGTTACTGACGTAAATATCCCATCGATGCGGTAAAGAATTAATCCAGGATAGCGCTATTTTCGAATCTGAAAATGCGAATATATTATCGATTTTAGTACGAACGCTGTAAGTGTCGTTAATTAGACGAACAAGTTTTGACATTAGTACTGCGGCGCACAATTCAAGTCTTGCTAGGGAAACCATCTTTACAGGAGCCACTTTGGATTTGGCGCATATTAAATTTACATGCACGTTTCCCTCGCTGTCAGTGACGTGAAGATACACAACACAACCGTACGCCTTCATGCTAGCATCCGCGAACGCAACAATATTGGTGCAACAATTTTTGTGTACACCCAAGTGACGCGGAATCTCACATGCGGAAAGTAGAGGCAATTGCTCATTAAATTTTTGAAATAAAGAAAGTATATTAACGGGCAAGGAATCGTCCCACCCGACTTTAAGTAACCACAGCTCTTTTATTAAGAGTTTTGCGAATAGTATGACTGGAGCAGCAAACCCAAGTACGTCCCATAAGCGAGCGATACTTGAAAGAATTGTTCGCTTTGTGAAGGCTTCACTTATCGGGGAAGCAGAAAAGGTAAAAATATCTTCAGCGGGTAGCCATTTAAGGCCTAAGATCTTCATATTTTCATTATCTGAAAATTCAATGGCGGCGCGATTTGACTGCGGTACAGATTCCACTAACTCAGGCGAGTTACTAGCCCATTTCGTTAAATGAAAACCACCAGCATTGAATAGTTCAATGAGTTCACGTGACAGAGATTTTCCTTCATCTACTGTCGGGACGGAAGTTGTCAAATCGTCCATATATAATTCATGAGATGCCACATTCGCAGCACGCGGGAAATTATCACGTTCGTCAGCCGCTAGCTGTCGCACAGTGCGCATAGCTAAAAACGGACTGCATTTTAAACCGAACGCGACTCGATTAAACCGGAATTCTCGCATAGGTTGTGAGGGATCAAAGCGAAATAAAATCTTTTGATATTTGCGGTGCTCCGGCGTTATAAGAATTCTGAGATACATCTGTTTTATATCGGCAGCTATCGCTATTTCGAATAAGCGAAAATTAAGTAAAAGAATAAAAATATCCGCTTGTAGATTCTGCCCAGTGTGAAGGACCTCGTTTAACGAAACACCGTTATGACATTTAGCACTGGCGTCCATTACCATACGAACCTTTGTAGTCTTTTTATCATGTCGAACGACGGGATGATGTGGAATAAAATAGCCTTGTGCATAGTCCTCGCTGTCAGGCGGTACCTCGGAGAGATAATCATTATCTAGGTAGTCCTGTACCACCTCATTATAACTTGCTCTCAACTCTGGGTCTTGGAGTTTGCGCTCCAATGAAAGCAGTCGGCGAACAGCTACGGAGCGAGAGTCACCCAATTCGGACGGATCGCGGCAAAACGGTAAAGCGGTGCAGTATCGACCAGTAGAATCACGCGATACAGTAGAGTTATAAATCTCTTCACATTGACTTTCCTCAGGGCTAAGGAACCCTTTGGAAGGCATTTCCTTCATTTCCCAAAACTTCGTCAAAGTTTTATCAAGACGAAGGTCATCGAAGCGATCACCCATACCTACGTGATCAGAAAATATAGAAGGTAGCAGTATTTATTTTTTGAAATTCGGAAGCGGTATTATTTTTATTATTATTGGAAGCGGTGATGGGAGCGTCACCCATTAGGACATAACCAAATACAGTTTCAATAGCAGACGGTGCGGGGGGAGCGACACCCTGCCGCCTAGTAACAAGTGCGGAAACAGCTGAGCGCCGAGTATCAACTCGACCTCACCAGGTATGTGCCAAAGTGGATCCGCGAGCGGTAAATCCACCAAATGCTGCACAACAGTCGTGTCAACATATTCGGAAGGCATGCGGTCGGTTATGGTATCAACAACCAAAGCGGTAATATTATAAGAATATTTTTTATCTTTAGCGGCAACGAGCAGTTGAACGTATCCGCGAACCGTCTGTGAAGCGGACCCGATGCCCTTAATAAACGAATTCGAGAGACAAATCAGGTTTAATTTCAGCCGTTCACAACATGCCGACGTAATTACGTTATTTTGACTAGCGTTGTCAATTAAACATCTCACAGAAACATTTTGTTTATCCTTATTTGAAACGTTTACTTGGGCGGTTGAAAGCAGTACAGTAGTATTGGGCGAGTTTGCACCGTGAAACTGATTTTCGACCGATCGCGCGTGAGCGCATAACGACGCCTGTAAGTGCGAATGAGACGACGACACTTCTGTGGGCCCGGCGGCGGCGGCGGCGGCGGTAGCAGGCGACGACTGAGGGGCCGCGCAATACGCGGGAACCGGTGCGCGTGGCACGGGTTGTTGCGTATGTACCCCCCTATTATTGTTATTTTCCAAATGCAACAACGTATGATGTGTCTTTTTACAAGATTTGCAAGTGTACGTAGAATTGCACTGCGAAACTGTATGCGACAAACTTAGACAGTTCACACATCCTCGATTCGATTTAACGAAATCGAAACGACCTTTAGCGGGAAGCGATTTGAACGCAGGACATTTATATAACTGCTGATGATCAGACTTATTACACATTAAACAATGTGCAACACCTTTGCCATCACTTGTTAGAAACGTTTGTGATGGGTAAGCATTGCGCGAGCGGGTAGGTTTCACAGTACTATTAAGGTGTGGTTCCACCGATGCGGAAGCGCGGTTTGATTGAGATGACGACGGAACGGTTCTCTCTAATATTTTTACTTGACTTTTAATGAAGTCGATGAAATCCTTATAGGAAGGAATCTCTTTATCTCTGACAAATGTTTCAAAGGCATGTGCGGTAGCTGCGTCAATTTTACGCATTGCCATATTTAATAAAATGAAATCTTTCAACTCGTTAAATTTTAATAGTTCCAAAGCTGAAACTGCGGCGTCAAAGGTTTCAACAAAAGAATTTAAAGAAGCGGAATTATTTATCGCCGGTTTAATATTGAAAAGGATAGACATGTAATGACACCCTAAAGCTCGTTTATCTTGGTACTTTTTTACCAAGCTTTCCCAAATGGAAAGATAATTTTCGCCTGACGGAATGATGCCCGCAATTATATTCAATGCGGGACCGGTCAATTTTCCGGTTAAATACTGAATTCTTTGAGCATCAGATAAAGATGAATTTAAATGTATATTCGCTTTATACGATTCATAAAAAATGGGCCAGTTATCAATTCTTCCATCAAACGAAGCGATATTAATCGGCGGCAGTTTGACCAGTGGAGGCGCGCCTTTATCCCAAGAGTGTGATTTTTGTTGTGAAGAATTCTCTTTAATACGATGACGTAATCTTTGTATTCTAGCATAAATATCTTCAAATGAATTGAGGGCCTGATAATTAGGCACAAACTTTGGGTTCTCCTCAAAACCTAGCTCATTAATAGTGTCTAGATTTGAAATGAATTCTTTACGTATGACCTCTAATGTTTCGGTATCAGCCATGAATGTTTCCGCGGAACGAAGATCTGTGCTTGTTATTGGTAATTTTTGAGCTACATCATGAAGATTAGTCACTCGAGATAATATAGTATTGTTTTTAGCTTGTAATAATGCTATTTTAGCGGCCATGATAACGAAATGACGAATTAAACGTACTAAGTACCGTTTCTAATGTAAATAGGTTAGTACGTAAACAATAGTAGTATGCGGTTTTAAATAACTAAGTTCGTAGGTAGGTATACGCGAAACTAGTACGTATAGCTCACCAATACGGATTATTATGTAGATCACGATAGATTTAGCTAGCATAGGTACCCAGGTAAGTATGAGACAGTAGATAGTAAGTACGGAAAGTAACCAGAGGTAGGTAATATTGAATGCGGTATGTTTTCACTACGATTTGTGTGTGAAAAGAATAAAAAAGGTAACTTAAGTATTTATTAATAATGCGGTAAGAAAAGAATATTCGATTTCGATAAGAATTATCCCAACCTGCGGCGCGGAATGCACGATCGGCATGTAAACATGTAGGGTAGTTACAAATAAACTGACGAGTGCAAAAACGTATCATCAAATGAGAAAATAGCGGATTGATTACGTGTAAACTATCAGAGATTAACACCAAATTAAATTACATAAACGTGGTAAATTCACAACCCGTCATCTGAGAATACACCAAAAATTCTAACACCTTATGGTGGTTATTGGTTCATAGTTGCAAACAAATATTATTTGAAATTTTATTTGCGGCTATTTTCGGAGATATTTACAAAATACTGAATTTTCGTTCATTTCGTTCAAAGGTTGACTGTAAGAAATGGAACCTTTGCCACAATAAAAATAAAAATCGTTCATTCAAACCAGACCGAATGTTAAAGGCCGTTCAAATATTAACCCGTCTCGGTCTAAGTAATTCTAGCATGTTACTCTGTAAAAATGCACGTACATATTTTTAAACCTTACAAAATTTAAGGGTTTCTGTGCTAAAAATATAAATATTACAAAAAAGCATAACAATACAAGGCCGTTAAAAAAATTCATGCTATTATTATACTGTGACTTGACTTGACAGATTTGACAGAGTTAATTATTGAACTCTTTCAAAGATAGCTTTGACAAATGTCATTTATGTTCAGGGTTCCCAACTTAGGGGTTTTGCCCCTAAATTTACGGGAGAAAGATGTGGAATGGGTTTTATTAGGGGGCTAATATTTTTAGGGATAAATTTAGGAGATTATGAATATAAAAAAATTGTCTTTTGATGAGTTAAAAAAGGGTAATTTACTTATTTTTTTTCATTTATTTTACCAAATGAAACATCTCGTTACTTGGACTGGGACAGCTAGAGCGCTTTTTAAATTTATTTCTCTGCATAGGAATGGCGGATTTTGCGTCGATTATATCCTCGAAAATATAAATGTGTTACGTTTATTTAACAGTCAATATGACTTTAAAAGTACTTCAAATAAAACGGTTTTTTTCGACCTACTGAAAATGTGTAAATAAAGACTTTTTTTAAATTTTCGATAGTTTTTTTTTTGGGGTTTTGGTTTTGGTAAGGGGTAAATTTTTTTAAGGAGTCGGCAACACTGTTTATGTTTGTTGTTTTGTATTTTGTCTGATATTCCCAAAGATATTCCTTGATTTTGTGGTCTACACTTGCACTCTTAGAAATAGAACTATTTCATTATTACCAATGGAAAATAAAAGTGAATTTCATCACCCTATACCCAATGTTAAATACTGCTTCTTTAAAATATGTACAAACTCCTCCAACCGTACCCCAGAAAAGAAGTTTTTCTGCGTCCCGAAAAGGAATAAGGGTAAATGGTGTAAAGCAGCAGGATTATTAAAAGTCCCTACAAGAACATTGTTTATTTGTGAAGATCATTTAAATGTAGGTAAGTAAGTATTTAATAAAGGTTTTCCGCCGTTTCATTGCACATTCTTTGATTATTATCCTTACATAGGTAAAAAACACATCATCACGACATGAATCCAGGAGGAGGTGTCAGAGGTTTACCAAATGTGAACTGTAAAGTCTTAGGCACGGTCCACACTCAGTACACATACTTTTCACTGTTGATTATTCAGTCCCAGACAATGACTTACCATGAGTGACATGGTCTTGCTGCGATACACTGCTACTCATTTCATTATTACATTTAATTAATATATTTTCCTTACATGTAATGTTTGTATTGTTTTAGTTGGAAGAAGATCTGGAAAACTTGTCGTTATGGCAACTTGGTGTGCGACCGAAGTTAAAACACAGACTTCCACAGTTCTCGCTACCTTTGAGAGCCAAAGAAAATGTTGGAGAAACTTCAAACACTTCCGAGCTGACAATATTAACAAAGGACAAAAGTATTATGTGTGCTCCAAGTACCAGCAATAAAGCAATGCAAGTAAAACCTAAGATGGACACCCGGGCAACCAATTGTGCATTGATAGCTAGCAACAAGAAAAAAAAACCTTTCATCAAGGGAAGCCATGAAGGACATTATCCAACTCAAATGTTCAAAAATAGAGTGAACTTTGTAATTAGCTCAACAGATAATGATAGTCCATCATTTCATGGCAGTACATCTGATATTGACTCGAGTAGCACGACAACTGCTGAAAAACCAAAAAAGTATTTAGTAGGAAGACAATTTTACTGACATTAATTGAGAAAAAGCCCTTGCAATACATTGGGGTACCTAAAAATTTTTATTGGATGATTGATTATTTAGAAAAAAACTGTAAAATTTCAACCCTTGAAATAATAATAACACTTTATAAAATTAAACATAGTGTGACATTTGCTATAATTAGTGATATGTTTGAAATATCACTTTCAACTATATGGAGGACATTTCCCAAGACAATTCAACTGTTGAAGAATTTTTTTAAGCAGTTAATATATTGGCCTAGCCCTGAAAAAATTAAAAGGAACTTACCAGGAAGTTTTACTACAAATGAAGAGAATGCTAATGTTCAAAGTATAATTGACTGCTTTGAAATAGAAATTGAAAAACCATCCTCCCCCGTACAACAGTCATTGACGTGGTCATCATATAAGAACTGCAATACTATCAAATATTTGATAAGCTCTACCCCAGATGGCTTTATAAATTATGTTTCGGAAGGATATGGAGGGCGCATTTCGGATGTGAGTCTAGTAGAGCAGTGTAGTTTTATAGATATAATTCCAGAAAATTGTACTATATTAGCAGATAGAGGGTTCAAGCATTTAGAAGCCACTCTACTAAAGAAAAATATTAAATTACTAAGACCACCAAGCGTCTTCACAAACAAAAAAATGACTAAAAAAGAAGTCCTTCAAAGCAAAATTATTGCAAGCCTCCGAATACATGTGGAAAGAGTCATCAGGAGAGTTAGAATATTTAAGCTTTTAAAACCACACTCAGTTGTGAATAACAAACTGGTCTGTTGTTTAGATGAGGCTTGATAAATTTACAAACACCTATTATAAAAAATTAATAAATATTATGTACCTATACATTTAGAAGTAGGTTAAATAATAAACAAACTCGTTTACATAAAAAGATAATTTTATTTTGCACCTGACAATATCTTTGGGAAGATGTAGTTTCGCCAAAATTCTTCACCCTTTTTTATTAAGTTACTGACATAATCTTTATCCATGTCAACCCAATATTTATGTGTTATTTTATTTATTTCAAATTCGGGATCAGCAACAACGAAAAGCCCTTTCATTTTTTTAGCAGCGTGCATCTGTAGCATGATTTGTGCTTTGAATTTCTTCTCCAGCTCATTGTTTTTGATATAATTAGTCATGGCTTTTTTACTCGCAGGACATTATACTTCAATCACGAAGTCTTTGCATAACCCATCTGGTGATGCTCCCATAATTGAATTGACTAGAATAAATCCACTTGGGTGAATACATTCATTTATTTCAACCTCTATTTGTTTAATCACCTCCCTTTCCAACTTTCTTCCTCTGCGAATAGCTGCTGTCTCAGGAACCTTGTATCCTCCCATAATGGTTTGTACCAGAGCTCCATTTTCAGTGGTGCATCTTGAAGCTTCATATATTCTTGAGGCTGTCACTCTGTTTTGCCTCATACTATGCCACAATTTTTCTGACACTTGGCCTAATGTTTTTTCTTCTATTTGTCTAGAAATATCACATGTTAATTTGGCTTCAACAAATTCTTTGAAGTTTTGGAAATCAAAGTTTGTATTATCATTGCAGAAATCATGCATCAAATTAAATACGGTGAAGTCATTCAATCTTAGTTCCCTTTGTCCTTCATAATTTAGCAATAGTACATTTTGCAGTTTTTTCTTTTTGCATTCATTTAGAAATGATTCCAATGTTGGACCAACATTTTCCGGTGTTTGCAGTCTGCGCTTTGGATTAATGTTCTTTGCAAGTACATACTTATCTTTAGTCACTGCCTCTGATAACCTGGGTTTCTTCCAGTAACAGTTAACAGAAGTTAATGATGGTTCCTCCGTTTTTTTTATAAGCCACATAACTAAGCAAATGGAATGTTTGCAGCCACCTTGTGCTGCAGCACAGTCTTGACATGTAACTTCCACAATTTTTTCTTCTATTTCAGATATGGTTGCAATCACGGTGTACATCTTTGAACTTATTTTGTGTTCTGGGGTAACCCTACACTTCACAATGCATTGAAGATTTTCTCTTTTTATTTCTACATATCCAACAGCACTTTCAATGTAAGCATCTCTGGAAGATACTAATGCCTTGGCACCTGAAAAAGTAAACCATTATTTAATAATTGAAATGAAATACTATATACAATAAAAACGAATACGATAAGTCATTTATTAAACACGTAATTTAAAAAAAATTAGGCGCATGATTAGGCCATTTTATACCTCTTATTTCGGCTGCATTATAGTTATCGCTTTCTTGCATATATTGCAATAACATAAAGTAATCTACTTGGGGTAGATTTCTACTGTCTGCAACCGTAAAGCCTTCCGTCGTCTTCATTTTGATTTTAACCTTAAAAGTATAGCCAAGTCATCAGAAAAGTATCGTCGAGTCCGTATTTGCAGGCCGTTGTTTTCGTTGATGCAAGAGTAATCGATGAATCCAAGTTATAACAGGGGTTGTCGGTGGATATAATTAATAAACAGAGAAGCAGAAAAAAATAAAAACAAACACGATTTTGTTTGACATTTGACAGGTGACTTTTTTTTTTGTGCAAATTTACTCTATGGGGCAAAGGTCTCAGTTACGTTGAGTCAACCATTTGCACTTAAGACCTTTTAGAATGAAACGTTTTTTAAATGGGAATAAGTAATGAAATACTTAACCAATTGAGATTATTCTTTCTTCATATTTTCGCGTTTGAACTATACTATTAGATAATACTATTTGACGTCTTAGCGAATAATTTGAAGTGTTGAGAATTATCCGACTCGAAGTCAGACCAAAAATGTATGAGCGGTTAGCGGGTTTTTATTTTTAGAAATAAGTGGACTGTAAATGCGGGATACAAAATAACAATTTAATCATGTAAATTAAGAATGAGTTAGCTCAGTCGTTCAGGGGATGCAAGGAAACTGTCCTGCCTTTAGATATAAGTGATAAGAGTAGCAGAACAGAAGTGAAAAAAGACTCACCTACACCAAGGTCACCAGCCACCGGTCATCAGCACAAAGCGTCCTTTGTAATTCACTCCTCAGAGGATCCAAAATCTTCTATAACACTGCCGGCAGGCTATCCCCATATAAAACTGACACTGGAGACACGATTTGCACTTGAAAGATTATTATTTATAGTTTTTATATTTTTTATTGCGGAGACGCAGCCATTGCGTCAAAGTTCAATGCGGAAGTAAACACGCCAATCTCACGGCGTCATCTTCTCTCTCACTCGGCGCTTGGTGAATAATGCGTGAGTGGGAAAGGGAAAGGAATATTAGGAGCTGAAATACTGAGCGTAACAACATCCTATACCGCGGATTTGACTTTTTAAAGAAAATGGCGTAAACAGCCTGTTTAAAATGGAAGTTGCATCCTTTCAAAACGGCGCCCGGGTAAGACTTGCGCAGCGCATTAATAATTGCGATTTCAAAATCAACAATATTTTTTTTTCGGAATCCATCCAGGCACATATTGTTTCATCTGGGTTAGTGTTGCTTCGTACGTGCGCTGCAATTTATTTGGTAAAAGAATGAATACAACTGGACTTATTCTAGTATGGCTGTCATCGCTGCCCAAGTCCACATGAACAGTAAATAGTTGATAAAACGGTGGGGGACAACTCTTGAACGTACCGTCCACCAAAAAAGTCGCACGTTGTTGCATAATTCTTATGCCTTCCGAAGTCGCAAATCCAATTATTCCCAATAGGTTGTTTTGAAATAATAAAAAGTTTTTAAACTTTGCTGGAATTTGAACGGCAGCTGCTTCTTTAAATGTTGTTCTTGACACACCCAAGTGCTGGTTTCTTGCTCGGTACATTATCGATCTCACACTTTTAAATGGAACCACAGTCTCAAAACACTAAGTTTCTTCATAAATTTTTGGCATAGGAATGACTTCATGCCGTGCTCTACGTTCACATTCTTCTTTAAATTCTTGCTTGATGGCACTTGGCAATGTACACGTATGGTCATCTTCACGTATAATCATCCGCTCTAGGATTTTAAGTGATGCTAAACAGCCGGTCTTCATACACCTCCACATTTGTGACTGGTCTTTTTCACATGTGTGATGTAAAAAGTAGCGGTATCGGGAACGAACCAGAACTTTTCCTTCTGAAAATAAATAAATCTGTCAATATCATTCTTTAATTAGAAAAAACAAAAACAAAAATTTATTCATTAGGATCATGCAGAAGCCGAATGAAACTAAAACTAAGAAACACAATAATATAACTTATTTTTACGTTTTACAAATGAAAGTAAGAGGGAACGGCTATTATATTGTTAATACCTTGGTTTTCTCATTAGTGTAAAACTGAACAGAGAAAATCAGTCTCTTCGTCGTTTTAGGAAGATAAAGCCCATAACAAAATATATTTTGTTTTATTGAAGTTAACTTAAATTGAAACAAATATACGTAATAAATAAATAAATAAATTACACATAGTATAATTATAAAGTTCGTCCCTTGCTTACGGATAGATCTTAGTGGTAAGACTTCTTTTTTTTTGATAAAGTTATTGCTAGTAAAGCAACCAAAGACTTAGTGTAAGATTTAGTGTTAATATAAAATATAAAAATAGAAACAATGAACACTTAAAGTATGACAAGAATGCATAGTGTTTTGTTATTGGTGATGAAAAATATTGAAATTTACTTACTCTTTCCATCCTCTAAATGAAATAGAGTCATGCCACTCGGCCCAGCGCCACCCCCACCACCGTCCACCCCTTTCTCTCTTTCATGATTTGCGCCTGAACATTTCATGTTCCGTGTTTGCGTTACGCTCGGTCCATCGCTGTCTTCACTAGCACTCATACTTTATTTAACACTGACTAACAGGAACGCGTTTGATGTTATTGCAACGAGGGTGCGAAAACAACTAATTTATCTAAAAAGATTTGTGACATGAATGCCATTGCCTGCACACTCGCTTTTTTACCCGGCTTTTTAACAGCCCTTTGTTTTAGCCCCAGCCCGATAACGAGAACTCGTTTAGTATATTGTTCTTAAATACTGCCCTATATTATTCGAAAAATTACATTATTTCTTAGAAAAACTTCTTATCATGCAATCTATCCCGATAATGTAAAATAAACGCTTATAGTAGTCGGTTAACTTAGGGACCGAAGTTTTAATATATTTTATTACATTATTACTTAGGTACTTCATAAACTGACTGTACCTCTTAGCTTTTTGGAAACAACTCAGAACGAAACATTAGAACAATGGAGCTGACCAAAATGGCAGGCTAAAGAAAAAGATAGCACTATACTCGTATAATGATATAATAAATCTCTCACAATTTATGTCAATTGTTTACCTTGTTGGTAAACGATAACGTGTATAACACTTTTTCACTTAAGCTTCTTTCACCGACTGTACCTTCATATGTTTCTTGGATAAATAAAATTTTATATTTTTATTTGTGGAGGACTTTGAGAATTAATTTTCGACATTCTTGGATAAAAGTGAGAACAACCCCTACATGTCGGAAAGGTACAGTAGAGTCTCAACAACACCAAAAATAAAAGCACGGGAACTTCTCCCTCTGAAATGGTATTTGGCCGTAGGACTACTAACACGAGTGAAGGGGTAATTCAGAATGCTCTACATGAGGCAGAGGATATTGATGAAGTTGACCTCACCGAAATCCGCAACAAAGCAAAAGAGCTCATAGAAAAATCTCAGGTCTACATGAAAGAGAATTACGACCAGAACAAAGCTCCCACCAAATTTTATAATGTAGGTGATCTTGTTATGATCCCAAATCACTGCCTATTCGCAGACGGAAAAAGCAAGAAACTTGTTCAAAAATATCGTGGCCCTTTCAAGATTACGGCGGTGTTAGCAAATGATAGGTATGAGATAACGAGTATACCAGGATTTGCCAAACGACAATATAAGAGTATATACCCGGCAGATCAACTAAAAAAATGGATTACGTTTAATACTAACGATACTAAAACTAATGAGATAGTCGAAAAAGTGACAGTGTACAATGACTTACATTGCGACTATTTAAATAGGTACTGCTATAAATATTAAATCTACACCATAGGACATTGTCTTAAAAACAACCCTGTACGACACGTTAATATAAATATACTGGGTGAAATTAAATCAACCGACCAAATTCATACTGGAGACTCGGTTAGTCATCAGAAACAAGGTTTAATGACCTTCCAGGAGAAATACGAAAAAAAATTTTTTTTTGCTCCATAGTGCCTGCACTAGGAATTGTGCTTAAACTTGTACAACCAGTAAGGGAGCAAAAAAATTTATTTTTCGAAATTGGCCAATAGGATTACTGAACCTAGTTGTTGATCATTAACTGAGTCTCCAGTATGAATTTGGTCGGTTGATTTAATTTCACCCTATATTATACTTACTTTACTGCTGGATGTATATATATAAATTACAGACAATGTGTGCAACGATGAAATGACTTATAAGAACTCAAATTCTCATGTACGACTTCTCCCTTTATTACACGTTTTTCCATCCCATCCATCCCTATTTATGTTACAGAGTCAATATAACAATAATAACAACTGAGATGTCTATAGTAATGTTGACCCATCTCTCTTGAATATCGAGGAAATAATCAGCGTACGTATAATATTCCCGACAGCAATTATTTTTATGAATAACGATGAATTAAGGTGAAAGGTATGCCGAAGTGCAAGCGGTTCTCACTATTTGTGAAAGGGATGCCGAAGCACAAGCGGTTCTCACTCATTGACATTTAAGATGAAAGGTATACCGAAGTGCAAGCGGTTCTCACTATTTGTGAAAGGGATGCCGAAGCACAAGCGGTTCTCACTCATTGACATTTAAGATGAAAGGTATGCCGAAGTGCAAGCGGTTCTCACTATTTGTGAAAGGGATGCCGAAGCACAAGCGGTTCTCACTCATTGACATTTAAGGTGAAAGGTATGCCAAAGTGCAAGCGGTTCTCACTATTTGTGAAAGGGATGCCGAAGCACAAGCGGTTCTCACTCATTGACATTTAAGGTGAAAGGTATGCCGAAGTGCAAGCGGTTCTCACTATTTGTGAAAGGGATGCCGAAGCACAAGCGGTTCTCACTCATTGACATTTAAGAAGAAAGGTATACCGAAGTGCAAGCGGTTCTCACTATTTGTGAAAGGGATGCCGAAGCACAAGCGGTTCTCACTCATTGACATTTAAGAAGAAAGGTATACCGAAGTGCAAGCGGTTCTCACTATTTGTGAAAGGGATGCCGAAGCACAAGCGGTTCTCACTCATTGACATTTAAGAAGAAAGGTATGCCGAAGTGCAAGCGGTTCTCACTATTTGTGAAAGGGATGCCGAAGCACAAGCGGTTCTCACTCATTGACATTTAAGGTGAAAGGTATGCCGAAGTGCAAGCGGTTCTCACTATTTGTGAAAGGGATGCCGAAGCACAAGCGGTTCTCACTCATTGACATTTAAGATGAAAGGTATACCGAAGTGCGAGCGGTTCTCACTATTTGTGAAAGGGATGCCGAAGCACAAGCGGTTCTCACTCATTGACATTTAAGAAGAAAGGTATGCCGAAGTGCAAGCGGTTTTCACTATTTGTGAAAGGGATGCCGAAGCACAAGCGGTTCTCACTCATTGACATTTAAGGTGAAAGGTATGCCGAAGTGCAAGCGGTTCTCACTATTTGTGAAAGGGATGCCGAAGCACAAGCGGTTCTCACTCATTGACATTTAAGATGAAAGGTATGCCGAAGTGCAAGCGGTTCTCACTATTTGTGAAAGGGATGCCGAAGCACAAGCGGTTCTCACTCATTGACATTTAAGAAGAAAGGTATGCCGAAGTGCAAGCGGTTCTCACTATTTGTGAAAGGGATGCCGAAGCACAAGCGGTTCTCACTCATTGACATTTAAGGTGAAAGGTATGCCGAAGTGCAAGCGGTTCTCACTATTTGTGAAAGGGATGCCGAAGCACAAGCGGTTCTCACTCATTGACATTTAAGAAGAAAGGTATGCCGAAGTGCAAGCGGTTCTCACTATTTGTGAAAGGGATGCCGAAGCACAAGCGGTTCTCACTCATTGACATTTAAGGTGAAAGGTATGCCGAAGTGCAAGCGGTTCTCACTATTTGTGAAAGGGATGCCGAAGCACAAGCGGTTCTCACCCATTAAGAATACAGGTGGTATATAGTTTTTAATGTATATCCATTAATAAAAGTGAAAGGTATGCCGAAGCACAAGCGGTTCTCACACATTAAACTTTCGTATTATTAACATGATGGTGATTTAATTAATAATATAAATGGTATTCGCTGTAAATAGCATTAAGTATATTTGATGCCGAATGGTGAAACACTTGATACTCATCTAATTTATTATGACTCATTTAACATAATCTAAATGTCATTAATCACCCTTTGAATACAGAACTTGCCGAAGTATAATAACGCTATCTTATTTTCCTCAGGTCCTCCGGTGAAACGTGAGCATCGAACAACAGCTTTATCATAGATTATACTTAGACATAGATTTTAAACCCTGATTAATAGATAAATGGGTAGTTTCCTTTATGAAAGTAACAATAAATATTTAATTTGTTGTAGATTTGATCAATATCAAAGAATCATCGATATTTACGTAAAAACAGTTCTTCTGAGGTGCCGCAGAGGGCGCTGGCAAGCGAGCACACCGAAGTTTCTGGACGGACATTCGAACGTTCGCAGTCAAGGCGATGGTGAGCGAAAAGATTTTGTCACGTTGAAAAAACAGTTGTCTTACCTTGTACTACTTTCAAGATATCAATAATTGTGTGTCGTTGTTTACTTATATGATTACATTAATTACAAGTTGATTGAGATACCTACAGGTCTGTTATTAACATATTAGTGAACCATCTAATAAATGCAATGTTGCTTTTACAAATAGTACAATGGACCACATCACCAACCAACTTGAGTTCTAAATGTTCAGTTAGCATCGGCGCGCGGTAGCGATCGGTTCTGTGATAGTGCGATAATACCCGTGCGATTTAAACCTCCTACCTACCGCCCTTTTTTCTTACGCGCGTATATTTCTTATATACTAATTTTGTTTACTAGATATACGAGTAGGTGATAAGAGTAGCAGAACAGAAGTGAAAAAGGACTCACCTACACCAAGGTCACCAGCCAACGGTCATCAGCACAAAGCGTCCTTTGTAATTCACTCCTCAGGGGATCCAAAATCTTCTATAACACTGCCGGCAGGCTATCCCCTTATAAAACTGACACTGGAGACACGATTTGCACTTGAAAGTTTATCATTTTATAGTTTTTATTTATTTATAACACTTTTTGCACATTTACAAAAATTATATGGGAGACAGATTAACGAAACAAACAAATATTGTGTACAAAGGCGGCACTTATTGCTAATAGCAATATCTTCCAGGCAACCTTTGGGAGCATACAGAGAGATAGACAAAGAAATTACATGGAAGGTGTAAATGCTAATTATAAAAAAGAAGACTAAGAAGAAAATACATTATCTAGGGCATAAACTTACATATACTTACAAATTCATGAACCTACTTAAATTAATACTTAAATTAAAATATACACATATATACTCATAACTATAAAAAATAAATAAACATTAAGTAAATAAATATACATAATACTGGATATTCGAATTCTACTATGATGGGTACTCTGTTGAGAAAAATTGTTTTAGTTTTATTTTAAATGAATTCGTATTTTTCAGTGACTGAATTGACACAGGTAAGCGATTCCAAAGTCTTGCAGCGTGTACAGAAAAAGAATCGCTATAAAATCCTGTTCTGTTTTCGGGAATAGCCAACCTTTCACTGTTGCCCGAGCGCATTGCACGCCCGCGCTCTGTAATAAATGTAAAACGTTCACGGAGGTAACTAGGAGCAGATTTATTGTTTAAGACACTATGGAGAAGATTAAGGATGTGAGCATTTCTGCGAAGACGAATGGGGAGCCAATTTAACTGCGAACGGAACTGTGAAACATGATCGTATTTACGAAGAGAAAAGATAAAGCGAATACATAAATTTTGAAGTCGTTCGAGTTTATTGAGAAGCTCCTCAGTGAGATCTAAATAACAGGAGTCCGCGTAATCTAGAATGGGGAGAAGAAAAGACTGTGCTAGCATAATTTTGGTTTTTATTGGCAGAAAGCTCTGCATGCGTTTTTATATTCTTTATTGCGGAGACGCAACCATTGCGTCAAAGTTCATTGCGGAAGTAATTAGCACAACGCCAATCTAACGGCATCATCTTCTCTCTCGCTCGGCGCTGGGTAAATAATGCGTGAGTGGGAAAGGGAAAGGAATATTAGGAGCTGAAATATTGAGCGTAACAACATCCTATACCGCGGATTTGAATTTTAAAGAAAATGGCGTAAACACAATGCCTACTTTTTCAGAGAGGCTGTCAAGTTGTCAAGCTGTTTAAAGCAGATAGGTGTGGCTGTTGTAGCCGGGGACAGGACCACGTATACGGTCGAAGATTTTACCGGATGGTATTTAAGATTAGGGACACACCGGAAGAAGCTGGAGGATGTCTATTATGAGATTCTCGATGACGGCGATCTGTCCGACGAAACTAAGGCCGCGTATACGGAAAATTATGAGGCGGCGGTCAGCAACTGCGACGAGATCGTAGTGGCGTTTCAAAAACTCAGCACATCGTCTACATCTCCGCCCAAGTCTACCCCAAATTTTCGTCCCAAATAGAGGATTGGCCCTCCTTCATAGCCATTTTTCGGAGCCTCATCGACGAAATGGCTATAGTTTCCGATGCCGTAAAGCATCACTTTCTGCTCTCCTCTCTCTCAGGTGAGGCACTCAGCATGGTGTCTCATCTTCTGCCCACCAGTGAGAATTATGCGGTGGCCGTGGATATTCTCACCAAGCGCTATGAGAACCGTTGTGTTCTCATCGATGGATTTGTGGATGTAATTTTGGGGCTACCACAAATTGACATCCGCTTAAATATCCGCGCTTTATTTCTCACCTCGCTCATATCAGCGCAAAGCGCTCTCCTACATTTGGATCTGCCCATGAAGGAGTCTGATTATGTTTTCGTATCCATTGTGGCACGAAAACATCAAGGTGAGCTCCATACTCTTTTCGAGTGGAAGTACGGATCTCGCGCATCTCTGCCCACGCTCAAGAACCTCATTGAGTTCCTCGAAGGAGCATGTGCGCTGCGTAGAAAATGAACTGTCTGGCGTTACGTTCCAGGCCGCTCAGTCCTCATCGCGGCCTACTCCTTCAGGAAGGCTTGCTCAGCTCAGCCAGCTGACACACCAGCCAGCTGTCTGCTCTAAGTTCCACCCCATAGCTTCTCGGTAGAACGGCTGCTCCCCCCATTCTATTCGTCAGCCATTTTTGGCATATGAGACAGCGCCAGTATACTTGGCTCAATCATCCCCTTTACCCACGCGCCAATAAGATTATTCGGCTCAACCTTCGTCCCCTACTGGTGGTATGCCATGCCCATACTGCCGGACTAGGGGACATAAGCTCATCGCCTGCCCACAGTGCAACAACCAACCGGTTCAAGGTCGGTGGGATTTTGTAAACGCACGTAACCGGTGCAGACGCTGTTTGGGTCCTCACTACGAAAATGAGTGCAGATCTGCGCGTGCATGCAAGGAGTGTGGGCGAAATGACCACCACACTTCACTGCATCGCCATGGGGCCGTGTTTCCTGTACACTCACCGGCTCACTTGCTGCCCCCTCACTTGCGTGAGCAGCCCAGGCAGCGTCCGGCTCATGATTACCGGTACCCGTCAGCACATGCTCAGGCCCCAGTACCCCGTGCCTCATCTCAGCCCAACACACCCCCTCATCCACCAAGCAGTTCCTGTATCGAGTAATAGGCGAACAGCACCTCACTTTTGAGGAATTTACAACTCTTTTAGCACGAATCGAGGCAGTACTCAACTCGAGACCCCTCTGCCCCATCTCTTCAGATCCAATGGACTTTTAGCCCCTCACAGCTAGGCATCTCCTTATTGGATGTACGCTCACCGCTCTACCTGAGCATTCTCTTAACGATCGGCCCATATTGTCTCTCAGACTCTTTCAGCTTATCTAAGCCCTTTCTCAGCGCTTTTGGACACTGTGGTCCAGGTCCTACCTCCATACCCTACAAACCCGTTCCAACCCAAGTAACACACAAGCTGCTTATATGGCTTTTCTAGCGTCTTAAAGGTTTATAATAGCCGTTTAAGGGCTGTACTTTTATCCTTAAGCCGTACAGTAGCGTATATAAAAGCTTTTTAACAACCAGGTGGTACAGTAGCCGTAAAACGGTAAATATTATCCTCAAGGGGATACAAAGGCGTCATTTAGAGCTACTATACGAGCATAAGAAGTAAACCGGTGTTATTAATACCTTTTATAATACTGTGCGATCTAAAAGAGATCTATTATAGGTAAAAGTGTTTGACTGGAGTAACAGACTTCCTTTAAAACGCTTAAGGGCGTATAGAGCATTATTTTAGAGCTTTAAGCTCTCTAATGAAGTTTATTAGAGCCTATCTACAGTTGAGTAATATAACTCCAGAGTAGCGTGAAAAGCGCTATATTGGAGAATTTTACGGCAACTGTACGGTAAATAGTCGTATAACGCAAGACAAACGGGTCTTATCAGGCCCAAAGGGAGGAAAACACATTTATAGCGTCACTATAACGGTCAAAGCCGAACAAGAGTGCTGATAATCGTTACTATATATGTATTCTGCCATTTTATTTATGAACTCAGTGAATCTACAATGGAGAGAAAAAATTCATGGAAATCAAGAAAAACCTGTGGTAGTGTGAAGAGGAAAATAAGCAAAGAATACAAAAATATAATAAATAAACAGCCAGCTGAAAATCAGGGCCAAAGATTTGCAAACATGAACAATCAAGTGCAAGAATTTAACAATGAGGGTTCCGTCGTTTCAAATTTTGTGTCCAGTAATCTCAATAGCGTTTCGAGTAGCAGTGCTGTAATTGACAATGTTACCTGTGATTTTGAAGAAGTGGAAGCTGAAGTAATTAATGAAGAATCGTTTGGTGACAGTGCATCATATAATGTCAACTCTACTGATCTCGACAGTTCAGATGAGGATACGGCCTCTAGTGAATTCATAAAAAACGTCGAATTTCGAAATGAAATACGAAAATGGGCAGTCGAATTAACATATCGCATATCGCACTGAAGGATTTAAATCTATCTTTTGTCACTTAAATTCCCTAGACAAAAGGATGAAAAAAAAAATTAAATTAAATTTTACTATAGCTTCTTTCGGCGGTAGAACGCTGGCCCCATAATCTTGAGACCCAGGTTCGATCCCCGGTCGGGCATGTACCAATGAATTTTTCGGAATTTATGTACTACTTACCACTGAACGGTGAAGGAAAACATCGTGAGGAAACCCGCATGTCCTAAAAAGCGTGTATTTGTGCCCGAAGAACGGCGATAGGGCTCACCACCCATCACGTTGGGACGTAACAGTCGTCGGTGAAATGCGGGTTTTGCGATTCATAGTTCACACTCGGGAAAACCTCTGACACCCCCTCGGGGATTCATGTCGTGACGGTATATATTCTTTTGATAAGGATTTTAATTATTAGACGGACAAGCTAATCGAATCATGCTAGTGTTTTAACCATTGTGTAAATTTTAACTATAAACAATGACACTTGCAAGTTTAAATTATTTTATGAAAATTAACTCAATATACTTCTTTTTTTAATCATTTCCTTACTTTAAATATATTCGATATACAAATTCAAATCAGACTTATTTAGCGTAGGTAGCGTAGGTCATACTACAACTTTTACTATGGGATCAACTCCAAAAACGCGCAAAAAAAGAAAAATTCTAGATAGACTTTTCACATTATCTTTACTATAAGTACTTAAGGTACTTTAAAAACAAGAAACATACTTCTCAAAACATTTATTGTTATAATCATAGATAGACTTTTCAAATTATCTTTACTATAAGTACTTAAGGTACTTTAAAAACAAGAAACATACTTCTCAAAACATTTATTGTTATAATCATATTGTTGTGATAAGAAAACACTTGTACTTTTCCACAGATAATATTTAATTCTACACTACCCAACCGGTTTCACTATATAAGCATCATCAGGGCCTTTTTAATTACATAATTTTATATATAATTATTTATTTAAACAATCTTTCTGTTGCTAGATGTCCGTGCAATAAACATATAAATAACTTGCGGGTAGATTGAATACGCATGACAGACAAACCTAAGATTAAAATGTTTACTGAATTCACCGTTTTGTTAAAGATAGCTGATAGTGTGTTTGGCATTCCGCATTTTGACTAAACGTTGCGTAAGAGTTGGGTATGCATCAAACAGTTGTCAAAGGGATGTCACTCTAAAAAACTGAAAAATTCCCGAGAAAGTCGGGAAATAAAATTTATGACGAATAAAGTTAAAGACAAATTAGCAAATAATGTGAGTTCTAATATTAAATAAATTTCAGTAATTAATTTGAAATGTCAGAAATGTAATCTAATAAAATTAAAATAAAATTATTAAAAGCGAAATTGTCCATGTCAGATAATTTGAAATAAAGGCCAAGTCAATTAAAATATGCGGTAGTAGAAAATGTCAAGAAAAAATGTCAAAGGTTATCTCAAATTGTCAATCAAAAAATCAATTTGTTTGGAAATGTCATAGGTGTGATTATTTAAAATATTGTAATATAGGTGAATTATTAACGTCAATTTTCTGATTTAATACGTCGTTTGAATGAAAATGTGTTAATTTGTTTATTTCAAGGGCCTCCAATGCTGACAGTTTTTTGCCTTTTCCACAAACGTGAAGAGCCCTAAAGTTTAAATTGGGGTCGAATGTATGGTTTTCATTAATCAAATGTTCGGCAAAATTTGAGTCAGTTTTCTTTAACTTCCAGCTTCTGGTATGTTCGCTTATTCTGGTTTTAAATGATCTTCCAGTCTGACCAACATATTTCTTATTGCACTCTGCACAAGAAAGTTCGTATCAACTTCCGTTTTAATCATAGATAGACTTTTCAAATTATCTTTACTATAAGTACTTAAGGTACTTTAAAAACAAGAAACATACTTCTCAAAACATTTATTGTTATAATCATAGATAGACTTTTCAAATTATCTTTACTATAAGTACTTAAGGTACTTTAAAAACAAGAAACATACTTCTCAAAACATTTATTGTTATAATCATAGATAGACTTTTCAAATTATCATTACTATAAGTACTTAAGGTACTTTAAAAACAAGAAACTTACTTCTCAAAACATTTATTGTTATAATCATAGATAGAGTTGATGCTCGTGATTGTTGGCACTTGGTGGAACTTTTGAAACATTTTTTGTTTGATAAACACTTGTACTTGTCCACTTATTTATATTAATTTCCCTTACCGGTTTCGCTGTTAAAGCATTATCAAATTAAAAAAAAAAAAAAAAAAAAAAAAAAAAAAAAAAAAAAAAAAAAAAAACAACCAAACAAACCTTTGATAATGCTTTAACAGCGAAACCGGTAAGGGAAATTAATATAAATAAGTGGACAAGTACAAGTGTTTATCAAACAAAAAATGTAATCATAGATAGACTTTTCAAATTATCTTTACTATAAGTACTTAAGGTACTTTAAAAACAAGAAACATACTTCTCAAAACATTTATTGATATAATCCTAGATACTTTTCACATAATATTTACTATAAGTACTTAGGGTACTTTAAAAACAAGAAACATACTTCTCAAAACCGTTATTGATATAATCCTAGATAGACTTTTTAAATTATCTATACTATAAGTACTTAAGGTACTTTAAAAACAAGAAACATACTTCTTAAAACATTTATTGATATAATCCTAGATAGACTTTTCACATTACCCTTACTATATGTACTTACAAGATCTTCAGGGATCGGAGTGATTTGCACTTGGCATTAACGTACACATTGGCGTATAATAATAATGACAGAACAGAGCGTGCAAAAATATCTGGCACACTTTATTCAAAGATAATTTGTAAGAGAATATTAAACAGACTTTGTAAGAACAAAGATGTAGATGTACCACCTTTTAATAAATGAAAAAACAGATTTATAGAACACATTTATACATTAATTAACAAAGACCACCTTCCATATAATCATCACTCATATTATTGCATACTTTCTCCTCAATTATTTCTTTGTACCCATCGTTTGGTGCAATTTCAGTTTCTATTTCATCATCATTTGGTTGTCTTTCATTTCCACTCTTTTGTTGTTCATCTAAATTAACCTTATTCTTGCAACATCTCTTAGAAGACATCCTAAGATTTTTCATAGATTTCCGTTGCTTCGAATTTTTCGTAATAATCTTGAAAAATTTTTCATTGTCTTGTACAGTATATGTCGGATCCCAAGTTTGAATCATATTCAGATAATTCCTCTAACTGCACAGATTGCGTGGCCAATTTTTGAGCGATTTTCTGCTGGTTTTCAAGAGTTCTCGCTTGAATTTGCAGTCTATTTTATCGGATAATATTTTTTGGTTGTTTAAAATTTTGTTGAAGTTCAAAGTTTCTTCGCTTATTATCTGAACTACGTTTTCAAAATTAGTATTGTTTTCAGAAGCTGTAATCTTATTATAATCCGTTTCCGTACCCGGGATTTCTTGATTTTCATCGCATCGATTTTCATCTTGATTGCATCTCTGAAAACAATATAATAATTGTTTTATACGTACAAAAATTTGATTATCCCAGTTAACCCCTCGAAGAGAAAAACTTTTGTTGCGTCGTCAAGCCAAACCTCAAACCGAATCGGCTGAGCAGTAAGCTGTTAATATAAATTAAATTATATTCTGACAGCAAAATATGGAGAAGATTACATGACCAGCAATGTGCATAATTTAGTTCGAAGATTGGGAAAATTGCAAAGTTTTAGAAAACAAATTATGATCCCTAAAAAGAATGATAAGACAGGGTATAATCTATAGCAACATCAAGGTGACAACAAACACACCACTAAAATGGTAGCGCCTGAAGCCCTATACTCCATAATATCTCCATAGATAGATAGATATTATGTATGGTATATTGGTATACTCGATGACAGCCGTAGCGACAGCGGAGCGGCGCACAGTGACCCGAAAATTGGGTTTCATAGACATTTTCATTTTATTTTATACGTGATAATTTTTTTAGTTGCATTTGCTTTAAAATTCTATCAATATGCCTATTAATGTAAAAAATATTGAATATAAGTGCAAACTGCTAACACAGAATTTTGTTTTTTTTAATTTTGTATGGAGTTGACTTTAAAATTGGTAATAACTCAGCCCGAGCACAATTGCTCCGTATTTTCTCGTAGGTGAAATTGGCATACTTCACAAACTAGGAAACTAGGCAAAGCTGCGCGATAAAAAAAATATACTTTATTATTGGTGATTTATTTAATGTCTATGTCTATGAAACCCAATTTCCAGCTCACTGTGCGGTGCGACGAGCAATGAGTTAAAATGTGTAGATTTATATTGAACTCGTTGAACTGTTCTCGATGACGGCGGGCGCGGCGAGCGGTGCGATGAAAGGCCATACGTGACGACGACGCCGCACCTCGCCGCCGTGCCCCCCGCCGCTCCGATATTTTGTACGTATGACTTCACTTCACACAAACCATTCTGACTTTTATAGGAAATAAGAAAATGAAAAAGAAACTCACCAATACACACTGGTTTGCAAGATCATTAAATCGTTCATCTTCAACTATTTTAATGTTTTTCTTAATCGTTTTTGTTTGGTCCTCGTCGGTATCAGTGCAGGAAGACATGATATTTAATTCTCTTTGTGCCTCGCTAAATGTCATGTTGCTTCTTTTAACAGTACACTGCATACTCAACCAATCTTCACGTGGAGATGAGTTTTCATTTTTTATAAGTTTTTCGGCCCTAGTCCTAGGCCACAATAACTCTCCACCCCTCTCCCAATTTTCTGGGACACAGCTGAGCCGAAACTTGCCCCTTTCAAGGGTCTGAACTACCTTAAAGGGCATCGTCTGAAATTAAAACAGTAGTGTAAGTATTACCCATTTAGCAACCCGGCATAATCATAGAACATATTTCTTTACTATAAAACCATCACTTTGAAATTAGAATCAACAACAACAACTCATGAGATGCATGCGACATTAAAACATATTAATGCAATTCTTCCAATATTATTTGTATGTCAACAAACATTCACGAACTTTCTGTTATGCCCTTTGTATTCATCCGCAAAACCGACAATAACGGATCAGAGCGCCCGCGCAATATAAATGATTTTGAATAACAATATTACCCTGTATAACAGCTATCTATAATAAAACAATAGCATGCGCGAAGAAGAGCAATTTATTTTGATATCGAATGCAACTGGTTAAGTATGGCTGTGAGCGGCACGAGCATACGCACGCGCGGACGACACGTAACTGCTGTGCTGAGCGAGCGAGTTGAGTGAGTCACTACTTGACGTAACTGCTGTGCTGAGCGAGCGAGTTGAGTGAGTCACTACTTGACGTAACTGCTGTGCTGAGCGAGCGAGTTGAGTGAGTCACTACTTGACGTAACTGCTGTGCTGAGCGAGCGAGTTGAGTGAGTCACTACTTGACGTAACTGCTGTGCTGAGCGAGCGAGTTGAGTGAGTCACTACTTGACGAACAGTACTTGCAATCTACAAGCGCACGGCGCCTTTAGTTGTGTGGGGGACCAATCTGTTTACGCGTCAATGTAGGCGTGACAGTGACCGTGCGTACGGTTAGCAAACAAAAATTAATTCATTGAAGTTGTGGATATTTCCAATTTTTTTATTTTAAGGTCTTCTTTATATTTATGAGGATTGGTCAAAATAAATAAAAGTCAACACCTTTAAAGTTATATATATATATATATATAATTAATTACAGGTAGAAAATTAAATAAACATTGTCCACATTGTTTAACCATTATCCACATCGTTTGCTTTCATAAAATTATACTCGTCTTGAAGAAAGTGATACACTCGAGCAATAATGGCGCGTCCCTGAAAATAATAAATAACTATTTTTAAATGATAGTTTTTTAACATTTGTTTTAAAAAAAATTTGACACGATATCTTATCTCGAGAAAATTTTTTAAATATCAAACGCGATCCACAAACCAGACTTTATCGAACTAGAAAATTACCTTCAATAAGTTTTAAAATGAATAAAAAATCTTACCTCGCTATGAATTACTTTGCGTTTTCCTTCACCCGTGTGATTTGACATGCTGATGGTACTTCATGCACATTAGCAGCGTGAAAACACTATGCACAAGTGACTCGAACGATGGCTCGCTCGCTACTGACCGCTCTGTCGGGTACACACACTAACGCAATTATGTATTTACGTTTACAACTACAGATAATTATCACGTGCGCTCGTAGACTGTAGAAACTGTAACTGCTGTGCTGAGCGAGCGAGTTGAGTGAGTCACTACTTGACGTAACTGCTGTGCTGAGCGAGCGAGTTGGTGAGTCACTACTTGACTAGTGGTGAGTTTGTTATAGTTCAGTAAGTGAGGGGGGTGCCGGCGTATTATAAGAAATCTTTTCGTGCCAAGAAGCTTGTCTGACATTGTTTTACCACCGTTTTACCAATGTTACAAAACAAAACAAAAGTCTACCTTTTTAATTATAAGTTCTAAGATTCAATAGAATATAAAATATAACGTCTAAAATTATGAATTTATAATACAGCTTTTACAATTTAACATAATAATAATATAAAAGTGTAAAATTACTCATTTTACCCGGTTACTTCCAGAAATACCAACAAATTTTATCTATACTTCAGCGCAATAGCCTCAAAATGCTTTTATTAGCACTTATATCCTATGGTCGAAAACAGGCTTAGGAATTATTCGTTTCCGGCCACTGTTTTGTACCGTGGTCGCAATTGGATTAGTTAACAATTCATTTGCGACCACCCTAAATCATGATGGCCGCAAACCGGTAAATTTTAGAACTAGTTTACGGGAACCCTTAAATGCTTTATTTGAATAAGTTGCAAAGTATATTGGCGTCATATATGATCGGATGATCTTTTTTCGGGGGTAGGCGAGCTAATTGTGAACAACTCTGTTTTTGTGCTCCTCATATTTTAATTAAATAAACATATTAACACTTGAATAAATTAAGAAAAAAACTGACTATATAAATGTTATAGCACTAACCTGCACCTGGCACTATTAATTTCTCACAAAATCTCTCCACTTTGTTGTCATCACAAGTTAACCTATAAACTGCTCACATGGAGCCTTACACCGAGCTCAGCAAGAGAATGGAGGAAGTCTCTGAGATGATTCAGGCTCGCATGGGTCAGTATGAGCAGGATTTATCAAGACAGACTGCTTCAGTGTCCAGTGTTGCTGCCCTGACTAATCTGAAGTCCTTGACAGAAGACTACTTGGGATTCAAGGAATTTGTCGTGAAGACGTTCTCTATTCTTTCACAACAGATAGAGGTTCTCAAGCATGGGCTGGACCGGCAAGAGACGCACTCACGTAGGAAAGTTCTTCTTATACATGGATTTCCTGAGCAGCGTGATGAAAACATTGCCGAGCGAGTTCTTGATTTACTGGCACGGCAATTGAAGTTGCAGGTGACTGAATCGACTATCTTTGAGGCCTGTCATCGTCTGGGTACAAAGAAGGAGAAGGACAGACCCACTCTTGTTCGCTTTAGTACACTCAGGCTAAGAAACGATGTCTGGAATGCTAAAACCTCTCTTAAAGGTACCAGTATATCTATGTCTGAGTTCTTGACTATGCCTAGACATGAGGCATTTGTGGCGGGACGAAAACATTTCGGTATGAGTCGTTGCTGGTCAACAGATGGTGTTGTGATGGTCCTATGTCCAGATAAGAGCCGCCACAGGGTTGTGTCTATGGCTGAACTTCGGATGCTGATGGATAAGTTTCCCTTGTCTGCGGTTGCTGAAGCTCAAAAGAATAAGAAGAAGGTTGGTTCCAAGGATAACAAGGATATAAATCCCAGCAAGGCTACTAAAACTTCGCGCACAAGAAAACAGTGAATTTTGTGTTGTAATTTTTACGTTTAATTAAGCAGTTTTCTTGCAAGTTCGGTAGTTGAAACCTTGAACAATTGAGTTTCGGCAGAATATTTTTCTTCAACTGGTTTTAAGTAAGGGTAGCTAAGGTAATTTTACCTTTTTTTATAAATTTTTGATCACAATAATTATTTTCTTTTCTACCGACCGAGATTGACAGCTGATGTCAAAAATCACAGAGTATTTCCTTGTTCCCTTGCGTTTCAATATCAATACTCGTGGTCACTGTAAGCTGCCAAAATATGACGTTTCTTTTAAGAAGACGGTGTTAGTTCTGCTTTTTGCCACGGTCATTCCTTGTCGCACTACTTTGTTTGCTATTTAGGTCTTCCTGTTTTTGTTTCTTATTACTGCCTATTATTTTTGTTTATGTTATTATGCAGAACAGTTGTAAGATTATTATGTTTTTGTGAATTTATTGTAATGAAGTTAATAGTGTCAATCAGCCTGAAATAAGGCGTTGAAAAAGTAGGTAGTTTAAATAGTGCTAGTTATTTTTTATTTCATTTTCATTGTTATTTTATTTATTATATATATTTTATTTATATTTTATTATGTCAGATAATATTCCGCTTAGCTTTGATTTTTTCTCTTGCTCTTCTTCAGATGAATATGAAAGTGCAACCAGTGAAGATGAAAATAAATCAATGTCAACCGATGCTGCTCCGCTCGATCTAAAACTGCATTCAGTTTTCCCAAATAAATCTCCAATTTTAAATTTAGTGCATATAAATGCCCAAAGCATTCATGCACACCTTAATGATTTTCTTACCTCTTTCAGCGATCAGGAGATAGACGGTAATTTTGTATCCGAATCCTGGCTTAGCCCCTCTCTTCCCTCAACGCTTTACCCACTTCATGGATTTCGGGTCTACAGAAATGACAGAACTGGTACCTCGGACGGTGGTGTATGTCTTTATCTACGTAGCAACATACCTTGCAGGATCATTTGCCAAAGTGAAAGTCCTGTACCTTATAAAAGTTCATTCGAGTATATTTTCTTAGAAATTACTTTACACCACTCCAAAATTCTTCTCGGAGTAACTTATAGTCCTTCTTCTAGTGTTAACTACTTTAATACATTTGAATCCCTGTTAACAAATTTTAGACCTCTTTACGATCAAATTATTATTATGGGTGACTTAAATACGTGTCTCCTACTAAATAATTCCCGCACCAATACTTTAGAATCTTTAATATCTTCCTTAGACCTTCATATTCTCCCCCTCTCCGCTACACATCATCCCCCTAATAGTCCGCCTTCTTTGTTAGATTTAATAATCTGATGGAACGTCAGTTAAACACGGGAGCTAATGGCTGACTGGTTTATTAATTGTATGCAGGTACCGACATATATTATAGTGTCGCTACCCTACAGTTTCCAATCCAAAATTTGTGTGTTCTCATGGACAAATGACGGCCCCCTTCTCTTATCATGATTTAGTTCATTCGACATATAAATGTCGTCCCCCTAAACGACGCAGCAAGGTAATTTTGCAGCGTAATTTCAAAGGAATGGACGTTGAACGCCTCAGGGATGATTTTGGGAGACTGGACTGGTCAATTGTTTATAATGCAGAGACGGTGGATGAAAAAGTCGAGCTAGTTATTACTAATCTCACACAAATTTACGACGTTCATGCTCCTATCAGAGAGGTTAGAGTAAACTACTTTCCTGCTCCTTGCTTGACCCCACACATTCAAAATCATATGTCTAAACGTGATCGTGCCAAACATAAATGTAAAAAGTCCCGTACAGATGAAAATTTTCTCTGCTATAAAACTCTTCGGAATCGCTGTAACAGGTTGTGCAGGGATGCGAAAAGACTATATATACACTCATCAATTCAAGACCTCTCTCCTCCACAAGTGTGGAAATTTTTAAAATCTCTTGGTATTGGAAAATCCTCTGCTCCATTTCATAACACGTTCGATCTCAACTCCTTAAATAACCACTTTTCTAATCCTCCAGTTATACTTGATCACTTCACTAAAATTTCTTCTCTGTTTAGACTTTCTCAAAAAGACACACCTAAAGGTGACCCCTTCGTTTTCCACGAAATTACTGAATGCAATGTTAAGAAAAGCATTCTCTCTTTTACTACCAAGGCAGTGGGTAGCGATGGTCTGAGCCGAGACATGTTGTTTATAATAATCACTCACATTTGTAACGTCTCTCTGGCTACCAATGTTTTCCCTTCTGCTTGGAAAAAAGCTCAGGTCATCCCTCTGCCCAAAACAACCAACCCCGTCTCTCTTTCTGAATTTCGACCAATCTCCATTCTTCCAATATTGTCCAAAATCATTGAACATGAAGTTCATAAACAACTATATTCATTTCTCAATGAAAACAATATTTTAAGTAATTATCAGTCTGGTTTCCGTCCTTTCCATAGAACCAGTGCACTACTAAAAGTTACGGATGATATCAGATTTGCTATGGACCACAAACAACTGACTCTAATGACTTTGCTTGACTTTAGTAGTGCGTTCAACTCCGTTGACTTTGACATTTTACTTGGCATTCTTCGCTCCTATAATATATCTTCCCCTGCGCTCGCATGGTTTGACTCTTACTTGCGTGGTCGTTTTCAGTCTGTCTATACAGACGTAGCCTCCTCGGACTGGTTAGATTTACGAGCTGGTGTGCCTCAAGAGGGAGTTCTCTCCCCCCTGCTTTTTTGCGTCTTCATTAATGAGATCACTCACAATCTTTCCTCACATTTTCACCTCTATGCGGACGATCTTCAGATTTACACACATTCTGATGCTATTACTGATCCACTTAATAAGAATGCCAAGCTTGTAAATGCAGAACGAGCAATTACTGCCATGAGTACTGACTTAACTGCTATTCAGCTGTGGGCTCAAGAGTTTGGCCTATTGGTTAACCCTGTTAAATCACAAACCATTATTATTGGTAGTAAGCGGTTGAGAGATGGCCTTGATTTTGAGTTGCTGCCTAATGTCTCCTACAATAATGTCCCTATTCCATTTTCTGACAAGGTCAAGAATCTTGGCCTTATCATGGACTGTAACTTGTCTTGGCAAGCTCAAGTCAACGAAATTAGCAGGCGTATTCACTTTTCGTTCCATTCCCTAAAACGACTTCAATACTTCTTACCATTTAAAACAAAGGTTATGCTTGCGCAGACTCTGCTGTTACCTCTTCTTGACTATGCCGATGTCTGTTTTATGGATGCCACTGAAGAGCTAGTGAATAAGCTTGAACGCCTCCAAAACCTAGGTATTAGGTTTATCTTCAGCTTGCGCAAGTATGACCATGTGTCAGATTTAAGATGTCAATTAGGATGGCTTCCGATTCGTTTGCGAAGAAATTATCACATGCTAGCCTTATTGTTTAACATTCTGAACAATCCCTGTGCCCCTCAATACCTCCGTGATCGTTTTAAGCTTTTACCTTCCCGCACTAGACCTCAGAGAACTTGCGACACCAGGACCCTACATGTACCTTCCTGTAATACGGATTTCTACTCCAAATCCTTCACAGTTCAAGCAGCTCGATTGTGGAACAATCTGCCTAATAGTATTAGAGACAGCCCATCTGTATCGTCTTTTAAGAGAAAGCTTAAACAGCATTTTCTCCCCAAGAGCTAATATATATAATTTTTTTGTCTGACTACCCATTTAAACTTATTCATTTTGTTTGTTGGAATATTTGTATGTTTATTTAGTGTCTTTTGTTTAAAATATGATAGGACACTAATAAAGACACTAAATAAACATACAAATATGATATATAATTTATAGTATATAGTTTATTCTAAGTATGTTCATTTTGGGTATTTATACGTACTGTGTATTTATTGTATATAACTATATGTGTAAAAATATATGTATATTTGTATTTATTATTGCTACACATAAGTATGTATCTATAACTTAAATTTCTTTTTTCTATTTAGTTTTCTGTATTTAAAGTTGTGCACATTTATTTGCTCACCATTCTCACTACTTTTTCACCACATTAAAGGTTGGCTGGAAGAAATTTCTTTAGAAATAAACTCGCCCTTGTACAAACTGTTGTTCCTGTATATATTTTGTTACTTAAGTTTTTTTTGTGCAATAAAGAATAAAGAAAAAAAGACCGTAATCTGGTATTAAAATTACAAAATTACAATTGTTTCCTTGTATTGTGCGAAATTGAACTTTATTATAATGATTTTTGAAGTAAAAGCCGTCGACGAAAAATAAAATAAAACCGGTTTGCGACCACGTGGTCGGAAACCAAATTTTGATGGAAAACGCGGACCTGTTTCCCGACCGGCCAAAATCTTAATAGAAAATATGTTTTATCTAATTTGGTTTGCAAATTTCTCAAAAACAAACATTTACTTACTAGTATTTCACATCGCATTAGTATAAAGTCAAGTAAATAAGACATAATCTTACCTTTGAGAAGTCTTCACCTTGTTATTTTCATGTAAAAAACGACACACACATCCGCATAGTAGATTTTCTAATGGCGACTGAGATTTTATTAGGCAGTTACGAGGTTCGAATTTAAAGCAATGACGAAATGAACTTCGCACGTATCAAATGCCGTGAAATTCAAAAATGATGTTTGGATACATTGCTTGTTTTTGAGGATAATTCGTTGAATGGTCGTAAAGGGGTACTGGTCGCGTTTCCGGTAATTTTACCCTATGTAAAAGCCGATCAGAAAACGCCAACCAGATCTTGCCACACCGACCGTGCCATTTAACGTTATTTATTCAATTCACTTGAAATAAGTTTTCTGACCAGTTTAGCAGACTCCTTAACACACTATATTTTGCACAACATAATACAAGGTGAAATTAAATTAACCGACCAAATTCATACTGGAGACTCGGTTATGTATAAGATTTTTATTACTAACATAAAGCTGCCTCAGTGCTTGAATATAGACCATTTTTCTACTTATTAACACAGCCTAACTTGAAAAAAAAAGCCAAGAAATACTCTATACCTATCATATTCAAGCACTGAGGCAGCAATAAAGCGAGTTAAATTCTTCTTTTAGGATCACAATAAAAAATCTTAAAAAACTAATTAACATTATTAAAACTAAACAAAATTAAACATCACTGATAGAGAGATACTCAACAATAGAAAAAATATTTTTTGTTCCCAGAAATAATACTCCAATTACTTATTTATAATAAAAACAAATGAACTTATAAACACAGAACAACAAAGACTTTCTAACTGCTCTCTATTTTTGTGAAATCGACTTTAAATATTACAATTTTACCTTTATTTATTACACATGTGACTAGAAAAACAAATTCCATCACTCTTAGACAAATATTACAAGATAATACATAAAAGCTGAGTTTATATTGGCACAACCAGGGGTCTTTTTACTGACCTTTTTTGTATAATATAAGGTGACTTTTATTTATACAGCCAAACTCATACTGGAGCCTTGGTAAGTGATCAGTAACAGGGATCGTAATACTTTTTGTTAATTTCGCAAAATAAAATCTTGACGTCCCATAGCAATTGACAACACGAAAAAAACAATTTACGAATTTCACCAAAAGGCCATGGAACAGGAATGACGTCTTTTTGAACTCTTAGCCACGCTTGGACTAGGCGTGAGGTGTGTATAGAGCTATTGTCCTGGCATAGGTAAATGGGACCGCCGTAGAGATAATGCAATCGTACAGTCGGTACCAAAACATCTTGTAAAATCTCAACATCATTTTCTTGGTTCATTTGACACCCAACCTCTTCTACTTTGACGAGTTGGTAAAGTGTTTTTTTCTACATATCTTTCGTTCTCCGGTCTATATAATATTTTTTTGCCATCTAAGCTACTTTGAAATAAATATATATATAAATATTTGTAAATAATTAACAAGATTGTATATCGCTTTTAGTGCTTGCTTTCAAACTTTGATCTTAGCCAAATAATAAATTGAACTTAAACACAAATAATCAACAATGAAAACGACTTTAAATCTAAAATCGCGTATTTAAAAATATTACTTTTTCAGTATCACAGAAAATCAATCTTACTTACTAACGATAAAAAAATCTAAAATCAACTTTTATAAATAATGTACTTATCAACTATCGATCAGTCTTCAAAACGACAAAGGCGTGCCAATTTTTGCATCGCTTCTAAAATAGTAATTTGACGGTCTTCGTACTGCCTCACAATAATTTTATTCTCAAATCCGCATTAATGGACTGTCGGCTTCTTTTTTTCAGCGGCGTGTGGTACTTTTCGTAAAATCGAGCCTCGTCCCAGATCACGAATATGAACTGCAACAGCCGCGGCCTTTTCTTCAGAATATTGTTTAGGCGTTTGTGCCACGCCTCGACGGTATTGATAGTCCTGTGCCTCTCACCCCTACAATTCCAAATTTCAGGTGGAATTGAATGATTGGTGAGCCAATTATCCACAAAGTAATTATTGAACTCGGTAATCTTTTGGTCGCTGGGTGCTAATTCCATTAACGCAAGCCACGCATCGTCAAGATCATTTTCAGCTAAATGAGCTGAAGAAGAACATCTTGCCACATGATTTTTTCCCTCTGTATTCGTGATAGCCAATTTTTTAGCACGCTTTACCAAGGCCTGTCGGAAATGGAAATTGCAGCCTTTTATAATGACTGCCTCGAACAGACAAATTCTTATCGAATTAATTACTGCCAGTTCAAAATCAACAATTACTTTTTGCGGATTCCATCCCGGTATGTGTTGTTTTATTAGACCAAAAAGTGTCACATATGTAGTCTGTAATTTATTTGGCATGAGCACGAATACAATGGGCATGACATTTGTCTCATTCTCGTCACTGTCCATGTCAACATGGATGCTGTACAGTCGGTAGAAAGGTGGTGGGCAACTTCTGAACGTACCGTCGAAAAAGAAGACAGTCTTTTCTTGCATCAGTCTTTTTCCTTCCGGCGTTGCAAATGCAATAATCCTCTCTTCAACATTAAAGTCAAACAATATAAATTTCTTGAAAGGTCCTGGTATCTGAAATTCACTCGCGTATTTGAAACATGTTTTTGTTACTCCTAATATTTGATTACGCAGTTTATACAGCGAGCTTTTCACACTTTTAAACTCCACTACACTATCAAGCAAAGAAAATCCTGCATCAACAAACTTTTTGACCGCGTCCTGGTATATTTTTGTTATGGGTGTTGCAGGTTCCTTTATCACTCTGTCTCTACATTCCGCTTTCATCTGGGCAATGAGATGTTTTCGGGAATCGGTAATGCAGGTGTGATTGTCTTCAAGCAAGATTTCATCTTTTAATATTTTTGATTTTGCTTTGCATTGCCGCGGCTTTGCAAAGCGCCACATTTCTGCACCACTTTTTAAATTATGATGAAAAGTGTAACTATTTTCACCTCTTACAATTGTTCTTCCTCCTGAAACAAAATAAAAATTATTACTTTTTGAAAAATCATATACAAATAAAATAAAACAGTAGAAAATTCTTATTTAGAAGTATCAAATAATATTTAATAAATTAACATAAATCTTAACATCGAGTCAGGCAAGAGAGACGTTTTTGTTTCACGGAATAATTAAAGTAAACACAGCAAATAATGTATATAAGGAAGATTAAATCAAAGAGGTACTTACTTGTGCTATACTCATATGTAAATTGAGTGACCGTACTAGGTCCACCCAAATGTACGCCGGGATTCATCACTAGTTCATTTAGACACTAACATCTATTCGTGACAAGAGTGCAAAAACAACTAAGTTTAAAAAAGATATTTGGTAATAAACTACTCACAAACTTTTTTACCTGGACCATAAACAGGCGGCAGCCCCTTTGTTTTAATTTTGTCCCTTTTACAAGGGATAGAGACCGCCTTCTTATTTCTCGGAAACGGGTTGGCAAACTTAACAATAGCTTTACAACGAAAGCCACCTGGAAAATCAACTTGCGATTTCTGTTAACTAAACGGTTCATAACAATAAGTAAGTAGGTCATAGTAGAAAAAAGATTTATTTATGCTATTATAACTTGCTTCTGATGCTGACTGTACCCCATCTTGGTTTTGGGAACAAGAGTAACCGAATTTGTTTATTAAATAAAAATTTGGAAACTCGCGGAATTGCGAAAGGTCGTTTTTTGGAAACCCAAGGCACCACCCATCTCGTTTTTATCTACCATCTCAACTTTACCAGATTCAGTTGCTCTTACAGCGCGCCAGACCAAAAGTGAAGTCATTTTTACGTTGAGAGTAAAGGAAAACTTTTCTAGAAAACCTTCTGATTGGCCCACTTGAGTTGACCAATCAGGACTCTTTTTCGATACCGCGCGAATTAGCCCCTACGCTCGACGTTAACAAATCAGTAACTTCTTATTAATAATTAACTTTATTATAATCAAATTTACTGAAAATTCAATTTAACATTTTAAACAGTCATCACAATAATTACAGACAATATAAACTCAATCCAATTTTACCAGTAACAATGAAGTTATTCAATGATTCATACCACCTTTGATTATCTATCGTCTAGATAAGGTGTCGCTCTATAATACTTACTATAAAAACAGGCCAGGTTATGCATCCTTGTGTGCGTGACAGCGTTGTCTTACGCCGTGTCCTACGTGGACGACTCAACGCGAACGCGATTGCGAAACGATCCGATGCGAATTTAATGCGGTGCGGAGCGATGCGGCTACTCTGTCCTGTCTGCGCGCGAACCGTCCCCTCCGCCGCCGTTCAGTTCAGTTAGCATTAAACATTTGTCATGGACGGACGGAAGCTAATGTTGTTGGAAAATTCATATCTTAAATATGAGATATTGAAGAAGTGTATAAAGCAGAGAAGTGGAACTAATACTGTGTACTTAGAAAGGCATACTCATGGGGAATTTCATAATTTGTACCAGGATTTACGTACTCAACCCCTGTTGTTCAAGGAATATTGTCGAATGTTACCTACAACGTTTGACTATATTGTACAAGCCATTAAACCTATTCTGCAATTTACTACAACAAATTTTCAGGAACCTATTTCTGTAGAAGAACGACTTATGGTGACTTTGAGGTAAGAAAACTATGAAATAATTAACTATGAAATAAATGTTAGAGATTACATATAATATTAATTAAGTTTAATTAGTAAGTATGTACATAATTGCAATACTTTCACAAAGATGTGTAATAGCCATGTTGTTGAGCACTGGATTGTGGTGGGTTTAACTTTGACAGCTCCATTAGAAGAAGCTCCTGCATCTGCGTTCTAAATTGTAATTTGTTGAGTGATGGCAACTGTTTCATGTAAGGTAATATTGATTTGAACCAAAGAAGGTCGTCGTCAGTATTATCTGGTTGATCTTCGCGAAGAATTTTCATTTTTTCTCTCTCAATATCGAGAAATGCTTCGAGACTTATATCTTTTCTTTTGCGTGTTTGCCTTGTGATAGCTGGCAACGAGGACGAGGGGGAAGGCACCGGCAACGAGGATGAAGGCGAAGGACCTGGCAACGAGGGCGAAGGTGGACGATCTTGTCGAAGGCTGTTATCTATGGACATGTTCTGTGGTATTTCTTCTAAAATAGACACAGATTCAAGGAGCTGGGTGTTGTCATTGTCAGATGCGTTCATGTTGAATATCTCTTCCGGACTAGCCGCGTCTGAATACACTGACAGATCTTCAGAATTGCTTTCGGAGTCTTTTGATATAATATTCCCTTCTGTTTGTCGGGGTTTCAGAACTACTTTTAAAAAAGACATGACCTCAAAATGTGGCCATGTGCCTGTATACTTCGGCTCATTATCGGCGTCAGTCCCAGAACGTGGCTTAGGAATTTTTTTTAATTCTTTACTAAACGTGTCTCTCAAATTTTTCCATTTTTTCTTAGTCATTTCACCTGAAAAAAGAAAAGGAATTATAACTTAATATTTTGCATTATTTCAGGTATTTGGCCACAGGTATACAATTTCGGCAACTCGCTTTCTCGTTCAGAATTTCAAAATCTGCTATTTCTACAATCGTACCACAAGTTTGCAAAGCTATATGGACTCAATTAGTTAGGAAACACATGCCCGAACCTTCAGAAGATAGTTTTAAAAACATAGCGCAATGTTTTTGGGACAGATGGCAGTTTCCTAATTGCATTGGATGTATTGACGGAAAGCACATTCGCATAAAAAAACCAAAAAAGAGTGGTTCCATGTATTATAATTACAAATCCTTTTTTCCGATTGGGTTGTTAGCAGTCACTGACGCAAATTATAAGTTTGTAATGATAAATATGGGTTCCTATGGAAAAGACAACGATGCCGGTGTTTTTGAGGAATGCCCCTTTCGAAGAGCAATAGAACAAGGAAGACTAAAAATACCTAAAGAACAAGTATTACCGGGCTCTAATATCATAGCTCCGTATGTGCTCCTTGGAGATGCGGCGTTTCCTCTAAAGAAATACCTATTGCGACCTTCCAGAAAAGTCAACGGTTAAAGGGGACGCCAAAGATAATTATAATTATCGCTTATCTCGAGCCAGAATGGTGGTGGAATGTTCTTTTGGTTCAATAACTTCTAAATTCAGAATTCTACACAAATCTATCGAAACGAATGTTACAAATGCAGTTCACATCGTCAAAGCCATATGTTTACTACACAATATTATAAGGGATCTTGAATCAATAAATGAGAATGAGTTAATGTCTTTCCGAAAAACATATCAACATATGTCACTAACACAAAGACATAATTCTCAAAGAAGATACAATGCTACATCACGAGCAGCCGCACAGGCAAGAGAAAACTTTAAACTGTATTTTGAGCAACATCCTTTGCCAAGAATGTAATAATAATAAAGAAATATGTTGTACTTACTTGTAGTCCCAATTATTTTAGCCACAGCCTCCCATTCGCGGTGCGATAATAACCGGTTGTGATAACTTTTATTCCTTTTGTCCCATAATGTAGGATGTTCTTGGATAGCATTAATAAGAAGTTCTACTTCCGACATTACAATTTTTGCTTGAAAAAAATATGGCCGACGCGTCCACTTCGCGCGAAAATATCAAGCCAACTGATCGCGTTCGCTTCATTTCGCGCCGCTCCGCACCGCACCCCACGTGCGTTTGGTCACGTAGGCCACTTCAATAGGTTTCGAATGTTTGTTGTTTTCGCGCCGCGCCGCGCCGCTTCGCGTTCGCGTCTAGATCGCTCATGTTGTTGCGGGCAGAAACACAATAAATCACACCTCAAAGATCTTCAGTACACTTTATATTGCTATAATCAATCATTTACTCGATAAACAAATCTTAATCTCTCGTGATTCAAACCGATAGAAAATTATATCCAAAAGAGAACGACAATGTTTTACACAAGTGTCAAAATCAGTGTTGCCAACAAAAAAAAATAAGGTTATACCCTATCTGACATTCTGCCCAACTAATCGATTATTACTACAAGTATTCGATACTTATAAATTTAAAAATCAACGAAAATATAAAACTAATTGTGTATGACATTGTAGGCTTTAAAAATAATTAATAATATATCTATGAAGCGTGGTTGTGCGGCCGGTTAGTGGTGGTGCTAGCTGTGCTCGATAACACTCGGCCATCCTGCATCTGTGACCGCGTCCCGCGGTTGTCAGCATTTCTTACAGCGATGTCCCAGGTCTATAACAAATAATAATTCGCAGCAGTATTATTTCTTATTAGAAAAAATATAATTATTATCAGGCAAGTGTGCGGTAAGAAAAATTTGTTGCTTAAGCTTTTTTATTAACACCGGATCAATTTTATTTCTACACAGTTCATGCAGTAATTTCAGTAGTCACACAGTATTTTGTGGATTATAATATGAATTATGGGCAGTTTTATAGTCACACAGATCACACAGTATTTTTTAAAAATAATGGATTGTTTTATATTCACATAGATCACACAGTATTTTGTACAAAATAAGTTGTTTTATCGTCACACAGATCACACAGTATTTTGTAGATAATGGGTTGTTTTATAGTCACACAGATCACACAGTATTTTATATATAATGAGCTGTTTTGTAGTCACACTGCATTTTGTAGATAATGGGCTCTCTTATGGTCACACAGATCACACAGTATTTTGTATATAATGAGCTGTTTTGTAGTCACACAGATCACACAGTATTTTGTAGATAATGGGCTGTCTTATAGTCACACAGATCACACAGTATCATGGCTGTTTTATATTCACATAGCAATAAAAGTTATGTATCATACTGAAAATCTTAGTTTATTATTACCATTTTGACACACGGCGTACTTAGTGTAGTTTATGAACATTTAAATTTACTAAATATAATGCTAACATAATTATTATATCAACTATCATCATTCATTTCAAATTCTCAGCTGTTAACCCAAATTTTGATTAAATGAAATTATTTTGAGAATAACCACTTTTATATTTTACAAATTATGTTTTTATTGTTAACTTTAATTTTTAACATAATACATATTTTTATTTCTTAATATTACGGATTCTGTTTCCATTTCTATTTATTAACGTTATTAATCATTAAGTTCAAAATCTCAGTTACTTAGCCAAATTAGGATTAAATTAAATAATTTCGACAATAATCACTTTTAAATTTTACAAATGATGTTTTGGTTTTAACTTTCCAAGAGATCAATTAGATCATCCCTATCAATTTCGTGATCACTACTTGAGTTATCATCATGAGGCATGGTGGCGTTATATGGTCTTAGATTTTCTCCTGGCACAACTGCGCTAAACTTTCTGTACCCTTTCATTCCCTTAATACTGGTAATTGTATATCGATCTAAAGTATGATTAGCTTTACTGATTTTGTAAGGACCTGTATAAATGCCATCTAATTTCCTAGTGACTTTAGCTGTATGATCCCTTGCGATTCCGCCTTTCCATAACACAAGTTGCCCTAAAATGTACTTTGTACACTTCTTGTGCTTACGATCGAACCTTTCTTTCATTAACGTCATATTTCTATCAATACGTAATTTTGCAGTGGCTCGCCGTGCTTCTAACTCGCGCCCCGAATCAACATTATCAATTTCATTGGTCGAATAAGCGGGAAAACGGGAATTGCTGTGACCAAACATGAGTTTAAAGGGTGGAAACCCGGTGGTAGCATTATTCGTATTATTGATTCCCCAAACTACATCCGCCAACTTCTCATCCCAGGTACATTCACTATCTGACATCGTATTCAGGCCATCAAGTAAAGTTCTATTCACACGCTCAACTTGGCCATTCGAACGAGGGCTTGCTATTGCATTTAGAACGTGTTTGAATTGCGACTCTTCTGCGAATTGCTTGAAATAACGACTTGTAAAAGCCTTTCCTCTATCAGTGACAATTCGGTTAGGATTACCAAACTGATTAATAATTTCCTTAAGCAGTTTTATTGTTTCAACTGAGCCACAACTCTTAGCCGGTCTGGCAAATACAAATTTCGTAAAGGAGTCGATGACTACAAAAACATAGGCGTTACCCGATCGAGTTTTGACAAATGGGCCTAAATGATCAGCATGTAGAGTATGCATGGGTATGGCCTCTTTGCCGATAGGATGTAGTTCACCCTCGGCTTTGCCACTGTTGCCTTTTCTAAATGCGCATTGGAAGCATGATTTTATATATTTGCGGATGAACCTTGTCATTCCAGAGAACCAGAACTGCTCTTTAATGGCTTTTTCGCAGCGGTCAAACCCGGGGTGACCTATTCCGTCATGAAACTTTTGCAACAGACCATACTTACCCAGCTTTGGAATAACGAATCGGTCTCCAGCCAAGGTTTTCCTATATAAGACATTGTCTTTGATGCAGTAGTTAGATACTATGTCATGATTAGTAGTACCTGCCTGAAGCTGAGTCAGTATATTTTGGATGTTGTCATCTTGTAGTTGCAGAGTTAGTAGCCAGTCAGATTGATCTATTACCAGTACGTTACTAGACACGGGGTTCCTGCTTAAAACATCGACGTGTTTCATTTTATTCCCTGGCCTATACTCAATTTGCAAGTCGAAGTCTTGGATAGTTAACCACCAACGGGCGATGCGTGGAATTAAGTCCTTTTAAGTAAGAGTGGTTCGTAATGCTGCGCAGTCGGTTATAACTTTTACAGGAATTCCTGTGAGGTAAATACGAAACCGTTTAAGAGATTCTACAACAGCTAACGTTTCCAGCTCGTAGCTGTGGTAGAAGCCCTCTTCTTTGCTTGTGACCCGGCTGAAATACGCAATTGGTTTCAAACTACCATCCTCCTGATACTGCATTAAAATTCCGCCTAATCCTAACCGGCTCGCATCAGTATGGAGTTCAGTAGCAGCGTCTTTGTTATAAATACCATGAGACTGGTCTTTCTGTCAATCTTTGCTTTAATAATTGGAAAGAACTTTCTTGGTCAGGTCCCCAATTCCAATTAGCGTCCTTTTTAGTTAATTGTGTTATAGGCCGTGCGATCTCAGCAAATCCACGTACGAATTTTCTGAAATATGACGCCAAACCGATGAACTGGCGTACTTCGTGAACATTGCTCGGTCTTTTGAACTCCGTTATGCAATTTATCTTGGCTTGTCCTGGTTGTATCGTACCAGCGGTGATTTCGTGGCCTAAGTAGTTTGCACTCTCTTTGAGAAAGGCACATTTGTTTAGATTTAATTTTAGGTTTGCTTTAGTGAGCAACTTTAGAACCCACTCTAGTAACTCTATTCCAGCTTGAACCGATGCTGTAGGTAACATAACGTCATCTAAATATAACGCTATGTGATCACTGACCGTTCCCAAGATCATTTTTATTAATCGTGAAAAAACGGCAGGGGCGTTGGCTAAGCCAAATGGCATTTTTAAATATTCATATTGGCCTGAAGGCGTAATGAATGCCGTTTTACCAATAGAATCTTTTGCCATTGGCACTTGATGGTATCCTTGAGCGAGATCAAGGGTAGTGAAGTAAACTTTTCCACTTAACTTTGCCACCTGATCCTCAATATGAGGCAATGGGAACCGATCTTTTACGGTACGTGCGTTCAGAGCCCGATAGTCTACGCAGAGTCTGAAGTCACCCCCTTTTTTCTTAACAAGTACTACTGGGCTTGCATACTCCGACCTTGATTCTCGAACTACTCCTGCATCAAGAAGGTCTTGAACCTTGCTATTAACAATCTCGTTCTCTTTATGAGAGAGCCTATATGGTTTAAAATACACCGGTTGTTCAGAAGTCGTATGGATATGCATTTCTATCAAATCTGTACATCCTAAATCTTTAGTACTTCTGGCAAATGAATGCGCATATCGATTGAGTAGTTCTAGAAGACGTTCTTCATCTACTGTGTCCAGGTCCCCAATATTAATATCTGATTTACTGATAGCAGTAGATTCGCTAGATGTTACATTCAAAGAGTTAACAGATAATATATTCTGAAACTTATCTTTTTCAAGTAATTCTGCCCTTGCTATTAATTTATCAGCTGGCCATTCAATATCATCATATCCAACGTTCAAAACTTTTAAAAAGCAATTTTGAGTACCAATAACTGCTTGTGGTATAATATATGCGGTATTGCCTAAATCAAAATACACCCCATGACTTAAAAAGGCGTGTTTTTCATCAATAGATACGTTACCTACATATATTTCAATACACATTTCACTTTGCTGCGGTATGTTAACATTGTGCTTGAGTAAGACCGGAAATTTACTGATACAGTCTATATTTTTTAGTTGAATGTTACTGAGTGTACTCAGTACACTAACATTAGTACGTGGTACGTACGAAAGTCACAGAGTTTCATGTTGTAACTAAGCTAATGTTATCTTGGTTTATCATGGGTTGTCCAGCAATCAAGTCTACGTCTGACAGATTCAGCTCCGTAATTTCCACTTCACCGTTAATAGTCACATCATCAATCTCAACGTCTATATTAGCTTTACCCAATGATTGTGTATAAGCTCCTCCAAACCCTTTCATAACCGCATTTGATGGACTGACTTTGAGTTTCAAGTTACTAGCCAACGCAAGTGTAGTTATATTTAATTGGCTGCCTGTATCTACATATGCAGTGAATTCGTAACCATTTACACGCACTAACTTTTTGTACAAATCTTGAAATACATTATAAGTTACATAAAATAAACCTCTAACCTTTTGTGGCTGTTGCGGCTTAGAAGTAGACCTAAACCAACAGCTTGCAGTTGTGTGTCCAGAACGTTGACAGTTTTCGCATCGTAGTTGGGATCTGCAGTGACGTGCTTCGTGTCCTGGTCGACAGCAAGAGTAGCAGACTTTGGGCAAAGACGGCTGCTGCATTGTGGTGTTGTTCGCAGCGACTGAACTCGTGCTGACATTATTTCCATTATTGCCACGTTTCCAGGTATATTTATTCATAGCACTGGTTGCCTCAACGCTTTTATAGTTTTCCAACGAAGACAGGTATCCGAAATACAGTTCTTGTGGCGTCTCGCATTTAAAAGCTTTAGCATTTGCTCGTAGTTCGAGCGGTAACCCTCTTATTATGCAAGAAATGGCATCTTCTCCTTCTATCTTGCACTTTTTCAACAAAGACATCTTAGTATGAAAATATTTAGTCATCGTTTCAGAATCAGTTTTGGTCCTACTTAACATCCCTTCTAAACGGTCAACATAGTCCGTAGATCGAGGGAATGCTGTTTCTAAAGCCTGCTTCCAATCATTCCAAGTGAGGTTATAATCTTCTAAATCATCATACCAGTCTCTAGCGGATCCTCGAAACCGAATTTGCATCACAAATTGGCGGTCTCTGCTGTCCCAGCCATAGACGTCTCCAAGCTGATCGATTTTGTGTAACCAATTAACCACGTTGCTTGTTTTTTCATCCGGTCGAAACTTTGGAATAACTTCGGCATCTACCGGCGTAATGCGCCGCCGTTTCGGTAACCGGGACTCATCAAAGAAAATTTTTTCTTCGTTTTCATCATGTGAGGAAGCTGTTGACGAACTACTGAATGTTCTTTTCCTTTTTCCAAGGCCTTTGATGTACGGGCCAGACGTTTTTCTAATCCCACTTCTGACGTGTTGTTGCGGGCAGAAACACAATAAATCACACCTCAAAGATCTTCAGTACACTTTATATTGCCATAATCAATCATTTACTCGATAAACAAATCTTAATCTCTCGTGATTCAAACCGATAGAAAATTATATCCAAAAGAGAACGACAATGTTTTACACAAGTGTCAAAATCAGTGTTGCCAACAAAAAAAAATAAGGTTATACCCTATCTGACATTCTGCCCAACTAATCGATTATTACTACAAGTATTCGATACTTATAAATTTAAAAATCAACGAAAATATAAAACTAATTGTGTATGATATTGTAGGCTTTAAAAATAATTAATAATATATCTATGAAGCGTGGTTGTGCGGCCGGTTAGTGGTGGTGCTAGCTGTGCTCGATAACACTCACGCAGGACGTCGCGTTATACTCGCGCCTGCCATTTCATTTGTCTCTGTGAGCGTATATAGAGATGCCAGCTGCAGACAAATTTCCCAATATTTATGGGGAAAAACTGATTATGTTAAGGTCTACTTGAGGCGTGTTCAAGAAAGTGAAAAATATAAAATGGAATTCAAATATTTAACATAATATCAAATATATAACCTAACTAGAATGTTTTTTTTTTAATGAAACTACGTAACAATGACTCATTGACTGACTGTTTAGTTTGTTTGATTGTTTAATTGGAAAGAGACTTCTGACATGATAGTGATTTGTTTTTCGTTAGAGATTCACGCTTGAGAAGTCAAGTTTGGCAAAATTCAAACTGATCCTAAAACTTCCAGTGAGTCTTTTCGCTTAGAACAAGATATTGGCGGAACTAATGTGCGAAGACACGTTAAAGGAAGCCAAATAAAATGGATTTGATTTGTATGGGTGAAATTTCAAGCGAGAAAATCTGATATTTGAAATGGTTTTTGACAAATTTCTTGAACCCTGTTTTATATGGCACTTTTGTATGGGAAAATATGTATCTCCTAAAACGAGCACGCGGGACCATAGGAAGTGTTTCATACTGTTGACTTTGTACAAGGAAAGTTCTTTACACTTGGGATGTACCTCACACTAGGGATGCCCCTTATAACTTCACTTTACTTTCTAATGTTCAATGCTTAAATTATACAATGTTCAATGACTATGCCAAAAAGCGTGCGGCGCTTTGTTTAAATAAATTAAAGTGCTTATAAAAAAAACATAACAAAAGGCGCCTATGCTTTTTGGCATTGTCATTTAACATGTAGAACTGACAAGTGTAAATTACGTTATTTTATACTTTTTAGTGAAAAAAGCGTGATTTTTAGTTTTTTACCATTATTTATTTACTTTTATAACATCTGCGTTTACCAGCGTTTACTGCGTTTTAAGGTCATTGGCAAATAATAACAGCCTCTTTGAATTTGTTTCTTATATAAATTTTCTTTTTGAGGCCAGATCACTGTTGATGTTATCTAATTTACATACATGATGGAACCTTATGCTTAATGAACATGTTCATGAACTGTATCATGAACTGTGTAACTCTAGGTTAAGGTCAATTGACTTCGATCAAACATTTAACTCATGTTGTGATATAATGTGTAATAACTTGGATCATCGAATTTTATTGAACAATATGTATGACAACATAATATCTATTCTTTCTGAAGCGGCTGAGTCTTCTTATGTTGATAAATCTGTAAGGAAACGCAATCATGTAACCGGTTGGAATAAACATGTCCGTAGCGCTCACGGTGAGGCTCGTCTATGTTTTCAGACTTGGTTGTGGTACGGCAAACCAAAAAATGGCTTGTTTTACGACCGCATGTGCGAAACAAGAAAAGTCTTTAAATCCAAACTAAAGTGGTGCCAAAATAACGAACGGCAGATAAAAATGGACATCATTGCTGAGCACCATCATAATAAAAATTTTAGTAAATTCTGGAAAAATACAAACAAGCTGATTCAGAGACCTGCCCTCCCTGTGAGTGTAGCCGGAGTACACGAGCCCACTGACATTGCTAACCTGTTTAAAGAGCATTTTAGAGTTCGATCTTCACTGGGGCCTTCGTCTCTGGGGACTCATGATGAGGCTGTTGTGAGGGAACGTAGCGTCACCATCAGTGCAAAAGATGTAGAAACTGTCATCAAAGGCATGGTCAGAGGGAAGAGTCCTGGTCACGACAGCCTCAGCATTGAGCACTTGAAGTACGCAGGAGTTCATCTACCCAGAGTGCTTGCCATGTTTTATACGCTGTGTCTTGGCCATTCATACCTACCTGAAAAGTTAATGCGTACAGTGGTAGTCCCAATTATTAAAAACAAAACGGGAGACACTTCTGACTTGGCCAACTATAGACCAATATCTCTAGCTTCTGTAATCGCTAAGGTTCTGGACAGTCTGCTTGATAAACATTTGAATAAGCATATTTTTCTTAATGATGCGCAGTTCGGATTTCGTTCAGGTCTCTCCACGGAGAATGCTATCTTTTGTCTCAAGCAGACTGTCGAGTACTATACAGCCAGGAATACCCCAGTGTTTGCATGCTTTTTAGATCTCTCTAAAGCATTTGATCTTGTATCGTATGATGTGTTATGGGACAAACTAAGAAGAGAGACCACTGTACCAGACGAGATAATATGTCTGTTTAAACATTGGTATAACAACCAGAAAAACAAAGTTATGTGGGGAGGAGCCTTCTCGGATGAATATGGGTTGGAATGCGGGGTCAGGCAGGGTGGGTTATCCTCTCCCCGTCTTTTTAACCTGTATATCAATAAGCTACTCGATGAGCTCAGCGGCACCAACGTCGGCTGTCATGTAGACGGAGTCAGCGTCAATAACATAAGCTACGCTGACGATATGGTGCTGCTCAGTCCATCGGTAGGCGCGTTGAGGAGGCTTCTTTCCATATGCCAATCGTATGTTGAGGCGCATGGCCTTAAGTACAATGCAAAAAAGAGCGAGTTTTTAGTATTCAAGGCAGGGTCTAAAACTTATCCTATTGTGCCTGAAGTCAAACTCAGCGGTACCTCTTTGTCCAGGGTCAAGCACTTCAAATACTTGGGGCACTGGGTTCGAGAGGACCTCAGTGATTGTATGGATATAGAGAGGGAGCGCAGGTCGCTGGCTGTCCGATGTAATATGCTTGCCCGCAGATTTGCACGGTGTACGAATCAGGTAAAGGTGACGCTCTTCAAAGCATATTGCCAGTCCTTTTACACGTGCAGTCTTTGGGTGGACTACACGCAGCGGGCATACAGCGACCTGCGTGTCCAGTATAATAATGCTTTCAGGATGCTGTTGGGGTTACCGCGATATTGCAGCGCCTCTGTCATGTTCGCGGAAGCACACACAGATGGTTTCGCGGCAATCATGCGAAAGCGCTGTGCGTCGTTGCTCAGTCGAACTCGGGCCAGCCCCAATAGTGTCCTGAAGGTATTATCTGACAGGTGGGACTCGCCCCTTCTTAAAAAGTGGATAGAGCTCCACAAGTCAATTTAATTCTAATACAACTTTTACTCGCCTGATCTCTTACTAACACTAGTTTATAAGTTATATTGTATTACTAACACTTTATGGATCCTGTCCGAAATAAATGATTTATTATTATTATTATTAAATACTTTTCTGCAACCAATCTTATTAAATTTACTTGGTGTAGTGGACCACATACATGATCCAATTCTACTTTAAAATGATTGTTATTGCCATTAAATTGTTTCATCACTGTAGATACTATTTTTGCGTAATTGGTGCTTGTCATTACAAAATTTTGTTTAAGAAACATTCTAATTACTGTTTCTGTGGTCTTGCAAATGGAATACATATCCCGTGAAACGTAAATCAATCCGCCTTTATCTCGTGTGCAAACAAGTTTGTGGAAATCTTCCTTTTCATTTGCCAACAAAGATTCAATGCAAGCAGTACATTTAATTTGTCTACTTAGACATCTTACAACACATCCTGCAATATAACCAACTATCTGTTGTGTGTATTCTGCCATTTGTGAACTATCCAACAATCGAGATAAATGTACATTTTCATGTAATGAGAAATCATTTCAATCAAAAACATTTTCACCCTCATCCTCGTCATCTTTTCGTAATGAAGGAGTAGTTTCGTTAATGCATTTGAGTGCTGAAGAGCAAGATCAGAATACTTATATTTTCTAGCGGTACACAGTTTCCTGATCCAGCAGATTTAAGTTCCATGTGGCATAAAAGTTTTCGGTAAATCCCTTTAAATTGTCGGGCATTTGGGTTATCATTGTAACCGCCATGCATACGGATTGATCCGAAGAACAATTCCAAATGATCTTGACTGATCCTATATGTGGTTATGTATCTCATTGTATTTGATTCTATTAGCGTTTTGTACAAAGCTTTCAGGCTACTGATACAAATTAGAACGCCAAGAAATCCTGTGAAAGATTGTGTTTGAAGCACAGGCGTAAAACTTTTCAGGGTCATTTTCTTCTTTGTTTGTTGTTCTTTAAATGTTCTTTTTCTTGAGACTTTCAAACTGAGGTTCAAAATTAAATCACGTACTTCTTCTTATGCCGCGAACACCTCATCCTTATTTTCAGGACATAAAAGACGTTTGTAGCCGTACGCTTGAAAGTTTCTTGAGTTGAAAACATCAAAAACGTTGTTCATTATCATTATAAATTTTTCTGTCGCTTCGCTGTTTTCAAAGAAAACAAGTTTTAGTTCTTGCCGGCAAATCTCTATTGCTTTGGAAACGCTCCTGCTCAACAATTGGGTTGCCAATTTAACATTCATAATTGAGTTGCGGAATTGTATATGTTTTTTAGTTAAGCGATTCGCTAGATGCAGACCAATTCCTTCCTGCAATTCCGCTAACTTTTTCACATACTCCCACATTATTTGCACATCTTTGTAGAGGAACATCTCTTTTAGTTGTAAATGATTGCGTATTAATTTTAGCATATGACAGAAGCCTAAAAACACTGCAACTTCACAGTCGACGCTGGGTGTTTAAATGTAGTCTTCAGTCGTGTAGGGTCATCCAATTTACAGCCCAGTATTTTCATGGCTGACAAGTTTGAAGGATGGCCGTCAAATGTCAACGACACGACATCAACGCCTACTTCGTGGCATTTGGTAAGGACTGTTTTTATAATATATTTGCCTTTTGTTCTCCTGTCATTCCGTGAATTAAAAAATAAGCCACTGGTAATTTCCAAGGCTCATTTAAAGAGACAAGGAGAAAAACATAAGCCTCTGAAGCTTTGATATTCATGTTTTCATTAGGACCAGTACCCATATCAACAAGACCTTCATCTTGTTTAGTCTTTTGATTAAAACACCTCTGCTGTCTAATTGCCATTTCATCAGCGATTAATGCACAAGTCAAATTTTTATCTGCTTGTTTTCGTTTAGCATCCAAAATTTTAAGCGCGTCTGCTGTTATACCTGGAGAACCATCAATATTTGCATACCATTTAGTTAAGGTTCTTGGATGAGGCAGGCACGTTTCAAATTTTGTTCTGACGTACCAATATGCGGTTGGTGACAAAAAGTGCAATGTTAAACAAAATTTTCTAAACTCAGGTGCATACTTAGATACAGGCCTCTTAGATTTTCTTTGTATCTTTTTTTTCATGTTTGCATATAGGTCGGCAGCAAATACATTACTACATAAAACGTTATGGGTATCATCGTTGATATACCTCTCTTTTTGAAGTCCAATGTTTTTTCTTCTGAGTGACTGAATTCTTAGCCTGTTCTTTTGTTGGATACGAATTTTATTACGTAAATCTTTTCGCAACTTCGCTTTTCTTGGGGTGTCGAAAATTGAATCAAGTTCAGAAAAATCTTCAATAATATCTGATTTCTCTTCAGTAAATCCTGTTAAGTTGGCTATACGAATAGTACAAGGAGATGAAGTATCAGTACACACTACTATTTTGGACGTAGAGGGTTTACCATCTCTTGAAATTTCAGATGCTTCATTTGTTGCGAGAGACTTCTGAAAACAAAAGTAAATATGTAATGTATATGTATGTTTTATTTTCAATAATATATAAGTTTAGATATGCATATGTATAGGTATTTTAATTTGTTCTATTTTTATTATTTTTGCTTTACTTTTTTTTGTCAATAAAAACTTATTTTCTATCTTTCTTTCTATGGTTTTATGTTTTATTTCACGATGGAAACTTACCAGCTCGTGCAAAGTATTTTTTTCATCAGAGTTCTCACTTGCATCAGCGTTCTCACTTTCATCAGACTTCACTGATGATAAAAACAGTGCCTGTTATTAAAATCAAACTAAATAGGCGACATACTGAAGAAGGGCAATGTCAGAAGTACCCGGAATATAAGAGCTTGTATGACTAGATTGATGGATATGGAAGAGCTGAAAGAGGTGTGTCAGGATCGTAGCAGATGGAAATCTGTAGTCTCTGCCTACCCCACTGAGGGGGAACTAGATCTCTGAGGGGGAACTAGATCTAAACTAGATCTCAAATGATACTTAATATTTAAGTTTATCATAAAACTAACCTTGCTCGGTACCGCTTCCTTTTTCAATCTTCGACGCTTTTGATTGCTGACAAAATACAAGTATTTTGCATGAACATGATCAGAGCATATGACAGTTGTTTTAGCAGGTTTCCAGAATTCTTCTCCACGGCTTTTTCTTATAATGTCTACCCATCGACTTCTCATTATAGGATTACTAGGTATTCTCAAAATAAATAATCAATAAAATTTGTAGTTGCTAGCTAAATCATATAAAAATATAATATTCATAATTTTTTTTATTAATAAAAAGGACCCATAAAATACAATCAATCTGGATCGAGATTGATTGAACTAATGATATTTTGATCGTGTAACCTCGTCCTACAACAATAAGTTTGTCATTTGGACATTTGTTGTACACTTTTTTCGTTTTTGACAACATGGGAGTGATTTGAGATGTTAAAATTGTGTGAAAACTGAGTTCTACATACTCTACCGTCAGTAAGTGTCATTTCATATACATGCGCAAAATTTACGTTCGCGCCCATTCCGATTAATAATACAAACAAACATACAGATACCACTTTATAATATAAGTGTACATAATCTTTCTATGTTAGTCTATATGACAAAATTTGTTTTCTTTTTAAGACAATTCGTGCCGACCATAGGTACAATTCGACGCTCACATAGGGAATTTTGCTTTTGTACAAACGGCAACACCGACAAAAACGCTAAGTACGTGTCTTACTAATTTTACCTAATAAATTAACAATTTTTACGAAATACTGAGTTCTGAATAATTACTTACCGGTGGTGGGTGGCTTCACTCGTCGTTTTTGTTCGTCTTTTGTAATTTCTGCACACTTTTATTGCGCAAAACGACATTTTAGATCACTGGATGTTGATACGTAACGCGAGCATTCACCGTGGCAACACAATTGACACTGCGGGACGGCGAACCACTTATGAGGTAACAGTTACCTGCTATTTTTATCTACGTCTTTGCGCGATCACGCCTCATCTAGAGGATAAATAATCAAAGCATACCACAGTAAAAAACCAACAAGCAATGGGTTTTGATGAAACTACAATTGAATTATTTTACTGCGAACAATAAAGACAAGAATCATTATCTAATTGTGACAATTGGATTTACATTTTTATATGGTCATCCCATAAACAGAAATGCTATCAACTTAACCTATTTTAGCAAGTGATCATTAAATTATGAAACGATTAAAACTGTACAGCGTAAAACGGATGAACAGAAAAGATTTGATTAATTTATCATGTTAACAATTAAACAATGGAAATCTTCAAGTTAAGGATAATCAACAGAAAACATTATTAGATTACTTAGTGATCGAAAAGCCCACTGTTTCCATAAAATACATAGTGGTCGGTAGCGACATCTTACGGACCAGATTTGCAATAGTTCGTTCTCCGGGCTCTCAAACATAGAAGTTGCGGCGCATAGTGTCGAGTGGAGACATCTTGCGACAGATGGTTGCAACAATGAGCGCTCGCACCGACATCGCGCCGATAGATATAATTTCGTACGCAAACAAAATATCGCTGGTCAATATTCGGGCTATTTCAAACAGTATCTACTATAAAAGCATAATGCTCCTCTGCATGCTTATTCCATCCTCCACGAGATTCACCTCTCTTATCTTTGATTTCTTAACCACTACGTATCTTTTTACCTGAATAGTGTTTATAAACATGTCTCCGCACACTTAAACATCTCCCAATGTGTAAGTTCTGGTGAATTCACGAGGCTTCCCTTTTTCAGTCTGTAACATATGAGCGTATTTTTTTCTCTTCGCTTACATAAGTAGTAATATACAATAATTGAGCAGCATATGATCCCAAATGGACGTACTTTTCAAATTCTTCTTTTCTCTTCGAGATGGAAACCAACCCATAACATTTTCTTTTGCAACTACATTGATAATCAACAAAAGTTTCTGCCATTGTTTGTTTTCCTTTAATATTTGTGTATGGTAAGTTTTGAAAATTTTCTTCTTTCTTTCGGCTCGATTATCATTTGCGAATCTGAGATAAAAATAGGCGTAAAAGAAGAGACATCAGAAGGCATCAACAGAAACATATCTAATGTAAATATCGCACCAACATTGTTAATAATGTTAACCCAGATCAGGCTGCAAAATCTGTCGATGTACAAGTAGATGACGCTGATACTTAAACCGAACAAATAACGTCACTTCAAAGTTCTGGGAAAGACTTCAAGAATAATCAGTAAACATAAACAGAATCAGTTGATCATAAGAATAACCATATAAAAAAAGGCAATTATAAACAAATTTATATTTTTGGTGGCAGGTCGTGTAGAGGACTTTCAACGAAACTACAAAAATCAAGAATGAATAGTCGTTACGAACAGTACAAGGTGTTGTCTTTTGTAAAACCAGGGGCATCTACCAACGAGATCTGTAGAGCTTAGATGATTTTGAATTTTGCAAAGATGATTATGTGGAACTGTCTTTAAGTGAGCATGAAGAAAACCCTACTAGATTATTGCTAGAACTAGGAGCTACTCTTAAGAAACTTAATAACACAAATATAATCATACTAAAAATGAATAATTCTGACTATCTCAGTGAAATAAAACTCAATACTATGCTCAAATTAGCATGTCAAACACACGTTTACTGCACGTTTCTTGATTTAGGATTGAACAATGTACCTACACTTCTGAAGTTAGACGAAACAATTAAATTGATTAACAATATAATTAACCAAAGGTATTACAATAAAACGTTTCTAAGTTACAACAACGCAAAAATAGGGGATAAATCATAACTGATATCAAAACTGATTATGAAAAGCTTAAAAAAGATACTAAGACGCCAAAGATGCCAAGTAAAGTAATTAAGCATAGTACTTTAACCCAATATTTTAGTGCTCAATCAAAAAGCACAACTAGAAAAAATTAAATAAATGACAATGATAAAACATTTTATCATAAACAATAATAAAAAAAATATAATATTTCATCAGAATATTGCTAGTCTTATTGCGAAAAAAGACATAATCTCGCTAGCCATCTCGGAGCCAGCCAAATCAGGCAGTGAACCGGATGTACTTTGTTTCACTGAATCTCATGTAAAATCGGGTGATGTAGAAATAAAAAAAGAGGTGGATCCTGTTTCTTGATAAAAAAAGGAATCCCATTTAAAGATTTCAAACCTATTGATCATTTATCGGAAAATCAAACCTTCGAGTGCTGTAGTACCGACATACCAAACAATAATATTGTGATACTATGCATATATAGAAAATCCACTAAACTCAAATCCAATCTATTGACTTTCTTTAGCAAATTTGAACAAGCTCTTGATATTATAACTCATAAGTACCCAAAAAGAAAAATTATAATTGCTGGTGACTTAAATATAAATACTATGGTAAATGATAATTACACAGACAGATTACTCGACATAACAACGAATTATAATCTTAATCTGCATATCACTGTTCCAACCAGAAGGATCTCCTATTTGGATCATATCATAAGTAACATTAAGGATGCTGAAGGTAGTGTCATCCCATTGGGTCTTTCTGACCACGAAACTGCACAGTTGTTAAAATTTAAAGTTAAAAGCAAAAAATTCATCGCAAAATATTTCATTCTATACAGAAAAGATTACTGTAAAGAAAATGTTGAAAAATTTTACGACTGCCTCAAAAGTCTTTCTTTTTCTGAAGTCATGGAAGATAAAAGTGATGTAAATAAAGCCTTCAACACGTTTCATGACCTTTTCTGTCTCTTCTACAACCTATGTTTTCCAAAAATTCAAATCAAACGTTCGGTGACTCATAAACAAAAATGGATTACAAAAGGCCTAAGAAATAGCTGTAAAATAAAGAAGCAGTTGAGTTTAATTTTTACAAATATAAGAGTATAGAAAATGAAAAATTGTCTATTAACTATGATAAACTGTTGAAAAAGTGTATTCTCAGTGCACAGAGACTTACAAATAAAAATCGTATAACTTCTAGCCATAATAAATGTAAAGCTGCATGGCAAGTGATTCAAAGTGAAATAGGCATTACCCAACTAAATGTTGATAATGATGTTATTAATGATAATGATGTATCTGTCACAAATCCCTCAAGAATAGCTAATATTTTCAATGACTTTTTTACGAAGACGATAACAAAGCCCAAAACGTGATAGATAGAGAATTAACCCAAATGCTTGAAGCAGTTTAAATGATTCTTACACCACACTGAAGACAATTTTTAGATCTACAAAACTATTGCTCGAAATATTTTTTACGTCCATCGCGTCTATATGAAAAATATTATTTTATCCTATTTTGCGCGATCCGGAAACGTTCGTCGTAACAGCCACTTTGCAATACGCGCTGATTTGAAACTTATTTCAATATCGTTCTGTCGATTTTTATACCGACACATATCGAGTTGCTGATTTAGCGTAGGCATACGCCTTAAGCATTTATTACCAAACAATTTGAAATCTTCTCTTGTGCTAGAGGTCTGTAGAGATCGTCTAAGCCCAAATGACTCGCCCCCCTTCTTAATAAGTTGATTTAGATGTATGAGTGCAAATATTAATAACGACACTTCATCTGTGTGGGAGCATCGACTGTTTCGTAAACTATGATCTGTATGCGAACATCTCAGTCGACTAGTCGCTTGATAAATCCGACAAAGCTCACTGTATGGAGCAGCGCATGCGCATGTATGAAACAAGACATCTGCTCTCTCGCGCGTTTCGATCAATTATGACTAGTTCGACAACAAATCTGAAAACAACTGCTTCTTAGCAAGTATATTGTACAAAAAAGAACTGATAATGTTTTGAACAATTTATTTTACAATTTAATATAATTACAAAATGATAGCAGTCAAAAATTATTTATATCCTAAAAAGTACCCACTATTCACTCGTCGTAGTAGAATCACTTTCATCTGAATCAGGGTCGTTCACATAAATGGTAAATTCTTTATCCATGTCAAAATATTGTAAATATTGTTTTTCTGTCTCTTCAACATGCCGACATGTATTTTCCCACATTGTTCGATCAATCATTCCGAGTCGTTCTGTTATTAGTGTCATAATGGATGTTAAATTTTGTGCAACGTTTTTACTAGCAACGTAGTTTTTTAATATACCCCATATCTTTTCAATTGGATTTAGTTCCGGGTGGTAAGGGGGTAATCTTAAAATTTCAAACCCTTTTGATCGGATCAGTTCGTCGATGACAAACCTTTTGAATCTATCTTTATTTTTAAAAATTAGATCGTACAGCTCTATATTCTTCATAGTTTCGTCAAACGGAATATTTTTTTCAGCCAGCCATGTTTGCATTTCGTTCTTATTTGTGTTGGAGTTAGGAGCTTTTTCTAATACAGAATTGTGGTAAGAAGCGTTATCCATAACGATCACAGCGTTTTCCGGGAGATTAGGCAGTAACTGTGTAGTGAGCCACTTTGTATAGTTGACAAGATTCATATTATCGTGATAATCTCCACTGGTTGAATTTGCTTTATACACTAAACCAGCATTTGAAACAAATCCTTCACATCCACCAGCGTGTACAATTATGACGCGTATACCTTTAGACAGCTTTTTTTGTAGTGGTGATACTCCTTTTACTGGTTTCCAGTACATGTTTTTAATATGTGTTGTGTGAACATAACTTTCATCTGTGAATACGATATATCGGCCCTCATCACGATATTTTTTCAGTTTACTCAAATATTGAAAGCGCAACATTTGTATATCGTGCTTTTCAACTAAAGCTTTACGGTTGTCATCTATTTTCGACCATTTGTAGCCGGATTCCTTCAGAATGGTACGCAGAGTTTCAATACAGCCGTTAAAACCAATTCTTTCTGTCAATATCAATTTAAGTTTTCTTAATGACGGCCTCAGCATTGAGCATTTACAATTCGCTGGAGTCCATCTGCCGAGATTATTATCTATGTTATTTACCTTATGCTTGGGGCACGGATACATACCAGATAACTTAACAAAAACTGTAGTTGTGCCTATATTAAAAAGTAAAACTGGTGACATATCCGATAAAAATAACTACAGGCCCATTTCTCTAGCAACAATATTGGCAAAAGTACTTGATTGTCTTCTTAATACTCGTTTGAGTAAATGTGTGAAGCTTCATGAAGCACAGTTCGGTTTTCGCTCGGGTTTATCGACTGAAACAGCGATTCTAACCCTGAAAAATGTAGTCCGATATTATACAGATAGAGAAACACCTATCTATGCTTGCTTTATGGACCTATCCAAAGCCTTTGATCTCGTGTCATATGAATTGCTCTGGAAAAAGGTAGATAAACTGGGTATGGCTCCCGAGATCACAGCCATGTTTAGGTATTGGTACCGTAGCCAAACCAATAGTGTAAAATGGGGAAATGCTTTATCAGATAGCTACACTCTAGAGAGTGGGGTCCGACAGGGGGGCCTATCCTCACCGACCTTGTTTAATTTGTACATGAATAGCCTGATTGAGGAGCTGAGCAGCATGCATATCGGTTGCTCAATCGATGGAAGGTGTATTAATAACATCAGCTATGCCGATGATATGGTGCTGCTTAGCCCTTCAATCAGTGCAATGCGCCGCCTACTAACTAAATGTGAGAACTATGCCAGGGATCACGGTCTCAGATATAATACAGTCAAAAGTGAGTTAATGGTATTTAAATCAGGCAGAAAAACTCCTAGTTATGTTCCTCCTATCACTTTAAACGGAAGCAGTCTAAAGAGAGTTAGCCAATTTAAATACCTTGGACATATTATATCTGATGATCTCAAAGATGACCTTGACATTGAGAGAGCACGTAGGGCGTTGGCAGTCAAAGCTAATATGTTGGCCCGCAGATTTGCTAGATATTCCAACCAGGTAAAACTCACACTTTTTAAGTCGTACTGCCAAACTTTTTACTCATGCAGCCTGTGGATCAGCTATACGCAGAGGACTTATAGCGCCCTGCGTGTTATGTACAATAACGCCTTCAGGATGTTGATGGGGCTGCCGCGGTTCTGTAGTGCATCGACAATGTTTGCGGAGGCGCATACCGATGACTTTTTTGCGATCATGCGCAAACGAATAGCGTCCATTATCCACAGAACCAGTGGCAGTGACAGCGACATCCTGAGGACATTTTCTAGTAAGTTTGACAATCCTATGCTTAAGCATTGGATTGTCAAACTTTGTGTACGCAATAAAAAATGATAATTTGTAAATAATTTTAAATGATCTATTTAACTTGTGTCTTATTTATTTATTTTAATGTATATTATTCGTGTATGTGTTTTTAAATTAATTTTTATGGGTCCTTGCTACCTGAATAAAGAAAATTTTTATTTTTTTTATTTTTATTTATTTAATGTTGGTAATTCATTAAATTCTGCAGGAAATGTCGTTATGATTCTTCGAAGTACACTCATATCAAAATCGTCCAGATTAGACTTCGTGCGCTCCTGTTTTGGTTTTGAGGGTGATTTAAAAATTTTCTGTGACGTATCCTTTAAGGCACTGGCTTGCTTTTCTTCTTTCAAAATTCGTGAAATCGTGGATTCACTAACACCAACGGCTTGGGCAGTTCGCCATCTAACATCAGTTAGTTTTTCTACTCCATTTTCCGCTTCATACTTCATTCGGTGATAAACTTTCGCAATAATTTCTTTTGCCTATAAAATAATATATAAAAATACATAACTAATATAAATGCATGTGCCAACAGGAAAAACTATTCGTGTTAAAGTATTATTTTTAAATCTTAAATGATTTTTAATAATATGTTATTTACCTGACTCCGAAGATGCTTTTTGGTCGACATGCTGACGGTACCTTTGTTATAAAACGACACGTTCTCCTTTGTTTGAGTCTAACCGGCAACTGAATGACCAATTACAATGGCATTTTTATGTGTATTGCGTTCATATTTGAATTTTGTTGGTGTGCGTGAACGTGGTAGTGGGGCGAGTCATTTGGGTTTAGACGATCTATACTAGCATAGCCTTCTGTATTTACAAGCCATGAACATAAGTGTGGCAACGTCTCTTAACTGTCAGTTGGTGGTCCGGCCAGCTGGGGCCAGCCCTATACTTGATAAGCTCAATCTGATGTGATGATGATTATGATATTTCTAGCACTATAGGGGTAGTACTAAAATAGGAGTTGCTATTCAGCTAAGATCAAAAACCCTTAATACAATTTAAAATGAAAAACCAATATGTGCAAATCATACAACATTTATTAAAACACACAGTTAGAGTACTTAGCTACATAACAAATAAATTCGTATTCCTTACATAATCAGTGATTCATTAAAGTATTCAGTTTGCGCTTTTTACCTTTAATCGTCTCGACAGAATTATTTTTCATTTTAGTGAAATTATTCAGCACTATATTGCACATAGTTGATAAAATCATTTTAAATGTTTTTTCATAGGTGTTACCACAGTTGCATTTATCTAAAAGAAATACCGAAAAAAAATCCGAGTCGAGGCTAGCTTTGGTGATACTATAAAGTATACCTTTATGGTTAGTCATATTTAAAAATTTTGACTCAAGGACTTTATCATTTATTATGAACTCGAAAATGCTGCATAAATGATAAAATATCACACAAACTGAGTCCGATGGTAAAATTAAGCCTCCTCTTTGAAGAGAGTTATAGTAAACAGAATTAGAATTCTGTCCCTTGGATTCCACAACACTATTTTGGCAGTGTACACAACAAAGATGTTTATTTACTTTGTGTGCTACATATCCGCATGCATATATCTTTGCTTCATCATCAATCTCAAAAATTTCTAAATAATTTGTTTCAAGAATAAAAAGGAAATCCTTGAAATTGGTTTCTTCTTGAAAATTAAAGTCAAGGGATAGGTCTTTAAAAGTTTTATAATCATCTTTCAATTTCAATATGTGCTTTACTCTTATTTTCTTTTCTGCCTCCACAATTTGCTGATAAGACACATTGTAGTTACACCCAGAAAGGGAACGGTACCTTCCAAATCTCAATTCCAAACAGTCACTTTGAAACTTCCCAATCAATATATATGTCATCCCCATTGTTGACAAAGCATCCCTTATTATATGTGTAATGACAGTTGTGCTTCTTTTTAATGCTAACCTGGTATCCCTCGTTAACCCTACATAGCCTGGAATTGAAACCCAGTTGTCTAGCCATTCAATAAATTTAATAAGAAAATGGTAATTATCATCATCAATCCCATAAATTGGTTTACTCCACTCATTTCGTTTTAATTTGCCTTTGAGAATATTTTTTGTATTAATGATATCCCACCATTGCCGAATTATTTTTAAAAAAGATGCTGTGCCGCTGTACTTTTCTTGTGTTTCAAGGGCAGCTATTGTTGAAAAATGAAAAATATTATCTGCTAATGTAACATTTTGTCTCTCAAGGGAATTCGGAAATAAACTTTTCATATTTAATTTAAAAGCTTTACGTATGATGTTACTACTTTCATCTTTATAAAAGTCTCTCAAGTTTTGAAAACAGGCAACTTTTTTGTCACCTGTCTCAAAATCAGGATAAACAAAGGATTTGAGATTATCTTTTAAGTTTAACCAATTGTTCCTTATGTTTTTAAATATGTGAACAAAATCATACAGCATGTAAATAACTTCTCCTGGAAAAGTAGGGTTCGGCATGGAAATTTCTGAAGACAAAGAATTAAAAACATTCTGATTGACCCTGTTGTTATCTGTGATTATAGACAATATTTTAAATCCTTTACTTTGCACAAAAGATATCACATCAAGGACAACATCTTTTAAATCTTTTCCAAGCATGGACTGAACAGGCAAAAGTTTAACGATTTCGGTAAAATGTCCAAAAGCAGATGATATCATGAATACCTGTACAGTTGTGGCTAAGCAATTAGGATCGTTCATTGCATAACCTGTTACATTGGAACTTTTGTAATTAAGGCCACCTTTAATATATATTTCATCGATAACTAAATTCACAAATTTGTCTTTACTACACAACGTTTTAGCCATATGTGACAAATAGTGATCATTACCTGATGTTGAGTGAGGTGTTATATTCAGAGAGCAAGTTATGGTTTGCAAGTACCGTTTGGTAGGGAGTAATAGATAGTCCCGTAGCAAGTTATATGCAGAGCTTGACTGGTTAAAAATACTCAATGCAAACAATATAGTTAACATTGTGTATTGGCGTTTTTTTGCGTTTAACAAGACAAGTTGGTCTTTAATTAGACTTAATTTAGACTGGATTCTGTCGTCATCACTTACTTTGAAGGCTTCTTCAATATTAAAAACAGCCTTATTTATGAAGAAATCTGGTGAAGTAGGGCTTGCAGGACATTCATTATATTTATATCTAGACAGGATATTTTCAATTTGTGACCACCTACTTAGTGTAAGTCCATCCAGGAGAATCCAACTAAGTTCATTTGGTGACAACAGATTCTTGCCTAAAAACACTTTTACTTTTAAATTGCTGTCCACAATCACACTACATTTCACATAAAGAATATCATTTTCCTCACTTGCAAAGTCTAACTGAAATAAACATATCTCGTCAGACAAAATCTTTGAGTCCCAAACATTGCTTAATGCACTGATATTTGATTTGAAAGCTTCATATGTTTCAATCACATCACTTTTTAAGAACTTTTGGGTAGCATCTTCATGGCGTTCTTGTTCCTTGTCGGAGTGACGGGTCAGGCCGTGGAGACACCCTTGGTTGGGTGAGGTATGATGGCAAGTTGGGAAATATGTGAGGAACGGCACCTTCTCTTAATTTTGGATTTTTTAAAACCTGGTTTTTGACTATTCCTTCATTATCTATGATTTTCTCCGATCTGATGACGTCTTCTGGGAAAAAATGTTCCGAACAAACCACGGAGCTTCGACTCGGCGTCCAATGGCTTCGGGGTATGGCCTGTAACCAGGATTTGCGCATTTCTTCATCACGTGGTATTGAAAAAGTAGATATGAGCCCTGTTTTCTGTACAGTGCTGTCATAATTGGATGTACATCCAGGTACGCAGCAGCGACGAGGCATCTCTGAAATAAATATAACCTTAAATTAATACGCCATACACTCAAACAGGTCTAAATTACAGCACAGCTATGTATTTTTTCTTACCTTGATATGCAAACGAATACTGGGTTAATACTTTTTAGAGGAATTACTAATAATGTGAGTAATTACCACCAGATTCACTAAAAACAAATACTCATAAAGTCGTAACCAAAACACTGGATGGACGACTGACAAATGCAAATGACCATTAGATTAGACCACGCAAATAACGGACGGACCACGCGCGACGTTGCCAGATATCTCTGTTCATGGCTTGTCAAATATAGGAGGCTATGATACTAGGGTATAAGAACTTGATAAAAGGTGTTATTACCGTGCAAATGAAGCTGTAGACCTTCTGTCTCTCGGTTACAGTTCATCGACGTGCATCAGCTGATGGTTAATAGTGTTGTAACACGAAAAGTTTGTATACTTAGTGAAACAAACTTTCAGGTGGCGTATCTCGTTGTGTGTTTCGATTTTGGGGTAAATACAAATGCCAATAGCAATTGGCATTTTAACTATTCCCTTAGTTACCTCCTTAAATATTGTTACACCTTTCTGTTACACGTTGTATAAGGTGACTTTTATTGTTTATGTAGCCAAATTAATATTGGAGACCCGGTAAGTGATCAGGACCAAGGTTCGATGACCCTTTATGTGAAATATTGTATATATATGTTAAGATGACTTTAATTTATGCAGCCAAATTCTTACTGAAGACTTAGTAAGTGCTCAGTAACAAGGTACGATGACCCTTTTTGTTCCTTACAAATGGAAAGCCAGCCATTTTGCGAAATCAGCAAAGTGTTATCGATCCGTGTTACTGATCACTTACCAAGCCTCCAGTATGAGTTCGGCTGTATAAATTAAAATCACCTTGTATATCGTCACGACATGAATACCCGAGGGGGTGTCAGAGGTATTCCGGGTGTGAATTGTGACTGACTTACCGTGTCTCCAGTATGAATTTGGCTACATAAACGAAATAGATTGGGTATTTGATATATAGGTATTTGACCCCCTTTCAATTTAGGGAAGCTATGATTTTGAGTGAAGAATAAAAATAATTAAAAAACTCATAGGCTTGTTCACTTTTCTCAAAAAGGGACATTTTATGAACTAAATTTTGCTCCAAAGACTACTTGTTATAAAATCGTGATCGATACTACCTTCTTCATTTGTCTTTTTGCAAAAATAAGTTTTACAACGGGTATGATCCCCAAAGGAATGTATATGAGCCAATAATATATCATTATAAAGAGGCTCAATTTGAGCTCGTTTCTCGGTTTCTGAATCAGACGTATATTTCTCCATCGCTTTTTTTATAGTTCCACGAATTGATAAAATTTTTTGCTCAGTTATGTTCTTACGGAGTCGTGGTGGATACTTTGTGTTAGTCTTTAGTTGTGCCAGTTTATTACACATGTTTCTCATTATATGATTTTTGCATTCAATTTTCTGAACTGTGACATGTGAGTAAGGTCTAGCTTCGATTATTTTGGAGTAAGTAGACGAATCTCCATCACTAATCATCCTTCCATATATTAAACCATGCATTTCAATTGATGATTTAAATCCTTCAACAAGAATATGGGATTCCATACCAGTTGATGGACCGGAATAATTTTTGTAGCATTTGTGATTAAATGGTGTTTCTTTTTTATATTGTGCTTTAGCGCAAATGCAACAATATTTGTTCCTTACTCCAAGGTAGAGAATTTTCCCTGTACGCTTCCCAATAATGGCGGCTGCTCCTGACAATGCAGAATATATTTTTTTGTATGTTCTTTTGCTCCAACAGCCGTCGACTATTACATCAATAATGGGTACTCCATTTTCATCGAATCAACCATCTAATATTGCGAACTCTTTTTCTTCTTTAGGAATACTTTCCCACTTTTTAACGATCCTTTCATGAGATTTTTTATACATTTTATCATACATCAAAGACAAATCAAAAGCCGCACACAATTCTTGCAGCTGTGAATGACCACTACCAATGGCAACTGTCCCTAAAACTGCACTATTGTTTATATCCATTTCACTTCCTTCGTCACTGGAGATGTAAAAGGCCTCATTACATAATTGGCATTTTAGCGTGAAAATAGACTGTAGTCCACGTTTCTTCTCAGCAATAATGTCGACGCAATTGAGACCATCACAATAAGAAATATGACTAGATATTTCTTTAAGTTTAGAAAACAGGTTCAAAATGTTAACAATTCTTCGTCCTTCAAGGTTGTGTAGTCGAGGAGAAGATTTCAGTGCAACTTCAGTTTGAGGTTCTGAGGGTATTTCATTATCTATGACATCAAGTTTATTCTGAATTAGAAATATTAAAATTTGGAAAAAATTTGCCAATAAAATAATATTTTATTATATTACAAACAAAAAATACATACCTCTGTAGAAGAAGAAGTATCAATTACTGATGAATTAACTTGTTTGGCTGGACTTCCAACACCTACAACGTCCAGTGTAAATATTTCTTCATTTGTCACATCAACTTTATTCTGTTATCAATGAACGAGTATTTCAACTTTAGTTCACAACGTTATATGTATATTACAAATATTAATATAATTTATTACTTATTAATAATAATACACACCTCTATACAAACTGAGGAATCACTATCTGACAAATTAACTTCTTTGGTAGGATCTTTAACAATTACAACATCCAGAATATGTATTTCTTTAGTGGTCACATCATTTTTGTTCTGAAATCAATGTAGGTATTTTAATTTTATTGGCTAAGAGTAGGCTAAGAGTACACGAAGTTTTTTCTATACTTTAATTTAATAATACACACTTCAGTATAAGGTGACAAATTTGTGTCTGACGTGGCCACTTCTTTGGTAGGACTTTGAACACTTACAACATCCAGAGTAGATATTTCAATATTTGTCACATCTACTTCATTCTGGAATCAAAATACTTTAATTTTGTAAACTAATAGTGGTCATTACAATGTTAATCTATTGATTCATCCATCAATATTTAAATATTTATCTACATAATAAGTATAATTTAATAATACACACCTCAGTATAAGGTGACAAATTTGTGTCTGACGTGGCCACTTCTTTGGTAGGACTTTGAACACTTACAACATCCAGAGTAGATATTTCAATATTTGTCACATCTACTTCATTCTGGAATCAAAATATTTTAATTTTGTACACTAATAGTGGTCATTACAATGTTAATCTATTGATTCATCCATCAATATTTAAATATTTATCTACATAATAAGTATAATTTAATAATACACACCTCAGTATAAGGTGACAAATTTGTGTCTGACGTGGCCACTTCTTTGGTAGGACTTTGAACACTTACAACATCCAGAGTAGATATTTCAATATTTGTCACATCTACTTCATTCTGGAATCAAAATATTTTAATTTTGTACACTAATAGTGGTCATTACAATGTTAATCTATTGATTCATCCATCAATATTTAAATATTTATCTACATAATAAGTATAATTTAATAATACACACCTCAGTATAAGGTGACAAATTTGTGTCTGACGTGGCCACTTCTTTGGTAGGACTTTGAACACTTACAACATCCAGAGTAGATATTTCAATATTTGTCACATCTACTTCATTCTCGAATCAAAATATTTTAATTTTGTACACTAATAGTGGTCATTACAATGTTAATCAATTGATTCATCCATCAATATTTAAATATTTATTTACACAATAAGTATAATTTTGCTATACAAAACCTTTACATAAGCCGAAGAATCAGCATGTGACGAATTGACTTCTTTGGTGGGACTTTCAGTACATAATATAACGCCAAGTGTAGATATTTCTTCATTCCTTACATCAACTCCACCCTTCTGGAAACAAAATATAACAATTATAAGTTAAAAATTATTTACAGTATAAATAATATGCAATTTACCCATATTTTAAATATACTATGAACATACTTTTTGTGGCTGTTTAGCTTTTGCAAAGTCGCTGTCTTTCTTTTGTGAAGCTGAAGATAGCAATGATCTAAAATATAAAAAGACACATTATAATAATGTTCCAGTTTAACTACTTTTTTTTTGCAAAGTTATCAGTTTTTCTGGTTTTAACATACTAAAAATGGCAAAATTACTGTGGAAACAGTGTAGCACGATTACTATTGCGTAATGTGACAAAACTGAACACAGATTTTGATGTTAGGACACCATATTTTTTTGCAAATCTCTAATTCTTTTTAAATATTTTACACACTGAAAACGGTAAAATTACTGTTTAATCAGTTAAACACGATTACAATTACGTTTTGTAACAAAACGGAAAACAAATTTCCACAGGGAAGTGTGCTCGGGTGTATCCTGTTCCTCATATACATCAACGACTTGCCAAAAATAATGGAAAAATCCTGTACCCTTTTCGCAGATGACATATCGATTGTATTGCCCTGTCAGGACTCAACAAGTTTGAATACCTCGCTTGAAATTATATTAACCAAAATAGAGAACTGGCTAGAGGAACACAATTTGAAAATCAATTTAAAAAAAACTAAACTTTTACAATTCAAGCCCTATCAAAAACCAGCTATCCCTATAAATTATTCGTTCCAAAGTGAAAAAATTGAAAATGTTACAACTTACCCTCTTCTAGGCATTACTATTGACTCCGGCATAAATTGGAAAGGTCACTTGGAAAGGATAAAAACAAAACTTTTTAGATTTACTTATGCATTGTACGAGCTAAAAAAATGTACTAATCTAAAGATCGCTATGACCGCCTATTATGCATATGCACACGCCAGGCTTCAATATGGTATCGTTTTATGGGGTAATAGTACCAATACTATAGATCTTTTCCGTCTCCAGAAGAGATGTGTTAGAATTATAGTCAACATAAACTCAATGGAAAGCTGTAGGCAATATTTTAAAAAACATAAAATTCTAACTTTAGCATGTATATATATTCTTGAAGTAAGCATATTCGTTAAAGAAAACTTTCAACTCTTCCCAATATACTCTCGGGCAGGAAATTTAAGACCACATAGTAGGTTAGCCCCTCCTCTTACAAAATTGAAAATTGTATCTTCCGGTCCATTTTCAATGTGTACAAAAGTCTACAATAATATCCCTAAGGAAATGAGAGACATGAGCGATATTAAAAAATGTTTAAAAGAGTATCTGTCTGAAAAATGTTTTTACACGCTGCAGGAGTTTTTTGATATTAAATAAATGTAATCAAGCAATGTTATAGGAATATAATATATAAGTAGCTTAAAATGTAGAATAACCCATTCAGATAATTAAGTACCTAATAATTTATATGAGACACGTTTTGGTAAATTGCAAATAGTACTAATAATATACCCAAAAATTGTAATAAGATAAAAATTTCACTAATAATATACTGAATCACTAGTTACAATTCAATTTGTTTAAAACAATAATATTATTTTAAAATTTTAATTCAATAGTATGACAATATATTATGGAAAAGTTATCTACTAATATCAAGCTGTACACAATTTAACATTAGGAACGTATTTAGTTGTAAGTAAACCTTTGCTATGCCCTTGCAGGGCGCTATGTTTTTTTTTCCACACCTGTACTACCTCTGTTAATACTATGTACTTACATTATAGCACGCAATAAATATTTTGAATCTTGAATCTTGAATTTTGAAGTTAGCATGCCAAATATTTGTTTTTGCAAAATCATCAGTTTTTCTAGTATTTTATACACTAAAAATTACAAAATTATTGTTTAAGTAGTTTAACACGATTACTATTGCGTTTTACGAAAATAATAACCCTAGATGGAAAAATCTTCTGAGAAAAAAATTATATCGCAATATCAAGAAAACGACCGCCATCTTGAATTCTGAACTTGCGGATAAGATTTGGGCCTGCCAACATCGAAATTCGTGTTTAGCATGTTCAAATTAGTAAAAATAGCTCATTTGGCTAAATACTACTTTCCATGCCGCCAGAATTCATAAAATTACCTTTTTTGTGCGAAACACCTCACCACTCACCACCCATCACGTTGGGACGTAGTAATCGTCGGTGAAACGCGGGTGTGCCGAGTGTGGACTGTGGCTTGCATTTCACAGTTTACACACGGGAACACCTCTGACACCCCCTCGGGGATTCATGTCGTGACGATATATTTCTTTTTATTTATTTGGGCAAAAGTGAACCTATAAGCTCTGTAAGGTGACTTTAATTTATACAGCCGAGCTCATACTGGAGGCTTGGTAAGTGATCAGTAACACGGATAACACTTTGCTGATTTCGCAAAATAAAATCTTGACGTCCCATAATAATTGACTCGGGGCTTGGCTTGCGTTTATAAGGAACATGAAAATAATAATTTAGGAATTTCACAAAAAGGGTTATCGAACCGTGTTACTGAGCACCTACCGAGTCTTTAGTAAGAATTTGGCTGCATAAATTAAAGTCACCTTATATTGTATGTAAATAATCACAGGAATTTTAGAAAATACATACTTACGTATCTACATACACTCACTGTTGTCTCCCAAAAATCACAGATTTCTATCGGCCACCATCCTGACACACCTCTTTCGCCTTTTCAACGTCCATCAGTCTAGTCATACAAACTCTTTTATACCAAAAAAAATAAAGTTATTCTTTCAAAATATTACAATATTGATGAATGTATTTAAATATGTTGTTTTTCTGATAACTGCGTTATAAAGAAATACCTATTAAATTAAGATATATCGGAAAATTCTCAGAAAAAATTAGTAAATTACTTCGTAAAAATAACAAGAAAGCAGCATTCTATTGTAGAAACAATATGAGGGACCTAGTATGTAATAACAAAGACCGTGTCCCAAAACTGGATGAAAGTGGTGTTTATCAATTAGAGTGTGATACATGCAAAAAAGTGTACATTGGTCAAACAGGTAGAAAATTTAGAACTAGGCTTCATGAACATATCAGATCGTGGAAAAATAAGAAAAATGACTCAACATTTGTGGAACATCTCAACTCTTCAAATCATTCCTTTGACCCGACAACTAACATGAAAATAGTACACAAAGCTAATAAAAGTGCAAAATTGAATTATTTGGAAGCCCTAACAATAAATAAAATTATTAATAACGATCCAGACAGAATTTTAAATGACCAATTAGAATTAAATTCCTCACCACTTCTGACATATTTTAAATGATGTTATTAATTAATCAATCAAAATTTTATGTTTAATTGTAGTTTATAGTTTATATTTTGTAACTTATTTGACTTAATTTTTAGAAGTGTATCCTGACATATAATAGAAAAATGATATTGAAACACAACATATTTATTGCCGTTATTTATTGATTTAACCTTGGCGTAGACCCATTTTGAAACACAAGCTGTGGTGATTCACCTCTGTTTATTTTATATTTGCTTGTTAAAAATGTTTTCTTTTGTTTTCTTTCTGTCATGTTAAATAATTAATAATTTGTTGGCCCGATGATGTGTAATACGAAACCGGTAGCCTAAGTTAGAATAAAAATAAATATATGTGGAATAAAAGTACAAGAATTTGTGTATAATTTATTCAAGATGATATTCCACCAAGAACCATCAATCGAATCCATCCAATATTAAATATGTAATTAAAGCATGAATTTAAAGTAAAAATTGTCAGTAAAAAGCACCAACAACATTGGGTAGCATCTGTGTCATGCCCTCGAAGATAATACCGTGATGATATACTTCATGTTATTGACTAAGTCAATACAGTTACCTACCAAAAATATGGATAATCTACACTATCTACACTATTATATAAAGAAGAAAGATTTGTGTCGGTTGACATCAAAAATGGTTATATCCTGACTAAACGATTTCGAACAAAGACCGTTATTTTGAAACTGATTGTTGCTATTCAACTAAATTGTTAACTGGACTAGATTTAGGTCTTACGTAGGTAATAAAAGTATTCTATGCAATTTTCTAGAAAAGATTAGACTTAGTATTAGTGTAAAACTTAAATGTATTTTGGATTTAACCAATTTGGATATATCGGGATGGATTTAACTAGTTTTGATGAAATTAGTTAGTGGATGTAACCACTTTTGATCTAATATATCATTGAATATCTGTGGCAGGGTTGTCACTTTTACAAAGTAAGAAACAAAATAAAACAACATTTTTTGTGTGATACGAAAAAATATACTATTATAACATCTTCAACAAAATCAATCACTTCCTCCACACACCGTTCACAGTCATTAGGATTCACTTGTGGTAAATTATTCTCTTAGTAATAATGTTTTAAAATATGACAGTGAGTCCAAACTCTGCCAGTCCTCGCCATAGTGTTTTTGAAGAAGATTCTTCACGTCGGTTAGCTTTGGTTTAGCAACAGAAACACCAAGAGGCAGTTTTTCTGGTTCTAAATTCCTGAGACTTTTCCCTCTTGCTAAAAGGCTTTTAGGAACACCGGTATACCGACGTTTCTCCTCTTACTAATATATTATTGCTTGACGTTTTTGATCGTTTCATTACGACTCTCTTCACTAAACTTATTTTGAAATGAAGTTTATCAGGTGTTTTAATTGTGTTCCTTACTGCGGTTCGCCAACCGTGAACGGGAACATCACTACCCAAATTGTGAATCGTGGCATGTTCTTGTATAATATCTTTGTGTTCGTCGGGGTTTACTATCGTCTCATGAACACGGCATTTGTTTTCTATTAGAGCAAACACCCGGTCGGGTGGCATATAAGACCTGTGACCGGAAAAATTACTTCAACTTTTTTTACATGTCGTGGAGCAGTACTGAACCATTTCATTACCATGCCTATTAATATGGTATTTTTATTCTGCCCAGCGCATCCATCGGCCATAAGACGAATACTCGTTGCATTGTCAATTGGTAATAATGATAAGGTATGGTACGTGGGACGCACTATAAGTTTCCGGAATGAATATGAAAAAATACTATTAAAGGTACAAAATTAATTTATTGTTTTTCAAAATAATCTCCCTTGGCGTCTATGCACTTTTTCATTCGATCAAACCAGTTTTGAAAACCTCTGGGCCACTCCCCTGTGGTGACCTCTGAAACGTGTTTTTCATACTCCTCGACAGCCTCTTCTGGTGATGAAAATCGTTGACCGCGTAATTGGTTCTTAATTTTTGGGAACAGAAAAAAGTCACAAGGTGCCAGGTCGGGACTGTATGCAGGATGACTCATGAGTTCTACATTTTTCGTCTTCAAAAAGTCGTTTGTCTGTCTGGCCGTGTGAGAACTAGCATTGTCGTGGTGCAGGATGATACGGCGTTTACGGTTATTTTTACGGAGTTCGTCAATAACTTCCGGCAAACAAATGGTCGTGTACCAGTCACTATTCACGGTACGACGATTCTCTAAAGCAACAGTAGCCACGTGTCCAGTTTTATTAAAAAAAGAAGCAATCATCCGCTTAGATGCACTTTTCACGCGCGCCACTTTGGTTGGTTTCGGCTCATCTTGAAAGACCCATACGCTCGATTGCTGCTTTGTTTTGGGATCGTAGCAATAAATCCATGTTTCGTCACCTGTTACTATGTCCCACACCAAATTTGACGCACCTTCGTTGAATCTGGTAAGCATGGCACTGCACCAAGTGACGCGGTCCGTTTTTTGAGCCTCGGTCAAGTTGTGTGGGATCCACCGCGAGCACAGCTTTCTCACACCCAAATGTTTGTGTAGGATTGATTGTATTTGACTCATGCCTATTTCTAAGGATGCGCGAATTTCATGGTAGGTCACATGCCTGTCTGTTTCAATGATACGGCGCACAGCATCGATGTTTTTGTTGGTCACAGCGGTGGACGGCCGACCATCGCGAGATTCGTCACTGAGATTGATACGACCACGCTTGAATTCTGCAAACCAGCTATAAACAGTCGTCTTGCATGATGCTTCATTGCCAAAAGCTGTTTCAAGCCGAGCGATGCTCTGTTGAGCTGTCAAATTACACTTAAAATCGTAGAAAATCATACTACGAAAATTTTCCCGAGTTAAATCCATGTTGATGCAGACACACAATTTTTTAAATGGCGCCACAAGGTAAAAACAAAAGACAGTCAGATGAAACAAACTGCATTCTACAGCCAAAGAGTTCTATTTTCAAATGTTGCAATAAATTTTTAAATATTGTTTATGTAAGTGGCCAGTTCCGGAAACTTTTAGTGTTACCTATGTATAGAGCACTGCAAACTTCGTTTGAAGATTTCGCTGCCATATCCTCAGTCCATACGTACGCAAATATGTTCTCCCTCTCTAGTTTATTACGTGATGAGCCGACAACGACGGAGAAATTATATAGGTACATTTGCCTTGAATAATATGTCGATTGGTCAGGTACTTTAGGCATCGGTAAGTTCTTTTGGCAATCAAACGAAATTGTCAGCAGTCCTTCTTTTTCTTCTTTTAAATTGTTAAAAAAGGCTCTTAAACTATGAATTCTCTTCATCACTATAAGTTCTTGCTTCTTTGATGCATTTTTCTCCAATTTTATGTTCTCTGTCAACATCAAGCACGTGGAACATACGTCTTGATGTACGGATCCAAACCCAATGTTAAATGATGTGTTAAACACTGTTCTGAAATAAGATTTTGTGACAGAATAACCCGGTAGTGACTGGTCCATATACATATTGTAAAGTTTTTTTATGGACAGATCTGGTGATAAATAGACACGTTTTCGGTCTTTGCCACGGCAATAATGTGTTTCCATAGGTTTAAATGCTTGTATAAACTTTTCTATTGCTTCTGTTCGCGCCGCAAAAGCAAATGTTTTTCTGTCTCCTCCACGTGTTTCTTTGGCCATTACACCAGTTCTGAAGTTTCTTTTCAATACGCCTTGTACCCTTCCTTTTTTAAGCCTCAATATGCCTAGAAAGCTTTTGAAACAAATTGGGACCAATTTACTGTCCACAAATTTTAACGCATAATATTTTGTGGCACATTCTCTAGAATTTCTTGTTCCCTTTGTAGATCTTCTTCTTTGAATAGTAGTAGTTTGGCAATATTTTAATATGTAATTATCCTGTTCTGGTTTAGACAAATTACGGAAAAAATCCCCATGAAACTTGAAAACGTCATTTGAATTTAATGTACTGCACTTGTAGGCTTTTGTATTGTGTCCACAGGTAGGTTTTATAAGTAATCCTGGTGCAGAATATCTGAAAATAAAAGTATGCACTTATAACATCACTAAACTATACGCACGGTCAATTTTCATTTTCGGTCTAGCAGTTAGTAACTCGCAATAAATAAAAACAGAACTGAAGAATTTAAAGCTTTGAACTTTTAAATATATTTTTTCTGCAAGTTACCAACTGCTGGACCTCAGTATAAAAACAAATAATAAAAAATTTAAAGCTAGGTATCCACACAAAGGATCTTGCTCTATAATAATGAACAAAAACTGCACAATATGTTATTTCCTAGATGTAAGTAGTTACAAAGTTATTAGCACAATATTTTAACAGTTTGTGACATCCCTAGTGCAAACACGCATCATTACAACAATCAAGACAATATGTGTTGGTTAGCTTACCGATTTTCCTTCAATTTCGCCTTCCTTTTAGATGCTGTATAGGCATTACGTTTCCTTGCCTTATCAAGAGTAGTTTTTGGTATAGAACTCATTTCTAAACGACGGATTTATCATCAAATTCAATAAAAACCAGAGAGGCAACTCGTAACACGTCCGCCGTTGAATGCAAACTGTCGGCCATTTTGACAGACCACCATGATTGGCTCTAATGGATCTTGCCACTTTTGATAAAAGTCTCTGAGTGGATGTTGCCGAGTTTGATATATATTCAAACTTCTGATTTTTCAATTTTGGATTTAACCATTTTTGATATCAACCGACACATTTGTTTGTTCGTTTGTTTGTTTGTTTGTTTGTATGTTTGAGGTAATCTTTGGAACTACTGAACCGATTCTAAAAATTCTTTCTTTTGTAAAAAGCTATACTATTGTTGAGTAACATAGGCCATATTTAATTTTAATACAACGATCCTGACATACCTCTTGCTAATATTAAGCTTGGAAAAGTTACCCGATTCCAAAAATGTTTTCTTTTGTAAAAGGCTACACTATTGATGAGTAACATTGGCTATATTTAATTTTAATACAACGATCCTGACACACCTCTTGCTTACAAAAGCAATATATATCAAATATTTGTATATATACAAAGATCGTTGTATATATACAAATATTTGAGGTAATCTTTGGAACTACTGAACCGATTCCAAAAATTCTTTCTTTTGTAAAAAGCTTCACTGTTTTTGAATAACATAGGCTATATTTAAATTTAATACAACGATCATGACACACCTCTTGCTAATATTAAGCTTGGAAAAGTTACCCGATTCCAAAAATGTTTTCTTTTGTTAAAGGCTACACTATTAATGAGTAACATAGGCCATATTTAATTTTAATACAAAGATCCTGACACACCTCTTGCTTTTGTATGTTTGAGGTAATCTTTGGAACTACTGAACCGATTCTAAAAATTCTTTCTTTTGTAAATCAGCTATATTCAAATTTAATACAACGATCCTGACACACCTCTTGCTAATATTAAGCTTGGAAAAATTATCCGATTCCAAAAATGTTTTGTTTTGTAAAAGGCTACACTAGTGATGAGTAACAAAGGCTATATTTAAATTTAATACAACGATCCTGACACACCTCTTGCTAATATTAAGCTTGGAAAAGTTACCAGATTCCAAAAATGTTTTCTTTTGTAAAAGGCTACACTATTGTTGAGTAACAAAAGCTATATTTTATTGTAATAAAAATAAGTTTTCAGTCTGAAAGTTCAATAGTTGTGAATCAAGTCGGGAAAAAAAGCACTGCTTAGCTGCTTTATGGGCGTGCGATTGGTCTTTATTTGCGCTTTGCTTAAACATGGTGTCCGTTGCATATAGTCGTTCAAAAAATCAAATTATTTTGTTTTCCTTATTTCCACGAAAATCTTTTCGACGCAGGCGGAGCCGCGGGCAAAAGCTAGTATATTATATAAAGAGGAAAGATTTGTTTTTTTTTTTGTTTGTTTGTTTGTTTGTTTGTATGTTTGAGGTAAACTTTGGAACTACTAAACCGATTATAAAAATTCTTTCTTTAATAAAAAGCTTTACTATTGCTGAGTAACATAGGCTATATTTTATTTTAATAAAAGTAAGATTTCAGTTTGAAAATTAAATATTTGTGAACCATGTCGGGAGAAAAAACGCTGCTTACCTGCTTTATCGGCGTTCCTTGACCAAATGGTTAGTTATACGTGATGAAACCGGTTGTTTTTCTATACGAGGAAACTGTATCAGTTTAATATGACTAAATATTTCCATCTACAACGATCCTGACAAACCTGTTGCTAATATTAAGCCTGAAAAAGTAACTACAGCCAGATTTAAGTATAGATACATTAAATGCTATGGTGTAAGTAATGATTTGTTCCCATACGGGAAAACTATATCAGTTTAATTTGACTACAGATTTACATCTACAACGATCCGGACACACCTCTTGCTAATATTTATCTTGAAAAAGTGATTACAGCCAGGTTTATGTATTGATTTTTTCCCATACGAGAAAACTGTACGAGTTTATTCTGACTACAGATTTCCATCTACAACGATCCTGACACACTTTTTGGCACTTTAGTAAAACATGGAGACCAGAGTCTGATGATGGGACTGGAAGATGGGTACGGGATCTCCTCAGCGGACAACAGCAGACCCTTCGAGTTTGGGCTTATTTGATTGGTCTTTATTAGCACTTTGGTAAAACATGGTGACCAGGGTCTGATGATGGGACTGGAAGATGGGTACGGGATCTCCTCAACGGACAACATTAGACCCTTCGAGCTTGGGCTCATTTGATTGGTCTTTATTAGCACTTTGGTATAACATGGTGACCGAGGTCTGATGATGAGACTGAAAGATGGGTACAAGACCTCCTCAACGGAGAACAGCAAGCCCTTCGAGTTTGTGCTTATTTGATTGGTTTTTATTAGCACTTTGGTATAACATGGTGACCAGGGTCTGATGATGGGACTGTAAGATGGGTTCAGGATCTCCTCAACGCATAACAGCAGACCTTTCGAGTTTAGGTTTATTTGATTGGTCTTTATTAGCGCTTTGCTTAAAAATGGTGTCCGTTGCATATAGTCGTTCAAAAAATAATATTATTTTGTTTTCCTTATTTGCACGAAAATCTTTTCGACGCGGGCGGAGTCGCAGGCAAAAGCTAGTAGTTAATATAGGTAATCGCAAAAAACTTACTTTTTTAAATTGCGACCTTTTTCCCGGTAGAATTTTTTAAGGTAAAGTTTTTTTCGCCTCTGTTTGCTTCCCATCTTGAACTCACGAACTCACTACTGCGTATTTTACCACTTAGTATTAAATTTTAGCGTTAGTAGTCAGAGCGTAAAGCAGCGCAGGTCCGTCCAGCAACACGTCTCGCCCCGCACTGACTTTTTATTTGGACGAAAGCGGGGTACGGCATGAACTCGCTCTCGAATCAGACGCATTATTCCATCCATCCATCAGCCTGTCTCGTCCACTGCTGGACATAGGCCTTTCCAGGATTTCGCCACTCTTATTTTTTATTTTATTTTATTTTACAAGAAACAAACAGTCTTTTAAATAACATTACATATAAAAAATTTGCACATAAAGACCTATAGTTTCCTATATTATTTATAGATACATTATAGAAAGGATTGCTCGAGTGCAACCCGCACCGAATGCACTGGGATCTGACCCCACACACACTAGTGCGAAGTGCACAACGAGCAATAGAGCCATAGAAATGAGAGTCATACAATCATACAAGAAAAATACATAAGTATGCATAGTTATACAATATTATTCTATTGTTACTCTATGTATCGATAACTCTTACTTTTTTAATTTTAGTTTTAAGTTGTGCCAATGAGTTCGAAAATAAGTCGACGTCAAGGAACTTTTTGTTATACGTTCTACATGCTCGCCGAATAAAAACATTGTTTACATAACATCTCGCACTGGTAGGCACTGAGAACAATGTCCCTACACGGCAACTCCTCTCGCGCCTGCGTGGTACTCTAAATAATACATTACCTAATAATGGCATTGAAATAATAAGGTTATTTAAAATTTTAAATAATAAGATAATATCAATATAGTCACGACGATCACTTAAGAGCTCAATCCGATGTCGGGTAGCCGATTGTTCATAATCCCGATAATAATGACCCATCCTGTAATCCAGTGCTTTAACGAACTTTTTTTGTAGTCTTTCGATTCTATCGACATGGACCTTGTAGAATGGACACCAAACACTACTCGCAAACTCCAAATTACTGCGAACATAACTGAAGTATAAAAGCTTGTAGGTATAAGATAACTTAAATGATTTACCAACTCGTAGTATAAAACCCATCTTTTTATATGCTTTATTTAGAATTTTGTCCACGTGAGGAACAAATGTAAGTTTGGCGTCCATAGTTACACCTAGATCTCGAATTTGAGATACCCTATCAAGAGTTGAATTACAGAGTGTGTAGCTGTGAACAATAGGAGACATTTTTCTAGTATATGAGATTACATGGCATTTAGAAGAATTTAGAAATAGATTGTCATTGTTACAGAAAGCTTCAAAGTTATTTAAGTCTTCTTGCAACAATTCACAATCGCGTGTACTTCGAATAATTTTGTAAATTTTTGTGTCATCAGCATACAATAGCATGTCTGAATGATTTACAGATTTATTAATATCATTAATATATAAAATAAAAAGCAAGGGCCCGAGGTGCGACCCTTGAGGAATTCCCGAACTAATAGTTTTATATTCAGATATGTATCCCCCTAGAACAACAGCTTGATTTCTGTTCTCTATGTATGATTTTATCCAGCGTAGAAGGTCGCCGTGCATACCAAGCCGCCAAAGCTTTTTCAATAACGTATCATGACAAATTTTGTCAAATGCTTTGGCGAAATCGGTATACACCGCATCCACCTGATAGCCTGAATCCATCGCACTCAAGATAACCTGGGTAAAATTTAATAAATTAGTGTCTACACTACGGCCCTTATAGAAACCATACTGGTTGGGATTTATATATTGTCGAACATTGTCAAAAAGTTTCTCAGTAACAATTCTTTCTAAAATTTTACCGAATTGACACATTTTAGATATGGGACGTTAATTCACTATATCTTGACTTGTAGCGCCCTTTGGAATAGGAGTAATCCAAGCAGTCTTCCAGATACATGGAACCTGTCCCTCACTTAAAGATTTATTAAATATAATGGTAATAGGCAGTGCCAGCGTAGATGAACAGGCTTTAATTAAAAACGGGTGCACACCATCAGGGCCTGCACCCTTATTTACATTAATCGACTTTAAATACTTATGAACAAGTTCGGGTGTAACCTGTAAAGAGTGCAAATTAATCAGAGAATCTTCACTTAATGTTGCACCGTCAGCATCCAAGAAGCTAGAAGAAGTCGATGGTTCAAACACGGAATGAAAATGACTGTTAAAAGAATTACATATTTCTTCTCCATCACTAATAGACCTACCTTTATAGTAGATAGTTTGAGGTAACCCGTTATTAGATAAAATTGACTTTATATAAGTCCAAAAGAACTTAGGATGTGTATTAATTTTTGCCTCAGCATATTGTATATAATTATCATAACATACTCTTTCCATTTTAAACGAACGTTTTCTCAACATACTGAAGGTGTCATAGTCTAACGGGTTGCCGTACAACTTCCATAACTTGTGATACTTCCGTTTCTCTCTCAGTAATTTAATTAGAGGTCTCGTATACCAAATGGGCACAGAACAGGAAGATCTAAGTTTACGCATGGGAATAAATTAAGAAATTAAGTTATTCAATAAATTGTAAAATTTAGAAACACATTCCTCTACACCAAGCGAACCAGAAAACTCGAGCCAATCAATTTTAAACAATTCAATGTTGATTTTGTCATAATTGCCTTTATGAAAATTCGGGACGTATTTTTGGGTTGGCCTTAGGGGCGGGACGTAATCCAAAATTACATTAAGTAAAAGAGGTGGGTGGTGCGAATCTTCTGCTGTTAAAGGTACTTCAGACCGATTAAATATACAGTTAGCGTTACAGATTATTAAGTCAAGTATACGTAAGTTTGAGTTACGTATAGAGTTGTACTGCTCTAAATCTGAGAATAATAAAAATTCTTCTAACATTTGCGATGAAAGACAACCATTTGATAACAAAGTCATTCCACGGGAACAAGTATCTATCCATTCTGCTTCAGATATGTTAAAATCTCCACATAAAAGAAAAAGATCCTCAGGTCTATCCGAGATTATTTGGCTAGTGAGATCGAAGAACGACATTAGTGCTTCACGGTACCCAGGACCATGAGGTATGTACACACAGGCTATATTTAAGTACTTACAGCGGTCAAACGCTGCGCTAAGGCGCGGGCGGGCCGCGCACGCTCCGCCGAACCCGAGCGGTACCGACACCCACAGCGCCTCGGCAGCCGCGCGCGGCGGCACGGGCCAATCGCGGCGCAGCGGGCAGAGCTCAGCTCGCACCGTGACAGCCACGCCGCCGCCGCGCGATGCGCCGCTCGCTACGGCCGACCGGTCGGCACGATAAACTACGTACCTATTATCGAAGTATTCGCGATCATGGAAATCATCGGTTAACCAAGTTTCAGTGAGACATAAAATCGTAATCGGCCACTGCGACTTGAGCTAGAAAATCGTGCGACTTGGTTCGTAACCCTCTCACGTTTTGGTAATAACCAAACAAAGTTTTGTCAAGCATTGTTACTAAGAATGTACCACAAAAAATGATAATAATTACATGTATTTGACGAAGTAATAACGAAATATTGATTAATGTTACACAGAGATGCTAATTTACCAAGCAGGCGCGAAAGAGACGTGATAAACGTACCAACTAAACGACATTTGTACCTTATTTTATTATTCATCAGCACAACAAAATATACAAACACAAACAACTGGTAATAAATATTCAGAATCTCGAAATAGTTAGGTACTACGACAGTCATACCTACAAATATCCATACTATAGACACATAGATGTGAGGTGAATGAAGTTCCCTCAACACGTAAGCAACACAATCATAAACATGGTAACAAAACAAACAAGATCTGGAGATATCTACATGAAATAGAAAGGCTAGAAAAACAACAATGACAATAGGGACACGTAAGTCATGTGAACACAGCTTATTATTTAAAGTTCATTTTATCTTGTACAGATCTTTATCATTTGAGATACGAATAATGCCAGACTTCTCGTTCTTACGCATCTGTATTTTGCAATCACGTATCCAGAGAAAATCATAGCCGTGTTTAAGTTTTAGCTCTCGGGCGCGTTTAAGCAGCTGTTTGTTAGCCGGGGTCAGGTGGTCTCCTATGTAGATGTTGCTGGCCGGGCCGGCCAACTCGATATCGGCCGAGGTGAGGCCGCGACGAGCGCGCACTGCCGATAACAGCTGATCCTTACATAAGCGCCTCGTGAACTTGACCACGATGGCCGGGATGCGGGGCGCCGCGGGGCGTCGTCCGCCTTCGCTGTCATGGTTACCCTCAAACCTGCGCACGCGGTGAATACTGTCCACGTCTCTGTCATCCAACGAAATTCCAACCTTATTACATATTGAATGTAGGATGGATTTAAGATTTTCGCCACTGGTTACCGCCACCCCCGATATCTCCACGTTATTCATTCTCGCAAACTGATCTCGTATATTGTTGTTTTCTTGTAGACTCACGATTGTGTCCTTGGCGGCACTGAGTTCCGATTGTAACTTGGAATAGCTGGACATCTTGTTTTCTACCGCAGCAAGTCGATCTTCCATGTTGGAGAAACGGGATTCCATCTCTGTCCATTTGGTGTCGAGACTTTTTATTGCTGCAGTAGTACTCTGTAGGTCAAGTTTTATAGTGGAAAACTCATCCCTAAGCCCTTTGATCTCCTGCAGGATGGTTTGGAGCTCCCCAGCAGGGGTCGGGGTTCCCGTTTTGGCTCCCTTTCCGGAACGGCACTCAAGGCAGCGCCACGCAGCTTCTTTATCGGCGCCCAGCTTTCTGTAGCTGGTTTCACCTATACCAGCACAATCATAATGCAGTTGCCCATTGCATACACTGCATTCTGCATAATCAATCACGTTATCACCACATTTTTTGCAGATCATCTTGCTGCACGACTATTTAATGTAGGCACACACGGTATCCTTTATTACAATGGCGTAGGGTTAAAAGTCGTGTGAATGAACTTGACAGTAATTTTGTTTACAACTTAAACCGGTTAACCCACCACTCGCGAACAATAGAATGAATAGAATGAACCGCTCGCATCGATAGCTCACGACTAACTGAACTAACGACTAACTTTTGGCGGTCCTCCTGGATGAAATGCCCGTACTCACACACGCTGGGCAGGCGGGTTGGTGAGCGCGGTGCCGAAACCATTGCACCAGTGACGCCGCTGCCCGTCACCAGTCTGTAAGGCTCGGCAATTGGGGATGGATAAACCGCCATCCATCGGTCCCAGGCAATGGTGGGCCGCCTGGTTTTTTGCCTGAGAGCTGTCCTCTTACTCTCTCCCGGATAACTTCGGGAGGATTTCCGAGTAAGATGGTGGTACCTCCACAGTCGAGCCCGGCATTAGCTCTACCACCTAAAAAATTATTATGCATTATTATTGAATATAAATAAAGTAAACGTAATTTCGAAGAAGAAAGAATACCAACTGCTTCTACTTTGTTATGTAGTGAAGTTCATATATTTTGGAGTTGATGCTCGTGATTGTTGGCACTTGGTGGAACTTTTGAAACATTTTTTGTTTGATAAACACTTGTACTTGTCCACTTATTTATATTAATTTCCCTTACCGGTTTCGCTGTTAAAGCATTATCAAAGGTTTTTTTGGTTGTTTACGTACAATACAATTGTACGTAAACAACCAAACAAATCAATACAATTGTACGTAAACAACCAAACAAACCTTTGATAATGCTTTAACAGCGAAACCGGTAAGGGAAATTAATATAAATAAGTGGACAAGTACAAGTGTTTATCAAACAAAAAATGTTCATATATTTTGATACGATTTCGACAAAAATTGCAGGAGTTAGACCATTACAAATGCAAAAATCAGGGCTGAATTAAATTTTTTTTTTCTTCGGTTCTATGTATTTTCAGAGAATTCGGAGAACACCAAATCACTCCTCATATCTTAAAGATTAACACATATTTTTTTCTGATAAAAAAGATGATTTTTGGTCGTTTTATATCAATACAAAATGACTCAGTTTCATGGTATTTTGCGAAAGAGAAGCCTTAAGGCATTTGAAAGATCGGTGGCTTTAGACTGAAGTGAATTAAAGGCTGCATCGATAGTAAGTAGGATCTTGCAATGGAAAACCAATAACATAATAAAATTGTGGTTTTCGATCTTCTTTTTGAGTGAAACAGCTTAATTTCTTTCATCTGATTTGCAATTTAACAGAATTGTTTTCGTTAGCGTTTTTTGGACTTCAACAAACCAAACTTTTAAACGGCATCGTAACGTCTTGCCCATCTAGTAGGGTTTAATGTTTTTAATGTTATTGAAGTTGAAGACTCACTTTCTTTATTTGATATAAAACTTGATAAAATATTCCATCTTTTGATACTATGCCCAAAAAAATTATAAAGGGCAATGCCCGTTTTAGTATGGAGATAATCGCTTCTTTCAAAATCACTGCCCACGTACAAAACTTTTATAGCCTGATAGAGAGTCTTAAAACAAACAAAAGCTTCTATGAAAACTCTGCTCCAAAATGTAACCATTCGGAGATAAGCAATACCATTTTGTGATTTTTTTCTTTTTTATTTATAGTGTTTAGACTTTTTTAGTAAAATCTGTTTTATTTTGAATAAGAATAAGAATAAGATATTTATTCACCATATAACAATGTCCGTTATAAAAGGTTTGTCAATACATAAGAAATTTACACGAAATACAAAATATGTACAATGTACATACACAATGTAATTTATAAAAATTTACATAAAATAATGGCTTAAATTAAAAATAAATTAAAAATGTCAGAATTAAAAATAAATTTATATTTTAACTGTATAATCAGAAAATTAACATGTCTTTAGCTTTAAATTCAAGAACTCATTAATTGAGTAAAACGGTTTATTTTCCAAAAAACGTTTCACCCTCGTTTTAAACTCCAAGAGCGGCAACTTTGAAATAGCTGTAGGTATTTTATTAAACATAATTAATTTAATATATTTTCCTTGTTTTTGCGTCTTTTTAGTCTAGTTTTTGGTGTTATGAATTTCTCTTTATTTCTTGTATTATATATGTGAATGTCCATTTTTTTAGGTAAATTGTCTTTTTGTAAATAAGTTTCGATCAAAGAGTTGTAAATAAATAATGAAATTACGGTCATAATTTTGTCTCTTTTAAAATAACTTCGTACAGACGTACGTTTGTGTAGCCCGTTTATAATTCTTATTGCCCTTTTTTGAGAAATTAGGACTCGTTTTATATCAGCTCCATTTCCCCATACTGTGATAGCGTAATTTATAATAGATTGAATGTAGGCATAATAAACAGCAATGAGGGTTTTTCTGTTAACAAGAGACTTTAATTTTAGTAAAGCGTAGTTTGCGCTTGCTAGTTTTTTGCAGACTTTATTAATGTGGGCCGAGTGAGTCAGAGTGTAATCTATGATATAACCTAAGAAAGTAGTCTCCTTAGCATGAATAAAGTCATTTTTATTTTTTCTAGTTTTATAGGACATAATAATACTTTTGTCATTATTTAAAATAATACCATTAGCTTCAAACCATTCTTTCAGTTTATCCAAGATTAATTTGGTTTTTTGTTCGATACCTAATAAACTACTATCCTTTATACCCACATGAGTATCGTCAGCAAATAAGGAAACGAAAGCCCATTCTGGTAGAGAGCTAGCCAAGTCAGTTATATAGATAAGAAATAATACCGGTCCCAGAACTGATCCTTGTGGAACTCCTATGTCATTTATTTCATAAGATGAGAACTGACCATTAATGAAGACTGCTTGCTTCCTATTACGTAGGTATGACTCCAAAAGGTTTAGCTCTACGTCTGAAAATCCGTAGTGCTTTAACTTATGCAGGAGGATGTCGTGCCTCAAGCAATCGAATGCCTTAGAGAGATCACAGAACACACTAGAGCATTTCTGTGATCCATCCAATGCCTCCAATACAAAATATACCACATTTCTAATGGCCATTTCGGTTGATTTGTCCTTACGAAAACCAAATTGTGTAGAAACAAATAGATTGTTATCTTCAAAGTGCTGCACTATTCTTCTTTTAATTGCTTTCTCTAAGATTTTAGAAATGACAGGTAGCACGCATACGGGCCTGTAATTACTAGGATCTATACATTCTCCCTTTTTATAAAGAGGAACTACTTTACCAGCCTTAAGAGCGTCTGGAAAAACACCTTTTTCTATGCAATCATTAATCACAATCAGCAATAAGTAAATCAAGTATCATTTTTTAAAATAAGCTCTTTGATCGTTTTACAGTCCATTTCATAAACGTCTAATGATTTTTTACTTTTAACTTCTGAAATTATATCAAGCAATTCTTTTTTAGTCAATGGTGAAAACTTTATTTTGACATTTATACTACTATTTGACTTCTTTAAGAAGTCGTCACACTTATTTATGTCCGTTTTTAGACCGTTTGTCATTTTTTTAGCTATATTTCTGTAAAAGTTGTTAAATATATTTGCAATTTTTTTAGCGTCTTTAGTCGTATCACCGCATTCATCTTTAAGAGTATCAACATCGTTTGGAGATTTACGTTTTTTATTTGTTTGTTCGTTTATAACTTTCCATGTTTCAGCTATTTTGTTTTTAGATTTATTGATTCTGTTTGCGTACTCAATTTGTTTTGCTTTAAGCATGACTTTTCGTAATGTTTTTTTATATACTTTGATTTTATATTTTAGGTTATCACTAGGTTTAATTTCTTGTAACATTTGTAAATTTTCTAAATTGTTTTTTGACACCCTTATTCCTTCTGTGATCCATGTGTTTGCTTTTTTGGTGAGCTTAATTTTTCTTTTAGGGAATGCTATGTTAAAACAATGTTTAATAGTAATTAAGAAGAATGTTCATTTTCTCATTAGGATCAGTCGTGTATAATAAGTCATGTTTAATTTTTTCGGCTTCCTTATTAAATAAATAATGAAAGTAATTATAATTATTTTCTGACATAACTCTACAGTATTGAAATTCAATTGTATTTTTACACTTAAGGTTAAATTCATAATTATACTCTAATAAAATTGCGTTATGGTCAGAAAGTTTATCTATTACTCTTCCCACTGATTTGCTGTCCTTATTTATTATAAAATTATCCAAACATGTTGCACTTGTATTAAACATTCTTGTTGGCTCATTGATTATGATTTTACAATTAAAACTTTCAACTAGATTTATACATTTATTGTTCTTTTTATTCCGTGTTAAAATATCAATATTAAAATCTCCTGCTATGATTAATCTCTTTCCTTCTCTACTCAATCTGTGTAAAATTTTAGTCATGGTATCTTCAAATATTGTTAAATCATAATCAGGTCTATATAAGGATACAATAACAAGTTTAGGTGATTTGATTTCTATTGCTACTAGTTCGCAGTTCATCTCAAAACTTAATTTATTGAGATCTTTTCTAATTCGGTACTTTAAATTATCCCTAATAAAAATGGCTGTGCCGCCATGTCTGAACATTTTCCTATTATAGCATGTAGCCAGTTCGTAATTATCTATCTTCATTGTGTGTTCCTGATCATCTGACATCCATGTTTCGGTTACACAAAGCACATCACAGTTTGTGTTGTTAGTTAACATTTCGAGATCTAGAAGTTTATTGCTAATAGATTGGATGTTTGTATGCACTATAATTAGTCCTTTGGTTTTTTGTTCGATGTTATGTGAAAATTTTCGCCGTTTTTTCTTGGCAATCTAGAGTTTTTGTTTAACATACTGTTCTTGGTTTTCATTTCAGAATGACTGTTTTCTTTGTTTTTAGATTCTTTATTTTCTAGGCTCTCTTTTCCATGTTCCTCAAGTATCTCTGGCATTATGTTTTCCTTACTTAAGTCATTATTTGTCAAGATTTCCTGGCTGCACTTAATGAAATTCAGAGATGATGAACCTATGAAATTACGTGTCAGTCTTAATATTTCCAATGCAGCATGCATTTTTTTAGTTACACGTTTACCTTTATCTATAGTAAAGTAATCAGAGTTGAGGTCTATAAATTTTATATTTTCATTCATGCTAGCAATTTGCTCTACTTCTTTATTGATTGAATAAATTGTCTTATCTTCATACCCGTTGTATAGTAGACTGAATATTATTACGTCATAGGTCCTATTTTTTTGATTTATCACTTTTTTTATTCGTTTTGGATATTTTGCGATGTTTTTGGCGTCTATCTTGGTGATGAGGATTGCTGCTACATCTTTTTCTTTGAGTGTAATAGCTGTATTTTCGAAACTTTGCAGTATTATCTCACTATTTGCTCCCGGTTTACATTGGTTTATTATTCTGTAATCTTTGTCTGATTAAGTAAAGGATATATGAATATAATTTGCAATATTCCGCTAAACAATTCTTGTCGTGCTATTCAAAATGCAGACTCGTGCACCGCCCGCCCGCCCGCATAAAAACATGCAACAAGCAAGCAATACAAGCAAAGCAATCTTAAATACTCCGCTAATAGTCAATAGTCTACACTTCTGGGTGCTTATTAGCTTCTAAATTTAACACGTCGTTGATGTCTCTGTATTCATATATATCCGAGCTTAATGTTATAATTTTTAATGTTGTTAATGTTGTCTAGTTTGATTGAGACGAAACAACGTATTAAATTATTTTGAACGAATCCATTTCGGCCAAATAATTATGTCCAAACAAACTTTGTTGAATTTTATATCTGGCAATGTTGCGGTATGACGTCAAAATTCTCAAGTTTAGATAGCCAATCAGCTGATCATTAAAACAATGTTTTCGAAAAATATTTACGTTTTTATTCGAATTTTGGTAAAAAATCGGTTAAAATTGCGTGGTTTACCGTATAGTCCTGTGATAAATTGTGTCGTATCAGAAAATTCGGCTGTGGGATCACTATAATGGAACACTTTAACTATACTTTGAGGTTAAGAGTTTCTTAAGGTACACTTTTTTACTTTGTTCTTGTAAGATTATAGGATTTATTATTAAAATGTAACAGAGGTATATAAAAACACTTGTTTTACGTGCCGGTGTTGCCAGGCCAAAAACATTTGATATCAAGGCATTAGTCTTACATGGAAGAGAACACTATACCTTGTGACGCGTGCCCGATCACCCTCCCGCCTTACCGCCCGCATCCTCTCCAACGCCGTCCGCCAACCATTGTACCGCGTGCGCGCGGTAAACACGAAGTTGACAACGTATATGGTTTAATAATTCTTAAGAGTTCGCGCGCCCCATTTTCACGGACTTTTTGTGACGACTCTTAACGTTTTATACTTTACAATGGGAAAAACTGGGTTATTGGAGCCTATTTTAAAAAGTACTTAGTTGATTTCAGCTTGTTCTAAGTATCTGATTTTAAGCTGTAACTATAAGTAAGGATTGTTGGATATTAAAACTACAATCTTAATTCTTTATCATTTATTTTTCTGAACACAATAATTCTTAAATGAAGATTATAGTATTACATTTAATCATCGTCACTTGCCTCGTCATAAACTTCATTTTCTACGTCATGTCGAATAATCGAGTTTAAAGTATTTAAACTACATTTAAAGTATCTAAGAATGGAGCCGGTGGACATAGGTTTCCTTGATGCCTTCCCCATCCAAGATACCAAATAATAGACATAACGTGGGCACAACTTCCTAATGTCTGGGTTCCGATGACACAACTACAATAGTAGCCAATAATACCGTCCCTCTCCCGAACATTTCCGTTAAGTAATATATATATGTAATATTGTTTCGCTTGTCTATGACGTGATTGTATACGCCCTCTTAGCAACGATTTTTTCCGACTTCGTCAAGCCTAATTAGTCCGGTTTGGTCATGCTTGTAAATGACAGCGAAATTTGTCCGGAATGGTCAAGGCGTCAAATTAAAACACATTAAGGTTGTCATAACATATGTTTTATGATTATGTTTTTTTAAAATAAAAGATAACTCATCTTGAGAAACTAAATCATAGGACCTAATAAATCCTAGTAAATCCAGATAATTTAAATTAAAGAAAAAAAAAACAAGAACACTCATGAACATATTAATAAATTTCGTCACAGACTCACAAATATAAAAGGTATAGGTACTACTTTTTTGTAAAGCTTTTTTTAATTATTTTTTAAATGACAAATTTTTTTTAAACATTTTAGCACTGAAATTTTGTTGTCGATGCAATTTTTTACTAATTTGTTGATTTCATTGTGTTTAAGAAGTAGTTTTCTTTTTCTGGGATTTTTTTGAATTTTTTTTAGATTGACGTATTTTACTATTTTTATATCTTGCATTTTCACTTCCTTATCCAGCAAATCAATGAAATGGAGTAATTTTGGTTTCCGCCGGATACGCTTATTTAGCCTGCTGTGAAATCCCTCTGCCACGTTGTTCGTTTTGTGTTTCTGCTGATAACAGCTTATGGATGGCATATTTTTGTTTGCGAGCCATTGGTCGACAAAATAGCTGATAAAAGCTTGTGTCTGCTTACCAGGGGGTGGATTTTCTGTTATTGACAGCCATGCCTCTGGAATTAACGTTTCAGGCAGATGAGGTATTTGACAAGTCAATGACAAAAAATTCTTGTGTACCTCAGAGGTCATTTGCAATGACTTGCCCTTTTTAACTATTGCTTGCGCAAAATGAAAAAGGCACCCTGTCACCTTCGCTTCAGGGAACACTTTTTTAATCGCGTTGTGCATGCCTGCTTCAAAATCAATTTTAAAAACTTTTGGCTTCCATTGAGGTAAATTTTCTTTTAAGAGCTTCAGCATTCTTACGTATATCTCCTGTTTTTTATTAGGAAGAAGCGCATAGGCCATTGGCAACACGTTTGTTGATGCAGTATACTTTTCTCCGAAGTCCAAATGAAGAGTGTAGAGTTGATAGAACGGCTTTGGTGCACATTTAAATGTGCCATCTCCATACACTTGCTCTCCTGTTTTTTCAAATACGGATTTTGTTTCTGGGGTCACGAACAACAAAATTTTTTCTTTGTCACCATCACTGCATAATTAAATTAAATTAAATTTCATTTATTTCGGATAACAGTGATCCATATTTGTTTGTTACATAGGTACATAAATCAAATAATTAATAACTAATATAATATAAAATCAAATTACAAAAATCGAAATAAAATAAAATAAAAAAATTACAATAATATAATCATACAATCAAAATAAAATAAAATAAAAATATCAATTTCAATACCTTCTCACCGGCACTGCTAATGCGATATGTCTATCACAGCAGTGCCGGAGAAAAGGGCAGTCTAGTCTGTCTCCAATCATTTTCAGGACAACATTGGAACTGGCCCTAACTCTCTGCACAAAGAATGCGGCGCGCTTGCGCATAATGGTGGAGAAGCAGTCAGTGCGTGCCTCTGCGAACATGCCAGAGGCGCTGCAGAATCGGGGCAGCCCCAACAATATCCTGAAAGCATTATTGTACAGGACGCGAAGGTCGCTGTAACTTCGCTTAGTGTAATCTGCCCACAGGCTGCAGCTGTAGAGTGATGTATAGTACGCCCTAAATAGTGTAATTTTGACTTCCTGTGAACATCGCGCAAACCTGCGGGCTATCATGTTAGCTCTTATTGACAGCGCCCTCCGCTCCCGCTCAATGTCCGCATTGTCCTTGAGGCCGGTAGTTAGTATGTGCCCTAGGTACTTAAACTGCTCAACATTTTCTAGAGGCATACCATTCAGCAGCACCGGTGGTAAATTAAAGGGCCGTTTTATACCGGCCTCAAAGACCATGCATTGGCTTTTCTTTACGTTATATGTTAACCCGTGACCACTTGCGTACTCCTCACAAGTCCGTACCAACCTCCTCAGGCCACAGATCGACGCGCTCAGCAGCACCATGTCGTCTGCATAACTCAAGTTGTTGACACAAATTCCGTCAACATGGCAGCCGACATGCTGACTGCTGAGCGCGACGATCAGATCATTGATGTATAGGTTGAACAGGGTTGGAGATGTTAGTCCACCCTGCCTGACTCCGCATTCGAGTTGATAGGGATCCGACATCGCCCCCGCCCACCTGACACTGTTGGACTGATGCGCGTACCAGTACTGGAGCATGGTGATTAGTTCCGTTGGCAAGTTAATACTTTTCATCTTGGCCCACAGCATATTGTACGACACCGAGTCGAAGGCCTTGGATAGGTCGAGGAAGCACGCGTAAACAGGCGTCTTGCGAACTGTATAGTATTTGACAGTGTGCTTAAGACACAGTATCGCACTTTCTGTGGACAGTTGGGGGCGAAAGCCGAACTGGTTGTCATGCAGTGTTATGTATTTATTTAACTGTGTGTTAAGCAAACCGTCAAATATCTTAGCGATGACAGTGGCAAGAGAAATAGGTCTGTAGTTACTTTTATCGGCAAGGTCACCAGTTTTATTTTTCACTACAGGCACTACCACTATTTTCATAAAGTCATCAGGCAAGTAGGAATGACTCACGCATAGCGAGTAGAACATTGCTAAGACCCTAGCAATGTGTGGCCCGGCGTGTTGGAGGTGCTCAATGCTGAGTCCATCGTGACCCGGGGACTTGCCTCTTTGTAGTCGTTCTGGCAAAACGACATCTTCTATATTTGTGAATTTTGTAGTTGCAATATTGTTTGCTATAAGCCTTAATTCGTGGAGACTCGATTTCACGCTACTAAAATCAGGAATATATTCGACTAAATTGAAACCTTTGTCGAGCAAAGGTTCCATACATTGCTCAAAAATTTCTTGTATGGGGCCGAATTCTTTTTTTATCCTCTCTTTACATTAGTACCATTTGAATGGTAAACTCCTTTTGAGCTGGTTGCGGAGGATGTTTATGTTTAGACTCACGTATAACAGCCATTCTTCGTGCATTCATGGTAACAGAGCCACTACATTTCCTGTCTTTACATCTCCAATTGGAGGTACCATTTTTGTTTCTTAGGTTCAGGGTAAATATAAAACCACCATAAAACAAAAGTTTATGACCAGGTTTCGAACTTGGCACAAATAATATTTCCACACCATTTTCCATTGTTCGTTTCCAAAATAAATTTCACTTTCGTATTTTTAGAACGCCCTTTTTGACAGAAATCAAATAAAATAATCAATCACAGTGACATTAGTAAATAGACAATTAACCACCGTATCATAGAAGTCAGTGCACTAAACTGCAATCTCTTTTCAGACGCCAGGATATTATTTATCAATCATTCTTAGTCATGGATCTATACTAGGGTGTGCCAAAAAAAACTTTTTTTCGAATTTTAAAACGCATACTTTCTGTCACTTTTGACATCTGTCATAAAACCCTTATGAGAAAGAATGGATCTACTGAGAAAATAAAATCTAACTGGATCCATGATGGATCTAGTCAATGGATCTACTGGGTAAAATTTGGTAACCCTGTGATTATTGACCTTTCCGGACAAATTTCGCTGTCATTTACAGGCATGACCAAACCGGACTAATTAGGCTTGACGAAGTCGGAAGAAATCTTAGCAACCACGGATTTATAGCGAGTATCCTATATTCGTTAAGATTATCAATATCTACTTCTCTGTAAACTTCAATAGTATATGAACCATGGGCTCTGATGTGCTCGCCGTAGTAACCGCGGGCTTGCTTTAGTTGGTATGTTCCGAGTGCGAATATAATTAAATCATCTTCATTCAGAACAGGGAAGTTATTCAAAGTTGGGTTCTCTGCAGTTATTGATGAGAATGCTGCTCGGCGACCGTTCATATTATATGCTAACACGTAGTTTCCTAAAAAGTTTTCATTTATTTGGGATCGTTCTGCTATAGCTGCCAAAATGTCTGCCACAAGTCTATGATCAGTTAATGGCCTTCCAAAGGCATTTAGCAACGCGCCGGCGATTTTAATTTCATCAAATAGGTGTTTGAGAGCTCTGTTGTTTGCAACGTGTCGCAAAAGCTTAAATTGATTTTTAAGTCGACCATTTATAGTTTCGACTACCCATCGACACATTGTGACTTTCCTCGAGTTGTTAGCTTCTTCGGTAGTAAGTTGAGGAAGTCGCCTATTAGTTTTTGCCACAGGCAACTTAGGAACGTACCCAAATGTTTGGAGTGGCATTACAGAGTCTCTGAATCCTCGGTATAGTATAAACACATCATGTTCTTTGTACACCCAATGGAATGGATCAGTGCGACTTTCCAACATTTTATTCAATATGACTGAGTCAGACGTAGTTGCGTCATACGGCCCATAAATGTCTATTATGTGTCTGTCAGGGCACACCATTAAAAAAGGTTTATATAGATTTCGCCACTTGTGCATGCTGTATGATTTTCTTTGGAAATAGTAATTACTACTTTTCTGTAGATATATATAAGTGCCATCGAAAATAACTGTGACCTTTCTTTGTTCAGGTGCGTCATTACCATTCCCAAATAAAGCGTTAGGAATGGCAAGACAACGATGAATAATTTCTTCCCTGCTGATGTGATTATATCCCAAATGCCTCGGTACAAACTCACTCATTAAGCAAGCACGAGCTTGATCCATTTTTGCTTCATACCGTTGGCGGGATATACGGAACAGTTTTGCCAGTCGTTGGTTTGGTTCTCCTGTACGAAGTTTAACCAGAAAACACGCTAAAACGGTGGCAGGTTGTCTCAGTTGTGATAGAGAAGGCGTTGTTATTAGAACCTCTTGGAATTTTGCTTTTGAGAACCCTATATAATATTATCATCTATAGATGATAAATGTTCATATCATAAACATATTATCATCTATAGATGATAAATGTTCAAAGTTCAATGTCTTCGTTGGCATTCTCAATAAATCCAACATCTTTGTTACTTGTCGTGGCGTAAATGTATCGTACACGTGACGAGTGTTCATCTCTAAATTAAGCCAGGCGTCGTGATGGCGATGCTCATGACATACTCGTGTCCGCCTGGGTATATAGAACCCGGTCCCAGTATCTGTGCACCTCGCTGGAATGTGGCGCCTCTCCCGCTTCCCCTGTCACCTCTCCGCGCACTCCCCGGTGCGACAGTACGGTTAGCATCTTCGTTGCCGCTACACGTCCCGATAATTTTGATATTTTCGCTTTATTGTTGTTTTGTTTTTTAATGTTTATTGTTAAGTTTAGACTGTTTACTGTTAAGTTTGGACTGGTTTGGTTGTTATTAAAATTGTTGTAGCTGTTAAACTGAAGTCATGGGAAAAACAATACACGGCGAATCAAGAAATTTAATCTTGAAAGTGCTCAAGTTTTTTGAATCGGAGAAAGCAAACAAACAGTACACCATACCTGTAGACAAAGAGGGAATTTTATCCCATTATACTGAGAACAAAGCCGCCGAAAAAATATGTCGTCGACGATTTGATGCGAGAACATGGCCAAGAAGTTGTACCTACGTCTGCCACCTTACCATTGTGACCTAAACCCTATCGAATATATAAGGAAGTTTGTAAAGCAAAGGGTGGCAGATAAAAACATTGACCAATCGGAAAAGAACATAGAACAACTTACAAAAGATGCGATTAAGTCAATTACGCCAGCTGACTGGAAAAAAGAAGTGAATCACGTGGAGAGACTACAGCGAGAATACTGGGAAAAGGATCATCTAGCAGATGACAACATCACACAACTTTTAATATCACTAGGGGAAGACAGTTCGGCGAGTTCAGAAAGTGAGAGTGAGGAAGATACAATGTCAGGCATAGAGTCAATAATTTATAGTGACTGAGTTTAATAATAAATGTTTTTGTAATCAAAATTATTGTTTTTTAATAACAAACCCTTCATCAATAATAAATTGATTTGAAAAGGTTAGTGAAGGGATTCACTGGAGTTCATTATTATTTACTATTAATTTGTTCTATCAGACTGTGGTGAGAATGGTAAATAAAATGCTCGTTAACTATTTTCACTGAATATTATTTATTCCCGATAACTAACTTTACACGTACTAGCTTAACCGATGCAACGGCTAGCTCTTATGGAGGCGGGCGAACGACTGGTGGGACTTGGCTGTTTCGCTACGTGTGTACTTTCGACCTCAATGCTGAATCGCAATAACGAAGTCCCCACAGTCATCCAATTATACAAAAAAAAATTTTTACAAAAAAAAATTTTAAGCTAAAACACATTTCAGAGCGACTATACTTCCTTAAAACATCTCCAGTCTGATTGTACTCTATTCAAAACAAATTCAAACATAACAAGTTGAAGGTACCATGACTACTCTGTAAACATAAAATTATCTGACTCGACAGTTGCTCGCTACTTGCTTACGCTCGGAATGTAATATGAACTCTTGCCTGCGGGCTGATGAAAATCAATGTTGAAATAAACAATACGCTTTAAATATCTGCATGGAAATTAAAACAAATCAATAATATCAAAACGAAAATATTTCAACAGAATGACAAATCTTTTACTTCATTTACCACTACTTTTACACATTAAATTCTTCAAAAATGACTTCTTGCTTTACATTTTTAGAGTTCTGTGACACAATATGAAACCGACTGTCCCGTAAACAACTTTTGTGAAAAACTCTTGAAACTGATTACTAACAAATAGACAATATTTATGTATCTAAACCATATCACCATTTAACAACAGTGTTATAATATAAAAATAGCGTAATAATGTAAAATACCAAAAATAAATGTTTAAGGAAATCTTAATAACCTGTTACTTACAGACATAAAAATACATTAATTGACATCTATTCGGTGACTAACCATTTAAAAACCTCTATGGGTAGCTAATCCAAAAGTCAGAGAAATAACTAGTACCAAATAGTTTATCTTTTCGTCATGTAAGGAAAAATTCCGGAACTTTACTTACATGCCTTAATTTCAAAATACAAAACAAAATACAATATTACATGGTTAAATTACCCAAAATCCTACATTTTATCAGAAAAAGAAGGAAAAAAAAATATTGTTTACATAGTTTGCAAATAACTTTCTGGGCATTTTTCGATCTTTCGAAGGGCTTCGGAATACTTGAAGAGTGTTCAGGTTACAAGATGGCTTGCCCGCATTTTGAGTTTACATTTCCTAAAAAGGTTTCCTGTTCCGTTCTGCACCAGCGGAACCCTGATGATTTCTACTTCATCTCTAAACAACATCATTTTGATGCGCCGATGTTTGGGCAGCATTTACCGCATTACCCAAAGTTGACGCTCTAAATTCTTTCTTTATCCACTTTTTCGTATGACTACTACAACTTTTGCACATTACATACACTGATAAAATAAACAGTATCATAACTGCTACAATAATCACTACACTATATATTTCCATTTTCTGTTCCAACTTAGTTTGACTGACATCATTTGCACCGTTCTGTGCTATAATAATAACTTCTTCATTTTTACTTTGTGGCTTTCCCATTTTCTATGACAATAACTACAAAATTTTACAAAGTTCTCAAAATAACTGTAACTACGAAGTTCACAAAATATAATGAATGTTTAAAAAATATAAAATCTCTATATGTACTACTCAGTGCTCTAAATAACTGTAAATATCTGCTTATGCATTCAAAAATCTGACTGGCCATTTCAATATCCGCCCACTTCGCGATGTCCTAATTTTCGGTGATTCGCGCGTTTCTTGCGGTAATATTGAACTTTGATCTGGTGCAACATTCCTGTCTTGTACTATTTCGTTCTCTAACATTGTATACGCTGGCTTCAGTCTATCTATAGAAATGTTTGTCTGTCTGTTGGGTAATTGAATTTTAAAAACTTTATTTTCCCTACTTAAGACGCGGTACGGGCCATCGTAAGTAGGTGTAAGGGGTTTCTTAACTGCATCATTCCTTATGAAAACATGAGAACATGAATTTAAATCTTTATGTACAAAAATTTTTCTAGAGTCGCCTGTCGTTCGCGACCACGGTTTAAATTCCCTAATAACCCTACGCAAATACTCGACGTATGTACCTGGGTCACTACTATGCTTACTTACCTCTTCGAAAAATTCCCCTGGTAGTCTCAAATTGTGTCCATAAATCATTTCTGCCGGGCTTATCCCTGAATCGCTTCTCCCTGAAGCTCTTAGACCTAGGAGTACTGTGGGTAATTCCTTTACCCATGACGTACTTGCCTTCAATCTAGCTGTAAGCGCTGCTTTTAACGTACGGTGCCATCGCTCGATGCTACCATTACTTTCCGGGTGATAGCTGGATGTTCTCAATTTTTTTATACCTAATAATTTCATTAATTCTGCAAATAACTCACTTTACATCTGTCTCCCTTGATCTGTCGTCAACCTAAGAAAACTTCCAAAACGACATATCCATCCCTCGTAGACTGCTTTGGCCACTGTTTCTGCTGTAATATCTGTAACTGGTATTGCCTCAGTCCATCTGGTAAACCTATCTATTATTGTAACTAAATACCTATAACCTTCCTCCGTTGTGGGTAGTGGACCTACAATGTCCATATGAATGTGCTCGAAACGGTTGCATGACGGGAAACTTCCAACATTCGAGACCGTATGTCTACTCACCTTGCTTTTCTGGCATTGAATACAAGTTTTCGCCCACCGATTTACATCTTTGTTCATGTTAGGCCAAAAATATCTTTCAGTTACCATTTTTCTTGTTGTCCGAATTCCTGGGTGGCTTATATTATGTACTGTATCAAAAGCTATTTTTCTATAACATTCCGGTATGTATGGTCTGGTATTATTAGTTGATGTTTCGCAATATACAAACTTGTCAGTACCTGGAAATCTGAGCTGCTTCAACTGTATCCTGCTGTCACACGCTGTCAGCATTGTTTCTATGTGTGTGTCGCTTACCTGTGCAGAAGCTATTTCTTCATAATCAAGTGCTGACGGACAGTTTATCGCTCCGATTCTCGATAAAGCGTCAGCGACTGGGTTCTTGTTACCTTGCACGTGTTGGATATCGCTTGTAAATTCGCTGATATACAATAACTGCCTTGTTCTCCTGGGATTTTCTTTGTTACTACCTATTTTTGTGAAAGCAAAAGTTAACGGTTTATGATCTGTAAATATGACAAACTCTCTACCTTCCAACATGTTTCTGAAATATACTACCGCCATATACATTGCTAGTAGTTCTCTGTCGTATGTACTATATTTTTCTTGTGTTGTTGACAATTTTTTGAAAAATACCCTAAAGGTTTCCATTCATTACCTACTTTCTGTTGGAGTACTGCACCTGCGCAATTCGAACTACAATCTGTCATGAGAGATAACTGTGCGTCGGCTAACGGATGAGACAATGTAACGGGGTTTTTAAGACTTACCTTACTCTGCTCAAAAGCTAGCTCTGCTTTCTCCGTCCACGGAATCTTTGTTTTGTCTTTTTTCTTTGTATTGTGCAGAAACTGGTTCAGCTCTGCCTGCTGCACGATTGCGTTTGGTAGATGTGCTCTGTAAAAATTCAACATGCCTAAATATCGTCTCAGCTGCTCTACTGTTTCCGGCTTTAGGTACTCCGTGATAGCTCTGAAGGACGTATTCCTTCTAAAGACACCTCGTATCCTAAAAACTCAATTTTAGCTTGCCCAAACATACATTTACTCAGATTAATTGTTATTCCTATATTATTAAAACGTTGAAACAGCTTCCTTAAATGTTGGGTATGCTGCTCCTCTGTTTCTGATGCTACAATAATGTCATCAATGTACCCAAAATATCGATATCTTCGTTGTCGAAACAAGACGATGGACAAGTACATTACGAAAAGCTCTTTAGATGCTACACAAAGGAACAAAAGACCCCCCGATGGGAACCTAGAGGAATGGAGCAGGCCAAAACGCATAGCTCAGAATGGAAAAACAGACAAACGAAATATAGTTTTGAATACTGAAAACCGCTTCAAGAATTTACCAATTGATGCTGAGTCGAACACAGATCCTGTTTCAAAACCCTTCCACGAAGCTACAACCAGTGTGAGAAAATCAGGACACATACCACCTATAATTATGGAATTAAAGCAAGACTGGACAAATGAAACTATAATGAGTCTCATAACACCACATACGAAACAATTCCACCTACAATATCGCGGTAAGAATAAAGTTGCTATTATTTGTTACTCAAGTGAAGCTCATCAATCTATTAAAACAGGCCTATGTGAGAAAGCCCAGTACCTTACATATACCAGAAAGGATGAGAAAGCTCCTAAGGTTGTAATTCGAGGCTTGCCATCCTCTGTTGAAAATGAACTTCCTTCTGAACTTGCTTTGCTCGGATTTGAAAATGCAAAAGTCACTACACTTAAATCAACTCGGACACCAAACTCACTTTGTCCGCCTTTTTTAGTCCAGTTGCCGATAGGGTCAGACATCAAGAAGTTTAGGCAAATTAAATACCTCTGCCATTGCGTGATTACCACTAGCAAGTACAAACCTAACAACACTTTAGGAACACAATGTTTCAGGTGCCAAAGATTTGGCCATACTTCAAATAACTGTAACATGAATCCACGATGTGTTAAATGCGTTGAAGTGCATGCCATCGGTAAATGTACAAAAACAGACAGAACAGAACCTGCTAAGTGCGTCAACTGCAATGAAAACCATCCAGCAAACTATAGACAGTGTAGTGTTCGGCAGTCATATATTCAACGAATTCAGCAAAAGCGCGAAGAGCAGAAATCTAAGCCTGTTACTATTAACCTGCAAACTGTGGTAGATGAAAATCGACAGTGGTCAAAAATCGTCTCAGGACAACAGGAAACCTTGCCACGGCCAGAAATACAAGACGCTTCTACGAATGAAATGTTAACCATCTTGAAGACGATAAAAAGCATCAAAACTGAATTTCTGGCGTGCAAATCCATGCTTGACAAAGTAATGCTCATCCTGGAGCACCTTGGTCAATATGTCTCCTGATTATGACTTACAAGCTTTATGTTGGAATGCCGATGGAGTGCATGGAAAACAGAGAGATCTGACAGAACTTGCGGTGAGTGCCTTACGTGTCGATATTATTGCAATTTGCGAAACAAGACTGACTCAAAATCAAACACTTAATATACCCGACTTTACATGCTACAGAAAGGACAGGCACCCAAGTGGTAGAGGACAAGGAGTTGCTATCCTTATTAAAAATGCCATTGAGCATACTGCAGTCAATATCCCACTGACTAAATACGTTGAGGCTGTAGGCATCAAAGTAAATCTTTCTGGTACTGAAACTTTACTGGTATCTGTTTATCAATCCCCTAATCTACCTCTTGCTGTAGAAGACTTGGACTTGTTGTTTGGATTGGGTTGCCATGTTTTGTTAATGGGAGACTTTAATGCTAACCATGAACACTGGCATCGTGGCAAGGGTAATACCCGAGGCAGAAAATTATACCAGCACATGTTAAACAGTGATTTTGTTATTCATGCGTCTAGGATCCCTACTCACCGCCCTTATTGCGCGGATCACTCTCCTACAAACCCAGACCTGGTCTTAACAAACAATGTCAATCTAACATCTGAAATTAAAGCTTTACGTGCTTTGTCTTCAAATCACCTACCGATTTTATTTGCTATAGAAGGCCAAACTAGCTATAGACCCCCTCTACCCTATTACAGGTACACTGATGCAAACTGGAAAGAATATCGATCTTTTCTTGATGAAAATATTACATTATCTTCCAAGGTTTTTAGAACTGAATCGGATATTGATGAAGCGATAGACCAACTGCATCAGTGTACCTTAAAAGCTAGAGAGCTGTTTGTACCCATAGGAACTAAACAATATTCCAAAGAACAGAAATTACCACATAACATTAAGCGGCTGATGAGGTATCGTAATTCTCTTCGTCGTAATGAACAAAGTGCAACAGATTCCAATGCAAGAAAACAAGTTCGCTCTCTAATAAATAAAACTCAAATAGAAATACAGTTAAGAATCCAAAAACATAATGATGCTGTTTGGAATAAGAAACTAGCATCTGTAGACAACCCTAGTTGTGATTTGTGGCGAATATGCAAATCACTTCGCTCAAGGCCAACAATTATACCTGCACTAAAAAAAGATGACGGTACTTTCACTTCCAGCATCATGGAACAAACTGAAACACTTGCAGATGCTTTTCTTAACAATATGTCCCTCACCAACACCTGGAATGATAATTCGGTCCTAAATGAAGTCGAACAATCAATAAAAGTAATAAATGCCCCTGTTGAACTTGAGCTCAATGAACCGGCGAGACCACAAGAAGTTTGGAAGTCTATAAGAAATTTAAAATGTCGCAAATCACCCGGCGCAGACACCATACACAATGCTCTGATTAAAAACATGTCTCAAAAGGCAATAGTTTATCTTACCAAAATTTTTAATGGATGCTTATATCTTAACTATTTCCCGAAGATTTGGAAATTTGCTAAAGTTATAGGCATTAAGAAACCTGGCAAGAACGAGGATCTTCCGAGTAGTTATCGCCCTATAAGCTTGCTCCCAGCCTTTGGAAAACTGTTTGAAAGAGTAATTTATACTCGGTTATTAAAATCCACTAAGGATATTCTTAAAGGTGAACAATTTGGCTTCAGAAGCTGTCACTCCACAACTCAGCAACTGGCCAGGGTAGCAGAACACATTGCCCATCACCTTAATCTGAAAGAATTGACCGGAATGTTTCTTTTAGATATTGAAAAGGCATTTGACACAGTTTGGCATGACGGCCTCATTCACAAACTTTATAAAAGTGGCATTCCTATTCGATTGACCAAAATTCTCAAGTCCTACTTACTAAATCGTGAGTTTTCCGTACACATAGGTGACTCTACGAAATCTTCACTTCGCTCTGTTCCCGCAGGTGTGCCCCAAGGCTCCATTCTTGGTCCATACTTGTTCTTGTTATACGTAAATGATATGCCTGTCCAAGCACGCACTCATTTAGCCTGCTTCGCTGATGACACAGCATCATTTACTTCCTCAAAAGATGTCGACCTGGTGGTAGATCGACTTCAGTTGTCACTAGAAAGTCTTCACATGTATTTTACAAAGTGGAAACTCAAGCTAAACGAGGCAAAGACTGAAGCTATCATTTTTACCCGCCAACGTCAAGAACCTAAAAAGACACTTAAAATTGCTGAACACTCAATACCGTGGAACAAAACTGTACGATACCTTGGGGTTACGCTGGATAAGAAAGTTAATTGGACCAGTCATGTTGCAACCGCGCGTAGGAAAGGTGTTATTGCTCTAAACTCACTTGGGAAAATCTTAAATCGTAGAACACAGCTCAGTCCTAACACGAAATTGCGTATTTATACCACCCTAGTACGCCCATGCCTCACATATGCTGCTCCTGTATGGAGCAGTACTCGTAAATACAATTACAAGTCATTGCAAGTCATCCAAAATAAAGCAGTAAAAATTGCATACAATACCCCGTTCAAAACAAATCTTCGCAAATTGCACGTCAAAATAAAACTACCTTTTTTAAAAAATTATATCTTGAAAATCACTCGCAATTTCTTTATAAAAAATTCAATTAATTCAAATAGCTTAATTTCTTCAATTGGCAAAACAAAAGCGAACGACCTGCCATATATCGACACGTATGGTACTTACAGACTGCCCCATCACTATTTGTTGTACTCGCCCGACGACGTCACACGGGCCGCCTGCGATCCGTAGAACTGGTTATCTTATACAGTAGCGGCCACTAACCACGGAGAATAGACTCGTGCGATAAGCAGCCGTTTCCCCTCTTTCGCCGTTGCTACATAGCCCTGCGCGGGTCGAGGCATATCGCACTATGCTCGTCACCGGCTAGAAAGACATCTTGTTGATGGTTGTAGTTACAATTAATGTACCCTCACCCACAATTATTTTAACTATTATGTTCTTAATACGTTTATTTTGTATTTATAAGAACTAATTACTTAATGTTACTATCTATTTATTTATATATTTATACATATAGCTATAAAACGTGACTCACAACTGATGAGCTCGTACTTTTTATTAAATAAGTTTATGTTTAAGTTGATAGTATAATGTGAAATTGTAAATAGACTTATTTAAATACATATTTTATAAACTTTTAGAGGCGAAAACAGCCTGACAAAGTATAATTTATGATGATGTCGTATACATGTAGCTAAATTAAGAGCTATATGTAAGGTAAATGTATTTTTTATGCTATTAATAAAGAACTTTGAAAATCAATCAATCAATGTACCCAAAAAGACATGACCTTTCACCTTATGAATTTTGAAGGACCTCTATACCTTGCAAAACAGTATTATTCATAAATCTCTGGAAAGTCTGAGCGGCGTTTCGAAGTCCAAACGTCATTCTCGTAAATTCATACAAACCAAAAGGAGTAATTATCGCCGTCTTCTCTACATCCTGTGGTGCTACCATAATAAAATGATAAGCTCTATAAATATCTATGTGTGAAATAAATTTCTTACTTGCCAATCCATACGTGAAATCTTGTAACCGAGGTACTGGATACCTGTCCGGTTTTGTGACTGCGTTGAGCTGCCTGTAGTCTCCACAGGGTCTGATCTGTCCATCCTTCTTTGGCATGACGTGAAGTGGACTTGCCCACGCACTCTTGGAAGGCCTACAGATACCTAATTCCTGCATGTGTCGAAATTCTTCCCTAACCTTATTAAACCTATCTGGTGCCACAGGTCTAGCTTTCGCGTGTACTGGTGGTCCAGTAGTTTCTATATGATGAAATACCGAATGTGATGGTGTCTCTTTGAATGACACAGGTTTTGTAATTTCGGGAAATTCCTCTAATAATTCGCGATAAGGATGCTTATCCTGGATGCTACTTATCGAAGAAGGACCTTCATATAACACTATTGTGCCATCTGCACGTAAATTAGTCACTATATCTATCAATTTCCTATTATATAAATCTACCAGTAACTTATGAGTCCTTAAAAAGTCTGCTCCCAGTATGGGTTGAGTTACGTCGCACACTATAAAAGTCCACTTAAATGCACGTCTTAATCCTAAATTAAGATCTAACGTCGATACACCATATGTCTTGATTTCTGTATTGTTCGCGGCATAAAGTTTATACGCACACTCGCGACGATCTTGCGGTTTAACGCAACTCAAGGGCAAGGTCAACACATTTGCTCCCGAGTCCATTAAAAAACGCAACTTGCTATTATAATCCGTGACACTTAATCGATGATTGTCTAAAACGGCGGTGCAATCATTTGCCGCACACGACTGCACCGTTCTTAGTTTTCCGCACCACGCTCCGGTTGCTGCTGCTGCTGCTGGTGCCGGTACTGCTGCTGCCTCATGCCCCAATTGCATGGCGTCTCGCACCTGTTAGCTCTGTTTCCAAATTTGAAATGATATCCACATAGCCAATCTGGACTGCTAGGATTTCTTCTTGGACCCATCGACCGCGACCTGCGCCTGCTCTGACTCCTTCTATCTCCACAGTATCCAAAATTCCGTTCACGGCTGCGTCCCCGAATCTCGCTGACTTCTCCTTTCAGCTCTTTTACTTGTAGAGAAAGAGCTCTCAATTGTGTGAGTAAATCTGGCAACACTGACGTCGATGCCGATACTGACACTTCCTGCACGTCTCCTGTTCTGATATTCTCAACGATTTTGTCTGCCATCACTGCTAAATTTTCTAAATCCGTCTCTTGACTCACTGCCAAAACTGCTTGTACTGCAGATGGTAAACGTCCGATCCATAACTTTTTTAATGAAGCCTCCGATGTTCCTGAGTTCCTCGCAAGCTCTGCCATCCGCCTTAAAAGCTGAGATGGTTTCTGAGTGCCCAACTGAATTTCGCTTACCAATTTACTAAACTGGCTTTCCTCACTTTCTTCGAAAGCCGTCATCAATCTATTCTTCAAAGCCTCATATTTATTCTCCTCCGGCGGCGTCCTTATCAAGTCGCCCACCGTCCTTAGTGCGTCCCTGGACAATTTCGCGACCGCTATATTAAATTTTTCCAAATCGCCCTGCTTTTGTGGTGCCATTACTGATTCAAATTGCGCAAACCACAATCTCGGCATATCGGTCCAAAAATCAGGAATTTTTGCTTGCAAACTGATCGCTGCTAACTGACTCGTAGCTTGTTCCATTTCTATTTTTTTCTCAGTGTCGTCCTTGATATCTTTATTTGCTGGCAAATTCTGAACTCCACCTGGCAGTTGTTCCGTTGCCGTCTTACTCATTTCGTCGACCACGATGAAAGTTGCTGAAGTTCCCGCCGAGCCGCAACACTACTCGACGGGGAATCGCTTCCCGCTCCGCTCAAGTAACCAAAACACAGCCCAACTCTCACCGCCACGAAAAAATTGTGTCCGAAAATAAGTTCACAGGGGTCACCACTGAAGGGATTCTCTGTAGTTCATTATTATTTACCATTAATTTGTTCTATCAGACTGTGGTGAGAATGGTAAATAAAATGCTCGTTGACTATTTTCACTGAATATTATTTATTCCCGATAACTAACTTTACACGTACTAGCTTAACCGATGCAACGGCTAGCTCTTATGGAGGCGGGCGAACGACTGGTGGGACTTGGCTGTTTCGCTACGTGTGTACTTTCGACCTCAATGCTGAATCGCAATAACGAAGTCCCCACATTAGTAATTTTTTTTTACCTCCACATTTCTCGAAAAAACTTTTTTCACACCGTACCCAGACCGCCGATATGACGTCACGAGGTCAGGTGCACAGATATTGTGACCGGGTTGTAGAATCCCTTTTCTCTCAAAATGGCTGCTCTCAAATGTTTATTTACTAATCCCTTTTCTCTCAAAATGGCTGCTCTCAAATGTTTATTTACTAGTAGTAGATTACCATTCATACATGTTGCGAATATGCATAGCCTCGTATTGAAGGGCGCCCGAGAATATCCTGTCAGAGGATATTGCTGAGGCCTCGCGGCTACGGCTGGCCTTTGAGCAGGCTCTACAGCTGGTTCTTGGTGAGGTTCCATGGCTGCTTCTGGAGGAGGCACCACGGCTGCTTCTGGAGGAGGCACCACGGCTGCTTCAGGAGGAAGCACTACGGCTGCTTCTGGAGGAGGCACCACGGCTGCTTCTGGAGGAAGGTCCACGGTTGGCTCTTCAACAGCTTCTTAATTCAGTTGTCTAATTCTTTCATTGTAATAGCGCTGAGAACGTCGAAAACAATTTCGACAAAAGCGATCCCCATCAGCAATCAGTAAAAAAAATATACATATATAAAAAACGTGATTCGTGCATTTCATTACATTTGTTAAAAATACATAACCGCTACATAAAGAAATACTATAGAGGACACAGCGCATTATCGTATTTTTGTTATCATTAGCATTTGTTACATAATAAAAAAATGGTTTAAAATTATTTGGCAAGGCCAAATAAAAAAAAGTTATTTCATTTCAAACATAACTTTCATAAAAATGGCCAGCCTGTACAGTAAGTAAATCCCAATATATTGATGTGGCTCGATCCTTTACTTCATACAATTCCACAAAAGTTAATAATTTTGATAGTGAACTCTTTTTTTTAGTTCCCGTTTAAAAGGAAATTATCATACATGTCGAATGTTGCTGACTTCAGCGAAAAAATCCAAAACGAAAGGATTATTTTCAATGTAATCAAGTGTTAGAGGCATGGATCGAAGAAGATGACGACCACCCACTCGATTTAGACTTCTCTGACAAGAGATGCACGGTCTAAAAGTTTCCATCTTTAAAACAATAAAGAATAATGCAAGTCCAAATATCACAGCACAGGTCAACAAATAATTCACTTCACAGGAGTCTAAAATACGAAAGCCAAGGTCTTTTTTTCCAAAGTCGAATCAGAAATTGAGTTGTGAATACGCAAGCGAACCACACAAAAGCAGAACGATGAGTGATTAGTAGATAACAGTAGCTCTACAAATGAGCCTAACTAAAAAAAAGCAGTTTGTTCCATTGTTTACAATTCTGGTAAAAATGAAATGACACGACGTGATTGGTTGACAAAATGAGATACCAGTTATAACAAAAGAAGCGTTTACCTGATGACGGCGCACCCACACTGGTTACCATTATTATTTAAAACATGTTTTTTTATTGTCTTCTGTGTATCTTTGATAGTATAAAAAATAAAAAAGTCAACAAAATAGTAAAAAATCTTAAAATATTATTGCGTTTATCTCCGAATGGTTACGTTTTGGTGAAAAGTTTTCGTAGTAAATTTTGTTCGTGTTAAAGCCCTCTATCAACTCTGACAAGTTTAGTTTGTGCGCAGAGATTTTGGAAAATTTAGCAAAAGGCGACCATTCCAGGCATTGGCCGTTGAACTGTTTCAAAAAAATTTTGCATATCAATAACCTCTCTCACAGCATCATTATAAATTATAAACTTAAAAAAATATACTTTTCAAATAAAATAAAATACTCAGGTACAATGTAAAAAAATATATTTGAGCTCGCGGCTTCTTGGGCCGGGGCCCTCTTGGGTCTTGGGCTATTGTTATGCCACTGACTGTAAGCCTTGATGGAGCTGCAGTACAAGGGACGTTATATAACTTATTTGCCCATCCTTGTCCGTGTCCTCATCCTGACGAGCTGCGTGGACTTTAAACCGCCAGAGGTATCCAGACCTGGAGTCGCACACCTCATACGTCTTCACTCCTTTCGAAGCGACTTTGTTTTTAATAAATTGGTTGATGGAAAGCCAATCTGCCCATTGAGTCAAAGACTCATCCAAAGCTACGCATTGCCCCAATCGGTACAAAAGCTGGAATTTTTCGTTTAAGTGATCCAAAATTGGGGCAACCTTATGTACTTTGGCTTCCGGAGCGGACAGGTGGCTTATATCAACCGAATTATCGGTAAAATGGAGCATCTGACCCAGCAAAAAAAATCGGTTGTACGCCATGTACTTACCAAAGTTTGGTGTGTCAAATACATCTCCATTCACTGACCAATACTCAGTCAGGTCAGCTTTAAAAACAATTCCGGTCGCTAAAATGAGGGCGAAGAAAGTGTACAACTCTTCAGCATTGGTGTCACTAAGACGTAGCAGACGACTGTATCCATCTAGCATGCCCGTATCCATCTGTTTTTGCAGGGTTTGTTCTGCATATTTATTCGTTTCAGTAGCTATGATTTCCATTATTTCCCGATTCCAGATGGACACGAACGCATCAAGGGGGTGGAAAAAGTGTTAGTAGGACCACCAGCTCCTGAAAAAACTTCTCGCCGTTCTTGCCATGGCAAGGGTGGTTGAGGCAGTGGCTCCCAGTTAAATTCGAAGAGCGAGTCAGGCTTATGCAGAGACCCTTCTTCTACTGCAGTAAGTGGAGAGCCAGCTATAGCAGGCGGAGAGCAAACCCTAGCAGGCGGAGATCCAGCCGTAGCAGGCGGAGATCCAGACGTAGCAGGTGAAGATGCAGGCGCAGCAGGTGGAGATCCAGCCGTAGCAGGAGGAGATCCAGCCGTAGCAGGTATTAGATCCTCGGCATTGGCCTCTTCAAACTCTGCTAACTGCTGCCATATGATCTGCTCCACTCGTGGACAGCTCATGAATGGGAGCTCTGCCTCGTCATCAGATTCGCTGCTACAGTTGTCGCTGCCTGAAAACAAAAAAAAGAGCAATGTATCCATTTATGTCAAAAATCTGATCTGAAAGCCTGTCAAATTAACATACCGTAATTAACTACCTTAGATAGTCAATATCTTTTTGTTGCAAACGTTTTCCTGCAATTTTTCTTCTGGGCACACTTCGGCCTGAGTCAACGCTACAATGACCAAATCTGAAACAATTTTTCATTTTAAAATTTGGTTCATTGATAATTTTACTATCAAAATATGGAATCGACTTACTCAGCTGGGGATGGTACCTGCCGGCTTTCTCTTGGCCTTTAAGGTGTGCTGCGGCCTGAATCTCCACTACAGTGACCAAATCTGAAACAATTTTTGTATTAATGATGGGTTCAGCGATAATGTTACTATCAAAATCAAACAATCAAACTTACCGTGGACGGTGGAGTGTCAAGCCCCAGGTTTGGCTTTTCTGGTTTATGCTTTCTAACAGCGCGAAGCGGAAGCAGATGTTGTATTCAATTGAGCACCTGAGCTGCTTGGCTGCGAACTAAAATAAATTTCTTGTATTACTGATACGCTCAGCGACAACGACTATACCAAAAAGTTTGAATTTATTACTCAGTCGCTGGCGGCCATGTTCGCTTCTTTTTTGGTCGCAATGGCTGCTCGGACGGAACACCTTCCAATACAGTGCTGTTCTGATCGCTGTTGTCCGAGAATAACAAACCAGCAAAATATCTAAACACACAATAAAACTTGAAATATCTACAGAATTTAGAACCAAACAGGCATTATGAAAATCATTATGAAAAAAACATGCATTTCCCAGTTCACACCCAGAACACCTCTGACACCCCCTCGGGGATTCATATCGTGACGATATATTCTATTTATAAATATATTATATTAAAATTTATAATTTAAAAATTATTTACGGGTTATCATCTTGCACTCTCCGTGCACCCCGTGCTCCCCGTGCCCCTCTTCCACCTCGCCCTCTTCTCATATCATCTCCTGCACTCCCCGATGTTCCATGGAAAGATACCCTCTTTGCCCTTCACAGGGTTAGAAAAAGCAGAAAAAGGCGTAAACCAAAACCATAAAAAAGTTGGGCTCTATGGCACTGAAACTTTATTTATTTATTCGAGTATATTATTATGTAAAGTCGCTTTGATTCTGCCAAATTCATACTGGAGGCTTTTAAGTGATCAGTTACAAGGTTTATAAAATAGCTTTTAATTATTTTTTTCATTATAGGAGGTTTTAGTAGATTTCCCTTAAACCCCCACGTTTTCAGCATTCCCAAATTGAGGGTTTTTATTTCTAAACCTTACAAGCAAGATTTTTATAAATCGTATTTCGCAAAACGTCATTGAACCTTGGTTATGTCACTTACAGAGTCTCCAGTATGAATTTGGCCATATAAGTCAAAGTTACTTAGGATATCACTTAAATTAAAAAAAAGAATTTCAATTTAAAGTTCTAGTAGCATAGTTCCGTTTCACAAACCACAGCAAATAAATATAAAATATAATCGTGCATAGAATAAAAAAAAATAACATCCGAAACCATCGAAGCCCTATCAATACTTTTCTTATTTGCATCTGACCGCCATTACGGCCGAAATCGTTGCTCTGGTAAAGTCATTTAATGACAAACAAGGGCTTGTTATCGTCATAATATGACGCAACACAACAAGGTTTACCTTTACCATTTATTTCCTATAATTTGTTGATTTATTGCTATTGTTAGGAGTAAAAACTGTAACAATATGAAATTATCTTGTAAAACAAACAAAAACATGATAGAACACCATACAGAAAATATGAACATTTTAACATGATATCCTAGCGGATTGAGCCAACGAATTGGAAGGCTCGAGAAAAAGGACTTTGTTTACGTATGATTTGGCATGAAAAGAGATGAATCTGATTAAAAACGCATTAGATGTACTTACCGAACCATGATAATGATACAGCAACCACAATACACTCACACAAAATAACGTAAACAAAGAAAGAAATGCGCAGTTATTTCGACACCAAGCACTTGACTTGTGAAGTGATTGCGACGTTTTGAAGATTTAATTTTTCAACGGCTGTTTCGTACAGAGTGACTAAATATTTGTCTCGGTTGACTTTTGTTTCATTGTAACATTAAATAACAACATAACATTGCACAAAGCACTGTCATTTCCAAGAAATACGCGGTTAAAATATACTCGTCTGCTATTGTCATAATATGACTTTACCAGATGAGGGGGTGTGTTATATTATGACTGAAACAAGTCAGGGGTGGTCTTTGCTCAGTCAAGAAATATAATTTCAGCTTTAATATTTTTTTACAAAAGGAAATATTTTTTCTGAAAATAAAATAAAAGAATAAAAAATAAAAAGTGAAAACAAATTTTACCAGTCAGGGTTTGAACCCGCGACAATCGACTACGCTACGGCGGCGAACCTTCCATATATCTCACTAAAATTCTCATCGCGCTGCTCCCTTTTGTCATAGCGTGATGATACATAGCTTTAAACCTTCCCGAATAAATGATTTATCTTTCAGTGAAAACTGCATCAAAATCCATTGAGTGGTTCTCAAGTTATAAGCGAACGAACAGACAGACAGACGTTGTAATTGATATGTATAGAGAAGAAGAAGAGACACAATATCATCACACCTTTTCCTTTTCCTTAATTGTATTTTATATGTATAGAGATAGAGATGAGGCAGTCAGCGCTGAATTAGAATTAATTATATCTAGAAAATATAGAACTTCTGCGCTGACCGATGTATAAACGAGTATTTTAATTTCTCGTTTCTTGAAAGGAGCGGATATTTCAAATGTTGTTTGTTTGAACAGGGATCATTACTAATCTATTATATTTTATGATCGTTAGGAGCTTTTATTAAAGGCTTTTCATATCTTCATCAAAGGTTTTTTTAAAAGCGATCTTAAAATAAAATAAACCGAGTGTACTTAAAAACCAACATAAAAAAGCTAATTTTATTTTTTTTACACTCCATTTTTATTACTAACTTATTAGTAATTTATTAAAAACATTCGAAGCTCTTGATGGACCAGGAGTGGGGTCCACTGCTAACACTGCGCTGTAATCGCTTGGAAAGACCTGAAAGGGGAGATATTGTCCTGTCACCATCATAGCCTTTATTTCTGACAGTATTATTTATGGTACATGTCATGGAATTTCAAACATAACAAATTAAACGAAAATTGAAATATTAGAATTAAGAAAGTTATATCATGCAAATTATAAATAATTATTCATTCATTCATTTCATTTATTTCGGCCAGCAAAAAGCCATTATAACACACACAGTATCTACAATAACGTTAGTAATAAAAATATATCTAAAATTGAAAACTGCTTAACCTATTGTTAGTAACATAATAACATAATCCTATATTTACATATTTTTATTTTTAAGTACATGAATCATAGTACAATGGTTCATGTACTGAAAATCGAACCTGCTCGCGAACATGCTCAGGATACCATTGGCGCTGGCCCGAACTCTGCCTAACAGGGATGCGCACCGTTTGCGCATGGTCGTGTAGAAGCAATCTACTCGCGCTTCCGCGAACATTCCCGACGCACTGCAGAACCGGGGCAGCCCCATCAGCATCCTGAACGCGTTGTTGTATTGAACGCGCAGATCGCTGTACTGTCTTTGCGTAACTAACCCACAGACTGCTCGTGTAAAAGGATGTACAATAAGCTCTAAAAAGAGTGATCTTAGCTTCAGTGGAACAACGAGCAAATCTGCGAGCTATCATGTTCGCTCTGACAGACAACGACCTGCGCTCCCTTTCAATATCTGCATTGTCCTTCAGCTCGGATGTAATTATATGTCCCAGATACTTGAACTGGTCCACCATTTTTAGTGGGCTTCCTTTCAGTTTTATCGGTGGAACATTAGATGGAAATTTGCTCTCTGCCCGAAACACAATGCATTCGCTCTTCGTTTCATTATACTTCAGGCCATGACTTGTAGCATATTTTTCACAAATGCTTAACAGCTTGTTGAGACCACATACAGCACTATGTCATCCGCGTAGCTAATATTATTAAGACATGTCCTGTCAATATGACAGCCGACCCTGGTGCCGCTGAGCTCCTCTATGAGTGTATTAACGTACAGGTTGAAGAGCTTAGGCGAGGACAACCCCCCTGCCTCACCCCGCACTCCAACCTATACGGCTCGGAGAAGGCATTCGACCATTTGACAACATTGACCTGACTTTGATACCAGAATTTAAAGATATTATTTAACTCTATTGGCATCTGCAGTTCTTCAAACTTAAGCCATAGGATGTCGTAGCAAACTAAGTCGAATGCCTTCGATAGATCGAGAAAACAAGCATAAATAGGTGTTTTTCGATTTGTGTAATACCGGACAGTCTGCTTTAAACACAATATGGCAGTGTCGGTCGACAATCCTGGTCTGAAACCAAACTGGTTATCATGTAATGTTAGATATTTGTCCATTTGTGAATTAAGCAAACTATCCAGCATTTTAGAATAGAATATAAATCATTTATTTGCTGTCACAATTACACAAGCCACAGAAAAAGAGAAGATAAAACATATAACAAAATAATATAAACAGTAGATTCAAACAAAACAATAACAACAATAATAATTTTAATAGACATTTAACAAAAACAGTATCTGGACCTAAATCTACTTAAAACGCAAGTCGCATGAGATCGTGACGGCAAAATGGTTCTGACTCAGCATAATGCCGCAGACGGATCTGCAACGCTGGTTATTCTGCCAGAACCAGCTGCGGTGAATGAGACAACGCTGGTTTATCTATAGAAAAAAAAATTAGCTTTATAATAAATACATCCATAGATAGCTGACATATATACAGAAAAATATATATTATAAAATGACTATAACACCGGTGTAACAAATAAATAAACAAATGCAATAAACGAGAAGAAATAAAGAAAAAAAACAGTCGGAATACCTACATTGTGTGCCTAGAAGTGTTTAAAATTTATAAAATTGCAGTCGCTACTTCGCTTTTTCTCCAACAAATGGGAAAGATATTTTTGTTTAAAACTTTTGGTATTATTTAGATCTCGCAGAGGTGGCGGTATATTGTTCCAGCATTTGGTGGCCATGTATTTGAGGCTGCCCCGAAACGCAGCTGAATGGTGTGAAGGTACGGATAGCGGCCGCACACAGGCCCTCAACGAACGTACACATTCACTGTCTTTCCATGATAATTGCTCGTATAAATATAGTGGCTTCTTGGATTTAACGACGCCGAATAGCAAGCACCACAGGTGGAGGTTAATTCTGCTATCCATCTTAAGGATGTCAGCCTTATTGAGATAGGGGTTCACGTGAGAGCGGGGTGGGATATGATATCAAAACCGTGCACAAGCATTTTGAATCCGTTGCAGAAGCCGATGTGATTTTTTAAAAATACACGTTCCATAGACACAGATGCAATAATTAAGTTTGGATAAAATGAGTGCTTCACATAATTTCAAGCCCATATCCACACTCAAATACTGTTGGATATTAGAGCACCTTAAGTCTATAGAAGCAGCTGCAAACTAATTTATTGACATGGGCTTCAAAACGGAGTTGTTCATCCATTCGAATACCTAAATTTCTAGCTATATGACATAGACATAGACATAACTTTATTGGTAATATTCATTACAGGTCAACTTTTTTACAAATTACAAATTATTTAAAAAGACACAAGGAAAACATAGGTATTAAAAACATAATAACAGAAAGAAAATAAATAACAAAATGGAAATTACGTATATTACTCAAAGAATTCATTATAGCTATAGAATGACTTCTCGACTAGCCAAGATTTTAATTTTGTTTTAAAAATGGAGAAAGTCGGAGCACTTTTGATATTGTCGGGTAAATTATTATATACTATTGGTCCCATGACATTTATTGTTTTAGCCGTTTTTTCCAATCTACGTGTGGTGCCCGCTAGATTATTGCCATGTCCTGTGCTGTAGTTGTGGCAATCACCAACCGTACGATACGAGTCGAGATTTTCTCGAACATACAAAGAAACATGTAAGATAAGTAGGGAGGGCATTGTGAGGATATTGAGCGCAATAAAATGTGGTTTGGCATGTTCGTCCCGAGGTACGCACGCGATCACTCGCACGGCTCGCTTCTGTAGTCTGAACACTCGCTTCCAGTCCGCGGCACGTCCCCACAAGTCAAGGCCATACTGCAAGAGAGATTGCACGGATGCGAAGTAGCAAGCTTGGACAGAATCTCGCGGTAGACTTGAGGAGAGACGCTTGAGTGCGAAACATGCCCCAGCTAATTTTCCACAGAGTCTGTCGATGTGGAAGCTCCATGTTAATGCCTGGTCGAGTTGAAAGCCAAGAAATGGAGCTGACTTCACCTGCTCAATGGAAACACTCTCGACTTTTACTGCCACATTGTCCCTTTTTCGCCCTGACAGGTCGAATTAGATGAAGTTGGTTTTGGACAAATTCAGAGCGAGACCGTTTCTGAGGAACCAAGTGCTAAGTTGGAGCGCTACATTGTTCAATCGAAGCTCCAGTTCAGAATATGTAGCGGCACTAATAACTGCTGCGACATCATCAGCATACATGTATATTTCAGCGTTAATTATAGCGTTTGGGAGATCGTTCAGAAGGAGAGTAAAGGCTATATTTGACAAAGAAGAGCCCTGGGGTACGCCCTGGCTAGTTGACAGCCCATCTTCTACTTCTTCGATCTCGATCGACTTCTTCTCGCATTGCTGGTATTTGAAGTTTCTCAATGTTGTCCTGCTTTATATACGATTTTTGTGAACCACTGTCAAAAAGCGCACGAACATGAAATTTTTTGTCCTTATATTGTAATTCAACCATTATAGTCTGAAGAAGTGTAGTTCCTGGTATAGAAGATGATGCTGCCGTTGCTTTCTTTTCAGGTGTCTGTGACTCGCTGTTGGTATTGTTCAGTGTTGGTTTATTTGTTGTACACAATACCGTTGAATGTCTTTTATTACAGATTAGGCACCTGACTGAAGCTCTGCAGTTTTTCCAGAAATGTCCTTTTTTCAGACAGATTGTGCAAGCTTTTTTCTTCTTTATTATTTCTCTGCGCTGATCTACAGATAACTTTATAGCACTCTATACTGCTATGTCCTTCTTTGTCACACCACAAACAAACATATTTTGGTTCTTCTTTCACTGTTGCTGCTAGGCAGTTTGAAGTTGGCATTTCTTTTGTATTTTTTGTAGCATGGTTTTCAGAAAAAGGTGTACTTTAGTTATTTTCACAGCATTATGTCATATGGTATGTTGCTGTGGGGTAGAGCTGCGGATATAAACGCAGTCTTTGTTTTGCAAAAAGGAGCAATTCGTGCTATTTACAATATGAAGCATCGGGATTCATTAAGAGAAAAATTCAAAGAAATTAATATTTTAACAGTTCCTTGTGAATCTATTCACCAATTTATTAAATATATCAGAAAAAATATCGGTAATTTCCCTACGCTCGGTGAGAATCACTCTATAGACACTAGGAAGAAACAGAAACTGGCTTTTCCAAAAATTTGACTTGCAAAAGTAGGCACCTCTTTTGTAGGACATGGTATAAGATTTTACAATAAACTTCCAAGGGAGGTCCTTAGTTTTTCAGAAAATAAGTTTAAATTATTTATTAAGCGGGGACTCTTGAGAAAAGCATATTATAAAATTAATGACTATTTGGATGATAGTGACGCTTGGTGTCATGAGAATATTGATTGATACTACCGTTCGTTTATTTTCCAACTGATTTGTGTTTCAAATCGTCTGTTTTTATGTAGACTAATATTTTTATATTGTTTTTTTATTATTATTTTGACATTTCTTTTTACATATTGACATGAACATTGTATAACTTAAACTTAGCATTTATTACTTAGTTGAAAATCTGACTATCAAAAAAGTGATAAACTATATGAGACAGGTGGATGATGTTTTGCTTAGTATTTTAACTTACTACCTCATTAGACAGGTAGACAAAGATATTTTTTTTTCCTCATGACACAATTTTCTTCTGTCTTTTATATTTTTATCCTTTTTTAATACATTGTTTAGTATTATTTTATATAAGTTAAAAAAAAACTGTAATAGTATTAAGGCATAATCAGAAAAAAAAATACTGATAAAAAAAGACATAATCTTGCTAAGTTTCTTGCCCTTCTTCTTAGCAAGATTAATCGAATGGGCGGATTTAGGCATTATATGCGGACGATCTCAAGATTTTCCGAGCCATTCATGATGCTTCTGATTGCTTGGCCCTACAACAAGATATTCAAGCTGTTTATGAATGGTGCTCTATAAATAAAATGTATTTAAATATTAGTAAGTGTTTTGCAATTTCTTTTGCTACCAAGTCGCCGAAATATGTTTATAATTATAAAATTAATAAAACTTGCTTAGAACGAAAATCATTAGCGAAGGATCTACCATATTGTTCGATGGGAAACTATCTTTTAAACAGCACTATGATTACTTAACTGCGAAATGTTTCAAGTTAATAGGGTTTCTTACACGAATTACCAAAAAGTTTAAAAGCCCCAAAAGTCTTTTAAGTTTGTATCTTTCAATTATAAGACCCCTTGCCGAGTATTGTTCTATCGTTTGGACACCATTTTATAAAGTTCATATTCATAATATAGAAGCCATACAAAGGCGTTGTATGAGTATTATATGTCGTCGATACGGTTTAAAACGTCAGCTACCAACATATGAATCAAGAACTAAATATTTCGAATTACAGCACCTATCGACTAGGAGGAACATCAGTGAATTGATTTACCTTTTCAAGATCATCAACTCTCACATAGATTGTCCTAAACTCTTAAACATGATAAATTTTAACGCAAAAATTAGAGAGCGTGCCCCGCGCATTTTTGGGCTTCACACTTTTAAGAGCAACATTACTTATAATACACCATTAGCAAGAATGTGCAGATCGTATGACGCGCTAAAAAGACATAGCGATAACTTTGATATTTTTTCAAACAACTATAGTTTATTTTAAAAAAACATTGTGCTCACTTTATGAAAAAGGTGATTAAAATTTTATTTTTCGTTCAATTTAAATTTTGTAATTTTATATTTTGTTTGTATAATAGTTAAGTACTTAATGAATGTTTAATTTTAGTTTTTAATTGTGCATGTTGTGTGTATACGTTTTGGAAAGCAGCCTTGTTCAAACAGTTATTACGTTATTATAAGCAATTTTTGGCTGTAATCTGTTGTATATACCTTGAAATAAAATAAAAATAAAATAAAATATCTATTTTTAGTTTCTTCATCTATTAACTTATTTATTCATTCAATTATGTAGGTATGTATATACAATATTTTAATTTCTTACGTATGTTAGTATATATTTGGCTAGGCATTATATTTATTTAGGGTCTATTCAGTTTATTTATCAACTTATATATTAATTGCATTGTGTAGTTATAATAATATTCGTATTCCAATAAGTCTTTATTTTATGCATTTAATTTTTGTAGCCCAACTTAAATATAGTTTTTTTATATATTTCCCGTATCATATTTGTTAATCATAAAATATTATTTTTATACAGATTAGATTTGACATGTAAAACGTATACTTTATGTATCTATTTTACAAATAAACAATTTGAATTTGAAAAGTATTGGCCATTTTTATTCTTTGTTCATTTTTAACCTCTTTTTGTATAAATGTCAAAAGATTGCTCAAGTCTTCGTCTATACTGACGTTGCTCTTTGATCTTTGCCATGTTTTTAATATTTCTTGCGGAAGAGATGATTCTACTAGGCGTAATAGGAAAGCGGCATGATTTTTTGTGACCCCAAGCGTCTCCAACGCCCTTAAATGTGCACGTAATTTGTCATCTAATATGGCCAATTCAATTCCATCACCACTCACTTTTTGTAACACAAGCGCCAAAAGCTCCCTAACATAAACTTGAATTTGTAAATCTCCTCGCCCATATCTAGACTTAAGGTGCTCTATACATTTTGAATAATTTTCAGCAGTAATAGGGTAACTTCCTACCAGTGATTTTGCCTCAGAGTCGATGTTCATTGCTAGCACTTAGTACACGAACTTGTCTTCGGTAGCAATATTCCCTTCGTGTATTTTTCTAAACTGGCTCCAGAATGGCATCCAGTTTTTTATTTGCCCATCGAAGGTTGGAATTTTTATTTTTGGCAAACTCATTTGTGTGTCCCCTTTATTTTGTGAGCTGGTTGAAGAAGAAGTCATTTCGCTTTTTATTTTCAGCCATCTTAGCGTGTATTTTTCGCATTCTTCAGACTCCGTCAAAATCATGGATTCTTTGAAATCGTCCTTTTTCAGAATTTCCGACTGGACTTCCACATTAACTTTGTCCAATTTTTCATGGATTATTTGAAGGTTCTCCAGTAAAATTTGTCTATTTTCACCTTCTTCGGGTTGTTCGCTCAATTTATTCGCATTTTTTGTAAATTGCGTTCGGAGCGCCGCCGCACGTAATCTTTGATGTTGTACTATCGTGTTTCGCTAAATCACGGTCGCCATATATTATTTTATGTATGTATTTGCTTCTAAAAGCCCTTTTTATACAGATTCGAGATGGAACTTTTAAATAAAACATTTTTACTTTTCACCATATTTTTATTACGTACACTTTTTTTAGTGTTGTCATTTACATGTTCACAATTTTCAACAACCCAAATGAACCTTGGGCCGGGTCTCCTGCGTTTTGATTTGAGTATCCTAAGCAATGGATATCACGATAATATTATATAATAATAATAATAATAATAATAATAATAATAATAATAATAATAATAATAATAATAATAATAATAATAAACACTTTATTGCACAAAATAAACACAGATAAATACAATTTAAATTCTCAAAACAGAGGGCAAAGGCGGACTTATTTCTAAAAGAAATTTCTTCCAGTCAACCATAAAATACAGAGATGAAGAAAAAAACATAATTACACATTGGCTTAATTGATTTTAAGTGCAAAACGATAGATATATACCTATAATATTATATATAGCCTACATAAACTTATTAACCTAACAATATACCTACACCCCAAAAACTAAACTTACAGTACAAAAAATATGTACATACAGGTACATTTAAATGTGACACACTACATGAATACTTACAATAAATACATATTAGTAGCTAGGACTGCTGAGAAGATAAAAAGTGCTTCTTCAAGTTGAATTTGAAAGAAGCAATTGAGGGAAGACTTCTAAGAGAGTGTGGAAGATCATTCCAAAGTCGGACAGCGTCAACTGTGAAAGACCCAGAGTAACGTTTAGTGCAATGAGGTGGCATTGATAACTTAAGATCATGACAAGGCCGAAGATTCCTTTTGCTCATATCAGTGAAAAAATTGAACCTATCTTTTAGGTATTTGGGGGAAGAAGGATTATTTATGACATTATATAGTAGAGATAAGATATGACTATACCTCCGATAACGTACTGGAAGCCACTTCAATTTACGTCGAAACTCGGACACATGATCAAATTTTCGCAAAACAAAAATAAATCTGATAGCTAAATTTTGAAGACGTTCCAGCTTGTCGAGCAACTATTCGGTGACATCCAAGAACACAACATCAGCATAGTCAAGAAGAGGCAGAAGAAGAGAGTGGGCTAGAGTAATTCTAGTTTGCAAAGGCAAGAAGTACTGAAGGCGCTTCAGTGAGTGAAATTAACCGAACATCTTACGGCTAACTTCCTTAACATGACTCTCCCATGACATAGTCTGATCCATGATCACGCCCAAGTTTTTGACAGTTACGCTATATTGTAGAACTTCACCATCAAAAACCACACTTGCAATATTATCCAGTCTCGAAATATAGTATTGGCTACCAATGATAATTACTTAAAACTTTTTCGGATTGACATTGAGCCCAAAGCGTTTTGTCCAATCCCTAATAGCCGCAAGGTCTGCATTTGTTGTGGCTATAGCATTGTTAATGTCGTCAATCGGAGCCGCTGAGTACAACTGAAGATCGTCAGCATATAGATGAAAGGAGGAGGATAGGGTAGAAGTGATGGAGTTAATGAAGACCGAAAACAGAATAGGAAAGAGAACACCACCCTGAGGAACACCAGATGTAAGATTACACCAGTGGGAATGGCAATTGTCAACTTTGACTAGCTGTTTTTTGCCATGAAGATAGGATTCAAACCATGAGATAGCCAATGGAGAGACATTAAGAGATCTCAGCACTCCGATCAGTATGTCAAAATCGACAGTATTGAAGGCATTACTGAAATCTAGCAGTGTTAGGACAGTAAGATTCTTCTGCTCTATATTGAGACGTAAGTCATCCGTCACTTTGATCAGGGCTGTGACAGTGCTATGGCCCGGTCGAAATCCGGACTGGTGAGGGCTAAGGAGATGGTTGTTTGATAGGAAATCTGCAAATTGGACTTGCACGACATGTTCTAGAACTTTTGAAAGGATAGGGAGCAAGGAAATAGGACGGAATTCAGAAAAGCAGGAAGGATTAGATATTTTGGGAAGTGGGATGATGTGTGCTTTTTTCCAAGCACTGGGAAAGGAACCTGTTGTCAAAGAGTAGTTAATAATATCCGCTACTACGGGAGCTATAAAATCGGAGATAGGCACAAGCATATCCCTGCTAAGACCGTCGTCACCAACTGCCTTAGTAGTTATAGAACGAAGAATCTTCTGAACATCTCCAGAGGTTATCTCACGGAATTCAAAGGGAGGATAGTTAGATGGGATACAGTTTTGAAGAGAAGTAAGGGTGTTAAACTTATCAGCGCTAGAGAGAGAAGAGGAAGGTGAGCTAAAGTGCTGGTTAAGTGAATTTAGGTCGATATTTGAGAAAGGTCTAGATTTAGACTTACCAATGCCTAGAGTTTTTAAAAATTTCCAGAGGTTATTAGGAGGACAGTTTTCGATGGACTCAAATATATGCTGACGCCTTGTATTTCTACAAATTTTATTACAACGGTTACGTAGAATTTTGTATCGCTGGATATTATGCTCAGAAGAGTCCCTTCTACAGCGAGTGTGAGCTCTGTCTCTTTGAGCCACGAGTAATTTTATATCCTGAGTGAGCCATGGAGCTGGAAGATGCTTTACTCTGGTCTTTTTAAGTGGAGCATGTTTGTCAAACAGAGATAACATTAGTTCGTTAAAGAGTTCAACTTTTCCATCTATAGAAGAAATTTGAGCAATAGATGCCCAATCCATTCCACTCACATCCCCACGAAGTGCCTTCATGTCAATACCACTGAAGTTACGAAGAAGAAGGAACTTATGTTTAAACTTGGGAGGACGTAGATTATAAGACAAGAAAACAAGATCGTGATGAGAAAAACATGAAGCATTAAATTGTCCATAGTTGACCACATGATCAAGAGAAGAAGTTATTATTAAATCAAGAAGAGACGGAGTACAACCAGGTGCGAAATGTGTAGGACCGGACGGTAAAATATTCAGGTTAAGGGAATCCATCATCGACTTGAGGGCTCTTGTTCTGTGATCATTTTTTAAAATACATGTATTAAAATCACCCATCAAGATAATTTGTTCATACTGGGGTCTAAGGGTTTCAAGCAGAGATTCCAGGGATGAGAAATAATTGACGTTGCATGAATGGCTATAGTAAACTCCCAAAAGAACTTTTTTATGACGAAGAGATATTTCTAAAAAAAGATGTTCTGTTTCACTAGAACCATCCGATTGGGAGACGACGGTGCAGTCAAGATCACTACGCAGATATACTCCAGCACCACCACCAGAGGTGCGAGTTCTATCTGTTCTGACAAGACGATATCCAGAAATAGGGTACATCGCAGAGGGAAGTGTTGACGAAAGCCATGTTTCACTCATACAAATTGCATGAATATGCCTCGTGGTAAAGGAAGTTAACAAATCAGAGTAATGTGCGTTAACACTTTGAACATTTATATGAGCAACATTGAAATTTTTTGGATATGATGAAAATGTATTATGCAGCTTATCGCTGAGAACAAGCATATCAAAAGAGTCACTCACTGCACTAAGTACATCCTCAGAGGAGGAAGAAAGAGAGAAATATTCACTATCAGAGCTACTATTTAATATATCAGACATATTACATAAACGCAGTTAATAAATAGAATAATAAATACCTATGACAAAAGACCCAAACCTATTAATAACAACAAACCTAAGTAAATAATACTAAAGTACTAATAAATATACAAAAAAAAATTATATAATTATAGTTACAATTTACAAGTAACAGACAGTGGTACAAATACGCCACAAAAACACTGCCATCTCACTAAATATAATTTATACTGATTAAACTTACGTTAAACACATTTAAAATGATAATTTACAAAGCATGCAACACAGGATAGGTGGACAAAACCATTCAAAATTTTAGTTATGCAGCAACATTATACAACAATAAAATTTGTATAAAGTTGCATGATAAAACATGAGACAAATTCGGGACTATAAAGTTAGAACTGAAACGCAAAAACATATGGCAAAACGTCAAACAAACAATAATGTCAAGAAAGTGGGGGTGAGTTGAAATTCTCATTTTAACTCTCCAGAATGAATGAAAAGTAATAATAAAACTTACCTCCTACAAATTACAAATTTAAGAACGCCTATCAGTGAACCTAAAAAGTGAGTAAGATATTCAAATTCAAATATAAAAAAAAAAAAAAAAAAAAAAAAAATATCTTTATTTCAAGTAACTCAGAGACTCATATAGGCAGAAAAAATGAAAAGATAAATTATATACATACATAACACAAAAACATATTTACAAGAATTATCCGCCACGGCTGGCCACATGCCTGTCGCAACAATGGCGGATAAACGGACAATCAAGCCTGCTTGCAATCATTGCTAGGACAGCGTTGGGGCTACTCCAATTTACTCCCCCCACACCACCCCATTGTTTTTTAGTATTTTATTAGGCAACTTTGGTGTTAAAAGATTAAGGTTACACTCGATTATGAGGGGAAAATGATCTGACCACAGAGCATCGTATTTTACATATACATTTGATACAGCACATACAGCAGATTGCGTCACAATGCAGTGATCCAACCATCTCCGTGATCCGTGCGCTTCACTTACAAAAGTATAAGTATCCGAGGACAGACCTAGTTTATCTACGTCGATACATGACCAGCACTGTTCAGTACAAAAGTCCATAAGTTCACTGAAAAATGATTCATATGGATGACTGTTAAAATCACCAAGCAAGAACACTGAATCTACACCGTATTCATCTATAATATGCCTATTGTGTTGCAGCTACAACATTACTTTATTTGCGAATCTTATTTTATGTTTTTGCAGATCTATCTCGCCTTGATCGGCCTCCGGAAGCTTGAGCATCAGTTGAAGGTGGATACTTGGCAGAAAACTCTTGCAGTTGCTCCATGGTGTTGAGACGCAGTTTGTTGCCTTCGGGAAGCTTTATAAAAAGGTTACCATCCTGTGGCCAACAGCGGGTGACACCATACAGTTTTCGCGCTTCAGCGAATATTTGCCTGCGAGGCCCAGTCAGGAACTCTGCTATTGAAATCTGGCATCCCTTCAGTTCCTTCTTCTTCTGCCATACTGAAGACCGGACATCAAGACTTGAAAACCTGATGAGTACAGGACGGCAACCACCATTGTCATGTGAAGGCCTACCGAGGCGATAACAGGATCTAATGCAGTCCTTGGTGATTTGTGGCAACTTCAGCTTTTCGCTTATCATCTGCATGACAACTGCTGAAAGATCTTCACCCGCTGACTCCTCTATACCACGGAATAGTAAAAACTTCCGTCTTCGGTTGTCCAACTCATCAACAACCTGAGACACAGAAGAGATCTGCTGGCGTAGGATGCTAATGGTCTCCTTCATCCAGTCTTTGAAGACAGTTAACTCACCCGCCAACTGATCTAGGCTGCGAGGACTCTTCGCTGCAACAGCCATCCGGGTTTCAAAGTCTGCCATCACATCAAAGAACTTTTTTCCATTGTGTTCACAGCAGCCAGGCGCTCCACTGTAGAAGCCTTGACATTCTTCGGCTTGCCCATAATAGATCCTCAACAGATTAACTTATTTAAGTAAGCTAAGTGTGGTGAAGTGAGGTTATGTTGTAGTGAGTGGCAAATTTGTGTTAAATCATACACCAAATACAGAAAAACATTGATTGGATGAAATACACTTGTTTGTACTTCAAATAAGATCACTTGTAAGTAGAAAACACCAGGAAAAAATATTAAATCTATTTAAATTAAGTGAGAATAGTTTATCAGAATCAGAATCAGAAATATTTATTTGTGAACATGGGTATAAATGTTAGGTACAAATAGTTGTTAGTAATATTTTATAAGAGCGCCATGATCTGCCTTACGGCATACAAATATTAATTTAATTACATTTATTTAACCCAATATGTAGGTAGGAGAGATCTGATATAATGGGTTGGGGTGTAGATAAGGGGGCATTATGGGTAGAAATCGTGCCCCCTTTGAGATACTATGACTATGTTACCTGTGTATTAGGCTCCTGAAGAAAGTAAACTTACCGAATCGTATTCTTTTTACCTATAGTACGCGACATGGCTGGAGTGCGGGCGAGTACATACATGTCAGTATGAAACGGCCCGACTCCCGGATGTCGCGAAATATACCTGGACAAGGAAATCGGTACAGTTTCAAGTCGGGATCGGTGGCCACTGTACTCCTGCACTTTCTGTTTCCTCCTTCATCTTGTTTGTTTGTTGTGAAAACTTAACTGGACTCAATTTCAAAGAACAAAATTTTCGAAACAGAAATGGTTTCTTTTTTGTATGATCAATTATTTTTTATGTTTTTAACCAGTCCTTTGCAGCCAAAAGACCTTAGACCATTTTACACGGGACTAGGCAAGCGCGCATGCATTCCCCTCTGCCGATGTTCAATATTCATCGTGGCGGCTGCTGGACGACCGAGGGGAGAGCGGGGAGCACGGAGGGGGGCGACAGGGTGGATAAAACCACCGGCGCGGTGGACGCGCTCTCTTTGCGTCTGCGACCTTGCGACATGACTACTCTTACTATTGTACTTGTGGAACGGATCAATATAAGATCAAGCTGTATCTGGACGTTTTACTTATAAATATCCTAGTAAACTGCTAGTGCAAGAACTAGGCTCAACAGCCGAAGTACATGCACAATTTGTTCATGTAAGTTTGCTTGTGTGCGCGTTTTGTGTCTGTGTTCCAGCTTTTGATTTATTGTTTTTATTTGTAGTAGATGTATATAGATATATATAAAAAACACGGAAAAAATCAATTCAAGACATATTTCGGGCCCTAATGGGCCCGGCGTCAGTTGAAAAATATTTTTATTTTTATTTATTTTACTTTATTAGGAACAACATACAGCAGATTTTGTAGATATAAAATATCACATTTGAACAATAAATACGGCCAATAACAGTTGTTCGCCGTTAGACTTAGAATTGATATTCTATTGAATAGAATTGGAAAACAAATGGTGCAAAAAAAACTAAAACTATACAAAAAAGAAAAACAATAATGATATAGCGAATTCGATTAAAAATGTAAGGTGAGTGTGTGAGTGATGATGACTGATGACTTGAGTGAGAAGGGTGTGTATTGTGAGTGAATGTGTGTGTCGGGATTAATGTATATGTACATAATATATATGGGAGAGTAGGGAAGAGGTAAGGATGTTTCTTTTATTGAATTTGTGAATTGTTATTATGGTATGGAATTTAATATTTTTATTATTTCCGATTTAAAAACGCTTTTGGATGAGTTAAAAGGGTCAGTAGTTTCAAATGTTTTGTTGTACTGGCGTACAAGACGTAACACCGTCCGGCGGGTTGGTGAGCGCGGTGCTGAAACCCTTGCACAGTGACGCCGCTGCCCGTCACCAGTTTGATTTATATAAGGCTCGGCAATTGGGGATGGATATACCGCCATCCATCGGTCCCAGGCATGGTGGGCCGCCTGGTTTTTTTGCCTGAGAGCTGTCCTCTTACTCTCCCCCGAATAACTTTTATTTTTTTTTATTTTTGTTATTTATTTAACCAAAATATCATAGGTAGTTACAAATAATAATCTTCGCCAAACTACTGAGTAGTTTGTTGGCGACCACGCTCTTCCAATTTCACTATTCTACCTTAATATAATACATATTTTCTCTAAAACCTACCACAATATCTTACATTTTATATCTCTTATCTATCTATTACTCTAACATGCATCGCTTAAGTTTTTCTTTTAGAAGTGGCAAACATTTCACCTTTTTTTGAATCCAACAGCATCGCGTACTTATTACATATTTTTGGGATTGAGTATTTTCTAGTTCTTTGGCCGTAGTAATTATTAACTCCTCTCTGTATCAACTTTTCTTGCTTTTTCGATCTAGTACAGTATTTATAACAGATTTTGTCTTTGAACTCTTCACTATAGTATGTTTCTAATGCTAATAAATAATTCACTTTCTTATCCACTGGTAAGATTTTACATATCGTAAAAAGTTTGTTGTAATCATCTTTGTTTTCTTTTTTTATCTTTTTACAGACAAGGTTCTTAATAAATCTAATTTGAATTTTTTTAATCTCCTGTATATACGTTTTAAAAGTTAATCCATAGGAACTCAGTCCGTAGCTAAGTATTGAGTCAGCTAATGCGTAATACACCATGTATAAAGTCTTTTTATTTAACACTTTCTGAAGGTGGTAAAACTTGCCCATCACTGATCGCAACCTATTACAAACACTATTGACGTGTAATTTCCAATTAAATGTGCTATCTATAATAACACCTAAATACCTAATATGCTCAACGTATTCTAAACTTTGACATGTACAGTTATCCTTATTGTTATGTAAGCAACCATAGTTGTGTCCTACAATATTTATATTTTTATTATCTATTTGTTTAGCTACTCTGTTGTAGGGTGAATATATACGCATACATTTAGTTTTACTGCTGTTTAAAATTATACCATTGTCATGGGCCCATTTTGTTATATTTTCGAAATCCTTCTGTAACAATGCCATTATTTTTTGCACATCTTTGTCAGCTATAAGCAAGCAGGTGTCGTCTGCGTACATAAACACCCTACAATGTTGTACCACGTTAGCCATGCTGTTGACATGCATAATGTAGCCTACTGGCCCATATACTGAACCAGTAGGTACTCCTAACGTAACTTCGGCGCTCTCTCCTGTCACCCCCGCCACAGACGTGCACAAAGATCTGTTACTCAGGTAACTTTGAAAGAACCTGTTGATAGGACCACGTATACCGCATTCTTCCATTGCCTTTAGCAACTGACTATGTTCTAATGTATCAAACGCTTTTTTAAAATCAATAAAGAGGGCTAATACCTGCTTTCCTTCGTTCAATTGGCTATTAACAAAATCAGTAAACTGCGTTAATGCGGTATTCGTGCTCCTTTCTTTTCTAAACCCATGATGTACATTTTTTATTACTCCAAATCTCTCTAAAAAGTCACTAATTTGAGGCACGATCACTTTTTCCACTATCTTATTAATTACTGACAAAATTGCCACGGGCCTATAATTTGTATAATCAAGATGATCACCCTGTTTGTATATAGGTCTAATTATAGCATTTTTTAACTCATTAGGGTATATACCTCTTGTTACACACATGTTTATAAAATATGCAAGGACTTCACTTATTGGTTCTTTGATATATTTTAAATCTTGCACTCTAATGTTGTAACTTCCTAGTGCTTTTCTATTTTCTAAATTATCTATAATTTTGCTTATTTTACTGGGTGTCACTTTGAGAAATCTAAGCGATACATTACTTTCATTTATATGGGAACTTCTATCCAGTAGCTTACAACTACAATTGTGCTTAATTTTTTCTATCTCTTGTGTAAAAGTTTTTGCGAATTTAGTACAAATATTGTACATACTATCTGTTTTACCTAAATATTTATTTACTGTGCAGTCTATAGTAGCTTTCTTTCTGCCTGTCCATTCATTCATCAAGTGCCATACTTTTCTAAGATCACCTTTACAATTGCTTATTTGGCATTGCCTGTATTTGTTCTTAGCATTAGCAATTTCTTTATTAACCTTATTTCTATACCTAGAATATTCCAGCCTTTTATTCATATTATTAGGGTCCATTTTCCAAATTCTAAACATTTCTGTTCTCCTGTCCATCATACTTATTAGTCTACTATTTACCCAAGGCTGTGTTTCTCGTTTTTTTTTCGGCTTTTTATCAATAATACATTCCGAATATAAACTACAAAAAATAAAGCACAACTTATCATACAATAATACAGGGCAGTCTACTTGTAATAAGTCTTTCCATCTAATGTCATCTAACTTTTTCTTGACAAATTTGTTATCTAACACCCGTGGAATGAAATTTCCTTGCGCTCGTTTACGCGGTTCACATTCAAATTTCACGCCGACGAGGCGGTGGTCAGATAGGTTGCATTTAAACGTGTGAGCGCTTACGCAGCGCACACCGCGAATGGCGCGCACCCACACATGATCGATGCACGACTCCTGCACTCGCCCTTGCACTATCGCTTCCCGCGTTATCGCCGTCTCTGATATGACGCACTCGAGGCCGCGGCCACACAGGGTGTTTTTGTAGCAAGTTATTGAAGAGTTATTTTTCCCATCCTTAATATCAATATTGCAGTCTCCTATAACTATTAAGTTTTCCTTTTTCGGTATACGTTCAATTAGTTGTTCAAGCTGTTTGCTGAAATCTATTTGATTTTTGTGCGGAGGTCTATAAAGCGATATTATATATATACTACTATCTTCAACACAAATCTTTCCTCTAACAAATTCTGCAGCTGATGCTTCGACTTCCAAAGTTTCATAATATAATTCTTTCTTCACGTAAATAATTACACCTCCTCCCCTCTGGCTTTCTCTTGGATATGCATATGTATTGTAACCTTCTATTGTGTAAATGTCTACTTCTTCTTGCTTAATATTAACTTCCGATAATATCAATATATCTACCTTTTGATCACATGCCTTCAACATTACTAATACTTGATTAAAGTATTTTCTTAACGATCGTATATTTAGTTGGACTATATTAATCTCCACATTATTACTGTTTTTTTCACTTATATAATTACTCCACTTTATCATTTCAAAAAACTCTGTAAATGGGCAATCTGACCCTTCCTCTACACTATCGAATTTTATATATCAAAATAAATCACGTAGTGTGTCCCCCTATCGCATTGTTCTTAGTGACTTTTTTCTTTAGCGATTTCTAATAGATGTTGAATGTCTTTTTCGCATCTCACGGAGTAAATCTTTTTTTCAAAATCGTTTTTTTTAACTAGTATGCTTGAGTTCTGAATCCATTTATACATATACGATGATTTCAATTCATTTTTTGTCATCCAGAACAATTGTCGCAGGTACTTACACAAATCTTCATTTATGTATACTCTTGATTCACTGCTATCTCCATAGACATCTCCATTCGTTACATTTTGTTTTTTTTTAGACATCCACTGATCTTTTGCTGCTTTTGAGCGTAGTGTAATTATCACAGGCTGCGGTATTGTTTTGTTGTTCTTTTGTTTTTCGACTCCTACCCTCTTCGCTTCCTCAATGTCGTCCGGATTAAGCTGTATCTTTCTTGCTAAGCTATTTATCACTTTTTTAATATCTTCTGTACCTCTCTTCTCTAGTCCTATTATTTCAATATTATTCCTTTTTTCATGTTGTTCTAGTTCAATGACTCTTTCCTCCAAGGCCATGTTGCACTTTTCCAAGTGAACGTTTTTTTGCTCTAAATTTTTTATTTTGTTTTCAGCTTCTTTTTTGAATTCGTGCATTTGTTGATATTGTTCTGCATAAAATTCAATCGTTGTCTTCATTTCTTCAAAGTTTTTTTCTAATTTATACACAATGTTTAGTTTTTGGTTTACTTGGGCCAGTAGGTCCTCCATGGTAGTTGTTCCTGGTTCCACACTGACGGTTGTCTTTGAACAGGACACAGGAACCGGAGAACCTGTGTTTCTGTTGCATTCCTCACAGCACTCGTTCTGTTGGAAACTCTTCAAGTTTTTCACACATCTACCATGAAAGACACCTTTAAATGTGCCTTTACACTTAACCACATCAGTCTCTTTCACTGCCAAAAATTGTTTACATTTTTTACACTGCACCATTTTGCGCGGTAGGTATATTTCTCGTGTCACAGATCACAATTACACACGTCCGTACTCGAGCGCGTAAGCGACGAACTGGAGACTTCGGGAGGATTTCCGAGTAAGATGATGGTACCTCCACAGTCGAGCCCGGCATTAGCTCTACCACCTGGTATGGTGTGTTGGTATGGGTAAGACATTATTTTGTATTTTTGAAGTGTGTCTGTGTTGGTTTAATCTGATATGGAGTGCGTGTTTTGTTTCCCCTGCGTATAATGCCGGACAGTTACAGTAACACTGACAACGCACTCACCACCTACCATGACAAAATTCATAACGGCCTACTCAAAAGAAACTACCCGGAACAATTCATACAAAAACATTTATACACCAGACCGTGATACCACAGAAATACTCCACATACCACTAACCCAACAAACGAAACCCGTCAAAAACCAAGTCGGTGATCGCTACAAACACCAAAACAAAACCTGTTGATCACGGATACATCTTGGATTATGTGCTTTTGATCCGTCATTATGAAGTCTATCTCCTTTTTAGTCTTACCATCAGGGCTTCGCCAGGTCCACTTCCTTTGAGGCTTCTTTTTGAAAAATGAATTCATCAAATAGGGCCCCTGGCTTTCAAGGAAGCTAACGAGCATCTGGCCCCGAGGGTTTCTGCAGCCATAACCGTGTGGTCCGATTACCGATTCACCACACTCTTGTACTCCCACTTTGGCGTTGAAGTCCCCCATAACAACGGTAAAATGTGTCTTGGTGGTGTTTTGTCTGGCCTTTGATATGTCATCATTGACGGCCTCGACTACATCATTGGAGTCGCTCGACGTGGGGGCATACACTTGAATGACTTTAAGAGAATACCTCCTGTTAAGTCTAAGAACAAGATATGCCACCCGAGTAGAGACACTACCGATTTCTAACACGTTGCTAATGAGGTCTTTGTTGATCAGCATGCCAACTCCACCGACAGACAATTGATCGCCCTCTCGATAGAAGAGCAGGTGTCCTGACTCTAGGGTTATGGTATCCTCACCTACTCGTCGGACTTCCGATAGCCCCAGAATATGCCAGTTGATTCTACCTAACTCTGACTCAAGCTCAGCGAGGTGTCTGTCTTTCCGTAACGTCCGTGTATTATACGTCGCCAAAAAAAGTCGTCGGTGTTGGTGGCCATTCAACCGGAGACTCTTAGCACCCCCTGCCCCACCGTTACCGCGACCGCCACCGTAATCGGGAATAGTGGGGCTGCCGGGGACTGGGGGCCGTTTATTTTTTGTGTACATCATAATTGGGAAGAGATGCCCATACTCACACACGCTGGGCAGGCGGGTTGGTGATCGCGGTGCCAGAACCTCTCGCACTAGTGACGCCGCTGCCCGTCACTAGTCTGTTTATTTAAGGTCTGGCAATTCGGGATGGATATACCGCCATCACACGATCCCAGGCTTGGTGGGCTACCTGGATTTGTGCCTGTCTGCGAGCTGTCCTCTTACTCTCCCCCGAATAACTTCAGGGGCGATTTGCGAGTAAGATGGTGGTACCTCCACAGTCGAGCCCGGCATCAGCTCTACCACCTTAAATTAATAAAAGCGTTAAGCTTAATTAAAAAGAGAGTGCAGGTCACTGCAGGTGGTATAGACTTTGCATTTGCTTTGATTATTTTTGTACCTAAACGAATTTCTGTGTAGTTTGTTAAGAAATAAAACAATCCAAATGAAAAAATAGAAACTTTAATTTATTAAATTTACGAATCACGTTGTTGTTGGTAATAGAATTCCAAAAAAGTTAAGGCATTCAGGCTGTCGTCATTCAAAGAGCTTCTTACACGATTGCAGATATATGTAACCGCTGAAAAAAGCTCGTTCAATAACAGCCATTTCTACTCGGACTAGATTTTCCAAGTCCATATTCAAATTCATGGTATTTCTTTTAGAATTTATAAGCCTTCTTTTAATGGCGTCTTGTAATTTTTCTTTTATAGTTTTTTCTTCGTGAACGTCAGTGTTAATTTCGTTCTCTTCAACACGATAACTTTCCTCCTGTTCCACTGTCAATGACTTATTCAATCTTTTGAATAATTTTACAATCTGCGTAAGCATTTCGTCGCCTTCCGGTTTCACAAATGTCTGCATATCAAAGTTGTCTTTGTGATAATATTGTGGATCGTATAGATACGATAATACAGACGCTAGAAGTAAACGCCTTTCCTTAATTCGCTTTCTAAGGCTTTGTGCCAGATTGTTGCTGATTTCGAGGTTTTGGTCATCCAAAGATTTTAACATGAATTTTAGAGCCGTATCAGCTGCCATCAAATTCGCGTCTCTCTGACAGAGTGACTCCACAGTTATCTTAACCACTTGAAGACTTCCGTGCAAGTTTTTTATTGCTTCTTCGGTCACCGGCAATTCTACATCCAAGTCCAGAAATCCTCTTACGATGGCAGACTTTAACTTCAAAAACCTTCCAATCATATCATTTAAACTCGACCACCTTGATTTACAATCAATAATTAAATTCATTTCTGTGCCAAATTCTGCTTTTACGTAGACTTGGATCATTTCTCAGGGTTGATTTTCTCATAGACCTGACCAGTTTCTTGACTTTTTCTATCATTTTGTTAAAATTTAATCCTCTTTCATTTTCTGGTTCGTTTGTTATCATTGTGACTTCAAAACCACTTTTGAGATCTTCATTGTTTTTGTTTTCATCCTCTTCTACATCAGCAGTGAGACTTAAATCAACGTCCACATTCGTCACTTCTCTGCCTGCCTTCTCTCTCTTCTTTGGAAATGGTTTACTTTTTAATTTACTAAATTTCGTTCCTTATCAATCATAGGGTGCGGTTATGACAACAAAGAGAATATAATCTATTTCAACGATCGTTGTAATATCGTTCACGAGTAAACCACAACACATTCAACCTATCCCCATTTATTACTTAGCATTGTTGTTCATTGTAGCCTGATACTCCATTTTTCCCAACGATTTTTAATAAAACTCGTGACCGAATGGTGTTATATTATTTTTTAAGTCTAATAACCACACTCATAGAACACTGATCTGAAAATGATAATAAAATAACTTGATATAAATTCAAAAAATACAAAATAAATAGCATAATAAAGAAAATATATTTTAAAAATAACATGAAACCCACTCTAGGAAACATAAATATATAATAGTAATAATTATTACTATATGCTTATAAAAACTCAAACAAATGAAAAAATTTATCACTGTAAACTGAAAATATTAATTATAAATTCTATAAAATATATGTTATTACTTTATATAATTTCGTTACTTTACTAACCAACTATTAAAATAAAACGTAAACTAAAAACAAACAAAACCAACACACAATAAAAGAACATTATTATGTGTTTGATGCAATTTTTGACCAGTAACTCCATCTATAAACTGATACATTTTACAAATGATTATTATTTCATGCATAAATTATATTTACCGAATTATAAGTAATTCAAATGTTACTAACCTTTTAAACTTAAAATAATTAACTAAATAACAATATTCATACTATTATTCAAACTGAAACAAAAATTTCATTCAACAATATCTGGACTCATACCAAAATCAAATATATTATTAAAATAATAGTATGTATAAATATCAATAAGCATGAAAAAAATCTCAATAAAAAAAACATATCATAAAACAAATAAACTATATCAGTTTTATATTAAAATTGGAGCCAATATAAATGGAAGCGCACATTTTCTACTCTTGATTTTAACAACAATGAAAAATGAATGCAAAATTTGCTATAAAATGAAAACTAGTCACGATATTCAAAAAAAGTTTTTTTTTTTAAAAAGGTAATTTAATAAGCTTTCATCAAACACAAAATTTATTCAAAATGATTGCCACCATTTTTCACACAAGCCTTCAATCTTCGCGGCCAATCATCAATAGCAGCACGGACCATATTCATGTCGATATCGGCCACTGCTTTAATCCATGATGACTTTAGGCTGCTCAAAGGGTTTTAGAACAGACCTTCTCCTCCAATTCCTGCCAAATTTTGTAATCCAGTGGATTGAGGTCAGGGCTAGATGAGGGCCAATCTTGGTGCCTTATTAGCTCGATATTCTGGCGTTCGAACCACTCCTGAGTTGTTTTGGCCTTATGAGCAGGTGCGGAGTCCTGTTGAAACACAAATGGCCGTCCTCCAAAGAGTGTCTGGGGCAGATCATTTACTATGCGATCTAAAACCGTGTCTTGGTACACTTTTGCACTGGTTTTGACACCTTTTTCACAAAAATGCACTTCATTAGGGCCATAGTAGGACACTCCCAACCAAATTATGACTGATGATGGATGATGGCCGTGCTGCACTTTAGGAATGGCATTTCCAGCGGCCGCAGAGCTGGTAGCGTACACCCTGTCATTTCGTTTGTTGTACTTCTCTTCGATATTAAAAATTTTCTCGTTTGTAAACAGAATATCGCGGTGTCTGTTTCTTGCGTACCGCTTTAGCAAAATTTTGCATTTTTTGGCTCTCATAGCTATCAGACGCGCGTTCAGAAGATGTCCACCCTTTTTTCGGTAAGCTCGTAGTCCCAGGTCTTCATTGAGTACTTTTTTTACGGTACTTCTGGTTAATCCCATCTCCAAAGCCATCGCAACATGCGACATGCTGCAACAAGCTGCTGATTGCTCCAAAAGGCTAGGTTTCGTTCTTCGTAACGCTAAGGATTTCAAAAATCTAAAAGCAATAGAACTTCTCTTTACAGCTCTTGTGAGAAGTAAGATTGAAACTGGAGCCATCGTCTGGAGCCCTCATGAATCAACATACGTGCTATTGCTCGAAAAAGTGCAGAAAGCGTTCCTTCGTTTTCTGTACAAAAAGAAATTTGGGTACTACCCTTTTATGTATCCGACAAAATACCTCCTTGGTATGCTGGGGTTCAACTCGTTGGAAGTTCGACGAGACTGTGAGCAGCTTGTTGCAGCATGTCGCATGTTGCGTGGTGAATCAGACTGCCCACAGCTCACCAATCAAGTATGTCGACTGTTTGTGCCTGACAAATACCTCCGAACTCGTAAGCACGTTCTATTGTCGGTTCCGGCGTCGCATACTGTTGCTCGTAGCGTGTCTCCACTCGTCCGGGCCCGGTCATCACTCAACACACTGTTGTCTTCGGTACCAGAGTGTGATTTGTTTGCTGATAGATTGATGACTGTGAGTGAGAAATGTCTGGCGTTCTGTGAGCGTGATGAATGAAAGGAACGTCCCTATTTATAATTAATTGTATATCTTACTTTATCTTTTTAATTGTTAATTGTACATATTGAATTTATATTTTATTTTAATCAATAATTAATGTTAATATATAATTGTATAACGCATTGGTGTAAGCTGTAATGTTACACTTTTTAAATAAATAAATAATAATAATAATAATAATCAGTTTCTGCTTGCGGACGGGATTTCTTGCAATACGCGCTTTGATTGCTTTGATGACCCCTGGAGTTCTAACGGAACGAGGTCTGCCAGTTCTTTTCTCGTCATCGACACTAGAGGTTTCATTGTACCTCCTGATGGTACGGTACACGAACCTCTTCGTGATTTTTAATTTTTGAAGCAAGTTGAATATCGTCTTCGGTGGATGGCCGCAACGATGCAATGCAATTACTGCTACTCGGTCCTCTTTGCGAGTCCACTCCATCGTAAAAAATGAACGAATGTCATTGTGATTTGGCAGACTATTAATCAAAAAATATCTGAAAATCGAACACCATTTCATTTTTTTTCTAGGTGTTCTATTTTTAAAATAAATGGCCAGTGACAGTATTTAAGAACCGACTAGGTAATGGTACCTGTAGATGGAGCACAAACAACAGCTATATTTTGTCCTTTCTACCACCTTCAAATTATCGTAAGATAGAAAGAGACATACATACATAATATGTTCGGTCGAAATTGAGTGAATGTCTCCATTTTGACTATACAATGCTAGCAAAAGTTATAGCGTACAATAGTGCTGCAGATTTTTGTCGATAACTAGTTATCGATAACATAGATTTAAAAAATAATATGAATATGATGGTACACAAAAATATATGGCTACATATATGGCGTTTCCGTGTACTGCTCGGTTTTTCAATGAAAATAAAAGGTAGATGCGTACTGGTACTTGCTGCATTGCTAATCAGCTTAGTAAAATTTTATGCAACTTCGCACACTTATTTCAGTAAAATGTTTCAAATGAATACGTATTTAAAGTTCAGAGGAAATATTTCGATTCCATCCGTAAGGAGTAGAACGGGAGTAGGTTTTTTTACGAGCAAATGAAATAAAAGACTTAATAATCTTGAGTTTTATTTTTAGAGACGACATCTATTACAAAACAGTGATAATTTAATTAATCTGTTGAATGACATATAGTGAAAGAAGAATGAAGACTAAAAATGAAAGTAATTTAATCTTAAAGACCAATAGGTACCAAAGAATAACACTTTAAAGACCTTTAAATAAAACAAGTTTTTTAAACACTTTCTGACGTTCTCTCTTTCTGGTACTGAAGTTTTTGTACACTCATGATGTATACACATTTTTAAGTACAAATCCTTAATTGCTTTAGTAAATAAACGTATGTGTATGATTGAATAACACGCAATTGTCGTAACAGTGGGTAATAAACATAAAATATACCACGCTATGTAATATTTTCCGGGTAATTCCTGAAAATAAACGGTTTTTGGTTAGTTCATCACAAGATTTATGGTAACTTTGATGATCAATTTTCGTATTTCTATGAGACTGAACCCTATAATGATAAAATTAAATACAGTGTTCATTGTTCTCAAAAGATTATCAGTGTTATTTAAGCATAATTTCTATACAAGTCACTTAGAGATTTTGCACTTACAGGCTTGCACGACGATGGTAAATTTGCAAATATTGTTGGCTGGCTCTGCATAAGACTGTATAATTTTACGCCCATACTCCTTGCGAAAGCAAGAATCTTCGGAGTGCATCGAGCACATTCTTGCTTGTTGCTTGGGTCTCCAATTGTCGCCTTTTCTTCTATTTTTAATCCACGTTTCTTTTACGTTGATGTCGGTGGGAACTCTGTTTAAAATTGCGACAAATTACTTCCAGCCTGTAGTTAATGCTTGTTTGTAAACAAAACTTTCAAAACATTACAAAAAAAATTATCGATATACTTAGTGAGATAAGACGACAACACTATTGATGAGAGTTCGAGGAAGGTGGCAATTAGGTTCGTCTTAAATGAAGGGCGAGACTTCAACGTACAACTGAGTTTAATTTGGGTTCCAAGGTGATAACAAATAACATATGTATAAATTATAAAAAACACATCGAGGCATTCGGTCGCCTGTCAAGATCGGAATAATAGTTCACCCCGCTCGCCGCCAGTCGCCGCCGCGAGCCTGCTTGTGTGTGTGTCCATCAGCGACACACACATTTATGTATGTGCGTTAACATATTGCCGCCCTTGGAACGTTCTGTTCCAACCCTTGAAGTGGACAGAGCCTGTTGAAAGCCCGCCTGAGGGTTCCCGACGAAGTTTTGACGTCTGCAACGCGGTTGATGCCGTCTGTACCCGGATACACTGAAGTGACTCGTCCAAGTAGCCATCTGTTGGGTGGTAGCCGGTCATCTTTAATAAGAACCAGGTCTCCTGGATGTGGTTGTCCTCTGTCCTTAAGCCACTTGTTTCGCTTTTGTAATTCCGAAATATACTCTTTGTAGTATCGATTCCAGAAGTGTGTCTTCAAGGCTTGAACCCGCTGATATCGTTTGAGCGTGTTTATGTTAATCTCATCCACCTGGGGAGCTGGTAACATAGTGGGTAGTCGTCCAATCAAAAAGTGAGATGGAGTTAAAGGGACTAAATCGGATGGATCAGTTGATAGGGGGGTTAAAGGTCTGGAGTTTAAGATACTCTCAATTTGCACAAGAACAGTGTTCATCTCTTCGTAATCTAAATGGGCTAAAGATAAGACTCGCTTCAAATGGTGTTTTATAGACTTAACTGAGCCTTCACTTAAACCATTGAAGTGGGGGGTAAATGCGGGATAGAAATTAAACTTGATTTCCTTTTCAGCTGAATTGGAGCTGATATCATTGGAATTATTCTTTAGAAATTTCGCTAATTCATTTGATGCCCCAACAAAGTTGGTTCCATTATCTGAAAATATATTTTCTGGTCTGCCACGACGGGCAATGAATCTGTTTAATGCAGCAATGTACGCTTGAGTGGTTAGTTCAGTGACAAGCTCTATATGCACTGCACGAACAGCCATACACACGAACACACAGATGTATGCTTTCATTAGTCTGGATCCTCTACCCTTACGATCCGCTATCAGGACTGGCCCGGCGTAATCAACTGCCACGTTTGTGAACGGGTACCCTACGTGTAATCTCTGCTGAGGCAGGTTACCCATAACTGGTTGGAAAGTCTTCCCTGAAAATCTACAGCATTTAATGCAGTTATGAGTCACCCTTCTCACAAGATTTCTTCCGTCAATGATCCAAAATTTGTGACGCAATGTAGCCAACAGTGACTGAGGTCCAGGATGCAAAAGTGTGTTGTGATAGTATTGCACAAGTATTTTTGTAATGTGATGTACTCCATGTAATAAAATTGGATATTTGGTATTAAAGTCGAAGTTGGAGTTCGATAGCCTGCCTCCAACTCGCATTAAACCTGTGTCGTCAACAAAGGGGTTCAGATTTAGTAGCTTATCCTTTGCTGGTAGTAGTTGTTTTTTAGTTAAAGTTTTATATTGTGCTGTAAATAATTCAATTTGTACAAGTTTACAGAGTGTTTTAGTTGCTGAATCAAATTCCGATGTCTTTAAAGATCCAATTATTTTATTATTTGGGTTTCGTGTATTATGTATGAATCTTTTAATGTAAATCAAAATACGAAGCAGTTTACCAAAATTAGAAAAGGTATTTATAAAATTAACTTCACTTAACGAGTGGTTACGACATTGGAGTTTGATTTCAGGCTAATTTTCAATTTTTGTCTCTTGAGGTTGATTAGGCCATTGTATATCTGTGTGATGAAGGAAATGTGGTCCTGCCCACCACAAAAATGAGTTCCTGAGTTGACTTACGGAGAGCCCACGGGATCCGATGTCAGCAGGATTCATTTCTGTTGGAACATAATGCCAGGTAGTCAAATCTGAGTTTTTTGTTATTTCATTTATTCTATTGTAAACAAACTGTTTCAAGTTTTGTTTTGTACAGGTTTTAATCCAACCAAGTACTATTGTGGAATCGCACCAGTAAAACCTTGAGTGGAATTCGATTCGCATTGAATCTAAAACTTTTTTAGCGAGCTGTGTAGCAAGTAAAGCTCCACATAATTCCAGCCTAGGTATTGTCAGTTTTTGTTTTAGTGGTGCAACTCTACTTTTTGCCAATAACAGACGTACTGTCACATTGCCATTGCTTGAGATTGATCGTACGTATACACAAGCTGAGTATGCTTTAATTGAAGCATCGCTAAAGGCGTGTAGTTCAACTCTAATAAATGAGTCACATAAGACACGTCGTGGAATTTGTATAGTGGATAACTCAGGTATGTATTTTATAAAGTTATTCCATTGTGCTTCAACATCTGGGGGTAGTTTACCATCCCATGAAATATTTTTCGCCCAAAGCGTCTGTAGGATTAATTTTGCTTGTAGCATGCATGGGTTTATTAGGCCCAGTGGATCAAACACCTGTGCCACTGTGGACAGTATTGAGCGTTTGTTTAAATTGTGCCTTTCTGTGAAAATATCTTGTGATGAAAACAACAATGTGTCTTTTTGGCAAGCCCAGAGCAAACCTAGTGTTTTTGAGTACTCGTCCCTACCTAAATTGAGTAAATCATCACTACTGTTTTCATCTACGATTTTATTTAGAATTGGAGGCATATTTGAGCGCCATTTACGCAAATGGAAATGAGCACCTTCTAGCTCTCCTATGACTCCCTTGCATGTTTGTATTAGTGTTTGTTCGTGGTCACTTCCGGTAATTAAGTCATCCACATAAAAGTCGTGTAAGATTGTTTCACTTACATTTTTATCTGAACAGGTTTGGCCTAGTTCGTATATGCACCGAGTAGCCAAGTATGGCGCCGAAGCAGTTCCATAAGTGACCGTGTTCAATTTATATTGTTTGAGTTCTTGTTCCGAATCTGACCGCCAAAATATTTGTTGCAAATTTCGTTGTTTCTCATTTACAAGTATTTGTCTGAACATTTTCTCTATATCGGAAGTGACAACAAATTTGTGCTGACGAAATCGCAAAAGTATACTAATTAATTCGTCTTGTACATTAGGGCCCTTGTATTGTATAAAATTTAAAGATTTACCGGTATTTGTGACAGCCGAGGCATCGAACACACAGCGTAATTTGGTTGTAAGGCTATCCTCACGTAGGACGCCATGGTGTGGAAGAAAATATGAAATTTCGGTATCGTGTGTTTCTGTATTTTCAGACATGTGATCTAGCGCTATATATTCTTCCATAAACTGTGTGTATTTTTGTTTAAATATTGGATTGCGTTTGAATTTTCTTTCAAGTGATTGGAATCTGACTAATGCTTGTTCTTTAGAATCACCTAAACATTCAGGTGACTCCTTGAATGGTATCGTTACCACGAACCTACCATCTGATTGACGAACGGTAGTTTCTGTGAATATAGCTTCACAATCAGTGTCACCTTTAGTGTGGGTCTGCTGAGAAGTGGAGACTGATTCTAACTCAAAGAATTTATTAAGTTTTTCTTCGAGATCAATATTGTTTAGTAAATGGCAGTGGACTGTAGTATAGGTATTTTTTGTTTTGTTTGTATTTGTCTGTATAGATCCAGAGACTAACCATCCAAGTGTTGTTTCAACTAGAGTAGGTTTATTGTTGCCTAGGGTTATTCTATTATTTAGTAAAACCTCCCAAAATAGATCTGCGCCTAACAACATCTGTATCTCTGACGGCTCATAGAATGTTGGGTCTGCCAGAGTAATGTTGTGAGGAATGTTGAAAGACTCACAGTTAATTTTGGTCGTAGGTATGAATTGAGTGATTTGTGGTACAACAAAACAATTGACATCTGCTGTGAATCCACTATTTGTGTGTGATGATATTGAAACGTCACATCTTTTTGTAATATTAGATGATTGTTGGTTCAATCCTTGAACGCATATAGAAGTAGAATAGCTTGGTAGTTGTAATTCCCGTTGTGTACTTTCCTTTAAAAAGCTCGAGGTGCTGCCATTGTCGAGCAGCGCACGAATCTTGTGAAGACGGCCGTAACGATCTTGGATATTGATAATAGCTGTAGATAGTAAGACTTGACTTGAATGTGTGGAAGATAGTGTAATATTGTTGTTTGATTTTGTGTTTGAACATGACGTGTTAGATTGTGATTCGTTCATTTTTTGATTTTCAAAAGATGGTAACACTACGCAGTCACGTGATGTACTTGCTTTATGCTCCGGTTTCGATTTATGTTCGATGTGTAACATACTATTGTGTCTTTGGGCACACAATTTGCAGGGACCCATTCTGCAACGTTTTTCGTCGTGACCTGCACGCAAACAATTTGTGCATAAGTTCAATTGTTTTATTTTTTGTATTCTAGTTTCGATTGGTAGGGCCTTAAATTGATGGCATTGGTATATAGAATGAATGTGTTTGCATACAGGACACGTGTATTGTTTTGGCGTGGTCTGATTGGCTATGAATGCCTTAGAATGCCTTTGTGTATCGTTGTGTCTTCGTACAAAACTTGATTGTGATTCCTCCATAGTTTCTAGCAAGTCTGCACGGTTCTTTAGAAATGAACTGAAATCGTCTAAGTTAGGTATATTTTTGAAAAGATTCCGTTGTGTTTCCCACTCACGGAATGTAATTGCATCCAACTTGGTAGAAACCATATGTATTATGAGAATATCCCAGTGTTCTGTAGGTAGATTTAATGTTTTTAGTGCTCTTAGATTTTTGTTAATGGCATCGATTGTGTTACGTAATGCCGTTGATGATTCCTTTGTGATAGCATCAATGCTAAATAACGCTTGTATGTGATTGTTAATTAAAATTCTATTGTTGTTGTATCGTTCGCACAACAGTTGCCATGCAACTTCGTAGTTATTGGCTGAAAACTCTAATGACTGTATAATTAACGATGCGCTACCCTTAAGTGAAGCACGCAAGTAATGGAATTTATGTATATTAGAAATACTTGTGTTGGTGTGAATTAGAGACTTATAAGTATCGTGATATTCGAGCCAGTCCTGGTAACGCCCGGAAAATGTAGGTACTTGAATCGTAGGTAATTTAACGCTAGGCCCACCTGTGCCCATGTGCATCGCAGTACCAGAACCCGTCACTGAAGCACCATCATGCTCCGTAGAAGCAGGACCAGCGTTGACAGCACTGGAATCCAAAAACTCTTGTGCCACAGCAATAGCAACAAAGAATACGGACTCGAAGTTTTCACGCTCTTTGTGCTCATCATCTGGAATTTCACATAATTGTTCTATTTGAGTTTGGATGGTATCAAATTCAGTATATCAGTCTTGTATTTTGCAAAATCGGGCATTCAATTCATTTAGTTTCAAAGTATTTAGCGCTTTATCAGTCGTAAGTGAATTTAGAAATGTTTTAAATATTGTAAGTTTACTTTTGACTGAAGCTCTGGAGCGCTTTAGTGTTGGTAAATCCATACTGAACAATCAACTATAAATGATGTATATAAAATGTGTGTAATATGAGCTGAAATATAGATAATTTAAAAATAAGTTATTGGAAAGATACTTCAATTTTAATGTGAAGCTGGAGGTTTAGCAACAATCGTACAATCTAGCACTACATCGCTAAATGGTGGTCCAGCAAAATGATCAGCTGAACTTTGACCTAAGGCTGTGCAATGCAACACGCAGCCTACACCGTTTTTTCGGTAAATGGCTGGAATGATGTACACAGAGGAATGTATTATAGTTAGTTATCTTAAATGCGCATGTAGCAAATAAACAAATGCGTAATATCGGACAAGAATTTGTTTGGAGGTAGTTATAAATGTTTGAAAGGTTGAAATAACGGGATTATACCGTTGTTATCGTGAAAATAACTAATTGTAAACACTGCTCTAAATTTGCACTACTCTTAGATAAGGAATATTGTTTTTTTTTTTTAGGTTTGTTAAAATAGGGATAGGTGTATAGGTACAATACTAAATTGTTATATTGATTGGAACGAACTTACGTCACAAATGTATGTACACTAGACCCTTTTCTTGGTTTAATCGTTGTTGTTGAAGAGGAATCTGTAACATTAGCTAGATTGTGAAGATCCTGTGGTCTTGATTGTTGATATTTCTCGATGTTTCGTCTACCGCGAACCAAAGGCGTCCTCCGTTCGACCTCACCGCTACGTTCTTTGTTCTCGCTGTACCGCGATGATTCTCCAAAGTCGTATCCGGCTCGAAATTATGATGAGAGTTCGAGGAAGGTGGCAATTAGGTTCGTCTTAAATGAAGGGCGAGACTTCAACGTACAACTGAGTTTAATTTGGGTTCCAAGGTGATAACAAATAACATATGTATAAATTATAAAAAACACATCGAGGCATTCGGTCGCCTGTCAAGATCAGAATAATAGTTCACCCCGCTCGCCGCCAGTCGCCGCCGCGAGCCTGCTTGTGTGTGTGTCCATCAGCGACACACACATTTATGTATGTGCGTTAACAACTATATTGTAAGTCAAATTGGATTGGATTTTATTTTTATAGATTTAGGCTATGAACGTCCGCCTTTCTAAAGATAAATCTACAATAAACTGGGTGTGCACGTACAATGATTAACTTTTTGTAAATATAAGGATCTGTAATTACAAAATTTGGTCACGAAAACAAAAAAACAATGAGTACGACTTACCGGTGGAATGATATGTTCCCATTTTCTGTTTCAAAATACCCGCTCTACTTGTAAAACCGGGAACAGTACAAGTCATTTTAGGCAAAAAACGGATTTACGGTACCACAGTTTTGAATTTCCAAGTAATTTATACCATTTCCCTCTAAACGCATTTGATAACCAGCAGATACCAAACAAATATGGCGTTGTCTATTCTATTTAGTGGCGCGCAGCGTTTCAAGACGTTCACATTCAGCTATTGTTATCTCATTTTAACACACGACATACGGCCATTAGAATGACAAGTATTGAGTATCGAAGGAATCGTTCATTTTTTGTGATCCATCTACAGGTACCATTATATATCTTTGAATCACAACCTTTTCGTAGCTATAGTTTTTGGTATTCCATACCTAAGAATAAAATTATTTACTAATGCTCTAGCAATGCTTACGGTCTCCTTATTTTTTAAAGGATATGCCTCTACAAACTTTGTCAGCTCACACTGAACTGTCAAAGCGTAACAATTTTCTTCGAAATCTCTTTCGAGGGGACCTATTAAGTCTAAATAGATTTTTTCAAAGGCATATGAAGCTGTAGTAGTAATCTTCATAGGCTCTTTGATATACTTGCAATGCTTCATTTGTTGGCATTTGGTACATTTTCGTACAAATTCTCCAACGCCTCTATCCAGGGCTGGCCAGCAAAATTTCCTTTTAATATTATTAATCATCCTGCGCACACCAGCGTGTCCATTGGTAGGCAGAAGATGAAAGTCATGTAAAATAAATTGCTTTTCTTCTTCATTTTCAATTCTCCTTACTCCTCGTAATACTACTATTCGTGGACCGGTCCATTCTTTTCTTATTTTTATTTCTTGATACATTTCAATAATAAAATTCTCATTTTCTTTATTTTTTACTATGCATAGTTCATTTATATTTATATTCATACAAAATTCCCTAAGCTTAGTCACGAATTCGACTCGCGTAAAACGTGCCCTAAAGTCTAGGTTTATATAAAGTGTCACATTATTATTTTTCATAAAAACAAAACATTTACTTTCTTTTATAAAATTATTCTTTTCTTTTATTTTCTCTATCATAATTCCGTTCAACAAAACCATCTCTACAGAATCATTCGGTTTCTTTAATAACTCCACGATTCTTGGTTGATCAGACCATTTATCTGTGAGTTTACTAAAGATATCATTAGTCATACCATCATCTTGCATTCTTCTCATCTGTTTTCTAGTAAGCACTGTTAAAATTTCTTTATTCATGTCTTTTAACTCGTCAGACGTAATAACTATTCTTGATAGAGCATCTGCTACTACGTTATCTTTACCTTTTTGATAGACTATGTTAAATTTATATTCCTCCAAAGATAAACGAAATTTCAATAGACGACTTGAAGGGTCTTTTAATGAAAATAGATATATTTGTTAGAATAATAGATAGTTTGTGATCAGTGATAATTGTAAACTCTTTGCCAAATAAATACGGGCGAAAATATTTTGTAGCCCATACTAATAATAATTCCTTTCTGCTTGATTAAGTGGCCTACTAGCATAAGCCACAGGTCTCATGTCATTATTACAAAGGACTGCGCCGACCGCCTTGCCAGACGCGTCCGGCTGTAGCACGAATTGATTTTCATCACTAAAATCTGGGTACTGAAGTATGGGTGGTGTTGTTAATGCCAATTTTAGAATTTGAAATGATTTTTCGCATTCTTCCGACAAAATAAAAGGCACATTTTTTCTTGTCAACTTATTTAAGGGAATGGTTATTGTAGCAAAACTATTAATAAATTTCCTGTAGTAATTGCAAAAAGCTACAAATCTTTTAACTTCATCTAAATTTTGGGGTCGTGGATAATTTTGTAAAACCTTTATTTTATCGGGATCAGGTAAAACTCCCTCTGCTGTCACCAAATGACCTAGATACAATATCTCTTTCTTCAGAAACTGACATTTTTCTGGGTTAAGTTTCAAGTTATATTCTTTCAATCTTTCAAATACCTGAATTAAATTTTTATTATGTGTATCTAAGCTCCTTCCAAAAACAATTAAATCGTCTAAATAAACAAAACAGTTTTCATAGGTCAGTCCCGACATGGCTACGGACATCATACGGCTAAAAGCACTTGGACTTATTTTCAGTCCCATCGGCAATCTTTTCATGTGATATTGGCCTGTGCTAGTGGTAAATGCGGTGAGCTTGCGACTATCTTCTTCTAAAGCTACTTGATAATAACCTTGGTAAAGATCTAAATGACTGAAATAAATAGATCCACTAAGTGAATCCAAAATTTCTGTAATATTTGGAAGTGGAAATTTGTCGTCTACAATTTTTTGATTTAATTTTCTATAATCCACAACTAAACGCCATTTTTTCTCTTGACTCCCCTCTGTTTTCTTTGGTACTAATAATATCGGACTTGACCACTCACTTTGTGATTCTTCTATGATATCATTTTCTATCATTTTATTAATTTGCCTATCTACTTCTGATTTTAAAGAGCGTGGCAATCTATACTGTTTAGTATAAACAGGATTGCTATTGGGTTGAATTGAAATTTTTTGTTCGTAAATGTTTGTGGCTGTCAGTTTATCGCCTGGTAAAAAGAAAAAAGAAAACATCGTTATATTTTTTACAAACGTCCTCTACCGACTTTCGTTCTTCTGTATTAAGGTGATTTAATTTTAAATTAGACGCTAATAATTTTGCTCTGCTAAGTGAAGAGCAGTTAGGAAATTCACATACATCGTAGTTATTTAAAATTTCTAACTCTGGCTGAAACATTTGTAACTTGATATCCTGTTCACTTACATTCATAATTTTTATTGGAATTCTGTTGTTTTTAGGACGAACGACACTTCCAGCCAAAAACACATCGTTCACTAGTTGTTTTGAATACACGACTAAGTTACTGTCCTTGTAATCTGTTTCCAAAAATATAAAATGAATTGACTCACCTTGCGCTGGAAGAAATAAATAATCCCTAGTATAATCTATCTTGTCATAAAGTGTAGAACGTTCCATTCCATTTTTATCGCAAAGTGTCAATACATTTCCTTCTAGATCGATGTTAGCTGCAAAGTCGCAAAGGAAATCTAAACCTAGAATTCCATCTGCCTTTAATGGAACGTTATCAAATATATGAAACTTGGTTTCAAATGTATTGTTGTTACTGTGTTCATGACATAAAGATAAACACACACATCCAAGTGATCGAATCTGACCCCCGATGCCATTTACGATTGTATCATCGTTTTGCACCGTTATACCACTAGGTAAAGAATCCTTTTTTAAAACAGATAATGAAGCCCCTGTATCGATTAAAAAGAAATATTTCTTGTTAAATACCTTTAAAGATATAAATTTTGCTCTACTATTCAATGACAAAATATTGTGTTTAAACTCGAAAAAACTGGTTCGATTCCCTATTTGATATCTGACCTGTCTGTCTATCTGTCAAGTTTGTATAAGAAGATTGATCTGATTGTTGTGCACAAAACAACGGTCTACGTCCCCTTCTTCGATTGAATGGTCTACCTCCATTTATTACACCGCGTGAAAAAGAACCATATCCACGATTTCCTGGACCATAAGAGAAACGACTCCGAAAGTTATTTTGGTAAAAATTATTACGACCTCTATAGTTCATCTGACCTCGATTTTGTAGCAAGTTACCTCTTTGCTGGTAGTAGTAGTTACTCTGGTTGCTGACTTGCGGACCAAATTTATTTTGATAAACATTACCTCTTCTTCGTCGAGAAAAATGCATCACACCAGCATTAGCCGATGTCGCTGATGAACACTCTTCATCCTTAGCTGCCTGTATAGCATCCTTTAAGTTGTCGTAGTTTCGAGCTGCGATTATAGTGTTCAACCTCGCGTCACGAAGTCCATCTGAAAATATTTTTATGGCAATCTTTTCATTCAAAGGTTTAATTACCTCATAATTGGCCGTATTACCATCTGCTTGCGATATCGGAAAATAACGTTTTAATTTCGGTTCCATATTGATCGATAGTTCGCCAACCCGGCGTAGTAGTTTGCAAACGCGATTGTCGGGCCGTAAACGAATTTTTAGTCAAAAGGGTTTTCCGTAAATTAGTCACAAGATCGCCCACAGAGTCGTACGTATGTGCCACCCGTAATTTGGTATTTTCGGATAATCGACTTTTCAAAACGAATTTCATGAGCAATGGATGCGCTGCGGCCTTTATCATTTCTGAATACATCTCTACTGAATCAATTAAACGTTTAGTAGTCTGCTCACTACCATCCATAACCGGGATCAAATTACACGCTGTTTTTAATTCGAACTCCATCTTTACAAAAAAATCGCGACTTTCACTATCTTCACTACTTTCACTTTCCTTACTTGTCTCCTCTGGTAAAGTACATAAAGCTAAAATTTGTTGGTAAATTGCTCTAATGTCATCCTGAATATTTTTTACCAACCCAATATCTTCTGGTTTAACATTACTTTTAGTTGCAAAAATATTAATTACTGAATTACAATTAGAAATTATTTCTTCAACCTCCAATTTTTTATTTAGTATAATGTTTCCCTTATACCTTTTTTTACTTTTCTTTATTAGATATTTTCTTATGTTTACTAAATCATTATAATAATCTGTTAGTTGTTCAGCCATACCCCAATAACTATGCAATAGAAGTAACACATTTTTATATTAAAATAATTATAAAAATGTAAAAATACATACCATAAAATAACGCCACATAATTCTAGCTACACGCATACTCGTACGTCACTAATTAAACTTACTGTCTCTACATATTTAAGACGTATTAACGATGCACGATAAAATAACTAACGAATTGTCAAATTAATCTGCACTGATATAGTTATCTCACAAACACTTTTTCTCACAATTTTAGTTCATATTTCTTGATTTTGGACTCTCTATCGTTATATTTCCACGGCTCGGATCAAATTCTTTGCGCCTATTGTCATCATCACGCCATCCAATGGACCTCCGAAAGAAAACAGCTCTATTTATTTCTTGTCTCATCCATCTTCTTTGGCAGCGCCTATACAATACCAACAAGCCAATCAATGCTGCGACAGCAATGGACACCACAATAATTATTAAGAGAATGTTAACATTTCCGAGGGCACTGCGTATCATATCCACGTTGGCTGAATTCGATCCTGCGGCATTTTGGTTGATAAAAACGTCTTCCTTTTCAATTTTAGGGTTACACATTTCAAACAGTTTTAACTTAATCGTCCGGAATACGCGACAACAAAACACACAAACGAGCGTTTGAATCAAGTCTATTCATTGTCTTTCACTATCTAGTGCAAGCTTAGTACAAAGTTCGAGGCACAATGCACGTGTCTAGAGGGGGGTTTATCAAACAGGTATAGAAAAGCTTTTCTATAACTTAGTTTTTGTGTTATGTTTTTAGGAAACAATCTGGAATTTTTATGTGCAAGTGTTTTAAAACTATTATGATCTGGGTATTGTAGCATTTTGTATAATGTTTTTCATTTGATAGATTACTGTGATGGCGGATGAAAATTGTTGAAGTCGGAGATAAAATAAAAATTGTTATTTTGAATTGACGAAATATTGCTATGATATTATTTTTATAATTAGTATTGAGTAAGAAAAGTGAGTAAAAAGTATTTTGCGCCACCCAGAGAAGTTGTCTCCATGATTCCACACAGATCTAAATGCAATATTTGTCCAGGTTTCTCACCTTTATTATTACTTGCCGAGTATGGCATTTTATGCTGTTTACCTTCAAGGCATGGTATGCATGTCACTTCTGGTCCAGTCTCATAACTTATGTTACTTCTTTTAAGTATCTCCTTCACTTGCTCAATGTTTTGATGAGCCATTTTGTTATGCCACTCTGATATCCCATCTTGACACCGCCCAATAGCCGCAATATCAGTTGATTCTCGGAACTTCATTATATACATTTTGGATTCCCTCTCTGCTGTAGCATGCACACTATCGTTTAGAATAAATTTGTATTAATTGTTGTCGGATATCATTTTATAACCTTTGTCCAATGCACTATTCACTGAAAATAAGTTTATTTTGAGGTTAGGCACATATAAAACCATGTTCAAAGTTGTAGGGATCCAGTCTTGGCCATCATATGCCTCTAATGTGATTTTTCCACATCCTGCCGCTTGTATAATTGTATCATCTCCAATCATAATGTCTCTTTCCACTGAAAGGTCTTGGTATTCAACGAAACTGTCTTTATTACTACACCCATGTTGGGATGCACCACTGTCTAAGTACCACTCATTTTTTAGTTCAGAATAGCTCATTGACGTTAGAGCTGTCACTATGAATGCGTTCCGTTTTGCACTGTTATTGTCATTATTTTTGTCCTTTTTGAACCAACACCGTTCTGTTTCATGTCCATACTTTTTACACTGTTTACAAAACTTTTCACTATAATTTCTTTTCAGTTTAAAGTTATTTTTAAAATGTCCAACTTTACCACACTTGAAACACTTTGTTACTTCTTTTGCCGTAAGTGCTGTTGTTTTCTCATGCTGTTTGTTTCTCTGCTCTTCAGTTAATAACCTCGCTGTCAACTCCGCTAAGGTTTTCTTCTCTCCTGGTACAGAGTCCCAGGCTGACACAAAATGTCGGTAACTTTCTGGTAAAGATGTAATTATTTTAGTCATTACCATGTTTTCAGATAATTCTCCGTTCGCTTGTTTTATCTGCGCCACAATATCTTTAATTTTTGCTAAAAATGTAGCTATGTCATCTCGGTCACCGCACTACATCTCGAAGAACTTCTGTTGAACAAGATGCAATGACATGTCAGACCTTCTTTCATAAATAATGTGTAATTTATCCCACATTTCCTTTGCTGTGTCACAGTTTGTGACCTGTAACATCACATTATTTGACAATCTGGTTACAATAACACCTTGTGCTTTGGCGTCTTGCTGTTGCCATGTTGCTTTACTTTCTTCCTTTTCTGGAATCTTCCGGCTTCCATCTACAACATCGAAGATTCCAAGGGCCTTCAGTATAACCTTCACTTGGAATTTCCAAGAAGACCAGTTCCCGGTTCCTTCTAGGCGTAGTTGGGTAGTACCACTGGCGTTGTTGGCGTTTAATATTACGCCCTCCATCGTTCGCTTTACCGCGTCTTCGTAAATTTATGAACGTTACAGCACTTTATGACAGCCAACATAAAACTAATACCAATATAAAAATTATTGTTGCGTTCATTTCAACAAAAATCATATGCTTGTAAGTGTAGACGCCATCCTACTAATTTACTATTTGGTTCTTTAAGTCGGAACAACCATTTTAGGGGTTTATGGTCGGTATAAATATCAAATTTTTGCCCGTACAGGTAGGGTCTAAAGTGTTTCACGGCCCAGATTATGGCTAACAACTCACGTTCGATAGTACTGTATCGCTGCTCCGTATCAGTTAATGTCCTACTGGCATAAGCAATCGGTCGGTCACTTCCTATCGGGCCTTGGGAAAGTACCGCGCCTATTGCGACCTCTGAGGCGTCCGTGGTTAAAACAAATGTTTTTGTCATGTCAGGGAATTGTAAAATCGGTGCATTTATGAGTAACTCCTTGCACTTTTGAAAGGCCTCAACGTATCTATCATCAAGTATAACTTTTCTACCTTTCTTCAAACAAGCTGTCATTGGTTGTGTTACCCTTGAAAAATCTTTAATGAAGCGTCTATAATATCCAACGAACCCCAAAAACTGTTTTATTTCTGTATGTGTTCGTGGAATTGGGTAGTCAATTACGGCCTGAATTTTGTCACTGTTAGGTTTCAATCCTTCGTTTGTAATTGTATGGCCTAAATACCTCCTTTCTGAAAAATTCTGACTTTTCTAGTTGTACCTTAAGGTTAGTTTGTCGAAGTCTCTCAAAAACTGCCCGTAATTTTTGTAAGTGTTCTACTAAACTAGTTGAGTAAATTAAGATATCATCTAAGTACACAAGGCAATGAATTCCCTAAAGGCCACGCAAGACATTATCCATAGCCCTCTGGAAGGTTGCGGGCGCGGTCTTCAGGCCAAACGGCATTCTTAAGAACTCGTAATGCCCGTTTTTAGTGCTAAATGCAGTTTTCTGTCTATCTCGTTCATCTATTTCAATCTGATGGTAACCACTCGCGAGGTCAAGACTTGAAAAGTATATACTCTTGCCTAGCTTATCGAAAAGGTCGGTAATATTCGGAAGTGGATACTTGTCGTCTGTCGTGATTTCGTTTAGTCGCCTGTAGTCTATCACCATTCTATATTTAACTTCCCCAGACGCATCCATTTTTTTGAAACCAAGTGGACAGGGGCACTCCAAGGCGAATGTGATTCCTTAATGACATTGTCTCTAAGTAACTTTTGAACTTGATTCTTGATTTCCTCACATTGTGCCTGTCCCTGTCGATAAGGTTTAACGTAAATGGGATCCTCATTGGTTGTGCGTATTTTATGTTTGACTTGATTCGTAAAGGTTTCGAATTTGCACGAGACATTTTAAAAGTTAGTTTTTCCTGTGCACATACACCTAATTATTTGTTTATATATTTTACAAATCACTTAGTACCTAAGCATTATATTTACACTCATATTATATTATTTGTTAGCCTTATGTAGATGACAATAAAAAATATATATATATTATAATTTTCAAAAAAAAAGATAATTTTCTACAATAAATCCCATTGCTGAGCAAAGGCCTCCCCCATCCTGCTCCATTCATGTCTGTCGAACGTTAATCTGGTCCACAGTTCTCCGCCATATTTCTCCAGTTCATCACGCCATCTTGTTTTTGGTCTCCCTTTACTTCGTTTATGGTCTCTGGGGCACCATTCAGTTACTTCTCTGGTCCATCTGTTGTCTCTCTGCCTTATCACATGCCCTGCCCATTCCCATTTTAACTTTTTGGCTTGGCGTATAACGTCCATTAATCCAGTCATCTTTCTAAGTTCTACGTTAGATATTTTATCCAGCAGTCTTTTTCCGAGCATGCTTCTCTCCATTTTTCTCTGGGTTATTTTAAGTTGGTATATTTGCTGTTTGTTTAAGGCCCAGGTCTGTGATCCGTAGGTCAATATAGGTAATATACAGCTGTTAAAAACCCTGGCCTTCTCTCTAATCGATATTTTTTTATTTTTAAATATAAAACGTAAGCTCCAGTATCTTTTCCAGCTGTTGTTTATTCGGCGCTGTACTTCTTCTGACTGGCAATCATTAAAAGAATATACTTTCCCAAGATAAATGTAGTTGCTTACTTTTTCAATTATTTCATTTTCTACTGTTATAAATAAGTCTTCAGAAGAGTTCGACATAACTTTGGTTTTACTTTTATTTATGCTAAGACCAACGCTCTTACATGCTGTATTGAGTACACATACCATGGATTGGAGCTTTTCAGGTGAGTTTTCAAATAAAACAATATCGTCAGCAAACCGCAGATTAGACAAAAGACGGCCATTAATATTGATTCCGTATTCTTCCCAATTTATTGTTCTCAGGGCCGATTCCAATATAGAATTAAACAGTTTGGGTGAGATGGGATCGCCCTGTTTCACTCCTCTATTTATTTGAAAAGGATGTCCCACTGTCTCAAGTTCTACTCTTGCGTAGCTGTTTTCATACAGGGCCATTAGAGTCTCTACAATTTCCATTGGGATCCCGTCATCCATGAGGGCTTTCCATAGTGAATTGTGATCTATCGAATCGAAAGCCTTACAAAAATCAATAAATATAATGTAGATGGTTTTATTATATTCTTTTGTTTTTTCAAATATTTGCTGCATTGTATGGAGATGGTCACATGTTGAAAAGCCTTTCCGGAAACCAGCTTGTTCCACTGGTTGTCCTTCATTCAAGGTCTTATTTATCCGATTTAGTATTACTTTTGAAAATGTTTTGTAAATATTTGATGTCTTACTAATTGGTCGGTAGTTTCCAACATCGGATGGATCTCCTTTTTTGTATAGCAACTTAATATCTGCAACTCTCCATTGTTCAGGAATATACTTTGATATTATAATTTGATTAAACAGAGCCTCCAGCCTAGGTAATAATGGTTCTAGAGCAAGTTTTATTTGTTCGGCATGAATTCTGTCGGTGCCGCTTGATTTTTCGTTGTCTAGGGAGATAATAGCTTTTTGTATTTCTCTTTTTGTTATCGGCAAAAACTGATCTGCAGTATTTGAGGCGATCAAAGTATTATCAAATTTTGTTATAAGGCTTGATTTGCTGTAGAGCTCAGAGTAAAAGAGTGTGGCTTCCTTCAGAATATCTTTTCTTTCACACACATTAATATTGGTTTTATTCAAACATTTTAATTTCGGTATCCATTTAGGTTCGTGATATAAATGTCTTTCAACTTTTCTAACTGACCCACTTTGCTGTATGATAGTACTTATTACCTTGTTTTCATATTTTCTCCTATCTCTTCTTATTAATCTCTTTGTTTCTTTATTAAGACATTTTAAATATTGACTTTTTATGAGACTTCTATTCGGTGTATTCTGTAAGGTACTTCTTTCTTTTATTTTTTGTTTTGTTTCTTCGGTAAGTTCAGAGGATCGATCGTACGATACTCTGAGATACTTGTCTGCTGTACATTTAATTACAGTTTCTAGCTGGTTATACTGTTCTTGTAGTGATATGGATTTATTTTCTTGTAATTCCGTATTTTTGATTAAAGTTGATACTTCTGAGGCAAATAATTCATTTTGTGCGTTGTTTGTTAAGTGAAACCTTGTCATCTTGTTTGTATTGAAGTTTCTTTTGGTAACCTGTTTCTTAATCTTCATTTCACCTCTTAGTATTCTATGATCAGAATAGTGTTATGATTCGAGTTGGGAAATGGTGCGAGAATAAATAAAGCAAGGCTTGATTGACTACTACCTAAACAGTTTATTTACATAAAACTTAAGATACCTAATTCTACTATGTAATATGTACACACTTATATGACTAGGTTACCCCGTTGGGATCGGACTTATACTTATCTTATTCTAATGTTGGACGCCAGGAGGGTTTCAGAGTTGCTCAAGGGACCCTGCCTACCCAGTGCTCCGGCTACTGCTCATAAATGGTCTTGAATACGTTGCACAGTAATTGGAATTTGTTAATTTGGGTCTTTGGATAATCCTATTTCTCTGTCTATCAAAAAGGGCGTTTTCACAAGCTAAAACAATAGGATAATCCAGATTACTGTCAGAGCATATACTTATCAATTTCGTGTAAACAAAGAAATTGTAACAATGCTTACCCCTTTTCGCCTTTCACACACACACAGTTAACTAAAATCACTAACAAGTAATTACGGTGCTTAAAATGCCATGTAAATTTAATTTCAATCAGCTGCACACAACAATTTCAATATAATCATGACATGGCTTTCACTGACCTCTCTTTGACATCTCTCAACCGTCAATCAATTATTATTCTGTCGGTCGGTAGGTACCTCAGTGAGAATTTATTCAATCTGTTAAACTACCTTCATACTAAATAAACTACTTGTTTACTTATTAAACTAAAACTATTACCTATTGTGAGTAACTAATCGATTATTAACACATAACAATAGAATTCGAAATTATTTATGATCTCTACATCATTAAATCTTTGTACATCTTTCGACAAAATGAAGTCCACTTCAGTTTTTGTATTAGAATTTGGTGATATCCAGGTCCATTTCCTTTTTACGTTCTTTTTAAAATATGTATTGAGAATTTTTAAACCATTTTCAGTTGCAAACTCTATCAATCTTTTGCCATTTTCGTTTCTGATATCGCTTCCATATTGTCCAATTATGTGATTTTCAGAAGGGTTCTGTGCTCCGATTCGACTATTGAAATCCCCCATAACTACTATACTTCCCTTGTTTTCCTTCTGAAGGGTCGAGGATAATTCAGTGTAAAAGTTTTCACTTTCTTTCTCATCTTTGGAGCATTCTGTAGGAGCGTGTACTTGTAAGATTGAAAGTATTTCTTGGTCTGATAGTTCAATTTTTAATATGGCTATGCGCTTAGATATTCCTTTGATGAGAATGATGTTGGATTTCCATCTCTTATTTACACAGAATCCTACTCCAAAAGAGCCTTTTTTTGGGCAATAATAATAAAATACTAGGTTGTTTCGTTCAACAATAGCTTCTCCTTCTCTTTTTATTTCTGATAAGCCTAAGATATCCCATTTTATTTTCACTAGAGCTTCTTCTAATTCAAGCAGTCTTTCGTAAGACTTTAACGTACGGACATTCAATGTAGATATATTAATTGTGTTTATTGATTCTGTTTTTGGTGGAGGGTTGCTGTCTGAGTCTCCCACGGTGACAAGCCGGCTTGGGGACTTAATTTTTTTCACTAAATTCAATTCATTTTTGCAGGTGAGTGTGCCAGGTCGTTTGATTGTAGAATAATTATCTTTGCATGATTGCTATATTTCATTTTCTTTATGCTCTTGTTCATTAATTGTAGGTTTTGAATTGTTTTGAGGTATATTCTCATTGTTATTGAAAAATGAAGTTATTTTCTGAGGGCTCCCGGGTTTGTTCTTTTTAGCGGGCTGAGTGATGACATTCTTATGTTTGTATGTAATGTCCGGTGCATTTTTAGAAACAACACCAGATATTGATGGTGGTGATTGTTGGAAAGGTCTTTTATTATTGGTAATAGAGATAGCGTCCTCAGTTTTGTTGTTAGAGTCTTCATTAAGTATTATTAAACGATTGTACTTAATTATGGCTTTGTTACCTTTGTTTAGCTCATCTTTCAATTTTTCTTGCAATTCTTTCCGTACTTTTAATATTTTTGGTGGATAGTCTTCCTTAAGGTACACTCCAGTATTAATTAGCCTCTTTTTGTTCTTTAATATCATGATTTTCTTTCCCAAGTTAATGAATCCGACGCAGAGAGGTCTAGGTATATCTTTTTTTATACCCAATCTTTTGACAAACTCAATGTCATTCTTATTGCATGGTACATCTAGCTGATTGTTGATCAAATCAACAATATTTCTTTCTATATCGAAATAGCCTTTCTCTTTTTCTGTCATACCGAAGAATATCAGATTTTTTTGCCTTATCTGTTTTTCGAGGTAGTCCAGACGCTTCTCTTGTTGCTGGTTTTCACTCTTTAACTCGTTTAACTCCTCTTGATATGCGTTAAATTTTTGGTCAATGTTGTTGTTGATTTTAGCTGTAATATTTAGCTCAAGTTTTTCCAACTTACTATCTAGTGATTCATTGTACTTATCTAAAATTTTTTGCATTAATAATTCTTCAGACATTTTATAAATTTAAGATCCGAAATTCGCCGACTCTACTTGAAATTGATTCAATAAGATGGCATGTATAGAAAAAGCTCTAAATTGTTTGGTACTCTCTACATTTGTTAGCCAACAGACTCTATAATTTATGAGCGCTTTCTAGTAGCTGATAGCAGAACTTCTTTGTTAGGTATATGAGAACCACGGCTTCATTTGCATGAGGTTTCGCTACTTGACCACAGATGGCGTGATTTTGTTTACTAGATAATGATGATGCGATTTTGATAAAAATTTAGTTTTATTTTGTTCTTTTACTTGTATTCGTAATAACACAGTCCGCATAAGGTCTCTCTTGCTTGATATATCTTTTGCACTTTGTAGTCTATTAGTATTTGTTAATTTTAGGCACTGTTCTAAAGGCTTTCCCGGCCGTTAGGAATTCACGATTTTTCACATTAAATCCAGCACTATGTGAACTCTTAACACTTCACAATGTCCACTTTCTTCTTGTACTTATTTTAAACTATTCACATTAACATTATTATCCCTTTTCTTATTATTTTACAATAAAATACGACGGAGCAACTCAAAACGAGACTGGTTGCGACACCTGCCGGTATCATATTATATACACATATTTATTTATGTACACCTAAATTATTTGTTTATTTATTTTACAAATAACTAAGTACCTACACTATAAATGTATTTACACTCATATTGTTATTCTATACAATTTTATTTCTAAATAACTCAACACAAGTAAAAAGAAATGGCTACTTTCGCGCGTAAATATTCCCACAAAACTAAAGTCTAAAAATAGAACAATCATTTTTGTGTTGGTTGGATGGAGTTCAAGGCCAAAAGTTCAGGTATTATTACTAATTAATCAATCTAAAACTGCATTTAAGCATAAAGGAATAAGATCACTTGTTTATATTTGCTACGACGAGAAAGTTTAATCAAACCGTTCATACGTAAGTATCCTAAATTCATAGCAATAAAGGTGAAAGTCAAGAATTTCCTGGACCTTGGGTGTTGCCACGCACGTGCCGTAAATCATGTCCAAAACAATTAGACGAATGAGCCCACCAATAATCGCCTCTGCTACAAGGCAATAAAGTCTTCGACTATTCGCCATTCCTCTTATTCGTATGGCCATAAATGCAAGGACGCAACCAACAACATCGTTCGCTCTCTTTCCGGCCGGTGTGTGTGATTCGGATGATATCGGTAGTTTTCGCTTCGTTTTACGCAATCACATGATTCACATGTTTCACTAGTTTTCGTGCGACCCAGACAACGTTTCTCGTTTTTGCATCAAAAATGATGCGAACATAGCTTGGTGAATTTGTTTGGAAGCCAATCATCCTCTCGGCGCTCTGTTTGCACGATACGAATCCATTTTTCTTTTATTTTGGGGTCAGATGGAAATCTGTGATAAAATTCAACTGATATTCAATATTAGGTATATAATATAATATTATTACGATCACTTATGTTTTTGTCAGAATTTAACTAATTCGGCATTCTGTGCTAAAACTGATTTAGTGGTTGAGCCGTTTATATACAACACAAACATATTAAAGAGGTGTGTCTGGATCGTAGCAGATGGTAACTATTTTGCCATAATTTGTCAAAGTTGATTTCAGAGGATAAATCGTTAAAAGGGAACAAAAATACGAAAGAGGTGTGTCAGGATCGTAATAGAATGTAGTCCCGCATTTTTTTGAGGTTCCCAGGTATTTTCCAGATGGTTATTCAGTAGAGTCGTTTAAAATTTCAAATGCAACACAAAAATATAAAAGAGGTATGTCCGGATCGTAGCAGATGGTAGCTTACAATCCTTCTAAGGCTTCCTAGAACTCTGCTGACATTTTATTAAATCATATTATTATTATCATCTGCACTTAGCTGTAAACACGTAAAAAAAGGGAACAAAAATACGAAAGAGGTGTGTCAGAATCGTAACAGATGATGCCCACAACTAAAAAGTACACTGATCTTTACTTAAACATTTTTGTAAAAGAGAACGGAGTTGTGTCGCATCTACATTTTTAGTCTATATACTAGAAAATACCTGTCTCTGTCACACTCGCAAAACAATGTTTCTTTGTTTCTTATTCATCGAGAAGCCATTGCCGGTTTAATAAACTACGTATAATTTATGAAAACTGTAAAAAACAAAGTAATTTTGTTGTACTTACGTATGAAACATGACACCTTTGTCCTTGCACGTGTTTTTCGTTGTATTTTTGCACCATCTGAATGCGCAAGACGGCAACTCAAAGCAGTTTTACTTTTTTTTTCTTCTAGACAAGTCGCGCACTCCTTCCGACGGTCGACAAGCGACTAAAACATTATATTCAATTCAATGTACTCTATGACTAAAACGTTTTGAGTTCCGGCGCTCTTTTTAATGTTGACATGGTTTGCTCGCTTAATATATGGGAAGGGCCCGTCTATTGTGTATAAGTCGATGAAATTCACAGATCCTTTTTACAAAATTCATAAATATATTCAAAATTCATACTAACTTTTTTTCAGTAAATAAATAAATATATAATATAAATAAATATATGTTCATTAAAACCGCAAGCTCAAATACAAATCAAATATTATAAAACATAAATATTTTATTTTGCAAAATCAACAAAAATTATTCTCGACCCATATCAGTAATCATCACTTACCAAGTCTCCAGTGTAAATTTGGCTATACAAACTAATCTCGCCTAATATATTCAATTACAACTACACAATGTTATCATGATAATAAAAAAACTTATTGTACAAACATTTTTAATTAACTGACTATTGCAATTAAAATAAACCACTATAGTAAAATTGAAAACAAACAACAATAGATTCAATACTAAAAGTAACAAAGTATACATAAATACAACTATCAAAATATTAATCAAATAATCACTTATCTCTACACACCATCATAAAGAGTAAATTTTTAAACAAAGTCAAAAAATACTATAAATATTACATCTTCACGACATGAATTCACTGAGAGAGTATCAGAGATAAGTATTCCAAATATGAACTGTGAAATACAAGTCACAGTATACACTCTGCACGCCCGTATTTCATCAACAATTATTAGATCGCAATGTGATAGATGATGAATTCCATCACCATTCTTTCAGTTTCTATTCCATCATCAACAGAAAAGTTCATCAAGTTCACCAAAACATGCAGATGATTCATACAATTATACTTATGACAGTTTCAATAATACCTCTCAAAATTCCAACAAAACAGACAATCTGTTAAATAGAATAAAACAAGGGAATGATTCATATATAAAATAAATTATATTGCAAACACATCAAGTCATTTGTTATTCTTTTTATCATATCTTAAAAACAATTGACCGTGGGCTATTCGTGTGAAAATACAATTATTGAATAACATTTATATTATTCCCACTGTCCAAACCAATAGACAGTTTTTGACACACGACAATAATTGTCTAAAACAATAATTAAACCAATTTTCCTTAACTCAATTTTTAACATCGCTTTTTATATTCACGGCCACTATTTGACAAAAAAAAATTTGTCATTTTTGACATTTTTTGTCATTTTTTTTAAAATTGCTATATCTTCGGAACGGGTGGTGATAGCGCTTCCAGGTTTGGACTCATACTAACTCAGCCGCTTCTGGAGGACAGACATTCAAGACGTATGACGAAGTCGTGCGCGGCCGAGTCATCAAGTCAAGCAGGACGAGCAAACGGTTCACAGAGGGACGAGGTCGCGCACCTTTACAATTACTCTTTTTGACACATCTTCCAAGCGATGACAGGTTTTGACACTCGACACATCCCATCCTCTGTTAATCACGGATTTTCTATCGATTGCCTTCAATTCACTGTAACAAGTCCAATTACTAATTTCATGTATTATACCAATCCTTTTTTTGCAAGTAATTTAATTTTACTGCTGTTAGGGGTCATCCCCGACACACTTAGAATAGGTTCATAAAATGCTGTTATGGGATATTCCAGATACACTTGGAATAGGTTGATTGGAAGGCATTTATATGTTTTCATTGGGCTGTGAGGTGCTGGGGTTCAAAATTTTTTATGAGTTTCTTCTTTGGGTGTAAGATATTCTATGTTGTCAGTTAGATGGATTTAACTAGCACCAGATATCACTGGTACTGGTCCTGATGTAATTATCTCAGTTTCAGATTCAACAGGCTGCTTGGTGTTGAAAAAACCTGAAGAGTGAAGTATCATGAATTGGTAAAAGATTTTCCAGTTCTATTTTTTTTTGCAATATAGTTCTTTGAATAGTTGTTTTGTGGAGATAAACTATTTTCTATCGTTTTCTCCAATTCATGCAGAAAGAAAATCTTTTTTGATATTTTGCAGTTCGCTTGGACATTCTAATTCTTTTGTTTTAATTTTATTTAAGTCTACGTGTTTTGGACCAAAAGGACACAACCACCCCCACAGAAACCACCTTTAACAGTATTCGGATACTTTGTCCAGCGCGGTATTCAAAAGTCAAAACTGAAGCAAAATTATCTTTTTTCAAAATTTGGCCTAGATTTTGCATTTTCCATTTGTTAACTGCTTTACGCCACAACGTTTTAAATGGCTTGAAGACGGCTATATCCATGGGCTGCAATATGTGGGTAGAGTTAGGGTTAAGCGCAATTACTTCAATGCCGTTTTCATGACAGAACTTTGATAAATGCAAAGTCAAATGGGATTTATGCCCATCTAAGAATAACAAAATGGGCTTTTCTATATTGTGTGCATTTATCCATGGATTAAAAATATTTGCCACGTATTCATAAAATGTGCTTCCGCACATTCAGCCGCTTTTTGAGCGTCCAATGGCCCATTCATCAGGAAATGAAAATGAAATTGCAGAGGGAATTCTTTCATAGCTGTATACCACCATAGGAGGACATAATTTTTCTGCGGCGTTTCCCGTAACTAATACTGTGATATTGTCTTTTTCATCACCCGAGGAGCTATACACATGCTTTTCGCTCTTCTTGGCTAAGACACGTCCTGGTTTTGGAGACAAAAAAGGCGCTCTCATCACAGTTAAATATTCTCTCGGACTTCTCTAAAATATCTCGTAAACCTTTTTCTGTCAAATAATCTTCAGCTTCTTAAAACCAGTTTTTTGTATCTTCCTTAGTAAAAGAACTCGGGAGGTACGATTAAATAATAGTGAGATTTCCATATTCACATTATATTTTAGCCGAGTTTCAACACTGAAGATCGTAGCAAGACTGACGTAAATTGTTTATTTATTTATTTTTTTATTTTGTTTTAGGAAGATTTACAGTAAAATTATTTATAGAAGTGTTCTTATGCAACTAAATGCCGATAAGAAATCTCCGCCTGATAGATTTAACAATTTTATAAAATTAAGAGTCATGATGGCGTCATCCATTCATTGAACTATATCAAACTTAATCAAGTTAAATATAACATTAGGTTTAATTATTGGTTTTTACGTGTATAAAACGAAAAGACTTAAAGTTAAATATGCAAAATAAATAGAAGTAACAGACTTGATTTTAAAACTAATTGAAATTTTTGATTGTCAAGGCTCTTTTAACTGATGAGGTGCTTATACAAAACATATCTAAATCAGTAGAGATATTATTGAACAGGTTACTTGCCCTTGAAATAAATGCATTCTGTCTATAATTCGTATTGCATGAGTCATAAAGAAGAGAAGATTGTGCTGTCTCGTGCTCTTTTTATAAATTCGTAGGTTAATTAGTGATAAAAGGTCCGGGCTATTGACTGATCCTTTGGCGATACTCATGAGGAAGCAAATGTCAGATATATTACGCCTTACAGCCATAGGAAATGATATCTCCTACATCGGTGATCATAGTCAAGGGAATATTGATGCGCCTTATCGATAAATTTCAGGAATCTCTTCTGTATACCTTCAATACGAGAAATATATTTATTATATTGAGGATTCCAAACTTTCGATGCGTATTCCAGGTGACTACGGACAAAAGCGCAATATAGTATTTTTATAGATTTAATATTTTTAAAGTCACCAGAAGTTCGCACTATGTGATTGATATGCTCATCAAATATGCGTTTAGAATCATAGATCACGCCTAAATCTTTAATAGTATGTACTTTTTTGATACAGTGACCCTTCATTGAATAACCAATGTCTAGGTCAGAATGCTTTCTGGAAAAAGATATGTAAAAGCACTTAGATACATTTAAGTTAAGCCGAAAAACAACTGAAGCTGGTACCGGGATGGAACGAACACGTTGCTTAATCCTACGCAGCCTCGCGTAAAGCAATGTTGCTGTGGCACGAACAGGGACGACCAGTTGACGGACCTGTAGCAGACCATGGAAAACACTGCCGCAGGGTTTTCCAACTGGCTCTGAAAATTTGCCAACGCAATACCGACCAACACGCCATGGACAAGATAGCGACTTCCTTAAAATCTGGTAATTTTGCTAAATTTTGGTCACATACACGACAAATAACCAACGCTAAGAAGTCACTTCCGTCTCACATTGATGGTGTAACAGATAGTGAAAAAATTGCAGAACATTTAGCGCAAACGTTACTACAAGCACCAAGCTCCGCATCGCCATTGGATAAATACGAATCTAGCCACGACGACAATTATCCAGAAGTTGATAATTGTATTGTAGCACGAGTCTTAAAAGGTATGCCTCGAGGAAAATCTACAGGACACGACGGTCTCAGTGTAGAGCATGTGCAACACTGCGGTCCAAACATAACATTATATCTTGCTAAGCTATTTACTTCTCTGCTAAAACTACGCCATCTGCCTAGTGAGCTCACTCGTACACATGTCACGCCTATACCAAAAAAAAGAAGGTTGATCAAAGTTGCTCAAAAAATTACAGGCCGATTTTTCTTGCTGCAATCATAGCCAGAATTTTCGAAAAGATCCTTCTGTCTTTGACGGGATACTTATTACACAGCAATGACGAACAAATGGGGTTCAAATCGGGATGCTCTATTGGAACTGCTATTTATGCTCTAAAGCAGGTTGCTCAGTATTATAAAGCAAGAAATACATCCACGTATGCCTGTTTTTTAGATCTCAGCAAAGCCTTTGATCGCGTGTTTCATAGTTTACTATGGAACAAAATGAAGGAAAAAGGAATCTCTAGTCATATTATTGATGTCCTGAAGACTTGGCACGAGTAACAGGAGAGTTTTGTACGGTGGAAGACTGAAGAAGAAAAAGAAAAGAAAGAAAAGAAAAATAGATTTATTGCAAAAACGGTTGCGTTACAAAATAAATACAAACATTTAAATACACTGCACATAGTTATAATACAAATTTACCAGGGGCCCCAAACTCAGCTAGGCTAGTAACTTGGGGTACCAGAAATTTTTTGTGTAGAAAAGTTACATAATTTGATATATATAAAACAGAATTATTTTAAAACAAAGTGAAATTTACAAGAAAAAAGAAATAAAGTTAGTACAAAATTAAATTAAATACCTAACACAGAGAGAAAAAAGGAATACATTGAAACCAAGATTATATACTTAATTAAAAGAACTGGATACTCAAGATCCGTAACTCTACAATGCGGCGTGAGGCAAGGTGGCCCAATGTCACCAATACTATTTAACCTGTACATGGATGACCTATGCAAACAGCTGTCTGAGTCTGGGGTGGGTTGTTCAGTAAATGGAACCATGAAAAACAACGTAAGCTATGCAGATGATATGATAATTTTAGCACCATCTGTAGAAGCGATGAGGCTCTTGCTCACAATATGCGAGAACTATGCCCGTGAGCATGATCTTGTCTACAACGTTGACAAATCGGTGTTCATGATCTTCAAATCCACTAACACCCCCGACATCGTTCCGCCACTAATGCTCAGTGGAAGAATGCTACAACGAGTCAACAAGGTCACATACCTGGGACATATATTGCGTAGTGACCTCTCGGACAAGGATGACATCGAGCGGCAGCGTCGGGCAATCAGTGTACGAGAAAACATGATTGCGCGTCGATTTCATAGGTGTAGTGCAGAAGTAAAAAGACTTCTCTTCATGACTTACTGCGATTTTGTAGTCAAGGATTCATACGTAAAAAAATAAGTATTTTTTTTTGTGTAAAAATTATTTGCAATACCTACACTAAGCAGTCGCTAAAGTATTTAACGACTATAAAGATAAGGATTGATTGGATTTATTGCCATCAAACCTTACCTTGAAGTTCACTACAGTCGTTTAATTGCTTTTTAGACAAGCTTTTTGGCTTAAGCGTCATTTTATTTATATGAAATGGCATTTTATCCCGCAATTACTTGACTATAAGGCAGTTAAGCTTGCAACCTTGAACGAAAGTGACATTTTAGTTATGTATTTGCGATCGAAATATCGTGTAATCAGTGACGTATTAAACGTACGGTATAAGTAACGAAATAAAAGAAACTAAATGTTAGTTCTAATTACTCGTTTATTAACAAGAATTTTATAGGAAAATGTAGTTTTTAGTTTTAAATTGTTACTAAAACATTATAAAATTGGGCTCACTAGACGATAAAATTAGAAAGACAAAAAACAAAACAATGTTCTCAAAACAACGTAACACAACATAATTATTATCTTTCTTACGAATTGAATAATGTACCTATATAGGTCTCTACATTCGAAAGGAAGATCTTTCTACTCAACAATCTTCTTCCTAATTACTTATTATAAAATGAGACTAAAATAAAGATTTATCATAAGATAATAACTTGGGCAGATAAAAACGTGTTGCTTCAATCTTGTTGAAACATATTCGTACATATTGAAACAAATATATTGTAACAGTTATAAATTATTAACTATGTTAGTCTAATTGAAATAAACCGTATGAGTATCTTTTTATCACAATAATCTTAAAATGTATCTTTCACTAGTTTATCACATTACAATTCGATATTATATTCGATATTATCGATATTATTCGATATATAGTCTCAATTATAAAAATGTTTTAATGGGTAGGTATCTAGGAACACAGTCATATCACATTTATTTATAACTATTTAATACGTTTATCAAAAATACCTGGATTATTTTAACTTATAATCTAAAAAAATGGCAGTTACACATCAGTCTTTTAGGTAAATCGATAAAATTATTTTTTACAAATTAACATTACAAGTGAACACTAATTACTTGTTGGCAAATTACTCCAAAATAGCAGTTTATGTGGGGGGATTATAGTGCCCAATTTGTCTATAATACCCGCTTTTCTCTGTGGATCAAGACCTTTCGGAGATGTACGGAAAGTGATCGTGAAAACACTTGGATTTTTCAAGTATCTATCGTTCATAAACTGTAATGGAGTAAATTCGTCATCAAAATCATTTTTGTACAGTAGATCGAAATTATTTCGTTGGAAAGATATCTGGACCATGTTTTTCAGGTATGCTCGGAGCTCTGATTTTTTTATGCGTCTGTCAGAGATGTAATTAGGCACGTTTATGAAGTTTTGTGGTGTCATCGATTCAACAGATACTTTTCCATTATTTATGGATGCGACAGCTTTTGTTAAATCTATAAAGTCATATAGTTTACCCATCTTTTTCATTGCCTGTTCAGCTTGTTTGTGCACTTGGTCAGAACTCATAAAAGTGTGCCCGGGCTCAAAATAATACAACGAGATGTTGGTTGTGCAGATCAAATCTGAGTTTACCAAGTGAACAAGCAATGAAAACAACAGCCAGTTTTTGTTTTGTGCAACCCAGATATTCACATTACGGACATCACGATTGCGAATTATAAATACATAAAACGCACTCATGATGTCTTCCTGTTTTCTTCCCGCGATTGCATCATGCCATATAACAGTTATCGGTTTGCTCTGATTGGTGATTTTTCCCACGGGCGCAAAGGTTTGGTTGAAAGCAACAAGTCTCTGAGCAAAAATGAACTTGGAACGTCTCCATCCTTGGTAACATGATAACCTTTTCTAGGTCTGCAGAACAGAATACTTTCTTTTCGTCTTGCGGACAGGTTTTAGTCGCCGTGCCGTGCTTTAGTATATTTGTCATGATGTTTAGCGTACTCTACACAAGTGCTACATTCTGCCACTAACAGAGCAGTTGCATCATGCGAAGTTTGCTTTTTGTGCAACTTGTAACCCTCGCACGCCTCGCACTCTTCGTTACCAAGCCTTGTGAACGATATGTTCATGCTGTTAAAATGTTTTCGGTACAACTCATAAGACACACTTTGGTGAGGATGAGTTGAGCAAAAATCAGTGTGCATTTCGGTGATATTAACATCACTTGGTAGATATCTCCTTAACAGTGCATGTTCCCGTCTGTAGTGTGGTTCTAACGGTTGAAAAGATTCCACATGTCGAGTCAGTAACTGGCGATCAAAGAGCGGTGTTTTTTGGTGCTTGCCTTATCTTGTTCAAGACTAGATAATTGGGTGTTATCAGTGCGCACAACCTTATCATTATTTTGATTGTACCCTAATGTAGTCAAAAAAATATTTTGCATACGTTAACTGTAGTTCCATCCCTTGCATAGAGTCGAAGAGATCTTTTCGGGTTTCTTTTTGGTCGCTGGTACTTTTCCTTTTTGGGACTGCTGTTTCAATTCTCGAGATAACATACAGTCGTCTTTGTTCCCACGTTAGGGCCCAATACTCTATATTCAGATTTTCGCGGTCTTGTTCATTAAATATTGTAAAGCATTTTTTGAGACATTTTTCGTTGCATCCTCGTTTCACAGCATATTCCATCCTCTTTTTATTTTTTTTCTCAATAGTTCTTTGAGCCAAACCGGTGTCATATCTTCGTCTCTTTGGTGGAGTAGGTTGATTATAGTTTTCGTTTTCAGTTTCTTCGTTGGTGTTAGTGCAGTTTGGTTTGTTTTCATCCTCTTTTTCTACGTAATTGTAAGTGTTTCGTCGCTTACATGCAATCTTTTCAGATACTGTGCATCTTATTTCGCTGGTATCGATAGTTCGACGTCTTTTATCGGTAATAAACTTGTCTTTTGCAGTTCTAAGTGGCGGCTCGAGTGTAGGGATTGGACCAGGTTCGGAGGATTTTGCTGTCGGAAAGTTGTTTTTTTTCAAAACTATTTGTTTCGAAGACGTAGCTAGTTGGTCAGTGTTGGAATTAGTGACACGTCTTTTTTTGTTAGAAACTTTATCTTTTGCAGTTCTAAGTGGCGGCTGGAGTGTAGGGGACGGAGCAGGTACGGTGCGTTTTATTGCCGACGAGTGTTTTTTCGACGGAGCTGGTTGGTCATCGTCGGAATCTTCACTTGAATCAGAAGGCACATAGTCTTTGTCACTAAAAGAGTCGTCCGAATCAAAATTAAGTGAAGCTAATGCAGCGAATGGCATTGCTAGTTCTGGCCTCATAATATTGCCACTATGTCTATCATTATCGGGAACAAGTAAACTGCCCTCATTATTAAGTTCAAGTTGTTGTTGTTCTTGAGGTGTTGAATTTGCTGACATAATTTCTTCATGACAGGTCAAGTCCATCGGTCCACATGAGACATCAGGTGAAGTATTGCTAAGCTGTTGCGTTTTAGAAGATGATGATTCAAAGTTACCAGTGACATTTTCTTTTGGACATTTCGGAAAAGTCTCATTCAGAATGACTAAATGGCTTTTCAGATCATGAAAATGGTGAGAAGAAATCGTATTTTGTGTTTCACAAAAATTATCAAAAACAGATAATGTCATGGAGTATGGCCGTGAGTATAGTCTATTTATACTTTCCTGCAAAGTCAGGTCTTCTTCTTTTTTTTTCTCATCATTTGTGATCGAAAGTGAATGACGATCTATGCTTATGGCAGCAGTTTCAGCTGCTACCATGCTAAGCATTTTCTTTACTCGCTCAGAAGTCATTGATCGTCTGTAAGAAATATAAGTTTATTTCGAACAATTGAATATCACTGAATAATAAGATTGTGCATATTTTCATCAAACCATACTACATAAACTATGTGCACATCCGTCTAAGAGCTAGGGATCCGTGACATACGGACGGTGAGCAGAGTGACATTTATAGGTTTTGCCCTTCGGGTACGGAACCCTAAAAATAATGCAATTTATGGGAAAACAATAGGGTCACTTACCGCCCAGGAGTCTTCTCAGCCATCACGACAATTTGGCGGGAATCCTCCTTCCTACCAACGTGCGTTGCGTCCACTCCCAAGAACGGCCTTGGCGACACTGGGGCTTGCGGTGCGGGGTTCACCGCGCGAGAACAGATTGTGACTTTTTAGCCTTATACCTAGTATTGTAGCTTAGAGTCCTTGTAGTTTAGGACTCGGATGCGAATTATTATTCCTCAAATTATTTAAAGGTAATTGTATTTCAATTTCTCATTTTATTTCAATCATCCTACGCTTTAAAGCCATTAAGAGTGTTTGACATCCGTAAAGTGTAGATTTTGACGTGATCTGAATAAATAAACCTTGAGATAAATATCGCGAAAGTATTCTAAAGCCATTATAGTGTAGTAAAATCAAATAACGTGTTTTTTGCTATGCAACGTGTGAAATAATTTCGATACAATGATAGCGATAAGGGCTTCATGTGACCATTTAGCTAAGCATTGATGGTTTAAGTAGTTTTAGCTGTGTAAAATGTAGATTTTATCGTATTTATCGTCTTTTTTTCTACACCTATCTCCTGACCTAGAAACGTTACAAAAACGATTCTAATACAGATCGGTAGGGATTTTTTTTCTATGTATAATGACATCTTAAACTCAAAATCGACCCCTTGTGGCTTAACGATCTTTTAGTTAGCAGAGGGCAGAGGTCAGGTCAGGCAGAGGTCAGGACTGCGAAGTGGCCAGTCGACGACGACGATTAGGGGCCCTACAGCCAAGACGGTGGACCCTGGAATTGGAAATCAAACGCATAAGACCACAGCTATTGGTGTGTTTCCACGCACCGCCACAATACCTACAGAGAGAACCTATCCTAGCTTGATTGTGGTGGTGATATAAATCAGAAACGGATTTACAAAAAAAATAAACTAGTTAAGATAAAAAAAATACTACAATTTACAGCTAGCTGCAGAATTACAAAACTACATACTAATATAAAACAATGATTAGCATGTAGCGTAATGTTTTACATGAGATTCTATAATTAAAAAATGATTATGCAATAATGATGCAACAAAAGTGTACACCGCTATTTTGTAGCCACGCCTCGGCGCGGCGGCTCGATGTTTAGGCCGTATCGAACGTCGATAATTAAGTTGTCGATAAACTGTATTTTATTATTAGTACTGCATTTATTTATGTTCAAGATAAATGACGCTACAGTAACCCCCCCGCTCGCTGGTCAAGGATTGTGGCCACTAGAAAAAAACAAAATCCGCAGCTTTAAATTAAAGAAATTAATGTTTATATGAAAAAAAATATTGTACTCAACAAGACAAAAATAATTAAAGGTTTTTGTAAGTTAAGAAAAATTTAGATTAATTTTAGTCCTTGTAATTAACAATTTTAAACTCCTTGATATGCCAGGTACCGAGATCCTTGCCATTCATATCTTGTAGGTGGGATACAAGTGGTGACCTCTTTGCAGTGACTCGACACTTAACAAATTTTGGGGCCAGTTTTTTACTAAAGTGCTGATCTGTAACTCTGAAAATATGTCCTTTTCCAAATAATGTCATTCACCTTGAATTCAGCAGACTTTCGCCTCAAATTGTGGCGAGAGGCATTCTTCAGATGAGCGCGCCATAATGAAGCTTGGACATTGTCGAAAATACCGGCTAATTGACCAATATTTTCGCTGTAAACATCGCGTGGTAAAAATAACACTTCATCACCTAAGTCGGGATCCAAGTAGTGGGACCCGCAAGTGACGAGTTCTCGGCCATGCACCAAAAACGAGGGGGTATATCCAGTTGCCTCATTAATAGAATTATTTATAGCAAATTGAATTTTTGGCAGATTCACATCCCATGATCTATGGTCATTTTCTATGAAAGTTGAAACGCAGGTCATTATAGTTTTATTATAACGCTCGACAGTGTTTACTTGGGGTGTGTATTTGGGGGTAAAGAAGATGTTTGGTACCTTGAACTTTTTAAAGAAGTTGTTGAGTTCCTTACTGATGAACTGACTACCATTGTCCAAGAATATGGTCTGCGGCACACCATGGACGAGAAAAACTGAGTCCTCCAGATGTTTGATGACTGAGATGAGAGCGGTGGCTCTTCGTAAAGGGAATGTCAAGACGTATTTAGAGAAATAGCACACAATTACAAGTAAATAAGTGTTCTACTTACGACTTGATGGAAGAGGGCCCACAAAGTCGATGGTAATCATCTGGAACGGCCACGAGCATTGCTTTGGGCGACCCATTTCCCCCAAAGTTGTGTGATTTGGTAACTTATAAGCAAGGCAAACCGAACAAGATGAAACAAATTTCACCACATCACCGTGCATGCCTGGCCAGAAATAGCGCAGAACCAAACGATGGTAAGTTTTGTGTATCCCCAAGTAACCCGCAGTAGGCGAAGAGTGGTTCTCAGAGATCACATCCTCACGCAGTTCGTTTGGTACTACCTCCTTCCAGGCGAACTCTGAAGTTAGAGAACACTTATTTTGTGACAACCTAAAAAGAGCGTTATTGCTGATTTAAAAATGTTTAAAACCAGAAGGATTATTCAAACATGAATTATATATGTCCTTATAGCACGTGTCGTCAGTATGGGAAATAGCGTCCGAAGTAGAGATTGTCAGGACTGGAAAAGCTCGAGACAAGGCATCCGGTATAACATTATCAACCCCTTTACGATGTTCGAGGATGAAGTTGAACGCGGAAAGGCGTATTCCCCAGCGAGCCAATCTGCCTGTAGGATTGTCAAGGGACAAAAACCATTTTAGTGCCACATGATCGGTATAGACTGTGAAGGTTTGCCCATTCTCTAAATAACAGCGCCAGTGTTCTAGAGCTATTAATACAGCAAGTGTTTCTCTCTCGGTAATACTGTAATTTTTCTCTGCTCCAGACAAAATGTAAGCAATCGGCCGTTCTACCCCGTCCACTGTTTGTGTTAACATAGCGCCAAAGCCGTAATTACTAGCGTCAGTGTGAACCTCAAACGGAAGGCTATAGTCGGGACAGGTAAGTACTGGAGCAGATATCAGGCATTCCTTAAGTTTGTTGAACGCGACTTTTGCTTCTGTTGTCCATGAGAAAGCTGGAGCATTTTTCTTATTCGAAGTCCGCTTATTCAAAGGCCCAGCGATAGTACTAAAGTTGGGCGCAAACGGAGGTACCATGTAGCCGTCCCGAGAAAACGTTGGAGATCTTAATTATAAATAACGCTACACTTGGATACAAAGGGATTTATGGTACTTATCCTCGGGTAAAATCGGATCACCACAAGATTTCACATCGACAGAACCATTGCATAAAACCAAATCCAAAATTCTATTCATAAAATTAACTTCACCATTGAACTGACCAAGATTGCAGGAGCTAAGCACATCTATAAAGTTTCATAAATAATCACTGTTTAAAGAAGTAACAGGTACGAGATCTAAGGAGTCGGGAAGTGGATTCCATGAAATATCACTCATATTGAAGTCTCCAAAAATTATAATTTTGTCAAGGTGATGACAAGAAATAATTTCTGTTAGTCTTTGTGAGAAATTTGCCAGTTGAGACTGAAACGAGTGACCTTCTTTTTCTTTGCAAAGATATATGGTACAGACGTGAACTTTATATGAAGCTCTTGGTTTGTCGTGTTTGAGTGTCAATGTAACCCAGAGGTCCTCCGCGGAAGACCGCCATTCAGGTCTTTCCACTACATGGAAGGTACGTTTCACCGCCAATAAAACTCCTCCACGGTATATCTGGCCTGTTTTCGCATAATCACGGTCCCGTCTCAAAACCAAGTACCGATCGTCAAATAATTCACTGTTTGATATACTATCAAGTAGCAAACTCTCAGTCACCGAAAAAATGTCATAATCATTTAAATATAAACGCCTCAAGAACGTTGTATGATAAACCCCCCTCTCGACAGGTGCAATTTAGATTTCGCGTGCTGGACCCATTTATATTGTACAAAAACTAAACCCTGCCAGAAAGGGGCTTTCCACACAAGGGGGCCTTATATACTAAATCCCGTTACAAGGGTAAATGGTTCAAACACTCACATTAAAGTTCACTTTCTCGTCCTGGATGGGTCCTCGGCGCTCGATCCGGGTCACGACCCAACCTTGGTTCAGAGGAAAGCACAGGTCCCCTGGGTGTGCGTTTCCCTTCTTCTGACGTTGATTGTCGTCGACCTCGGCACGGAGATTTCTGACAAACGACCAGCCCAGCCAGCAGTTTGCAGATGTAGATTCCTAAACGCAGCCCTCTAGCCCTGGGCCAGCCCAACCCGTTAAAGGTATCACGATTTCTGCTAAACGTGGTAATGAAAATCTTTTCTCATCACCTTCCACTATTATCGGATTTACGAAACTTTTCGCGTACACGTCCCGGATCACAGTTAACACTGATCAACTGGTTTATTTCTCTATTTTAACTACTTATTTCCTTGAAATATTAAACACATAACCTTTTGCAACTCTTGTTGTCTGAATACCCAATATGGCCGTCTCACGACTTGACAATTCACCCCGCGACTACTCGTGTTGCCATATCAATAAAAATCAAATATCTTGACAAATACAATGTAAGTTCCGATACGTTTTAAAACCAACAAACTTACTTGTCTTGGTACGCGATCCACGGACATTCTGGTAGTGTATTTGTAAGTTATTACATTTGAATATGAAAGATGAGCAATACCAAGTTATGATAAACTCGACACGAATACACCCTTAAGTTAAACCACAAGTAGGAAAGCAAAGGTGTAATCCATGAGAAATAAGAATAAGTAACCCTATGACTTATTAGCCATAAGTCATTAAAGTAAAATAGTCCTAATGAGTACAGATCAGAAAGTTCAATTTTAATTAAATTCAGTTCTAATTTATTTAAGTAAACAAGTTCATTAGCGTGAGTCAGTATAGCCACCCAAGACCGAGCGTCTATTGTTGACGATACCCTCAAGTAGTGACTAGTGAGCGATAAGAGACAATAAGCAAGAATAGACTTAAGTCCACCTGTACTGCTCTTATTAAAATTACTGACGACATACGTGAAGCCATGGACGATAGGCGATTTACTATCTTAACCCTTCTCAACTTTAGTAGTGCGTTTAATTGCGTGGACCATGATATCCTTCTTGCTATCCTCCGTTCACTCAACTTATCTGAAACAGCTGCAGAGTGGTTTCAATCGTATCTTTGTGGTCGTAAACAGCGTTTACGTGTTGATGACACTTACTCCGAGTGGTGTAACATTACTGCTGGGGTCCCACAGGGAGGTGTACTTTCTCCATTGTTATTTTCTGTGTTTATCAATACTCTTGTTTCCGTAGTCTTTTTCTGTTCATATCATTTGTATGCTGATGACCTTCAGTTATACTTGTCTATGGCTTACTGGATTCCATACACAAACTTACTTCCGATCTTGATCGGATCAGTGAGTGGACGGAGCAATTTGGCCTACTTGTGAACCCGTGTAAGACGCAGGTGATGGTTGTCGGCAGCAGAGCTCTGGTTGACAGAACTGATGTCTCCACCTTACCTCCAGTCTGCTGCAATGGCACTCCCCTTAAATACTGCAAATCTGTTAAAAACTTGGGGCTACACATTTCCAACAACATGTCTTGGGACTTGCAGGTTGCAGAAGTCAGTAAGAAGATATTTGCCTCAATGCATTCACTAAAGCGCATGCAAAAATTTCTTCCATACTCCGCCAAAGTTACATTAGTCAATTCTCCTTTGCTTCCTATTGTAGATTATGCCGATGTGTGTTATCCTGATGTCACTGAAGAACTTCTAAACAAATTAGATCGTCTCCTGAATATTTGTATCAGATATATCTTCGGATTGCGCAAATACGATCACGTCTCTCAGTTTCGTCTCCAGTTAAACTTGCTCAATATTCGCTACCGTAGGAATTCACACATTGTCTCACTTCTATATAACTCTCTCAATAGTCCTTTCTCTCCTCCCTATCTTCGAGACCGGTTTGTCCCTGTTGAATCCCTTGGCCGCCCTCAGCGATCAATTAGAGCAATACTTCTCCGATTTCCTGAACATCACACTGTCAGCAACTTTCACAGTGTCAGCAATCCGCCTGTGGAATAGTTTTCCTCTTGACATCCGACAATCTCCCTCTATCTCCACCTTCAAAACCAGAGTCTATCAACACTATCTACAGCTACAGAATCGGTCACCTCACTTGTAAGTCTCCCTGAATCATTTTCCTTTTCGTAAATATTAATTATTATTAGGTATTTATAAATAAAAAAAATAAAAAAATAAAATTTATTGCAGACAATATTACAGTCCATAGAGATGTTAGTAGGCCTTATAACTATGTTAGCAAAACTTATCATATTAAAAAATTAACTTAAATATTTACCCGTACAGCTCGACCCCGCCACCTGTACATGATTTTGTATCATGTGTCGCAGGATCGGGCAGTCAGGCTTCTCGCTAATGAGTTTGAGAATGGTGTTGGAGCTCCCGCGAATTCCGCGTAGAAGTGATGCGGTGCGCTTGCGCACTATCGCATGGAAGCCATCGGTGTGCGCCAGCGCAAACATTCCGGACGCACTACAGTAACGCGGAAGCCCCAACAACATCCTAAGACCATTATTATATTGTACTCGGAGAGCATTGATAGCCCGCTGCGTACAGTTAACCCACAGACCGCAGGTATATAGAAATTGGCAATATGCCTTAAAGAGTGTTATTTTAACCTCATCACCACAACGGGCAAATCTGCGGGCATACATATTACAGCGGACTGCCAATGCTCTCCTTTCCCTGTCAATATCACTGTCATTCTTCAAGTCCTCGGTAACTATGTGACCCAAGTACTTGAAGGACGACACTTCAACTAGTTCCACTCCATTTAGCTTCACAGGAGGCACACAGATCGTTTTGCGATTCTTAGGTCGGAACACCATAAGTTCGCTTTTTTTAACATTATATGTGAGCCCATGGGACTTCGCGTAGCCCTCACATATTGCAATCAGCCTTCTGAGTGCAGCAACTGATGGACTCAGCAGCACCATGTTGTCTGCATAGCTGATGCTATTGACACAGTGTCCGTCAATGTAGCAGCCGACACCAGCGCTACCGAGCCCACCAATCAGCTGATTTACATAAAGGTTGAAAAGCGAAGGAGACGTCAACCCACCCTGTCTTACTCCGCACTCCAACCTGTATGAGTCAGAAAGCTGATTTAGCCATTTGACCTGGTTAGTCTGGTGCCTGTACCAATATTTTAAAATATTGACAATTATGTACCTTTATATGTATATTTTCGTATTTATGAGAAGACATGTATATTTAAATTTTATTTATATTATATTTATATGTAATCTGTAATTCAGTGTAGTTTAATATATATAAATATACATATATATATATATAAATAGTACCAATTTTTATAATACCAAATTAATAAAATTATCTGGCACTACCCTTGAACTCTCCACATAACCAAAGGTTAACTGGCGGAGAATGCTAATTAGCATTAAGTTCGCCTTTGTGCATTGTATATTTTTTATAGCACACCGTGCGTAAAATGACCACTTTATGCACGCTGCGCTTGCGTAAAGTCGGCATTTTCCGCACTTTTGCTATAAAATATTATACGATACTCGTGCGAGAAACTTTTTCTCGACTCGTATCGTAATGTACTATTGTGCAATAAAGAATTTACATACATACATACATACACACATTATTTACCGTATCGATTGGGTTCCCACTTAGTGCCATATTCTATTTCTATATCGTAATTAGCCACCACCTTGCGATACGCGGGATAATATCACGTTTTGTTAAAGTGTCCCTAACAGCTATACAATCCGATACCACTTTTACATGTTTACCAATCACATACATCCTAAACCTGCGGAATGATTCTACGACCGCGAGTGTTTCGAGTTCGTAACTGTGATAAATGCTCTCTTCTTTGCTAGTTAAATAAATATAAATTCTTTATTTTCAAAAAAAACAGGTACAATTACAAGAAACCAAAGTTAGAGGCTAAAAAGATACATCAAGATCAAGTGTCGCCCTGACACCTAAGCTAAGAAAAAAAATCTTGAAATTTAGGAGTCAGCGTTTCCTCTACGTTGACTTAATTTAGCAAGTTAACGATTTAATGTAGACTTTACAAAATATTCGATTAATTCGGAAAGAGAACAATCTACACTATTATATAAAGAGGAAAGATTTGTTTGTTTGTTTGTTTGTATGTTTGAGGTAATCTTTGGAACTACTGAACCGATTCTAAAAATTCTTTCTTTTGTAAAAAGCTACACTATTGTTGAATAACATAGGCCATATTTAATTTTAATACAACGATCCTGAAACACCTCTTGCTTTTGTATGTTTGGGGTAATCTTTGGAACTACTTAACCAATTCTAAAAATCCTTTCTTTTGTAAAAAGCTTCACGGTTTTTGAGTAACATAGGCTATATTTAATTTTAATACAACGATCCTGACACACCTCTTGCTTTTGTATGTTTGAGGTAATCTTTGGAACTACTAAACCGATTCTAAAAATTATTTCTTTTGTAAGAACCTTCACTATTTTTGAGTAACATAGGCTATATTTAATTTTAATACAACGATCCTGACACACCTCTTGCTTTTGTATGTTTGAGGTAATCTTTGGAACCACAGAACCGATTCTAAAAATTCTTTCTTTTGTAAAAAGCTTCACTATTTTTGAGTAACATAAGCTATATTTAATTTTAATAAAAGTAAGTTTTCATTTTTAAAATTCAATATTTGTGAACCATGTCGCGAGAAAAATCGCTACTTAACTGCTTTATCGGCGTTCCTTAACCAAATGGTTAAAAAAAAATTAATATACGTGATGAAAATATATGATTAATATACCAAATTAGTTATACGTGATGAAACCGGTTGTTTTTCCATACGGGGAAACTGTATCAGTTTAATCTGACTAAAGATTTCCATCTACACCTCTTGCTAATATTAAGCTTGAAAAAGTAACTACAGTCAGGTTTAAGCATAGATACATTAAATACTATGGTTTAAGTAATGATTTGTTCCCATACGGGAAAACTATATCAGTTTCATTTGACTACAGATTTACATCTACAACGATCCGGACACACCTCTTGCTAATATTTAGCTTGAAAAAGTGATTACAGCCAGGTTTATGTATTGATTTTTTCCCATACGAGAAAACTGTATGAGTATAATCTGACTACAGATTTCCATCTACAACGATCCTGACACACTTCTTGGCACTTTGGTAAAACATGGTGACCAGGGTGTGATGATGGGATTGGAAGATGAGTACGGGATCTCCTCAACGGACAACAGCAGACCCTTCGAGTTTAGGCTTATTTGATTGGTCTTTATTAGCGCTTTGGTAAAACATGGAGATCGGGGTCTGATGATGGGACTAGAAGATGAGTACGGGATCTCCTCAACGGACAATAGCAGACCCTTCGAGTTTAGGCTTATTTGATTGGTCTTTATTAGCGCTTTGTTTAAACATGGTGTCCGTTGCATATAGTCGTTCAAAAAGTCAAATTATTTTGTTTTCCTTATTTCCACGAAAATCTCTCCGACGCGGGCGGAGCCGCGGGCAAAAACGAGTAATCGAATAAATACGGAGATTCGTCAAAAAAGTCGGAAATGTCGGTTTTTCGAAAATATGTAGATTCGACCTTTCAGCTTGATGCCCTCGATATTATCTATATTTTACACAAAAGTTAAATCTCAGTAGTAATTTTTTTTTTAACAATAACATCTATTTATCAGTAAATATCAACATCTTATTTTTCGAATTATTGAGACTATTTCTTAAACCGAATCAACGAAAGTCTAGTGTTTCTATAATTTTATAGCACACCGTGCGTAAAATGACCACTTTACGCATGCTGCGCTTGCGTAAAGTCGGCATTTTCCGCACTTTTGCTATAAAATATTATACGATACTCGTGCGAGAAACTTTTTCTCGACTTTTTGTCGTCAGAAAACGTTTCATCGCTCTCGTATCGTAATGTACTATTAATTAATTAAGAAATGTATATATTATAGCATGCAGGGTATTAGTAAAAGTGTAAGGGTGTGGGAGGGAGGAGATGTGTGTGTGTATGTTTGTATAGGTGGTAGAGCTGATGCCGGGCTCGACTGTGGAGGTACCACCATCTTACTCGCAAATCCTCCCGAAGTTATTCAGGAGAGAGTAAGAGAACAGCTCTCGGGCAAAACCAGGCGGCCCACTATTGCCTGGGACCGATGGATGGCGGTATATCCATCACAAATTGCCGGGCCTTATATAAAACAGATTGGTGACGGGAAGCGGCGTTACTGGTCCAAGGTTTTCGGCACCGCGCTCACCAACCCGCCTGCCCAGCGTGTGTGAGTATGGGCATTTCTTCCAGGAGGACCCCCAAGAGTGGCGAAATCCTGGAAAGGCCTATGTCTAGCAGTGGACGAAACAGGCTGATGGATGGATGGATGGATCTCTAAAATTTCGAAGCCAGATTGAACGTCGTAGGAAGGCAAAAGCAAATCGTCAAGAAAAGCTAATACTTCGCATGGTCTAAGCTTCGCATTCGTTCGGAAACGCATTCGCGTTGTCTGTGGCACGGGCGGACAAGTTACCGGTTTTTGAGTTGGCAATACTAAGATTTGACTTACGAATAGAATTGACGATTTTAATAATCATTCGCATGAAAATAGACAGCGCGTTTGCGAGACTAAACGGAACCAGGGTATATTCAAAGTGACCGTGGGGAGTTATAAATGTTGTTTTATGTGTATCTTCTGGTTGAATTTTTACTTGATGATAACTTTGTGCTAATTCGACACTTGTGAAGAATTTCTTTCCAGCCAGCTTAGAAACTTGGTCCTCAATGTTAGGCAATGGATACCAATAACCGTGATTGCGTTGAGCGCCCGGTAATCATCGCAAAGCCTATTGTCCACATTTTTCTTTTTAACAAGGATAATAGGAGACGCATAATTTGACTCTAATTCCTTGACGATACCTGCGTCTAATATTTCTGCCACTTTATTTCTAACTGTTTCCTGTTCTTTGAGCGATAAACGATAAGGTTGTCGATATATGGGCTGCTCAGTTGTTAATTTTATTTTCATTTGTAATAAATCCGTACACCCTAATTCTAGCGTATTACTCGCAAAACAATCACTATAATGAGATAATAAATCAATTAAATTATCGCGGTCTTTTTTATTCAAAGGCCCTGATTTAATATCATCTACATTTACACCCCCGATAGTACAGTTAGTGGCTAGGCTAATGCTTAGAACAGTGTTGACTGGCACTGGCTTTGGTAAAGCAGGGATGGCTTCTTTACTGACCTGAACATCGGGTGGCTGTGGCGCCTCGCAGGTGTCCGCTCTGGCAAGCACCTCACCTCGTTCCCAGACGACGTTCTCGGTGCCCGTATTGATGACCTTGATGTAGCGTGTGGCGCCGCGGAGCAAGGTGGCGGGCATCGAGTAGAAAACACCTTGTAGCATCGTTTTATTCGTTGTTGCTCAGCACGTTGACTTCAAATCGACAGATTTCTTCAACAACATTGATCTGTTTAGTGAATCTGTGTCTTGTTTAAGAGTGGCTGACCCGTTATTATTACGTATTATTACGTATTATTACCGTTATTATTACCATTATTACCCGACTTATGACATGCCGTCGTCGTTTATGACAGGCTGACCAATTAAGAGATTCTTGCCATCCATGTCGGTATCTATGAGATATGCTTTGCAGGGTATTGTTAGGCCACCAATTTCTAGTTGAAACTTAACTTCTCCACGGCTGGTGAGAAAACTTCCCGAGAATCCTTTGAGAATGATGCTGGTGGGTATGACTTCTAGTGCCAACATTCGTGAAACTTGAGTGGTAAGAACATTTACTGAGCTGCCAGTGTCGGTGTAGGATTTTACGAATATGCCATTAACTTTCACTACCTTTTTGTTGACGTCGTTGTAATTTTGCAAAAAATTTATCTCCTTCACGTAGCGGTCAGCTCCTGGAGCAGTGAACTTTGTCGTTGTAGTACATCACGTAGCAATGTGGCCCTGTATATCGCATTTAAAGCAGGTGCGCAAATCTGGTTGAGGGCAGCTGCGGAGAATGTGGCCCGTTTTTTTGCAGCGCGGACAGGGACCGACATTCGGATTAATTTTCCTCTCGGGTTGTCGGTTATCTTTCAAGATAACAAACAGCTCTTAGGCAAAACCAGGCGGTCCACCATTGCCTGAGACCGATGGATGGCGGTTAATCCATCCCCAATTGCCGAGCCTTACAGACTGGTGACGGGCAGCGGCGTCACTGGTGCAAGGGTTTCGGCACCGCGCTCACCAACCCGCCTGCCCAGCGTGTGTGAGTATGGGCATTTCTTTCAGGAGGACCGCCAAGAGTGGCGAAATTCTGGAAAGGCCTATGTCCAGCAGTGGACGAAACAGGCTGATGGATGGATGGATAACTCGTCGGGGCGCTCGCACTGATATGCTTTGGCATTCGGCTGAAGTGATAATGATACAAGAAACAGTAGCGCTATTCGACAACTTACAGCGGAGGCACATAGCTACTTCGTCTTGATAATGCTTTGTCATTGTTTCGGATGGCAGTTTTTTTCTATTCATCATTTCTTCCAGTAAGCTTCCGTAATCGCGATGTCTTGGGAACGCTCGTACTAACAACTTCTTCCATTCACTCCAGGAGTAACTGTAATCTTTCAGCCTGTTATACCACTTTCTCGCTTGTCCCCTAAGTTTGTCTTGTAGATGAAACGCTTTTGTCTTCTCTTCCCATCCGTGGATCTCGCAGAGTTGTTCAATTTTCCGAAGCCACGCCGTTACCGTACAGTCCTCACTATCGGGGTCTAACTCTGGAATTAGTGATGCTGCCTGATGTCCTTTTGTTCTACCAAGAATGGGTACCTCGTCATTTAGCTCTTGCAATGCTCTTTTGACGTCGTTTTCCAGCAGGCTTCGTAAAATCTTCTTAGCAGGCGGTGATTCGTCCTCGTCTGTTTCGGAGATATTTATACATGGCGGTGTCTCTTGCGATTCTGGAGGGCGGATTAAACGCCCTGGGTCGTCGATGTGATTACGTTTCATAATCAGTTCGAATGATACCACTTCTGAGTGTAACACTGGTAACAAATGAAGCACGAAGTGAAGATTAAACTTTTAATTTATTTATCTGGCGATAATTGGACAGAGTTTCCTCTTAACAAGTGTTCAGTATAGGAAAAAAATCCAAAAATGAGCTCCGCTTGGCTTTATTAAGGCACGTTCCCACCAGTGGCGATCGGCTCACAGGCTTGGCGGGTTGTGGAAGCGGCAAGGCACGGCATTGGCTGGCGGCTATGGCTGGCATGCTGGCTCGCTGTGATTGGCTGAAGAGCGGATGTTACACGTCACATTTTATTTGTTTCCAGACATGTTCTGGTATTGATGTCCCAATCTTCAAGTACCTACTTAGTTACTGTAGTGTTTGTGTTCTATGTCTCGGTCACGCGGGTAGTGGGGTGAGTAGTCAGTCACGTGAGAGCCCCAGGCGAGAGCGGACAGAAGTATACCTACAACCCGCATACTGGTGTGAGAACGAGCCATAGTGTGTGATACGTGTCCTTTTACATGTGGCGACGAGGAAAAAGGTCAGTGGAAACGATTTTGGTACAAAAAGGAATGATTGGCAGTGAACTAGTGATGAATGAAATAGGAAAGTTTTTTTTTTGGAGGTTAGAATGTATGGTATGTTGATTAATTGAAATAGGCGTTACCCTGCGGAAGTCCATCACTAAGTAAAGGATATATGAATATAATTTGCAATATTCCGCTAAACAATTCTTGTCGTGCTATTCAAAATGCAGACTCGTGCACCGCCCGCATAAAAACATGCAACAAGCAAGCAATACAAGCAAAGCAATCTTAAATAACAAGCAAGAAAACTTATCGACACGTATTTCGCCTCTGAACGAGGCATCCTCGGGATGTGTTGCTAGCTCGGCTTCTCCGCAGCAATTGATGTGTTGCTCGCCCAGCCGCTCCGCAGCAACTGATGTTGTTCGCCCGACAGCTCAGCAGCTAGTGACGAGCCGCCGACCAAAACTCGCCATTTATACACCGGCCTGACTAGTTGTTTGGTGGGGAAAATGGGGAGACGAAAAAATGCGTAACAGTGGGGTAGTGGTAAAGTTAGTATGTTCGTTTAGTAAATCAGAGTTATTCTTGTTTTTTAGTATTTCTAATTGTTCTAACACACACATTCTTAAACCTTTTTTACAAATTTGTTTTACTTCAAATGAATGGTTATCAGGCAAACTATGACCGGACTCAAATAGATGTTTTACGTACTGTACGTTACGTATGTTCTTTGTACCTAGTTTCAAAACTGCGACCTGTTTGACCTACATAGACACCGTTACAATCATTGCAAGACAATTTGTAAATACCAGACTGTTGTTTTTTATCTTATTTGTCCTTTCCATTGCAAATACGCTTTATCTTATTTTTGGTTCTGAATGCAACGCGAACACCACAACGCCGAAAAATGTTCGCAACCCGTTCAGAAATTGGACCTAGATAAGTTAAGCTTGTTTTATATTTCTGAACACTCGTACTTTCAGGCTGTAAAGCAGACAAACTGTTTCTAATAATGATACTCTGTCTTTTGTGGACTAATCTATCAACCATTTTTGCACTATACCCGTTATTCACAGCAATCTGATATATTATGTTGAGTTCTTTTTCAAAGTTGTCAGGACTTAGAGGCACCGTCATCAATCTGTGAACATAACAACGAAATGCTACAAGCTTATGTTCCCAAGGGTGACAAGATGAAGAAGGTATTACAGTATCGGTTTATGTTGGCTTGCGGTATATTTGAAATTCATGTTTATTCTGTGCCCTAGTAATCATTAAATCTAGAAAATTAAGGGAGTTTTCTTGTTCGACTTCTAATTTAAATTTTATTTTGGGGTGAATTTTGTTCAATTTGTCAACAAATACATCGAGCTGTCTACCAGTACCAGTCCAGCAAATGAATGAATTAATGGTTCACCCTTAAGTCCATTAATGGCCGATATTTTCATGGATAGTTTTGAGAACAAACACATTGTCAGTAGTTCGAATATTTTGTATTATTACAGATACGTTGAAGTCGGTCCTGTTGACAGTGATAGTAAAACCAAACTAAGTGATTTGTTAGCGACATATGCAGACTGTTTTGCCAGTTCTACGAAAGAAATAGGGAGTACTAATTTAGGTATAATGCGTATCTATCTTACAACTGAAAAACCTATTAATAGGAAGCCATATAGATTATCACACGCTGAAAGGGAGATCGTGACTAATAAAATTGAGGAGTAGTTGGAAGGGAACATCATAAGGGAATCTTCATCTGAATATGCCTTCTCCATTATCCTGGTGCGTAAAAATAATATCGATTACCGTCTTTGCGTTGATTATCGAGATTTAAACGCGATAACCGTCAAAGAGCGCTTCCCCTTGCCCCACATCGATGATGAACTATCGCGTTTAGCTGGAAAGAAGTTGTTCACAAGCTTGGATCTGTTTTCAGGCTATCATCACATTAGTATTGAGCCTGAATCAGTCGATAAGACCGCGTTCGTCACTCCAGACGGTCATTTTGAGTACTTAAAAGTCCCGTTTGGTCTTGCAAATTCACCATCTGTATTCATGCGTATGATGCAGAAATTGGTTAAACTTGTGGGCAGTAAGGAAATAATTTCGTTTATGGATGCCCAACTTTTGGCAACTGCTGACGTTAATGACGGGCTTATTTTATTGGAGAAGGTTTTTATTCAACTAAGAAGTGCAAATTAATTAATAATGTAAAAGTGCTCATTTCTTCAATCTGAAGTGTCATCCTTAGGTCATGAAATTAGTTCCGAAGGAATAAAACCAGGTAATCGAAAAATTTAAGCGGTTGAAAAATTCCCCACACCGAATAATTTGCATGAATTTCGGCAATTTTTAGGTTTGTCTAGCTATTTCCGAAAATACATCTACCAATACGCTTTGCTAGCTAAACCCCTGACAGACTTGACGAAAAAATCCCCAGAGTGGTCGTGGGGTGGTGATCAAATTAAAAGTTTCGAAAACCTTAAAACGAAATTGTGTTCCCGCCCGGTACTAGCTTTGTTTGACCTCAGTCTGCCATGCGAAATTCACACAGATGCTTGCAAAAACGGAATCGCGGGAATTTTGTTTCAGACTCAGAGTTGTGGTGAATTAAAACCAGTATTTTACTTTAGTAGGGTAACAAGTCGCGAAGAATCTATTTACCACAGTTATGAGCTTGAGACGTTAGCAGTCGTGGAGTCTCTTAAACATTTTCGCGTGTATATTTACGGAAAACCCGTCAAGGTTGTCACGGATTGTTCCGCAGTTCGACATACGTTGGTAAAAAAGGACATGATACCGAGGATTGCCCGTTGGTGGTTAACGATTCAAGAATTCGATATGTTAATAGAGTACCGACCTGGTGATCGTATGAGACATGTCGACGCCTTGAGTCGTAATCCAATCCATGAGTCTAATCCACCAACTGTCGAGCTCAGGGAGGGCGGTGGCATCCCCGAAACTCTTTTGACGTGTAGCCCAACTGTAGCTAATAATCAACTCAAACGCGTTATGCTACCAACAAAATGTATGGAAGACCCTGTCCGGCCAAACTAAATATACGGGATTCTATACAGGGCCCATAAGCATATCAGAAACACCATATACCTGGCACGAAATTAGTATGCAGACAGAGTCCTCACCCAGATTAATAAATAATACGAACTCACAGTAGTTCTGCTGAGACTTCCCAGACGCCGGCTGCCCTCGCAGATCTCAACTAATGCTCGAGTGCGCCAAGCTGTCCTGCCTTTCTTCCACGTTAATCCCGACGACCAAATCTAGGAAGGGATTGAAAGGGCAGATGGGATAGAAACGGGAATTTGGCCACAGGCGTACACGTGGCGTGTCAAAGGTTAGGCCGATCTTGCTTACTGCCCCGTGCATGTAAAGTCTAATCGACGCTTTCTTCACTTCACTGTTCAGCACTTTTGTATTGTCCAATTAAATACTGTCCCGAAACACATAAATTAGCCCTGGAACGAATCCGATTCTCCAGGCGCTGTTCCCGATCTGAACGCAGTGAACGCGGTAACCCCACTTTTTGAATGACAGCTCCAAAAGTCATAATGAATAGAATGTTGCCAGGGTGCGTTTTCACATTTTGAACCAAACAATCCCCCGCTCCGGACTGATACTCCTATCAGACCGTTAGCTTAATCAACCGGGAGCCGGGAGAGAGTCGCTATGACTCGTCGCCAGATCGAACCTCCGACCAGCACCTCAGAGACGAGAGGAGTCTCATCCTCACCAAATATCCGCTCTATAATGCAACCGGCAATACAATAGAGGACGGCTTCCACTTTAAAAAACATTGAGATGAGTTCCTTGAAACATAAATATTCTTCCCGATAACGCGGCGGAGGTGGGTCCTGATCGATCGCACGGCGGTATCAAAAAATACTACCTTCCAAGTGAGGATCAAATTGGGGAATCGAACCGCCAAGTTATCCCTCCTTGGGCAAACATTCAACTTATAAACTAACACAATAGTTTTCAAAAAATATTTAAACATTTCCAAAAATACATTAACATTTCTTAAATAATTGGGGGTACCCAGGTAAGTTGTGCCATTGTCAAAGTGGATCCAAAAAATGTAGACCCCTACGCGATACAAATCGATCCAACGCGGCAACGAAAGCCTCCTTAGACAACGAAAGTACTAACTCCAAGCGGACGGCCTTAATGGACAAGCACACAAACACTCACAGGTACGCCTTAACACAAATCTATCGTTGTGAAGGGCGATTGCTCCGACCGAACACGGGCATCCTTTCTGTGGCGACTCCTTTATAATCAACCATAGCAGAAGGCAGATCTCTCTTCTGCGGCTGCATCAGTGAGACTCGCAGCCCAGAACAAAATACGCATGAGAACAGCAAATTGCGAATTATCGTCGAGCAGACACAATCAAAAACTCCCGCGGTAAAATCGCTAAACTGCGTGACCACCCGCGTGCACGTCACAAATATATCGGACACCACAAGCTTCACCAACGGATACTCAAACAGCTCGAACAACTCGAATAGCTAGTACAGCTTGAGCAGCTCAAACAGCTCGTACGGCTTAAATAGCTTGTAGAGCTCGAAAAGCTTGTACAGCTTGCGCAGTTCGTGCAGCTTCAAAAAAAATCGTAAAGCTCCAAACGCCAGCTGCACCGAACCTGCCGCTTGTGACCTGGGCCGGCCGCGCCGCACACCACCGTGTCTCACCCGCCGCCACGGGTGTAACCCGCGTGTGTGCCCGCGCCGCGTGTCCCCGCACCCGTGTGTGCGTCGCCGCGCACGTCGCGCGTCTCGCGTCCGTCGCGCGTCGCCGCGCCCCCACGTCGCGCCGCGCCCGTCGCGCCGCGCCCGTCGCGCGTGAACGTGCAATCAATCTCCCTGATCCCCGATTCAAATTACAGGAGAGAAAACAATAAACGGTAACCGGGTTACATAACTATCAAGGATGCTGCATTGACGACCTTCGACCCGTCCGGAAAACAGTCCTCGAAGTCTGGTCTCAAGACAGCATATTAATTTATTTTATTTTTAACATAATATCATAGAATGGTGGATACTGTCGGCAGTGAAAGGGGACCTAGCACCTCCACCCTACATATTAACTTAGCAAATAGTCATTATAAAGTCGTTTGCAATAGAATCCAACAATCATGTAAACAAATATGGCGGACTGACATTGACAGCGTATTGTTTATGCCCATAGTGATGTCATAGTGTTCTAATTTAATTTTAATTAAATTTATTTTTCTAATTATTTTAATTTTAAGTCATAGACTATGGCCCATAGTAGGATAGGTACTAAAATAAAACTGACTAAATAGATTAAATATATAAGCCATAGACTATAAAATTAGTATTCAAATAATTAGTTACGAGGGCAATACAATATTAAAGTGCGTCTAATAGATTTCCGTTGTAGGTAATAGATCTAAATCATTCTTACCTCCTGATTACTCCTTGAGAAAAAATACCAATCGTATGCTATATCAAAGTCCGTGATGCCGTGCAAAGGTCGTCGTTCCAAGAAAAATATGTCCAGCCAAATCGTAAAGCAAAACAAAAGTCCAAAATGAGAATGCAAAGTCGTAGAAATCGGAAACAGAAAACGGAAACAGAAAACACTAATGCACAGCGAACCCACAGAACAGTGAATGACTGTGAATGACAATTCTAACAAAATGGCCACCTGTCAATTTTTAAAAACTAACCATTATTTTTATGGCTTAGGATACAATCCGTTTTGGTTAATTATATTAAGCTCTTGAAAAAAAATTTTTATTGTATTCAAATAATATTAAATTAAAATAATTTATTAAATTAAAAATAAAAGATAACTTCAGATTACGAACAACACTAACTTTTCAATGACTTATAGAGTTCGATGAGTAAAAAACTAAGATGACAGCTTGTCAAATACTTCGAAATTTTTACGTTGCAAATGTTTTAACAAATTTAACTTATAAATACAAGTTAAATCGTGTTGAAGATAATGTGAAAACAATGGTGCGTTCGTTGAAATCAGACTATGTTCATAATTGATCGTCAAATGTATGTGATTACGGAGTAATCGTGACAATTTGGTTTGTTTACATGATTGTTGGATTCTATTGCAAACGACTTTACCTATTTTGGCCTCTGTTTTCAGGAAGGCCTTTAACCTTAACTGAAACCCCACGGGGGGCCTCCCAGAAACTATTGCGATGGGCAGCGTCCTCCGTTCCCTGGCAGAGAGGCAGCTATACACCGACTGCCCGGTCTCTCCAGCCAAGGACGAGCCCATTGCCCTAGACAATATGGCGAGTGGATATACAACGCCATCCTAAAGGGTCTGTAGCTCGCAGCCCTACCATCCAAAAGCGGGCGATACTCCAACCGTCGATAATCGTGATACGGTGGCGAGAATCGCTGTCGCACCGCCCCGCTACACTGTCCTACAGTGGGCACAGGCACTGATGTGAAAGATGGGGCTTACTCAGATTTGAAGTGGGGCCCCCGCCCGTTGCCTCCCCCCCCGGGGGGGGTCCCTGGTCAGGCCCGCTAATGCGGAAACATGGGGCCCACTTCCAAAATCCTGAGTGCGGCCCTGGACCCCTTGGCCCCCACCCATCAAGGGGCCCCCTACCTGGGCCCGCAGTACGGCCCTGTACCGACGGTGCGTGCTCCCGACATGCCCCTCGTAATACTCTCTCTCCACTCCGACGGGTGCGCGCCTCGTCCCGGACGAGGGCCCCTCGACGGATGTGGACGCTGTGTGGACGATGAAAACGCCCCCCCGCCCGTAGCGGGACGCTGCCGCCGCGATGGGTACACAATACTCCCATCCGAAGCACGTAGCCGCTGCGGTGTCATACCAAGCACGTCTGACCTGTTTACACACAGCAAGAAATTATGTGAACAGCCACATTCGCTACACATATTATGTTGCCCAAAACAGTCGCGTGCGTAATGTTTTCCTAAACAACAAAAACATAATTTATTACGTTTCACAAAACGTCGTCGCTCAATAACCGGCAACGTAATAAAATCACGGCACTGCAACAATGTATGTTCCAAGTGCCCGCACCACCTACATTTCGGGCTACTCGCGTCAGCGGCGGCCGTCAACAAGCAAGCCGCAACGCGTTCTTTTATTCGTTGCCTTTCTTGCGACAGTTCGCTTCCCGCTGTGTCGGAAGATCCACTCACATTTCCGCTAGGGGGCGCCACTAAATCCATACTGGTGGATCTGCCTAAATTGTCACCAGAGGGCGCCACTAGCTCAACAATGGTGGACCCATTCAAATTCCCAACCAAGGGTGCCATCGATTCAGTGCTGGAAGACTCCCCGAACAAAGTATTCAATTCAAGTGCGGGCACCCTACAATGACCTTGACTTACATGACCCGTACTTACAGCCGGGGTCCCGGACTGTCGTCTCTTAATCGTACACGCAACCTGTGTGAGCTCGTCATGTATGTCCATTATTTGGTCCATATCATTAAAAAATCCAGCCATTACCTCGGGTGGCAGGTCCTCGTCAGTTAGCTGCGTCAAGGCTGTTTCGGCTGTCTCGAAGCGAGGCTCCATCCCTTCGTAACATTGGACGATGACAGCATCTCGGTCTTTCCGAGACAGCAAACCCCTGACGCCAACAAACCATCTCAACTGACTCGCCAGTACCTTCCTCGGAGACAGTCTCGCCACCGCGTTGGAACCGGGAATTCAGAAACAATAACCAATTAAGACGAGTTCGACAATATCACAACCTGGCACCCCTATACAAGTGTACACAATTCTACAAATTATAAAATAGGCCAGTTTTATTATATTGTGACCAAAATATCTTTATATAACGCAAACAACAGAGTTATAAAACTAACCAACTTGTGTTAATATAAATGACCTGTTTAAATGTCTTGCACCAACAAGCATGTACACTACTATATTGCTATATACTATTATTCACAAACATACATATGTATATCCATACAATATAAACAATCCATGGTAATATGTTACTCAAACATTACCATCTAAAAGAACTAATCGAGCCAAGTAAATAACAAATCGATTCAGCCTAAATAATTCTATTATCCTGAACAAGACAAACCCTGGTTTTCTATTTCTCAAAGAATTCAAATGTAAATTACCCACATATTTGTAATTACAATAATAATTTACATATCCTAGCTGTAATGAATCTAATATTTTATCTATTCACAAATATAAAACCTAGCCGTATATCTACTAACAAATAAATCTTTTATCATCGCAAAGATGTGCCGTTCAAAGCTTCAACTTCCGCGATAGAAAACTAGATGGCGCAGCTTGCATCTACATCGCGGTATCGTTTGCTTGCATAGCCGTGCTAGTACCTACGGCCTACAACGAACAATACTCTGTTGCTTAACAAATTATGAGAACAGAAAAGAGCCACACCGGGTTCAACAATCCATAAAACCAGGGTAAATTCACAAAATATCAAATTATCTTATAAGACCAACGGAGCTACTATATCGGTTCGGCTTATATAAACAGAATATCTTGGTCCGGGGTTGTTTAATATCCGATACTAAACAACTTAACCGCGCTCTGCTACCAGAAAATGTAGCTAATAATCAACTCAAACGCGTTATGCTACCAACAAAATGTATGGAAGACCCTGTCCGGCCAAACTAAATATACGGGATTCTATACAGGGCCCATAAGCATATCAGAAACACCATATACCTGGCACGAAATTAGTATGCAGACAGAGTCCTCACCCAGATTAATAAATAATACGAACTCACAGTAGTTCTGCTGAGACTTCCCAGACGCCGGCTGCCCTCGCAGATCTCAACTAATGCTCGAGTGCGCCAAGCTGTCCTGCCTTTCTTCCACGTTAATCCCGACGACCAAATCTAGGAAGGGATTGAAAGGGCAGATGGGATAGAAACGGGAATTTGGCCACAGGCGTACACGTGGCGTGTCAAAGGTTAGGCCGATCTTGCTTACTGCCCCGTGCATGTAAAGTCTAATCGACGCTTTCTTCACTTCACTGTTCAGCACTTTTGTATTGTCCAATTAAATACTGTCCCGAAACACATAAATTAGCCCTGGAACGAATCCGATTCTCCAGGCGCTGTTCCCGATCTGAACGCAGTGAACGCGGTAACCCCACTTTTTGAATGACAGCTCCAAAAGTCAAAATGAATAGAATGTTGCCAGGGTGCGTTTTCACATTTTGAACCAAACACCAACATTTAAAAATGAAACCGTCAATGTCAATGTCATTCCATTTCAAATGAAGACTGTGGTATTTAACTGTGCAAATGCAAGACAGTAAATTGAGCCAGATAATTGAACAATTAAGTGATGGGACTCCGTGTAGTGATATAGTAAATAATTATAAAATCAAAAATGATAGGTTATACAGAAAAACTTTATATGGCGATCGTCTAGTGGTACCATCGTTCGCGCGATGGAAGTTTATGCAAAGATTCCATGACCAAATCGGACATATCGGGTTTAAAAGGTGTGAGGAATTAATCAAAGCTGATTACTGGTTCCCTAAAATGACCAGATTCATTAAAAAGTATGTACAGTGTTGTCTTGAGTGTGCATATGGCAAGGGAGACCACGGAAAAAAATCTGGTGAGTTGCACCCTATTCCCAAACCAGATAAGATCATGCAGACTGTCCATATTGACCATTTAGGGCCCTTTTCTAAAACAAAGAAAGGATACCAGTATGTCCTCCTGATAGTAGATGCCTTTTCAAAATTTGTGTGGGCTCGCTCTATAAGGACTCTTAGCTCAACCGAGACAGCGACAATACTAGGGGATATCTTCAGCATGTTTGGCTATCCCGTTAGGGTAATATCTGATCGTAATCTTGCCTTTACTAGTAGGATATTTAAAGAGTTCTCTCAGAGGCGTCAGTTTCACCACACATTGAATGCGATAGCGTGCCCCCGGGCCAATGGTCAGGTGGAACGCTATAATCGCACATTACTTAATGCTATGCGCACTAGAATCAAAGATCCCAATATGTGGACCGAATGTTTGCCTAAGATAGTCTGGGGAATGAACAATACGTTAAATGAGAGTATAGGTTATCACCCATGTGAGCTTATGTTCTCCCAAAAGGGTAAATTATTACCCAACTTATTAGCTCAGGAGGCTGACACCGTGCCCATTCAAGACAAGCGCGCTGCTGCCACTAAAAGGTTAAAGCAGAGGGCTGAAATTATGAAACAAAAATATGACAAGCGCCATAAGCCTGAACACAAATTCAGTAAAGGGGATTTAGTACTATGGAAGCAATCTCCTACCTGTGGTGAGGTCAAGAATGTTAATACTAAACTTCAAGTTCTATATTCTGGGCCATATGTAGTTCAGAAAGTGTTACCTCATGGTCGGTATGAGATCCGCAGTGTGAAGGGAATGCGAGGATATAAAAAGTTTACTGGGGTGGTTGCAGCTGACGCTCTGCGCCCTTATCGTAGTGCCCCGTCTTGCAGTGAAACTAGTAGTGATGAAGATGTAGTTGCCCGTGATGATCTAATTGACTTACTAGAGAGTTAATTCTCGGCTGCACCAATTGCGGTGCAATTGTTACAGGATGGCCGACTGTAACGGAAGTGGAGAGGAGCTGTACTGACTCAGTTGATTGGGTGGTGAGAGGCGGGAAGTGGAGAGGAGTGAAGTTTGATTTGGCGGCTGTGTGGTGCGGATCGGACATATCTTTTTGGAGTTTCAATCGAGGAGCGTTGTAATTTACATATCTAAAAATAAACCAAGTGATTGTGAGTGTACATTTTTATTTCTTATACTTGACAAAATTATATACATTTAGAGGAATTTAGGAGCATTTGATTATCGTAACACCATTGGTGTATACGATTTAAATCTGCCTGAAGTAAAATTGCATCTTCTAAAGTGTCAATCTGTCTATAGAGCTTCATGTCGTCTGCGAATAGAGAACAATGGCTGTGCTTTATGGAAGAAAAAATATCATTCACGAACGGAATAAATAAAACGGCACCCAGGTGGGACCCCTGTGGGGGACTCCGGAAACCATGTTGTATTCATCAGACTCACAGCCATTTACTACAACAGATTGCGGTCGATTGACTAGGTAAGATTTGAACCATAAAAGTACAGGGCCACCAATTTCGTACTGAGTAGAGAGTTTAGAAAGCAGTACTTGGTGGTTTACCTTATCGAAAGCACTCGAGAAGTCTGTATAAATTGCATCTATTTGGTGTCCACTGTCCACACAATCTGCCACAGATGATACATACGATGTTAGATTTGTTAGTATAGATCTCCTGTGCTGAAAACCATGTTGCTCTGGTCGGACTTAATGTTTAGTGTGGTTTGTAACAATAGGGCAAATAAGCAACTCAAAAAGTTTGGAAAAAGCAGAAAGAATAGAGATTGGTCTGTAATTTTGTACATGGTCTGAAATACCTTTTTTAAATACTGGAACGATACGAGCCCTTTTCCATAATGAAAATTAATATTTATACTTATCCATTGAAAATGTCACTAAGGAGAAATTAAATATAAATTTCAATGGATAAGATAGCGAAGCTGCACATCGTTTAAGAAAAAGTGGCGGAATTCCATCAGGTCCAGCACCTTTATTTTGGTTTTTGTTATTCAAGTTCCTTAAAATTGTTTTTTCGTCCACTAGTATTAAGCGATGTTGAACTGGAATGCAAATTCTCGTCATTAGAAGCAGTGTGGTCAGGACTCGCTTGTTCCATATCAAAAGCAGCACTGAAGTGTGAGGCAAAAAGGTTAGCTATATTTTTCCCAGTATCAGCGGATTCAACTTCACTGTGCATCACAGATGGCAATGAGCCAGAATCATCCCTCTGCGTCTTAACAAAACCCCAGAATTCATTAGGGTTAGTTTTGACACTCATTTCGATATTACGTATGTAACTGTTTAAAAGTTTTTCGCAACGTTTTCTCAATATCTCGTATTCAAGTTGGTCTCAAGGATTTTTGTACTTACGCGCTTTTTGTCTTAATTTATCTTTTTCCTTAAGTAAATTGACTAACTCATGAGAGAACCACGGAGGAAGTACTTTATTACGAGCTATTCGTTTAGGAACGTAATGTGTTAATATAACCTCATTGATTTTTTCGTAAAAAACATCCACCATATCATTTACGTTTTTACAATTATAAAAACATTCCGACCATTTTATTTCAGACAAGCATTTGTTAATCGTACTGTAGTCAGATTTAAAGAAATTAAAGTCGGTCCTAGGCACCGTTTGGAGATGCGATAACAGACGTACTTTCTATATTTATTTCTAACTGCGGGTGATATTTGTCTAGCTTGCCTATAATGTGATCATTTTTTACAGTTTTATAGATACAAGTAAAATTAAAATACGTAACTATGGATTCGCGGAAAGAGCGGGTCTCCCTTAATACAGGTTTTTAATAACTTAAAAGGGGATTCCCACCACGTAAAATTTACAATTTGTAAAGTAAATAAAGATATTTTTGTTTTTTTTTTGTTTTTTTGTGACATCACAGGGAAGATTACTTAAAACTAAGTCAAGTGTTTTGTCCTCAAAGTTTTTGATGCTATTTTGCTGGAATAGTCCCGATAAATAAAAAAAGTCAGTCAACGCGTAACCCATTGCATTATGATAATTATGGGGAATTAACCCACATGAATCGTTGTCAGCCAACCATGATATGAAACTTAAATTAAAGTCTCCTATGATTATAAACTCATCAAGTTAATCAGACACAGTGCGAGCAACATCTGTTTTGTTTACATCTACACTCAAATAAAAATAACCAGTGCAAAAAGTGGTCTGTTCTTGGTGAAATTTAGTTCCACATAAAGCTGATACCAGCCTTTATACAAGAAGGTATTTACATTTGAAATTTATCATTTATACAAGGCTAAAATCTTCGTATAAACTTTATAACCGCCGATATAAACGACCGAAATCTATAGTGTGTGAAGAAAACGCGTAAGCGCCGCGATTTGCACGGCGCTTACGACCTTTTGGACACAGCTTTTGTATTGAAGCCACAAGGTGACGAATACTGGACCTGTGACCGCCTGCTAGCGGTTGCAGCGCTGCCTAAGCTTGTCTCGCTAATTCGTATTGGAATAAATATAGCGCTGTACTTTAGTTCATAAGAGCTATCACCTGTCTCAGCCGCCGCCGCCGCCGCCGCCGCAGCCGCATCGTCGTACCGCTAGTCCGCATCATCCGCATTACCTGTGTATACTTACGCTCGCTTATTCTACCTACCTATACATAACTGGGTACCTAACTGAATTGATCAATATCAACCCATATAAGATGCCTAATCCTCTTAACATAAAATAAAAAAAACATAAAATCAAAGTATATACAAAAACACTACGAAAAGTCATGCTTAAAGCAAAACAAATTGGGTACGCAAACAGAATCAATAAATCTAAAAACAAAATAGCTGAAACATGGAAAGTTATAAACGAACAAACAAATAAAAAACGGAAAACTCCAAACGATGTTGATACTCTTAGGGCTTATACGCACTAGCGATTGACCGCCTAGGCGGTTCGTTTGAGCGGTCCAACCGCTTAACGCGGTTTCATCGCGGCTGACCGCTATGGCGGCCAATCGCGAAAAAACCGCGATGATAACGCGTTAAGCGGTTGGACCAGAGCGGCCCGCGTACCTCATAAACAAAATGGACGCCGTCGAGATAGCTTGTGTTATTTATTATTACTCCCGAAAACAACGAAAGAAAAATAAAAAAAGATACTGGATTCATCCTTTACTAGAAACACGTAATGAATTTGGCCAGTTCGCAAGTTGTTTTCAAGAACTGAAGAAGCACCAAGATAAATTCTTTGGCTATGTTAGAATGAGTGTTTCGTCATTTGAAGAATTACTAACAGTTTTATATGTCACCATCAAAGGACAAGATACTATGGAGTTGATGCTCGTGATTGTTGGCACTTGGTGGAACTTTTGAAACATTTTTTGTTTGATAAACACTTGTACTTGTCCACTTATTTATATTAATTTCCCTTACCGGTTTCGCTGTTAAAGCATTATCAAAAGTTTGTTTGGTTGTTTACGTACAATGTAATAAAAAAAAAAAAAAAAGACAAGATACTAAACTTCGTGACTGTATCCAACCCGAAGAGAAATTAGTTATAACGTTAAGGTATGTATTTTAAATAAAAAATGTTTTTGCTAGCTATTATGTTTTAATTTGAATCGCAATGTGTATTCATAACCACAAAGAACAATAAAAGTAGGAAACTATAACTATTACTGAGAATTATTATCATTAAAAAGATCTAAATAATCAGATTCTTGAGACATATGTGTATTCTGTGAATATGTTGATTCAGGAGAAGTTACAGATTCTCCTTCATTCCATGTTCCACGATGTGTAGGTGGAACTGAGGGCGGTGGTGGTGGTGGTGGGTTATTATTTCTAGCAAATGATGGTGTCTGATATTCTTGATGTGGCCCTTGGTTGTAGTTAAATGGTCGCACGTAATCCCAAGTAGAGTTGTATCCAGACGTTTGGGCTTCAGTAATGACTTGCATTATTTTAGCTTTTGTACGTAGGCGTATATGTTCAGGCACTTTTTTTATTTCACTAACCAACGACAAAAAGAACAGTCTATCTTCATCTTCTTCGGCCTTTCTGAACTCGACATTCTTATTTAAGACGTTAATCAATTCAACTCCTATATCATCTTCTTTTTTTTTCTTTTTATTTTGTTTTGGCGGTGGTGGTATGACTGGGTCAGTGACATTTTCTGTTTCATTTCCATCATTTTCTTGCCTTGGCATATTTGAATCAGTTTCATTGATGGATACTGTGTCTTTCAAAAACATTAAATTATTGTAAAATATGTATTGAGTCTTTTTCTTAGCTGCTGACCCACTCCTGCTAACATTGTCCTTTAGAGCTTTCACAAAATTATCCCTGATGTTTTTCCATTTTTTTTGTAATTCTTTTCCTAGAACAATACAACAAACAAGTTAATGATATAGTCATAAAGTAATAGAAGTATAATATAGGTACATATCTAAATTGAATTAAATAATGCATGTAGTAATTATAAAATTTTTGTTTCAGATATTTTGCAACAGGTTGTACATTTGCGGAACTACATTATACATTCAAAATTGGAGTAAGCACTGTAGCAGAAATCGTACAAGAAGTTTGTTTTGCAATTTGGTTTTGTCTGAAAGATATTTGTTTGCCTCAACCAAAAAAAGACGCTTGGAAAAAAATTGCGAATGATTTTTTTCAAAGAGCTAATTTTCCTAACTGCTTAGGTGCTGTCGATGGCAAGCACATACGATGTATAGCACCTAATAACAGTGGCTCAATGTGCTTTAATTATAAAAGTTTTTTCTCTTTGGTTTTATTAGCAGTATGCGACAGTAATTTCAAATTTGTTATGGTTGATATTGGAGCTTTTGGTAAATTCAGTGACTCGTCAATATTTCAAAATTCTGTTTTCTACGAAAGAATGCAAAAAAACCAATTGGATATTCCAGAGCCACAGCCTATTTCACAAAACAGCGAGACATGTATGCCATACGTTTTTGTAGGCGACGAGGCATTTGCATTATCTACGAATATGATGCGCCCATACGCAAAAAAAGATTTGGATGAAACTAAAAGAACGTTCAATTACAGGCTTTCTAGAGCAAGAAGATATGTAGAATGCAGTTTTGGAATTTATGCTAACAAGTGGCGTATATTTCATAGACCTCTAAATGTTCACTTTGATCTAGCAAAAGATATTATAAAAGCTACTTGTGTACTACATAATTTTGTAAGAGACCGAGATGGTTATTGTTACGACGACTCACTCAGTTGCCCTTTGACATAAAACTTAACACAGGAAGGGTTAAGAAGGAACGCTAAAACTGCGTTGAGATACAGAGAATTGTTTGCCCAATATTTTATGACTGATGGGAAATTAGAATGGCAAAGAAATATGATTTAATTGAAAATAGACGTATTTATTATGTTTTAAGATGTTGAATGTATGTGTAGTTTCGTTTATACATAGGTAACACTAAAAGTTTCCGGAACTGGCCACTTACATAAACAATATTTAAAAATTTATTGCAACATTTGAAAATAGAACTCTTTGGCTGTAGAATGCAGTTTGTTTCATCTGACTGTCTTTTGTTTTTACCTTGTGGCGCCATTTAAAAAATTGTGTGTCTGCATCAACATGGATTTAACTCGGGAAAATTTTCGTAGTATGATTTTCTACGATTTTAAGTGTAATTTGACAGCTCACCAGAGCATCGCTCGGCTTGAAACAGCTTTTGGCAATGAAGCACCATGCAAGACGACTGTTTAAAGCTGGTTTGCAGAATTCAAGCGTGGTCGTATCAATCTCAGTGACGAATCTCGCGATGGTCGGCCGTCCACCGCTGTGACCAACAAAAACATCGATGCTGTGCGCCGTATGATTGAAACAGACAGGCATGTGACCTACCATGAAATTCGCGCATCCTTAGAAATAGGCATGAGTCAAATACAATCAATCCTACACAAACATTTGGGTGTGAGAAAGCTGTGCTCGCGGTGGATCCCACACAACTTGACCGAGGCTCAAAAAACGGACCGCGTCACTTGGTGCAGTGCCATGCTTACCAGATTCAACGAAGGTGCGTCAAATTTGGTGTGGGACATAGTAACAGGTGACGAAACATGGATTTATTGCTACGATCCCAAAACAAAGCAGCAATCGAGCGTATGGGTCTTACAAGATGAGCCGAAACCAACCAAAGTGGCGCGCGTGAAAAGTGCATCTAAGCGGATGATTGCTTCTTTTTTTAATAAAACTGGACACGTGGCTACTGTTGCTTTAGAGAATCGTCGTACCGTGAATAGTGACTGGTACACGACCATTTGTTTGCCGGAAGTTATTGACGAACTCCGTAAAAATAACCGTAAACGCCTTATCATCCTGCACCACGACAATGCTAGTTCTCACACGGCCAGACAGACAAACGACTTTTTGAAGACGAAAAATGTAGAACTCATGAGTCATCCTGCATACAGTCCCGACCTGGCACCTTGTGACTTTTTTCTGTTCCCAAAAATTAAGAACCAATTACGCGGTCAACGATTTTCATCACCAGAAGAGGCTGTCGAGGAGTATGAAAAACACGTTTCAGAGGTCACCACAGGGGAGTGGCACAAAAGTTTTCAAAACTGGTTTGATCGAATGAAAAAGTGCAAAGACGCCAAGGGAGATTATTTTGAAAAACAATAAATTAATTTTGTACCTTTAATAGTATTTTTTCATATTCATTCCGGAAACTTATAGTGCGTCCCACGTATAAATATAATAATAATAATTATAATAAATACTTTCTCTTATAATAATCTTTTCCAAAAATGTCTACTAATTCTTCCCATTGTTTCCGTTTTAAATCTCTATTCCTATATATTGCTCCTTGACAATTCCAAATTGATTCTCGTTGTTGAATTTCAACAATGAATTTCTCTGTGTCGAAGTTCATGACTGCGACTCACGTACTAACTCATCGGCGGCTCGCCGCAAACTGAAATCGCAAGAGCGTACAAGCAAGATGGCGGCCAGCCGCGGAGCGGGCCGCAGCTCTCCATTCAACCGCCGCGGTTGAAACTTTGCGGCGGTCAAGTGCGTACAATCACAGGCGGTTGCATATTAAACTGGGAAAGCGGCAGACCGCGCGGTTAGCCGCCCCCGCGGTTAACCGCTAGTGCGCAAGGGGCCTTAAAGATGAATGCGGTAATACGACTAAAGACGCTAAAAAAATTGCAAATATATTTAACAACTTTTACAGAAATATAGCTAAAAAAATGACAAACGGTCTAAAAGCGGACATAAATAAGTGTGACGACTTCTTAAAGAAGTCAAATAGTAGTATAAATGTCAAAATAAAGTTTTCACCATTGACTAAAAAAGAATTGCTTGATATAATTTCAGAAGTTAAAAGTAAAAAATCATTAGACGTTTATGAAATGGACTGTAAAACGATCAAAGAGCTTATTTTAAAAAATGATACTTTGATGTACTTATTGCTGATTGTGATTAATGATTGCATAGAAAAAGGTGTTTTTCCAGACGCTCTTAAGGCTGGTAAAGTAGTTCCTCTTTATAAAAAGGGAGAATGTATAGATCCTAGTAATTACAGGCCCGTATGCGTGCTACCTGTCATTTCTAAAATCTTATAGAAAGCAATTAAAAGAAGAATAGTGCAGCACTTTGAAGATAACAATCTATTTGTTTCTACACAATTTGGTTTTCGTAAGGACAAATCAACCGAAATGGCCATTAGAAATGTGGTATATTTTGTATTGGAGGCATTGGATGGATCACAAAAATGCTCTAGTGTGTTCTGTGATCTCTCTAAGGCATTCGATTGCTTGAGGCACGACATCCTCCTGCATAAGTTAAAGCACTACGGATTTTCAGACGTAGAGCTAAACCTTTTGGAGTCATACCTACGTAATAGGAAGCAAGCAGTCTTCATTAATGATCAGTTCTCATCTTACGAAATAAATGACATAGGAGTTCCACAAGGATCAGTTCTGGGACCGGTATTATTTCTTATCTATATAAATGACTTGGCTAGCTCTCTACCAGAATGGGCTTTCGTTTCCTTATTTGCTGACGATACTCATGTGGGTATAAAGGATAGTAGTTTATTAGGTATCGAACAAAAACCAAATTAATCTTGGATAAACTGAAGGAATGGTTTGAAGCTAATGGTATTATTTTAAATAATGACAAAAGTGTTATTATGTCCTATAAAACTAGAAAAAATAAAAATGACTTTATTCATCCTAAGGAGACTACTTTCTTAGGTTATATCATAGATTACACTCTGACTCACTCGGCCCACATTAATAAAGTCTGCAAAAAACTAGCAAGCGCAAACTACGCTTTACTAAAATTAAAGTCTCTTGTTAACAGAAAAACCCTCATTGCTGTTTATTATGCCTACATTCAATCTATTATAAATTACGCTATCACAGTATGGGGAAATGGAGCTGATATAAAACGAGTCCTAATTTCTCAAAAAAGGGCAATAAGAATTATAAACGGGCTACACAAACGTACGTGTGTACGAAGTTATTTTAAAAGAGACAAAATTATGACCGTAATTTCATTATTTATTTACAACTCTTTGATCGAAACTTATTTACAAAAAGACAATTTACCTAAAAAAATGGACATTCACAGATATAATACAAGAAATAAAGAGAAATTCATAACACCAAAAACTAGACTAAAAAAGACGCAAAAACAAGGAAAATATATTAAATTAATTATGTTTAATAAAATACCTACAGCTATTTCAAAGTTGCCGCTCTTGGAGTTTAAAACGAGGGTGAAACGTTTTTTTGGAAAATAAACCGTTTTACTCAATTAATGAGTTCTTGAATTTAAAGCTGAAGACATGTTCATTTTCTGATTATACAGTTAAAATATAAATTTATTTTTAATTATGACATTTTTAATTTGTTTTTAATTTAAGCCATTATTTTATGTAAATTTTTATAAATTACATTGTGTATGTACATTGTACATATTTTGTATTTCGTGTAAATTTCTTATGTATTGACAAACCTTTTATAACGGACATTGTTATATGGTGAATAAATATCTTATCTTATCTTATCTTATCTTCTACATTCACCACCGCCGCACGTACGTCCTTTTTGCCAATCTAGCCGATCAAAATGATTATGACATGGTTTTTCGTCCTATAGTATTCTTGTGTTCTTTTGTTCTGTTAAACCCCGGTTTTATTCGAAAGTGGATTTCTCAGAGATGGTTGAATGAATGAATGAATGAATGAATGAATGAATGAATGAATGAATTTATTTATATAAGTACAATAGGAAATAATTTATAAGTATCTTAATATATTACTTAAGTTTATCTTATTTCCATTTCATTTGCAATTTACGTACATATATAAATATTACAGATTTCCTTAAATTATTGTATTTATAACCTAAATAATATACAAAAAGTTTCAAAACACTAATGTACAGTAATTGTTCACTTATATCGAGGGCCGAAAACTACCCACCGTGCTAGTATAAACTGTTTGACGGTCGGATAGCTCGCCGTTTATAATCTTCGATTGGTTTAAGTATACCATACCTAAACCAACCGAAGATTTTACCTGGTATAGTGTAGTCTAAATTTGGTAAAATAAATTTAACTAAATTTTAATAATTTACATAATAAATAAATAAGTGATATACGGGTTTTTATATAATAATCAATAATACAGGATACTTAATATGACAATTTTATATACATATAAATGCATGCAAATATTGTGTGTGTAGTGGACATCTCAGCATGTAGTTGAGTGGTGCATGAGTTGCAGTGTATGTATTTTGTGTTGATTTGTGTAGTTGGAGAAAGTAAAATGACGCATGTTGAATTATTTTTACTATTATTATTATTGTAATTGACTGTTTTTTGTATCCCGGTGTAGTACAGAATTACAAAGAAATACTAAATTTATTTAATTATTACCAATAACTTTTCTGTATTATCATAGTCCAAGCGTCCCAACATGATGTTTAGGGCTTGTTTCAGAGACTGTAAAGATAATTGTTTTAATTCTGTAGATGCACTTAGTCTATTATATAAAAAAGGTCCCAAAAACCGACTAAAGGTTTGAGCAAAGGCGGTTCTGCAGTGTGGTATTTTAAAAACAATATCTTTACGTCTATCTTTACCAAAAAGTTCAATCGGGTTTTTGTGTAGGTTTACTATGGCATCTCTGATGAAGAGCTGCCTTACCGTAAGGACCGAATTTTCAGCATAGAGGTCCTTTGTCGGGTATTTATAGGGTTTATAATTGATTACTTTAAGAACGGCCCTCTGTGCTCTTTCAAGTTTTAAAATCTTGGATTTGTGTGTGCCACCCCACGCAGGCAAACAGTATGTTATTATAGACTGACAAAAGGCGTAGTAAACGCCCTTTAGTACAGCAGAGTCACCAATGTGCCTTAAGTTTTTGAAAACATGGATTAGCTTACGCACACGTGCTGTTAAAGCCTCAATATGTTCCGACCAAGAGAGGTTTCTGTTAATGATGACACCAAGATATTTCACTGAAGTAGTGTTAGATAGGATATAACAGTGACACGAGGAGGTATTAATGCAACCATGACAATGAACTTTAACAGAAAAGGCTCCAGGGGGTTGAGTACGTTCACGAATACTAAAAGTTAGTACTTTAGTTTTGTCCAGATTGAGAGTCAGTAAATTTTCATTTAACCAACTGTGAACTTTTGCAAAACCATCTTCGGACACCTTATTTAGCCTACTCCACGTCTTACAAGTGAAGACAATAACGGTGTCATCCGCAAAGGTTATAATTTGCGCTTGCTTCAGTTTTTTGCGACAGAGACCATCGATGTAAATCAGAAACAATGTCGGTCCAAGTACGCTGCCCTGTGGCACGCCGTAGGTGATACTTTCTTCGGAACTTAGATACTCCCCGATCTTAACCATTTGTGACCTATCTGTCAAGAAGTCAGTGAAAAGTTCAAGAGGTATTCCGCGTATCCCTATGTTTTCGAGTTTTTTCAGTAAAATGGGAACAGAGACAGTATCAAAGGCTTTTGCCAAATCTAAGAAAATAGCAGCACATTTTTTATTTGCATCCATATTTTGTGATATGTGATCGGTCAGGTGAATAACAGCGTCAGCCGTGCATTTTTTTTCCCTAAATCCATATTGGTTGCCAGAAATCAAATCGTATTTGTCTAGATAATGTTTGAGCCTTCGATTTAAGAGATGTTCTAAAATTTTGGATACAGTGGGTAGTAATGAAATTGGTCGATAATTTGAGATACTGTCTCTATCCCCTGCCTTGTAAATTGGTACAACTACTGACTTCTTGAGTGATTTTGGAAATACTCCGTTAGAAAAACAGATATTACACAAATGGGTCAGTGGTAAAGCAAGAGTGACTGCAGCTAGTTTTAGGAAGGGAGATGGTATACCGTCCCAGCCAGTGGAGTTACTAGACTTAAGCGACCTTATAACACTAATAACCTCTTGTTCGTCTGTGGGTATTAATACCCCAACTAGCGCCCCCCTGCGATCGTTTTATGATACCGCGGAGTGTCAGGCAAAAATGGAGGGAAAAAATTCATGCCGACTTGATTCAGAAATCCATGGTTTTCGACTACTTGCGTTATTTATTACATAACGCGTTATATATCAGAAGAAACGCAATGAAATACCGAAAATACTTATGTATATCACTTACCTGGATAATTATCCTATGTGGGCATTTTCGTCGATTATATTTTGGAATAACAAAAAATTGCACCGGATACACACACATTTTCACTCACAATTTAGCCCAGACGGCTATTTGTAATAAAAACTTATCACAACAACAACCACAAACATATTACGCGGTTATGACATATATTATTATTATGAAAACACAACATTTTTCATTCAAAACACACAAAAAACTACGGACGCAAAAACGAAAGCATCTGCCGCCCGCCATTGCCCGTGCCGACTGCCGAAAAAGTACCGTGAGCACAGAAAGGCGAAACGCAATGGTAACAATTGCTAACTTTATACGGAGCAGACAAAATAAAAATTTATGTTTTACGAGTTTGCTGTGCATTTATAAAAGAAATAAAAATGATTTAGAGTAGAATTATTTATAATGTATTGTATACGTTTATTGTTACTGGGGTATGAATACTGAGTTGATAATCACAGAATAAAAATTTACACGAACAAAAAATTGTGAACAGGTGGTTTTATTTCTTTTATTTACTTCCTCAGTACAATCAGAAAATAATTATAAAATAACAGTGTAAAATATTGTAACACCGTTTTTCGGTGTTATAATCTGAAAGAAAGTAAATAAAATATTGCCTGCTAAAAAGTCGGTATAGGAAAAGCTTAGAGTACCTTTACCTGACAGGGATATGGAAAAATTATAATAAAAAAATGCTTCAATTCAAGCGTTCTATTACTATTTTTGAGATTTGGAGCGGCCTATGTACAGCAGTGGACGAATACAGGCTGATGGATGCTTATGGTATTATGATTGCGTCCAAACGGATAGAATACAATGATGCCTGATGCCATGCTGTAAAAAATGAGTTTACGTATTTTACAGTCGTATTTTTAAAACGTGTCGAACAAATAAGTTTTTCAAATGGTTTTTTTATTATTTATGAATGTATTCGTGTCGGAATGGCGTATCTATAAAAAAATATTCCAATATTCCTATTGGTGGGTAGGTGAGCTGGGGACAGTGACAATTGAAATGAATATAAATGGGAATCGAACCCACTTATTACCTGTCTATGAGCTTTAGCTATCATTTATCTAGCCAAATTCATACTGGAGACTCGGTAAGTGGTCAGGACCAAGGTTTTTCACAAAAAAGATTATTGGACCTTGGTTCTGATCACTTACCGAGTCTCCAGTATGAATATAATTATATACCAGGACTAATGGCAGTGGCAATTGAAATGAATATAAATGGGAATCGAACCCACTTATTGCCTGTCTATGAGCTTTAGCTATCATTTATCTAGCCAAATTCATACTGGAGACTCGGTAAGTGGTCAGGACCAAGGTTTTTCACAAAAAAGATTATTGGACCTTGGTTCTGATCACTTACCGAGTCTCCAGTATGAATATAATTATATACCAGGACTAATGGCAGTGGCAATTGAAATGAATATAAATGGGAATCGAACCCACTTATTGCCTGTCTATGAGCTTTAGTCAGCATTACTAGGGATTTGAAATAAAAAAAATATAAAATTATATTATGAACACTATATTTACACAATAATGAGACATGAGTGGCGAAATTTGGGAAAGGCCTATGTCAAAGACCAGCAGTGGACGAACACGGGCTGATGGATGGATGGATGGACACAAAGCTGGGAGGTGCCGGTGGATGCAGACGCCGGACGCCGAGATGCACGCTGCAGATGCTGCACGCCAGAGCTGAGGATGGCTGGCTTACTTTCTAGCACTCAAGATAAAAGCTTTGAGAAAAAGATCCTATAATGGTTCAAACATAAAGTTTTAGACTGATATTTGAAACAATAGAAACCATATAAGAGGTTCATTCAAATGGAATTTTCAAAGTTTTAGAAAAACATTAAGTTTTTGTAAAAAACCATAAATAATGACAAAAAAATATTTTTATACAATAGAAAACATACAACAGGATCATTCAAATAGAATTATACAATGCAAAACCTAAAAAAAGGTCAAATATAATGTTTTAGGCAATAGAAAACATACAACAGGATCATTCAAATAGAATTATACAATGCAAAACCTAAAAAAAGGTCAAATATAATGTTTTAGGCAATAGAAAACATACAACAGGATCATTCAAATAGAATTATACAATGCAAAACCTAAAAAAAGGTCAAATATAATGTTTTAGGCTGTTAAATAAGGTCCCCAGGATGAAGAAAAACGAAATATTTCGGTGATTCAGTAGCCTTTTACTAATAAATTTAGATTAGATTTTCGGCACAACATTTGTACAGGAAAAGAAATGGTAAAGTGAGAAAGATGAAGTAGCAGAGACAGCTGTCAGATGACAGCTGCGTTCCGATATTAAACTTACGTTCAACATGCTCCCAGCACAAAAATATGCAATGTAATGCAAAAATTACAACAGAGAAATATTAGATTTATACAAAACAAAATTTTGAGAATTTTAAGTCAATGCAAGATCTGATTTGATGGGAATTTAAAGTTTAAAAATCCTATTTGAAGTTATGTAATTAATAAAATAATAAATTAAATGGGGCATGTGATTACAAAATATAATATGCTACATACATAATCAAGTTGCAAAACAAACAGAGTATAAGTTACATTTTAGTTGAGTGATATTAAGTTACTCGATTTAGTAACAAAAAACAAGAAAAATAATTAAATGTTTTCTTGACAGACTAATTTGAAAACTATTAAACAAAAAATAGAGACAAGTTTTCTTGACAGACTTGTTTGAAAATATTAAACCAAAAAATAAAAACAAGTTTTATTAAGACTAATTTGAAGATTGACTTTCGATTGGTAATCGGATGATCCTACTAAAAGATCTTCGTACGGTCCCCGATGAAGTCTGGATGTCTGCGACGCGAACAATCTTGTCCTTGCCCGGATGAATAGAAGCAACGCGTCCAGTCTTCCACAGCATAACCGGTGCGCCAGGATCACGCAGAAGCACAAGATCGCCCACTGCGATGGACTGCCCCTTGGATGCTCGCCACTTGCCCCGCTGCTGCAATTGGTTCATGTAGTCCCTTGACCAGCTTCTCCAAAAATCTTGCCGCAACTGTTGCAGAAGTTGAAAATACTTTAATTTGTATTCAGGGACATGGGAATAGTCCCAATCTGGCAGTCCTACGAGAGGGCGCCCTATAAGAAAATGAGCCGGGGTTAGGGCGGAAATGTCATTGGGATTGTCACTAAGGGGAAAGAGAGGGCGGGAATTAAGTATAGCTTCAATCTGACACAAAATAGTGCTAAATTCCTCAAATGTTAGAAGAGCATTAGAAAGAATACGCTTCAAATGATGCTTACAGCTGCGAACAGCTGATTCCCACAGACCACCCATGCTCGGTGAAAAAACGGGCTGGAAGTGCCACTTAATACCATCGTTTGCCAGCTGAGAAGCGATGTTATCATTCTGATCTATAAGAAATTTAAATAATTCGCTTAACTCACGTGCTGCTCCTTGGAAATTTGTTCCATTGTCTGAAAATATCGAGTTCATTTTACCTCTCCTTGCTACAAGCCTACGTAAAGCTGCCATAAACGCATCCGTAGAGAGATCTGTAACCAATTCTATGTGAACTGCCTTCGTACACATACAAACAAAAATACAGACATAGCATTTAGAAGTCCTGTAGCCGCGGCCCCTTCTGTCACGGACATAATAATGGCCAGTGTAATCTACACCGACTGAAATAAAAGGAGGTGCAGGCATAACGCGAGGTTTAGGTAAATCCCCCATAATAGGATGTGCTGCAGGAGGATTATGTTTATAGCACGTTAGACATTTGTGCAAGATCTTACTTGCCAGAGCCTTTCCATGTATGGGCCAGAATTTCTGCCTTACAAGAGATAATAACAGCTGTGGTCCAGCATGAAGGTATTTTAAGTGATAATAACTCATCATTAATTCGGTGAAAATATGCTTAGCGGGTAGCAAAATAGGATGCTTCTTATCATAATTAAAATCAGATAAAGATAATCTACCTCCTACCCTAAGAATATTATTTTTATCCAGAAACGGGTTAAGTGGGGTAAGATTACTACTAGGTGAAATTGGTTTGTTGACCTGTAATTTGGAATATTCTTCCGGGAAGCATGCTTTTTGTACTAATTTGACCAAACAGTGCAAAGCGCTTTCTAATTCAGTAGATTGGAGACAAGTCTTGATAGCGTTTTGTGGATTCTTACAGTTACGTTGAAACCGAAGCAGCCACGCAGTCACTCTCAACAAAGTGTTGTAATTTGAATAAAGTTCAAAGAATATGTTGCCACATTCGTTATTATTCTGCAAGGAAATATTGCATAATAATTTATTAGTATTACGTTCAGGGGAAATTGCATTAGATGGCGCCACAATTTGAGATTTTTCATATATTATTGGTTCATAAGGCTGAAATTTGGTTTCAGGCTCTGTACTAACAGATGGCGCTGTAAGCGAAGGCCATAGTTCACAAGGGTTTTTCAGGAAGGTCGGGCCAAACCACCAAATGTTGCACTTTGATAGTTTTGCTGGCTCCACACCTCTAGATAAAACATCAGCTGGATTGTCAGCAGAAGGAAGCCAACGCCAAGTATCTGGCTTGGTTAAAAGTTGAATTTTCTTTACACGGTTAGACACAAATGTTTGGAGTTTAGAAGGACAAATTTTTATCCAGCAAAGTACAACATTGGAGTCCGTCCATAGATAAGTTCGGCAATCATGCCATTTAATGGAGCCTCTAACTTTATCCATCAAAATGGCTAACAACAAAGCTGCACAGAGCTCAAGTTTGGGAATCGTTTGCGACTTTATGGGAGAAATTCTACTCTTTGAACATAGAAGTCTAGTTGAGATATAACCTTTGGCATCGATGGTACGGATATAAATACATGCCCCGTACCCTTTCAAAGATGAATCCGAGAATCCATGAAGTTCTACTTCGACATGACTATCTAACTTGACATGTCTTTCTATTTCAAGCTCATTAAAATGATGCAATTGTGTGGTGAAGTTAACCCATAAATCGGAGACTTCCTTCGAAGGAACTTGATCCCATGGGATCTGGTCTTTCCACATTTGCTGGATGAGTAATTTAGGTATCAATATACAAGGTCCTAGCAATCCTAGAGGATCAAAAATACTAGAGATTATTGATAAGATTTCTCTCTTTGTAACTTTCGGTTTTAGTTTATCTAGATTAATTTGAAATTTCAATTTATCATCAGCTGATGACCATACTAAGCCAAGTGTCTTACTCTGATCATTATCGAATAGATGAGGTATAGATTCAGACTGATGATCCTTAACACTATCAAGAATCTCAGTACTATTTGACTTCCATTTTCTTAGATGAAATGAGGCTGTACTTAATATCTTGTTGACTTCAGTGACAGTTTGACTTAAATCAGCCTTATTATCGCTAGACGTATTTAAATCGTCAATATAAAAATCTCGGTTAATAACAGAAGCCGCCTTTGGGTATTTTTCTTCAAAATCGATTGCCAACTGTTTTAGACAACGAGTGGCCAAAAAGGAACCTGATGTGGTACCATAGGTTATTGTATTTAAAGCATATACTGAAATTGGTTCAGATGGGCTTTCTCGCCAAAAGATGCATTGAAGGTATCGTTGGTCTGGGGAAATCCACACACAGCGGTAACATTTTTCGATATCAGCGCACACGACATATTTGTGTACTCTGAATCGCAATAAAATTGATATTAGTTCATCCTGAACAATGGGACCTGAATACTGCAGGGAATTTACGGAATAACCGGAATCAGAGTTGCAAGACCCATTGAATACTACTCGGAGCTTAGTGGTAGATTTATTTACATTTAACACTCCATGGTGTGGGAAAAAATATTGTACGAGCCCTAAGTCATCAGATGATAGTCTCGTCATGTGACCTAAGGCCTCATACTCCTTCATGAATTCTAAGTACATTGATTTTAAAGCAGGATTTTTGTTGAGTTTAGTCTCTAAATGTTTGAATCTTTGCAATGCCACCCTACGTGAATCACCGAGATATGAAGTAGGTAATTTGAAGGGGATACTAACAACGAATTTGCCATCAGAAGCACGAGTTGTGGTGGAAGCAAATATTTCTTCACATTTTTGATCATCATCTGACAAATCCATGCTTTTATTAGTACACTCCTCCAGTTCCCAGAATTTATTTAGTTGAGAGTTTAAAGTAAGGTTGCATCTTACCTTGACTTTAGAATTTTGGTGGTCTGTGTTAAATGGTCCTGAAATGACCCATCCTAGTTTGGTTTTTTGTAGAATTGGTAGGCCCTCACCAAGGCGATACTGCCCAATGCAAAGTAGGTCGTAGAAGAGTTGAGCTCCAATAATTATATCAATATCAGATGCAGTATTATAGTTTTCATCAGCCAGCTTGATGTGCTGTGGAAATTTAAATAGATTTCGGTTACTATCGGTTAGAGTCAAAGAGGATAATTCGCATATTTTGGGAACTATCAGACAATTTAGGTTGGTTTTAAAAGAAGTTGTTTTTGATATTAGTGACAAGTTACACTGTTTGGTTATATTCGATGATTTGTCGTTAATTCCCAAGACCAAAATATTGGTAGATTGAGTGGACAAGTCCAACCCGAGTCGGCTTAGAGCGGCCTGGGAGACAAAATTAGATTGAGATGCCGAGTCAAGCAAAATTTTGCATACTTGTGGCTGTCCCTTACTGTCAAGAATATTAACTTGAGCTGTAGATAAAAAGACATGAGAGTCATTGGTAATGGGCTTGGTTGAATTCAACTTTGATACCATTGAAATGGTATTCTCCGAAGAGATTGGTAGATTTTTGCTGTCACTTACTGTCGCTGGATAAGTAGTGGCCGCATTATTGGTGATAGGTTGCTTGCTAAGATGCAAGAGAGTATGATGACGACTTTTGCATACTCGGCATGGGCTGGCTCGGCAAGTCGGCAACAAATGATTGGATCTGAGACAATTAATACATAGTTTCATACGCTTAACCTCGCGTATGCGTGCACTTACTTGTAGGGCCAAGAATTTTTCACATTGATTGATGAAGTGACCAGCGTTGCAATATGGACACGTAACCCGTGGTTCTCCGTCTGCTTTTCTAAGACCCGCGGCTACAAATGTCTTCTTAACGCTTTTCTGCTGCATGCCGGATGTTGCAAAATCTTTCGAGTCGAGGGTCTCGAGTAGATCGGCTTGCCTCTTGATAAAATTCCTGAAATGCTGTAACGAAGGCAGTTCATTAGAATGGTCACCAGTTTCCTCCCACTTTTTTTGCATTCTTTTATCTAATTTGTTTAGCAGAAGAAAAATTAAAATAGTATCCCAGTCAGCTGTTGGGACATTAAGTTTAGAAAGTGCACGCAAGTGTTTCGAAATTGAATCACAGAAATTTCTTAGGGACTGACTTGTATTAGTCACATTCATGTCTACCAATAGCGCCTTTAAGTGATTGTGCACCAAAAGATTTTTGTTATTAAAGCGTTCACATAAAATTTTCCATGCTATGCTATAGTTTTCCTCGGTTTTGTCAATATCGCTTATCACTTCAAGGGCAGTGTCCTCAAGCTGACCGATGAGGTAGTGGAACCTTTCAATGCCCCTCAAAGACATATTTTTGTTAATCAAGCTATCAAACGTGTCCCTAAATTCCAGCCAAGTATTGGCATCGCCATTAAAAATTGGTAGGGATATATCGGGGAGCTTTACCCGGCTGACAGATTCAGAAGAAGCACTTGCCTGAGGCATGGTTTGAGGTTCCGTCACATATTTGGACAATAAATATTTAAACTTTGACAATACCTCGAAATACGCGTCCTCAAATTGACTTCTTTCCTGTACCTGTTCCTCGATATTCTCAGACAAGAGCTCAATTTTGTGTTGCACTGCCTCAAATGAGCTATACATAGATTTTAGCTTAACTGTTCTGTCCCCCAGTTCCAGCACCTGCTCTGCAGACAAAGGTTCTGTTAGATTTACAATATATTTTCGCGATAATGTTACTCTGCCTTTGAAATAACTACGACTGCGAGTTAAGGCCGCCACGTCAGCTGGAATCGCCATGCTTTTTGGCGGTGCAGTCATTTTTAATTGGGGATTTAAATAGAATTTTTAGGTTAACTTTGCATGTAATAAAAGGTCAAATTATTAGATTTAACTGTGGCTAAGGATGGGGATGAAAGGGAATAGAAGGATACCAGCTCAAAATCAAATAGTATACGTATCCTCTCGTAGCCGCAGTATGGTTCTTCTGCACTCCGGAGCCCAGGCCTGCGAGGATCCTCTGCAGGCAGCGTGTTCAGGTTGATAATCGACTTCTACTCGACGATTTCACGACGTCGACGTGCTGAGATGACGCTCGGAACCAAACCTTTTGTTCGATTCTGATGATCACGATGACGACGTACCAAATCCGCAATTTATTCTCCGATCGTCGATTATTTCCAAAAAACTAGGGGTCACCATGTTAAATAAGGTCCCCAGGATGAAGAAAAACGAAATATTTCGGTGATTCAGTAGCCTTTTACTAATAAATTTAGATTAGATTTTCGGCACAACATTTGTACAGGAAAAGAAATGGTAAAGTGAGAAAGATGAAGTAGCAGAGACAGCTGTCAGATGACAGCTGCGTTCCGATATTAAACTTACGTTCAACATAGGCAAAAGAAAACATACAACAGGATCATTCAAATATAATTATACAATGAAAAACCTAAAACAAGTTCAAATATAATTTTAGGCGAACATTACAATTTAGGCTTTTATCAAGAGTGCTCGAAAGAAAGCCACAGGCTGTGGAGGAATACCTGCATCTATGGGAAGTGGAAATCGCCGAAGAGTTATCTGCAGTGCTGCAATATAATACATTCGAATGTCAGGGTCTTGAGGGACAAAATGAATGCAAGCAGAAGGAAAAAAGGCATTTGTATATTCTGATGAGACTGGTACGATCATCTTACACGAATACTTAGATCATCATCAAGATGACCTCTCAACATACTTACATACATATACCATCTATTGAAAACCCAAGCCCTTCCCCAAAAATTCTCCCTAGTACAACTTACACCGTAAGCAAGCCATCTGGTTCTTACAAACAGCAGCACTGGTAATTGCCCTGTTCATTGAAAGAGACTATTTGAGTACATGAGGTGCAAATCACAAAAAATACCAGTCAGACACACTCATGCATACCCCGCTATCAAAAATCCTTATATTCATCTATATGCACGCTCAGGTACTGCAAAGCCGCAAACACTATTTGCGCTTCCCTCGCCTGGACCTGACATCTTTGCCTGGAAGTTGTTGAAGAGAGTGCCAATCACTCCAACAATTCTCAAAGCAAAGAAACCGGTCGCAGGTAACGCACTTAGTGTGTACGTCTTTGCGTATACCCAGCCGATTACACATATGACAGCGCCTTCTTTCGTCATTTTTCACGATCTTAGGAATGTGGGTAATAGTCCTCTTCAGACGGACGTGTTCATCCGCGACATCGACTGTAGTATCTGGTGGACATACGTGGTGTGTATCCAACAGGCTATCAGCCAGGTGTTCGCGGAACTCACGGTGCGTAGTCTGAGGCATATTACGACGCTTCCTAGACTCATTGAAAAGGATGAACGCGTTGTGCACACTGCAATTCAGCAACCTTTTGAACATTTTCATGTACCATTTCAAGCATCTCTTTCTTTCCAATAAATACATTGCGAGTTTTTGATCTTTTACATCAACCCCTCCCATTGTATTATTGTAGTCCTGCACTACACAGGGCTTCGTCAGTTCCTTTCCAGCCTTTTTTCCCAAGATGGTTTCCGAATTATGGTAGGTGGAAATCATGTTGACCATTTTGGTGTCCTGCCATGAGATACATGCCACGTCACCACAATGGAGAGCAATGATTTTCCCCTTTTCCACCTTTTTCGGAAGTTTCTTGATCTTCTCTGGTACGTTCTTGCGATTAGAACGCAACGTACCCAAACAGTCATAACCAGATTTCTTCAGGTGCCGTGCCAACGCTGGAGAATTATAATAATTATCCATCGTTACACAGTGACCGCGATTTTCCAGACCTTTCAATAAATCGAGTACCACTTGTGTACTCTTTCCAGCCAAGTCTGCACTAGGGTTCTCTACACCATCGTCATGGACCGCAGAAGAATTCTTCCCCGTGTATATTTGAAAACGGTACAGATACCCACTCCTCGACTCGCACAGTTCAAAAGATTTAATCCCGAAACGCGCGGCCTTTGACCTTATCGCTTGGACCCAGGACAAGCGGCCTTTGAATAAGGTCAATGACTCATCAATTGCAACGTCTTGCTGAAGGTTTTTAAGCGACTCGAATTTAGAATTTAAGTGCTCGACGAGTGGGGCAATTTTCCTCAATTTCGCACACAACAATTTTCCTCCAACTCGCGGCATATTGGGACTCTCATCGCAATTGTCCGAGAAGTGGAGGAATTTGTTTAGCAAAATGAAGCGGTTGAACGCCATCAGCGACCTGAAATAGGGCAATTGAAGATAGCCGGACGTTTTCCAGTATTCGTATTGAGCTGAACGTTGATCAATTCCCATCAGCATATACATGGCGAGAAGTACACGAATCTCATTTGCATCGGTGTCCTTCCACCGATTCAAACGAGATCCCTTCGTCAGTTTACCTTTAGCTTTCAAGGCATCGATCGTCTGACGAGCGTATTTGTTGGTTTCAGTAACCATAAGCTCTATGATGCTCTCATCCCAGATGTCACAGAAAGCCTCATAGGGCGTATCATAATCCTTGACAGGTCCAGGGGTTGGACCGGAAAAAGTTTCCTGAACACCCTTGAAACTGCCAAAGTCTTCTTGCCACTCGAAAGCACCAGATTCGCCAATCAAACGGTCGATGGCAGCATCCATTTCAGCCTCAACCGAATGTATTTTATCACGAACATCCGCCTCTAACTCATCGTCATCTGGTATCGCCTTGCGCATGGGATTACGAGCAGCAATGATCTCTTCCACATTGAACTCATCATCATAATCCGAGTCAAGATCACTGCCGTCGTTTCCCACTTCCACAGCACGTCGTTTCTTTGATCCTGCTGCCGCCGTCCCTGAGCACGATGGAACAGGATCATCCCGCTTGGCAGAAGACCTTGAGGACCCATGGGCACCGCTAGTTCCAGGTAACGTGTGCACCTGAGCACTAACGGTGACTGCTGCTGATGCATGGTCACCGCTAGTTCCAGGTGCAGCGTCAGCCTGATCCCTAACGATGATCAACGGTAGGTCACCAAGATCTTCCCCTTGCTCCAACATGCTGTGTGAGGGGCTCACATGCGCAGGAGGAACCTGTTGCGAAAACCACGTACCCATATGATGCTGGTGGTCCTCCAACGCCTCACGCCCCTCCTCTTGCTCCAGCCCCATCTCAGCGGCGATTTCGTCGTCCCGTAGACTGTGAAAAAATTAATTATAACTAGTCAATATATAATAAACAGTATGTATGTATCTGCATACTTGTACTTGCTGAATGGTGAAGAAAAGAAATACGGCAGTCTTGCGTTGGGGAGTTAAAATCTTCATTGATAAAAGGTACAAATAACAAAGAGAAGGAACAAATAAATAAGCACTTACAACACAGACTGCTCCAGCTCCCGCTTGCGACGATAAGTGCCACCGGGAGTTTGTTCAATATCCACCTTTTTATTGATGTAAATATGGCCTCCCGGTGACACGTCGCACGGCACAGTGTGATCTCGGGGTGGGCTAAAAGAAAAATAAAATAACATTGTATCAATATTGTAAAACTATTTTATGATATGAAGATCTGCTGCTGCTGAGTGCTGAAAGACAAAAAAAAATTCAGTAAAACAATGAGTAGTGAGAATACTCACGGCGATCTGGGCGTCCTCCACAAATGTGAGTCCACCTCGAGCTCCCGCTGGGCCGAGGTGGCCGCGGTCGAGACCATATCATGGCAACGCCTGGACCGCAGATCGGAATCCGGGCCTCCGGCCCGCTTCGGCACAGGCGTTACCGATCTCGACCGCGGCTCAGAGCCATTTGAGTCGGTACTCAACAAGCTGAAACAAAAAAATAAAATAATATTAACATTTTTTTTCATGTTCAATATGAGCAATACTTTTGATGCTCTTATTGGATTTATTGAGTCTATATAAACGCCTTTTCTTTTATTAAAAAAAATCTCTACGCTCAATAGTTTCGGAGATAATTACTTCTAAAGATACAAATTTTCAATCTCAATTTACTCGAAAACTGTTGACCACAGAGAAAAAATATAAATTACAAAAGGCGTCTTTTTAAAATCAATCTATCGAATAGGACCATCAAAACTATTTTTTTATACAAAATATCCTTTTTTTTCAAACTCAATATCTTCATAACTATCACCCACACGGCAAAAATTTTTAGAACAAAAGGTGTCTAAAACTATTTTATGATATGAAGATCTGCTGCTGCTGAGTGCTGAAAGACAAAAAAAAATTCAGTAAAACAATGAGTAGTGAGAATACTCACCGCGATCTTGGTATTTTTCACAAACGTGGCTCCTCCCCCGAGACCCTCCCCTGGGCCGAGGTGAACGCGGTCGAGACCATATCTAGGCAACGCCTGGCCCGCAGATCAGAATCCGGGCCTCTGGCCCGCTTCGGCACAGGCGTTGCCGATCTCGACCGCGGCTCCGACGCAATAGAATCATTACTATACATGCTGAAACAAAAAATAAAATAATATTAACATTTTTTTTCATGTTCAGTATGAGCAATACTTTTGATGCTCTTATTGGATTTATTGAGTTTATATAAACGCCTTTTCTTTTATTAAAAAAATCTACGCTCAGTAGTTTCGGAGATAATTACTTTTGAAGATAAAAATTTTCAATCTCAATTTACTCGAAAACTATTGACCATAGAGAAAAAATATAAATTACAAAAGGCGTCTTTTTAAAATCAATCTACTGAATAGGACCATCAAAACAATTTTTTAATAAAAAATATCGACCAATTTTTTTTATACGCCTAAATCAACTTTTGATGCTCTTATTGGATTTATTGAGTTTATATAAACGCCTTTTCTTTTATTAAAAAAATCTACGCTCAATAGTTTCGGAGATAATTACTTTTGAAGATAAAAATTTTCAATCTCAATTTACTCGAAAACTATTGACCATAGAGAAAAAATATAAATTACAAAAGGCGTCTTTTTAAAATCAATCTACCGAATAGGACCATCAAAACAATTTTTTAATAAAAAATATCGACCAATTTTTTTTTATACGCCTAAATCAACTTTTGATGCTCTTATTGGATTTATTGAGTTTATATAAACGCCTTTTCTTTTATTAAAAAAATCTACGCTCAATAGTTTCGGAGATAATTACTTTTGAAGATAAAAATTTTCAATCTCAATTTACTCGAAAACTATTGACCATAGAGAAAAAATATAAATTACAAAAGGCGTCTTTTTAAAATCAATCTATCGAATGGGACCATCAAAACTATTGTTTATAAAAAATATCGACCAATTTTTTTTCCTAAGTCAATATCTTCGTAACTATCACCCGCACCGAAAAAATTTTTAGAACAAAAGGTGTCTATTTACGCTCAATATATCGAATACAAACATCTGAAGTAGTGTTTACAATGACCAAAAAAAAAACATAAAAAAAAAACAAAATATTTTTATTTTTTTTAACTACTTTCAATGGGACGTTTATAAATTGACTTTTGACACTGTTACCGAGACGAAAAGGTAAAATAAATCACCAAATTTCACACACGACAACGAAATCTTTTTTGCTAACGGTACTTTTGGCGCGGAATAGCACGTGTTGCTAAAAAAAAAAAAATTTACAATTTTCACGATAGATTGAGTAAGTTCTAATAAGAAAAACGAAATCCTCGATAAATTACGAGAAAACCTATATATTTCTTTTATCATAATATCATCATTGAATGGAAATAACCCGCGATCAACCGGCGTAACCCACGCTTCCAAATGGCGTCATACAAAGTTCCGAGAATTTTTCACAAAGTTATTTTACGAATTGGGTAAAACTAACACTTGATACATAATCTACACTAAATTCTCAGTAATCTGATATATAATACATAACACAAATACTCACCGTTTCAGTCTCCTTGACATTTTCACCACACACGATTATTTCCCTTTCGAGTCATAAACAGAAATGGCGGCGCGAGGTCGACCTGCGGCAGAATTCATTTATTTCCTAGCAAAGTAATTGCCTCTCGACCAATCAGCACACATCACCGTGTAGCCAATAAGACAACGAGAATGCTGGGATTTTTCCAGGACTCAACGGCAAAAACCGTCAAACAAACATGGAGCCGATTTCGCGCGCTTTCTTAAAACGCTAACCGAGCGTTCGTGTCACTTGTGTCCCGTGTAAGTTTAAACGCTAACTGTACGTTTTGGACCCTCGTCGGACCCCTCGTATGAATATGAGAAGTTGAGCCGTGGAACTAATATCAGTGGATTCGTCGAGTGCTAATGAAAAAAATTCAATGATCTTAGTTTTTTCATTTAATTGTTCCGCAATATTACCTGACAAAGACATAATTCGTTTTTGGATAGTCATGCGATTCAGTTGAATTTTCTCAAACTTTTTTGCTGCTTCTGGACACATTTTCTTAGCGGCAATTTCTATGCATTCTTTTACAAAATCCCCATCATTGAAGGGGCGACTTCGTTTTGCTATCATTCGAGAAATGTCATAAATAACTGCTATAGCTGTTTCTGAATCTTGAATGGGTTTTGTAAACATAGCTTGCTGACCAATAAGCTCCCGTTTTAAAGACAACATTTTTTGCTTTCTTAATTCGCCTGTAAACTTGGTAAAAGTAGGATGCTGCGTTTCATAGTGCCTTTTTACATTATATTCCTTTGCAATCGCAACAGAATTCTTGCAAATTAAACAAACGACTTTGTTATGTGACTATACAAAAATGTATTTCTCAGTCCAAATTTCTTGAAACTGCCGATTTTCATCTTTAACCTTACGTTTTCTACTAGGCCCTGGCTTATCCATGTTGCGTTCTAATCCTGGCTAGGATTAAGACAGCACCTAAAAACAATTACAGTACCTACTTAAATTACCCGTCCTTATACTTTATACTTTATTGTACACATAAATATAATTACAATTGAAGTTAGAAATAGGATGTACACAGGCGAGCTTATCTCTAAGTAGAGATTTCTTCCAGCAAACCCCTCTGATAAATAAAAATCATAATAAATGAATAAGTAGACATACGTGTACACAAAACTACGCATCACACTATTAAATTAAAATTTTAATACATATATACATCCCTACATATACATACACAGCATAACTACGTTCTATTACATACATGAATCTTTGCATAAACAATATAGATATAGGTAATAATATACATACATATAGCGTGTACATTATGTATGTACACACTTACATACTATACAAATTCACTTATGGAAGAGAAAGATAGTGCTCTTTTAGTCTTTTTTTAAAAATACCAATTTTTGGACAGTCACGGATGTTTTGGGGAAGCGAGTTCCACAATCTGATAGCCACGACATTAAAGGACTGGCCGAAAGCACATGATTTGTGCACTGGAGTTTTAAGTAGAGAGACAGTACGTGTCCGAACCGGCCTGTCTCTAGAAAAATGCAGTGGTACGAATCGTTCACGAAGATAAGAAGGGGAGCGAGGATTTGTGAGAATACTGAAAAGCTGAATGAGAATATGGAAATCACGACGATGACGGATAGGTAGTCATTTAAGTTCTTTGCGGAAAAGGGAGACATGGTCGAATTTACGTAAGCCATATATAAAACGAATAGCCAGATTTTGCAGGCGCTCGAGCTTATTTAGTAACTCTTCGTTGGCATCAAGGAAACTGACATCGGCATAGTCGATCAATGGAAGAAGTAGAGATTGCGCAAGGGAAATTTTAGTTTTAAAAGGCAGGAAGTTCTGGAGGCGCTTTAAAGAGTGAAATGCTCTATGCACTCTTTTGCTGATCTCATTGACTTGAGGAGTCCACGACAAGTGGCAATCAAAAACAACTCCCAGATTCTTAGCGGTTTTAGAAAAGACAATAGGTACCCCATTATAAACCACAGCTGGTAAAGTATTGTCACTCAATTTCTGTAACATGTACCGGCTACCAAGTAGCATGGCTTGCGATTTGTTTGGGTTAACAACAAGTCCAAATGATTGAGCCCAATTTTGTATTTTAGTGAGATCTTCATTCATCTTTATAACGGCAGATTTTGCCTGATCCACTGGAGAATGGCAATAGAGCTGCAAATCATCTGCATCCTTTTTTAAATTAACAAAAATAATTGATTAAATATGTAGGGAAACACTTATTAATAACAGAGTTTTACTAACGATTTCACAACAAAATTATACACGGCACTTGACGGGAAATCTACGTTGAATGTGGATCAAAATATATGACACCGGCTAGTCGAGTTAAATTCTACACTAGAACTATTGACACTTCACTCAAATGAAAACCGAACTGTCGGTCGCTGCGGTTAGCGTGGCTTTTATACCGCGCGTATAGAGTCGAAAACTGTCTGGAGAAATCTCGAAACCGACTCTGGAAGCTTCGTGTCCACCTACGCGAGCAACCGGGAATTCGGGACTATTGCTATCTCGCTTGCTCTAACAATATAACCCGTGGATAAGCCGCCACCGCGCTGCCATCGTGCCATGCACGGCGCACCGATAAGCGCACTTAAGAGCGCGCGCGCGAGATTCAAATTACTTTTCGAACATATTTTTTTTGGTTTTTGCTGTCGGCGCGGCGGGCCACCAGTATTCGACCGGCGGGCCGCAGGCGGCCCGCGGGCCGTGGTCTGTGCATCCATGTTTTAAAGATTTATTACAGCTTAAAGATTTACAGAATGAAACGAATATTCTTAGATATACAGAGCATCATTCATTCACAATAATGGTGTCTTAAAACGCAGCGGGTAAACGAATAGTTTCTTGATATCGAGCCCATCCTAAATACCACATTATTGACATTATATGGGCACAGTAGCCTAGTGTGCGTTTTCCCGTTGCACAAGTACAATAGTATTATGTTATTGCTTCTCTTCCGGAAGTAGTTGTGGAGCAGATGATGTATGTATAATATAATCGCGAACGTGTGTGTCGAGACTGTATTCTACCTCTTAAGAAAAGAGCATTTTCCATATCTATTTCATACTGAGCTAAGATCTCGTAGTTTGGCTGTACACATATTTGGATGTGATACAGTCCTTGGCGAATGTGCTCACTGTAATAACTATACGCGAGTTTTATAATATAGGTACCCACAACCAATAATAAGAGGTCTTCTTCGCTCAACCTAGGGAATGTTGTTATGTCGTCTGGTCCAACAACTAGATCTCTAAACGGAACTCGCTGTCTATTTATGTTATTTTCAATAACATAATCAGCTAAGATGTTCGGCATCTCCAGTCGTTCGGTTATTACTTCTACAAATCTCTCTGCGTACATATTGTCTTCTATCACTCGGTGAAAACGATTTGTGAGTGCAGCCGCAACTTTAAAATCCTGCATCATATGCTCATTGCTCTGTTAAAGAAGTCTTGCCGGAATAATTTAAAGTCCCGTTTTATGCGGCCATTTACCACCTCAACGACCCATCGACATAATGTAACGAGCCGAGCTTTATTTGACTCTATTGTAGACAGCTGGTCTTCTCCTCGGTTTCTGTTCGGTGGAATAGCAACTTGATAGCCGCAAGACTCCAGATTTGGTACGGAGTTACGAAACCCTCTGTCTACCACAAAGACATCACCTTCTATGTATATCCAGTGTAACACACTTTCTTCGCTGTTTAGCAGCGAACTCATTATTGTTGCCTCTGACGTGATGGCAGCATATGGCCCAAATACTTCCAGTATATGCCCATCACATGACACAATCATAAATGGTTTCAGTAAGTTACTGAATTTATGATGACTATATGTGAGTCTTTGGAAAAAAAATTGGAGCTCTTCTGTATATACACATAAGTGCCATCAAGTACGGTTATGGCCTTTTTTTCAGTTGCCGGTAAATCAGTGTTCCCAAATATAGCATTCGGTACGAACAGGTTTCTTGAAACAATGTTATCGCGAGACATTCTATCAAACCCAAGATTCGCAGGTACGAAATCCTGGGACATGCAGTCTCTAGCAGTTTTTAGTCGTCTCTCCAAGGTACGTCAACTCATGTTAAAAGAAACACTTAGGCGTTCATCGGGTTCTCCAGTACGGAGCTTCATTAGATAAATACCCAGAGTTTGCCTCGGTTTTTTACAAGCTTGCCGCAAGGATGGTGTTTCATGTAATACTGCATTGAATTCCGATACAGTCATACCTGTTCCAAAGAGTAATTCATTCGGATTCATGGCCTCTACATTTTCAAAGTCTACCTCTTGTACCCGGAATGTTTGTTTTTTCATTATCCTCATGATGTCTAAAAACTGTGGCCAATAGGCACATATAGGTACATTTAATAAAATGTATGTGAAATATTTGGGGCAATAAATAATTCAACCCAATCGTTCCCATTTAAATGATCTTGGCAGACTCTTGCAGCGTCAGGAACATAATAATTGAAGTATATTAAGAACATACTCTTTAAATCATCGGAAATTCGGTGACGTATTTCGTTTCCACATCCATAAAATATACACCTGGCAGATGTAGAGGGTGCACGCATGTACTCCGACACTACCAGAGATGTCCTTTCTTCATCAGGGATTAATATTGGCCGATCGACATCCTCTTCTTCCGGTTAAGGTTGTACTGCAATGTCCGCCACGACTTCATTTTCTTCATTTATGATGCGCTGCTGACGGCGTAACACTGCACGTTCAAGTCTTTGCCAGCATGGTCGACAGATAAATTCAACGTTGTTGAACGCCACCTATAAAAAGAAAATACAATAAATACAACATTAGCGTTAACCCTCTATTGCATGAGCTATTAAAGAAAAGAGAAAAAAAAAATTGATGTTGCAAAGTGTTTTATTTGAGCCAATTAGAGAAAAAGTTGTGAAAAAAAAAATTTACTTACATTACTTTAGAAAATAATTTTAAAAGCCAGAAATGGCTTCGTGTGCAATAACGGCTATGCATACGAATGCCATTTTTGGCTTCCTATGATCGTATCATATTTAATATTTATATCATGTGAAACTCTTTCAAACAGTTTCTTTTTTCATTGAGACATAAGAAAACGTTACATTTCTCACAATTTATGTAAGAACGATACATGCAATCGTTTTGGCACAGTTGGCGAAATGTTGGAAAATGAGCAGTTTGGTCCGTTCGTATCGAATTCAATGGCAAATCTTGAGCTTTTGCTGGAGGTTTCCTGGCTTTTTTCAAGGGTGGTGGTGCCGGGGAATCCTTGCGTCCTGTTGGTGTGTTCGTTCTACTCGTTGTAGGTGTGCTACGACTTGGAGTACCAGACGTACTAGGCCTGCCACGTTTCTTGCAGCTTTTGCCAACTTTGCAATAATGCTCCGAAACGGCAAGCTTGAAGTCGTACAATGACATGTAGACATCATTTTTGCGTCGCCACAACAACCACGCATTGACGGTGCAGTAGTCAACCATATGGAAAAATATCCGTTTGTACCACTGCCGAGATCGTATTTCGAATCCACACCTCCCATATGTTTGTTGTAAACATCAACTAATTGTGGTGATGATGTCTTTGTTGTTTCTCTTTCCGGCAATATCTTTTTTTAGTAGAAACCGGTTCAGAGCCCACAAATGCAGAAAGCAGGTTTACGACCTTGTTGTCTAACCATGAGACCAAAGCAAGTTTCACACCATCTACAGTTGCAACCTTTTCGGCCATGGCACCACGACCTAACTTCTTTAGGTCTTTTTCCGTTGGCATATCTGCATTCGGTACTCTGTTCAGTCTAACTGTACCCAGTGGAAGCAGACCATTCTGATACAAATACACTTGTAATTTTATGCCATTAAACCAGTTGTCAAAGAATATTTTGTGGTTGACATTTCGTGGTCCCATAAAAGTATAAAGAAAGCATTCTGAAAATAAAATAAAAATGTTCTTGGTATGCATACGAAGCCATTTTTGAATGATACCCAATTCACCGTGAATGCATGCGAAGCCAGAAATGGCCTCTGAAGATAAACGCGATTATGAAGTAAAAAATACGAGAAAATGAAGAACAGTTTAATAATGGTAAGAAAAGAACCCTTTGAAGAGCACGAAACATATTTTTATTTATCAATATCTTACCTTATCAACTTTTTATAAACCAACAAAGTCGCACAAAATCACTTAGGCATCAACAAGCGGCCCATGCGCAACTCAAAGTGGGGTTATAATGACATGTGTCACTAATCACAGACTGCAAAAATACGTTCTGTTTCAAAAAGAAGTACTTTACAATATTTGAATCAGATTGTTTTGTTTTTCTAACATTAGAGGGTAGAAAAAAAAAAGTTAAGTTTAAAAGCCATTAATGGCTTCGTATGAAATAGAGGGTTAATTACACAACTATAGGTAAGAAATTTAAATCCAAACACATTACACACACACACACAACGATGGGCTTAGCTACGTTTTTACTTAAACCACTCTTCATTCCGCGCTCCAACAATAATTATCTGTCAACGTCGGGGGGCGCAGCCATGGAGTAAAATGTCAACGTAAATGTAAACAATTGAAACTCGAGAGCCACTAAGGCGCCGGCCCCACAGCGTATGGCGCAGTGTGGCGGCGGTGCAGTGTAGAAAATCAAAGCAACGCAAAATCAACCTAATAGTTATGAATCATAGGAAGAAAACTTACTTGTCGAGGTAATATTTCATGATTTATTAACTCCGCTATTGCAGGGTTGGCGTCAAACAATTCTCTTGATATTCTATAATGCAATCTGCGGCGACGGTGATTGCACGCACAATATACAATCATGAGCTTCCATTTTTATTTATGTGCACCAAAGAATATGTCCAAAGTCCAGATTAAAGCACATCCAAATCACAAAATTAGCCTTTTTTCTGTGTTTATTGTGACTTCTTCTATTCTCATCTTGTATTTTTTGTATTGATTATTTTGCTGTTAATCTAAGTTCAGATCTGTTCTCGTTACAATTTGCAATAGTCTCTTCCTCGTGGTTCTTTTTTATAACGTCGTATTGCATCTTCTTGGGTACTAGAAGGAGTTTTCTTCCATCTTTCTCTTTGGTAAGTATTCCATTTTCTATAATGTAGTCTTTAAACGGTTATTTTTCCAGGACTCTTTTTATTAAATCAATCTGCGCATCTTGTTTTTGTGGAGTCACAAAAAAGGTATACTTCTCACTGTGTTTGTGGACGTTCACATGCAGAAATACATTTCTTAAGTCCAGTGAAGTAAATAGCTTCGCTTCTTTTAACTGGTCCAATTGATCTTCTATCAGTGGCAGTGGGAATCTTTCTTTTATTGTCTTCTTGTTCGAATCTTTTGTAATCGATACACAAACGATATTGGCCATTCTTCTTCTTGGCCAGAACAACCGGACTTGCGAAATCTGAGTTACTGGGTTCGATAATTTTCTTTTCCGTCCATTCTTCTATCTGCTTGTTAACAATTTCTTTTTCCAGAGGTGATAATCGACGTAGTGGTTGGTAAATTGGGGTTTCATCGGTAAGTAGTAACTTCATTTCAATACTATTTTGTTTCTTAGCTTCATCAATTTTGTAATCTTTGATAATCTGCTTTATATTTTCCGAAAACATCGTGTCTCCTATGTTCAAGTCGTCGTGTAGGTTCTTCTCTTCCGTGAGATGTGTTATCTTTTCCACGGAAATTTCTATCTGATGTAAAATTTATATTGAGGTCGTGCAACATTGGATTACCAAGTATTAGGCTGACAGATATAGTTTCTTTCATCTTTGACTACATGGAAGACTGTGTCAATAAAACAGTCATCTATTTGTAACTTTGCCGTGAAGTGTACCTCCGTGTTTATTTTTTTTATGCCAATACCAGTGAGACATATCTTGGAATTATTGTCGTATTTTGGCTTATCATGTTCAAATTCATTTAATTTTGTGTTCTTTATTAGGTTCACGTCACTTCCGGTATCTATTAACGCGATCATCTCAATTCCATTAATCTTAATATTCATAAAGGGAGCCTTCTTTTCTTTTTTGTCGTTATGGATGTTTAGAGTTTTCTTAGGTTTGCTTGGGCATTCAGTGCCTTTGTGGCCATATTCGTTGCAACGGAAACATTTAATACCTTTCGTACAAGCTGGCGCTAGATGATCTGTGTCACCGCAATTAAAACATCTTATAGTCGTTGGTTTACGTCCTGTTGTAACGGCAGCTGATGTACTCACTGTTGCTGGCAACACAAATACCTTTTATTTTATTGTTAAGTTGGTGTTTCTGATTTACATTTTTTCTCTCTGACAGACAGAGACTGTCTGTTCCTGTTCGCTATCATCGTTGTAACCGTGCACTATGCGCATTAAAGCTCCTCAAGTGATCTACAAACAAGCCTACAGTCCACTTACGAAGATTCCTTCATGGTCACTTCTCACCGGTACAATTCACGATTTTCGAGGAAAAATCTACGTGAGGATCGCTTGTCACGGCTTCATTTTTGCAACGCATCAAGAACACGAGGCGGCGAAGAAAGGTTTTTGGCATTTACTTGCAACAAAATCAAGTAACAATTTTACGGATATTTACGTGAATATTTCAAGAAATCTATTTGATTATAGAGAAAAGTGCATATTTCAAAGACATACTTAAGTATATCAAGATTGCAGGCGGATTTCCATTTGCGGCTAAAATCACGAGGCAGCAAACTTCAGTACAAGGTACAGCATCGTACTCTCATTGGCGCAGGTGATCGAGTTTCAACTTTTGAAGATTGGTACTACTGATCGACGTGTGCGTCGAACGTCGACCGCGTGGTGTGGGCGCAAAGAACGGAACGTGGGAAAACGGCAATTTTTGACAATCTTAGGTTCGATCTAACTGTGTGTCTTTTATTAAATTGTTTGATTTTTATGCAAACTCTTAATTTCAAAGTGAAAAATTATCATAATATTAAACAATTGTAGTGCATATATGCATAGTGCAATTGTAGACATGGAAAAATTGACCCAAGTTTGCCACTTCTAGTGACATTCGGAATTTTGTTTCAGTAGTCTGTCAAACTTTGGCTGCTCTTAAAAACTTAGACGCAGCGGTTGGTTACCCGCAAAATAGACATGTATAGCTCTCGGGCGTACCAGCTGGATAGAATTCAGGATAAGGATCCAACCGTTGAAGAATTTTTAGCTTACATGGACAAGCGGGCACTAGCATTGGAGAACACCGATACACGTCCTGAGCTTCCGGGGCCGGGGAGGCGCCAGACTGCAGAAATGTCATACGCTAAGAGTAAGGTAGCGTTGGCAACAGTCACGACAACAATGGAATGCATCTACTGTAAGTGTTCAAATCATAAATTATTTTCATGTCCTAAATTTAAATTGCTGCCATCAAATGATAGAATTTCATTTGTAAAAGAAAATAGTATATGCAACACATGTTTGAACACACACAATGGTAAATTTAAATACCATTTTAGGTGCGGGCAGTGCAAGAAAAACCACAACACTCTGCTGCACCTCGATGAAAGTGGGTTGAATCCGGTAGTTCTCTTGTCGGGGGACTCCGCTAGTAATGTTTTAATACCGACAGCCCGTCTCAAAATCTTTGCTAAAGATGGAAGAGAAGTGCACATTAAATGTATTTTAGACTCTGTGTTGAATAAATAAAATGCATAGTGCTGCCATCTATAATTAAGTTTTTTTTTGTCTGTCATGGCGTCCTTACTGTTTTACTGCGCTGTGTAAAATCTTTAATAAAACAAAGTAAATATTCCTAGAACTGTTTTATTAACAACACACAAATAAATCAACAGGTTATGGGCCCAGTTAACGTAAAAGACAGTAAAGTTGTGAAGTGAATAATCGAAAGTGTTCTACGCCTTTTTGTGCACGTGCGTGAAGTAGCGCGGTACAAATATGGAGGCCGCATCGCTAATGAGAAGGTTTAACGGTGATGGCTACAGGCAGTGGAAGTTTCAGATTAAGTGTGCTTTGGCGGCGAAAGGCCTTAGTGAGCACATATTGAATATTCCGGCAAAGGAATTAGAAAAAGAAAAACTAGAAAAATGGCAGACTGATGACGCCAAGGCCATGTATTTGCTGACTGTTGGCATGGAATTGTCTCAAATATGCCTAATCGAGACGTGCAGTACAGCAAAAGCTATAATCGACAAGTTGGATTCGATTTATGAGCAAAAAAGTGAAAATACCAAAATGATCCTACACGAAAAATTTCATAACCTAAAGATGGCCGACAGTGAAAATATTGCGTCATTTATTGCTAAAGTTGAAAATATCGCTCAACAGTTAAGGGATGCGGGTGAAAACATCTCTGAGATAAGTATCATTACCAAAATATTGGGATCACTGCCCGAGAAGTATAGAATGGTCAGACAAGCGTGGATGTCTCTCGACGAAACAAAACAAACGATAGCAAACCTGACAATGAGGTTACTAGACGAAGAAGCGAGTTTTAAAAGCACAGAAGAGACCGCTCTTGCTACGGAGAAGCCTACTAATAAAAATAAGAAGCAATTCAGATGCTTCAAGTGCAATAAAAAGGGTCATTATGCAAAGAATTGTCGCACTCGTATCAAAGCAACAACGTCAACAGAGGCAGCGTTCATGGTCGATCAGCTGGAGGCGCATGTCTCGGATGACGAATCATGCTGGATCTTAGACAGTAGAGCGTCTGCGCACATGACGTATCAACGTGATTACTTATGTAACTTTCGCATGAAGTCAAACATTGTGAGATTAGGCGATAAAAGTGAACTTTCTGTACAAGGTACTGGGACAGTGAAAATTAAGAAATTAGTGAATGGAAAGTGGTATGATGCGATAATAAATTATGTACTTTATGTTCCGGACCTAAAACGAAACCTATTTTCTGAGGGTGTGGTTACCTCGAAAGGATACAGTGTCACTAAGAACTCTTCGTTCGCTGAAATCAAAGACAGTGATGGAAATAAGGCTGCGTATGCGTGTAAACAAAGTAATAATCTGTACAAACTGTTATTTAAAACTGTTACTACATGCATTGAAGAAGCAAACATTACTACTTTGAAACAGTGGCGTGACAGGTTAGGTCATGTAAACATAAATACACTACGAGAAATGGTGAAAAATGGACATATCACGGGTGTATGTGATACAAGTGATTTTTTCTGTGAAGCATGCGTGCTGGAAAAACAGCATCGTTTACCCTTTAAAGACTCTAGGCCCATTGTGACGGGTGCTGGCGATAAGACTTATAGTGATCTGTGTGGGCCTATGCCGACTCCTTCAGTCAGCGGTGCCAGATATTTTATCACATTCTTAGATGCCAATTCAGGCCACCTGACTGTATATTTCTTGAAAAATAAAAGTGATGCCTTGGATGCCTTTAAAAGGTATGTTCAATTAGTTGAGAATAAATGGGGCTCGAAAGTTAAGATACTCCATACTGATAATGGGAGAGAGTACTCCAATGATAATTTTAAAAGCTATGCAGCACAAAAAGGTATTGAACTGGAATACACAGCTCCATACACGGCTCAACAGAATGGTGGGAGTGAGCGAGCCAATCGCACTATCATGGAAAGTGCTAGAGCTATGCTATTTGCTAAAAGCATGCCTGTGTATTTATGGGCTGAGGCTGTGCAAGCTTCAGTTTATCTAATAAATAGAAGATCAAGCAAAGCTGTCACACCATATGAGAAGTGGACAGGTAAGAAACCCAACCTGTCACATGTAAGAACTTTTGGCAGTATTGCCTACATGCATATTCCGAAAGAAAAGAGGACCAAGCTGGAACCTAAGAGTCAAAAATTGATATTAGTGGGATATGACGGACACTCTGAAAACTACAGGTTGTATGATAAAGAAACCAAGAAGGTATATTTATCGAGTATTGAATATTTGTAATCTGTGGTTTATCTGTGGTCAGGCAACAGTGCTGCCACCGTTGAACAAAAAAAAATAACACGAATTAACAAAAAAGATGGCGAAACAAACTGCGCATTTTTATTTACAAGAAAAGGAGAAATAATCCAACAGAGGGTTATGGGCCCAGGTTGCCCCAACGTGTCAATAAGAAGAAAAAAGTGAAGAAGAAAAGAAATTCAGCAGATATCAAGTAAGAGAAAAATTTTCCGGTCGCACAATTCCAAGATGTCGGCAGGGAACGCAAACAACAATTCGCTACCTCAACTACAAGACTCTTCATTGGAAATTCAGAGTATTATTGATGTTAGAAGAAAAACAAGTGGCCCACATTTTAAGTAAAGAGGTACGGGAAGAAGTAAAGGGGGATACAAAAGACGACGCGAAGGCACGGTCACTAATTGTGCAATGTTTGTGCGACAAGTATTTGGAAATTGTAAAGAAGTCCAAGACAGCTGCGGAAATGATGAAGGCTTTGGAGGAAATGCTCGAGAGGAAAAGTCTTTTCAACAAGCTTCATCTTAAAAGAAAACTGATCAACATCAAATGTCAACCGGGTGAAAAGTTGCAAGAATATTTTATGAGATTCGACGCCATTTTAAGCCAACTTGAAGCAACATACACCAAGTTAGAGGAGATGGACAGAGTGTGCTATCTTCTGGCATCATTACCCCAAGATTATGATCAAGTAATTACGTCAATCGAAACACTTTCGCAGGAGAAAAACATCAACTTTGAATTTGTAAAGGCACGCCTTTCTCGACGAAGAAATTAAAGCGACAGACAAACACGATTATAAAGCAGGACTCGAGCAAGCATTTATAACATGCTTCACATGTGGAAAGAAAGGACATCGGGCATTTGAGTGCTACAGCAGGCAGCAACCATCTGCGGCTACAGGACGAGATTATACACAACCGTCAACGTCTGGTAGAGGATTCGTACATTCAAGAGGACGAGGAAGAAGGTCATTCCGAGGACGGAGCCAGCCAAGCAGAGGACGCCAGCCGGGACGAGGAAGCTTTGCCGGAGTGATGTCACACAGAGGTGAAAACAGCATACAAGATGATGAAATTAGTTTTACTGCTTATAATACTGATGTGATGTATGTAAATGAGTGTAGTCAGGATTCTGAAATAGTCTTTGTAATAGACTCAGGGGCTACGGACCATCTTGTACAAAGTAAATATGAGAAATATATGTGTGAAGTACAATATTTAGACAAAAACATTAAAATTGCAGTTGCAAATGGGGAATACTTACTGTGTAGCAAACGAGGTAAATTAAATGTTAAATATAACAGTACAGATATTCACATAGAAGCGTTGATAGTTGACAATCTGTCTCACAACTTGTTATCAGTCAAAAAACTACTTGAATAAGACTTAAGTGTAAAGTTTAGTAGAAATATGGTTCAAATTAATAGCAAAACACATGAATTATGTGGACAAATGAACGGAAGGTTATATGTAATGTCATTTCAGCTAACGAGTAACAATGAGCAATGTATGGTAGTAAATGAAGGTGAATTATGGCACCAAAGGTTAGGTCATTTGAACAGAAAAAGCCTTAAAATTATGAATCTTCCGACGAGCGACACCGTGTGTGGACCATGCTTAGAAGGTAAGTCTGCCAGGTTACCGTTTAATTCTGTTGAGAAGCCAAGATCGAGACAAGTAATGGAGCTGTTACACAGTGACATCGCAGGACCAGTACTCCAGCCCACAACCGAAGGTCACAGGTATTACCAAACCATTATTGATGATTATAGCCATTTTTGTGTGGTGTTTCTATTAAAGAACAAAAGTGAAGCGACAGACAATGTAATAGAGTACATAACGTTCATGGAAAAATACAAGGAGCTCAAAGTCAAACGAGTAAGATGTGACAATGGAGGTGAGTTCACTGCATTTAAGCTAAAGAGTTTTTGCAGGGACAATGGCATCTCATTGGAGTACACTCAAACGTACTCGCCCCAGCAAAATGGAGTTGCGGAAGGGATGAACAGGACCCTATGTAACAAAACCCGCACTTTACTAGCAGAAACTAACCTACCTAAACACTTATTGGGAGAAGCTATACAATGTTCTGCATACACATTGAACAGATCACCATCGAAGGCAATAAATTACAAGTTACCAAGTGATATATTCTATGGATCAACCGACCTGAAGAAACTTAAAGTGTTTGGATGTAAAGCATGGGTTGTAAAGACAATACCAAGAGGAGACAAACTTGATGCAAGAGCAAAAGAAATGAGACTAGTGGGATATTCAAAGAACGAATACAGATTATGGGATTCAACACAGAATAAAATAATTGTTTCCAGAGATGTAAGATTTGATGAATCACAGATAAAATATGAAGAACCAGTAACCAACAAGCAAAATAGCCGAACATATAGGATGAATGAAAGTGCTGATGAAGAAGATACTACTGAAACTCCTGAAGATCATACTGAAAAAGAAAAACAAGATGAAATAAGAGAAAATCGAGAAGAAATAGATAAAGAAAGAGACAATGCAGTAATTGAAGAACAAGGGACAGAAGAACATACTCAGAATGAAAACCATACGACAAGATCAGGCAGACAAGTTATCAAACCGAAGAACCTAGATGACTATGAGATTTCCACAGCCTATTGTTTATGTACAGGCGATCCTCAAGATTATTATGAAGCAGTTAACAGTGGAAAAGATTGGCAAAAAGCAATAAAGACAGAACTAGAAGCACATGAGAAACTAGGCACATGGGAAGTAACATTATTGCCAGAAAATAAAAGAGCTATAGACACTAGATGGATTTTCAAGACAAAACAAAACCAGACAAAGAAAGCGAGATTAGTAGCCAAGGGTTTCCAAGAAGAAACATATGAGAACTGTTATTCACCGAAACAAGACTATCGACGGTCAGACTACTTCTGAGCTATGCAATTCAAGAAGGTCAACAAGTCAGACAAATGGATGTACCAACCGCTTTCCTTAATGGAAATTTGGATGCTGAAGTATATATAAAATGTCCTGATGGATTAGCAATTGAAGAAGGAAAAGTATTAAAACTGAAGAAAGCTCTATATGGGTTAAAAGAGGCACCAAAATGCTGGAACCAACGTTTCCACAACTTTATAATAAACAATGTATATAAACAGTCAAAATATGATTTTTGTCTGTACACCAAGGAGAAGACAAAAATATTAATTTTTGTCGATGATATCTTAATCTTAGGAGAAGACAAAGAAATAGTAGACAAGCTGAAGAAAGAATTTAAGGCTAAAGACTTAGGTCAGGTGAAAGAATATCTAGGAATGGAAATATCAAGAAACCAGGAGAGACTAGAAATAAAACAAAAAGAATTGATTAAAAAAAATGTATTAAAGTTTCACATGCATGACTGCAAAGGCTCGAACACACCAATGGAAGCAAACTTTAATGCTGACCCCAACGCTGAAATCATAAACATACCATACAGAGAGTTAGTAGGATCATTATTATATATTTCACAGATTAGCAGACCAGACATAACATTCGCTGTTTCATACCTCAGCAGGTTCCTTGACAGACCAACATCACAACTTTGGACAGCAGGTAAGAGAGTTCTTCGTTATCTAAAGCAGACTATAGACAGAGGACTAATCTATATTAAAAATGATGCACCGAGACAAATCACCGGATATTCAGATGCAGATTGGGCAGCTGATCGAGTCGACAGGAAAAGTGTAAGTGGATGTGCTATTTTCTACCATAACAACCTAATATCATGGTTCAGTAAGAAACAAGCAACTGTCGCACTCTCAACTGCAGAGGCGGAATATGTGGCAGGTGCTCAATGTGTAAGTGAGTTAATTTATATTAGAGGTGTTTTATCAGATTTTGTTTACCATGAAAATATTGATACTCATTTGCTAATTGACAACCAGAGCACTATCAAACTTATAGAAAGCTATGAGAATAGCAAAAGGTCAAAACACATTGACATAAAAGCTCACTTTATTAAGGACAACAACAACAACAAGAAAATTGTCTCATTATATTACATATGTACAAATGAAAATGTATCTGACATATTTACTAAAGCATTGCCCTACCAAAAGCATGCTTACTTTAGTACCAAGTTAGGTTTAAATTAGTACTGTATAAAGAAAAGTATACAAAATTAAACTTAATTTGTATTCTGAAAGTTAAAAAAGAAAAAATAAAAAAAAGTTGATTCTGTAAAACTAATTAAGAAGTAAGAAGTTTATATTTTTTGTTTTCATAAAGAATTTAAATTTAAGTTAAATACTAGAGTCTAATCATGTAAGTTAAAGTTTACTATAAGCCAATTTCAAGAACATAAGTTCTCAACTAAAAGTTTTTACTGTTACATACATATTTTATGTTCTTGTAATTGAGGGGGTGTATTGAATATTTGTAATCTGTGGTTTATCTGTGGTCAGGCAACAGTGCTGCCACCGTTGAATAAAAAAAAATAACACGAATTAATAAAAAAGATGGCGAAACAAACAGCGCATTTTTATTTACAAGAAAAGGAGAAATAATCCAACATCGAGAGATGTCATCTTTCAAGAAGATGTGTCAAATGATTTTAAAACTGATGAGAACGAGTACCTGCAATTGCCATTGCCTGATTTTGAGGAGCAAAGTCTAGGAAAGTCTTATAATCAAGAAGCATTTGAACAGTTTTATGACAAGAATATAGATTCAGTGTCTACCTTAATTCAGGGGCAATGTGATCAGACTCAAAACAAAGACAGTAAATATTGTCTGCGCTCTAAAGAAATGGATTTATCCTATGAAGCTAATCTGACGGAGGTCACAGAATCAATGTCATATGAAGAAGCTGTCACATGTGATGAAAAATAAAAATGGCAAGAGGCCATCAATGAAGAGCTTCGTTCACATGAAGAATCTGGAACATGGGAGCTTGTAGACTTACCTCCAGAGACGAAGACGGTGGGATGCAAATGGGTCTTTCGTGTGAAGCTAAATCCTGATGAGACCGTAAGATTTAAGGTAAGATTGTGTGCTAAAGGCTACTCTCAACTGGAAGGAATAGACTACACAGAGACATTTTCCCCAACTGTCAGATATGACACTATACGAATAATGCTCTCACTTGCAGCTAAAGAAAATATGGAGATTATGCAATTTGATGTAAAAACTGCCTTCCTGTATGGTAGTATTGAAGAGGAACATGGATCCACCACCTGGCTTTGAAACTAAAGGTAAAGTTTGCAAACTTGTAAAGTCACTATATGGGTTGAAACAGTCACCCAGGTGCTGGAACCATAAGTTGGATGTTTTCCTGAAAAATAATGGTTTCAATGATTCTAGTGCAGATAGATGTTTGTATGTTGCTCATGTAAACAATGTGAAATTGTACTTACTGTTATTTGTTGATGATGGACTCGTTTTATGTAAAAGTAACCAATTGATTGAAAGGTTTTTACGGAATTTGAAAGAAAATTTTGAGGTAACAATAACCTCACCTAAATATTTCGTGGGACTTGAAACAGAGTTCAAAGAAAACAAGTCCATTTTGATTCATCAAAGGAAGTATATTTGTAATATACTTAAAAGATTCAATATGGATCAATGTAATCCTGCTAGTGTACCATCTGATCCAAATGTAAGACTAACAGAACCAAAAAGCACTGAGACCAAATGTGAAGTGCCTTATCGTGAGGCCATCGGTTCTCTTATGTTTGCAGCAATTTGTAGCAGGCCAGATATCTATTATTCTGTTTGTACTGTTAGTAGATGTTGTATAATGTTAGATGTGTATAATGTTGTATAATGATATATGTGTGAACACTTGAAAAAATAAACATGGCTGCACAACATGGTGACAGCGGAAAATTATCAATATTTTTGTGAATTTTGGTCGTATTTTGAAAAGGAAACTGTGAAATTTGACTAGAAAACGATGGCGAGTCCAATTATGAGTAATTTGTGCATGAAGGGCGAGATGGCTAAGAATTGGAAGAAGTTCATAGGCGAGTTTGAAACGTATGTAGACGCGTATTTCGAGGATGCTTCCGAAAAAAAAAGGATAGCCATCATGCAGGAGATGAGGCTAGAGAAATTTTCAAGACATGGGAATTGCCAGAACAGGATCAAAAGTGTTTGAAGACTGTCATACAAAAATTTCATGAATACTTCGTACCAAAGTTAAACGTCACGTTCGAAAGGTACAAACTGTCCAAAGGTATACCAGCCAGGAAATAAAGCAAAACTAAATTCCCGGAACGTATGGGCGATTTATTATTATTCGTAAAAAATATATACATTTCTTTTACAAATCAAACGATTGCGTGAGCTAATAGCCGACAACGCCCTCTACCGGCGACTCAAGTAAACTAATCTAAATAAACAAACTCTTATGAATAACAAAGTACTTAGCTACACTCTAGACATACCACATACCAGAGCACGTACGAAACGTGGCAGGTCGTTTACGGAGATTGATTAGTGTGATGAAACTGCTACGAAATAGTGCGGACCGAGCAGTTTTACGACTTGTCTATTTGTCTTTGTGTCAATCAGTAATTTCCTATTGCATCACTGCGTGGGGTAGTTGCGCAAAGTCAACTCTTATAATATTGGAGAGGGCTCAGAGATCGGTCCTGAAAGTTATGCTTAGGAAACCTTTCAGGCATCCAACAAAAGAAGTTTTTGGTGAAGCTCAGGTCCTTTCTGTAAGACAGTTGTATATACTGAGAGTTGGACTTTCCCACCATAGAACTGAATTAAGAGAATGTAGCCAGAGTGTTGAAACTGGGCGGAGACATCGAATGAATGTGAATACTCCCTTAGTCAAGACACAATTTGCAAAGAGATTTAGTTGTTTTTCTTTCCCATATATTTACAAACAGGCTTGTAAATATTGCAATCTCAGAAGCTGTAGTGTCTGGGAAGTGAAGCAAAGAATAACTAAATGGTTACTTACACTTAACTATGACGCTACCGAAAAAATATTAGAAATACAAAAATAAAAATAATCTTTTTCAATATGTTGTATGTCATATCGAGTATGTATTATTTAGTATAAAATTATATAAATATATATATATATTCTTTTTCTTTTGTAATAAATGTAATAAATTTCAGGATTTAATTAAAATGTTAAAAAAAAATGGTAATGACAAAAATCTCGCATATTATAATTTAATTCATCATCATTTGATAAATTTTATTTAATTTGGCCTTGCAAATAGAAAATGTATTTGATTTCAATTTAATTTTAAGATAAATTTCTTGTAGTATACTTCTTTGTACATCTAGCCCATTTGTAACAATTTTTGCAAATCTGTGTTAAGACTCCCGCGTTTCAAGCTCGACTTAGTTTGGGGTCTGTTATTAAACGGGTGAAATTAATTCAACGCTCAAACGTACAAGCTCCACTTTTTTACTACACTGTCTGCGTACTGTGTACAACTACTTCCGCATGATAACAGGATTATTATTTTTTACGCTACCCACCTATATTTTTGTTTTTTGTGTACTGATTATTTGTTTGTGTTTGGGTCTGTAACTTCTTATTTTTCTTTTGCATTCGCATGTACTTTTGAGAAAATAAATGTTTTTGTATTTGTATTTGTATACCGCCCACCAAGGACCAATTGTCCTTCAAAATACGTGAAGAAAAGAAGTTATAACAATTTAAAATAATTTAAGGTACATCAATATAATATGGTAGGCGCATGTATTAAACAAAATAAACAGTTCTCTATTTCTTTAAATTAAAACATTTACATAGAATTTTCTGTAGGTATGGGACACAGCTTCGAAATTGGTCGTTGAATAAGAGAGTTCTTGTAGCGTTACGTGACAACCCGCGTGATGTTATCTTTTCCCGGATGAACATTGACTACTAGTCCGTAGAGCCACTTAGCCGGAGGTAAGTTGTCTTCTCTTACTAAAACGACGTCACCTATTTTCAATTCTGGGGTCTTGGTCTTCCATTTGTATCTTTGGAAAAAGTTGGTCAGATATTTGGTGTTAATGGCACAGGATCGTCAGGGTCAGTGCTTATTTGAAATAGCGGTCGTGAATTTAGGCAAGCCTCAATTTGCGATAGTACGGTCGCTATTTCTTCGTATGTGAGGGTTGAATCCCCAATCACACGACGTAGGTGATGTTTTGTGCTCTTTATTCCTGCCTCCCATAATCCACCGAAATTTGGAGCATGGGGAGGTATGAAGTGCCATTCAGTGCCATTATTAGCTAACGAAGACGCTACTTCATTTGGAAATGAAGATCGTTCGCTCAAAAGTAGAGTTTTAAGTTCCTTCGAAGCTCCCACAAAATTGGATCCGTTATCGCTCCAGAGTTGAACGCATCGGCCACGCCTAGCTACGAAGCGTTTAAACGCGGACAGAAAACCTTCCGAGGTGAGGTCAGACACGGTTTCAATATGAACGGCTCGTGTCGCCATGCATACAAAAAGGCAAATGTAGCCCTTATATGCTCGATGGCCTCTTCCTTTTGATACCCGGATATTTATGGGGCCCGCATAGTCTACGCCGCAATGCAGAAATGGCTTGTGAGGCGTCACTCGACAAGATGGTAATTGACCCATTAATTGAGTTCTTGTCTTGGCTGCATAACGAATGCAAGGTATGCAGTCATGAATGTGAGCTCTCACCAAGCTTTTTAATTTCGTAACCCAATATCTGGAGCGAATGTAATTGCATGTAAGCTGCTGACCTCCATGCATTGTCTTTTCATGTGCATCAGCCACTATCAGCTTAGCTAAATGCGACTCTCCACAGATGATGATGGGGTGTTTGGAGCTATCAGGTAAATCCGAATTTTCAATCCTACCTCCGACCCTTAAAATTCCATTTTTATCAATAAACGGATTTAGGATTGACAATTTGCTTTTCTTATTAACATTTCCATTTTTCAGAATGCTGGCGATATCGTCAGGGAACGAACTAGCTTGATGCTGTCGAACACAACAAGTGACGGACTCTTGGATCTCCGAGGCGGTCAGGTAAGGTAGAGGTTTTGTTTCAGGTGCAGCAGCATTCTTCAATCGCAAGAACCTTCTACAATACGCCACAACGCGTACCAGTTTCCTGAAAGACGAAAATCTGAGAAATATTTCTGTGCTCGAACAGATTTCTACCGAAGTAGTATGAGCCTTTATCGTCTTTGATTCCAATTCTGTCTTAGTACAGACGGAACGTGGCTTCCCATACTCAATACATTCATTGCGCAGCCAATCTGGACCGTACTTCCACAATTTATTTTCGAGTAGCTCAGTTGGTTTTATTCCTCGCGACGCGTAGTCAGCGGGGTTTTCTTTGGACTGTACATATGACCATTGAGATGAATCTAAAAGATTCAGTATTTCGGAAGTACGGTTGGCTACAAAAGTTTTCCATCGGCTTGGATGGTCACTCAACCAAGCCAAGACAATGGTAGAATCTGTCCAAGCATGCAATTGTGACTTAGGAATGCTTAAGACTTCAGCAACTTTTAGAAGTAGCTTTGCAACAAGAACAGCTCCGCATAATTCTAAACGCGGAATGGATATTTGCTTAATCGGAGCAACTTTCGTCTTAGCTGTTAGCAGGTGAGTTTGAATTTTTCCATCTATAGATACGCATCGGATATACACCACGGCAGCGTATGCTGCGTTGGATGCGTCGCTAAAGCCATGTACCTGCATGTCACTATTCCTCGTTTGCACCCATCGAGGAATGTGAAAGTTCACCAGCCTTTTTAATTCCTCGCGATAAAGTTCCCATTCTTGCAAAAGCTCTTTGGGTAGTTTATCGTCCCAGTCAAGTCCAGTTATCCATAGTTTTTGGATGAAAATCTTTGCAGTTATGATGCATGGAGCAATCCAGCCAAGAGGGTCATACAAGCGGCAAATTTCCGCGATGATTCCTCGCTTAGTTTCAGGAACAGAAGAATCGGCCAACAATTTGACAGTATAGTCAAATTCGTCAGTCCGGCGATTCCAAGCAAGACCTACTACTTTGGTAATGTCATCTTCTCTAAATTCTCTGTCCTGTCCTTTGCTCTCTTGTAATTCTTCAAACAACTCTGACCTATTACTTGTCCACTTCTGCAATATGAATCCCCCTTTCCCGAGTAATTCATTCATCTCTTTGAAAACTGTGACAGCTTCTGATTCGAATTGGCACCCAGTCAGAAGATCATCCATATAGAAATCAGTTTTGACTCTACTAGCCGCTAACGGGTAATTATGACCTTCATCGATGGCCACCTGTTGCAGTGCTTTCACCGCTAAGTATGGAGCACTAGATGTACCAAAGGTAACTGTCAACAGCCGATAATCATGTATCTCATCTTTGACGTCTGCTCTCCATACTATTCTTTGATAGTCTGCATGTTTCTCGGCGATCTTGACTTGCCTATACATTTTAACAATGTCGGCAGTGAGGCATATTGGATGCAAACGCCATCGCATGATTGTGTCTCGTAACTCTGGTTGTAAGGTAGGACCAACCATCAGCGTGTCATTCAGGGAGAGCCCGTTACTCCTAGCCGAAGCGTCAAAAACCACTCTTGTTTTCGTTGTGGTCTTGTCCATCCGAACAACTGCATGATGAGGCAACCATACCTTTCCGTGAACTGGCTCTGATCCAGGGGAAATTTTCTGCATGTGTCCGAGAGTCATATATTCATCTAACACCTGGGAATAATCTCGCTTCTGTTCTGGGTGTTTGGTAAGCCTTCTCTCCAGACTAATCAGTCTTTTCACCGCAGCAGCTCGGGTATTCCCATAGTCACGGTCTACATTTGGACGGAAAGGTAATTCCACAATATAACGACCGGAGTCGTCTCTGCACGTTGTTGCTTCAAAATGTTCTTCGCATGCTTGCTCTTCAGGTGTCAATATCTTTGCTTTCATCGAACTAGGTTCAGCTTCGAGCTCCTAAAATTTCTTAAGCAGCTCATTCTCATCCAGCTTGACATGCAGATTCACAAGTACATTGTGACAAGTTAGTTCCTTGTCGTTGTAGCCATCCACTTTACCCGACAATACCCATCCAAGGTAAGTATCCTGCGCAATCGTTAAACCAGAAGGGCTTTTTATTAAACCCTTTTTCAGGACACTACAATAAACCTCGGAACCTAGCAAGATGTCAATCTTATTAGGTGAATTGTATTGCGGATCAGCCAGTTGAATACCACCAAGCTCAGTCCAACTCGGGAGAATGAACTTCTTCTCTGGCAAAATCGATGTGACGGTATTAAGCACATGAGCCTTTACCTGCAACTTAAAGGTTGGATCACAGAGTGACTGCACATTGACCATAACCATAAACTTTGAGGTTAAGCCACTCTGACCACCACCTAAACCAGAAATGCTGGTTTTAATTGCGATCTTATTCAGCCGCAATAACTGTACGGCTGCTTCAGATATGAACGATGCTTGTGACCCCTGGTCCAGTAACGCTCTCAATATCTGAGGATAACCATTGTTTGACTCAGCCTTAACCAAGGCTGTGGCTAATAAGGTCTGGCTGTGGACCTTTCCTGTCACAAAATGGTTAGTGATGTTTGTGGTCTCCGTCGTCTCAGAAGACGGTTCCGGTTGAATTTCTTCATTTCCTGGCGCTTCAGTGGCCATTGTAAGCGAAGTAGCATTACCATGGAGCATTGTGTGATGCTTTCTCTTGCAAATACAGCATTTGGTTTATATACGACAGAACTTTCCTATGTGATTGTTGCCAAGGCAATTAAAGCAAAGTTCTAGTGACCTTACAATATCCTGACGACTGGCTACGTCTTCTTTGGCAAACTTTCCACAGGAATACAGCTTGTGGTTCTCATTACAATGAGGACAGATGATTATTGGATTCGAGGTGGCGTGCAAAACTTTAGTTCCATTATTTTGATTATTAGGCTTAAACTTACCTTTAGTGATAGAGGGCTCTACAAACTCTAGCGCGCGAAACCGACATTCTAAAAAGTCCTTAAACTGTGCAAACGATGGTAAGTCTTCGCATGAGTTATTGACATGTAACTCCCACTGCTTTCGAGTCTCAACGTCCAATTTCGAGCTGAGAATATATATAATTATTATATCCCATGAATCTACTTTTATGCCTAAATTCGATAACTCGTGTAAACAATCAGAACTAGTGTCGAGAAGATCTTTCATAGCTTGAGAGGATTCACAAGTTATTACACGTTGACTAAACAATCTTTTCAGTATACAATTAGACATAAACCGCTTATTATCATATTTACTCTGCAGCATATCCCAACATTTTTTATAATTAGCTTGCGTTATAGATATATGTTTAATCAATTGCTCTGCTTCGCCTTTCACTTGCGTTTTTAAATAATGTAGACGTTGAACGTCGTCAAGCGCGGCATTATTGTGCACCAGAGACACAAAAAGGTCTTTGAAAGACGACCATTCTGTATACCGACCACTGAAAACCGGTATAGATATTTTCGGTAGTCTAACGATCGACTCTCTACTTGTGTCAGATGAACCAGAGTCATTGCCTTAAGCTCTCCTTTGTACACTAGATATGTCTCGTAACCTCCGTCGAAGACGTCGTTTTTTAAATATTTGCTTTTATCTAGCTCTTCTTTCGTGTACTCCGATATGAGGGTTTCGTGTTTCTTAACAAACTTGCTAATTAATTCCTCTAAGCCTTCTAATCTCGCTATCACATAAGACTCAGTAATTCTCTCCTTAGGTGATTTTTTGAAATTATTTCTTCCTTTCTCTATCTGATTTTTTAAGTCTTCAATCACTCTTAAATCACCTTCCATCTTTGGTTATAACAACAAATCCTTAGGTATAATTCTATCTTCAAAATTTCGATATTTTTCTATGTCCAAGAAAATATTATGATTTTTTTCCTAAGTGTTTGAGAACGCTTAACCTTGCTATAAAATCGGGCATAGGTTCCCCGTATCGTTGTTTTTGAGAGAATTATTCTAAGTCCTAAACTAAACTTTAAAATTTTACAAGTCCCTGTTCTGCTATAAATTTTATAAGTCTTTGACACTTCACTGATGTTAACGGAAAATGTACTCACAGTTTATCTTGCACAAGGTCCAATTTCACAACTTCAATCCAAATACCTCGAACTCCCTCCAATTCCACCAGGCGTCGTCGCCACTAGCTGTCGATCTTGTTCCGCCACAGGATGTATGCAGTGCAGAAATAAACTTGGTGTGAATCCAGCGCCACCACACGACTCTGCCGCGAACTAATGAATTTACTTAGAACTGCCAAGTATTTTTGGTAAACTTGGTACAAATGCGAATTAAGCGCCACCACACGACTCCGCCGCGAACTAATAATTTCTTTGGTACTGCCAAGTATTTTGCTTTTTCTTCAAAAAACGTTCCGACTCGTAGGGACCTTGTCCAAAGGTATACCAGCCAGGAAATAAAGCAAAACTAAATTCCCGGAACGTATGGGCGATTTATTATTATTCGTAAAAAATATATACATTTCTTTTACAAATCAAACGATTGCGTGAGCTAATAGCCGACAACGCCCTCTACCGGCGACTCAAGTAAACTAATCTAAATAAACAAACTCTTATGAATAACAAAGTACTTAGCTACACTCTAGACACAAACTGTTCACTCGAAAGCAAGAAGAAGGAGAAACTTACCAACAATTCATGATAGCACTTAAGGGTCTGGCATCATCTTGCGATTTCAAGGAGCTAAGGGATAGTTTGGTCAAAGATATATTTATTTGCGGCATAAATGATAAGAGAGTACAACAAGCTCTACTGCGAGGAGGAAACGAGAGTAAAGATATACAGACGGTGCAGGAGTTTTGTCGAACTCAGTTAGCCAGTTCTACTCAAGTAAAAGTAATAACAAATACGGAAGACCAAAATAAAGAGATTTGCATAAAACAAGAGCCGCTGGTGGAAACTATTGAGAAGAGTAAAAAACCAACAAAAGCTACATATGCTCATGGAAAAAGTAAAGTAGAAGATTGTAAATACTGTGGATATAACCATGACTATGGAAAATGTCCAGCATTTGGAAAAAGATGTTTGAAATGCAAGCGGTTGAACCATTTTCCAAGAAAATGTCAAGCTAAAGTGACAGTGCATGCCTTGGAGGAAGACAGTGTGCAGGAATTTGTGATTGATGCATTGAACAAGAAGGAAAGCATGCCTGAGTGGTATACGGCAACTATGAAGATCAATAACATGGACTTGACAGTGAAAATTGACTCGGGCGCACAGTGTAATGTGATGGGCTTACAACAATACATTGATTTAGGATTGGACATTGAGGCGTTAAAACCAGTGAAGATATCCATCACTTCATTCACTAAAAACAAGTTGCCAGTGTTTGGGAAATGTGTACTTACAGCAAATTTCAAGGAAAAGAACTATTGCATTGAATTCTTAGTGGTGGACATGGACTGTGTAAATATTTTAGGCTTAAGGTCTTCTGAGTGTCTGGGACTGATCGCTAGAGTGGATTCCTTGTCGGTGGACATTGCTACAACTGTTCCACTAGAATTTCAGAGCTTATTTGATGGTCAGGTAGGTTTGATATCCCAAGAGATCAATATAGAGGTTGATCCTAAGGTTTTACCAGTAGTATCACCAGTGCGTAGACTACCATATGCATTACAGACAAAAGTTAAGGACGAACTGGACCGAATGACTAAAATTGGTATTATAGAACCGGTAGAAGAGCCGACAGCATGGGTCAGCCAGATGGCAGTAGCTAGGAGAAAGGATGGGTCCTTGCGGATATGCCTGGATCCTCAGGCACTCAATAGGGCAACAAAAAGAGCTCACTATCCTCTGCCTACGGTAGAGGACATTACATCTAAATTGTCCGGTGCTAAACATTTTTGTAAATTAGATGCCCAATCTGGGTTCTGGATGCTTCCCCTCAGTAAGGAGAGCTTTCGGTTGTGTACGTTCCAACAGTGTGGGGTAGGTATTCATTTTTGAGATTACCATTTGGACTAAACGTGGCTCCAGAAATTTTTCATAAAATCATAAATGAAACGTTTAGGGATATTAAAAACTGCGACACGTTCCAAGATGATGTACTGTTGTGGGCAGATAGCAAAGATCAGCTAGAACAAATCTTAATCAGAGTTTTGAAGCGGGCTAAGGAGGTAGGAATTAAGTTTAATCCAAATAAATTTATATTTGATGCTAATGAAATTACTTTTCTAGGCCACACCTTCAGCCAATCAGGAATATCAGTAGATTTGGACAAAGTTAAGGCGATTACTGATATCAAACAACCAACAGATAAGAAATCTCTTCAAAGAGTTTTGGGTATGTTTAATTTTTTGGCTAAATTTATACCAAATTATTCAGAAAAATCAGCAGGCATGAGAGAATTGTTAAAAGCAGATGTAGAGTTTATTTGGGGGCCGACTCATGACAAAGCGTTCCAAGAATTGAAAGAGAGCATCACAAAAGCACCAGTGTTGAGTTTTTATGATCCAAATAAAGAGCTGATGCTGAGCGTTGATGCAAGTTCTCTGGGATTAGGAGCCACATTATTACAAGAAGGTCGTCCTCTTGCCTATGCGTCAAAGGCACTGACAGATACCCAGCAGAGATATTCACAGATAGAGAGAGAACTTTTAGGATTGTGTTTTGGGGTAGAAAAGTTTAGGCAATATCTGTTTGGAAAAGAAATTGTCACAGTACAAACAGATCATAAACCATTAATTGGTATCTTTAAGAAGCCATTACATAAAATTCCATCTAGGTTACAAAGAATGATGTTGAGGCTGCAGCCATACAGGCTCCATTTAATACATTCGCCAGGGAAGTACCTGTATTTGGCAGATGCATTGTCTAGGGATTTCACTGAGTCTAGTTGTGACAGGGAGACGGATTTTGATGATGTAGAACTGCAAGTCTGTCTATTGATAGAAAACATGCCAGTTACAACCGAAAATTGTGAGCTGATAGGTTTGCATTATAAAAATGCCAAGTTAATGCTAACACTTAAAAATTACTTGTTACAGGGCTGGCCAGCATATAAAGATATATCAGAAGAATTAAAACCATATTTTCAGTATAGGGAAGAGCTTGCGCTAGTTAAAGAAATAGTCTTTAAAGGGGATAGAATTGTAATTCCAAAGAGTTTAAGGTATGAGATGCTTCAGAAACTTCATACAGGACATCCTGGCATAAATAGAATGATTAGCAGGGCAGAAATATCTGTATTTTGGGTAGGAATTAATCAAGATATAAAACAGTTTGTAAAATCATGCAAAACATGTCAAAAATTTCAGAATAACAAAAGCAAAATGGAGTTACAGCTTAAAGAGACTCCAATGCTTCCTTGGACTGAGTTAGGATGTGATGTATTTGAGCTGTATGGTAAACATTATCTAGTTGTAGTAGATGCTCTCTCTAACTATATTGAACTGGTACAAATTTCAAACTTGAGAACAACAACTGTCATTGATAAACTAAAGTCAATTTTTGCCCGTCATGGAATACCTATTAGTGTTGTACACAGATGGGGCACTGCACATGATTCAGATCTGTTTGAGAAATTTGCCAAAGAATGGAACTTTAAGCACACTTTATCAAGTCCACATTATCCTCAGTCCAATGGACTAGCGGAAAGTGCAGTCAAAAAAGCTAAAACATTGCTTAAAAAGTGTCTAGATTCAAAAGAAGATCCATACTTAGCTCTATTAAATTTAAGGGCTACACCTAGAGGACAGATAAATTCTCCAGCATCCAATCTCATGGGTAGGAACTTGAGGACAAATATTCCCAGTTCATTTAAAACATTGATTCCCAAAATAACTTCTGAACAATATCGGGCCTTAATGGATGTAAGGACTCGAGTAAGGTCGGTATCTGGAGCCATTAAAATCACTGTTACTTTAAAATAAGACTTTAATTAATTAATGCTATACAAGCTCAACACACAACACATAAGCAACCAACCGCGGACCAAGGGCATAGACAAGACCTACCATAGATTCATAATGCCAGCTCTACACTCCACATCCTCCCCCTTAAGTATCTAGATACCTTTGTGGTACTCTAATGTTTTGTCTGTCCCTTAAAATCATTCTGTTAGGTTCACTCTGTAAGGATACATTAGGAACATCATCATTATTATGTTCAGACAAAGCAATAGAACTCTTATCAATAGAAGAACTGGGCAGGTTTACAGTATTAAAATCACAATCAACATTACAGTCTGAGTCACAATAGTTGTGTATGGGATGATTTACAAAATCAGACTCATCAGCCTCACAGGAGCTCGAACTACGATCAGACAAGTCTACAGCCTTAAGAAATTTCCTATTTCTTCTAATGATACTACCGTTAATAGTTCTTATTATGTAGCTTCTAGGTTCTTTGCATATTGAGATAACTCTTGCTCTATCCCATACCTTCTTCTCGAAATTATAACACAATACTTTTTCTCCTACTTTGAATGGTTTCAATTCTTTGCTGGACTTGTCATAGTACATTTTTTGAACTGATCTTTTTATTATTCTATTCTCATTAGCTCTATGGTTTAAAGCTGGTTTCAGCTGTAGTTTGGTGCATGGAATTTTGGTCCTTATGGATTTATTTAGTAACAATTGTGCAGGGGAATAACCTATCCCTACTAATTCGGTATTTCTATAATTCATCAAAGCTATACTTAAATCAGTTTTACTGTCCAAGCATTTCTTTAGCATGTTTTTGCAAATATTGACAGCTTTTTCTGCCAAGCCATTTGACTGAGGGCTAGAATAGATACAAGAGAAATCCCACTCTTTAGCAAATGTCCTAAATTGTGAACTGTTAAAGGGCATATTGTCTGCCTGCAGTTTTTCTGGAATGCCAAATCTGCTAAAAATTGATTTTAATACACTAATTACATGATTAGCATCTTTCCCTCTAGTTAGTGGGTACATTTCAAGCCAGTTACTATAAGAGTCTATTACAGCAAGATAGTCTTTGTTTTGGTAGGTAAGAATGTCACATGCAATCCTTTGCCATGCTCTATGTGGTAATTCATGTTGAAGCAATGGTTCTTTAGTGTTACAATTACTAAATTTATTACAAATACTACAATTTCTTATGCAGTTCTCAATATCAGATGACATTCCTTTCCAGTATATACATTCTCTAGCACGCCGTTTACATTTATTGATCCCTAAATGACCCTCATGCACTAGTTCAATCATTTTGTTCTGAAGTGATTGTGGTACAATAATTTTGTACTGTAGAAACAGTAAATCATCATCTAACCTAATGTCATACCTTAATCTATAATAATGTTTCAATTCTGCTGATAATTTGTTTTGATCAGGCCAGCCCTTGGTAGCAAACTCCTTTACTTTTGACAATACTGGATCACTGTCAGTTGCTTTCCTGAACTCTACTTTCTTGGCTTCAGTTATAGGTGCGCTTGCTGCCAATCCGTGAACAACCTTTAGTTCCGTGTTCCCTGCACCTGGAACCTGTACATTATTTTCTGTTAAACATGACCTTGAAAGAAAGTCTGCTATGTAGAGTTTGCTACCAGGGGTGTACACAACTTTAATGTTATAATTTAACAATTTAAGCATGAGCCGTTGTAATCGGGGTGGTACACTACTCAGATCTTTTGTAATGAGTGCTTCTAGGGGTTTGTGATCACTTTGTACAATAATGTCTGTATGTGAAAAGCCCCCCTCTCCACAGATATGGTTTAAACCTCGCGTGCTGGACCCATTTGAATATTATAAGGAGGTTAAAACCTGTCAGAAAGGGGCTTCCCATACAAAGGGGGTTCTTATATACTACAATTCCTTTCTGAAGGGTAAATGGTTCAAAGACTCACATTCGGATGCAGCCTTACTTCTTGAACTTCTGCGCTGGATTCAGACCACCAGACTCAATCTTGGTGTCTGGGCAGACAGCGTTGTCCTCTCGCCGGTCTGGCGCGTCACAGGTCTTCAACAAACTACTGGCCCCGCCCGCAGTTTGCGGAGGAATTCTCTAAACTCAACCCCTAACCCCGAGCTAGCTCGACCCAGACCTCTACCACGATTTCCGTGAATCGTGCTAATGAAAATCCAAACACATCACTTTCCACCGGCGACCGATTCCCGAGACTGTTCGGACACACAATAGAGCTCGCAATTAATGCTCATTAATTGGGTTATTTTACCACTTTTTAAACGTTTGTTTCCTTGAAACCCATAATTCCTTCAACACTGGTTGAATCCCATTTTTACACGCATCTCTCTCGAGACCAAGATTGACAGTAAACCGGAAAAAACAACTTTGACATTTCACTTTTTTACAACCCGTGTTGCCATCTCAATAAAATAGAATCTGACACATACTTGCGCGTTCCGAACGCTTTTAAACCGAACAATCCTCCGCTCCGGGCTGTTATCCTTATCAGACCGCTAGCTTACTCAACCGGGAGCCGGGAGAGAGTCGCCAAGGCTCGTCACAGAATCAAACCTTCGACCAATCACCTCAGCGGCGCGAGGAGTCTCATCCCCGCCAATTATCAACTTAATAATGCGACCACGTCGCCAATACAAAGATTTCCAAATTCGCATCTTTCAATAAGATTACATCCCCGATGACGCGGCGGAGGTGGGTCTTGGCCGATTTCACATAATAACCATGACTTAACTAAATACAATTATCTTCTAAAATGTATACATCTTTTCAAGTAATTTGCGGTACCCTTGTAATTCGTGCCGTTGTCTGAACTAACTAAAAAAGCAAACCTCTACGCGATACTAATCGGTCTAATGCAACGACGAAGGCCTCCATGGACAACGAGGACTCTAATCCCAAGTGTACGGCCTTGGTGGACAGACACACGAATACTCACAGGTACGCCTTAACAGTCCGAGCGTTGCGAAGGCTAGACGTTCGGACGAGGAACGGTCCCCCCACGTCCGTAGCCACTCCATCAAAAGGTCTCGACTGTGTGATCCCATCAGCTGGCAGATCTCCTATCTGCGGCTGCATCGACAAGGCTCGCAGCCTGTAACAAAGAACACAGGAGAAGAGAACATTGCGAATTACCCGGCAAGTTGACAAAATCCAAAACTCTCGCTGTAAAATCGCCAATAACACGTTTCATCCCGCGTGTGAGTTACAAACATGTCGGTCGGACAGCAAACGCCTCATCAAAGGCCCTCCTTGGGTAACAACAAAGGATGGCGACTTGCGTGCTCCGACCCGACGCACACCGTGCCGATGCCACCGTCGCGACGCCCCAGCGTCTCAACGCACGGTGACCCAACTCACGGCGTCCAATCAGGAACTAGTTTGGTCCCTAGAACTAGAGCATGCACACGCAACCCGGGTAAAATCTGGGGTGTCCTATCCAACTGCTGGACAGGCCAAGAAACCTGTTTCTTTAAGCCACTCCGGCCCCCACCATAAATGATGCGACACCAACTCCGGCGCTGTGCAGCCTCCAGATGCGCACTCTGCAGGATTACATTCACCTGGGACGTGCCTCCAATTTATTGTGAATAACTATATTCTGAATTTGTGAAACCCGGTTTCCTACAAAAATCTCTAAAGTACGTGGGGATGCGCGTAGCCATGCTCGCGCAACCTGACTATCCGATCATGCATACACGTCCCGAAATTCAACAGTGGTCCTTACTCTAACTGAATCTCCCCCCGGGGGGCCCCAACTACTAACTAATATGGTGGGCCGAAGAACTGTCCTCGGCTCCGCACCGGTACAGGGGCAGACAAATTATTGGGGGCCCGGCCCCTCCAATCCAGGGTGCATCCATTGCCCTATATATGGTGAGCGTATACACAATGCCATCCGAGGTGGTGCGTAACCCGCTGCCCTACCATATCTCGAATAAGGCGGGTGATATTCTAACCGCGGATACTCGTGTATCGGCGGAGAGTATCGCTGTGGCTCCGCCCTGCTATACTGTCCTACAGTGGGCGCAGGCACTGGTTCGGCAAACTGGGGTCCACTCATACAACCTTGAGTGGGGCCCCCGCCCGTGGAGCCCCCCCCCCCTCGGGGGGTCCCTACTCGGGCCCGCTGTCGCGGAAGCATGGGGTCCACTCCTAATATCCTGAGTGCGGCCCTGACCCGTTGAACCCCCCCCATGAGGGGTCCCCCACCCGGGTCCGCAATATAGCCTCGTACCGCAGGCGCACGATTCACACCACTATCAAACTGAGCACGACTCACGCGAGGGCTCTCTCCACTCTCTGACGGGTGCGCTCCTCGTCCTTGAGAGGGGCCACTCGACGGACGTGACTGATAGGTGGACTGCGCCGCGGCTCCCCCGCTCGTGGCGTGACCGTAGGCTCCAGACCTGTTCGCACAAATTAAATCATTATGTGGCCGGCCACATTCTCTACACATTCGCTGTCTGGAGCACTCGCGCGCTAAGTGGTCCTCTAAACAAAAATAGCACAGTCTATTAATTTTAACTAACCGCCGTCTGTCCACTACCGGTAATGCAGCAAAATCATGGCACTGCGATAACGCGTGTCCTGGGCGTCCACACTGGTGGCAATTTGGGCTCTCAGCCACAGCGGCCAGTGCAGCCAGACGTGCAGCAACGCGTCCCCGAAGCGGTTGCACTCCCTGTGGCCCCCTTCGCCCCGAATTACCGGCAGGTTCCCTGAAACTCCCGGTAGGTGGCGCCACCTCCGAAGTCGATGAAGATTCCACGGCCCTAGCCTCAAATTCTAAAAACTTCATCAAATCAGCGAAAGTAGGAAGAGCCTTGTCCTCCCTTTCCGCGGTCTCACGTTCGAAACGTGAACGAGTATCAGACGGTAACTTACTCAAAATAATGTGTACCAACAAGAACGACCACTCATCCACGGGCAAACCTAACATTTTTAACGCGTTACAGGCTACTGTAACCGGGGTCAGTAACTGCGTTCGAATTTGAGCCTTATTACCTACCCTAGGCAAACTTAACAATTGGCTCGTATGAGCATCGGCCAACAGACGGACATTCTGATATCTATTATTTAATAGTTCCCACGCTATGCTATAAGAATCGTCCTCTACTCTTAAATGTTGCACTAAGCTCTTTGCCTCACTTTCTAAAGTGGACATCAAATATGCCATCTTTTGTGCGTTGGTTAAATCCTGCCTACTGTCAACCAACGAGGTGAACATATTCTTATATGCCACCCATAGCTCCATGGTACCATCAAAATGTCCCAACTCCAAAGTAGGGAGCCTACTGTGCAACGATGTACCTTGCGCTGCATGTCTTACATCAGGTGTGCTCGAAACACCTGACTGTCGCTTTTTAATCTGACAGGCGACCTGTGTGACCTCATTATAAATATCCATAATTTGATCCATGTCATTATTAGGGCTAGCCATTACCTCCGGTGGCAGCTCCTGGTCCAACAGCTCGATGAGCGCCTGCTCAGCTTTCTCGAGGCGATGCTCCATCTGTGAGTACCGCTCCAGGACTGCATCGCCCCGATCAGCTCAAGCCAACAAGCCTTGAACGCTGACAAACCAGCGCAGCTGGCTGGCCAAGATGTTCCTCGGAGAAGTCCTCGACATTGTAGACCGGGAAATCAAAGAAAATACCAACAATTAAAAACCGAACTAACTCTGGCACGAATCACAAACGTCCCCGTATACAATAATATTGTAGACCCAAATATACTAGACTCTAGTCAGTATGTTAATTTCAATACATTAATACACAATACAACCCTGTTGTTCAATTATGCGAGTTCAACCAAAACCAATTTTTAATACTCAAATGCGTACAAACAAACACAATATCATAACTTTATGAACAAACAGACAGACCTTTTCTGTTGCTATATATCACTCAAACATTTTCAAATAAACAAAATATCATAACTTTATGAACAGACAGACAGACCGTTTCTGCTGCTATATATATATAATCCATACAACATAAACCAGTTAATTACATTTATGCTACACTTTTGACAAACAACTATGTCCAAGCCTCAATCGCAAGTGTCAAGAAGTTTTCATTCAAAATAAACAATATAAACCAAACTGTAGCACTAACTAACAGTATATCCAAAGGTAATTGGCTTCTGAAAGTATGTAATCACATTAAACACTTGTTAAAGACTAAACATACTCCAAAACAAACAAATTTAACAATTCCAAGTTGTAACATAACCTATGTACGTTGTTATAATATTATACCTAAGCGCTCGCTTAGTTAATATGATTCACTAACCAAAAACTACACATTACACATTAGCCCTGCTATGTACTTTGTAATTTATATAAGCCGAGGCTTTCAACAACTATATAACTAATAATTAAGCCGCTTCGCTTGCTAGCAATGGTTATGCTGTATGAATTTACAAACTATTATAGTTTTGTCGCCGGGTTCACTAGGCTTAACCGCGCTTATAAAGTTATATGTTTATCCACAATACAACATATAATACAATACCTAAAGCTAAAGGAGCTGTGTAAATATCCTTCCAGCTTACATAAACCTATTCATATACACAGTCCGAGTACTGTAGTATAAGAAATAACAAAATATTCTATTTGATCTCGCTTTAGGTTACAAGGTTCCAAACTACCTACCTAAAACAAAGTATAATTCACAAATTAACTTACAAGGCCAACGGAGCTACTATATCGGTTCGGCTTATATAAACAGAATATATCTTGGTCCGGGGTTGTTTAATATCCGATACTAAACAACTTAACCGCGCTCGGCTACCAGAAAATATTTGTGAAAAGCCCCCCTCTCCACAGATATGGTTTAAACCTCGCGTGCTGGACCCATTTGAATATTATAAGGAGGTTAAAACCTGTCAGAAAGGGGCTTCCCATACAAAGGGGGTTCTTATATACTACAATTCCTTTCTGAAGGGTAAATGGTTCAAAGACTCACATTCGGATGCAGCCTTACTTCTTGAACTTCTGCGCTGGATTCAGACCACCAGACTCAATCTTGGTGTCTGGGCAGACAGCGTTGTCCTCTCGCCGGTCTGGCGCGTCACAGGTCTTCAACAAACTACTGGCCCCGCCCGCAGTTTGCGGAGGAATTCTCTAAACTCAACCCCTAACCCCGAGCTAGCTCGACCCAGACCTCTACCACGATTTCCGTGAATCGTGCTAATGAAAATCCAAACACATCACTTTCCACCGGCGACCGATTCCCGAGACTGTTCGGACACACAATAGAGCTCGCAATTAATGCTCATTAATTGGGTTATTTTACCACTTTTTAAACGTTTGTTTCCTTGAAACCCATAATTCCTTCAACACTGGTTGAATCCCATTTTTACACGCATCTCTCTCGAGACCAAGATTGACAGTAAACCGGAAAAAACAACTTTGACATTTCACTTTTTTACAACCCGTGTTGCCATCTCAATAAAATAGAATCTGACACATACTTGCGCATTCCGAACGCTTTTAAACCGAACAATGTCTCTACCAAAGACAAAATAATGAAATTTATCAATGCTAAAAGTTATAGCGAGTAGCTCCTTTTCTATCTGAGCATAAAGTTGCTCACTTTTTGTCAAACTCCTAGAAGCAAATGCTACTGGATGGTCGTTTTGTAGGAGGCAAGAGCCTAACCCATCTTTGCTTGCATCACATTGTATCACAACCTCCTGGTCAGGATTAAAGAACTGTAAGACAGCAGCATTACTAATGGCCTGTTTTAAGTTGTTTAGTGAAAATGAATGTTTCCCAGACCATACAAAAGGGACATCTTGTTTGGTAAGCTCTCTTAGTGGAGCAGTAATTTTAGACATGTTAGGGATGAATTTAGCTAAAAATTTTGCCATACCTAATACTCGCATTAGCTCAGTCCTATTTTCTGGGGTTTTGAAACCCATAATTGCCTTAACATATGACTCATCAGGGCTAATACCATGTTCAGAGGATGTTTGGCCCATGTACTTAACAGATGGTTGTCTAAACTGTAGCTTATTTTTGTTAAACTTGATATTATTTTTTTGAGCTACCTGAATGACATTTAGTAGATTACGGTCATGCTCAGCATTATCTGCTCCTGAAATAATAATGTCATCGAAATAAATGCCAATACCTGGGAGATCTCCAAAAATTTTATAGTTCATTCTCATGTATACTTCTGGGGCTGAAGACAGTCCGAAGGCCAGACGACAAAATTTAAATCTTCCGAAAGGTGTGTTGAATGTGGTAAGCTCTGAACTCGCTTCATCCAGCCTCACTTGTAGATATCCATCCTTCATATCGAGCACAGAGAAGACCTTTTTTCCAGAGAACTTGGCCGCTATACTTTCAGCAGTTGGAATAGGGAAATGTTCACGTTTAATAACCTCATTCAAGCGTCTCGGGTCAATGCACAGTCTCAGGTCTCCATTCTTCTTAAACGCTATCACCAATGAATTAACCCAATCTGTTGGCTTTTCTACTTTCTCAATAATATTTTGGCACTCCATTTCTTCAAGTTTATTTTTCAATTTCTCATGTAGTGAAAGTGGCACAGGTCTTGCTCTTTTCACTGATGGTATAGCATTTTCCTGCAGCTTGATATTATATTCTTTCGGGTAGGATCCAAGGCCTGAAAAAGTTTCATGGTGCCTTGCAATAAAATCATCTTTGTTATGAAAAATTTGCTTGCTCTCTTCTGTCAAGTTGTCAATATTTTCAATAATACTTAACTCCAGTATTGATTTTAATCCTAACAAAGAACTTGAGGTGGTTTTAACGACATAAAAGTCCAAATTGTATGTCTTATTTTTGTACACACACGGTAGGTTGACAACACCCAGTGGTTTTATCCGCTCACCTCCATATGCAACTAACACAGTGTTGGTTTCTTGCAGTGGCTTCTCAGAAAGTTTTCGCTCATAATCATCCTCTGTAATGATATTTGATTCCGCCCCTGTGTCTATTTTAAATGTTATGTATTTTCCCTTCACTTTCAATTCCTTAAACCATTGTGTTTTATTTGTTATGATGTTATTGTTCTCTTCAATAGAGCAAATGAGCAGTGTATTCTCTTCATTTTCTTGTTCTTCTTCAAGCTGATTTACCTGGTATCTATTATATGATTTGCACATGGGTGCAAAATGTCCCAGTTTGCCACATTTATGACATGGTTTTTGGTAAGCTGGACAGTTTCTGATAGCATGCTTCATTCCACATCTTGAACACTTTCTTGTGTTATTATTATTATTTCTCTTTACTTCTGGGTAGGTATTTTTCTTAACAACATTAATCTCTGTTTCTTCAGCACCAATGTCCTCTTTCATAGCCTTCAGCTGAGCTTTTGTAGTTTCAGCCGCTTTGCACACATCATCCGCGTTAAACGAGGTTCTCTTAGTAACCTTTCAACGGTGTGTTTGCATCTTAATCCAATAACTAAGCGGTCTCTGACCATCTCCTCTGGCTTGTCATAGTCGCAGAGTTTCACTTGTGTTTTGAGCTCAGTCAGAAAGGCGTCAAATGGTTGGTCTGGTTTCTGAATAATGTTGTTGAATTTGTACCTCTCAAATATAATGTTACTTTTTGGAGCAAAATGATCTTCATATTTCTTTAGAAGCTCTGCTAGAGTCTTCGATTCGGTGAAGTTATTGTAGATTTCAATCGCCTCCGACCCAACGACATTTAATAGAACTGCTATTTTCCTATCATCTGGCTCATTTTTCAGGCCAGCTGCCATAACATAGACTTCAAATTGTTGACGAAACCTCTTCCAATCGGCAGGGAGGTTTTTGCTAGAAGAAATTCTCAGTTCCTCTGGGATTCTTAGAGAGACGCTTGCAGCCTCCATTATTTTCTTTGCTTCTTGAGTGGTCGGCGTTGTGATCATTGCGTGAGACGCTCAAAGTTATTTCCCACTTTTATTTTTAGGTTCACAACCTGACACCATGTAAGGACTTGAGTAAGGTCGGTATCTGGAGCCATTAAAATCACTGTTACTTTAAAATAAGACTTTAATTAATTAATGCTATACAAGCTCAACACACAACACATAGGCAACCAACCGCGGACCAAGGGCATAGACAAGACCTACCATAGATTCATAATGCCAGCTCTACACTCCACAATGGAAACAAATAAACGTAAGGTCAAAGAGAGCTTTGATAGGAATAAAAAAAAAAGTTCTGAATTTTATGAGGGTCAAAGCATTATGTTTAAGAAGTTGCCTAATTTAAATTGGGAACCTGGCAAAATAATCGACAAAGCAGTTACCCCAAGATCCTATAACTTGATCAGTGATACTGGGAATAGGTATAGAAGAAATGAAATCCATATTAGTCCTAGGTTAGAAAGAGCACAATCAGTAACAAGAGCTTCACTTGATTCAGAAATTAATACTGAGGAGTTTATGGGAAAGGATGAAGTAGAGTTAAATGAAGGTACATGTACACGACGCTACAAACCTGTACTACAACTAATTATGTGCACAAAAGCACCAAACATGTATATAACTAATTAAGTTAATTAAGCTGTAAGATTATTAAAGATAAACATTACCGCAGTTTTATTTGGGTCGCATATAAATATAAATACTAAGAAGCGGCCCAAAAGACTCCTTACTAGTAATTATTCAATACCAAAAATCAAATATGTAAATACAGTCCACTATGAAAGAGACAACAATAAAGAGAGCTATCCCGCTCACTGATTGGTTGACAGCTAAATCGCACACCCATGCACACGTAACACCCACGCGCGCAGGGATATAAATAGGGCCCCGACGGGCGCGCAGTCAGTCGGATTGCCTGTACGCTCGTAGTGCTCGGACGTCTTCACAGTTGCGAACTCGCTAAATATTTTTTAATATTTAGTTCGAGTAGCGCCCGCGCTTCAGCTGCGCGGAGGGGATCACCTATCTCAGGAGCGCCTGAGTCGTGGTGCCGCTCGCTGTGCTTCCTGCCTCGGCCTTCCACCAGCGGAAATCACCGAGGAAAGGGGCATGGGGACTGGCGCTCGCCACGACTCATAGTCGCACGCGTTACACCCCCCCGCAGCCGCCGCTCACTTACAATGAGCGGCAACAACAGCCCTTCTCAGGGCTCGCGTTCTAACAGCCCTTCTCAGGGCTACTCCAACAGCCCTGTCCAGGGCCCCTCCAACGCCGCCACCACCCAGCCGCAGCCTCAAGATGTAGACCCAGCCCTCCTGAGCCTACCATCGACGCTGACCTCCACCCCCACTCGTCGTGCGCACTCTCTCCACGACTTCCAGTGGGGAGGCATCAGCACGAGTACCGAGTACGCCGTGCCGTTCGCGCTCGAACAACCGGGGTCTCCGCGCCGCGGTCTCGAGCTCGACGAAATCATGACGGCTCGGCTACGTCGTGCGAATTGCCTAACGGAGGGTCTTCTCGCTACGATGGAGGCCCACCTGCGCCAGCGACGCCTCGAACTTGCTGTCGAGGGCTCTCCGACGGCAGACGCAGCATTGGCGTCGTCTATGCCGCTGACTCTGCCCCCCCTCCCTCAACGGACGAAGAGAGCGCTCGACACGAGCAGCCCCAAGACCGAGAGCACGGTGAAGCGAGTCTGCGACGCGCCTTCTCCAGTGCCCTCCACCTATGCCGCCGCCGCAGCCACCCCCCTGCAGCAAAACCCGCAACCACCGCGCGCAGCCCAGGGAAGAGCGGCATCGCGTCTCCCAGTCGCGCAACGAGCGCGACCCTACCGCCCACCACTTGGGTACCCTACTCCACGCGCCACCGCGCCGCGCGCCGTCGCGCCGCGCGCCACCACGCCGCGCGCCCCCGCGCCGCGCGCCGCCGCGACGTCCTCCGTCGCGACGTCCACCGCCACGACGTCCTCCGTCGCGACACCCGCCGCCGCGACGCCTGCCGCCGCGAGGCCCGCCGCCGCGACACCGCCAGCCGCCGCGCCGCCCGTCGCCGCGACGCCCGTCGTCGCACCGCTCGCCGCCGCACCGCCAGCCGCAGCGCCGCCAGCCCCCAAGCCGCGCGCCCCCGCGCCCACCTCCGCACCTACGAAGCTGCGATACCCACCGATGATCGTGGACAAGCTGCCCAACTGGCAGCATCATATCCGCGAGATCGCCATCCAACTGGGTAGAACACCCAATGCCCGCGCCTTCCAGCAGGGAGTGCGCTTCACACCAGCAGCTGATGATGAGTACCGACTCCTCCAACGGTACCTCAACAAGCTGGACAAGGACCACGGTGTGAAGTGGTTCTCCTACTCCCTCCCCGCTGAGCGCAGCCTTAAGGTAGCGATCCGCGGGCTGCCAGTCAACACAGAACCGGAGGAGCTCGCAGCAGCACTGCTCGACCTCGGCTTTGAGGTCGAGTACTGCAAGCCTATTAGGGCTAGAGCAGGGCGCCCCGGCTGCATCTTCTACGCCCTAATAAAGAAGACGCCAACCCTAGTCCCGGCTATATATGAGATCACGGAACTCATGTATATGCCGGGAATAAAAATCGAAGCCTGGAGAGGGAAGAAGGGGCCCGCACAATGCCACAGGTGCCAGCAGTTCAGGCACTCTTCCCACAACTGCCACCGGACCCAGGCCTGCGTGCGCTGCGGCGGGGAGCACTCTGCGAAGGACTGCCCTCGCTCCAGGGAGGAACCCGCAACCTGCGTGAATTGCGGGGGCCCACATGCGGCCAACAACACCTCCTGCCCCGTGTTCCGGAACGAGGCCCGGAACAAGAAGGCGGGAACCATCGCCCTGACGGCTACAGCGGCGAAACCAGCCAGCCGACCGCAGCCAGCCTTCCAGCCACCGCAAGAGAGGACAGCGCCCGCCTCACTCATGGCCGAGGCTAACCCAGCCACGGCCAGGTCAGACGCTGCCAAACCTCGACGCAAGAGGTCTGGAAGAAAGAAAAAGAAGACTGCGGCAAAGCAGCCCGACCCCACAACTGAGGCGACCCCCGCCCCAGTCCTACCTACAGCGGAGTTAGAGTACGAGGCGGTGATGCAGGCCATCAAGAACCTCGTATGCCTACCCGCTTTCCAGAGACTCGTAGCAGCCCAGCCGCTACAGAACTCCAGTCACTAAGAATAGTGCACTATACTGCTACTGCCACAATTTATACATAAGTAAAGCAATGCATCAGTCAAACCCAGTTTCCATACCTATTGATCAGCGCTCTGCATGTACTTTTGCCATTAAATTTTGCGATAAATAAATAAATAAATAAAAATAAAATAAAATAAACTGGAACGCCCAGTCGCTCACTGGAAAGCGGCGACTGCTCATGCTCTTCCTCAAGGAGCAAAACGTCGACGTGATGCTGATCAGCGAGACCTTCCTGTCAGACAAGGATAAGTTTCACGTCCCAAACTACCATGTCTACAGGAAGAATGAGCTCTCCCCCGAGACTGGCCGAGTCTGGAGAGGCTTGGCGGTTTTAGTCAAGAGGAGGATCATCCACCAGCCAATCGCCGTCAAGGAGTACTCATCGTTGTACGCTCTTGGAGTCGAAATCCAGGTCGCAGGTGAAATCTTGCGTCTTTACGCCACCTACAAGGCACCCGGCCGGCGCCTTGACTTCAGGGATCTCCACGACATCCTCAGCGCGCCGCACCCCACCATCATTGCCGGCGACCTGAACTCCAAGCACCCAGCGTGGAATTCCGCGACGGCGAATGCTCAAGGACTCCGACTCCTCCAAGACTCGATCTCGCACCACTATGACGTCATCGGCCCCGGCGAGCCTACTCATTACTGCCCGCAAACGGGGCTCGGAGACGTCCTGGATATAGTGGTGTATAAAGATCTGAGGACACCGCCAAGCCAGGAAGTTCTCATCGACCTTCCATCGGACCACAGGCCAGTCCTTCTGATAATGGAGGACCTGCCCACCAGAGTCTCTCCGCCGGCATCACGTCGACGATACAACTGGCCCGCCTTCGAGGCCTCACTCCAGGAGGCTCCAATATCTCGCCCCGTCACCAACTCCGAAGATGTGGAAAGGCTGACGTCTGAGCTCACCAGCTGCATCCAGAACGCGCTAGAAACATCATCGCACACGATTCCGAGCACGGGTAGACTACAACCTCTCCCCGCTCGGATCCAAGAACTCATTCGCGAAAAGCGCAAGTTCCGGAGGCAGTGGCAGCACACCCGCTGCCCGATGCTCAAGACTCGCCTCAACGCTCTTACGGAGAAGGTGAAGAAAGAACTCAACACGAACGCCGAAGAATCTTGGGAGCGCCACGTCGAGTCCATAGGCGACCACGTTCCCTCTGTGCATCGCCTATGCCGGCAGCTGTCCACGACCCCAGCTCCAGTCCGACCGCTGCTGGGCAGCGACGGCCACCCAAGATTCCGAGCCCAAGACCGAGCCGAGATATTCGCCGAGTGCCTCGAAGGCCAATTCACGCCCAACCCAACCTATGATGTGGAGCACGTCAGAGCAGTCGAGTTACACCTGCGAGACTTCCTTGCTGAGCCAATAGCCGCCGAAGAGGACCCCATCGTCTTCTCGCCTGGCCTGGTGAAGCGGGTGATTAGCCGCACCAAGCCCCGAAAAGCCCCAGGAGCTGATTCCATCACCAACTTGGCGCTCCAGCACCTACCCCCTCGAGTAGTCGCTGCTGTGACGCGCCTCTTCAATGGAATCATGCGGACGGGGCACTTCCCTACACAGTGGAAGGTCGGCCATGTCATCATGCTGCCAAAGCCAGGCAAGGACTCCAGACGACCGGAACACAACCGGCCCATCACCCTGCTCAGCAACATCTCAAAGGTGTTTGAGAAACTCCTGCTCGGACAACTGACGCCCCACATCACACCGCGCCCGGAACAGTACGGCTTCAGAGCCGACCACTCCACGACCCTCCAGCTGACCAGAGTACTGCACCACATGTCGGTAGGCCTCAACAAGAAGGAGTACACCGTTGCAGTACTTCTGGACATGGAGAAGGCCTTCGACAGAGTATGGCACGAGGGACTGCTATACAAACTGTCGACCTCTCCAGCCCCCCGGCGCCTGGTCAGGGTCGGGAAGTCGTTCCTGACTGACCGCCGCTTCAGAGTGGTGGTGGAAGACGCCATCTCGGAGGAGCGCCCCATCAAAGCTGGCGTCCCCCAAGGAAGCTGCTTGTCCCCGGTCTGCTACTCCCGGTACACCGACGACATCCCTCTGGGAGCGGGAACCCAACTCGCCCTCTTCGCCGACGACGCGGCCTATTTCGTGTCGTCATATAAGGCATACCACGCTGCGGCGAAGATGCAGCGCACCCTGGACCTGCTCCCAGACTGGCTGTCCAAATGGCGACTGTCGGTCAATGTCGGGAAGACGCAGGCCCTCATTACCGGAAACACCAGCTTACCACCACCATTCCAACTCCACGGAGTAGAGGTCCCATGGCAGCCCCACGTGAAGTACCTAGGAGTCACCATCGATCGGAGACTCTCAATGCGGAAACACGTGGACAACGTCATCATCCAGGTGAAAGGAGCGAGAGCAAAACTGCGACCGCTCCTATCTTCAAGCCTTCCTCTGCGTGCGAAGCTCGGGATCTATAAGACCTATATTAGATCCCGCCTCACGTACGCTGCGCCGGCGTGGTATGCCCTAGTCTCGGAGACGAACAAAAAGCGTCTCCGAGCACAGGAGAACCTAGCCCTTCGCACCATCGTCGGCGCTCCTCGCTACGTGAGGAACGACGTGATCGCGAGGGACTTGAAGATAGAACGCCTGGATGACTTCGTCAGCCGGCTCGCGACGGGGATGTTTACGCGCGCAGAGCATGCGCCGTTCTCACATCTTCGAGAACTGGCGCCGCACCACGCGCGCCCCCCCGACCACCGACGCCTACCTCGGGACCTCCTCCAACCACCGGAAGAGACCTCAGCACCGCCCGACGCGACCCGCGCGTCCGCGGCGACCGCGCCCGCCCTCGCGCCGCGCGCCCCCGCGCCACGCGACCCCGCGCCGCGCTACCCCGCGCCACGCGACCCCGCGCCACGCGCCCCCTCGCCGCGCACCTCCGCGCCGCGCGCTCCCGTGCAGTGCTCCCACGCGCCGCGCGCGCCCGCGATACCCGCGTCGTGCGCGCCCGCGCCTGACAGTAATTAACACCCGCGGCTCCTCCCTGAGTAGAGCCGAGCTCCTCCCTGAGTCGAGCCGTGCTCCTCGAGAGTAGAGCCACGAACATCACCACCGGACTAAGACAATCCAGAGACATGCCCATTGTCATGGGCATCGGAAGAAATCACAGCAAGGGGGCACCCGCCCCGACGCTGTATACCCACGCCCCAAAAAGGGGTTTGTGAGATGACCAAATCGTCGCAGTCAGTCCGCCACCGCACGCCGAGCCAGCAACAAGTCAGAAGATTCGACCACATCGGGGAGCGCCGCGTCACTTCACGCAGAGCAAGACTGGGTACTGCGGGCTTCACACCGATACGGCGGACTTCTGGCTGACGACGAGCGACTATTGCGGTGGTGTGGGACTCCGAAGAGCAAGAAATAGAGCGGGACGACCCCAACATTCTGCGGACCTACGGTGTGCGAGCAGTCAACCGATCGGGTGGCGGGGGCTATTTGTTTCTAAAATCTGAGTTTCTCTGACTTGCGTCTAAGCCCCCCCTGCCTACCCCCTTCGACACACAGTTGCCGTACCTAGCTAGAGCTGGTGCACGTTCGGCACACAGCGAGCTGAACATTGATCCTTCGAACCGGGATACTATCCGGTTACGGCAGCCGTGTCAAGGGGTTATGGTATCCACCCGATCACAGAAGAGGAACAACTCCACCGGCACCATGGCAGACGACGCGCAACACCAGAGCGGATCATCGAGCACCGAGAGAACTGCGACCCAGCCAGGCGCGTCGGCCACGGACAGCTCCGCTTCAATGCACATCTGGGACACCTCGACTACACCGGCGAGCGGCCTCAACACCGAGTCATCGGCGACATCTCCGAGGACAGAGGGCACGCCACCTACGGACACTCTACCCTTGGGCCTGCACCGCGAGCCCGCATCCACCAGCCACGCGGTCTCCGTCGACGCCACCTGTCTAGGCGCCGACACGTCTCCGGAGCCGTGCCACAACGGGGATGAAGAGGGGAGGGGCGGGGGGCTGCCTACGTTCCATACGGAGGGGCTGCTAAGATAAAGCGGATGCTAAGTCTGTATCCCGCTACGCCGCGTCTACGTCGAAGGCGGCTTCCAGCATGCGCACCATACGGCACGGCAGGACGCGCCTACTCAAGCTAGAAGAGGAACTCCTGCTCAAGCAAATCGAGATCGAGCGCTACAAGCTACAGACGGGCGGGCGCGTGGAGGACTGGCTCGAGGGGGCACGCCGCAAGCCACTAGCACTGGAGGGACCAAACCATGTGAGTTTACAGACAACTAACATTAGAGTGATTGACCACAGTGCCTGCGACGTCCCCCGGCCCGACCCCGCGTCACATCAACACGCAGGCGCGTCACCAGGAGGTGGCGCGCGCCTCGCGCCACAGCAGCCGAGGACCGCGTCACAAGAAGAGGCCAGCCACGCGCGCACGCCGCTGGACCCTATCAGTCACGAGACGACTGACACACACGCCGACCAATCCCGCCCAACGCCGGTGCAGCTTGGGACCACTGCGGATTGGACCGAAGCCCGCCACGCGCCACCGCAGCCGTGGACCCCTGAGGCTTCAACAGACCGGGCCCAACCAGTGGCTCGGTCCCGCCGAGACGACTACCATGAGAACAGCGCCACACCGCGACGAGCCTACGGTGAACAGAGCGAGTACTACGCCTCACCCCCGCGGCAGGGGGGCGGCGCCGTCCCGCGACACTCCGCGGCAAACACGGACAACATCGTCGCGACTGCGCTACCTACGGATCACCTCATGGGTATGTTTGATCGTCAACAACAATGTTCCTGCACGGACTATCGCAGCTCTCTCAGGCCGTCGCCTCCCCCGCACCCCGCAGCAAAGCTCCAAAGTACCTCAGCGAGTTACTCCCCTACAGCGGCGCTTTAGACGAATGGTATGCATGGCGAGATACTTACACAGCAACAGCGCACCATTTTGGAGATGCCGAGAACAAAGCCCGCCTACGGCGCAGCCTGCGAGGAGCCGCCAAGGAGCTAGTGGAAGGCTTAATGAAAACGACCGCGCCGCCGTCAGAGATCGTAGCTGCATTAGAAGAGGTATTTGGCCGTCCCGACGACATCGTGTATGCGGAACTGGAGAAATTGAAGTCGCTACCCCGCCTCACAGACGCGGGTAAGGAGCTAGCTACCTTCGCGTGTAAGGTCGACGCGGTAGTCTCCACGATCGTGGCACTCAATAAAGAGGCGTATCTCATCAGTCCGCAAACTCTACATATGATAGAGGAGAAGATGTCTGCACTCTACAGATCGAGATGGTACGACTTCGAGGCAAGACAAGCGGAGGACGAGCCAGGCCTACTGAAGATACGACGCATCCTGAAAATGGAAATGAAACTCCAGGTACTTCACATCAGGCCAGACGTCCCGGCTACACGTCACATTGAGCAGCCACGTCGAGGACGGCGCACAAATGCAGCGGCAGACAAGGAAAACAAGACCGCGGACAAGCCGACTGAGAGAGCCTGCGACTACTGCAAGCGACACGGCCACGCCACGCGGGACTGCCGCAACTTTAAAGAACTCACTTTAGAAAAAAGGTGGGAAACCTGCAAGGAGAGAAAACTCTGCTTCAGATGTTTAAGGTACCGCACTCACAAGCACCGCTGTAACGCTAAGAAGTGCGATATCGACGGGTGCCAGTACTTCCACCATCACCTACTCCATAGAGTGCCGGACACCACTGCGACCCTCGCCGACGAACGAGCAATGAGAGCGGTGTGCTCTACAACAGGACCATCGGCACTCTTGAAGATAGTTCCGGTAACACTCACTGGACCAAAGGGGACTGCTGACGTATTCGCGATTTTAGATGGAGGGTCTACCATCACACTGCTAAAAGAAGAGATAGCCACGCGAATAGGAGCAGAAGGACCCAAGCGTACACTCAACATAGAAGGTATAGCTGGATCCAGAGTCAGCACCACTACACAGCTGGTCACGATAGCGATCAAGGGAAGACACAGCCAGGAGGAGCACTTCATCGACGCGTGCACCATCCCTAACTCAGGGATATCAGGTCAGACGGTTCAGCGCACACTGGTCGAGAGATGCAGATACCTGGAAGACATCGCCGACCAACTGCTGTATGAGAATGCCACCCCTTCCCTCTTGATTGGTCAGGACAACTGGGAATTGATGATAACCGGCAGCACGCGCACAGGATGTCATGAAGAGCCCGTAGCGTCGCTCACCGGACTGGGGTGGGTACTCCACGGCCTCACAGGGGAAGGAGCCTCCCCACAAGAACAGATAGAGATCCATCGCGTCTTGAAGATTCACCCAGGAGAGGAGAACCTAGACAGAATACTTCAGGAACACTTCGCTCTAGAGTCACTGGGAGTAGAGCCACGCCGCCCACGTTCAGATCCTGAACAACGAGCTCTCAGCATACTAGAAGCCACTACAAGACGCCGAGAAGATGGAAGCTTTGAAGTCGGACTTCTGTGGAAGAGCGACAAGACAAACATCCCAGACAACTATGACGCTGCGCTGCGACGTCTAGAAGGAGTGGAGAAGAAGCTAGACAAGGATCCCCATCTGAAGAATCGCTACACCGAACAGATGGAGAGAATGCTGAACAGCGGATATGCAGAGACCGCCCCCACGGAGTCCACACCAGGAAGACGCTGGTACTTGCCTCACTTCGCTGTAATCAACCCAGCGAAACCAGAAAAACTGAGGATCGTCCACGATGCAGCGGCCACTACGAAAGGTACAAATTTAAATCAGCTACTCCTCACAGGCCCGGACCTCCTGCAGTCACTGCCTGGTGTGCTCATGCGTTTCCGCCAGCACCAGATAGCTGTCACCGCAGACATAAAGGATATGTTTCTGCGCATTGGAATCCGAGAAGAGGACAGAGACGCCCTTCGATTTCTATGGAGAGGCGAGGATCGAACTTCAAAACCCCGTGAGTACCGCATGAAGTCAGTCATCTTCGGAGCCACCTCGTCGCCGGCCAGCGCCATCTTTGTCAAGAATAAAAACGCAGAAGAGTTTAGGCATCTGTATCCACAGGCAACAGACGCTATAATCCGCAATCATTACATGGATGACTACTTGCAATCCTTCATCACAGTGGAAGAGGCACAGAGGATAGCAGGAGAGGTGGACACCATCCATCGCAAAGGCCACTTCGAATTGCAGAAGTGGACGAGCAACGAGGCCGCCGCCATCCAACACCTCACCACCACGCCAGGAGAGGTGGACAAAGACTTAAGTACCGGCGGGAGCGAGAGGTCTCGTATGGCGGCCAGACGCCGACACCCTAGGATTCAATCTCAATATGGCAAGAGTGGCGCCAGACATCATCAGCGGAGACAAGGTGCCGACCAAACGAGAGACTCTACGAACAGCGATGTCTCTATTCGATCCACTGGGCTTTGCCACACCAGTCACAATACAGGCGAAGCACATACTTCAAGAGACCTGGCGCCTGGGAGCTGGATGGGATGAGCAGCTACCAGAAGATCTCGCAGGCATGTGGCGCAGTTGGCTTCAGGATCTTCACGGCCTGGGTAACATAGCACTACCTCGCTGCTACCCGGGGCACGACGGAGCCATAGACGGAGAACTGCACACTTTCGTCGACGCCAGCGAGAGAACATACGCCGCTGCCGTATACTGGCGTATCAAGAGGGACGACGGATCGATACACGTGAGTCTTGCAGCCGCTAAAGGTCGAGTCGCGCCACTGAAGACCACTTCAATCCCTCGGTTAGAGCTACAGAGTGCTGTCCTGGGCTGCCGCCTCGCGAACACCGTGCAACAAGAACACGATGAGCGACCCACCAGACGTTTTTTCTGGACTGACAGCAAAACAGTCCTATCTTGGCTGCGGGCTGGACCGCGCGTCTTCAAGCAGTTTGTCGCCTTTCGAGTCGCCGAGATAGAGGAAGCCTCCAGAGTAAGTGAGTGGCGCTGGGTACCCACCAGAGACAATGTTGCAGATGATGCTACGAGAGATACTCCCATCAGCTTCAACAACACACATCGATGGTTTAGAGGGTCGACGTTCCTGTACCACGATGAAGACTCCTGGCCAGCAGAACCCACCATCACTCCTGAGACGACAGGAGAAGAAAAGACAATGACAGCAAAGAGGACGACAGAGCTGCGAACAGCACTACCTGACCCGGCCCGCTACTCCTCGTGGCTTCGATTGATAAGGGTAACGGCTAGAGTCATACAATTCATTCAGATTCTCCGCAGAGTCAAATGCGCCGCCGCCAGACGCAAGAGGAACTCAAGGAATCCGGAAGCCGACCCTACCTGGACGACCACGAGGAGGCAGCCGAGACCCCGCGCCCCTCCAAGGGCGCCCACGCCGGCCAGCGCCGACCGCTTCATCACACTCGAAGCGGACACCTTGATGGAAGCCCAGAAGCTGTGGATCCGCGCGTCACAGCAGCAGGCGTTCCCCGACGAGCTCGCCCGCGTCACCGGCGGGAGCCCCGTCGCCCCCGAGAGCCGCATCAAGAATCTCGCTGTCTACATCGACGAGGAGGACATCATGCGGGTCAAGTCCCGCATAGACGCCGCCGATGACGTCACGCTAGATCAGCGCGCGTCACCTCTCGTCGACGGGGGGCACCCATACACCCGGTTATTCATAGACTGGGTGCACCGAGAACTACACCACGGCGGGGTCGAGACCGTCGCTAACGACGTCCGACAGCGACTTTGGGTGCTCCGACTGCGCCCCACTGTCCGAGGCGTGCTCCGCCGATGCCAGCCCTGCAGACTTCGGAGAGCCAAGCCGACATCGCCACCTACTGGAGACCTGCCGAGTTGCCGTCTAGCGCATCACCAGCGCCCCTTCTCCTTCACTGGCGTGGACTTCTTCGGCCCGCTCTCAGTCACCGTGGGCCGCCAACACCAAAAAAGATATGTGGCCCTATTCACATGTCTTACCACACGAGCGGTCCATCTAGAGATTACCGAGTCACTCACTACGGACTCGTGCATCATGGCACTCCGTCGCATGATGGCACGACGCGGCCGTCCTGCAGAAATCTGGAGTGACAATGGTACCAATCTACGAGGAAGCGACGCCGAGCTCCGCCAGGCCCTAGATGAGCACCAACTGGCGTCCGCAGCAGCCAACGCCCTCATCCGCTGGCGCTTCTTACCGCCGGTTTCACCTTTTATGGCCGGGGCCTGGGAACGATTAGTCCGCAGCGTCAAGACAGCCTTACGAGTCGTCCTGCACGAGCAACACCCTAGAGAAGAGGTCCTGTCCACCCTCCTAGCCGAAGTAGAGGACACCGTGAACAGCCGCCCCCTCACCCACGTCTCCACTGACGACCGCCGAGGAGCGCTCACGCCGAACCACTTCCTGCTGGGCGGACCGTCCAGAGTACCGCTGCCAGGCGTGTTTGATGACTCCGACCTCACGCTGAAGAAGATGTGGAGAGCCAGCCAACGACTCGCTGACCAATTCTGGACACGCTGGCTGCGCGAGTACCTCCCGTCTCTACAACACCGGCGGGAGCCCTACGGAAAGGGAGAAGCTGTCAAAGTCGGAGATCTGGTCATCATAGTCGACGCTACTCTCCCGCGCAACACGTGGCTCCGAGGCGTCATCGTCCAGACCTTCCCTGGACCCGACGGCATCGTGAGGACAGCTGACATCCGGACCACGAAGGGCATCCTGCGACGCCCCGTGAAGAAGCTCGTCGTGCTACCCACGAGTAATGAAGCTGACACTTCACGGCGGGAGAATGTACACGACGCTACAAACCTGTACTACAACTAATTATGTGCACAAAAGCACCAAACATGTATATAACTAATTAAGTTAATTAAGCTGTAAGATTATTAAAGATAAACATTACCGCAGTTTTATTTGGGTCGCATATAAATATAAATACTAAGAAGCGGCCCAAAAGACTCCATACTAGTAATTATTCAATACCAAAAATCAAATATGTAAATACAGTCCACTATGAAAGAGACAACAATAAAGAGAGCTATCCCGCTCACTGATTGGTTGACAGCTAAATCGCACACCCATGCACACGTAACACCCACGCGCGCAGGGATATAAATAGGGCCCCGACGGGCGCGCAAATAATTGAATTATTTTTCAACTGACGCCGGGCCCAGTAGGGCCCGAAATATATCTTGAATTTATTTTTTTGTTTTTTATATATATCTATATACATCTATTACAAATAAAAACAATAAAAAGCTTGAAAGAGCCAAATATTTATTTAATAAATTGTTATTTTATGGTTCATAAGAAGAACCTAAAGTGTATTTTTTTTGTTAAATTAAGAATTATGAAGGGGAAGATGTTGTATAATGTTAGATGTGTATAATGTTGTATAATGATATATGTTCCGGACGACCGGCGAACACGTTAATGTCTATGTACATATAGTTAGGTATATAAGTTATGTTATAAAATAGAAGATAGGTTTATAAGTCATTCTGAACACTTTCGAATAAAGATGTTTTTTCTGTGGTGTTTCATTACCCTTACGGTTGTATTTTGTTCCAATAGATAGATATTAATTTTTAGTATGGTATATAATAATTTTAAATGTATATAAATACTGTTTTAATATACTTTTGTACAAAATAGAGAATAAAATAACAGGCTATAAGGGCAGTAGTCTCCATGCGGCAACGCCGCTTAGATATACCAAAAATTAGATTAGTTCTCGGGCTGGCCGCATGGGGGCTCTGCCGGGAGTATCCCATCTCGCTCTAATAGAGGAAAATCATATAAATATGAGACGCCTAGTCTACTACCACACACTTTTCTACGAACTCTGCCCGGGAGCAGATGGGAACCTCCCTCAAAGCCTTGAAACAGTAAAAGGTGTTTGATTTCTTCTCCAACCCCAGCAACAGTCAAGTACGGCACCATCAACCTACAGCCACTGCAACAGCCGTCCCGTACATTTATGGTCCTTCGAAACGGATTGAGAAGTCAAGATGGTCAACACGAGGTCTACGAGCGAGAGGAATATAGAAAGCTCATCTTCGCGAGCTACAGAAACAACGGCGTCAACAGAAAATACAACATCGACGTCAACAGAAAACACAGCAATAAAAGAAACAGAGAAGACTACCACAACAACCACGGGTGGAAAAGAACATGAAAACAATGAGAAAACAGCACCAGAGGCCCAGCTGCAATCCAAGGCAGCATCTAAGAAGTCGAAAAGCTTCAATACGAGCAAATCACAACGTGCTCGCCGCATCGCTCTCGCACGTGAAGAACTAGCACGAAAAGAAGTCGAACTTGCCGCCGCTCGTCTCGCCGTCATAGAAGCCGCCGAAACAGAATCCGAAGACGACGAGAACTCCGTGATCTCCGAGCAAGACACGACACGTCGAGTGAACACATGGCTACACTCGAGCCAGACCCACATGCTAGCGATTAACAACAAACCACACGAACAGCGAACAGAAGAAGCCTGCCTGACACAGAAAGCTGACACATCAGCCCCGCTGCCTCAACCGACTCAAACAGAGAGTCAACAGTTCCCAACGCTGCTCAACGAACAGAACCACACCACGCCCGTCGGTCAACAGTCTTCATCAGCGCCACTCTACAGACAGAACGAGGCACCGCTCGTCGGACTACAGCCTCCATCGGCGCCACTCTACAAACAATTCGAGGCACCGCCCGCCAACCTACAGACTTCATCGGCGGGAGAGGTCGTGCCTGCTACAGCGTATCATCGAAACGACGTCGCACAGCTATCGTCAGCCATCTCCTCCGCCATAAAAGCTGCGCAACGATCGCCGCGCTTCAACGCCGAACTACCTACATTCAACGGCGCTTATCAAGATTGGTTATCCTTCAAAGCCGCCTTCAACGAGTCATCGAGTCATTACTCAGAATATGAAAACATATCAAGACTGAGAAAAAGCTTAAAGGGAGTTGCAAAAGAAGCAGTCAGCTGTCTCTTCATCGCAAACACGAACAGTCAAGACGTCGTGAAGAAATTAGAATCGCGCTTCGGCCGAGCGGACTCTATCGCCCTCGCTGAACTAGAACGCTTACGCGCGCTACCACGCCTCACAGACACGCCCAAAGACATCTGCATCTTCGCAAGCCGAGTCGCCAACAGCATCGCCACACTGCAAGCCCTCAATAGAACTCACTATCTCTACAACCCTGAAGTCACGAAGCTAACCATAGAAAAACTCACATCGACCCTACGACGTCAATGGTTCCAGTTCTCCGCAACACAGTCAAGAGATGAAGCCGACCTACTCAAGTTGGCGCGCTTTCTCGACATCGAAGCCGAGCTCTGCGGTCCATATGCACAGCCAGAGGTAGTTGGACCAGAAAAACAAGAAAAGACAACGGTGGCGCCGCAACGACGAACACAGAAAACATACGCTACTACAGACAGAAGCCAAAGTAAATGCCTAGTTTGTTCGAATACGGGCCACGCCGTTCCTGATTGCAAACAATTCAAAGATGCCGACTCCAACGGACGCTGGGACTTAGCGAAAACTCATCGCCTATGTTTTCGGTGTCTCCACTACCGCAAACAGACACATCACTGCAAGGCGAAAAGATGTGAAATCGACGGGTGCACTCACTTTCATAACAAACTACTTCACTTCACGCGCCAACTAGAACAGAATAATGAAGCGAATACAGAAGCCGTCACTTCTACGTGGACGCCTAAGAAGTCACAGTCATATCTCAAGATAATCCCCGTACGCGTACTCGGACCGGCGGGAGAAGAAGACGCCCATGCGCTGCTTGACGACGGGTCCACAGTCACCCTCATAGACTCCGATCTAGCCAATAGGATCGGAGCCAAGGGCCCCGTCATTCCACTGAACATAGAAGCTATCGCCGACACGAAGATCGCCGCTTCAACATCAAGACGAGTCTCCTTAACTATACAGGGAGCGACTGATCGTCACGAAATCCAAGCTCACACCATCCACAAACTGCAACTATCGCCGCAAATCATCACTGAGACAGACATAGCCAGCTGCCATCATCTACGTGACATAAGCACGAGCCTTCAATACGACAGCGCCACGCCGAAAATACTAATTGGGCAAGATAATTGGCACTTACTACTAGCGACAGAAGTGCGACAAGGACAGCGAGATCAGCCAGTCGCCTCTCTCACTCTACTCGGCTGGGTACTGCACGGCGCACATACACGTTCTCTGGGGCAACGAGTTCACTACGTCCATCACTTAACTACTACAGAAGACAGCATGGACGAACAGCTACGCCACTACTTTTCAATAGAAGCCCTCACGGTGAACCCGAAGAAGTCTCAATCTGATCCAGAACAACGAGCCCTGAAACTACTCAATGAAGGCGTGAAAGAGACAGAAGATGGGCGTTATCAAGCGCCGTTACTATGGAAACGCGACGACATCGAGATGCCTGAAAACTTTGAAAACGCATTGAAGCGATTAGCGACGACAGAAAAGAAGATTAACAAAGATGTGAAACTGAAACAGAAATACTGCGAACAGATGGATGCCCTTATCACTAAAGGGTACGCCGAACCTGCGCCTCTACAGAAGAAAAATAAAAGGACGTGGTATTTACCACACTTCCCGGTTATTAACCCAATGAAGCCGGGAAAGCTACGAATAGTTCACGACGCCGCGGCCAAGACTAAGGGGGTCTCGCTCAACGACCACCTACTTACAGGACCGGACCTCCTACAATCACTACCGGGGGTCCTTATGCGGTTTCGACAGTATCCAGTTGCAGTCTCCGCCGACATAGCCGAGATGTTTATGCAAGTCAAAGTAAGGGAAGAGGACAGAGATACACTCAGATACATATGGCGCGGGGGCGACGAAGAAGCGGGTCCACTGCGCGAATACAGAATGACGTCACTAATATTCGGCGCGACGTGTTCCCCGTCAACAGCCATATTCGTTAAGAATATCAACGCAGAGAAATACAGAGACAGTCATCCCGAAGCCGTGTCCGCGATCTTGAACAATCATTATGTGGACGACTACCTGGACAGCTTCCAAACAGAACATGAAGCTATCAAAACAGCTACTCAAGTACGAGACATACATCACGCCGGCCACTTCGAGCTCCGACAATGGACGTCTAACTCGAAAACAGTCTTACAAGAACTCGACCGCGACGACATACAGAGAAACACAGTGAACCTAGGCGAAGAAACCAAGACTGAACGCGTCCTAGGACTCGTCTGGAAACCCTCTACAGACGAGCTTGCCTTCAACCTAGACTTGGCCCGCATCTCGCCTACAGTATTACACAGCGACGCGCCCACGAAACGCGAAGCTCTCAAGATTATTATGTCGCTGTTCGACCCACTCGGCCTCGCTTCACCTGTCACAGCACGAGCAAAACAATTGCTACAAGAAGTATGGCGCCGCGGAACAGACTGGGACCAAAAGATTGACCCCGACCTAGCAACACAGTGGTCAGACTGGATGACACACCTCGAGCGCCTACGCAACGTCACCGTGCCGAGATGCTACACAGGCTACGCTACCGCCGCCTCGCTACAGCTACACGTCTTCGTCGACGCCAGCGAGTCCACTTATGCTGCCGCACTATACTGGCGCATGGTGGGGCCCGACGAACACGTCACTACAGCACTTATACTGGCGAAGGCGCGAGTAGCCCCACTGAAACTGACATCTATACCGCGGCTAGAACTACAAGCCGCGGTAATGGGGAGTCGCATGGCCACCGTCGTGTTAGAAGAACACCAACAGAAACCCGAGTCCACCACCTATTGGACTGACAGCAAGACAGTACTAACATGGCTCAAGACAGGCTCACGTTCATACAGACCATTCGTCGCGCATCGCATCGCGGCGATCGAAGAGCACAGTACAGTAAGCGAGTGGCGGTGGGTTCCCACGAAACTTAACGTGGCGGACGACGCTACCAGAGACGTCCCCCATGACTTGGACTCCGATCACCGGTGGTTCACGGGACCCGAGTTCCTGCGCAACGACCCATCTACGTGGCCAGAGGACACGACTACAGTAAAGATACAAACAGGTGAAGAGAAAACGAACTACGTCTCAGAAAAACGAAAGCCACAGAAGTTAAGCGAAAGCGTTCCTGATCCCACAAGATTCTCGAAATGGGAGAGACTACTACGCACGACAGCGAGAGTACTACAGTTCATCGATCTATGTCGCGCTAGTAAACACGTCACCCACTACAAGCGCACTAAGAAAAACATTAAAGCGGACCCTACGTGGAAACGACAAGGCCAGCGAAGTACACAGAAACAGAACACGAATTATAAGAAGAAAGAAGGCCTGAACAAGTTCCTGCCTATCGACGCGAGTCTCCTCCGCGCCGCTGAAACTCTGCTAGTACGAACAAGCCAACAGGAAACATTCGCACAAGACATCGAAGATATGAACAACGATAAACCGACGTCTAGTAGGAGCCGCCTACACTGGCTATCAGTAACCTACATCAACGGACTGGTAAGAATAAAAAGTCGCATCGGCGCCGTCTATGGAGTACCAGAAGAGGTGAAGAACCCTCCAGTCCTCGACGGAAACAGTCATGTGACAAAGCTGTGGATCGAATACACCCACCGACAACTCTCACACGCCGGAGTCGAAACTACGCTAAACGAGTGCCGCCAACATTATTGGATATTGCGACTGCGCCCAGTAACCCGCATGGTTATACATCGGTGTCTACTCTGCCGTATGAAGAAAGACAAACCGCCACAGCCACCAACAGGTGACCTGCCTGCGTGCCGTCTCGCTCACCATCAGCGGCCGTTCAAGTTCACGGGAGTCGACCTCTTTGGACCACTAACAGTCACAGTCGGCCGCGCCACACAGAAGAGATACGTAGCCATCTTTACGTGTCTCACTACACGCGCCGTCCACCTAGAGATAGTCTCCTCTCTCAGCACAGACTCTACAGTGATGGCCCTACGTCGTATGATAGCCAGAAGAGGCTGCCCTACAGAGATATGGTCAGACAACGGGACTAACTTTCATGGCGCGGACAAAGAGTTACGGCGGACTATTGAGAGGGAAATAGCAGAGGAGGCGAACAAGAAGATGATCAGCTGGCGCTACACACCACCGGGTTCCCCATTTATGGGGGGGGTGTGGGAACGAATGGTGCGTGCAGTGAAGGCAGCACTCGGCGCCACACTACACGAACGTCACCCGACGGAGGAGGTCCTCTCAACCCTCCTTGCGGAAGCCGAATACACCGTCAATAGCCGACCACTGACCCACGTGTCAGTCGACCCAGACGACCCGGAAACCATAACTCCAAACCACTTCCTGCTCGGCGGTTCAGCACGCGTCCCCACGCCCGGAACGTTCGACGACTCAGACCTCATCGGACGGACTCACTGGAGAGCATCTCAACGCCTCGCAGATATCTACTGGGCGAGATGGGTGAAAGAATACTTGCCTGACCTACAATACAGGCGGGAGCCCCACGGTCGAGGTCCAGCGCTACAGACAGGAGACGTCGTACTAATAGCGGACGGCAATCTACCTCGGAACACGTGGCCACGAGGTGTCGTCGTTGCTACTTACCCCGGCGCCGATGGAATCGTAAGGACAGCAGACGTGAAGACGAAAGGCGGTATCCTCCGACGACCCACGAAGAAGCTCGTGATACTACCAACTAGGCCGGACGTCCTGCAGCAGCCGACGGAGAACAGATGTAACGTCGACGCGACGACGATACAAGGCGGGAGAGATGTTCCGGACGACCGGCGAACACGTTAATGTCTATGTACATATAGTTAGGTATATAAGTTATGTTATAAAATAGAAGATAGGTTTATAAGTCATTCTGAACACTTTCGAATAAAGATGTTTTTTCTGTGGTGTTTCATTACCCTTACGGTTGTATTTTGTTCCAATAGATAGATATTAATTTTTAGTATGGTATATAATAATTTTAAATGTATATAAATACTGTTTTAATATACTTTTGTACAAAATAGAGAATAAAATAACAGGCTATAAGGGCAGTAGTCTCCATGCGGCAACGCCGCTTAGATATACCAAAAATTAGATTAGTTCTCGGGCTGGCCGCATGGGGGCTCTGCCGGGAGTATCCCATCTCGCTCTAATAGAGGAAAATCATATAAATATGAGACGCCTAGTCTACTACGACACACTTTTCTACGAACTCTGCCCGGGAGCAGATGGGAACCTCCCTCAAAGCCTTGAAACAGTAAAAGGTGTTTGATTTCTTCTCCAACCCCAGCAACAGTCAAGTACGGCACCATCAACCTACAGCCACTGCAACAGCCGTCCCGTACAATATATGTGTCAACACTTGAAAAAATAAACATGGCTGCACAACAGTAGATATTTAAATAAGTTTGATAATATTCATTGGAGTGCAGTCAAACACATAATGAAGTATTTGAGTGCTACCAAGGATCATGGCATTATGTACAACTCAGGTGATAGCAGCATTGTAGGTTATTCAGATGCAGACTATGCAAATTGTACCATGACACGTAGATCAATAACGGGGTATGTGTTTCTCATGAATGATGGTGCTATCACATGGACTTCAAAACAACAAAAGTGTGTGACACTTTCTACTGCTGAGGCAGAATATTTAGCAGCTTGTGCGGCAACGAAAGAGCTTGCGTCTCGTTTTGGTCCAAGCCTAACCATTTAACAAATAACTTATTTCCTTTTTTTCTTAATGATTTTTTCAATGTTCAATGTTCTTGGTCGTAAAAACAACCTAAAATTGATTGGTGTCGAATATCTTCGATGATTTATGTTACAGGAGTAGTATTGTTTACCTTTTTGATAGTAAATATTTCTGTTGATCAGTTAGGAGTATAACCTTTTTTAAAACAATTTTTATACTTGCTTATTCGAACGTAATCGCCAATATTTAATGTAGGTTTCTTCGTGTTGTTTACTTTTCTTTTGTTAAATTAAGAATTATGAAGGGGAAGATGTTGTATAATGTTAGATGTGTATAATGTTGTATAATGATATATGTGTCAACACTTGAAAAAATAAACATGGCTGCACAACAGTAGATATTTAAATAAGTTTGATAATATTCATTGGAGTGCAGTCAAACACATAATGAAGTATTTGAGTGCTACCAAGGATCATGGCATTATGTACAACTCAGGTGATAGCAGCATTGTAGGTTATTCAGATGCAGACTATGCAAATTGTACCATGACACGTAGATCAATAACGGGGTATGTGTTTCTCATGAATGATGGTGCTATCACATGGACTTCAAAACAACAAAAGTGTGTGACACTTTCTACTGCTGAGGCAGAATATTTAGCAGAATATTTAGCAGCTTGTGCGGCAACGAAAGAGCTTGCGTGGATAAAACAAGTTTTAAAAGACATTGATTGTGATACAAAAATTAAATTAATGATAGATAACCAGAGTGCAATCAAGCTTATTCGTGGGCCAGTAGTCAACCTCCATAAGAGGTCAAAGCACATAGATGTGCAATACCACTATGTCAGAGAAAATATTATAGATAATGTTTTTGATATGAAATATGTGGATAGTAAGCATCAAGCTGCTGATATGTTTACTAAACCCATACCAAAAGGGCAATTTGAAAATTTAAAATTGTTGATTGGTATGAGTAAATTCTAAATTTTAACTGTTATGTTAAGTTGAAATAAGTGTATCTTTAAGAGGAGGTACTATGCATTTCGTGGGGGTGTTGAATAAATAAAATGCATAGTGCTGCCATCTATAATTAAGTTTTTTTTTGTCTGTCATGGCGTCCTTACTGTTTTACTGCGCTGTGTAAAATCTTTAATAAAACAAGTAAATATTCCTAGAACTGTTTTATTAACAACACACAAATAAATCAACACTCTGCATCACAGGTTAGCCTGATCAGTTCAAAGGCCATTGAGGTCTTGGGCTTTACGCCTGAGCGAAGCGAAATGATATCATCCTCATTGGTGTAACAGAAAGCCAAAACAAAGTCAGCTATTGCATTCCCTTAAAGGTTCATTCTCTGACATCCTCATTTAATACCATGAAACTGTCATGTTGTAGAAAAAAATACTTGTCATCTGCCACAAACACAAATAGATATAAAAAGCATAAATATCCCTGCTGGCATCGCTTTAGCCGATACAACATTTAACCAGCCATCGGAGATCAACATGTTAATTGGTGCTGATGTCTTTTTTCAGGTTCTCCTGCCGCTTGAGAGGACACAGCAACACTTATCTGCTCGCAATGACCTGAATGATCAGCCATCATCTCACTGCATCCTCAACACCAAGTTTGGACACATCATTGCCGGAGTCTCAACATCTAACATCATAAAAAACCAGGTCGTATCTCTTGTTTGTGCTAAATGTGATTCAGATGTTAGTGACAATATCAAAAAGTTTTAGGAGGTGGAGCGCGTTCCGGAACTGCTTATAGAAGGGGATTCAGAGCAACAATTAGCTGAAAGTATTTTTACAAGAACAGTTAAATTAGAAAATAAAAAATTTCAAGTTGACTTACCATTAAAGATAGAGATCAGCAATATAAATGCAACTTTAGGAAACTCATTTGACTTAGCTTTGCATAGGTTTCTCAGTCTAGAAAAAAGACTGCAAAAGAATGTGAATTTGCTAACTGAGTACCAAAAGTTCATAGATGAATATGTAGACCTTGGTCATGGGCACTATGTAGACATTGGCTCTTACGATTTTGATAAAGATCCAATTTATTTTATGCCGCATCATGCTGTAATAAATAAAGATAATAAGAGCACTCGTACTAGAGTGGTATATGATGCATCAATGTGCACAAGTAAGAAAGGGGCATCCTTAAACAGCCTTTTATTGAACGGGCCGATAGTCCAGAATGAATTATTTGATATTGTTCTTATGTTCCGGTTTGGGGAATACGCTATAAGTTCAGATATTAAGAAAGTGTTCCGTAATATTTTAGTAAATCCGGAACACACTTCACTCCAGAACATTTTATGGCGTGATAATCCAAATCAGGCTATAAAATGTATGCGTCTTGATACAGTTACTTATGGTATGAAGTCTTCAAGCTATTTGGCCACACGTTGTTTACTTGAACTCGCTCAAAAGTATGAGAATCAGCTGTCACTAGCTTCGTTTATAATAAAACATTGTACATACGTGGATGATATTTTATATTCTTGCTCAGACTTGAGCAAATTGCTTGAAGCTAAACGGCAGTTAGGTGAAATGTTGGGTTATGGAGGCTTTAGTTTGCACAAGTGGGCTTCTAACACACCTGGGGTTCTATGTGATATACCAGAGGCAGAACAAAGATTTAGTGAGCTTGATTTTCAAAAGGGTAACTATAATATGAAAGCTCAAGATTCAAGATTCAAGATTATTTATTTGTGAACCAAAGGTATAAAAGTAGGTGTAAATAACAATATTATGTCTCCTCTCAGCTCTGCCCAGCAGGGCGTACAAATATTTACACATGCAATAAAAAAAAAAGCATAAATGAAAAGCTAACAAGCAAAGATCTATCATGCAACTTTGACCTGCAGACATGATACACTGGTGGTCAAATCAAATTAATATACAAAACTACATAAATGTCAAAACACAACGCAAACAAATTATAATTCAAACAAAAGACAAGTATGGCATTAAGGGTCAATTTTGCAAACATAATACAATACAAACACAATCTTAACCTATCAATTCTAATAAACAAATCAACAAATCGAGCCAGGTTGCGTTCAAAAACCATAAAACACTGTGTATTACTGACTTCGTCAGGGATAGTTTTGGAGGTAGGTCATGTCATGTCATGATATTTCAATGTTTCATACAATTAAAAGTTTAATTTGAATCAGAATAATGTCATATCTATATAATCTAAGGTAAAGCCATAATAACTGTGTACACGTATCATTGAAAATTGTCCAAAAGAAAATCTTGAGTACTATAATAGGCTTTGTCAATTAATAACTTTTTTAATGTTTTCTTAAATGTATAAAAGGCTTTAATGTCACGAATAGAACTTGGTATGTTGTTATAAATTTTAGGAGCCATACCCAAAATACTTTTATGTAATAGAGCTGTGTTTGATGGAAATGCCGCAAACATTTGTTGTAGACGCTTACTTCTGAATTTGTTAAAGAGATGCGGATTTTGTTTTACAAAACAGGCAGTCTCATATATGTAAAGTGATGGCAGCGTTAGTATTTTTAACTCTTTGAAATGATGATGATTAGGATTAACCCTTGATATTAAGCAGGACTGCTTCCAAATTAACAGCCCAGAATCGTTTAACGAAAATATAATTACTAAGGGGGAAGTTCTTAGCTGAATTTCGAAATTTTATGATCCTATGAGATTTGCTAGTCCAATTATTATAAAAGCAAAAAGCATAATGCAAAAAATTTGATCTCATAATTTGAACTGGACGAATGTTTACCTAATGAGCTAGTTGATGAATGGTGCGAATTTGCTAGCTGTAAATTTAAATCTAAACCTATAAATTTAGGCCGACAAATTCCGACAAACGGTGCAGCAGCGCTGCAGCTGATTGGATTTGCGGACGCCTCCAGTACTACGGGGTATGGATGCTGTATATACATCCGCGTGGTCGACAAAACAGGTAAAGCTGAATTACACCTGCTCTGTTCAAAGTCGCGAATAAATCCACGGGCTAACGTATTAAGCATCCCCAGGCTTGAGCTGAATGCTGCTTTAATTTTAGCTATTTTAATGAAAAGGGTATACGAAACATTATGCAAAAGCATTCATATTGATGAGGTGTACTTATTTACTGACTCAAAGATAACACTTGCTTGGATAGAAACTGAAATTACCAAGCTACAGGCTTATGTTTCGAATAGAGTTGGTGTAATTCAGAAAACTACAAATAGGTGGCGCTGGCAGTATGTGCCATCGGCAGACAACCCTGCTGATTTGATTAGTAGAGGCATCAATCCACAGGATCTTCCAAACTGTTCCCTCTGGTGGGAGGGACTGAAATTCCTGCAACGTGAGTACAATTTTAATGGCGAAAAGTTCGACTTACCTGAAAACTTGCCTGAGATAAAGGTTTTAAAACCCACTCAGGATAAAACAGTGCTTGTAACAACCATGCATTGTGATTTTTTAAAGGAAGTACTAGATAGATACTCCGATATAGGAAAAATGACACGAGTTATAGCATACATATTTAGGTTTTACAATAACTTAAAAGGCAGTACAAAGGTAAAAGAAAAGACACTAAGTCCTGATGAGTTACAGCATGCGCTGCATTTAATAATTAAACACGAGCAATCTATTCTTTTTCACGATGAAATAGAGTAATTGCGAAAGAGCAACTGCGTGCGAGGTACACTGAAAGTTCTACATCCATTTTTGGATAAAGATGGTTTGCTTAGGGTAGGTGGGCGACTAGATAACTCTGACATACCGCTGTCTCAAAAACATCCTATAATTCTAGCAAAAAATTCTCGAGTAACCGAACTTATAATACAGAGTGAGCATACTAGGTTGTTACACGCTGGTCCAAAGTCACTTTTAGCTAATTTAAACCAACAATATTGGTTTATTAACGGAATACGACAGGTTAAAAAGATAATTCATAAATGCTTGGTATGTTTCAGGCTTAAGGCTGGTGCAGCAAAGCAGTTGATGGGTTCCTTGCCTCAGCATCGCGTCACAGCATGCAGACCGTTTCAAAAAGCGGCATTAGATTTTGCCGGGCCTGTCCAAGTCGGAAATTCGAGAATCCGGAAGTCATTAGTAACTAAAGGTTATGTATGTGTATTCGTTTGTTTAGTCACGAAGGCAATTCATTTAGAATTGACTTCCGATCTTTCAACGGATGCTTTTTGGCATCTCTTAAACGATTTATAAGTAGGCGAGGCTTGCCCAGCGATATCTTTTGTGATAACGGAGGTTGCTTTCATGGGGCAAGGAACCAGCTGGCTGAATTGTACAAGCTTAATAATTCAAATGTCCATCAGACGCTTTTGCAAGATTACACCGCTAAGGAAGGTATCAAGTTTCACTTCATACCGCCATTTTTGCCGGTTTTTGCCGGGCTTGCAGAATCGGCTGTAAAAAGTATGAAATTCCACTTAAAAGGAATTGTCTTAAATTCAGTATTCATATTCATATTCATATTCATATTCATATTCATTTATTCAGTAAATTACATCGTCAAGTTAATATACAGGATATTTTAAGTTCATATAATTATAGTATTAATTATTAAGTTAAAAATTAAAACACATTCAATATTTTAACAAATAAAATGCTTGCCTAGGTAATTATAATATTGGTAGATTGAAATGTCAAATTAATACAAAAAATAAGCGTATAAATATGTCAATTAATATAAAATTAAATTGTTGTGTACATACATATTTCAAACAGAGGTAACGATAATTTACCCAGCAAGAAACTCGCTAACAGTGTAGTAAGCTTTACTTTTTAATAATGTTTTAAGTTTATTTTTAAACGATGAGAAGCTCCTACATTCTTTTATGGAGTCAGGTATTTTATTATAAATACGCGGTCCCATTACAAAAAGCGAATTTCCAGTTTTGGTGAGACGATGTTTCGGTGTTCGAAGGTCTTGGAGACGCCTGAGACTATAACCGTGATCGACATAACTTTTGTCAGGAAACTCCGTAGGGTTCCGCCTCACATATTTTGCAACCTCCAGGATATACAAACACGGGACAGTCAAAATACCGAGCTTGATAAATAGCGGCTTCGAGTGAGTACCTGGTATGGCTCTGGATAGCCTTCGTACCATCTTCTTTTGGATTATAAACGGTCGATCCCTATCAGCCGACATACCCCATAAGTCTATGCCATACGATAGGACAGCATTAAAATAACTATAGTAGGCAGACAGCAAATTGTGCATGGTCAGGGTTGGTACCAACCTGGATATTGCATAATAAGCCTGATTAAGTTTTTTGCACACACTGTCAATGTGGCTGTGCCACCCTAATTTTGAATCTAGTGTGAATCCAACATATTTGGTAGATTTTTCAAATTGTATGGTGTAGTCATCCGTAGTCAATGGTTCGCTAATAGCCTCAACTGTTGAGAGGGAAAATTTAAGCAACTTGGTTTTGTCAATATTAATTTGCATTCCATTAGCAGTAAACCATATAGTGAGGTCACTGATAACGGAGCGCAAGTCAGTAATAAGTTGATCATCGGTAGGTGCAGCGACGACCGCGCAGATATCATCCGCGTACATGACAAAGTCAGCATTTTGATTTATCCGCGGGAGGTCGTTCATAACAATAATAAATAAGGTGTTGCCTACATTCGAGCCCTGGGGTACAGAGCGGTCACCGACGAGACCTGGGCTAGACTTGTCGCTGCCTACCTGTGTTATTTGCGAGCGGTCTGCAAGAAATGAGTCAATGAGGTCTAACGTGGTGCCTCGGACCCCGTAGTGCTCAAGTTTGGCTGCGACTAGTTTGTGATCAACGAGATCGAAAGCTCGTGAGAGATCAAAGAACGCGCCTGCCACCTGTTTCTTGTTTTCTAGATGAGATAAGATAAGGTTGTTGACCCTACGCGCGGCTGCTACCGTCGAGCGACCTGGCTGGTAAGCATACTGTTCATCGCATAGGACTTCGTTTTGTGACATAAAGCTAAACAAACGGTTGCAGAGGCCCATCTCAAACACTTTTGAGTACGCAGGCACTTGAGCAATTGGCCTGTACCTGGTGTAGTCACCAGTACCACCGTTACCCTTATAGACCGGCGTGACCTTCACAGTTTTTAGGGCTGTAGGATATGTTCCACTACATGCACATTCATTAAACAAATCGCATAGTAACTATTAACCTATGAGCAGTTAAATACAGTATAGATGATATATTATGAGTAGAGATACAAATAGAGGCCGCGCTTCGCGTCCAATTTTACCTCTCTCAGAGGATATCAATGACTACTGCTATCTGACTCCTGGTCATTTCCTAATAGGGACAGGATTAACAACGTACCCAGAAATAGATAATTCTATGACTGAAACTAATAGACTAAGTTTTTGGCAAAAATGTGTCCAGTTGCAGCAAAGATTCTGGAAAGCTTGGTACAAGTACTATACACTACAAAATAGGGGAAAGTGGTTCAAATCCATGCCTAATATCACTGTTGGTGCGCTAGTACTCATGAGAGAGCCCAACGCACCACCTTTAGTGTGGCCCATGGCCAGGGTAGTTAAGGTTTTCCCGGGTAATGATGGCAAGGTCAGAGCTTTTCAGTTAAAAACAACAAATGGTAAATTGTATACTAGGTCTTTGCAAAGCATAAGTGTACTACACATTGAAAAGTAATATGTATTTAGGTTTAAGTTTATTTTTGTATGCCCAGGCATTGCGAAGCATAAGGTAATGTAAGTTATTTTCTTATATTAGATTTAGTTATAAGCTTATGGCAATGTAATTTCAAGTTAAGTTTATTTGGTATACTCTGTCATTGCAAGGCATAAGTTGTGTTATTTACAAGACGAGAAGTAAAATTCGTTTTATATAATAATAGCGTGTTATAATTAAGTAGTAATTGGAAATTCCCATCAAGTTCAGAAATTAAAATGTAAAAAAAGGTTTTAAAAGGTCAAGTTTGTAAAATTAAACAGAAAAATACCCAACTTTATTTTTGTCATTAGAAAGATTGTTTCACTGTAAAGTTATTTCATTAAAAATCTTAATAAACTATATTCTGTATCTCAAACATCTGCAACTACATTAAATAAAAATGTATTCATTTATTTGTAATAATTTAAGTAAACGTTGCTAGTTAAAGTTCTTATATACCTAGTCGGTGCTTAAATTCTGTCACAAACAAAATTGGCTATAAAATGAAAACTAGTTATGATATTCAAAAAAAGTTTTGTTTTAAATAAAGGTAATTTAATTAGCTTACATTAAACATAAAATTTATTCAAAATTATTGCCACCATTTTTCACACAAGCCTTCAATCTTCGCGGCCAATCATCAGTAGCAGCACGGACCATATTCATGTCGATATCGGCCACTGCTTTAATCAATGATGACTTAAGGCTGCTCAAATTTTTGTGAGGTTTAGAACAGACCTTCTCCTCCAATTCCTCCCAAATTTTGTAATCCAGTGGATTGAGGTCAGGGCTAGATGAGGGCCAATCTTGATGCCTTATTAGCTCGATATTCTGGCGCTCGAACCACTCCTGAGTTGTTTTGGCCTTATGAGCAGGTGCGGAGTCCTGTTGAAACACAAATGGCCGGCCTCCAAAGAGTGTCTGGGGCAGATATTTTACTATGCGATCTAAAACCGTGTCTTGTTACACTTTTGCACTGGTTTTGACACCTTTTTCACAAAAATGCACTTCAGTAGGGCCATAGTAGGACACTCCCAACCAAATCATGACTGATGATGGATGATGGCCGTGCTGCACTCTAGGAATGGCATTTCCAGCGGCCGCAGAGCTGGTAGCGTACACCCTGTCATTTTGTTTGTTGTACTTCTCTTCGATATTAAAAATTTTCTCGTCTGTAAACAGGATATCGCGGTGTCTGTTTCTTCCGTACCGCTTTAGCAAAACTTTGCAATTTTTGGCTCTCATAGCTATCAGACGCGCGTTCAGAAGATGTCCACTCTTTTTTCGGTAAGCTCGTAGTCCCAGGTCTTCATTGAGTACTTTTTTTTACGGTACTTCTGGTTAAGCCCATCTCCAAAGCCATCAGTTTCTGCTTGCGGACGGGATTTCTTGCAATACGCGCCTTGATTGCTTTGATGACCCCTGGAGTTCTAACGGAACGAGGTCTGCCAGTTCTTTTCTCGTCATCGACACTAGAGGTTTTATTGTACCTCTTGATGGTACGGTACACGAACCTCTTCGTGATTTTTAATTTTTGAAGCAAGTTGAATATCGTCTTCGGTGGATGGCCGCAACGATGCAATGCAATTACTGCTACTCGGTCCTCGTTACGAGTCCACTCCATCGTAAAAAATGAATGAATGTAATTGTGATTTGGCAGATTATTAATCAAAGAATATTTGAAAATCTAACACCATTTCATTTTTTTTCTAGGTGTTCTATTTTTAAAATAAATGGCCAGTGACAGTATTTAAGAACCGACTAGGTACTGATTGTATAAATTTTGTACATGCATAACAAATTATATTGAATCATTGATGCATAAAATTATTCTTACATACTAATTGTTTAAAATTTAAAATATTTGGCTTCGTTTAACTTTCCTGGGCCGCAGTATATTGCTGGCAACACAAATACCTTTTATTTTATTGTTAAGTTGGTGTTTCTGATTTATATTTTTTCTCTCTGACAGACAGAGACTGTCTGTTCCTGTTCGCTACCATCGTTGTTACCGTGCACTATGCGCATTAAAGCTCCTCAAGTTTATTTATATAAAATCGTCTTTTATTGTGATCTATAAACAAGCCTACAGTCCACTTACGAAGATTCCTTCACTTGCAGTTGAAGAATTATTCTGTCGGACACTATTTTCATTATCGATTCTTTTTCTTAATTTGCTGTATGAATCTAACTTAGCACGGAATTCCTTCATATTTTCGGCGCCATACAATATAGCTTTATTCGTTTCAGAATCACGGATGCCATCAATTACATATTCCATCAAAGCTTCATCTTCTACACTAGCGTGTAAAGCCAATTCTCTCATATGTAAAAAGTATTGTTGGAATGTTTCTTCACTTTTCATTTTTCAGGAGGACAGCTTTTTATGAACAATGGCGCTATTTAACTTGGGACCAAACTCTTCTAAAAGAGATTTCTTCAGATTTTCCCAATTCTTCACACTCCCTAACGATCGTAGGAATAGTCTTGCAGTTCCGCCAAGTAGTCGTTTCCCATAAACAAGCTTCTCGATATTGGACCATTCCATTACCTCTGCCGTATCTTCAAATTCCTGTATCCAGCTCGAAATTGGATATGTATCATCTCCAGTAAAGGTTATCATGGATTTTTCTAAATCACTGAAAGATATCTTCGGTCGTGGTGATTTAGGAATTTCTTCCTCTTCTTTATCTTTCTTCGGCGGCATTGTTCGTCTTTAATACTTAAGTTATTTTATCCAAATTTTACTTCTTGGTTTTACGTCATTAATGCTTCTTCTTACTTCTTAATGAAATAAAATTTCAATTGTAACTTCTTCAAAATAAGGTATAAATCTTCAAAGCAAATCATCAGTTATATTATACTTCATAATAAAAATAATCATGATGTCACAATCAGCGTCCCGCGTCGATTTGCAATTCGCTGCTAGCGTCCCGAAGCATTTCTTGTTTACGCAAATCGGTGTCATGTAGGTAGGAATCTGTTAGATTTACCTGTGGATTCTTCGATATAATCTTGACAGTTTTCGTCGTAGATCACTTTTATAACGACATACGATCACATCCCGGACGAGCCCCCAAAAGTTGTGGGATTGTATCGAATGAAACGTTATAAATTAGCGATATTTCTTTAATAAATCGGGAGCCACAAATCTTCTATCATCTAAATCGAGAATGACAGCTCTCTTGAGTGTTGCCACTTTAACCAAAATCTCAACCTCCAGAAGGGAAGCGTTTACAAAACATAATAAAATTAAAACAATCTAATCTAATTAGTAAATAATTCTACCACATACATGTCTATGTCTTTTGGTTCCTTTTTCCGCAAGAATCTCATGTTCATGGTGAAGAGTCAACCTGCAACCTTTCTCGTCTATGTTGTACAACCGTTCAGGGTGATTTTTTATATCCAATTCATCATAGACTTTCATGACAATGGTCTTATTTAATTTTTGAGCTCGGTCAGGATTCATAAATTGAGCTTTTCTTACAGAAATATTTCTGTTCCGTTGTAAAAACCCTTTCAACCATTTTTTCCAGCGGTTTTAGATTTCTCATTAAAATTATTGGGAATATTGTTAAATTTGCAGAATTCGTATGCCTTTTTTCGAACGAGCTTAGGTGTAAGTGGCAATCCAACTTGCGCAAGTCTGATAATTCTTTAATTCAAATCACTTTCTTGCGATTTCGTAAGTGTGCTGGGTCGACCCGTCACCTTTTCTGAAGATCCAGATTTTAAATGGTTCCTTAAAGTACGTCTCGGGATACCATACAGTTCCGAAGCTTTTCTCTGCGACAGCTTACCAGTTTTTAATCCTTTTGAGGCATTCTTCTTCTGGAGCTGTTCTGGAGCGTGGAGCTGTTGGCGCCATTCCTCCAACAATACTAAGTAATAAATAAGTAGATTTATGAAATAAATAATTTAGGCAGTATGATTGGCTGGCTGCTGATCAAAAATAGGTATATATGTAAATAAAGAAGTGACACTTCATTTAATTTTAATTTACCGCGTTTTCACGCGTCAATCTATGGAAGGATGACAGACATGTTTGAAGGTTATGTAAACTGTTGTCAGACGAGTGTTACAAAGAAAACATCAAAATATTATAAGTAAATGAGTTTGTGAAATAATAGCTCTAAATGTTGTTTCTCTTTTCAGGTAAGATTAATAATTACTTGCATTAAACATGCATAACTTAAAAGATAAATATGTGAACTAGTGTTTAATAAAATATTCTCTTTTCAGAGCAACTCAATTTGGTTTTTATTTCACGGTTCTGATAAAACGGGGCCTGTTTATAAAGCTACATTATATATATATTTATGAGTCTTTGGATGCAATACAAAAGAGTGCAGTGGAAACCTTTGGGGAGGGCCTATATCCAGCAGTGGTCCTTTTCTGATTGGATCGATGTTAGTTATATACTTGTTTTTAATTTTGGAGGACAAAAATTTAGTTACTTAAATTAAACGTTAGTTTCTTGAATTATTATTCAACTCTTGTTAATAACATTGTACTCTTTGACTAAATACTCATGTATATTCGAGATACTTATACAACGTGTAACAGAAAGGTGTAACCATATTTCAGGGTTCAAAACTGGACATGTTAACGATCTTGTATTCAAATTTTCAGGCGGATCTGCACTACATTAGATGTCCATACAATTAAAAAAAAATATTTGGAAGGACTGTACAATATAAACCGTCGATTTAAGGTGTGGGGGCGGGTTGGGGGGAGGGGGGGGGCTTAACCCCCCCCCCCCCTTAATCTGGTGTCACGAAATTCCATAATTCCTGCAAAAAATTAAAATGAAGTTTTGAGGTTATGTTCAAGGAATTGGTCAAATTTTGGTCAAAGTTACTTCAGCAGCTGCTCCGGTGCTGCGGGAAGAGCAACCCCTTCGCCCTTGCTTAACAAAGTGCAGGCACCCATGCTCACCTCCGCAGCTTCGGCTTGCTGGTCGCCTTCGGCGACCAGCCTCAGCCGCTACGGCTCGCACGGTTGCCTGCACTTTATTACAGCGGGCGGGGGCTGCCCTCCCTCTGCACCTCCGGCTTTTTATATACACTCTAGGGGTAGTAGCCAAAAGACTGTATAGAGTCGGGGTGCTCTGAGTCGGTTTTTGAAGTGTGTTAACCTACCAGTACAGAAGTCGCTCTCTCAATTAGCTACAAAAATTTTGAAAAATATTGATTTTATATTAAATAAATGTAGATGCAACATATTTAGACAGCTAACTTTGCGTTTCTTTTCATAGATTAGAAAAAGGTCAAACTGAAATCAAACAAAACAAAAAAAAAACAAAGGTTATTATTTATAAAGGTATTTATTACTCGACTTTGCATCTATGCTACAGCTTTTAACAGTTCCTCAAAAGGGTCACTAAAATTAATTTTCATTTTCCTCCTCCATGAGAATTCCACCAGCCAATCTGTGAAATTCCCTTTGAATTGAACTAACTTTTAATTGAAATGACTAAGACTAAAAACAAAATGTCGGACATCCGCCGACGCGTAATTGCGTTCCGTTTTACGTCAGTGGAAACTGTCAACATATTTTGTTACCGATTTTATACGTAAACTAGTATAAAGCAAGCTTTCACACTCCGTTAAAAGGAACGTACTTCCGCCACAGACTACGAAACCTGCTGAAATGTCAAAAATAAGTGTCAAAATAATGGAAATGTAAGAAAATTCAAAAAATCATATCTGGAAAACTATCGAGTTTCGTGACGCGAAAATACGCGTATAGCCTTCATAAACAAAGATCTACATGCTGAAAAAACGTGAACCTTTAAATCGACGGTTTATATTGTACAGCTGAGCCAAATATTTTCCTAATCATTTCAAAACGGAAACAAACATGTCGAATCCCTAGCGGGGTCGTGACCCATGAACTACAAAGTTTACTTACGTTTGCATATTTCTGTGATTGCTGCGCGCCTGGTACTGCAGCCCGAGCGAGGCGGCTTGTCAATCGATTACCCCAACACAGGTGCGCCGTGCGGCAAATGTCAAAGGGAAGCGCCGCGGTCTGAACTCGGCGGCATGAATTCAATCCTTTTACACTTATTATTAGGTTCAATATTCAATACAAACTGTCACTGAAGTGGAATGATGACTTTTTTTTACTCAAATAATTTAAATTTGGCGGCATCTTCAGCATTACATTGATTACAACAAAATCAACGTCCACGGCGGTCCACCTCACTTCTTGATATTTTATAAATATGGCTCAAAATGTCGACCTTTGTGCTGAATACCTAGGGCGGTTCGCCGGTACATGGATGCCCGCACATTCCTCAACATCTCAGGTGTCACCGTCCTAGAGGCTGCTCGTATGCGCTCCACCATCTCTTCTCGAGTCGGGCAATCGATGGCGTACACAATGTTTTTAACATGGCCCCAAAGAAAAAAATCTAAAGGTCAAGGGAACGCGCTGGTTCAAGTAGGCGCGGACGTTCAGCGCAAAGTGTCATCCGTCCACAACACCGTTGAACCAAAATCTGGAGACGCTTCTACCTGATTTCGATACCACTCACAGAACAACACTCGAGGCGCGTAGTCCGCAGGTGTCTACTCCTGTGTACGCCGGAAGTGGTATGGATGTTGCCCGTCGTCATGGAGCACACGCCACACCTGCATGTTGTTATTAGCTCCTGTGCGGCTCTGGGCCGTATTATTTGCTGGTGTGGGATCTGACACTTCACTAGAACTATAAACTGCAGTTTATATTTTAAATAATTTTAATTAGCACACAGTCAGATTGAGCGTGGCATCTCAAGCAAAGGAACAGGAAGTAGTAATGAGTTGCCACAATGGAAAAATACAATTGTTTGTTGGGGTTGCCAACATGCTGCGGCCACAGAAATAAACTATTAATTAATGTTTACACAAACCAGATATTTTTAAATAAATTTTGAAAGTGCTCAAAAGATCTCAACTTATTTGATATGTACATAAAATACTTAATCACTTATTTTATGTACTAATACAACGTTTGATTAGGTTGGTATATAATATACTTCTACATTTCAATTTTATTTTGTGACACATATGTTTCCATAAGTCTAAACATCATGAAACTAAGTCATGTATAGCCAAGCTTAATATTGCTAAACAACCAATGTTGTAAAGCAAATACCATAAATTTCTTACACTTGTTATATAAGGTTAACTCAACTGTTGAGTAACTAAATCTTAACTAAATTAAACTAAATACAAGATTACAGCAACAATGAATGCATAGCTAATATATAAATTATTCTTACACAATAACAGGTACCTACTTAATTATCAATAGGTAACAAACATATGCCTGAAAGCGACCTAGTATATGTTTTGCCATTGGAGGCAGTTACTTCGAAGGCTCGCACTTTGCCATCGCGACCAGGAAATATCTTTGAGATACGTGCTACAGGCCAATAAAGAGGAGGAGAATTCGGTTCTTTGAGTAATACTAGCCTACCAACACAAATATTTGGTAAATCATCGCGCCATTTCGGTCTATTCTGCAAAGTATTAAGGTATTGTTTATGCCAGACCTTCCAGAAGCTCTGCTTCATACTTTCAAGTAACTGCCAAAATTTAAGCCTATTAATTGGAACTTCTGAAATATCTGGGTCAGGGTAAGAGGTAAGAGTAGTACCCACTAAAAAGTGCCCCGGAGTGAGGTAGCTAAAATCAGATATATCAGGGGATAGAGCTATTAAAGGCCTCGAGTTTAATATCGCCTCTATTTGGCATAAGACAGTAATTAACTGTTCATAGGTCAGAACACTCTTTTGAAGTGTTTTCTTTAAATGAAACTTCATACTTTTTACAGCACTCTCTGCTAATCCCGCGAAAACTGGTGAGTAGCTAGGTGTGAAGTTAAATTTGATTCCCTGTTGGGATGAAAAGCTTTGCACCAGTGTTTGATGATCTTTGGAACTGTTAAGTTTGTACAAATCAGCTAGATGGTTGGCTGCGCCCTTAAAGGCACCTCCATTGTCACAAAAAACTTCAGTTGGCATAGCACGTCGCGAGATGAATCTTTTAAAGCAAGCAAGGAAACATTCTGTCGTTAGATCAGAGGCTAACTCCAAATGAACGGCCTTTGTATTGAAACATACAAACACGCAAATGTAACCTTTCGTAATTACCGCTCGTCTTACTCTCGAATTTTTTATTTGTACTGGGCCACAAAAATCGAGTCCAAGAGCTTGGAAAGCTCTGGAGGCTGTTACTCGTTGCCTTCGCAATGACCCCATCAGCTGTTTTGCACAAGCTGCCTTCATTCTAAAACACGGTAAGCATTTTTGAGTTACTCTTTTAATTTGACGTAATCCATTAATAAGCCAATATTCTTGGTTTAACTGAAATAATAATAATTTTGGACCAGCATGAATGATGCGAGATAAGAAGCTCAGTTAATTTAGAATCTTTCGGTAAAATTATTGGGTGTTTCTGATTATAAGAAAGTGCCGAGTTTTGCAGCCTTCCCCCTACACGTAACAAGCCTTTATCGTCTATAAATGGATGCAAAGGTTTCAGAGGGCCCTTGCTATTTTCACCTTTTTGCAGTGAGTTCAGTTCCTCACTGAATAGCTGTTCTTGTTCATGTTTTATCAAAAGAAATAAAGCTTGCTCTAGCTCTTGGCTCGTTAAGTAATTTAACTGTACTTTATTATTATTTGGTTTGCTATTGTGACAGAATCGTAAAATGTACGCTAAGATTCGTGTCATTTTATCAATATCAGAATACTTCTCTAATATGTTTAGGATATCTTTTTGTTTCAGAGTTTGTACCATATCAGCAGAAGATGCAGCACCGGCGGTCATTTCAGGTAAGATTTCCATCTTTTTCAAAGGTAAGTTTGTATTGAAAGTGTACTCCCTTTGTTGTAGGAATTCCGGCCCGTTCCACCACATCTCACACGTTGAGAGCTCTCGCGGGTCCAGACCTCTGCTTATGTAGTCTGCGGGATTTTCGTGGGTACTGACGTAACCCCAGCACCATCTGTCGGTCAACTGTTGGATAACCCTTACTCTGTTCGATACATATGCTTGTAACTTTGTTACCTCTGTGTTAATCCAAGCCAATGCAATTTATGAGTCCGAGAATAAAAACACGTCATCAATATTGACTTTTATTTTAAGCGTGTCATATACTTTATTTGTTAGTTTCGCCAACAATAACATAGCATTAAGTTCAAGGCGTGGAATTATTAATGGTTTTGTGCATGGATTGGTTCTGGATTTCCAACAGAGTAAAGTGAGCTTTGCCTTACCTGTTTTATCAACCACACGCAAGTATAAGCAAGCCCCGTAGCCCATAGAGCTCGACGCGTCGGCGAATCCCACTAGCTGGACAGCTTCGGCGGTATCGGGGACCTGGATATTCCTGTTAATATAAATAGGCTCCATGGCTTCTAAGTTACAAGCATACTCAGACCACTCAATTCCTACCTGCTGTGATGGACGGGTATCCCATTCTAATTTTTCGCACCACAACTTTTGCATGATAATTTTCGCCTTGACTATTATGGGACTAACAAAACCAAGCAGGTCATAAAATTTTGCTATCTGACTTAATATTTGTCTTTTTGTTACTGTATCAGAAATAAACTTATCAAGACATTTTACAACAAAACAGTCTTTTTTCGAGTCAATTGTTAGGCCTAGCGCTTTAATACAGCTGTTTTCTTTTTGGAGTTCAATGTCATCTAACTGTCTCTCATTTGAAGGTATATCAGATAAGACACTTTCGCAGTTAGACGACCATTTGTGCATGTCAAAGCCTCCCAGGTCAAGCAGGGTTTTAATTTGTCGCTTTGCCTCAACTAACACATTATAATCTGAGTTGGAATACAAGATGTCATCGACATACAAACAGTTTTTAATAATGATTGAACCTAATGGAAGGTGAGATTCGTTCCGATTTGCAAGCTCGAGAAGGCATCGAGTTGCCAGGTAGCTAGAGCTTTTTAGGCCATACGTAATGGTATCAAGTCTTATGCATTTTATTTGTTCATCAGGCGTATCGCGCCACAGAATATTCTGAAGCGAAGTGTGTGCAGGATTGATTAAAACATTTCTGAACATTTTTTTAATATCGCTGTGAAATGTAAAATCTCCTATTCTATATAACAAAATAATATCGAACAGATCTCTTTGAACTATGGGTCCATTAAGAAGGACTTCATTTACCGAGACTTTATTTTTTCCTTTCATCGACCCATCGAATACTACTCGAGTACGAGTAGTCTTGCTTCCCTCATTAACCACGGCATGGTGAGGTAAGAAATATATTAGATCATTGTCAAAATTAAATGACTGAAAATCTACAAAATGAGCATGACCCATCTCTACATAATAATGAATAAAATTTTGGTATTCTGTTAATAAATTAATATTTTTATGAAATTTTTTCTCAGGGTTTAAGAACCTATACAATGCCAGGTCAAAAGAATCACCCAGGGTTGAATTTATTTCGTATAGAGGCACCTTCAATGGAAGATCAACTTGAAACTTGTTGTTTGACAATTGAAACGTTGACTTAAAACTTTCTTCTACTAACTCATGTTCTGAAACTTGTTCAGTAAAGATTTCTGGAACCTTTTCAGCTTCCCAAAATTTGGATATAGCACTATCAACATCACACTTTGTGCAAACAAGTGAAAGAATTTTATTTTCCTCATTTTGTGGTGGCAAGCCTCCCGCGACTATATGACCAAATTTAGTATTAACTATACAGACTCCTGTATCTTGATTGGCTGAGTGCTGCGTCTGGGTGTGCTTAATCTGCTCAGGCGGCTGTGGCTGGGTAGCTAAGACGTTCGATGACTGTGTTGTGAGTGAACATGCCGACTCGTTGCTCTGCATTCAAGTCTCGGTCGGTTGCAGCACCTGGAAAAACACATCAGCACCAATCAGCATATTAATTTCAGATGGTTTGTAAAACTCATCGTCAGCTAACAGGATATTAGGAGGAACAACTATTGTACTTGGGTCGATCATTGTTTGGGGCAGCTTGCAAGTGATTGTGTCCACTACATGACAATTTATGCAAGTTTTGAATGGAGATTTTAGCGAGTGAATCTCTAAGGGGACAGAGTATTTTATTTTATTTTTGGTATTAGTGACACCTATGATACTGGTATTGTCTTGCATGGGGGTCAATCCTAAGACTTGTATAGCCTTACTGGTAACCAGAGAAGCTTGTGACGCAAAGTCCAAAATTGCTTTCACATGCACCTCCCTTCCATCCTTTGCAAATAGCTTAATACGGGCTGTGGGAATTAATACATTATTAGCGTTATTGCCTGACAACATGATAACGGGTTGTGATGTGATTTCTTGCATTGACTGCATCGAAAATGGAATTTACATTTTCCAAGATGGAGATTTAGGCATATATTGCACAGTCCAGTCTTTCTAGCAAAGTTTACTCTGTCAGTGGGAGACAATAATTTAAAATTTTTGCAGGTATATGTTCTATGATCGTCACACTTACAATAATAGCATCCTCGCTTCTCCCTCGTGGTCACCGCATTGACTGCTCCCGCTGAAGTTGAATGTTTCTCTCGAGCGGGCTCTGCATTCTCCATAGCTAACGCTTGTTTCTCCAAAAATGCCAAAAGATGATCCGCGGTGGGTTCTATCCTGACATCTCGCTCCAGCTGGTATAAATGCCCAGTCTGGTGGTCTATTTTTCGAATGAAAATACAAATTAGTATGGGATCCCACTCTGAAACCTTTACTTCTAGATTTTTAAGGGCTGACAATGTTTGTTTGACTGAAGACATGAATTGCCTGAGATTGGAGGAGAAAGGCTTACTAATCACAGGCAGATCTAGTAAGTTGGTGATGTGTTCGCTGATGTTTTTATAATTGTTATAATATCTGTGATCAAGCAACCTAATAGCCTCGTGATAGCTAGCTTCTGTCAAGGGCAGATTTTTTACAATATCGTAAGACTCGCCTTTGAGGAACTAACGTAAATAATGTAATTTTTGAACCTTGTCCAATGTTGGATCATTATCAATAACTGATTTGAAAAGCTCTTTGAACGTCATGTATTCGGAATATTTACCCGTGAACGAATTTATTTCAATAGTGGGCAGCTTTGCCTGACGTGACAAGGCATTTTAACTGATTCACTTTGAGAAGAACGCTTATTTAGCTCACTTTGTAACTTTGAAAGGATCACAAAGTACTTATCTTCATACTCCGCTACGTCCTCTTTGTCCTCTGGTTTAAGGCAAAGAATTTGCTCGTTCAACTCTTCGTAGCTGTTAAAAGCTGCGATACACCTTTGCTTCTTAACGCTGAGCATTTCCACGCTATTATCGGCCAAATTCTCCTCCTCAATTTGAGAATGCAAACGTGTCAAAGTGGTTTTTACATAGCCACGTTTTACTATTAGGCTGTCTAGACTAGCCATTTTAACACAATAATAATTACTATCACGACTTTAGACTAATAATAATAAATTATAGTACTGTCTAAAAATATTTTTCACTTTTTTCCAATAAAATGTAGTATCGATCGTTTTTGCGTCGTAATCCAAATGGGAATATGGAATATGGCGGCGATCGATCGAACTTGAACTTGACTTCCCCGCTCCGGCTTGCTGATTGGTTGTCGCGTAGTGCCCTCCAATCGCGTCCTTTATCGCTGCCGCTATTGGCTGATTCGCGCCGCGAATTTCGAAAGGACGAATAAATGATGGCACGACGATTTCTTTTTCGTTACATCACGTAGATGCGCAAATAAACTCGTCCGCACCGTGATAAATTTAGCAGGTCGCCAACGTTGAATTCTGATTTTATTTGATGATATCACGCTGGTTTCGCTGGTGATTTTCTGCTTATAGCCAGAAACAAAGCACGACGTGAAGATTTGTCGCACGCCGCGTCTCCGTTTTTCACAAAATGGCGATCGCTGGTTGCAGGTATTGTTGTATCCAGTGCAATAATCACCCACAGGACGCCAGTATCTCGAAGGACCATTTGCGGCTCTGGGCCGTGTTATTTGCTGGTGTCGGATCTGACACTTCACTAGAACTAGAAACTGCAGTTTATATTATAAATAATTTTAATTAGCACACAGACAGATTGAGCGTGGCATCTCGAGCAACGTAGGAAGGAACAGGAAGTAGTAATGAGTTGCCACAATAGAAAAATACAATTGTTTGTTGGGGTTGCCAACAGCTCCTAGAGCTGCTGCAGCGCGACGGGTACTCGTCCTAGGGTTTTCTTCAAAGTGTTCCAGCACTGCTTCCTCAAAGGCGGGGTCGCGGTTTCCCGGACGGCCTTCAGGCTTAAGACCACGAAACGAGCCAGTAGAATGCAGCCTGTGCACCATTTTTCTGGAAGCCCCCGCTGATGGAAGCTGGCGACGTTCGTGTTCTGGTCTGCCATCAACAAATCGCTCAAAGTATAGGTTGCGAGCTAATCGCAAACTACCATTCGCTGCACCGACACATAAAATCATGTCGTAATATTCGTTGTTGGTTAGAAAGACCATTTTTTTTTCACTTAAATCGCTTAAAATATCACGTTACACCTGACTGAAGGGATAGTACATGCACGACTGACCAAATTAAAAACATGCGTAGAGAAAGGATAAATTACTGACTTCAAAACTTCTGCTGTCCTAGTAGTTTTTACAATAATTGTTTACTGACCGTTCTGAATTGTCAATAAAAAGGAAACCTTATTGCAAAATAAATAAAGTTCTGAATGTTTTAATTCCTTGCGTTGAAATGGTTTTGTCCTTCAAATGCCCTTCAGGTAATTGTCTCAGCCAATGATAGGCATCCTTATGTGTCATTGGTTAAGAAAATCACATAAATCACAAATGTCATGTCATGGCCGTGATGGCTGATGCTAATGAAAGACAATATTCTACTAGGGTAGTAGTTTCTTTCTGTTTTAGGAATGCAGCGAAAATGTGTTCTTTACGGAGTATGTATGGTTTAAGGCCACGACGTACGAGTATACCTAGGTAGTAAAAAAAAACCGGACAAGTGCGAGTCGGACTCGCACACCGAGGGTTCCGTACAAATTATTACTGTTGCTTAACGTCGGTGATTTTTTATGATTTGGTTACAAATGTATAGTTTTAAGATTCTGTCCTATACTTGTAGTATTAGACAGTATTACTTGCCAAATTTCATAGTTCTAGGTCAACGGGAAATACCCTATGAATTTTGATTCCCTTGCTCTCAAATGTACGTTTTTTGCGGCATAAACGGCCGTATCTTTTTTCACGTTAACTTAGAAGTTATATTTTTTTACAGCTTGAATGGACCGTAGACTTGAGTATATGGTTTTAATTTCAACTCGATATCTCCACGCGTTCCTGAGAAAAAGGGTCTTATCTGACAGGACAACAAAGTGATCCTATAAGGGATCCGTTTTTTTCTTTCGAGGTACGGAACCCTGAAAATGAGATTTTAAAACAGTAGAAGTCACATACGAGTACCTACTACAATAGATAGGGTTCTAAAAAAAACATGTTATAAATGAGGCCTTTTCCAAGACGATAACAAAGCACAAAACGTGATAGATAGAGAATTAACCCAAATGCTTGAAGCAGTTTAAATGATTCTTACACCACACTGAAGACAATTTTTAGATCTACAAAACTATTGCTCGAAATATTTTTTACGTCCATCGCGTCTATATGAAAAATATTATTTTATCCTATTTTGCGCGATCCGGAAACGTTCGTCGTAACAGCCACTTTGCAATACGCGCTGATTTGAAACTTATTTCAATATCGTTCTGTCGATTTTTATACCGACAAATATCGAGTTGCTGATTTAGCGTAGGCATACGCCTTAAGCATTTATTACCTGGAAAACCCCAAACAATTTGAAATCTTCTCTTGTGCTAGAGGTCTGTACTAGGGTATAAGAACTTGATAAAAGGTGTTATTACCGTGCAAATGAAGCTGTAGACTTTCTGTCTCTCGGTTACAGTTCATCGACGTGCATCAGCTGATGGTTAATAGTGTTGTAACACGAAAAGTTTGTATACTTAGTGAAACAAACTTTCAGGTGGCGTATCTCGTTGTGTGTTTCGATTTTGGGGTAAATACAAATGCCAATAGCAATAGTACTATTCCCTTAGTTACCTCCTTAAATATGGTTACACCTTTCTGTTACACGTTGTATAAGACGACATTACGCAGTTGCCAACACTGTTTCCACCCACTTTAAAACTGCTTTCGATCAGCGCTTCTTTTGCTATCTTGGTAGCATACTTTATAATAAGGCAAATAGGGTACTTACTATTTTCCCTACTTGCAAAAGTAATTGTAGTAGAATGCTGTCAACCTGGTTATTAGGCCTCTCCTACGCAGGCACGGAAAAGCTCTTCGAGACCAATTCCTATTTTCCTAATTTATTTATTTTTTGTTTTTATTTAAATTCTTACTGTATTTGACAAACATAATTTGTGTTTAGAGAGAACAGCCGTACCGATGTGTATACCGATGTATAGGTACATACCGTGTAATGTTTTGTAGGTATTGGTTTATTTTCTTCTTAAATTTAAATTTATTTTCATTGCATGTCCTTGTTCATCATAGATAATAAATTAAGTAGAATCATCGTTTTTGTATGTTAGTTTCTACCGATTATGACAAAACTAACGTTATGTGTTTTGTTCAGATACTCATATTTCTTCTTAAATTTATTGTTAATTCATAATTCATTTATTGCATTCATGTAGTACATATGTTGGCATGGTTAATAATAACAAAGTATTATATGATTCTATAACATGATACCCTTTCTTGGGCATAACAATATAGTTGTATTGCATGCGTTTTAAAATTTGACATTACATAAAATTCACATAAGTTTGAAACGTGTTTATTATTGATAATAATTAATTATTGATTGAGAAAAAATATATAAAATCGTTCAAATTGAAATTAAATTGAAATAATAGATAATAGTACGTTACTCTCACTTGAAACTTTAAATGCATGTCCGATAATTTAACAAAATAAAATGAACAAAAATAAAAATGTTTTCTAATATCTGTTACTGTTTATCTGTTTATCTCCTTATTGTATAGTAACTTTTATTTTTCAGGTACGTTTGTAGTCGGTTGGCAAAAACATTATCTTTTAAACATTGTCTTTGCTCAACTGATAATTAAAACTAAAATTTCTCTTGCGCAATCTCTACTTCTTCCATTGATCGACTATGCCGATGTCAGTTTCCTTGATGCCAACGAAGAGTTACTAAATAAGCTCGAGCGCCTGCAAAATCTGGCTATTCGTTTTATATATGGCTTACGTAAATTCGACCATGTCTCCCTTTTCCGCAAAGAACTTAAATGGCTACCTATCCGTCAACGTCGTGATTTCCATATTCTCACTCAGCTTTTCAGTATTCTCACTAATCCTCGCTCCCCTTCTTATCTTCGTGAACGATTCGTACCACTGCATTTTTCTAGAGACAGGCCGGTTCGGACACGTACTGTCTCTTTACTTAAAACTCCAGTGCACAAATCATGTGCTTTCGGCCAGTCCTTTAATGTCGTGGCTATCAGATTGTGGAACTCACTTCCCCAAAACATCCGTGACTGTCCAACAATTGGTATTTTTAAAAAAAGACTAAAAGAGCACTATCTTTCTCTTCCATAAGTGAATTTGTATAGTATGTAAGTGTGTACGTACATAATGTACACGCTATATGTATGTATATTATTACCTATATCTATTGTTTATGCAAAGATTCATGTATGTAATAGAATGTAGTTATGCTGTGTATGTATATGTAGGGATATATATATATATATATATATATGTATTAAAATTTTAATTTAATAATGTGATGCGTAGTTTTGTGTACACGTATGTCTACTTATTAATTTATTATGATTTTTTTTATTTATCACAGGGGTTTGCTGGAAGAAATCTCTACTTAGAGATAAGCTCGCCTGTGTACATCCTATTTCTAACCTCAATTGTAATTATATTTATGTGTACAATAAAGTATAAAGTATAAAGTATAAAGTATAATAAATAAAGTAAAATCGACGTTCCTGTATGTTAGTTTTTACCGATTATGTCAAAACAAATGTTTGTGTTCTGTTCGGATACTCTTATTTCTTCTTGAATTTATTGTTACTGCTTGTCCTTGTTTAACAAAAATAATAATAATGTACAACAACGTTTTGGTAAATTATTGTCAAAATCAATGTGCCTTTGTTCAGATGTTCACTTCTTTTTATAAACATACTTAGGTGCCTACTTGTTCGGTACGCAACATTTATAATATAATTAAACACTTATTTCATTCTGCACAACTGGAAAAGCACTGATGCCTATACTACGGTTTTTACTACATTAGGCATCAGTAGCCATTTCATTAGTGCTGAGTAACATGACATTGAAAAGTACTGTGCTTTTGTATTGTATAAATCAAATCAAATCAAATCAAAATATTTATTTTTGCAAAATAGATACATTAAGTATACTTTCTACAAGTCAAAGTAAATTTACACAATATAATATGTCTTTAGAATATAAAAAATATATATAATAATACGGGAAATAAAATATACACCTGCATTAATAAATGATAGTCATAATATATGTTAAATAGCCTAATGTTTTGTTCAAATTGATGGTAACAATAAATATTTTCATTTTCATTTCATTTCATTTTCAATTATTTTGTAGCACCAAATTCCTACGATAGCCCGGGCCAACTTTGGAGAATCGCCTGTGGGCCATCATAGGAACCTTTGACACGAGACATTGGAAATACACCAAAAAGAACAATAAGCAACAAAATAAAGAGAACTTACCTTAAAAGCACTGCCTCCAATTATAAACATCAATATTTTCACCACAGATTCGAATAAAAACTACTTTTGACGCTATTACATTTTTATTTTTATCACTATCCTTTCATCTATTGTCAAAAGCGTATATTGGCGCGAAATTTGAAATGCTTTAGACTAACAGAACTACATTTTTCATTAAGTGGGCTATCTTATGAAGCCGGATCTTACCCTTACCTTATTACTCATTTAAACGACATGCATATTCTCTATTGTACCGATTTTTATGCTTTTATCACCATTTGCAGCATTTCTTGGCGTACTGCTAGGATTAAAAGATATAGTGCAATACTATGCGGGACACTCTTATATCTATACCTATCTGGCCCTGGATCCGCCCTTGTCTGTGAACGGAACAACTGCTTCGGAGGTTGAGGGCAACGTGAAAGTAGCAGGCATTACCTCAGTCATCGCCAGAACAGGTGAGTTCTGATCGAGGTTTCGTACAAAATCTTCAGTTTCAAAGCAGAATGGTAGCAGTAGCAGGTAAGTTCAGTATATAGGTAGATGAACTTGGTGTACGAGAATCGTTTAACAATAACAATTTGCCTGTTCGTGGGGGTTAAAGGTCGTTCATTACCGGTGCTATGATTAACATTCACAGAACAGGGCGTGCGTTTTTCACTTCTTGAATTTCCCACTAAGTTGGAGCTGGATGGGCCAGGGTTCTCGGCGGCAAAAGTCTCAGAAGTTATCAAAGGCCGATCAGTGATTTGGCTGGGAAGATAAACAGTGTCCTGAAATATTTCGGTGTTAACTGGCCAAATTCCAGTCGTGCTGAATCCGGAAGACGTATTGCGCGTTGTGACAGCGATATCAAATGACGTTTTAACTATCCCAGGGATATCATAGATAATCATGACTTTTCCTGGATTAGATCACATTGAGTTATCGCAAGTAGTGTTAACTGCTTTTTTCACCGGCCCAAAAATGGCTCTATATAAAAGTTGCAGTTTATAAGTGCAGTGAGGAGGAAATGTCAGTAAAATTATCCCGTTATCTTTGCAGAACTCAATATTTTTGCGTGCTTATCTAGTAGCAATAAAGGCTTTATTTTCTTTTGATGGCCTAATTTGGTCTCTGAAGAATACAGGAATTATATATGAAAGTCATCTTCTTGCATCCAACCTGATCCATTAGCACTACCGATTGATCCAGATCGTCCGTCTCGTACAAAACGATCGTGAAATTTTTGCCGCGGAACAATGTACATCGGGAGTATATGATTCCCAAGGGCGTTTCCGGCTAGAGCTATAGTAACCACTGTTCCCCTCTCCGTCATGGCACTCACTTATGTGAGTGTTTGTTTTCTGAACAGTCGTGATGCCAGACTCATCAACGTTTCATATATCCTTCCCTTGCAGCTTGTATTTGTCAAGTACAGTGGTGTAATTTCTAAAAAAAAGTACCATATTCGTGCGATTAAAACTTTTAGCCCGAGCGATGCTTGTTGGTTGCGGTAGTCTCAGAGAAAGAACAGGATGAAGTTTCACAAAAGAGCGAAGCCTCACTTCACCTGCCATTTCGATTTCAACCCAAGATATAAACATAGGCCAACATTCTAGTCTCCTTAGTGCTTAGACCGAAGTTAGCAACAGCACAGCCTAACAGAAAATCAGAGGGTATCTTCTCCTCTGAGGATGAAAAGACAGTCTTTTCTGGATATCCAGCAGTCGGAGCAGTCGCCGTTTCATTGGCTTCATAAGCCTCTTTCTTAATATTTATACCTGTAGAGGTATGGTTGAGGTTGTAACTCGAAGCCGCAACACGGAGACTTTTCCGACGCAATGATACTTCTTCAGAGGCAAGCTCGTACATTTCAACACTCGCCATAATTATAATATAATTCGCAATAATAATTTATTTGTCACACAGGTTACAATCAGATCTTATTTAAAAAACATTTCTCTCTATGTTAAATTATTATTAAATAATTATTGAATTAAAATTAAGGTTCACAAATACTAAGAATTGCTTATATTGATTGAATTCATAAATAATCAGACGCACTAAAATGTCAAATACTTAACTACAGACTATTCACTATATGAAGAGAAGTCCCTGGCTTAGGAAATGGTAGCACTGCATATAACGTTGCCAATGGCTCACTTTTTTATTGGTAGGGGGTTGATGATGGAGAGACAGTCTTGGAGTTCCAGTTATTTATTAAAAGGTATAAAAATACACAACATCACAGCAGCAGCCATGTTAGGAAGGGGCCATAGACAAGACAGAGAAACATTCATAGATACCAAAGTGTACTTCACACTTTTGCATGCTTTCATTGCCACTTTATAATGCCAGTCCTACACTTAATTTATACAAACTTAACACCCTTCCTCAATGAAAGCAAGTTACAAAAACATAAACTTCTATAAGACAGCTATCAGACATTCAAACAATAAAATATTTAATGAAAAATAAGTCTTTTACTTCATACCAATCCCATTACACAATCTCTGAAACACAACTCTGCTTAATTCTTTAGTACATAAGTCCGCTAGTTGCTTCTCAGTTGGTATATAAAACAAAACAACAATTTTAGAATGCACCTTATCTGTTATAAAATGGAATTTTAAATCAACATGTTTTAAACGCTTATGATGCTCTGGATTTTTAGAAATATGAATGGCTGACTGATTATCTTCATATACGTGGGACGCACTATAAGTTTCCGGAATGAATATGAAAAAATACTATTAAAGGTACAAAATTAATTTATTGTTTTTCAAAATAATCTCCCTTGGCGTCTATGCACTTTTTCATTCGATCAAACCAGTTTTGAAAACTTTTGTGCCACTCCCCTGTGGTGACCTCTGAAACGTGTTTTTCATACTCCTCGACAGCCTCTTCTGGTGATGAAAATCGTTGACCGCGTAATTGGTTCTTAATTTTTGGGAACAGAAAAAAGTCACAAGGTGCCAGGTCGGGACTGTATGCAGGATGACTCATGAGTTCTACATTTTTCGTCTTCAAAAAGTCGTTTGTCTGTCTGGCCGTGTGAGAACTAGCATTGTCGTGGTGCAGGATGATACGGCGTTTACGGTTATTTTTACGGAGTTCGTCAATAACTTCCGGCAAACAAATGGTCGTGTACCAGTCACTATTCACGGTACGACGATTCTCTAAAGCAACAGTAGCCACGTGTCCAGTTTTATTAAAAAAAGAAGCAATCATCCGCTTAGATGCACTTTTCACGCGCGCCACTTTGGTTGGTTTCGGCTCATCTTGAAAGACCCATACGCTCGATTGCTGCTTTGTTTTGGGATCGTAGCAATAAATCCATGTTTCGTCACCTGTTACTATGTCCCACACCAAATTTGACGCACCTTCGTTGAATCTGGTAAGCATGGCACTGCACCAAGTGACGCGGTCCGTTTTTTGAGCCTCGGTCAAGTTGTGTGGGATCCACCGCGAGCACAGCTTTCTCACACCCAAATGTTTGTGTAGGATTGATTGTATTTGACTCATGCCTATTTCTAAGGATGCACGAATTTCATGGTAGGTCACATGCCCGTCTGTTTCAATCATACGGCGCACAGCATCGATGTTTTTGTTGGTCACAGCGGTGGACGGCCGACCATCGCGAGATTTGTCGTTGAGATTGATACGACCACGCTTGAATTCTGCAAACCAAACAGTCGTGCTATAAACAGTCGTCTTGCATGGTGCTTCATTGCCAAAAGCTGTTTCAAGCCGAGCTATGCTCTGTTGAGCTGTCAAATTACACTTAAAATCGTAGAAAATCATACTACGAAAATTTTCCCGAGTTCAATCCATGTCGATGCAGACACACAATTTTTTAAATGGCGCCACAAGGTAAAAACAAAAGACAGTCAGATGAAACAAACTGCATTCTACAGCCAAAGAGTTCTATTTTCAAATGTTGCAATAAATTTTTAAATATTGTTTATGTAAGTGGCCAGTTCCGGAAACTTTTAGTGTTACCTATGTATGAATATTTGACTACATCCTATGCCAATTTCCCTCAACATATTCCTAATCCAACATCCTTCTGCTATTCCCTTTCCTAAAGCAATATATTCGGACTCTGTCGATGACAATGAGACACACTGCTGCTTACTTGAGCACCATGATACTGTGCAACCAAAAACTTGCATAATATATCCTGAAGTAGACTTCCTATCATGTTTGTCACCGCCCCAATCTGCATCTGTAAAACCCATCAAAGTTCTGTCTTCTCCCTTCCTGAATATCAGCTTTAGTCCTAAAGTTCTCCTTATGTAGCGCAGGACTCTCTTTAATGCTTTCCAAAGATCTTCATTTGCACATACTTGGTAACGACTTAGAAAACACAATGTAAAACAAATATCTGGACGTGATCCCAGCATTGCATACATTAAACTTCCAATCAATCTTCTACATCTATTAATGAGTTCCTTGTCATCAGATGGCTCTCTTGATAACTGTAGCCCTATTTCTATAGGTGTCGCTACTGGCTTGCAATTTTCCATGTTATATCTTCTTAAAATGTCTTCCAGATAATTTTGTTGATCCAGCTCTATAGTATCTTCTGTTTGGTTAATATTTATTCCCAGATATTTTGAAACTTTACCCACATCTTTCATTTCAAAATTTTTTCCTAATGAAGTTTTCTATCTTTCCATTTCTTCCTTGTCTTCTGCTAGTAAAATCAAATCGTCGACATACAATAAAACATAAAATCTTTTCTCTCCTCCTTTGTAGTAAAGACAATAATCTGACTTGCTTCTGATGAACCCTTCCTTTATCATAAAAGTATTGAATTTATCATTCCACATTTTCGGTGATTTCTTCAACCCATAAAGAGACTTCTTTAATTTCAACACCATATTCAAGTCCTTCTGGTATCTTTAGATAAACCTCTTCTTCTATGTTGCCATATACAAACGCACTTTTTACATCCATCTGGTTCATTGACAAGTTGTATTTATTTGCAATTGCTAGCAGTATTCTTAGTGTTGGTAATTTTGCCACTGGAGCATAAATCTCTGCATGATCAAAATAGTCTTCCTGTTGAAATCCTCTCGCAACCAGTCTTGCTTTATACTGTGGTTCTTCATTTTCTCCTCTTTTGACTTTAAATACTCACTTTGCATCAATAGTCTTCTTATTGTTGGGTAAATTCACTTCTATCCAAGTTTTATTTCTTTTCAATGCATCCAGCTCATTTTCTATAGCTTTCTGCCACTTCTTACAGTCTGTACTCTCCATTGCCTTTTCATATGTTAATTGTTCTTCATTTATTGCTGTGAAACCAGTGTCATAATCTTGTAACCATGTAGGCTTTCTCACTTGTCGAGCTCCTGGTCTTCTTCTAGTTATTTCTGGTGCTTCCCTTGCTATTTCTTCTTCATCTGTTTCTGCTTCCTCAGGTATAGTATCATAAAACTCTTCTATTGACTCATCTTCTTCATTTATTCTTTCTTCTATATCTAATCTCTGACTTTCATCTTCTCTTTCTGTGTTTTCTTGGTGGACTTCTACTCTTTCATCTTCTTTATGTTTATTTCCACTTTCACTATTTTTAATAAACACCACATCTCTGTATGTTTCAACATTCTTAGTGTTCGGGATCCACACTCTATAACCCTTGCAGCTTATTCCATATCCGACGAAGATTCCCTTTTTGTTCTTAGCATCCCACTTTAATCTTCTTTCTTTAGGTACAGTTTATACTTCTGTCCCAAATATCTTCAAAGCTTCAATATTAAAATTCTTCTCATATAGCAGCTCATATGGTGTCTTACCTTTTGTTCGACTTGCTCCTGTTCTATTAATGGTATAGACAGCTGTACTGACCGCTTCAGCCCATACCTATTTTCCTAAACCTTTAGCTTGTAACATTGTTCGCGCTGACTCAACTATTGTCCGCATTTCCCTTTCTGCCCTTCCATTCTGTTCTGGATTGTAGCTGACCGTCTTTTGGTGTGTGATGCCCTTCTTATACAGTAAGTTCTCTATTTCCCTATTTATAAATTCCCCGCCATTGTCTGTTCTAATTGCTTTAACATTGTACCCCGTCTCATTTTTAAAGATCATAAAAAAATTCTCAATGCAACCTTTTGTTTCCCACTTATTCTTTAAGAAATATACAAATCTGAAACTACTGTAGTCATCCTTCATTAGTAGAAAATATTTGGAACCCCCTAATGATTCTACCTCCATCATTCCACACAAATCCATATGTATCATCTCACCTGGTTGACTAGCCCTACTCACACTGTGACTAAATGGTAATCTATGTTGTTTCCCCTTTAAGCATGCTACACACTGTTCAGTCTGCCCTTCATATTTTATGTTATTTCTGTCAAGAACACCTTTTACATACTGATAATTTTGGTGAGCGAGTCTTTCATGCCATACAGTCAAGCTTGTTAAAGCTACTGGATTCTCAACTTTAAAATTCATGATGTACAACTGACCACAACGATCGGCTTAACATGTTATAATGTCATTCTTCTTAAATTTACAGCTCCTACTTGTTGATACCATGACATAGCCTTTATCTATAGCACAGACCATTGAAAATAGGTTAACTTTCATTTCCGGGACATAAAAAACATTTTCCAGAATTGACTTTACATATTTGTTCCCATCATAAGCCAAAATCTCAACATTACCTATCCCAGAAACATTCAATTTATCTCCATTTCCCACTGTTACAAATTTATCAGCTACTTCTTCAAAACTTGTAAAAAGGTACCTGCTTTTGCACATATGCTCGCTCGCACCAGTATCCATTATCCAGCTATCATCTCTCAATGCATCAACAATATAAGCGTTAGACGCACTACCACTTTTTTCTTTGGATATTCTAACTCTACAGTCTTTAATCAAATGTCCGGCCTTATTACAAAAATGACACTTCCTTAAACTACAGTCGTTTTTAAAATGCCTACTTTTACCACATTCAAAGCACTTTTCACTTTTATTTGCACTTTTGTTTCCATATTTCTTCGCTACTAAAGCTGTCGATACCTCGCTCGAGTTGCCTGCTCGCTCCTCTTCGATCAGCAACCTTGCAACTGTAAGAGGCTGGTAAATATAATTAAACTCACACAGACTTTATGTAAATGGACTGTATTTTAGGTATAAGTAATTAGATCAGAACAAAGTGGCGGTTGAGCAACGACTGACTCGTATGAACGGTGTTGTCTGCATCGTACATAAATTGGGGCCAGCGGCAAAAAACTATTTAATCATTTTATACAAGTTAAACATACATTGTTATCCAACTGTTTTGTAATAAATATTACATGAAACCCTCATTTTAGTTTTATTTTACCTTTACAATAAACATTTTGTTTTGAACATAATTTAATTTTATAATCTATAACTATATAATATATCACAATAAATCACAACTGTGAACCTGGATGCAAGCAACCGACAAAATGATCGTTACATAAACAGAAACCTCTTAACAACGTATGTAATATAAATACAAACAATTGTTACATACAAATAAAAAAAAATATTTAAAACCATGAAAACCTTTAAATGCTAAGTACTTATTTAAATATCTTCTTAGCAAGGAAGTTTGCAGATAAACTGAAAAAGGGACTAATTTTTCTGATTATTAAATGGTTTAATAAAGCTTAGAACTTAAATGATTTTTATTTGCTTCCAAACTAATAAGAGTAGAGAAGGAAAAAGAAAAATAATATCTTAAGTGCTTTTTAGCGGTGCATACAGTGCATAAAGTGTGGCAATAACAATGCTTTGTTTTTTACAACATTACCTTTAATTGCAAAAATTGCCATCATGCATTCAGATTTTCTAAAGCGGCTAAATGTTGAAAGCCTTGTATATCAAATCGCAAAGATAAAGCAAATCTGCAAAAAATTCAAGCTTATTATTTTTACAAAAACCAGTGTAAGCTTCAATAAAATAACTATGCACTTAAAGGTGATAGAATAAACAGATAACAAGCAAATAGCTTGTTTTTAAGTTGACAAAAAAAATCTTAAACTAAGAAGGTGAACTTATGGACTAAGTATAGCAAATAAACTTAATCAAATGAACAGCCTTTAGCTGACAAAGAAAGCCTATGCTACTCGACTGGAAGGGCATCTCATAAAAACGCGTTCTCGCAGTATAATTCACCATCACCATCATAATGAGCAACCATAAGGTAAGTACTGTTTCCAACCCTAAACCCTCCTATATCATAATGCTATAGAAAAGATAGAGTTATATGGCTTTTTCTCGTATATACGAGTGCTACTACACCTACACCTATCTTTCTACCTATTGAGGCTCACTTTTATTTATAGTACGAATAAAAACTTAATTAACTAACATCTTCAATAGGAAGAAGACAAACTTTCGTCACACTAGTTCTCATGATAGAACCCTTGCTTGTCTTTACAGAAAAAGCTCTGACTTTGCCATCCTTTCCTGGAAACACTTGTATTACACGAGCCATTGGCCACACCAGAGGGGAAACGCCCTCTGACCTTAGAATCACTAAAGAACCTATTTTTATATTTGGTTGTTGACTTCGCCATTTGGGTCTGTTTTGCAATTGAATTAAATATTCTTTTGACCATTTTTTCCAGAAGCTTTGAACCATCTGAGTACATTGTTTCCAGAATGACAATCTGTTTATAGGTATGTTAGTAATATCTGGTTCAGGATAGGATGACAATGAGGCACCTGTGAAGAAGTGGGCGGGTGTGAGATACGACAAATCATCTGGGTCGCTCGCTGGCAACGCAATTAGTGGCCTAGAATTTAACACACCTTCTATTTGGACAATAACTGAATTTAATTCTTCATAGGTCATAATTTGATTGCCAACGACGCGCTTCAGGTGTCCCTTCGCACTTTTTATTCCGGCTTCCCATAAACCTGCGAACACAGGACTATAGCAAGGAACGAAACTAAATTGAATGCCTAAATGAGAAGTAAAATCTAATACTGCATTTTTGTGGTCCTGTTTTTGCTGCAGTACGTAAAGTTTATGAAGCTGGTTATTAGCTCCCTTGAAAGTTCCTCCATTGTCACAATAAATGATTTGTGGCCTATTTCTTCTACCAATGAACCTTTTGAGGCATTGAAGAAAACAATCAGTGTTCATACTTGACACTAATTCTATGTGAATTGCTTTTGTTGTAAAGCAAACAAATAATACAATATATGCTTTATATATTAATGGTTTTCTAACCCTGAGTAGTTTAATAGAGAACGGACCCCCGAAATCAATCCCGACTTTTTCAAATATTCTAGTGGGGTTAACCCTATCTGGAGGTAGAGAACCCATCAACTGTTCCGAAGTTTTTGCCTTTAATCTGAAGCAAATTATACATTTATGAATCACATGTTTGATCTCTCTAAGTCCATTGAGGATATAATACCTCTGACTTAATGTTGCCAGGACTAATCTTTGACCTGCATGTAACAAGAGTTTGTGCTCATTGGATATGATATAATGAGTAATTCTGGAGTTTTTTGGCAAAATCATGGGGTGCTTTTTGTAATATGGAATATCAGCGTTTTCTAGTCTTCCTCCAACTCTTAGCACTCCCATGTTGTCTAGAAATGGATTCAAAGCATTCAAGTTTGATTTTATTGGCTTTTTTGATGAAAGACATTTAATTTCCTCATGAAAATGATTTATTTGATCATATCCAACAAGCACCTTGAGTGAAAAATCTAATTCCTTGCAAGATAAATTTTTTTCTGCCTTTCTTTCGTCTTTTTTAACTTTACAATTGTTAATAAATCTGTACATATATCCAATTATTCTTTGTATTTTATGCAACCCTGAATATTTGAAAAATAAATCAGGATGTTTATTCTCTTGAGAGACATTGCATACTTTCTCAAGGCTCATATCGCTAGGCAATGAATCAGATTTTTCATTTTTAGATAACTTCACTGCATACTCTTTTAATTCAGGAATTTTAATTTCAGTGTGTGAATATTTCTCGTTTTCTAAAAACTGTGGTCCATGCCACCATAGCTTATTTTCTATTAATAGATTTGGCTCCATACCCCTGGACAAACAATCAGCAGGATTTTCATTGGTTGTAACATACAACCATATGAAGCATTTAGTAAGCTTGCTTATTGATTTTACTCTATTTCCTACGTAGGCTGTAAGCTTTGTGGGTTCTATTTTCAGCCAAGCCAAAACTATTTGAGAATCTGAATACATGTATACTTGTATTGAAAGTTTAAGTTTAATAATCTCATAATACACTTTTTTTGCAAGTTGGGCTAAGAGCAACGCACTATTTAGCTCAAGTCTAGGTGTGCTTAACTTTTTGATAGGATTAATCCTTGATTTGGAACACAATAAATTTACTTTTACGATTTTATTATGATTAATCACTCTCAGATATAAACAGCAACCAAATGCTCTGCTTGAGGCATCACAGAACCCAATTAATTCTACTTTTATTGCGTTTTGGGTATTCATGTTTCTATGAACTTTTACTATTGGCATTTTCAATAGACACTCAGCAAATCTAATAAAATATTCATTTAAATCCTCTGGAAGAGGCGAGTCCCAAGACGCTTTCACTAACCACGTTTGCTGCATGATCATTTTAGCAATAACAATTATTGGTCCCACTAAACCCAGAGGATCAAATATTTTACTCACAAAACTTAGAGCTTGTCGTTTTGTATATTTTTCTAATAATTCTTGCTGAGGGCATGTTTTGTTTGTCCTTGGGAATATCCTGCAATAATTGAGAATTATTTGCACACCATTTGTGCAATTCGAAACTCCCCTTTTTTAGTATTTCAACTAACTGCCTTTTCATTTCACCTAAATCTATTAGGCTATTGCTACCCATATTAACGTCATCTATATATGTATTGTTTAGTAACACAAAGGCACCCAAAGGATATTGATCCTTATATCGATAAGCTAGCTCGGCTAAACATCTTGTGGCCAAAAAAGTTGAACTTTTCAACCCGTATGTTACAGTTTTTAACTGTAACAATTTTATTTTTTCTTGTGGCGTATCGCGCCAAAGGATACACTGCAGTTCACATTGCGACGGCTCCAAATTGATCTGCCTGAACATTTTAGTTATATCAGTTATCAGCACATATTTGTGCAATCTAAGCAAAATTAAAATATTAAATAATTCATTTTGCTGGTTGGCTCCATTCAACATCACGTCATTTGCACAGATTTTTAGATCTGCTGTACACATCGACGCGTCATACACAACTCGTAACTTAGTTGTCTTGCTGTTTTCATTTACCACAGGATGATGAGGAAGAATATAAAATGGTTCGCTTTGACAAGAGAAAAACTTGAGACAAACTTAGGTCCCTGTCAATGACACTTTTGAAAAGATTTATAAAATCATTATATTCACTGACCTTTCCATCAAACTTTTGTATTTCTATGTTAGGTAAATGTTGCGTCCCCCTTTCTGCAAGTGTGGAGCCTTCTTGAACAACCGCGCGTGTACCTGTGGAAGCTGATACAAATTTTCCCTGTAAGGCTTTCAGCCCGGCATACGCTTCGAAATACTTTTCCTCCGTGTCGCAAAAGCTTTCTTTGTCCGCTTGATCTAAAAGTAATATTTCAACATTAAGGTCACAATATTCTAGAAATGTAGATTTCAGCCTATCTATTTTTACACATAACATTTCACACGTACTTTCACTAAGCTCGTTTCTTAGAACAGAATTATAAATCCTTGTTATAGATCCTTTGAGCTGTCCTCTCAAAAGGATTAGCTTTTTTAGCTCCTCGGCCATTACAAATGCTTTATGTACAACAATATCGCGTAGTAAATACAAAAATAGAAAGAAGAAAGAAAGAAAGAAAGAAAAAATGTTTATTTGGTACCAGAAATTACTCAAGACTTTTACCTAGTTGTATTAACAAAACATCTTATAAAATATTCTAACTACTTAAAAACTAAATGATACCAAAAAGGTCTCCGCTCAGCATAATATCGCAGCTACGGCCACGACGCTGATTTTCAGCGGATGCCCATGTTTTAAAGTTGGGTTAGCAGTTCCAGTTATACCATCCATAACATAACAAATAACACAGAAAAAACAGAACAACTTTTGTAAAACAAAAATGAATAAATAACTAAATATATATATATTATATTTATCTATAAAAATACAATAAAAATAAATATAAATGAAAACATATAATATACTTTATTTTATACAATATGTAACGAAAAAATATCAGTTAAATTGCTGCTTCTCTTTTTGGACATTGATTAAAAATCTTTTATACCTACATCTGAAACTATTTACTGATGAAGAGAGCTTGAGAGGGGGAGGGATATTATTCCAACATTTTGTGGCGCAGTAACGAAAACTTCCTCGAAATAAAGATGTTCTATGGGATGGACAAAGTAACAATTGGGGAATACGTAACTGATGTTGAGAGAATTTAAGTTTATTGTACAAATAAAGCGGACTTTTTGTTTTAATTACGCCAAAAAGTAACGTTGCGAAGTGTAGTGCGCGTCGTGATTCCATGTTTAATAAATTACTTCTATTTAGGTAAGGTGTAATATGTGCTCGGCGGGGAACCGGAAAACAGAACCTTGCGCAGGAGTTTTGCACTCTTTGAATTAATTTCCGAGTTCTAGCTAATAAGCACCCGCCAATAACTGTATCAGCGTAGTTAAGCTTTGATAAAATCAGCGATTCACAAAGGTGAATTCTCGTATCCACGCTAAGATGTTCACGTACTTTGTATAGTACTTTCAACCTATAATAACAATTTTTCACTGTCTCTAAGACATGCTTCTCAAACCTTAATCTCTCATCGAATATAACTCCTAAATTTCGCACTTCAGGAACTTGTTCTATCTGGATGTTTCTAATTTTAATATCAATAATATGACTTTTAATTAGTTTAATTTGATTTTTTGTCCCCAAAACTAGAAACTTTGTTTTAGCTGGATTTAAAACCAATCCATTTTTATCTGACCAATCAGATATTTGTCTTAGATCTTCGTTGAGTTTAGTTACTTCCGTTGTGGTGTCTTTGGGCTTAAACGATTTATAGACTTGGAGGTCGTCGGCGTACAGATGGTACCTACTGTTATTTATAATTTTTGGTAAGTCAGCAGAATATAGTATGAACAGAATCGGACCCAAAATTGAACCTTGCGGAACTCCTTTATTCACGGTTGTAGGTTTCGAATAATTCTTAGAACCATTATCTCCAGATATTTCAACACTTTGGGAACGACCAGTCAAGTAGCTAGTAAACCATTTAATTGTGGCATCATCAAAACCGTAGTATGAGAGTTTGGAAAGAAGCAATGTTGTATTGATGGTGTCAAAGGCGCGAGAAAAGTCAAGCAATATTAGAATTGCTCCCTCGCCTACATCCTGTCCGGTTAAAATATCATCAACAACATCTAAGAGAGCAGTCGCCGTGCTTCTACCCTTCCTAAAACCTGATTGTTTTTGTGGAAGTATATCGTTAACATATAAGTATTCGGTTAATTGCATACAAACTACCTTTTCAAGAATTTTTGACATAAACGGCAGAATACTTATTGGCCGTAAATCTTTTAAGTCTTTTGGATTGTTTATTTTAGGAAGTGGTATAACTTTTGCTTCTTTCCATACATCGGGAAATGTGCCTGTTTGGATAGATCTATTGACAAGTCGGGTAATAACACTTAGTGTTCGCGGCAACGTTAAAATAATCATATCTAGCGTGATTTCATCAAAACCTTGCGAATTTGTTTTGAAGTTATTTATAATTTTTAGTACTGTTTCTTCTTCTACTGTCTTGAGACTGAATACAGAAGAACCGTGTCTATGTAACCAGTAGTATGTAAGTTGGGAAAGGTTAATTTCATTGTTACCAGGAATATCTAAAAAATGGGCATTAATATGATCAGGGTCAATAAGGTTTTTGGGAAGTTCGGTTTGATTTTTCCTGAAGTCGACCACGTTACGTTTTATATTTTTCCAGAGTTTACGTGGATCCTTTAAATTATTGTTGACGCAGTGCTGTAAGTAAGCGGTTTTTTCGTTAAACAAAGCTACGGTTACAATGGTTTTTAATTCTTTGTAGTATTTTTTATCTTTGTCTAATTTTGTTTGGCGATATTTAGCGTGAGCGTCATTTCGGAGTTTAACCATTTCCTTGACTGTTGGTGTTAACCACGGATAGCTTATATTCTTCACATAAAGAGATTTTAAGGGTGCATGGGTATTAAATAAATTCATAATGTATGAGTTAAAAGCTGTGATTGACTCGTTTACATCACCACTTAAAAGATTTTCCCATGGTATGCTGTTTAAATCAATGGTGAAAACATCTAAATTAATATCTTTTAGGGGTCTGTAGAATATCCACCGTGGTAGAGGTTTATGCTTTTTTATGTTAAGCTCACAAGTAAGGAAAGCATGACCACTAAGTTCAGGCACGTGGTCAACACAAATCTTAGTAACTTTAGTACTACTACATATTAGGTCCAGCAGTGTTTTAGAGTTTTCAGTAAAATGTGTAGCTTCAGTGACATATTGGTGAATACTCATGTAAGTAAAGAAATTAAGGAGCTTTTTAGAATTGGTATCATCACATTTTAATAAATCAATGTTAAAATCACCAAGCAGAACAATATGATCGTACACCGAAAAAGAACTCATTGATTCAGTTAACGCATCTATAAACGTGTCTACGTTGACCCATTGTGGACGATACGCGGTACCGATGACGAGCTTAAGGCCATTCAGATTGACACTAATCCACACAAATAAAGGTACTTTGGTGAATGATCACAAAGTTCACAATAACCTTCAGCAAAAATATAAACTAAAAACACTTGTGTGTCGATCGCCACGCTAGGCTTACAAAATGGCGTCGTCGAGTCGATCGATCAGAAAGAGAACGGAAATACAAGTTGTGCGTGTACGCCACGCGGCTTAAAAACGCACTTTAAAAGGTGTAGAAGTCCTAATTTTGTCTTGCTCGCACCCTTTGGGATTGACTATTGTCGATTCTTCAGGCTTCCGAGTGGCGCCGAACGTCTCCGAACTCAGCTTCCATCGCCCTTACACGACCTCTTTTTTGATCGTTTTAAAACCCGAAGTGTGGTCGCGTCGCGTACTTTCAAGTAACGAATACTTCCGAAGAGCCAATAGCCTCGAAACTTCTCGAACAAAGTTATTTTTGCAGTTGTAGCATGCCGTCCGTATTACGTCACTCTTTTCAACGAGGACGTTTTCTGAATTTTCGTTGAACGTAAACAGGGAATGTTCGGGATATTATCTGGATAGTTTACACAGATAACTTTTTCATGCAGCACATTTACTGAATCCCGTAGAACGTAAACGAGGAATGTTCGGGATATTATCTGGATAGTTTACACAGATAACTTTTTCATGCAGCACATTTACTGAATCCCGTAGAACGTAAACGAGGAATGTTCGGGATATTATCTGGATAGTTTACACAGATAACTTTTTCATGCAGCACATTTACTGAATCCCGTTGAACGTAAACGAGGAATGTTCGGGATATTATCTGGATAGTTTACACAGATAACTTTTTCATGCAGCACATTTACTGAATCCCGTAGAACGTAAACGAGGAATGTTCGGGATATTATCTGGATAGTTTACACAGATAACTTTTTCATGCAGCACATTTACTGAATCCCGTAGAACGTAAACGAGGAATGTTCGGGATATTATCTGGATAGTTTACACAGATAACTTTTTCATGCAGCACATTTATTTACTAAATTCCCGCAATTTAAACGAGTAATGCTCGGGATATTATCCGGATAGTTGACACAGATAACCCATAACAACTGTTCAATATGCACTTCACTGATTTCCCGTACAACGTATACAAAGAATGTTCGTTTATTAATCTGGATAGGTGACACAGATAACTTGAAAAATGTATTTTTTCTTGCCGATTTTCCGTGTGATGAGTTTTCGTATGTACTCGATAGCAGCACTTTAATACGATTTATTATTTCCACCCATAGCAGTGGTTGCACACTTATAGCAGCGGCTCACACGTAATCACGAAAAGTCCCTTCCCACAATGCGGGTATGGCACACGGGGAATTTGCTTTGTTTGAGTCGCACTCGCGCACAGCACTCCAAATCCAATCCAATATTTAATGTTTTTCAGGAGCTAAGGACCATTATGTAAGAGGCTGGTAAATATAATTAAACTCACACAGACTTTATGTAAATGGACTGTATTTTAGGTATAAGTAATTAGATCAGAACAAAGTGGCGGTTGAGCAACGACTGACTCGTATGAACGGTGTTGTCTGCATCGTACAGCAACAAGCTCCTTATATGATCTTTCAGCCTCTGGTACTGACTCCCATGCAGACATAAAGTGTTTGTATTTCTCAGGCAAAGACATTAGTAATTTTGTCATAATCATAGAGTCGGACAGCTCTTCTCCAAGTGACCTCAGTTTGTTACAAATTCCTTCAATTTTTGAAATAAAACCCGTCATTGGTCCTTCATATTTCATGCTGAAAAACTGTTCTTGTATCAAATGTATACTAACTGTCGACTTCGGCTCATATAAGCAGTTAAGCTTCTCCCACATATCCGCACTGCTTTGACAAGAAACTAAGTGTGTCACAATACTTTCTTCCACTCTTGTCACTAATATTTCTTGGGCTCGACCATCTTTGTCATCCCATTCCTTCTGAAATTTACCGTCTTTCGTCTCCTTTATCGGCCTCTTCTCTCTCCCATCTACGATGTCAAACAGCTTTTTAGCTTTGAGTATCACTGCAACCTGGAACTTCCATGCTTCCCAGTTCCTTCCATTCAGCACGAGGACTGCTGCTCCCGCTTTGGTGTCCATTGTAAAACCTCTGCAATGACGCCAACAACCAACGACCGACGCCGCGTGACACGAACGTCGTAGATTCTTTTTTTTATGAACTTCACTTCCTCGGTACTTCTGTTACTTCTTCATGCCTGGGCCATAACCTGTTATTGGTAGGGGGTTGATGATGGAGAGACAGTCTTGGAGTTCCAGTTATTTATTAAAAGGTATAAAAAACACAACATCACAGCAGCAGCCATGTTAGGAAGGGGCCATAGACAAGACAGAAACATTCATAGATACCAAAGTGTACTTCACACTTTTGCATGCTTTCATTTCCACTTTATAATGCCAGTCCTACACTTATTTTATACAAACTTAACACACTTAGCATTCACCCTACTACACATTCCTAATATTTACTCAACTGCGTATTTTTATATATCAATTAGACTACTTACTCTTTAGTCAAAATAAAATGTACAGAATGAAAAAATCAAAATTATCAATTATTTATTGATTTGTATTTCGCAAACAATACGTATGAACGATTTAATGGTATGAATATCTGGTCGGGCTTTAGCAACCGGCGACCAATAAATAATTATATATTTTTGAGATTTACGAAGAAAAGAAAATTTGGGAATCGAATACCTTATTAGAATGTCCTGACAGACCCTTAGAGATATGAATTTGCTCACAATCTGGAAAGTTGATGGAAGAAGAAAGGGGACTCACGTGGCTTCGTAGGTAAAATCCAGATTTCTGGAGCTCCAGCAATGAGAAGACCACTTTCCACACTTCACCAGCACTGTTGTCCATTTAGGGTTCTTTCGGTCGGCTAAAAGTCTCATAAACTTGCTATTTATAGAACATTTCTTCTAATTTAATTTGCAGCGCAGCATGCGTGCCGCCATGGTTTTTCCGAGAGAGTTTTCTTCTTGCGCCCGAAGCTGCGGTGTCAGACGCACGGGGGGGTGGTCAATAATGTCTTCTTCATGGACGACAGATGGAGCCACGAGTCAAAATTAAGAATTTAAGATTCAGTTTTGGACAGGAAAATAAAAGGGACTCATTGCAAGCCAATACATTTTCCCCCCACTTGAAATCACTGGTGATTTCATAGGTCAAATCAGGTCAGTTAACTATCCTATCATTTATACGAATTAAATCTAACGACAGGATCTCAAATATTTAAAAGATTTTAGAATAAGTTAGTATGAGGTTTCTAAAAGTACAGACAACGTTTTATTATATAGTTCTAACTTAAATGTCTGGTAAAATTGTTCTTAAGTCTACGTATTACAAAAGGAATTATTGTTTTAATTTTTAATAGGCAGCGGGCAAAGTTTAGTTACCTGTCTTTTAAGAAAACCAGTTGTAGTACGGAGTGTAACGGCACGTACGATTCTGTCTCTTCTGGGATACATTTCGACGACCCTTCCAATCTTCCAGTCTAAACTGTGCATGTATAGTTCCATAATTGTAACATTTGCTTGATCGTTACACCATTTCGTTCTCTGTTGTAATGTGTGAAGATAGTCCTGCTGCCAGATGCGCCAGAAAGACTGTGTAAGCTTCTGCAACATTTGCCATCGAGAACGGGGTGGTACGTACTCGTCTACGAGCTCTGGTTCGGGTAATGATAAGAGAGGACCTCCTGTCAGAAAATGACCCAGGGTAAGTACATCGACCTCACTAGGATCCGATGACATGTTACATAATGGACGCGAATTCAATATGGCCTCAATTTTATTAAGCACGGTGAACATTTCCTCCAACGTTAACACTTGAGACCCAACAACGCGCTTAAAATGAAATTTCATAGATTTGACTCCGCTTTCGAATATTCCTCCGAAATTACTAGCTGTAGGGGGATTTAATTGCCAGATTATACCGCGTTCAGCTAATTTAGACTGTATTTTAGAGTTATCCTTGAAAACAAGTGCTTCGAGTTCATTTAAATAACGCCTAGCACCGATAAAATTTGTACCATTGTCTGTCAAAATAAATTTACAGAGGTTTCTTCGAGATACGAAACGATCTAACGCGGAAACGAAAGCAGGAGTTGATAGTTCCGTTACAGGTTCAAGGTGTATGGCTTTAACTGCCAAAGAAACGAATACACATACATATACCTTGTAGGTACGGGCGTTACGTCTGTTACTTTCCTTGATGGTGAAAGACCCGCAAAGGTCAATCCCTACCTTTTAAAAACAGTGAGTAGGAGTCACTCTTTGAGCCGGTAAGTCTCCCATTAAAGGTTGACACGGAATGGGTTTTGTACGAGCCAGCAGTACATCTAGCTTTATCAAGTGTCAGCGATCATCGTGGATAAATTAAATAAAATATCTAAATGCGAGTGGAAAACTAATTTTGTATTGTTATATCTTTCATTTAGTATGCGCCAAGAAGCGTCATAGTTGTCAGAACTGATCTTTATGTGTTGTATTAGGGAATCAGCTTCGCCCCTAACTTTTGATTTTAAAAATTGCATCTTTTGAGCATTTGACGTAGAAGCGTTGTTGTGGATCGTTTCGACAAATAAGTCTTTAAACGAAACCCATTGCTGATAATTTCCACTGAAATCTGGGATAGTCATTTTTGGCATTGATTTTTCCCTGTGTACTCTCGCTGATATTTTTCTGTTAATCTCTTTCTTCAATTCCATAAAAACGATCTCATTTTTGGCGAATGTATCCTGATACTCTTCATTGCCCCCGTTGAGCTCGCTGTCTATATCCAAATAAAGTTGATCTATCTTAGACCAGCGATCCTGCAGCGTTTTAAGAGCATCTTCAAACTCCCATTTTTCCTTGATCTGATCAATGTCGATATTTGATACATTTCTTGAGAATGCTCTCAGGTGACTACTCTGCTTCTTTAGCATTTCATCCAACTTGCTGTTGTTACCCTGCGACCTGGTACTTACAGTGCCTGTATCTTCCACTGAAAATGATGGTAGTTGCAGAGATGATGTCTTGGTCTGCTCTGGCGCAGGCGTTATCGGTTTTGGTTGATAAATTGCAATTTTCTCTTTACTGCTTAAATACAGGTCACTAGCCTTCTGATATAAGTTCTCCTGAAAATACTGATCTGAACGATCCTCGTATTTACACAAAGTTACATGATTACCCTGAAACTCTCGCCAGTATAAGTCCAGAGCGTCCAGTCTACGCTTGATATATTCTGGAGTTTTACGTTCAGCCCCATCCTTTTTGAAATTGGTCAAAAGTTGATAAATGGCTTCGTAAATTTTAAACTGATCGGCAATGATGCTCTCCATGATTCTGATAAAAAAAATCAGCAGATCAAATCAAGCGGCTACATGATAATACTAACGAATGTATTTTTGCCATAGAAAACCTGGGTATTAACGTCTCAACATGGGGTCCCTTGCTTGTCTACATCCTTAGCAAGAAATTGGATACAGACACACACAACGACTACGTTGACTCACTACGGAACCCTAAAGCATTACCAACATTATCAGACTTCATGAATTTTCTAGAAAAAAAATTCACGGCATTAGAATCAGCACGCAGGAAGCAAGAAAACCCTGTGCAAAAGCATAGTTCGTGGAATAATTACAGCAATAACAAGTCGAATTACATTAATAAGCAGTCTTTGTCATCAAATAATAAAGTAATTTCGCAATCAAGCCACGGAAAAAGTAACAGTTTAACAAAATATAAATGTCCATTGTGTAACCAATTAGACCACGGGTTATATTACTGTAAGCAGTTTTTGGACATGCCGCCATACCTAAAGCGCAAAACAGTCAACAAGTTAAACTTGTGCCAAAATTGCCTTTATAGTCATAACGGTAAGGCTTGTTTTTCGGATAAAAGGTGTCGTCACTGCAACGGCACACATAACACCATTTTACATGAAGCATGTGTTAAACCAAGTACATGGAAGCATGAGCAGCAAAATGAAGTAAAAGCTAATACACACGTGTCATTACAACATGAAATTCCAAAAAAGACATTAGCACTATAGATCAGATAAAGCTTGAGAGATGGATTCGAACAAAACAAGGTGATACAATAGAATTACATGGATTTTGTGATAGCTCGACTCGGGCTATGGCATGCGTCATTTATTGCAAAATCGACAGAAAAGACGGAAATCCAGCATCTGTCATTCTGGTGGCCGGGAAATCACGACTCGTGCCAGCTAGCAAGCAGTTATCTGTGCCTAGACTGGAGTTGTCTAGTGCACATTTATTGGCCAGATTGATGTCTAAGGTTAAACAAGCATTAAGCAGTTTCAATATCGAGCAATACGGTTGGAGTGACTCAATGGTGACTCTAGGGTGGTTACAAGGCGACCCAGGAAAGTGGAAACCATTTGTAGCGAATCGGGTTAAACAGATAACAGACATTATGCCTGCAGAGTGCAAAAAACCTAGCAGATGGGGCTAGTAGAGGCTTAACTGCAGCCCAGCTAAAAGAGCATAGTTTATGGTGGCAGGGACCAGCCTGGTTACCTTTTTATCAGAGCGAAAGTAACACACAAAAACAGATTTTCGAAACAGATCAAGAAATCAAAAAATGTAAACAAGTATACGTGACTCAGCAACAGAGTGAAAAAAGTATCATCTATCAGTTACTCATTCAATACAGTTCTATAACTAAAGTTATACATGTATTCGCAAGGATTCTACGCATTCTCACTAGAAAGGAAGAAAAACCGAAGCACGTTTATTTATCATTGAAAGAAATCAGAAAAGCAAGAACAATTATTATCAAGTTTGTTCAGCAAAAAGCGTTTGAAACAGAAATCCGAGATTTGAAACAGGGTAAACAAGTGAATCCGAAAAGCAGTATTTCAAACTTAAATCCAACCCTTGATCAAGAAGGGGTGTTGCGAGTTTCAGGGAGACTAAAAAATGCTCAAATCAGTACAGATATGAAATTTCCAATCATAATACCAAAAGACAATCGATTTACAGAGTTACTAATAAACTTCGCACACGAAGTAACGTTTCACGGCGGACCGAGATTAGTGTTATCATTTATCAGGCAAAGGTATTGGATTATCAGTGGTAATAGAGTAACGAAAAAATGGATCAGATATTGTGTGAATTGCCGAAGACAGGCACCTGGTAAACAAGATCAGTTGATGGGAGATTTACCAGACGCCAGATGCAACCCTTGGAGACCGTTTTATCATACAGGGGTGGATTTTACGGGTTTTATCACATTAAAAGCAAACAAAGGAAGAGGGATTAAAACCACAAAAGGTTATATCGCAGTTTTTGTGTGTATGGCGACCAAGACCGTACACATAGAATTAGTTTCGGACCTGACATCATCGTCATTTTTAGCCGCGCTAAGAAGGATGGCAGCTAGACGGGGAACACCGGGTCATATGTACAGTGATAATGGCACTAATTTCGTGGGAGCTAAGAACATATTACAGCTAGAGTATGAACAGTTAAAGCAGATTTTTAATGAAAGTCTCTTACAAGAAATATCAGAGATGGAGATCAGTTGGCATTTCAATGCACTGGCTTGGCCGTCAGCATCAGGGCTGATGGAATCAGGCGTGAAGAGGCTCAAATATCATTTAAAGAGAGTTATAGGAGACCAGAAGTTAAAGTTTGAGGAGTTGTCAACAGTCCTATCACAAATAGAAGCATGTCTAAACTCAAGACCTTTGTGTCCTTTATCAGAAAACCCAGACGATGACTGTCTAACACCTGCTCACTTTCTTGCAAATGGCCCTACGCTTACGATTTACGAAACAGAAAAGGACGCGCGAACAAGGTGGCAGCTCGCGCAGAAGATGTTTCAAGATGTATGGAAACGATGGAAAAGCGAATATCTCACACAACTACAAACAAGGAGCAAGTGGACAAAACAGAAAGAAAATATTAAATTAAATGATGTAGTGATCATCCATGATGATAATTGCCCAGCAGGAAAGTGGCCCATGGGGCGTGTCGTCGAGATACATCCAGGAAGAGATGGCCTAGTAGGGGTCGTCACTTTGAAAACAAAAAACGGCTACATGAAACGCCCGATAGTCAAGTTATCAGTGTTGCCAGTACATGAAAACGAGCCTCAAAGCGACAAACAAGAGTCACAACCAGGTTCCGACAGTACAAAACCGAACCACAACCCACGTACTCGGACAAAAAGAAGTTTCATGTCAGTGGCATTATCATTAATGTTTTTCATGAGCTTAGTAAGTGGTTCACAAAGTTCATATAACGTCACAAGTTTAAGAGAAAAACAAAGACTCTACTTTGACAAAATATCAGATATACAGTTAATCAGAGATGACTGGAAAATTTTAGTGTATTATGATTTGTCTCCATACTGGCAAGCCATAAATGCATTTAACAAATACACTAAACGTTTAGAAGAAGTTTGTTTACACATAAAACACCAAACACATTGTCAAGTATTATCAGTTCAGTTACGTCATGGATTCTCGGAGCTAGCGTACTACAACGGCCTGCTCCTGAGTCAGCAGTCGAGAGCGCGGTCTAGACAGACAGGCCTTATCAACGGGGTCGGTTACGTTGCAAATTCACTCTTCGGGATACTCGATCAAAATTTCGCGGAAAAATATGAGCAGGATATTACACTCATACATGATAATCAAGATCATCTGGCTTTACTTTGGAAAAATCAAACATCTGTTATCGAGTCAGAATATAATTTATTAAAAAGAACGGAAGATGCTATGAGTACGCACGCGAGAGTTGTGCTGTGCGGGCGTGTCGTGGTGGTCCTAGCTACCGCTTTCGTTACGATCATGTCGTTTTCGAAGTGTATAAAATGTGTTAACTGCAATATTGTTATAAACGAAGTATTAGCTTTTATTCAAAATAAGTTGGAAGTTATGGACAACGAAAGTATAATTAGAATATGTATATCTGCGTTTAGCGTTGAGGATATAGATGTGGCGAAAACGTTATTGTTTGAATCCATCAAAACAAAACGTAAGGCTAGGAGAAGTGACAAGAAACAGAAGGACCTCGAAGACATAATATGCCTGTTTAAAGACACGGATCCGGAGTTGATACCCATGTTTGTGGCGAAGGATTTACATAAACTACCCCCCGTAACCACGACCCAATTGGAAGACCTGAGATCGGATTTTCATCATGAAAAATATGCATCAATAACAAATTCACAATACGAAAACATTCATGTAAATAGCAAACGAGGCGCATATCAGCTGGACAGCGGACCGATGGGCTTAGACTTCTTTTTTTTTTTTTTTTTTTTTTAAATTTACTATTTTTGCTATTGGCCTGCAGGCCGTGATAGCTTTGCCTTGGCTTTTTGGGGTGGCTATTAGCCATCAACCTTTTGTGTTAATTTTGGTTTATCTGATTGCCCAGAGTTTGATCCAGGCTTGATAGTGTTATGATTTATGATGTGTTGAATGAATGTTGTGTGATCGTTGATATGAGTCTGAAATGATTGGTCTATAGTGTCGCCTTCTGCCTCGAGGGCGGTATTTGTATATAGGGGAGAGATTTTTATTAGGAGCGGAGTTTGGGGGGGGTGGAGGTTGTAGTGATTTCACTTTGGCTGTGATGTCATCATCTTCATCGAGTAATATATGTTTTGGTCTTCTTTTTGTTTGGGGTGCTTTTACCGCTGTGTCGTAATCGACTGATCGTCTTATCAGCGCGTTTTTGTGAATTGAGGCCTTTTCAACGTATCGTAGTGTGGCTTCCTTCATATAGGTTTTTATGGTGGGGATTTTGTAGTCTTTGTGAAGGTCTAAGTTCCTGACAAACCAGGGGGCACCTGTAGCATTTCTGAGGAATTTATTTTGTATGACTTGTAGCTTTTTTGTATGGGTTTTCGCTGCGTGTGCAAACACCACACTAGCGTATGTTAGGATGGGTCGGACGCACGTTAGATATAGACGTAATTTATTACGTAACGAAAGTTTGCTACGGTGATGGATGAGTGGTGATAACCGGCTTAGAATGAATTTAGCTCGGTTACAGATAATTTTGATATGCGGGCCAAAGGTTAATCTGTCGTCTAGGGTGACACCTAAGTATTTGATTTTTTTGGCCCACGGGATGTCCCGATCGAAGAGTGTGATGGGGGGGGGGATCTCCCCACTCATTATGTTTTCTTTGTCTCGTGAAATATATGGCTGCGCTTTTAAGGGGGTTAAGCTCGATCCTCCATTTTCTGAACCAGTCACCTAGGATGTTGGCTGCTTTTTGAAGTCGTTTAGTGACTATGTCTCTACGTTTCCCGCTATAGAAAAGGGCTGTGTCGTCAGCGAATAGGGCTATTTGAACATTGTGATGTTTGGGGATGTCATTAGTGTAAAGTGTGAATAATAGGGGGGATAGAACAGATCCTTGGGGAACACCCGCGCGTATTGGATGAGGTCTTGAGTGAGTTCCTTCAACTCTGTACCTGAAGAATCGATTGGAGAGGAAATCTTTAATGATTAGGACTAATCGGTCTGGGAGTCCGAGCTGAAATAGTTTGAAGAGTAGGCCATTATGCCAGACTTTATCGAAGGCTTTTGCTACATCAAAGAAGAGTGCGCCTGTGCCAGAGGGTTTACGGTTAGTGAAGCCTTCGAGGACGTGTTCTGTGATCCTATGGACCTGTTGAACACAGGAGTGCGCGGGTCGGAAGCCAAACTGTTCGTCGTTGATAAGGCCTCTCGCGAGGGCAATGTTTTTGAGCCTTGAGTTTATTACCTTTTCGAATAGTTTGCCAAAGGTTTTTAGCAAGCTAATAGGACGGTAGCTGGAGGGGGAGGATCTCTCCTTGCCTGGTTTATGGAAGCCAATTACATCGGCCTCCTTCCAGGCATCAGGAAAGATACAGAGGGAGATGGCTGTATTGAAGATCGTGACTAGAATTACGAGCAGGGGATAGGATAAATTTTTGAGGATTTTATTGGTGATGCCATCAGCGCCTGGTGCTTTTTTGGCGTTCATTTCTTTTATGAATTTGGAGATTTCGTCTACTGTGACAGGATCTACAATGTCGATGGGAGGGATGGAAGCTCTTCTAGTCACATCTTCGTTTACCTTGTCGAAGTGTGCCTGGTCAAAGGGTTGGTTGGAGAGAGAGCATTGTTCTTCCAGGCTGGAGGCCAGACATTCTGCTTTATCAGCGTCTTCAAAGGCATGTGATTTGTCTGGTAGTAGTAGGGGTGGCATTTCTACCTCCGTTTCGGATTTGAGCGCTCTGGCTAGTTTCCAATATGCTGTATGATTTGGTGTTAGGTCAGCGAGCAGATTGTCCCATTTTTGGGATTTATGCTCTTTAACTTTCGCCTTTACGTCTCGTTGGAGTGCTCTTAGTTTCGCTCTATTTTCAATTGAGGGGAAGAAATCGTGGGCTCGAGTCGCTGCATTTTTTAGTCTAATTAATTCTACTAGGTTTTCTGGGAGTTTATCTCTCTGTTGGTCTGTCTGATTTGTCTGTCTGGAGCAGTCTTGGGTTGTTTTCTGTATGTGGTCTGTAAGTGCGTTTATTGCTATATTGATGTCAGCTCTGTTAGTTATTACTTTGGGTATTTTGCATAATTCTGGGGTTTGTGTGTTTAGCTTAAAGGTGTTATGGAGTTTGGTCCAGTTTATGGTGCTATAATTCATGGGGGTGGGGATGGTTGGTTCTCCTAGTGTAGTGATTACTGGTCTATGGTCTGAGATTAGCTCATGGTAAACTTCAATGTTTTTTAAAGCTAAGCGAATGTTTTTAAGTATCATTATGTCCAAAATGTCTCCTTCTGAATCTGGTAAAGATTTTGGGTAATGGGTTGGCCTCAATGGGGCTATGATGTCTATTAGTAGATTATCGTATATTTTGTTTAGGAGTATGCCGTTTCTGTTGGTCACTCGGCTATTCCAGCTGGGGTGTTTGCTGTTAAAGTCACCTGCTAGGATGACAGAGTCTCCTAGGTTTAGGAGAGAGGTAATGTCAGATTTTTCTATTTCTCTTTTGATTTGTTTAGAGCCTTGCCTTTGATAGCAGGAAGCTATTGTTATGGATTGATGGCCTGTGAGGGCTAGCTGGCATACAGTGGCTTCGATGTTTTTTAGGGGGGGGGTGTCCATGGGGATAACATGCAAATTCCTACGATAGTAGATCACTGTGCCCCCTAGTCTTTCGTCCAGTCTGTCAATTCTCAGCATTTTGTAGTTAATAATATTAGGGTTCCTGTGAGTAGGTTTGAGGAAGGTCTCTTGTACTAGGAAGATGTCAATATTATGTTTATTGAGAAATAAGGAAACCAGTTCTTTTTGGGATCGTAAGCCGTCAGCGTTAAAATACGCTAGTGTCAGTGAACGCGGTTTTAATCGTCCTGGTGTCTTATCCATTAATGTTTGTTGAACGTTTTGCGATAAATGAATCTAATTTCGAAATGAGAGATCTGTGATTTTGGTAGGCTCTTATAATCCTGTCTTTCTTACCGCTCATGACGGCTCTGTACATTTCCAGCATGAAGGCGTCAATTTCATCTGGGTTTATCTCATCTAGTATGTTGAATAAGTCGGTGAGATAATCAGTGGGTGGCGCATGAGAGGGAGATGTAAGAGGGGCGAGGGGTAGGGGGCGCGCGGGGGGAGCGAGGGGTGACGGGCGCGCGGGTGGTAGCGTTACGGGGGGTTGTGGTGTTTTCAGAGGTAAAGTAGGTTGAATGTATTTTGTGGATGTACTATTGTTACTCCATTTCAGGGGGTTCGTCCATGCATTTGAATTAGGGTTTATATTATTAATTTGGTTTGGAGTTGGGTTTTGGTTTTGAGTTTGAAATTTCGTGGTTGTGAGGTAACGCTGAGGGCCCTGTTTCCGCATTCGCGGGCGGTTGGGGCACCCGCCGTACGTCGCTGTGTGCCCCAGCTTTCCGCATAGGACGCAGCCGGGTTCCTCAGTGCAGTCTTTAGGATTTTTTGGTCGGGGGCACTCTGAGGTGTGGTGGTCAAATAGGCATTTTACACACCTAGGTCTGCGGTGACAATTTAGAGATGAGTGGCCAAAGAGTTGGCAGTTGTGACATTGTCGTGGTTGGTTTTTGTTTTTAGGTTGTTCTATTTTGATATTTGAGATGTGACATACGTCCGTTATATTGAATATTTGTTTTCCGGCCGTAGAGAGCTCCGAAATGGCCAATATTAATTCGTATGGTTCTTTGGTGCGGGTGTTGTACATACGGTGAACCGCTATTATTGGGAGTTTTTTGTTTGTTTTGAGGTCTTCAAGGATTTCCTCAGGGGGGATTTCTCTAGGGATCCCTCTAATGACTACCCTAAGGCGTCGGTCCTCGGGGAGGGTTCCGTGGTGGTATTCAATATTTCTAGCAAGAAGGAGTTTTGTTAAGGCTCTGTGATCTTGGGAGGTAGGTACCTGTACGAGAATGCCATCTTTAGTATTCTTGGCTTTTGTGAAGTTTATGTTGTGTTCGGAGAGAGCTTTTGTTAGCTGAGTCCAGGACTCTTTTTGGGCGATGCAGACTTGGGGAGGGGTAATATTTTTCCCCCTTGTGGGGTCTGTTTGTATGTTTGAGAGGTTGTTTTGATTTATAATGGTTAGACATGGGGTGTCATTATTAGAGGTTTTTGGGGTCTTGAGGGCTCGTTCATGCTGGAATTCATTGTCCCTGCGCGGGCGTTTTTTGTTTGATTCATACACTTCATTGAGAGTGGGGAATTCGGTATTTTGAGGTATGTCTTCCTCCGTGGTGAGGCCATTAAAACGGTTTGCGGGGTCTGAAAAGCTGATCTCCATGCTCTGAAGGTTTGGTTCCAGTGGTATATGGATGGGGGGGGTGTGCGAATCTTGTCCCAGATTTATTTCAGGGGAAGGGGAAGCGGGGGAGGGGGGAAAAGTTTGGTTTAAGAATAGCTCAACTGAGTCGTAGACATTTGGGTGGTTGGTTTTAATAAAATTAATGACCGAATTAAATTGTGAAGCCATAGTGAGGGAAGAGGGATAAATAGGTTTATCAGGGTTCGGGTTAAAGGGGGTGGTTTGCCTCCCTGCCTAGGCAGGGAGTTGTGTGTTTAGTGTATGTTGTAGCTAGTGTGACACTATCGTACCTGATCAAAATCCGGGTCAGTTGGCTGGAATAACACGTGTTAGCTTTACTCTAGCCAAGGCTCCGCTATCACTAAAATTAATGTTTAAACTATTGTTCGGTCGGTTGAGCAGAGTCACTGTCTGATATAGTTTGTATTAGCACACATTAAAATGACACTTTGTTCACTGCGTGGCATGTGCCGCGTATTATCCGAGGCGAGTCGGCGGGTCCGCGCCCGCGGGCGAGGCGAGTCCGCGGACGGGGGGCCGATCGGGGGCGAAGGAAGCTAGCGGGCGGGCAGCAGTCTAAAAATAGATCGAGCTTGCGTCGATCGAGCGGCGGCGGGCGAGGCGAGTCCGCGGCCGGGGGGCCGATCGGGGGCGAAGGAGGCTAGCGGGCGGGCAGCAGTCTAAAAATAGATCGAGCTTGCGTCGATCGAGCGGCGGCGACGCGCGCTCGCGCGCGCGCGCGGCTGTTTATAATCGATGCTGTGAGTCTTCGAGTGGGACTTCTCTGGTTGAAGATTCCTTCTTGAGGTGGCTGGTGGGTGTACCGGGCGAGCGTGCAAGTGCATGGGTAGCTTTGCCGCAAAGGTGCGCAAGAATGCGCGGGGTGCGGGGGGCGATCTACCGACACGTGCGATCGGCGCGGGCGGTAAACGCGGAATCGGGCTTAGACTATTCGTCAAATGCGGGTATTTTACATAGCGAGACTCCCGGTAGCACAGAGGCGCAGACGCAGACACTGCCGCGGACGCAGTCATCTCCCTCACACCCGGGCGAGGGATCAGATACGCCGTTTCGGCCGCCACCGCTGCGAATCGCGCTCAGTCCTCACGATCGAGTTGATAAGAGTATCGCGGAGCAGACTCAACGAACGATACAAACAGCCGATGCATTGACTGTTAACAATAACAAACGCGTTGATGCGAGCCCTGGGGAAAATAAAGTCACTTTTGCAGCGATGGTAGCTAAAGGCGGGAAATGGAAACCCGAAAATAAAGACGAAGAGTGGATAAGGGTACAGAGACGCAGATAAAAAAATAAATTTGTAGGCCAGTTGGGCACAGCGAACTCAAACTCCGACGTTAAGTTCAAAGCCGCCGATATCAAAGTACCTTTGTTCATATCGAACGTACATAAGGACGTGTTAAAAGAAGATATTAGCGATTATATTTATGAAAAAACGGGTGATAGAATAACCCTTATGCAAATACCTATGAAAATAGAAAGAGACTACAACTCTTATAAAATATTTGTAGCTAAACAGAAAGTTGAGGTATTTTTAAATGATAACCCGTGGCCGACTGGTATATCTTTTAGACGTTTCGTGAATTTTAGATCGAAGCGTGAAGACTCGGATATTGGCAACCTTTTAAAAAATTAGTATGTATAGTACAAACATAGAAAATAGTAAAATTATTACTTTCAACTGTAAGGGTCTAAAAAGGTCCATAGAGGATGTAAGATCTCTGTGTAAACTCGCTGATGTGGTAGCACTTCAGGAAACGTGGTTGCTGCCACATGACATTCCGCTTTTGAACACCGTACATGATGACTTTGGATGCACGGGAATTTCAGCTGTGGATACCTCGGCGGGCCTCCTGAGCGGAAGGCCTTTTGGTGGAGTTGCTCTGCTATGGAGGAAAAGTGTTTTCAAGTCAGTTTCTGTGATATCGTGTAATAATGTGCGTATTTCAGCCATAAAAATTGTGGTAAGTGACCGATCTATGCTATTCTTTAGCGTGTACATGCCAACAAACTCAATTGAGAATCTACCTATTTTCACTGAGTGTCTAGGTGTAATTAACTCGGTGATAAGTGAAAATGGGGATGTTGAGGCTGTTTACATACTGGGAGACTTTAACGCCCACCCGAACCAGTTATTTTGTAATGAAATGCTGAGTTTCTGTGCGGAACGACAGTGGTACTGTGCGGACTTCGAAAAATTAGGGATAAATTCCAACACTTATACTTTTGTGAGCGACGCGCATAAGTGTAGAAGATGGCTAGACCATTGTGTGGTAACCGCATCAGCGCAGCAGTCAGTCAGTAATGCTTATGTTATATACGATGTGTTCTGGTCCGATCACTTTCCCCTTGTAATGGAATGCAATTTATACAAATTAAGACCCAAGATTTTAAGTTCACAAGATTCAATTAATAATAAAATAATTTGGGGTGAAAGGCAACCGGAACAAATTGAACGTTACTTCAAGTTATGTAATTCAAAACTAAGAGATATAGACTTTCCACAAGAATTAAGACAATGTTGTGATAATATTTGTAATAAATGTGAACATCATGTTATTCTGAACAAAATGTATAATGATATTGTAACCACACTATCAGAATCCGCCGTCATGAGTTATGAACGCAAACAGCATAGGAAAGGAGGATACGTTGTAGGATGGAATAGGCACGTCGGAGATGCTCATAGGGAGGCCAGGCTTAAGTATAAGTTGTGGTTGCTTGCTGGTAAACCTTCCAATGGCTCTGTTTATGATGAAATGTGTGACAGAAGAAAGACTTTTAAAACCAAGTTAAAGTGGTGTCAGGATAACAAGGAGCAACTACGAATGGATATTCTTGCTTCTCAACACAAGACAAAAGATTTTAAAAGCTTTTGGAAGAATACCAATAAACTGAATGTTAGGCCTGGCCTACCAATGAGCGTTGACGGCGTCGAGAACCATAATCTAATAGCGAATATGTTCAGAGAACACTTTTTAGTTCAGTCACCGCTACCATCAATTTCACAAGAGGTGGTCGAGGGGGAGACCGTCATGAAGAGAAGCGACATTAGATTTTCAGCAAAACAAGTTGCAAAAATAATTGATGGCATGCAGAGAGGGAAGTCGCCGGGTCATGACGGTCTCAGCATTGAGCATCTCAAGAATGCGGGAGTCCATTAACCTAGGGTGTTATCAATGTTTTATTCGCTTTGTGTGCGACACTCGTACCTACCTGAGGCCTTAATGCACACAACAGTGGTTCCCATTGTAAAAAATAAAACGGGTGACGTGTCAGATAAGGGCAACTATAGGCCTATCTCACTCGCGACGATCCTAGCCAAGGTGCTTGACGGTTTACTTAACAATCAGCTAGCGCGAAATTTAAACTTACACGACGCACAGTTCGGTTTCAGACCTGGGCTGTCCACGGAAAGTGCCATCCTAGGTCTGAAACACACCGTCAAGTACTACACGGCGAGAAGAACACCTGTCTATGCATGTTTTCTCGACTTTTCCAAAGCTTTCGAGTTAGTAGTTTACGACCTACTATGGGACAAGCTTAGCAGGTTTAAAGATACTTTATTCTTACTAAAGACAATATGTCACTTACATAAGAAGAGATCTTAATTAATTAATTATAGTTTCGTCCATCCGCACAGACAATAATTGAAGGTAGATGGATATCGTGATAATTTTATTCTATTACACTGATCTCTGTGTGGTGTTAGTAAGCTCCGCAGTTCACTTCTTTAATCTTATAACCACCTCTCTAACACCAGTTATTATTTATTTAAAATATGTTGAGCCAATTTACGCTTGAAATCATTAAAGAGTTCAGAATTTTTAATTTCTGAGGGTAGATTGTTAAAAAGCTGTGCTCCCTCATATGTAAACATTCTTTTGCCGTAATTTGTTCGGATCTTTGGTAGTATGACGTAGCTAGGCCGTCTTGTGGAGCGTTTAGACACTTGCCTGTGCTGGATAAATGAGATTGATGTGTGAATTGATTTTCTTAATATTTTTCTAACAAGGATGCATGTGCTGTAAATATATAATTGTTTTAGATTCATAATGTTGGTTTGTTTGTATAATGTAGTAGTTGGTGTTAAGTAGGGATAGTGAAATAACATTTTGATTAATTTATTTTGGATGATCTGCAGACCAGATAAACTGGTCTTACATGTACTGCCCCATATTTCGATAAGATATATGAGATGTGATTTTATCAACGAATTATATATTAGCAAGGCAGGTGTTCCCGCAGAATGTATCTCGCTGTTTAAGTTCTGGTACAGGAATCAAACAAACCGAGTGAGATGGTCTGAAGCCCTTTCTGAATGTTATATTTTGGATTGTGGTGTAAGACAGGGCGGACTGACTTCTCCAACCTTATTTAATTTGTACACTAATGATCTGATCGGGGAGCTCAGCAGTCTGCATGTCGGATGCTACGTAGACGGAACCTGTGTCAATAACATTAGTTATGCTGACGACATGGTACTGCTGAGCCCGTCGATCAGTGCACTTAGGAAGCTGTTGGCTACTTGCGAGCGGTACGCGGAGGAGCACGGTCTTAAGTACAACTGTAAAAAGAGTGAGGTCTTGGTATTTAAGGCAGGTAATTATCGGCCTAGTAACATACCTCCTGTTGTTCTTAACGGATCGGCCCTTCCCGTTGTAGACCGCTTCAAGTATCTTGGTCATGTTGTGACGGAGGACCTCGGAGACGACTCCGATATTGAAAGAGAACGCAGGGCGTTGGCGGTGAGGAGCAACATGCTGGCCCGCAGGTTCGCTCGATGCACAAAAGATGTTAAAATAACGCTATTTAAAGCATATTGCCAATCGTTATACTCGAGCGGCCTGTGGGTTAAGTACACGCAACGAGCCTACAACGTCCTGCGTGTGCAATATAACAACGCCTTCAGGATGCTGTTGCGGCTCCCGCGATTCTGCAGTGCATCTGGTATGTTTGCGGAGGCGCGTACAGATGATTTTTATGCCATAATGCGCAAGAAAACTGCCTCTATGCTACTCAGATTACGGGGCAGTGGCAATGGCATCTTAAAGATGATTGCGGACCGAATGGATTGTCCCATCCAAAAGTTCTGGATGGAACGATCCATTGGGTTATTTAAATAATAAATTTGTTTCATGTTCCCTTTTTTTTTTACTAACCTAGTTTTAAGCCTAACATTAACCTACTTATGGATTTTTAATCTGAAAATAAAAAGTCATTTATTTATTTATTTATGAATAAACAAGAGAAAATTATGAACCAATACTTTTTAACATTAGAAAAAACTATGTTAACACTAAATAAAAATATTCAGGATGAATCGAACATTAATGGATTCACTCTGGAAGCACTAACAGCGAGTAATATGTTTCAGTGCTTGAAGAATATACAAACCACTCTTCTGGACACTGTCACAGATATCTATCATGGACGCTTTAATCCCCACATAGTGACTCCAGATCAACTTCGAAAGGGGTTAAGCATCATATCAAGTCAAATATCCAAAGATTTATCACTTCCTATCAGAAATATACAAACAGATTTAAGAAGCATGTATCAACTGTTAAGTGTCAAAGCAAGGATGACTGAAAACTTTTTATTTTTTGAGATAAATATCCCATTGGTCAGTAGAGAAAGTTACGAGATTTTAAAAATTGTATCAATCCCAGAGCTAGTCAGCAGAAACATGTTGACTATAAAACCAGTATCAGAGTACGTAGCGTTGAAAATCAGGAAAGACGTCTATGTAGAGTTGTCAGAAACAGAAGTTAGAGCATGTATTTATCAAGATGAAGGTACCGGTTTTTGGCGTTTTCATAAACCAATCTACAACATGAAAGGAGATGAGAATTTATGTCAACAAGATCAAAAATCAAATCATTGTAAAATGTTAATTAGTCCATGCGAAAACAGATGGACAGAACTAAACAAACCGAACCATTACCTTTACTTTTGTTGTGATAGTTGTCAGCTGAGAATAATGTGCGAGGATCAAGTTACCGCACGGCGACTAACATCGGCCGGCGTTATCAGTATAGATCATGGCTGCATAATCAAGACGATAAATCTTACAGTGCACGCTCATAAACAATATATTAACTCCTTACACACAATGCCAGATATAATTCTACCAGACATGTCACCTATGAACAATATAATCAATATTTCTATTCCAAATTTGGTTATTACAAATGAATCGACTGATATTCAACAGCAGTTATTGAAAATACATGAGAGCATTACATTAATGAAGAGCGAGGAGCCTTTGACTAAAAGCATTTCACATCATGACGTCCATCATTACATAGCAATTTATGTAGTGGGGGCCATAATCATAATCGGAGCAGCAGTGTTTTATCAACGGATCCGACGCCGCTGGCCCGGCGCCGCGGCGTCTCCTCCGGTGGCGGTGACGGAGGTGGAGCTGGGCGAACTGCCCGCTGCCGCTCTGCGCCCGCGCCCCGACCGTCAGTGTCAGTGTGGTAAAGTGATAAGTGAGAAAAGGCAATGGCAAAGTGAGAGTGATATTGTGAAGGTACAAACAAAGTGTAATGATGCAAAGAGAGACATCAGGTGGAAAGTGGACAAAGGCACTTCGCCAATTTTTGTAACAAAAAAAATATGAAATCAAAGACTTTTAAAATAAAGACACTAAGGAAATTGAATTTACAGGATGTGTTATTATTATTGTTATCATAATTTATCAGTTTAAGCAATTGTTTTATGTTTTTGTTTTATCAGAATGTTTGTTCTTCTTTTGCCCTCGGGAGCATGTACGAGCCAGCAGTACATATAGCTTTATCAAGTGTCAGCGATCTTGCACGATCGCTGCGGTTTACTTATTTTACAATAAAAGTTCAGTTCACAATCAGACGTTGTCGCGTACTCATTTCTTCTATCAGTTATTTATCATATTATCAATCATTAGTTATCACTTAAATCATATCAACCAATATTGTACGTCACCGTACAGGTTTTGCTTTGAAGCAAGTAACGCATTTTGAAAGGCGTGATCTTATCACGTTACGGATGCCTAGAATCCAATATTTTCTTTGAATGATAGACTGTAAAGTTGCCCACATTGCAAATATAAGGTGTGAAAATATTCAATGATCAAAGTTGAGAGTGGTGATACTTTTGGTAAAAGTAACGGATGTTTCGCTGCTAATGGCAAACTTGAGTTAATTAAACGTCCCCCCACTCGCAACAGACCCAATTCATCTATAAATGGATGTAGCTTTTGTATAGTTTTGGGACAAGTTTTATTTCCATCCATCCATCCATCCATCAGCCCGTGTTCGTCCACTGCTGGACATAGGCCTTTCACAAATTTCGCCACACATGTCGGTCCTCCGTCCTCCTCATCCAGCCACCCCCCGCAACGTCCTTCAGGTCGTCGGTCCAGCGGGCACGAGGTCGGCCTACACTACGCTTTGCTGTACGTGGTCTCCATTCTAGAGCCTTTCGGCCCCAACGGCCATCATCATCATCTCTTCAACTTACTGATTCTGCAGGCTATGTCTGTTACTTTCGATCTCCGACGGATCTCCTCGTTTCGGATTCTATCCATCAGAGATACCCCAAGCATAGCACGCTCCATAGCTCGCTGAGCGACCTTAAAGTTTTATTTAATTTTACCAAATCTATTTCGTTCGCAAAATGTTTATTTTGAATAAACCGAACCAATGTGAACAACGCGTTATCAAGTTCACTTACTGTCAGTGCGGCTAGCACGCGAGTTTCTGGTGTACGTTTTAGATTTGAAACAAAGCGTAAACACCACGCTAGTCGACGAATTAATTTTGAAAGTGACGAAAACTCAAATTTTTCTCAATGAAGTTTACATTAGATTTAAAAATACAAATCGGATCATTAATCGGATCATCGGATCAGCTGACTTGGACAGAACATTGTGAAGGGCCTTTTTGAAAAGCTGAGCAGCTCAGCATATCTGCTATATAAATTAGCGAAAATTGTTAATTTAGAAACAGCTAAAACTGCATACCATGGCCTTGTTGAATCAAGACTCCGATATGGGGTAATTTTTTGGGGGAACTCTACACGTCGAGACCGCTTATTTAAGGCACAAAAAAGGTGTGTAAGAGCGATGTGTGGTCTTAAACAAACAGATACCTGTCAACCATTATTTAAAAATATGAAGATAATGACATTACCGTGTCTTTATATATACGAGATTTCAATATTTGTTAAAACTAACCCTCAATTATTTGTAAAAGTATGTCTAAACAAACTAAAATCTGTACGACCCCAACATAGACATAAACTGGTCTCTCGTGAGTGTAATACAGCTCTTATGAGAAATAATGTTATTTGTAAAGCAACTTCTATTTATAACAGGTTACCAAACTGTCTCAAAGAAATGAATTTAACATTGTTTAAAAAATCTTTGTTCCGTCTTCTCATTGAAAAGGCTTATTACAAATTAGATGAATTTTTGAATGACATAACATTATAAATACTTAATTTCGTTATTGTTTCTTATATCGACATTTTTTGTGACATTTTGGACATTCTTGTCTAATTATATAAATTTTATTTTTATCATAATAATGCATGCCGTAATTTAATTAAGTAGATAATATATGTTTAAGAATACACTGAAATTCATAGGCTGAGAGGCAGAACATGGAGTGCTGAAATTATATTAAAAGATCTTGTTTACATATACCCATGTTCATGAATAAAATATTTTGATTTTTGATTTGATTTGATTTGATCATTTGTTTCCAACATCGCACAAGAAGTAGTTTTTATCTCAGGAACGGACTCAGAGAGGTCCCAGTCTCGTCGAATTGGCCATAATGACTCATCTTCACTCAGCCAATCTGGACCATACCACCAGGAGGGGCAAGCAGCTAGCTGAGCATAGGTGAGCCCTCGACTGCAATGATCAGCGGGATTATCATGAGTCGAAACATGGAACCATTTTGCATCAGGTATATCTTTAATTATTTTAGCCACACGATGCGATACAAAAGTCATAAGTTTATGTGGATCCGTGCGCAGCCAAGATAAAACTGTACTACTATCGGTGAAAGCAATGACCTTGCTGAGAGTAAGTTTTTCTCGAAGCAAGTTGAACATATGCTTGAGCACGCGAGCGAGCAAAACCGCACTGCAAAGTTCGAGACGATTTACAGTGAGCGGCTTAAGAGAAGCTACCTTTGACTTTGCAATCAGTAACCCAATCAATTCAAAATTTGCATTACAAGTTTCAATTCGACGAGGTAATTGAATTTCTCTCAAATGTTGAAGATCAGAAACAAATCTCTGCCATTGAAAAGCCATATCTGTTGGAACTCTCTCATCCCAGCCTACTTCTAGTCGCCACAGATCATGAAGCAATAATTTTGCGACTAAAACGACTGTTGTTAACCAACCGACGGGATCATAGATACGCGCGACATTTGATAGAATGGCACGTTTGGTCAGACTTGGATTAACGTCTGACAACGAGTAAGTAAAAAAGTCTTCTGTGGGTTCCCACTGGACACCCAGGATTTCAAGAGTATTTATGTTAGACTCTTCACAGAACGATTTTGGAGTTTGACAATGGTCTTTATGGAGATCAGTTAGTAATTCTTTTGAATTACTACTCCACTTTCTTAGTTCAAAGTTCGCACAAGCGAGCAGTTCGATCAGGTCTTGTTTTAGTTTCGAGGCGGCCTCGAGAGATGGCGCGCCTGCTGTAATACCGTCCATGAAGGTATCATGACGCAGTACTTCGGCAGCCTGTGGCCACTGCGAGCCATGATCGTCAGCGAGTTGGTGTAGCGATCTAATCGCGAGATACGGTGAACTCGACACGCCGTAAGTTACAGTGTTTAGCTCAAATTCGCGCACAGGTTCCGTCGGCGAATGTCTTCACAATATGTGCTGCCAAACTCGATCTTTCGGGTGGAGTTTTATGTTTCGATACATTTTACAAATATCAGCGGTAAATACAAATTCATACAGATGAAATTTTGTTAATATGTCCACGACATCGTTTTGTAATTTAGGTTCTGTATAAACCATATCGTTTAAACATAAGGTTCCTGGAGATTTCGTGACCTCGTGCTTGGTACTTGGCAAGACTCGAGAACTTGCGTCGAATACCACACGAAGCCTCGTAGTAGAACTGTCAGGACGAAGGACACAGTGATGAGGAATCACATATAGACCGTTCGCCTCTGATTTGTTTATAGGTCGCATATGACCTAACGTTTCCTATTCCTTCATGAAGCTACAATATTCTGTCTTGAGACCTTCATTTCTGGAAAGGCGTTTTTCTAAATTGAATAAGCGCAATAGCGCGGGATTATACGAATCGCCTAAAGTTTCGTGATTTTCCTTCAGAAGGATAGGAACAACGTACTGACCGTCGGGATCGCGAGATACTTGCTCCGAGTATAATTTCTCGCAATCAATGTCTTCAATATTTTCAATTTTGACTGACGGTGGCTCTTCGACCTCCCAGAATCGCTTGACTACATCGTCTAAGGCGAGCGTAGAAGCAAAGGAGGAAGAGATCGTTGTCGGAGGGAGACAGGTTTGGTCAACCTTCCCCGTAAGTACCCATCCGAATATGCTATGAAGAGCGACCGGAAAGCCCGGGCCCAATTCTAAACGCTTGCCATCATAAATTCTATGGAACAGCTCCGCGCCCAGCAATAAGTCAATATCGGCGGGTTTATCAAAGTGTTGGTCGGCCAACACTAAATGTTTAAAGTTTTCACGAATCCCGGAAGGGAGTTCTACCGCGGTTAATTTACCCGTAATTTTATTCATGACGATCGGGTTTATTTGAAAGACCGGACCGTCGGAACCGCAAGGTTGTATTTTGCAGGACGTCACACCTCTAACTTCATGCACTATATTTTGACCTAGACCGGCTATGGATAAATTACATCGACGTAACGGTAAGCCCAAACGCTGTGCGAATGAAGAGCTCAAAAAACAGGATTCAGCCCCGCTGTCGACCAAGGTACGTGCGATGCATGATTGAGCGGATGAACCGCAACCACAAACTTGCACCATGCATGTACCAACTAGTACGAGAGCACGACTGCAACCCACGTGTGTCGTAGTGGTGGTAGTGTTGGCGGTAATCTCCGGTTCCTCGGCCACTCCGCCGCTCTCGATCTCCTCAACGAGGCCAGGAGCCGCGAGAGTGGAACCCTCGCTATCGTGAATTAATGTGTGGTGTCGCTTTCCACACGTCACACAACATGTTTTTGAAAAACATTTATTAACATTGTGATAAGGGCGCAAACAATTCGCGCATAAACCTTTTGACGAGATTATTTGCATACGGCCGGCTAAGTTCAAGCTGTTCAAGTCTAGGAACTTAGGGCACTTAAACACTGAGTGTTGCTCTAATCCGCAGCACAAACAATCGGCTGATTTATTTTGTATCGAAGCCGAACTTGTAGCGGAAAAATTGTTAGATTTGTAATTGTTATTACTATTATTCCAGGTTCCGGAATTCCGATAATTAATTTTGTCAGCTGTTGGTTTATTCTGCTGAACAGCGTAAGAGGAGTTGCGACGTCCAATGACCTCTAAAACTTGAACACGCCTTTTTATTTTTGTTTTGTGATTCGAATCTGTCGCGAGTGTCCGGGTCTAACGCGCGTGAAGCTAGATAAAACAATATGAACTCATCCAGTTCTTCAATGTTCATCGCTTTCAGAGCTTCCACAGATTCAGAAGAAACTAGAGAATATAAGAACATCTATTCTTCAGAATATTAGAGATACCATTCAAATAGAAATTAATAATGCAATATCCAACTTAACAGTAGAATTCTTGCATAATAAAGAAGAGGTAAATAAAGACACACTCGAAGAAAAAAAGGAAGAAGTAATTATCAAGAAGAATACAAAAACACAAAATGAAAAAGAAAGTTTAAAAGAAGTTAAGTCCGGAAAATTATCGATAATTTCCAAAGGAAAGCAAGCTAAAATCTATGTTATCGGTGATGAAAAGGGCTTAGGATTGTCCCAAAAATTAATAAAAAGCAGGCAGAATAAATGGAATGACAAGTACGCCGTGACAGGATTTATTAAGCCTAATGCAACCAGTTCAAATATTTTAAGCTGTTGCGATGATTTAGTTAGAAACCTGGATAGTAAGGATGTAGTGGTTCTTATTTTGGGATCAAATGACAAACTTCCATACCGATTTGTGTTTGATCTATGTAACGCTCTATGTAAGCTTCAAAATCACAAGACATTGATATTTAATGTAAACAGTAACGGTTTTCTGAATACTGAAATGATAAATAATTATATAAAATTATTATGTAAGCACTACAATAACACGACTTACATCGATACACCGTACCTTGACCATGAAACACTATGCTCAAAAATTAATCTCGACATAGATAGCGCTGAGTATAAGGATCAGTTTCTTAGCTATAAAAAACAATCAATAATAAATAAAAATAAAAAAACTAAAATCAATAATGAAAAAAAGGGTACAATTCCATATCTTTTTAAAAAACAGTTTGAAAAATTTCAGTCTTTAGACAAACATGTCAGTCAAACTATTATTGAGAAAGAAACGGTTACGACTGAAAATCAATTGATAAACTCGCCTATTTTAAACAAGAAAAACGGAAATAAACAGTTTTTTCTCTAATCGTAACCAAACTAGTATGGGTAACGTATCCTACTCAAATACCACAGTAAATAAAAGTAAAAAGATTGCTCATGTAAATATACAAAGTTTAAATGATAAAACATTATCTGTGCTTGAAGTGTGGCTATGTAGTCCCGAGGGACAAAATATTGAAGTTTTATGCATAACTGAGCATCACAGAGTTCAGGAAGATCTAGAACTAAAAATAATAACAGGTTTTAAGTTAGTAAGCAGCTATTGTCGAAAAACTAGAAAGAGCAAAGGGGGTACTTGTATATTTGTACGGGAAAATGTAATTTGTCAAGACTTGCCAGGGGTTAAAAAATTAGCAGTATCAAATATTTTTGAAATATGCGGCATTGATTTGAATGGTACTTATATACTTTGTGTATATAGGCCGAAATCTATAAAGAACGATAAATTTATTGAACACCTTGAAAATTCTCTGGAATTGGTGCTTAAATATAAAGCACGTAAAGTGATTGTTTGTGGCGACTTTAATATTAATACCTTAGTAACCAGTTCTGAAAACAATAAATTTGTGTGTTTATTGGAATCGTACAAAATGAAAAAATATATATACGAGCCGACCCGAATTACAAATCACAGTAGTACATGCATAGATAACATTATTTCTAATGTAGAACTACATGATGCATGCGTTACCGAAGTTGGACTATCGGACCATACACTTCAGTACGCCTCTTTCGATTTCCGCATAAAGAAAAACTTAGATAAATTTTATAAATATGTCAGAAATCTAACGGATGAAAATCTCGAAAATCTCAGGTCCTTTTTAAATTCTGTTCCGTGGGAGCAAGTATATGAGGCTAAAAATTGTGATAAAGGTTTTAATATATTCCATGATTTACTTCTTGATGCGTTTGATACAAACTGCCCGCTTATCAAGGTTAGAGGTGATTTATCAAAAAAAAAAAATCAAGGTTGGATCACTAGAGGTATAATCAAATCATGTCAAACAAAGAGGGAACTTTTTATTGGCACAAAGCAGTCAAATTCTAAAGACCTATTAAATCATTACAAATTATACTGCTCGATTCTGTCAAAGGTTGTGTCTTGTGCAAAAAAACTATACAATGATGGTGTTATTCAAAATTCACAAGACAAAATTAAATCTACATGGAATTTAATAAACTTACACATAAAAGGGAATAAAACATTTGAGGTCAATAAATACACAGGGCTATCAGATGGGAGTAAGAAGGCAAATCACGATCAAGACGCACCTGATATTTTCAATAATTATTTTGCAAATTCTTCTGGAGTTAGCAATAATATTGCAGTTAACAACCAGCTTCCGTCCTTTCAGCCTAAAACTATGTATGCTGATCCGGTTGATAAGTTAGAACTGTTTAAAATAGTAGCGTCTCTAAAAAACAAAAGATCTTGTGGCTATGATGAAATACCAAGTAAAGTCATTAAATATATAATCGATGTTATAGCTGACCCCTTACTTCATTTATTAAACCTCTCCATAACTGAAGCGGTATTTCCATCAAGACTAAAAAAAGCACAGGTCAAACCAATTCACAAGAAAGGTGACATGCTAAACGTTGGTAATTATAGACCTATCTCGCTGTTGCCCATACTTTCTAAGATTTTTGAAAAAGTTATGGCAAATAGATTGCGTCGGTTTCTTACGTTTAACAAATTGCTAGCTAAAGAGCAATTTGGTTTCCAAAAAGGCGCATCTACGGTTGACGCAATCATAGATATGACAGACTTTGTTGCGGAAGCCTTAGATAAGAAAGGAAATGTAGTGACGGTGCTGCTTGATCTTTCAAAAGCGTTTGATCATGTTAATCATAGTACCTTACTAGAAATCCTGAATCGATATGGGATAAGAGGTAATATAAATAAATGGTTTGAAGGTTATCTCACGGATCGCTCACAAAGCGTTGTGATACCTACCTTGGACAACACAAAGACAATGATAAATATCGAATCAGGAAACTGCAAATTGAGAAAGGGTGTACCACAGGGTAGCATATTGGGCCCCATTCTTTTTCTCTTGTATGTAAACCATCTGCCCTGCTTGACAAACAATAAAGTGGTCATGTTTGCAGATGATGTGTCCGTATTCTTTAAGTTTGAACGATCAAATGATAATAGTGATCTATCGAGTGTTATAACTGAGTGTATAAGCAGTGTGATAAACTGGTTTGAAACTCTTAATCTAAATACAAACGTCAATAAGACCCAGATGCTATATTTCCACAATTATAATACTCGTAAACTGGACTTAAATGTAGATATTTACAACAAAAAAATAGAATTTGTTCCATTTGCAAAGTTTTTGGGAATTTATGCTGACGAAAACATGAACTGGAAGAAACATGTTGAAATTCTTGGGAATAAGCTGAGTAGCTTCTGTTATGCTTTAAGGACCTTGGCAAAAATTGCAACGAAAAAAGCTGTTCTACAAGCATAATGTCGGTGCGCCGACCAAATCTGATATGTGCACTTTTCGGTTTTTTTTTTATTCGCTAGATGTCGATATTTTTCAACATTCTATCCATCGCAAAGACCTCTATGTGTAAAAGTGGCTTGGTTGTGAAAAACCAAACCAAATATGTGCATTTAGAAAGCTAAAAATAGTTGTTATGTGCGCAAATGCACATACGGTACTTGGCTTATAATCGAGTAATGACACATATCAGTTTTTTCTTGAACAGGTGGAGTAAGATTTTGAGGTTATGTTACCATTGTTGTTAGTGAAAACAAAGTGCGAAAATGTTGTGGTAAGTCCAGAATTCAATTAAAAATATATTGTTATTGTATAACTCTGAGTTTTTAAATAAATAAGAAGTGTATGTATATTCATGCCGATATCTGCCCAAAACAAAATAACCGCATGACGAGTCTTTGAATTTTTTGGGATTGTTTGGTTTGCTTAGGGGCGATTATTCCATCCCCAGATAAACAGTCATATAAGTTTATTTGACATTTCACATGTACATATTCTGCCAAATCCATCAGATAAAGAGGCAGTTAAACGTTATCTAAGGATGGAAAAATCGGATCCTAGTAATAATGTTGATTTCTTTGTTGCACTTTGCATTTTAACCTTTCTTGACAATAACCTTCACCTGGAATGGACCTAATTGACTTGTGCTTATATCCTTATTTGACCTTTTCTTTTGTTTTGCTTCAGATATGCAAATTTTTACAATAGAGATGCTTTGAAAATGGCTCGCAGAACTAATTGGAGGGGTAAATTACTTGTTGATCTTAGTACAGGAATTAATATTTCCCTTGAACACAATACAGATGTATTTGTATCAAATGCGTATGATCCTACAGTAGACTACATAAACACGCAGCAAACCTGTAACAATATACACGATCACTTAACTTCAGGTATTCAGAAGCATAATGAACCATCAACAAGCCCCATAATACAACATGAAAGCATCGTAATGAATAATAATACATATGTACCTCCGGAACCAATGTTGGTTGATAGCAATTTAGACATCACTAATGTTTCTGAAGCTTATTGTCATGATGAATTTCTAATAGAGACCAACTATGCAGAAACCATGGACATCTCAACACCACAAGCCGTACCTTCAGATAATTTTCATACAGCACAGACAGCTAGACAGTCCGTAACTTGTAGGCCACACAAATTAAATGAAACTGATTTCATCCTGAACGATATCACGGGACGATTGGAGCCCAAAAACGTTCCAGACATACAAACATGGATATTAAATGATCAAACAGGTGAGTTTGATACATGTTACCAGGTAGCATTGGAGACAGAATCGGAAGACATTATTAAAATATTAAATGATCAAACAGGTGAGTTTGATACATGTAACCAGGAAGTATTGGAGACAGAATCAGAAGACATAGCAGAAATGTATGATAGAAGAAGAGATAGGAAGTATAACATGACTAAGAGACTTAAAGGTGAGAAATATGTAGGCAGAAAAAAATACAAAAGGAAAATAAAAGAGAACAACAAAGGAGAAGACAAGAGGAAAGGGGGAAAAAACAACAGGGAAGAAGAGAACAACAGAGGAGAAGAGAACAACAGAGAAAAAGAGATTAACAGAGGAGAAGAGAACAACAGAGGAAAAGAGAATAAAAGAGGAGAAGAGAACAACAAACAAAAAGATAACTTTGTAATAAAAAAAAAAAGATATCTAAAGAGCAAAACTTGCAACCATGATTTGAATACCATAAAGACTGAAAGGAGCTTCCATTGCGGCGCCCTAAGTGAAGAACAGAGGAAGTTAATTTTTACATATTTTTGGAGTCTTCAATCGTGGGAAGCTAAAAAAGCTTACTTATATAAAAAATCTAGTGCGTGTGCGTCCTATTATAAGAAGACGTAAAGAATCTCTAGCTGTTTCATCTAAAAAACAACAAGGATATGACTGGTTTTTGCCAAATGAAAACAATGAGAAAGTGAAAGTTTGTAAAAACTTTATGGTGAGCACTATCGACATGAACAATGAAACCCTAACGGACTGGACAAATGCTATGTATGAAAACGAAAATACTAATGAAGCCAATGAAGTTGTTGCTTCTGCTTCCCATAAGAGAGGTGGTAAGCAGAAAAAGGACACGATATCAAAGGAGCGACATGAACATCAAAAGTCATCTGGAATTAAGGAGTGGCTAAATTTACTACCAAAGGTTCCAAGTCATTATTGCAGATCTAGTTCCAAAAGAACCTACGTCGAAACCGCTTTCCGAAACAAGACTCGCATGTGGAAAAAATATAAAAAATGGTGCAAATCTGAAAAAATACCATCTGCACAACGTAAACTCTTCTGTAAGATCTTAAAAGAACAGAAAATATCCATATACAAACCTAGAAAGGACCAGTGTGACTCATGTACTGCATTTAAAGAAGGTAACCTGGCTCAAGAAGAATATGACAAGCATATAAGCATGAAACAAGAAGCTTACATCGCGAAAGACAGGGCCACAGCTTTATGTTCCCCTAAAGTGCTAGTTATAACAGTCGATGTTCAAAGCGTACTTCTTTGTCCCAAACTAACAGTATCTGCCCAGTACTTCAAGCAGAAACTTCAAATGCATAATTACACCATCTACTGCAACAATGACGGGGACGTACATTTGTATGTTTGGCATGAGGGTGACGCAGGCGTAACGGCAAATGAATTCACTTCATGTCTTCTTGACTTTTTCGGACAAAAAGCTACTAAAGGGTATACAAAAATGATAATAATATCTGACGGTTGCTGCTATCAAAATCGCAATAAAATATTGTCTTCAGCTCTCCTGAACTTCTCCAGAGAAAAAGAAATAGACATTGAACAAGTGTTCTTGGAAAAAGGGCATACTATGATGCAGGTTGATAGTGTACATTCCACGCTAGAGGATATGTTTAAACCTCCAATTTACAGTCCTAGCCACTATGTGTCTTTGATGGCGCAAGCTCGCCCCAGTAAGCCTTACACTATTCATAATGTCGATTACACATTTTTCAAAAATTACGAAGGAGTTTGTCAGTTTGATTCCATAAGGCCAGGTAAGAAAAGTGGAGATCCTGTTGTCACCGATATCAGAGGAACTTTATGCAAAGGTGGAGAGTTTTTCTACAAACTTCGTCATCCAGATGGCTGGCAGCTACTGCCGCAACGACTACGCAACAACGACAAAGATCTCGTCGCTATGTATGATGAACCAAGAGCCATTGATAAGTCCAAATATGATAGTTTGCAGTCTTTGAAAAAGTACATGCATAGAGACAACCATTTTTTTGACGACAATCTAATATTTAACTAAATTGTAGTTACCTAATGAAGATAGAACTATTGTTAGATTATAGAATTTCAAAGAAGTATTATGGTACCAAAACAGATTTCATTTGTGATCTCATTAATTATACTCAAACTTAAATGAATGTTTAGAAATAAGAGATTTTTTAATATGTTGTAGTACTTTAAAACAATACTTTGTTTATTTAAATAAAGGCAATAAGTAATATAACTTTTGTCGTATTCATTCACAATTAGATAGGTACCCCAATACTATTTAGGTCAGTCATAATTATAGTCTTGATTGCACACAGGATATTGTAAAATGTTCGTTAGTTCTTCTAATTATGCACATAACAAAGACCCACTTTTCCTTAAAATGAGGAAAAATAAAAACTGATATGTGCATAGCCTGCACAAACATATTTTGGAGGGCCCAAACCAAAACGGTTATGTACATGAAAATTGAAAATAAAATTGTTTTGGCCTAAACTACCTAGGAACATTAGTTTTTTTTTAAATCCAACAAAACGTGATTTTTTTATTAACGTTTTCTCATTCATGGATATTTCATAAGTAACACGGAATTTTAGAAATTAAGTTTTTTGTGCCTCCTGCAAAGTTGAAGAAATTCACATATCAGTTTTGGTCGGCGCACCGACGATTTTGCTTTCTATCAATCAAGAGTACTGTACGGTCTTCCTGTATGGGGAGGAAGTACAGATATAGAGAGTATATTTAAACTTCAAAAAAGGTGTATCCGCATAATAAGCGGACTAAAATCAAGTATGGATTCCTGCCAACCATATTTTATTACGTTAAAACTACACACACTTACTGCCTTATACGTAATCGAATTATGCAAAATTGTCAAGCGCTTTCCTAGTAAATTCCCCAATAAATCTCTATGTCATAGCAATAGACTTCAAAAACATTTTGAGTTTGACCTCGAAGTTCCTAGGAAAAACACTACTTCTTATGAAAAGTCTACCAAATTGGCTGCCATTAAAGTGTTTAATAGCCTACCAATACACATCAAATGCCTTTCTGGGATCGAATTTATGAATACCCTGAAAAGATACTTGGTACAGATGTGTCCTTACAATTTAAAAGATTTTTATAAGTTTAATAAAGATTATAATGGAATTATATTGTAATTTAATTTTGTATTGTGAATTAACATTCATTTGATCTATTATATTTGAAAATTTTATAATCAATGAGAAGTGTTAAATTATGTAGAATAGTAAAAGTAGGTTTAAGGTATAATTAGAGTCTAGCTGTAAATACGAATTATACAATTTATTTTAAGAATTACATTGCTACACCTTATTGGTAAAATTACATTGTAACTTGTATTTTTAAAAAACACCTTTTATGTACATGTGATTTATGGCAATAAATGAATTGAATTGAATTGAAGAACAAAACAAAATAAAAACTAATTTAATCTTTGTTGAGAAAAAAATTAAATCGTTAGAAGCTGAAAACATAAAACTGAGGCAACAACTACAACAAATAGAATCGATTACAAAAAACAGTGCTACTATCTCCAAGAAAATCGTACTTTTTGGACTAAATGAATATGATTATGACACTGAAGAAGACCTCATAAAGGCAGTAAATGATATATTTGCAGATATCTTGAATATAGATATCAACGGATATATAGATTAAGTAAAATGCATAGGAAAGAGAGGAAACCGTAGACCCTTGGAAATAGAGCCGGTCAATAAAAGAATGACCAAACATATTTTAGAAAATTCGAGATATTTTAAAAATACAGTATTGTCTATCTCCGCTTTTTATGACAGAGTTACACTGCAAGAACGCAACAAATTAAAAGACCAACTAATACAAGCACGCAAAAACGGAAGACAAGCGATAATAAGATACAATAAACTATTTATTGATGGAAACGAAATCCGTGCTATGGAAAATAGCACTCTAGATGCTGAAGATAACCAAATTGAAAACACCAAACCTGTTGAAAATGAAGAAATAGACAATTTATCACAACTACCCTCAGAAACCCAAAAAATAACTTCACATAAATCTTCAGTAAATACATTTCGTTAAGGGATTTCAGGCCATGTTTCAAAATATTCAAAGCATTGGGAATAAGACACACTTAATTGAAGCTTTTTTATCAGACTCTCAATACCATATTTTATCACTATCAGAACTGTGGCGCAGTCAAGAATATATAGATCTTATTAGCTTACCAGAGTATAATATTGCATCCTCATTTTGTCGGAAAAATCATGAAGGGGAGGGGTTTGCATTATAATAAAAGACCATATTGAATACATAGAAAGAAGAGATATAAAAGAAATGTCAATAGAATTTAAGGTAAAATTATGTGCAATAGAAATACCCAAGCTTGAATTAATTTTGATAAATTTATACAGACCAGATCGTCACATAGAAATATTTTATGAACAAATTAGTAAAGTTTTAAACAAAATCACAAGAAAAGAGAAAAATAAATATTTAATAATTGGGGGTGATTATAACATCGATGTTTTACAAAATAATAAAGAAACACGAGATTTAGTCAACTTCATGGAGACATATAATCTAACACAAACAATAAAAAAAACCTACAAGAGTCACAAAAACAACATCCACATGCATAGATCTAATATTTACAAATTTCCCTAAGAGCAAATCAGACGTACATGATTTAGGATTCTCTGACCATAGAGCAACAACAATAAAAATAAATGCTAACCAACTACCTAGTCTGTCACAGCGACAATACACGATACAAAAAAGAGTTTACTCTGAAAAGAACATCTTTATTTAAAACGAAATGAAACAAACAAATTGGAATGATATAATAGTAGAGAATAGAGATGTAAATCAAAATTATGAAGCCTTTCATTCTGTAGTACAAAAAGCTTTAGATAAACATATACCGATACAATTAATAAAAATTAAAAATAAACAAAAAAGTCCTGGCTAACAAACGGCTTAAAGAAATCATGTCTCCATAAAAGACTACTAAAAACAATGCTAAATGAAACAAATAACCCTGTCATAAAAAACTTCCATAACATATACAGTAAAATATAAAAAAAAGGCCGTAAGAAAATCCAAAAGGTTGGACTACATAAGACGTATGGCTAATACAGACAATAAAACAAAAACAATGTGGAAAATTATTAACGAAAAAACTAAAAAAATAAAACAGAGAATATTAAAAAGTACAAAATTAAATTATGGAGACCAAGTCATCGAAAACCCAGAAAATGTTGCAAATATATTTAATGACTACTTTCTGAACGTAGGCAAATGTACAGAACCAACTGAACAAAGCGGACGGCCTGTTATGCAACCAACCGCGACTTCGATGTAGCTTAGACCTGTAGATGAAAGCGAAATATGTAAAATTATAAAAAATCTCAAAAATAAACACAGTTCAGGAATAGATGAAATACCTCCAATATTATTAAAAAATTGCTTAGATGAATTTGCTGTCCCACTTACCATCCTAATTAATAAAAGTTTTGAAGAAGGAATATTTCCCGACCGACTGAAAATAGCCATTGTAAAACCAGTTCACAAGAAAGGCGACCTACCCTCTATTCCCGAGCACTACCGACTAATAGCCATATTACCTTCATTTTCAAAGGTTTTTGAGAAAGCGATGTCAAACCAAATCTATAAATTCTTCGAAAAATATAAAATGAAAGCCAAAACGGTTTTAGGAAAGCAAGATCCACTACAATAGCTGTCTATAAATATATCCAAGCTGCACTTAAGTACCTATATATAAATGATAAAAAATACGCTCTGGGAATACTTATTGATTTAACAAAAGCCTACGATAAAGTTTCATACAAAATATTATTGAGCAAATTATATGGCTCAGGCATTCGTGGACCACCTTACTACTGGTTTAAGTCATATCTTGAAAAAAGAACGCAGTTAGTTCAAATTGAAAACTATAATGCAAAAACGCACGAATTAAAATCAATCAATTCTGAATTAAAACCACAAACCTGCTCGATACCACAGGGAAGCGTACTGGGTTGTGTCCTATTCTTAATTTATATAAACGACCTACCAAAAATTTTGAATACGGAAATTACAAGCGTACTTTTTGCTGATGATATCTCATTACTAATAAAATGTGAAAATAGTAAATCTGCTACCAACATTCTAAAAGACACTTTAACAACAGTAAAGACATGGCTAAATGAACATAATTTAAATATTAACTTGAAAAAAACCAAAGTGATGCATTTCAGGCCTTATCAAAAGCCCCCGCTACAAATTAATCTAGAATTTGATAACAATAAAATAGAGACTGTAAAGACCTTCAACTTATTAGGAATAAATCTTGATACCCACTTAGGCCGACTTGCACCAATATTTAAATCTAGATTTAGGACTTAAGCCGAGTTTAATTTGACAGAAATGTACTGACTGACAGACCGTAAACCTGGTTTAACGATAAAATCGAGATTTAAGATTTTGGTGCAAGCCGCCCTTAAACTTTAAGAGTCATATTGAGAAAATAAAATCAAAACTATCGAAGTTTACTTTTGCACTGAGTGAAATAGAACATAGTACAAACACGCAAACTGCACTATCAGCATACTATGCCTATGCCTATTCGTGGCTCCGTTATGGCATAATGCTGTGGGGTAATAGTGTAGATGCGAAAGAATTGTTTATAAAACAAAAACGTTGTGTGCGTATACTCGCTCACATAAAAGAAACCGAGAGCTGGAAAACATTTTTCAAAAAATTTCAATTATGACATTACCTTGTATATATATTTTTGATATAAGTATATTTGTTTTTAAAAACAAGAACCTATTTCCACAAATTAAAGATACGCATTCAATTAATACCCGGCACAAAGATAAATTATATTTGCCCCCGTCGCGAATAAAAATGTTAAATTGTAGTCCCTATTATATGGCAGTTAAAATATTTAATAAATTATAAAGACCACACAAAATGAATCCGAGTTTATAAAAACATTGAAGCAATATTTAGTAGAAGAGTGCTTCTACATAGTAGAAAGTTTTCTGTCCGATAAAAAATAATGTGATATGGCTTTCTGATCTCTTACCTTTTAAGTACTGTTTAAATTAGTTAAGTTTACTGTTTATGCAAACATTTTGTAAAAGATTATTAGATATTAAGACACTGTGAAATATTAGAGCAGTGAATAAGAATTGTGTAATAATATATAGTATTAGTAGTGTTGCTGTACCTGATAAGGGTAGCTAAGTTATTAAGTTCTTATAAAATTGAAACATCTGTGTACACTTAGTTGCAATAAATATTTTGAGTTTGAGTTTGAGATAACATGTCGGTGAAATTTGAAAGTTCGCGAAAGTTTGAATTTTTTTATGTGGGAAAGTTACATATTTTTTTCAAATACGCGACAGCTAAAACGCGTTTGTTTTCGAACTTCTTTACAAGATTTGCGAATACGATTGGATAGTTATCTGATTTTATCGGAATACCTTTCGCAACTGATAATGCAGAACCGCGGAGGCATGAAACCAAACATTGGAATTTCTCGACATTAGGTATACCGGTATTGTTATGTACAAGTGAACAATAGGTATCATAAAAGGTCTGCCAATCTTCAATCAGACCCGAGAACTTTATGAGTTCTAATTTTGGTAAACGTGTTGGAGCCAAAGATATTATAAGAAAAAGTGGTAGATGAGTCATAAGTAGAGTTGCGAGGAAAATTACTACCAGTAAAATACAAGTGAAAATTACATGAAATTTTCATTTATTTCAGTCACAATCGATAAATTTCAGTCACAATTGTAATAAACCTCAGGTCGAAAGTTTTGATCGGAACTGTCAGAACTAGGGTTACCAGGCGTCCCGATTTGCGCGGGACATCCCGACTTTTGGGAGTCTGGGGACCCGTCCCGATTTACCTCTGACCAGGACACCTAATGTCCCTTTTTTCACTGGCTGATGTAAACTGATATTAAAAGTTTGAAACTTTGCTCGTATTTTGATTTCAACGGTGGAAGTGATGTGACACACACACACTAAAAGATTCCATAAAGGCTATCTATGATTTGAGCCATCACTAATCAAATCGGTACTGATTTTTTTATTGATTGGGTTTTTTGAAAAAAATGTATTATTTTGATATCAAAACTTTTACTCCGGGCCGCGTTCAGTTTGATCGCCCGCTCATCACTGACAGCGGGATAGCCATATACAAAATCAACGCGTGCAAAAGAGATATCATGATCGCCGGGCGTCGGCGGCCAATCAAACTGAACTCAGCCCTGGGATGAACTCTATCATAATTCATAATAGTTGATGACATATATAAATGTTGGTGCCAGAAAATATACCTAGTTCCCATTCTTCAATCAATCAATAAATATAAAAAGAAAAAGAGATGAAGTTAATTTTATTTGCTTCAAATATGGTACATACAAAGCTCAAAGATATTATTGCAAATATTTACAAATGTCATAGTAAAATGGTAGAAGTTCAATTTAATATTTTAATTATTAAAAACTGGAGACTATTTTATTCTTTGAAAACTTTGTTTTTATGTCCCGAGGACAATCCTTGCCCTTACTAAGATACCAAGTGTAATGTAATGCCATTCTAGTACCATTTGTATAGCGGTATTCTGCCTTGCAAAATATGCACACAGCATGTTTTTTATGTCTGGAAACATGTGATATTTGGAAATAGTTCCAAACTGCAGTGCTGCAGCCAAAGGACGCGGCATAAATTTCGAAAAAGCATTTGACCGGGTAGATCACATCATCCTCTTGAGAAAACTATACCATCTCGTTATTCGGGGTGATCTTCACAGATGGGTCTCTTCCTATATATCCAACAGACGGCAGGCAGTGGTGATGGGAGGATATAGATCTGACTTTGTCAAGGTGCCCTCAGGCGTGCCCCAGGGATCACACTTGGGTCCACTATTTTATAACGCATACCTTTATGATTTGTACGCAGTTTTTGAAACCTGTAATTTTTTACTTTATGCTGACGACAAAAAAATTTACCTAGACATTTCGAACGAAGAGGACTGCTTCAAGTTACAGTCAGATCTACATTGGCTTAGTGAATATTATAAAATCAACAGAATTAATGTAAATGCAGATAAATGTGTTCTTATTACATTTGCGAGAATCACTCAGCCTATAAAGCATTCTTACTTTATTAATGGACTTGCCCTTAAGCATGTGGATACTGTTCGGGACCTTGGTGTGACTCTTGACAGTAAACTTACCTTCGAAAAGCATGTTGATAGCATAGTAGAACGAGCCTATCGTAATCTTGGTTTTGTGATGCGTGTGTGCCAGCCCTTTGATGACATGGCGTGCATAAAGATGGTATACTTTGCCTTTGTCCGTAGTATAATGGAATATGCTAGTAGTATTTGGTCACCTCAGTACATCACTTATAAACAACGGATAGAGAAAATACAGGTACTCTAATACAGGTGGGGACATTAAGCAATTTTTTAGGGTCTGAAAAGCTTTTTCGCATTCAGAAGTCCACTTGAAGTGTGCATTCTTTTTCATAACTGATTCAAAGGATGTGCGATATCTGCAAATTTTGGTATGAATCGTCGATAATAATTTGCAAAAGCTACAAAGCGTTTGAATTTCGTCGACGTCATTTGGCCTAGGATAATTTTTCAAAGTTTCAACTTTTTCGGGATCTGGAAAAATACCTTGAGACGTGATTTTATGCCCTAGATATAAAATTTCCGTACGAAGTAGCTCACATTTTAAAGGGTTTAATTTAAGATTTACCTTACGTAATCGCTCTAATACTTCAATAAGATTCTTATTATGAGTTTCTATAGAATTTCCTATCACAACGCAGTCATCTAAATACACAAAGCATTGCTTATAATTTAATCCCGACATGGCAATTGTCATTAATCTGGAAAAAACACTTGGACTAGTTTTTAGTCCCATTGGGCAGCGTTTCATCTGATACATTTTATCAGTAGTAAAAGCTGCAAATTTTCGTGAATCCTTATCTAGTGCTAACTGATACATCTTGTCGACTGAAAATGCTGTATATTTCCTAGAATTTGGTGCAAGGTCACTTGATAATAAGATTGGGAAAGGTCAAGTTTAGAAAAGTATATACTGCCGTTTAATGTTAGGCAAGGGGAACTTATCATCTTCAATTCTATTATTTAACTGTCGATAATCTATTACAAGTCTCCACTTCCTTTCTCCTGTCTTGTCTGATTTTTTAGGAACCAGTAAAACTGGGCTTGACCACTCCGAGGTGGTCTCCTCATACTCCTCAATGATATCATTATCGAGCATCTACTGAATTTGCTTCTGTAATTCTCCTTTTAAAGCGTGAGGGATCCGATAAGGTTTTGTATAAACCGGACTAACATTTTCCTTTAAGTTAATTTTATGTTCCAATAAATTAGTCATAGATTACTTATCTCCAGAAAGGTGGAAAACATCGGCATATTTTGCACAAATGTTCTCAACCCTTTTTATTTCGTTCGCTTGTAAATAACTGGGCAAATTCAATAATTCAAACAATAATTTAACTCTATCGGCTGAATTTGTCCGTTCCGCAAAATTACAAACTTCAAAATTGCATAAACTATAGACCTCTAAATCTGCAAAATTTATACTCAACTCATTTTTGGTTGTGTTCAAAACTTTCAATGGAATTTTACCATCTTTGGGCTTTGCGATAACCCCTGCTACAAAAATACCTTTCCTAATTTCCTTCGCTAAGATAACACAGTCTGAACAGTGCAGAGTAGGTATATAACGTATCACTTCACATCGAGGCGGAATAATATGTTCATACCTAGTCTTGTCCAAAATATCTATTATTACCGATTCACCTTGGTTATGCAACGTTAAGGTAGAATTTTGGTAATCAATAAGGGCTCTATACTTGTAGAAAAAATCTTGTCTCAAAATTCCGTCTGTTGAGCATGAAAAATTCTTAAATACATAAAACTTTTGATTAAAACTAAGTCCGTTGCATTTAAATTCTAAGTAAATATATCCTTCAGAGACTAAATTACCACTTACTCCTTTTGTAGTAATATTTTCTATCTGTAACCTATTCAATAAATCAAACTTATTTTTTAGCCATTCGTATCGAATTACACATAAGGACGCACCACTAATAAGTTTAAATCGCGAGATTGAACGTCGCATGTTATTACTATACCATTATTTATATTTAGAACAAAGTTAGTCTTGAAAAACTGATTAGAATTACCTAAGTCATTACCTACATTTCTTTGCTGCAATGCGCATTGCGCCTGCTGGTCAAACCTGATTTCGCTGAACGTGTGAAACGTGAGGATTGCTGCGGCGTTGACGTTCGTGGCCGGTTCTTTGACCTCTGCCAGCAGCTGAGCCTCGGGGGCTCCAGTTTCTACCAAAATTATTCGATTTATTCGCATAATTATTACGATTATAATAAGTCTTCTGTCCATTGTTATAGTTCCTTTAGTCATGGAATCTTCCCCTATGTGAGAATTTGTTTGTGTGTCCGTTTGTACGTGCTGTTTTCATAATTTGATGCCCGTTATTATTAGAAAATGTATTTACGGACATTGATTGCTCGTCTAAGGCAGTTATAATCGCTTCCGAAGAAAACTGTCGAGAAGCGATTATAGTGTTAAGACGCTTGTCCGTCAAACCGTCGGCAAATCTTTTTATTGCGACTTTTTCATTGATGGGACGAAGAATCTCATATTTTTGGGAATCACTGTCTGCCTGGGATAACGTTAATCCTACAAATAGATCCTCTAATTCAGAACCAAACGTTTCTATAGTTCTATGTCCCTGCTGACATCTCAATAGTTGAGTCTGGATAGCAACAGCTGATTTTTTGGGCAGTAAACTATCTTTCATGTCTCGTAACAAACTGTAAACTGAACATAAGCGAAACTTCGCGCTCGCGGAAAGTCTAGTTTTCAAAACAAAATTTACTAACTGTGGTTTAGAGCTTTCGTCTAACATGCTACTATACATACTAGTCAAAACAAAATAAGGGCCACTAGGTTTTTAAGGTGTACCAAGAAAATTATAAAATTAATACATTGTTTAATTACCGTAAACATAAAACAATGTTATTTTCTACCGTGTAGGCTACTTACTGCTTAAATTAATTATCATTAAATATGCTTATTTAACTTTTCAAAAAAAAATACAATTTAGAAAAAAAAACACAAGCAACGAAAGGTCATTGAAAATTTGAAAATTCTTTACTTTTGATTTATATTTCTGTTTGTTAATAACGGATATGCCCTCCTCTCTTAGCTATGCACTCTTGTAGCCTGGAATGCATGCTTTCGAACAAATGTTTGACGTTTTCAGCTGAAATCTCTTCCCAGGCACGTTTCAAAGCGTCAACCAGTTGCTGCTGGTTGTAGACCTCTTGCTCACTCTCTTTAACAATTCGTTTCAATTGGTCCCACATGTGCTCGATCGGATTTAAGTCTGGACTGCTTGCTGGCCACGGTAATACTTGAATGTGAGAGTCTTTCAGTACAGACTGGGTTGCTTGAGCTGTGTGTGCACGGGTATTGTCTTGCATCAGGATGAATCTAGGACCCATTCGCTGGGCAAATGGGACCACATGAGGCCTGATAACTTCCTCAATCTAACGCTAACCGGTAACGCTAACCGGTCCGCTAACGCGGAACCCTCATTTAAAATAGCGAGCTCAGTTTTGCCATGTAAGCCAATCCCACCAAATCATTACGTTGGGACCACCGAAACGGTCAACTTCGTGTATGCAAGCTTCCGAAAATCGCTCGCCGTGTCGTCTCCACACCCTAATGCGCCGATCGTCATTGAAAATTTTTACTTTACACTCGTCGGTAAAAAGCACCATGCCCCACTGACTTATGCACCAGTCCAAATATTGACGGGAGAACCTTAAACGATTTGCACGTTGAGCCCTGGGTAAAGGAATTCGATGAACTCGTCGTTTTGAAGTTTGCTGGTCTTCGTGCAACCGATTACGGATCGTTTGATCACTGACACGAGTACCCGTTGTCAACTTTAGGCGATTTTGTAACTTACGAGCCGTTACTGTGCGTTCTCGGCGGGCACTTAACCGGATGAACCGATCCTCCTGAGCAGTTGTAATGCAAACTCTACCCGAGCCAGGTCTTCTTGCAACACTGCCGGCCTCTTTAAAGCTATTCCAAGCATTTTGAAGAGCTCTTCGAGAAAAACCCAGGTGCAAACCCACACACTGCTGAGAATTTCATTCTCGGATCATTGTAACGGCTCTGGTTGCAGTAATTGTGTCCATATGTCTTTGTAATTGTGGCGTTTTATCGTTAAATGTTGTTTAGACAAGATAACTAAACAAAATTACGATAATTTTCAGATTATCAAGACGCTAATCGAAACAAATCACAAAGAAAAATCGACACAAAACTAGAAGAAAATTTGAAATTGAATTTTTTTTTTTGCTAATGGCCAGTATTTGGTCTAAGGCACTTCATCAAAGAGGTTAGATACCAAAGAGTTCGTAACGTCAACGTTTTGCTACATATCAATTAGTTCATTTAATTAAACTAAAATGTAAAAATAACAAGTGGCCCTTATTTTATTTTGAGTAGTATAATTCTATGCCATATATTAATTGTTTTGTGACATGCTCCTGTCCCGTCATTACAGGTAACAGGGCGATGGCGGTTTTAAGGTCAAACTTTTCGCTTGCCATGTTTGACACCAAAAAATACTCACTGACTAAAAATACAATTTTGCTATATAAATTATGGATTCTGCTGACGATTTTATTTATCGTGACAGACTCTTCACTGCTAATTTCTGAATTTTCAATTTGTAATTTAATACGATTCAAGATACTATCCAATTTACCATAAGCAGCTTGAGCTTCAGACAATTTTGTTTTACTTATTTCCTTCTTTCTTCTTTCAGGTCCTATTTTATACAAATACTCTTTGATTTTAAGCAAAAGGCTCTCTAAACATAACAATTCCTAAAATAATAATATTAGACAGAGAAAAAAAAAAACAACATGGATCTATTGACTCACATACTCGACGTTTAGAAGTAGGCTGTTAGCGACGCTGGTGTGGAATGCCGGAGATGGGGCCAGGAGTCCAGGCGAGGTCCGTGATGCTGGAAACGGGCCAGGGGTCCAGACGGGGGTCCGTGATGCTGGATAATTGAGTGGCGTCGTGATGTCATCCACGCTGAGTGGGCCGGGATTACCCTGGACACCTCTTCTGGCCGGGCTATACCCTGGACTCAAATAACCTTCTAAGCACGCAGGATCTCGATGTCTATACGTTGGTCGGCTGATGATTGGGAGCTGTGGCGTGTACAAGGGCAGCGCGGTTAAGTTCTCGACGTAATGTAAGGACGAAATTTTTGTTCCGCTTCTTCAGGAGGTAATAAAAATGGCTGCTCCCAAAATGATCACAACAACGATGAGAAGAATATCCGAAGTATCGAGTGATTTTTTGTCATGTTGGTCTGCTTGGGCGTCACCGCTTGCGGTTTGTGCGATGATAACTTCCTTTGACTGTGGTTTTCCCATTCTAAAAAATATATCTTCTTTGGACAGTCTCTTCTTTATTCGTTTTATCTTCTTTCTTCATGGGTTTTCTTTCTTCATCGGTTTTCTTTCTTCATAGTTTTCTTTCTTCAAGGGCATTCTTTCTTCATGGGTTTTCTTTCTTCTTAAATTTCCATGATTCGCTTGGCTATAGGGTCGCCATCTGGTAACAGGGTGCTGGAGAAGTGAATTAAAGACTTGTCTGCAGGGTAATGAACACCGTTTATTGATAATTAGTTGTTTATATACGCTTAGGTGTCTAAATTAAGTAAGTCAACGAACTCTTGAACGTGCGACCTCATTTATTGCGCAATGTGGTTATTTGTATCATACGCTACATGGACAGGATAATAAAAGGGACTCATTGCAGGCCAATCCAAAAAGTGTAGGCCCTAGAATGCTGCCTTGTGAAACGCCGAATCTTATGGATTGGGCATCTTTGCTGTGGTTACCTACTTTGGTGTATTGAACTCTTTCTGAGAGGTAGCTACTAAACAAATCCAGACACACACTTCTAACGCCCAAATTTTCTAGTTTTTGCAGAAGGATTGGAATGGACACCGTGTCGAAACTCGAAAGCCTTCGCCAGGTCGAGGAAAACGCCCGTACACGATAACCCACTATCAAGTGATACGCTCGGGTTCTCCAGCCAACAGGGATTCACGAATATTTAAAACACTTCTAAATATATGTTTTCCAAACACTATTTATTGAAATAACTTGAACTGTTACACAAATGGATCACTTTATTGCTTAACACATGGCAGCGTAACAACATAGTCAGAAAGCAATACTCGAATGCCCCAACATTCGTAACACCACGCCTTTTATACATCTGGTATGAATATGCCTTACCTACATAATACCGTAGATCAAACTATGACTATTTACATGATATTGAATTAATAAATTAACAAGTAATAAATAAACGAGCGAGATAAATACTACTCTCAATAACTAATCAGTATTGTACTCGGTTGAGTTACAAACAAAACAATTAAGTGTCTTATTATCCCTCAAGGTGACAAGGAAATGCTTTAATATTGGTAACAGCTCGGCCATCCGACTATAATGAACGAGTCCCCTCGTTATTAGCTTATTAAACTGAAACAGTACTGAAATCATTAACATCTCATCCCATTCTTATACACAATCATTACCTTGACAAAGTTTCGTATATGAACCTGACCATAATTGGTATTTGATCCTTGACACTGACAAAATTTAACATTTACATAAGTTGGTAAATTGGCTTATAACTCTTGAAGTTAGTCATTAAGTACAAATTACTTGGATATTAATAGACTAATATTAAATACTTTTGATACTTAAAGTTGACCAAAGTAAGCAATAATAACTTTACATCGAATTACACTGAGAAAATCGAGACTATAATAATATTTTAACTAATCAAGAAATAATAAAAATTGTATTTGATGCTTGACGTTGATCAAATACATCTAATGTCAAATACTGATGTTTTGCGTTGATAAGACTTGCATAATTTGGTTACTTGATTAATTAACCCTCGAAGTAAGTCAGTAAATAGAATTTACTTGGATATTGCTTGACTAATATTTAATAATTTTGATTCTTGAAGTTGACCAAAGTAATTAAAGATAACTACACACTGAATTATATATAGGTAGAGAACATAGAGTCCTTAATATCGTTTAGCTAATAAATAAAATGGTATTCGATCCTTGACGTTGATCAAATACATCTAAACTCAAATCCTTGGCGTTGATAAGACTTACAAAATCTATCAACTTTATTCATTAACTTTTACATCTAAAGTCAAATCCTTGGCGTTTAGAGACTTACATAATCTATAAACTTGATTCACTAACTCTTTACGTTAGTTAGTAAATACAAATTACTTTGATATTGATTGACTATTATTAAACACTTAATCCTCATAGTTGACCAAAATAATCAAAAATAACTTCACATTGAATTACATAGAAAATATCGAATCCTTAATATCCTCTAGCTTGTAAATAAAATGATATTTGATCCTTGACGTTGATCAAATACAAAGTCAAATCCTTGGTGTTGAGAAGACTTACATAATCTAGTAACTTGAATCACTAACTCTTGACGTTATTGAGGAGTAGCTACGGCGTTTAGAACGCGTTTTATTCTAGTCGTTTTATTAAATGCTTTAAAAGCGGAACTTGCAAAACTCGTCCCTTATTTTGTGAAGGTATTCACGATCACCAAGATGTACCACACTTTGTTCATGAATGGACCAAATGAATGGTGTGAAAATATATTCATACTTTTGGAATTGGGTGGAAAGTCTCGAGTTTTGCTATACTAAAACGAATTAAAATAACTTTTACATCTTAAATTTTGACAACTAAAATATTCATCCCATTTATTTTGATTGGCATTTTATGTTTTGAAATTTTATCCTGTAGTCAACTTTTAACACATAGAATTACTGCTAGTGATCTAGTGACCTAGAACGATTATCTTTCTCCTTGAATCTAGAACTGTCTATATTGACCCATCTTGTCCTAACTTCACAGTCGTGAAAAAAATTATAATTTACTCCTTCTGAATACTTAACCTTACATTTATATCTTCTATACCAAAACCTAAACAGTTGGCGGCAAGTGCTTCATTATTTCACACCGGTTGAGTAGATTAAAATTTGGATAATAGTACTTATACCTACTTACATTTCTCTCTGTCTCCCAGACATCTGTCTGCAGTTTTCCATCTGCTACAATCCTAATACACTTCTTTTGCCTCTTCCACATTCATCAATCTTGTGCCTGCTCTCTATTTCGAATACATTTTACTTTAATTTTTATCAGTACTCCACCAATTTGGTCGTCAAACATTCTTCTAGGGCTGCCCCTGCGATCTTTATCATCCACTTGCGCCCTATAATATTATTTCGTTACTCTACTTCCATTCATCCTCTATAACTTTCATTCAATGTCTAACCACACATATTGCGTAAAGAACGCATTTCCACTGTTTTCACTAATATTTATTTTGCCATTCCCAACATTTAAGTAAGTGTAAGAACAAAGACAACAATAAAAACCGCTAATCGTGTGTTTGCAGTTAAATTTTGGCTGCCAATAAAGGGGTGTAGGTCAGGGGTGCACGCAATAAAGGTCTGTTTATTTTATTTCCCACATTCACTCTTCTTTCAATGTCACCGTCACATTTTCTATCGTGCGTAAATAGTTATCCATAAGATATATATTATAGATAACCCACATAGACAAACTCATTAACTCTTTCTACTTCCTCGTTTCTAATCTTAACCCTTCCAATCTTGATCTTAACCTTCTTAACCTTCCAATCTAACCGCATTCAGTTACCGCTTCATCCCTCTCTAGCACTATAAACTTTGTTTTTCCTGCGTTAATTTTGAATACTTTTCTTTTTAAATAATTGTTGCCATCTCTTGCAGCTCATCCGTCGATGATGCAAGAAGAACTTGGTCATCGACGTTTATGAGGTATCTAATGAATAAACCCCCCTAACTTCAATCCACATTCACGCTGCCTTCAATAATTTAAACAACTGTCTGTAAATATATTGCACAGACATGGTGATGCTAAACAAACATTCTCTACGTCTTCTAGAGATATTAGGAAAATTAATATAAATACCCCGTTAATCCTTATGCAAGCAGTATTAAATAATAATAGTATATTTCAAGTGAATCACCGTACCGCGCTTTTTATTTTATTTAACATCGCGTTTAGAAGTTCTGAGAAATCGTTTTTAGAGCCAGGCCACAAGAAACAAAGCGTATTCGTAGGTAGCCCCTCATACAATGTCTTTGCAGCTACAGTTAATTTAGTTAGCGCACAGTGACTTATTTGCACAAGGGGTCAAATTTTGGAACCACATTATTCAAAAAGATAAATTTGTCACGTTGGTTCGAATTCTTAAAGTTCTTTAGTGCGTTCTATTCAAAACAATGTTGATTGCAAATCATGTTAAAACAGCAGAGAAGCTAAAAAAAAAACGCAGCTCTAAAAAAATTGGTTAAGGCCTTGCCCATGGTGCACAATAATCTTACTGAGTGATTTTGAACTTCAGTATGTTCTCAGAAAGGCTTCTTAGAAATGCTTCGCGCGCTGCCATGCCGGCACGCAAAATCAGTGAATTTTCGCGTTTTTTAATTTTACAAAAAAAGTATTTGATGTAAGAGTTTTCTTTCACCTGACATCGGAAAATAAACCATTTTTTTTCTTGTTATAGAAGTAATTTCATACATAAAACTCAAGCCGCTTAAACATAAAACGAATTTAATAACTTAAATGGCTTTATTTTCAAAAATAAAATATATCAAGTGAAATTTGTCCAATTAGGTATCCGACTTGACAACGGAAAGACCAAGGTCTGAAAAAACACGTGTCCAAGTTTTACATTGATCAGATAAGTAGTTGACTCAGCATATTATAACAAAAACTGTAAAAAGACCAAAGGCAAGCCCTTAAATAATAACAACTACGATAAAGTAGGAAGTCTCCTGTTAGTTCTGACTTGAAACCTTTGTATCGTTTCACTCTTTCTTTCTTATTGATATGATATGAGTATCTATGATTCGAAAGTATACAATGACACATATCACTTTTCAACCTCACACTCACATACTTTCTCATTTACACAGTACGCTTATACACCCACTATTTCCTCGTATATATTATTTACCTTCACGTTCAAACAGAAAATGTAAGAAAAATTGCTTTTATTTGACGATATTTTGCATAGACTCTTAATATAATATCAATTTTATTTTTTTATTATTTCTATTGCATCTCAAATGCTGTTGGCCTAACTGTCACTCTTGGGACAGACTTGTAGGTCAGTGTAGGTGATGTTTATTGTACTGTTTATTGGATAAAATTAGCACATTATTTTATTCTATAAGTTAGCGTGCTAGTGTATTCTTTTTTTCTTGGCTCAGTAAATAATTTTTGTATTTTGTATCTGTTAAAAAAATACTTTCTAATAAATTAGTTTGCCCTTGAGCTGTTAAAAACCTTGCCCCTGGCCCTGATTCTGTATCGTAAAATCAGTTACTAAACCGAGTGCCTATCGTGGAAAACATACATACGAGTATCCGCTTCTAAGAATACGTTTGCACTTGAAATGACGTCACAATTCGCGTCTTGCGGATTTGCCTCGCGGGTGGAACTGTGGCTGTGGGTCTTATCATGACGGCAGCGACTTGGCTCGTACACAAGACTGCGGCTGCGACTTGGCTCGTACACAGGACTGCGGCTGCAACTTGGCTCGTACACACGACTGCGGCTGCGACTTGGCTCGTACACAGGACTGCGGCTGCAACTTGGCTCGTACACAGAACTGCGGCTGCGACTTGGCTCGTACACAGGACTCCGACTGCGACTTGGCTCGTACACAGGACTGCGGCTGCGACTTGGCTCGTACACAGGACTGCGGCTGCAACTTGGCTCGTACACAGGACTGCGGCTGCAACTTGGCTCGTACACAGGACTGCGGCTGCGACTTGGCTCGTACACAGGACTGCGGCTGCAACTTGGCTCGTACACACGACTGCGGCTGCGACTTGGCTCGTACACAGGACTGCGGCTGCAACTTGGCTCGTACACAGGACTGCGGCTGCTACTTGGCTCGTACACAGGACTGCGGCTGCGAATCTCGTCATGACAGCAGCGACCTGCCTCGATCAAAGGACTGGGGCTGCGGGTCTTGTCATTTTGATTTTCCACGACAAAAAAAAAACAATTGTGTTAATAAATAATTATTAGAATGTGTACGAATACTTGCGTTTCTTGTGGGCGAAGTCCAATCAGTACTCCAGAACCGATTTTATCCCGCTTCTTAACTGATACGCTCAGGTTCTCCAGCCAACAGGGATTCACGAATATTTAAAACACTTCTAAATATAAGTTTTCCAAACACTATTTATTGAAATAACTTGAACTGTTACACAAATGGATCACTTTATTGCTTAACACATGGCAGCGTAACAACATAGTCAGAAAGCAATACTCGAATGCCCCAACATTCGTGACACCACTCCTTTTATACATCTGGTATGAATATCCCTTACCTACCATAGATCAAACTATGACTATTTACATGATATTGAATTAATAAATTAACAAGTAATAAATAAACGAGCAAGACAAATACTACTCTCAATAGCTAATCAGTATTGTACTCGGCTGAGTTACAAATAAAACAATTAAGTGTCTTATTATCCCTCAAGGTATCATGACAAGGAAAAAGGAAGTAATTTTATTAAGATGAAGAGAGGCAGCGTCTTCTGTAGATCGCCCAGATCGATGATGAGAGAATGTCATTTGAATCAAGATAGTGGGTTAGACGTCTGTTTATAAGCTTTTCAAGAATTTTGGAGAATGCTACAAGAAGGGAGATAGGCCTGTAGTTACTTAGGTTATCTTTGGAACCAGCTTTGTGTATTGGAGATACTGTGGCCACCTTCCATATTTTTGGAAATACACCACTTGAGAGGCTAAGATTGCAAATGTGGGCTAAAGGTCCACAAACATACGGGCTTATTACTTTAAGGAGAGAGCTTATTACTTTAAGTTTTTAATACCGTCAATACCAGGAGCACTATCATTTTTTAGATGTTTTATAATTTCTACAATTTCAATTTCATTTGTGGGATTTAGAAAAAGTGTGTGGACCAGTGGAGATTCGAGATTTGCTACTGAAGCTAGCTGTTTTTCTGTTTTACTTAGGCGTGTGAGTATTTTTTCTGCAAGCTCTGAGCCAACACTAGTTGGTTTGGTTTAAGGAGCGTTTCGGTGTATCACTGATGTTTAGGAGTTCAGTGGCTTTGCTTCGTTGGTTTTTAGTAGTACATATTTTCCTGATTGAGTTCCATAGCTTTTTGGGATTATCTTTATTTTCAGAAAGCTCTTGATTATCATATGATATTTTTATATTTTTAAGTAGGTTGCCAAAAAAGTTACGGTATCTGATGTAGGTTATTTTTTTAATGAGATCGTCCGGATGTTTTTTGATTTGTAAATATAAATTGTCTCTAATTCTCATACACCTCATTAGTCCAGGGGTTATCCAGGGCTTTATAATAAATTTTGAACGACTAATGGTTAGTAAAGTTGTATGCTTTTCAATTACCATAGTTAAGACCTTTTCTAGGTAAAGGGCTGCTTCTGAAGAATCTGTTTTAATTTATTCCAATCAAAGTCTCTTAAGTCGTCAGCTACAGCAGTGTAGTTTACTTTTTTAATGGTCCTATTGTACTTTGGTTTTAAAGTTTTATCATAGCCATGTTATGATCTGTAATATCAGTTTTTACAACAACGGCACTTGCCTTTTTTTGAACGGATAAAAATATGATCTATACAATTTTTTAATCTTGTTGGCTTTGTTATAGCAGGTATAAGTCCGTGTTCAGCGTTAAGACATAGATAATCATTACTGTCGTTGGTAAGTGCTTCAGGAAGTATATTTATATATAAATCTCCAGCAACTATGAGGTCAGTGTGATTTTTGCATTTGTTAAGTACATTAGCATAAGAAGAGTGAAATTTGGTTAAGGTGTGAAATAATGGTGATCTGTATATAGCTAGAATTGATAAGTTGTTTGGAAAATCGATTTTTCTTCCTCAAATACTTGTTCATTTACAGTCACATTCCAAATGTCCCTTACATATACAATAATCCTACCCGCTTTATTTATGTTCACAGTACTATGGTGTGATTTATAACCAGGCAGACTGTTAATTGCTATATTTTCAACTAACCAGCATTCAGTCAAAATGATGACATCATAATTGATGTCAAGTCGCTTTAATCCTACAATAAATGAGTCAAAATTTTTTCCTACACTTCTTACATTATAAGTCAAAACTTTGAGGTCATTATTAGATATCTTAAGAGTACTCTTACAATCTTCAAGACAGTCGACATCGTGGCAAACAATGGTATAAGCTTCATCTATTTCGTCTAAAATGTCTAGTGTCGCCATTTATGACACATATTGTAATTAAAAGTAAAAATAATAGCGAAGGCCACATTTTATAAAAGTTATTAAGAGTACTCTGTGTAATAATGGTATTGACGCTTATGTTTAAAGACCTAAATGTATGTTTTTTAATTATGTGGTATGTTATACTATTCGTATTTAAGTAAGATTGTATTGTGACTTTGATAGTGACATTAATATGTTGTTTTGATTTAATTGGCATTTTAACATTTTGATAGTGATTTTTCCGATGTATATAGTAATAGTAAGATATATAATAAGATACAATATGTCATATTAATAAATATATTTGCTAAATAACACACATGCTAAATAAATTTTTGCTAAATAAATAGGGATATAATTGAAATGAAAAACATATATTTAAGTAAAAGATATCCAAAAATTAATAGCTATGAGTACAATTGGTTTCTTAATAACATTGTGTGTTAAGGAGATAAAATGAAATTTAGTTTGCTCGAGGGCCAAATTCAGCTGTGAGGGGGCCACTTTCAACTGCTGTGAATGTAGAGTCAGTACGTCCCAACTCATTACAGCCCACGTCAGAAGGAGCAGCACCAATACGCTGATCCAGGTCAGAGTCATATCTGATAAGTATTGCTGGCTTTAACTAGACTTACACTTTATGTTGAGCCTCGATAGCAGCCGCCAACTCGTATAGCTTAATGTCCTCATCTGTTACTCTTTGATCGAATGCTGCTTGAGTCTGAAAGCTGTAAAAAGAGAACCAAATATTAATCTACGAAATTAATCAAATTAAAGCCGATAGTAAGTATCAAAACAAAACTAAAAAACTTACTTTTTATTTGTGTGGTTTGAATATTCATTAAAGAAATGACTGACAACTTCCTTGGTCTCATCCATGGTTAACAAAAATACTTGGAAGGACAAAATACGAGTATAAGTAACCACACGGTTACTGGTAATTGTTACTGATGCGGTAGTGAATTTACTTGATGTTATATGGATCCACTGCGGGGGTAGTGCAGGGAAGGTGTTCCTTTGTTATGTCCAGGAATGCAGAGCAGGTAGCAATAACTTTTCAAATCTTGCCCTTGCACTTTTTCTTATTATTTTTTTTTATTTGGGATTTCAACAGCACATACAGTTTATTAACAACACAGAAAAGAAAATGCAGTAGATATCGCCAGTAACGGAAATCTACAGTTGGATAAACAAAAACAGACATTGGTAACTTATTCTAGGATACATTTTTTTTTCCAAAGATGCTTAGATAAGCTAAACAGTTGCTCCAAATACATCTTATTATATTATTTATAAAACATCAGAACACACACACATACGTATATATACATAAATAAAATAATTATAATTTATACATAAACATCTACAAATATATATTTATATATTTTTAAATATACATCTATAAAATATAGGTAATGATTAGAAATAAATAACTAGAATAAAAATAAGTAAGTAATATAAATAAATAAGCTACTACCTAGTAAGAGAAAGCGTTTTACGGATTCGCCACTTGAAGGTGGGTATACTACAATCAAAGGGATCAATGTTATTAAATTTTTTGTTATAATTTGAAAGACGACGTAGTATAGGGGAATTTTGAGCATAGTTCGTGTTTACTCGAGGGACGCTTAACAAAAATTTGTCGGATTGACGAGTCCGGCGCTCTGTGACTCGATAGTTAATGTCTACAACCAAGGAGCTACTGTCGATATGACCACTAAGTATATCAAGAAATAGTGACATATCTAAGAGAAGTCGTCGGTTTTCAAGACTTAGCAAGTTATGACGCAAGCAAGCAGCTGGATAGTCCTTATCAAATTGATGAAAGCGGAAATTCAAATGACGTAAAAAAGACCATTGTATTCTTTCTATTCGTTCAATGTGTGTAATGTATTGGGGATTCCAAATACTACTCGCAAATTCGAGAAGGCTTCTCACGTATGCGAAGTATGTTTATAGTAGTTATGTCATCAAAAGCTACACACACGCGCTTAACAAATCCCAACATTCTATACGCACGACTGGAAATATCATTGATATGAGGCTCGAAGGTTAACTTAGCATCAAGTGAAACACCAAGGTCACGTGTCTTATTTACTCGATTAATAATTTCACCGTTAATTAGATAATTGTACAAAATTGGGTTGGGACTTCTAGTGAAAGATATTAGTGAACATTTAGAAACATTTATATTAATCCGATTCTTAGTGTAATATAGTAAAAGATTATCGAGATCATGAATGTAATTTGTGACAATCAGAACTAGAGCTAACATTTCAAAATATTTTTTTATCATCCGCATACATTAGAAATCTAGAGTTAGCAAAAACAACATAGATGTCATAAAGATACGCATTATAAAGCAGTGGACCTAGGTGTGATCCCTGAGGGACACCAGACGTAACATCGATAAAATTAGACCGATAGCCTCCAAGAACAGCTGCTTGACATCTTCTAGATACATACGAAGTTATCCATCTAAAGATGTCTCCCCTTAAACCGAGTCTGAAAAGTTTACGCAGCAGGATGACGTGATCTACCCTATCAAAAGCTTTTTCAAAATCCGTGTAGACCACGTCAACCTGCTGGTGACCATCCATACTGCGAAGCACAAAGTTAACGAACTCAGTGAGATTAGAAACCGTTGAACGGCCACTAAGGAAGCCATGCTGTTGTGGTGGGATTTCCTTTGTTATAGTTGTATAAACATTATTATGTACTGCTTTTTCTAAAATTTTGCCAAATATATTTAATTTTGAGATTGGTCGATAATTTGGAATTTCGGATTTTGAACCTTTCTTGTGAATTGGAACAATAAATGCCTCCTTCCATTTAGATGGGAAAACTCCTTCTGCTATAGATCCATCCATCCATCCATCAGCCTGTTTCGTCCACTGCTGGACACAGGCCTTTCCAGGATTTCGCCATTCTTGGCGGTCCTCCTGGAAGAAATGCCCATACTCACACACTCTGGGCAGGCGGGTTGGTAAGCGCGGTGCCGAAACCCTTGCACCAGTGACGCCGCTGCCCGTCACTAGTCTATTTTATATAAGGCCCGGCAATTGGGGATGGATATACCGCCATCCATCGGTCCCATGCAATGATGGGCCGCCTGGTTTTTTTGCCTGAGAGCTGTTCTCTTACTCTCCCCCGAATAACTTCGGGAGGATTTGCGAGTAAGATGGTGGTACCTCCACAGTCGAGCCCGGCATCAGCTCTACCACCTGTTAAATCTGTTATAGATCGGTTAAATATAGTACCAAGTGGTAAGGAAATACTTTCTGCACATTTTATAATAAAGAATGGGGGAATCCCATCACTTCCAGCACCACCATTGGGGTCTAAGCTTTTTAGTAATTTAATCAACGTCATTCACCGATACCTAAAAACTAGAGAAAATCCTACCATCGTCGCAGAAGGGCGGTGCAAGTTCATTATCAGGATAATTATTAGCAGGTGCTATAAAACTGAAGCAAAAAAATTGTTCAATCCTTGACAGATACTTTGGGCGTTTTCGCAGGCCTGTCCTTCGTAATAAAAAGTTTTAGGGTAAGTGGAACCACCTCTACGAGCTTTCACATACGACCATAATAATTTCGGGTTAATGTTGATATTTGATTGTATTGAGCTTACATATTGCTTGAAACATTCATCCTGAATAACTTTCTTATAGTTTGGATTACGTGACCATGTATTGTTGAGGATTAGAATGCGTTGACACCTGCTTATTTCAACTTTCTCATACCACCGTCGTGGGTGGGATCAGACAAAAAGATATAAACGTGAGTAAACGGTGACTGAGTTTGAGTGAACACAATGTACGTACGATGTTATGTACAATTTTGTTTGCGTTATGCAGTTTATTTTCTGTAGATAATAAGATAATAGTGATGAATTTTACTTGTAGATTCCTTAGTTTAGATGAATGATTTTGATGATTAGTTTTATTGCTGACAATTAATTATTTTTCTCATCGTTGTAGGAAATTTTCTTAGAATCTTTCGATTCAGCAATTTCTTTCGTGATATTGTAAATGAGGTCCTTTGCTTTTTTGAATTGTTTATTGGTACTAGCTCTAGCGTAGTACTTAATTCTTAAGTCTGCATGTTTCCAATGATTTTGTTTTCGTTATGCAGTTTTTTTTATAATAAGACGATAGTTTGTGATAAAATACAATTGTAGATTCCTTAGTTTAGATACATAATGTTTTTGATGAATGGTTTAACTCAATAAAATTTTTTTATTAACGCAATCAATACAATAAGCCATCATTGATAATGGGCCATCGAATACATCATAACTTTCACCAACAGAAGCGGTTTTTCTATGCTCAGGGCAAGGGGTGAAATATGGTTTGATGTCGTTATCTTTAGCTATAGATTGAGGCAACATATCACACACGAACCAATGTTTTATCTGTCGATGAAAGTATTTAAGTAAAATAGATTTTTCGATAGTAATAATAATATCACTGTTACTTTGATCACAAGACATTGTCAACTCACAATTTTGAGAACTGAATAAGTTACAAAGCATGATGGGCTCTTTAAATACAAAATAAAGCAACCCCCTCTCTGGAAGCATTCGATCTGGTTTTTTTTGGACTAGTTCTATGTACCTACTGAAGTAGTACCGCGTCATATAATTATATTATGTAAATCGAGACAAAGGACATCAGGTATAGCCGTAATGAGCGATAGTAGGTATATTTCACGACAGGCGGAAGCTCGGGCCATTTCATACTGACATGTATACCTACCACTCCCGCTATACACTATAGGTTGGGTTAGGTTTTTTTTTTCTTGAAGACAAACGGTAGGTATTGTATGTATAAATACGTAAGTATTGTAAAACGTAATAATCTAAAACATTAAATAAAATGTAAACGAAAGCAAATAATAGCAGGTGTGTTCATGCGCAGGTAAGGTGTGGGTCTCACAAAAAGTGTAAGTTAAAATATAAGTAGTTGTTTAAAGTTTCAGAACACGAGGAACTTCTTCGCAGTGTAGGTTAATTACCCACTTGTATTATTATAGCTTTGAAATAGTTAAATATTAATAATTTTAGTTATAAAAATATGTTGAGATCAATACCTTTGAATCTAGTTGATACAAAAATTAAATACTTCTGCCCCGAGTAAGGGTCATTAAATTATTTTCTATTTTTTAGGAAGTATTTATCATGCAATGATAAATATAATATACACATTTTACGAGAATAGATCTAACATCTGCTTGATCTGCAATTAATTATCTACGCATTCGTATCAGATGGCTCAACGTCGGTGAAATTTGTTTCAATGATAATTATTCCTGCCAACGTCAACTTTGAACTCTGTACTGTTGAATACACAAAAATATATTGTTTTAGTTACTACAGTGAATCTTAACGTGTATTATCAAAACGCAAGAGGTTTGCGTAGTAAGGTAGGCGTATTTAAAAGAAATGTTTTACTAGGCGGCTATGACGTAATTGCAATCACGGAATCGTGGCTCTTGGAGGGTGTTAGGAACAGCGAGCTCTTCGATGACCGATATTCGATCTTTAGACGTGACAGACGTTACGACTTAACCGGACAGACTCGAGGCGGTGGGGTTCTTGTTGCAGTGCGTCGGGAGTTTTCAGTTTCCGAACAGATTGACTGGAGATCTTCAGCAGAGGATTTGTGGGTATCCTTAAAGCTCAAGGCTGATCACAACAAAGTATATCATTTAAATTTATGCATAATTTATCTTTGTACTGAGAAATCAGGCAACGCGTTTTCCACACAACTTATGAACTTCTCAGACAAATTATTCGATATATATTCCTCGAACCCAGATCAAATTTTCCTTATTATTGGTGATTTTAACCTTCCCAATGTATCGTGGCAGGAAACAAATCATGAACCATCTAGTTTAATTGGAAACTCTCAGACACATTTTTTTGATACAATAGGCCAATGCAGCTTTAATCAATTCAACGCGGTTAAAAATATTAATAATCGCATTCTCGACTTGATATTCTCAAATGCGTCGTGCATTGTGTCGCCGTGTGACGATCCCCTTGTTCCTGAAGATCCTCATCACAGAGCATTGGAGGTAGGCTTTCACATTGATAATATGATTTTTCTTCCATATAAGGCTAGGACTAGATACATATACCATAGAGCAAACTATGAACATATAATAAACCATTTAAATGAAATACCATGGATTCTGCATTTATATAAATTTAGCCTCGAAGAAGCTGTTACATTCTTTTATAATTCACTTTATAAAATTATAAAAGATTTCGTTCCCGTTAAAAAAGAAACAAAACACACAAAACCACCATGGTATTCGGATGCACTACTGAAAATATTAAAAGAAAAAGATAAATATCATCGCAAATATAAAAAATACAATAATTTGTCCGATTACAACTCTTTCTCGGTACTTAGGAAAAGAGCGAAAATTGTTGAAAATATTTGCTTCACCGAGTATATGGCTAATATCGAAAATAATATTATTGCTGACCCATCCAGTTTTTGGTCATATGTAAAAAATAATAATAAAGGTTCTAATAATATTCCCTCCCTCATGAATTACGAAGGTCGCTCGTTGGACTCTGGGAAGGACATTTGTGAAGCATTTTCCGACTTTTTTGGAAAAAACTTTTCGCCTCCCTCAACCGGTAACGTCAATCTCATCGAGGTTCCCCAGACTCATCTTATTTCAGGTATAGAGATTAATCTAACTCGTTTACTCACGGTGTTAAAATCATTAGATCTTAAAAAAGGGGCAGGTCCAGACAACATTTCTCCTGTATTTATAACAAATTGTGCCGAAGCATTGGTTTTGCCCTTATCTATTTTATTCAAACGTTCCGTTAATGAAGGTATTATGCCGATTTTATGGAAATCTGCGTACATAACACCAATCCACAAAAAAGGAGATGTAAATTTTGTTGATAACTATAGAGGTATCTCGAAACTATGTTTATTTGCTAAGGTATTGGAAAGGATAGTTTATGAGCAGACTTATGCAGCGTTAAAGAGTTCGTTCTCGTTAGAGCAGCACGGTTTTCTAAAACAACGATCAACAACTTCGAATCTTGTCCTAACTCACGAGCATGTTACAGCTGGAATGGAAGAAGGTAGTCAAGTAGATATAATATTCACGGACTATAGTAAAGCTTTTGATCGCATAGACCATGTACGGCTTATAGAGAGGCTTTACTCTTCAGGTATTCATGGAGATCTTTATCGATGGTTCCAGTCATACGTCAAAAACAGGACCCAGTCGGTTGTGATAAACAACTATAGCTCACAGTGGCTCACGGTTCCCTCGGGTGTACCACAGGGCTCACTCTTAGGTCCACTCCTATTTATTTTGTTTATGAACGATATAGCTGGCTACTTCAGGTCTGCGAGGATCCTTCTTTTTGCAGACGACATGAAAATTTTAAAGCCAATCCAAAATAATCAAGATTGTGTCGCCTTACAAGAGGACCTTCGGCGGTTTGAGGATTATTGCCACTTAAACAAACTCGACCTCAATGTTTCTAAGTGCTATGTCATGTCGTTCTCGCGTAAATCATCTGTGACAATTTTTCCGTACGCCATTAAAAATCATCTTCTACCACGAACAGACTCAATTAGAGATTTAGGTGTCGTACAGGACTCTAAACTTCTGTACGACAAACATATTGAAAGCATAGTTAATAGGGCTTCTAGAAACCTAGGGTTCATAATTAGATCGTGCAAGCATTTTAGAAACATAAAAGCTATAAAAATTCTTTATTGCTCGTTCATTCGAAGTACACTTGAATATTGTTCCCAAGTTTGGAATCCCAGGTATGCCATATACATCACAAGAATTGAAGGGATACAAAAACGTTTTCTCCGATACCTGGAATACAAAACTGGAGTAACTGATGCTACATACGAGGCACGATGCAAGAGACACCATCTGCTACCACTTGACGTCAGACGCAATATTGCAGATGTAGACTACCTCATAAAAATAGCTAACGGAAATATAGACTGCCCTGAACTCTTAAGCTATATCAATTTACAAGTTCCCAGGTCTGCCAACCCTCGTCACCAGAGCAAATTACACGTTCCCGCTGTGCGTACTAACTACAGGCAAAATACGTATACAATACGTGCAGCTCGGAGTTTTAATACGTTAAGTCATGAAATTGATATTGACCTGTTTCACACAAGCTCAGACACATTTAAGAGACTCGCAGCAAATCTATTTTTTAAGGAGTGACATGAAGAAGGTTTAGGTGCAACCACAAATAAACTAATATTTTACGTAGGTATAGATACAGCTTTGTATTATATAAATATACATATATATATATTAAATATATTATTTACAACAAGTAAGTATATTATAATAATATTACATTACACTGAGTGTTTTCTTATTTATTAGGCAGTTCACAAATCAACTGTATTTATATTAAATTGTGAAAACTATAGGCTAACTTGCATTGCCATGTTATGTTAATTTTCGATTTAAAGCTGTTTGTTTTCCTATCATAAATAAATAAATAAATAAATAAATCTAAATATTGAATGTAAGTAAATAGACAATAATTTTAAAAAAATATAACGTTTTAAAAAAATGTCCCCATTTTAGGAGGGTTTTCCTAGGTTTACGTGTTATGGAGTATTTAAAGACAGGACAGTTGTGATGTAATCCGGTATGTAATTAGCACTATTCACAGTTAAAAAACAGATTATTTTACAAAAAAGCTTTCCCGGCTCGTTACCTCTCAAAAGCTCTCTCTCTCGGAACCCCCCCGAGCGGGTGCGCGGGCTGAGGTAAATCGTGTTCATCGAACACGTGAGACAATCGTGTTCATTAATCATTTTACAATCGGTGAGCGGTAGCGGGCCGGTAACAGACCGCGCGTAGTGCGTGGTGGAAGTTTTGCATCCCTGGCTACATACTCCCCCTCGATTTTATGCAAACGACCCCGTGCATGAAATCGCTCGACATCAGTAGATTCAACACTTTCATCACATGCAACATCGTCAATAATATCATCATGTACACAATCAAAAGAATCATTATCATTAATAAAACTAGTAGCATCAGTTTCGGTACAGTCTTTATCATTAGGATTAGGAATAACATCAAGTTTCTTACGAGGGCGACCTCTCGTGCGTCGCGGTAGTATGGGATCAGGAGGTGAATCATCGCGGTTATAAAAACGATTTAGCTCTGACACGTGAAACCTGCCGAGGACTTCATCCGGAGAATTCAAACTTGCAATCACGTAGGTGGTTGGACTGACCTTTTTAACAACCATATACGGACCATCCCTTTTTGGCACGAACTTTGCAGTGAATGATCTGGACGCGTTACTCAAGACGTGTGACTTTACAAGCACTTGATCACCGATCTCATAGACTTCACCAAGCTTACGCGACTTGTCTGCATAGGTCTTACGCTTGTCCTGTTGTGCTTCGACTCTATCCCTGACCGTAACGAGCGAGTCAATAAAACGCTAAAGATAGGGCGTGATCTGAGGCACGAAATTTTCCTTACTTAGGATAGCTCTGATGTCATATTGGACCTCGATAGGAGAACGAAGCTCTCTCGCGAAGCTAAGGTAAGCTGGAGAAACACCCGTAGTTTGGCAGACAGCCGAGTTCATTGCGAACCTAACAGAAGGCAGATGGAGTGGCCAAGAAGAGTGTTGACAGTCGACAAGCTTAGCGAGCTGGCACTTCAAATCTCAATTTTTACGCTCCGCCGGATTCGCTTCCGGGTGAAAGAGCGGTAAAAATCCTGTTTGATTCCTAAAATAAAGGTACATTGCTGCATCACGGCTGCTGTAAATTGGACGCCGTTATCAAGCTTATATAAGCGGGGAAACCCATACCGGAGGAACCACTCCTCTATGAGGACACGAGCGCACGCCTCGGAAGTTGCATCTTTAAGGGCGTAGAGCTCGACCCATCGAGTTGCTGTGTCTTCAGCCAACAATATCCAGCGCTACCCCTGTTCTCCAGGTGGCAGGGGCCAAACAGGTCTATGGCTAATACCTCACCTCTTTGGTTAAGTACAGGAGTTTGGAGCAAGCCAGATGGTTTTTCATTGGGCGGCTTACACCGCTGACATGTAGCACAAGTTTTAACAAAATCAGCCACAAAACGACGCATACCAGGAAAGAAGAAACGCTGTGAAACTCGATGGAACGTGCGGTCAACACCTTGGTGTCCAGCGACAGGCGAGTCATGACATTCTTGCAAAACCTCAAGACGCAAGCTAGAGGGCACGACCAACTGGGGCTCCTCGCTATCAACATCAGGGTTATACCTGTAAAGAATTCCCTGCTGAATGAAATAACCTCTTTCTGACCAATGTTTTCCATCAAGCGACGACGCATGTCCAACACTTTCCAGTCCATTAACTATCTTTTTCAGATCAAGGTCCTCGAGCTGAGCGCGACGCAGATTTTCAGGACTACGCGTAGGTAAGTCAACCGACACGGAACAAACGCCACACTGATCCCTGTCTTCCTCTCCACAGGTGGGACGCAACAACGTGTCAGCGACGACATTCGCTTTACCTGGTGTATACTGAAAATCAATGTTGAACGCCTGCAACTTAATAGCCCAGCGAGCCAACCTTCCTGACGGAGACTTAAGGGTGAGCAGCCACTTCAGCGGCTGGTGGTCACTACCAATGACAACACCTGATGACCTTTAATGTAGCCCCTGTAACGCTCAACAGCCCAAACAACTGCCAGAGCCTCCCTTTCGGTGGTGCTGTAATTTTTCTCTGCTGCCGTGAGCTGACGGCTGGCATATTCCACTGGTCTTTCGTCATGGCCCTCCCCCTGTAACAAGACCCCACCTATAGCGAAGTTACTTGCGTCCGTACGGATTATAAACGGCTTGCTGCAATCTGGCTGAACTAAAATTGGCGCTGAACACAAGCGCTTTTTCAGCTCTTCAAAGGCCCGACCTTGCTTGTTAGTCCACACCCATCAATCAAAGGCTTGATTTTTCTTTAAAAGCCGGGTTAAAGGCTCAGCAACGGCGGAAAAATTCGGGATGAACTTTCGAAACCATGAACAAGTCTGCAGGAAAGTTCGAAGATGTCGCAACGAAGAAGGTGGCTTCATTTAAGCAATGGCATGAACCTTGTCTTCGTCTGGTGAAATCCCATCCTGAGAAATAAGATGGCCCAGATACTTGACTTTTTCGCGAGCAAAAACGCACTTTTCTCGATTGGCGCGCAACTTGAAAAGACCTAACGGAGAAAAAGACGGCGCGAAGATCGTCAAGGTGCTGCTCGAAGCCTTCAGAAATTACCAATAAATCATCTTGGAACGCCAGGAGAGTGACGTTCTTCAACGACGAGCCAGAACGCAGTCTGTCAATGAGCCTCTGGAACGTGGATGGCGCGTTTTTCAGGCCGAAGGGCATGCGGATGAATCTATAAGTACCTATAGGCGTAATTACGGCCGTTTTATCTCGATCATACTCCTTTACGAAAACCTGTCAAAAACCACTGCGCATATCCAAGGGGCTCATGAAACAGTTTCGTTTCGTCAACTGAATCAACTCATCCACTAACGGCATAGGGTAAACATCAGTTTTAGTGACCGCATTGAGTTTGCGGTAGTCGACACAGAAGCGATATTCCCCATTGGATTTCGGCACAAGAATACCAGGCGAAGTCCACGCAGACTCGCACTCCTCGATGACGCCCTCATCCAGCATCCTCTGCAACTCAGTCTGCATTTGGCCGGTGTCAACCTGTAAGGCGGGGAAGCCATGGGTAGATGTTCTCCGGTGTCAATAGTATGCACTGCAAAGGGCGTTGCCTCGCCGACGGGACTGTAAATATATTTATTCTCCATCAGAAGCCGAGCAAGCCTATCGCGCTGAACAGGGGTTAAAGAAGTCGCCTCGTCATCCCTAAGCACATTAAGGGCAGCTACGCACAAGAGATTGCGAGAAACACCTTCAAAATGCAATTTAAACAGCTTTTACTTATTTTCATTAAATTACCAGTTTGAATTTCCAAAATTTACCGATAAATTGAAAATTTTTAAAAAGTCTATACCCAAAAGTGTTTCATTTTCGTAAGAATCTGGAAATATTAAAAAAAATGTCTCTTAGTTTTGTACTTCAAGGTTACATCAACTTCGGTGGTAAGAATATTCATTTCTCTACTAACGCCGTCAGCTAACTTAACACTTTGAGTTAATGAGACAAAAGTTTGACCTTTCTGTACCAATACATCATAAAGCGTATAACCGGCAACACAACTCTTTGCCGCAGAGTCAACTAGCGCAGTACCTTGTACACCCAAAATTTTAATATTTAATATCGGACGACGAAAAGGTGTGTTGACGTCACAATTTTTGGTAACATTGCAAGCAGACACATTTTCCTTCGGCAAATTACAATAAACATCCTGTCGTAAAACAATATGAGAACAACTTTCATCCAAAATAAAATTATTCACACAAGTATAATTATTTTCACCAGAAAGTTCAGTTAAAAGATCATTATTTTGAACCCCCACGGGATACGTAGGGTTACCTGACGCAGCGAAAATGTTTGGTTGCTCGGTGATAGACGACGATACCGTTGCTAGACGACCACTCTCGTTCGAGCCGGCGGCGGCGGTGGCGTGATCGCGCTGTCTAAACAGCGATGCACTCTCGTCGCTAACGAGCGCTGAGGTCATGTTGCTATGCGGCGGCGGTGGCGCGGCCGCGCACGTCACAGGCGTTACAGACGCGCGCGCTGCAGGCGGCGCACAAGTCTTCTCATCAACAGTGATACCGCAGAAACTCGAAGTTAGCGAATAAAATGCTTGACGGGTATTCGGGTTACAGTCTGGGCATTTCGACCGAATCACATTAGGTTTACCGCAACCATAACATTGAACCACACTTTTTGGCAACTTATTTTTATTTTCGACTTTCTCACTTTTTGACTTGAACTCAACACAATCATCTCTAATATGCCCCGAGTGTTTACAGTACACACAGAAAACGCGTTTACGAACCGCATTATTGTCGTTTTCACTTGAAGATCGCGGCAAGCTACTACGGGCCTGTCTGGTAGCGATGACGTCAGCGAGTGGAGAACTCGTAGTACCACTGCGAGGCTGCACGTCGCGCGATGCACGAAGATCGCGAGAGAACGGCGTTTTTGACTGCTGACTTACTCCGGGAGATGGGGAAGGCATACTATTTTCCTTTAACGAGTCCTCTATACTACGTATTTTATGTAGCAACTCGTCAAAAGTAGAAATAGAATCTCTGTCTAGTCGTTTTCTTATACGACGATCCAATAACCCAAAAGTCATGTCCAGTTCTACACGTTCACATAGATCGCTGGGCGGCAGTTTAGCCAACATAGCTCTGACCCTCGCAATAAACATAATATCTGTGTTTTCGTTACCTTGTTTTAGCGTAAACAAATCCTGATAAATACGATGCGGCGGGCGGCGCTCACCAAATGCAGAACGTAACCTGGTAATGGCTTCAGTCCAGGAGTGCGTATTATTCTTGACACCTTCCCACCAAAGTCCAGCTGACTTCGTAAAAAGCATGGAAAATCCACGAAGAGCGCTATCGTCGGATACAGTTAGACAGCTTTTGTAAACTTCTACAGAGTCGATGAAATTTTCTAGGGACTCGTCGGCTTGACCGCTGTATCTAGCCGTGCACTTGGCGAAGTTTCCCGGCTTTGGCGCGCTTGAAGCTGCTGCAGACTCACACGCGGCTGACTGTGTCGCGAATCGCGATAAAATAATATCTAAATTAGTTGCGACCTTAAACTGAATAGGGCGGGGGCTGGCAACACTATTGTTTTTTTTTCCGTCGACGTTAGTTTTTTTTTGGAGGTTAGAGTAGGATGAGATTGCTATCTTTGTGTTGACAATAATGTCGAGGAATTCTAATAACGGATATTTCAAAGTTTAACTCGTATAGAAGAGACCTTCGGAGTAAAGAATAATTAGTGGTAAGAACGCCGCTAGTTAGGTAAGATAATTCAAAGATATAAAGAGCTTACATTGTAGATAAGTGTTAGGAGAGATGAGATTATCTGGGGGGCTAAGCAGCTCCCGGTTTAAACAGGAAGGGCGTAGAGATACGCCTATGATTCCGAGTTAGCCAATCGCAAACGAAATAGTTACCTATTCTAGTTCTATAACATCTACCTACGCATCGCATCTTCTTCTGGAGCCACCTAGTCAACGAGACATCGAACGATCATCATTCCGAGACAGACTGACCTGAAGAAAATTGATGTAAGTTATACCTACATTAGTATATAAAACCTAACACAAAGAATTCAGGCACTGATATGATAATCGCTTCGCGACATGGTGGAGATGCTGGGATCGACAGATTTATGTATCTTATCACACGAATAAAACTATAAGAAGCCTGTTTTCAAATTAAAACTTATGGCTATTCTATTTTTTTTTTCAAGAGCTTTCCTTTATATTAAATATAAATTTCTTCAAAACATTAATCCTTATTAATAATAATCTTTATATATTATAGTATCATAAAGTTACGCTAGATAACTCATGTAACAGACATTCATTTTATGTTTTCTAGTAGTGTATTCCTGTTTTATGTCTGTAATAATTAGAACGCATGCTATTTTTTTTCTTTTTCTGTTTGTAACACTGGCTGACAAACTAGTGACGGGACAATAAATACGTGAACGCAAAATGAAATCGAATCGATTTTAGTTATCGACTAATATATTCAGAAACTATTTTCGTGTTATTACTATAGTAGCATTTCCCTTAAAGTATGAAATAAAGGTGGAAAGAAACGACAGCAGTATGATCTTGTTCTGACCAAAGAATAGAGAGTATTGTATAATTAAATACGAACTCCAACGGTTCTAACTGAGAATCGCCCACCGTAAGAGAGGCACCGTACGAGTGGTAGGTAAGACATGCCCGCGGTTGAAGTGAGTTCGCAAGTCGTAAGAGTGGCTAGACAGGCCCGCGGCGAAATAGGTATGTGCGTTAGCCGTAGTGGCAAAACGAGCCCGCGGTTGGAGTAGGCTAGAACCGTAAGAGTGGCTAGACAGGCCCGCGGTTGAAATATGTGCGTTAGCCGTAGTGGCGAAACGAGCCCGTGGTTAGAGTACCTAGGCTAGAACCGTAAGAGTGGCAAGACAGGCCCGCGGTTGAAATATGTGCGTTAGCCGTAGTGGCGAAAGAAGCCCGCGGTTGGAGTAGGTCTGAACCGTAAGAGTGGCAAGACAAGCCCGCGGATGAAATTAGTGTGTAAACCTTAAAGCAACTTATTAGCTGGTTTGAAGTAGAGTTACTATCATACTATTTAGCCAACTACTTTACCACATGGGTTTATTTGGTACTATTTTGTAATAGTGTACAATAAGCTAGTAGTATTGTACGTTTATTTATCACTGTACCCTACTCGCATAAACTAGAAATATATCGAGCAAAACGGGGCCAGTAGCGGTTGTAGTAGATTTGGGAACCGTAAAAGTGGCAAGACGTGCCCGTGGCAGAAGAAAATGCGATTAATAATGGTCAAAATCGTAAGTTCAGTAAAGAAAAATGACATTAATCGGTCATTGGTTCACGTCACGAATCGATGTATTCTATGTACTCATGTGTCACGTCACTAATTTTTTCACGATTCACGGCGTCTTTGGAAAATTTCTCATTTACGGCTAAACTCAAAGGATTACAAGTTTGTTGTGTTGTTTTCGTTCAAAACGTGTTAAAATGAGATTACAATAAAGCCCACCTGTAAGTTTTAACCAAAATAAGTTATTTTCTCAGGTACTCACTAGGTCAATATTGATTATGAAAATAAAACTTCAAACATAGAGAAAATGGTTGACTGGTCATTGTCAATAAGGGGGCACGCATGCCGTCCTTGCAGTAAAGGATTAATTAAAGGATAAAGTCTCGCAAAATACAGACAGTATGGTACGGCGGCGTTCACTTCTTTCACATAGGGCAAAGGGATGCGAGCGTTAATCTTTCGAGCGATGAACTGGGGGGTTCTCATGAAAACATGCATGTGTTTTACCTACTCGTAAATTTGACGTTCCGTGCTGGCTCATAATTAAACGTTTTTCTTTATCTTTACAGACAGAGAGGTACATGAACATTGGAAAAATAATATATCAGTAAAATTTAATATAAAAGCAGAGATTAAAATTCACAATGGACCTGTACAAGATCAGGTTGACTGTAGTAAAAGAGCAGGTAGAAAAGCACATAAAAGAATGCAAGGATCTTCTGGTTGGGTATCAAGAAGGTAAAGTCCTATTCCAAGAGGTTTTGCGTGCTGCTACTTTATTAAAGGTAAAAACCAATAGATATGTATCGGAGACCCACATTTTCATTGAAAAACATCCTATTGACAATACTGCTGCCTCTATCATAGAGCATACTAAAATTCAAATGGAGAGTGATGATATTATAAGCGAGGTAGAACAAATGCATAGCAATATTCAAAATGAGAATGTTAGACATGTCTCAGACAATGTTACTAGCAGACTCCCTAAGTTAGAATTGGTAAAATTTCATGGAGATGTCCTCAGGTGGCATGAATTTTGGGACAGATTTTCTTCAAGCGTCCATAATAAAAATATCAGAGCAGTCGACAAATTGGCATACCTCAATGCATGCTTTGAAGGCATTGCGAAAGAAGCAGTTCAAGGATTAGAGACTACAGATGTCAATTATGAGATAGCTCTAAATGTATTAAGGGAAAGATTCGGAAAGAAAACAGTGGTCATTGATGCTCATTATCACGAGCTAATATATAAACTGAAAGCTGAAGATGATACAATAAGGGAATCAAGAAGAATCCTAAATGAAATATAGAGGCACTTGTGAGTCCTGCAGTCGCTTGGTGAAGATATTGACGGTGGACATCTTAGAGTTATACTCTTAAAAAAATTCCCTTCGGAAATAATTCAGGAACTTAGGATGAGGATGGAGTCTAAAGAAGATACCGTTGCAACAATAAGGAAGCACTTGGAACACATTAGCTAGAGAATCCAGTAGCACAAAGACAGAGCAAAGTGTTCGCCCGATTTATTCTACAGATATTTTACACATTCAAGGAAAGGAGAATCCTATAAAAAGAAAATTCGAACAGAAAGGAAGTGATTATAACAAGAAACCCAGAATGTCGTGTATATTTTGTGAGGGCTTTCATTATAACGATGAATGTAGCCGCTTACCATCAATAGTAGAAAGAAAACGAAAGTTAAACAACCGATGTTTCAACTGTTTCGGATTTAATCATCTTACTAAAGATTGTAATGTCAAAAGGAAGTGTGTGTATTGTGGAAAATATGGCCTACATAACCGAGCCCTCTGTCCTGAGAAAGTACCATTAAATAACATACCAGTAAAGCAGTCTATAGACATGGTAAAGTGTTTTCAAAATAATGTCAATAATTATCCCACAACCGTTTTACAAACAGCCATAATTGAAATTAAAGACAATAAAAACAAAATACATGAATGCAGGCTGCTGTTAGATAGTGGCAGTGAGAGATCATATATTACTAAGCAATTAGCACAAAAAATTGATTCACAGATAATAGATTCTGATCGTTTGATGGTGTATACCTTTGGTCAGAATGAACCGAAAAAATTAGATAGTCCTAGAGTCATAGTTAAGATCATAACAGCTACAGGTTGTTTGAAGGTAATACAGGCCAACATTGTTCCATTCATTTCTGAGAATGTATCTCATTTCCCTTTCAGACCAGACCTACCAAATATTAAATTGGCTGAGGACGGCTCTAGAGGTGGCCACATAGACCTCTTGATCGGCAATGATTACTACTTCTCGACTATTAAAGAAGGTAAGCTTGCTATAGATGAGAATCTCTTCCTGATAGAAACAGAATTTGGCTGGGTATGGTCAGGTAAAACAGAAATTAATCGCAATGAACACATACTAAGTGTAGTCACCTACTTCGAGACTGGTTTACCTGACAACCTCGGCCTGACTTCACCTGATGCACCATTACGAGACTGTGATGTGACACAACTGTGGGACCTCGAGTCAATTGGCATTAAAGATTGTCCTAAGTCAATTAATGAGGAAGAAGCGCTAAAATATTTCAATGACACTGTGACTTACAAAGATCGCCGGTATTGTGTCAAATGGCCTTGGATCCAATATCCTCCAAATCTACCAACAAATTATGGCCTAGCATGGGGACGCCTCCGCAGCCTGCTGAGTAAAAACCATACACAAACTCTATCTGCCTACAATGAGATCATTCAAGAACAGTTGCTATTAGGTATAATAGAAAAGGTGGACAATTACTTACAGCCTGAAGAGCATCCAGTGCACTACTTACCACACCATCTGGTTGTTAGAAAGGATGACACCTCAAAGTTGAGGATAGTGTATGACGCATCAGCTAGAACCAATATCTCGAACTCAAGTCTCAATGAATGTTTATTCAAAGGTCCATTGATGTTAGAAGACTTAACTGGGCTTCTAATCAAGTTTCGCCAACATAAAGTTGGACTGACCGCTGATGTAGAAAAGGCATTCCTTCAAGTAGGATTACAAGCAGTCGACCGAGATGTGACACGGTTTCTGTGGGTAAAAGATTTAAATAAAGAATTATCCCAAGACAATGTTGAGTGCTTCCGTTTTTGTAGAGTTCCATTTGGAGTTGTCTCCAGCCCATTTCTCCTCAATGCCACCATCAAACATCACTTATCAAGCTTTAACAATAATACACTCAAGGATGTCGCCCAAAAGATTTATGTCGACAATCTCGTGTCAGGAGTAGGATCAAAGTCTGAAGCGATAAAATTATTCAAAGCCTTACATGAAATATCTATGAATACAAGACAATGGAATTCCAATGACAAAGAATTCATGAAATTAGTCCCAGAGAACTTGCGTGAAAACAAAGAGACCACCAAAGTTTTGGGTTTAATATGGAACACTACAGACGATAGCCTGGAAATAAAATTGACAGATAATCTAACAAAATATGAAAAAACAACTAAAAGGTCAGTACTCAAGGATTTAGCATCTATTTACGACCCCTGCGGATACCTCGCTCCAGCGTTAGTACCTGCAAAATTGTTTTTACAAGAACTGTGGAAGATGAAAATCAGTTGGGACACTAAGTTATCAAATGAGTTGAGTGACAAATGGCAGCAAATAATTAGAAACATAATTACAAATAAGAAAAGAAAGATGCAGAGATACATAGGAACAGAAGAAATTGCAGAAGAATATGAACTTCATTGCTTCACAGACTCATCCAAAAAAGCATATTCTGCCGTCGTATACATGAGATGCAAGTCCAAAAATGAAGTTAAAGTATAACTCCTTATGTCCAAATCAAGGATAGCTCAATTAAAACACCAATAGGACTTACAAATACCTAAGCTAGAACTTTGAGGATGCTTAATAGGGAGCAGACTCTTAGAATATACCAAGAATAATAGCGATGTACCAATCAGTAAACTCTGCATGTGGACAGACAGTCAAATAGTAATAAACTGGCTGAGGTCAGACAAATTACTGCCACCATTTGTTGCACGCAGAGTTCAAGAGATAAAGAGTAGACCCAATGTACAGATTTTGTATGTGTCATCAGACAATAATCCTGCTGACATAGCAACCAGAGATGAATCATTCAACAGAAGTGAAATGTGGTTCCAAGGACCACAATTTTTAAGAAAGCTAGTCATCAACTACAATGATAACTGGACAATAACTCAAAATGCCTGCGTTGCGGAGGGTCTGACTACACCGTCAGAATTGCAAGACACAAGTAACAATGCACAAGGGAATGTACATTTAGAACAGATAGACAATCAAGAAGAAAATGAAATCAGTAATATATCTGGCATAGATAAACATCAAGACATTCATGTGTCAAATACATCAAAAAAGGATCAATTAAAAGAAAATATAAGGAAAGAGCAGAAGTCGCACTACCCTGTAGAGCATGCCGGAAAAGTGACAGATACATCTCGCAACTTAGGAATATTTAAAGACGATGAAAACATTTTGAGGTGCAAAAGTCGCACATCTCTAGCTGATTTACCTTATGACCAAAAATATCCCATCCTTTTACCAAGAAAGTCCAACCTTACTGTGGACATCATCGAAAGAGTACACAGAGCAAACTATCACGTTGGTGTGAGCCACACTTTATCTTTGGTTCGCCAAAATTACTGGATTCCACAAGGGAGGGACACTGTTCAAAAGGTATTAAACAAATGCATAGAATGCAAAAAGCATGGTGGCGGACCGTATAAATTGCCGCAGATGCCTCAGCTGCCAAAGGAGAGAGTAAATTACGAGAAAGCCTTTACTTTCATAGGGTTGGACTATTTAGGACCGCTCTTAGTTAATAATAAGAATACGCAAGCGGAAAAACGGTGGATATGTTTGTATACATGTCTTGCAGTAAGAGCGTTACACCTAGAAGTAATCAAAGACTTAACTGCTGAAGAGTGTACCATGGCGTTAAGGAGGTTCATAGCGTGCAGGGGTATGCCATGCCTTATTATTTCAGATAATGCAGCACAGTTTAAATTAACTGCTGAAGTCATGACCGGGCCATACTGCATTCAGAATGAAGTACAATGGAAATTTATTCCCGAGTTAGCCCCATGGCATGGGGGCTTTTATGAGAGATTAGTGGCTCTAGTTAAACAATGTCTAAAGAAGACTTTGGACAAACACATGCTTTGTGACAACCAGCTTAATACTATAATAAAAGAGATAGAAGTGCTACTAAATACTAGACCATTGACCTATGTTGGGGCTGAAATTGACCATGAATTGAAACCTCAGGATTTTTTATGCCTAAACAGATGTCTCATGAGGCCTTCAGATGCACCTTATAAATCACAAGGAGACACAGAAACGAAGAAATATTTAATAGAGGCTTGGAAACGGGGACAGAGACTTCTAGAAGAATTTTCAAAATTGTTCACTAATCAATACCTGATGAGTATAAGAGAAAGGAAACAGACGACTCACAAACAACCAAGAATCACTGGTAAAAGAATTCCCAAAATAGGAGACACAGTACAAATAAAAGGGGACACTAACAATAGAAGCTTATGGAGAGTAGGAAAAATAGTATCTATCCTGCAAGATAGAAATAAAGAAGTGAGGGTCGCAACAGTCAAAGTAGGTGACAAAGAGTTTGTTAGATCAATAGCACATTTGTACCCACTGGAAATAGAGGACCAGGACATTGAGTATATACGAGTCGACAATACCGAAGAAATACATGAACCTATAAGAGAAGTTATTCATGACGAATCACATATTGAGAATGATATAGTTGAAGAGTCGAGAAGTAGTAGCAGAGCTGCCGCAAAGAAAGCTAGGGAAAGAATTTCAAATTGGACCCGAGAATTAGTGAACCTTATAGTTGATGCATCAGAGAGATGTTCTTAGTTGTTTTTGTTGATTTATTGTTTCTGTTATTTTACATATAACCCAATGTGCAAGCTATTTTACGTTCGATTACATTATTCATAATTACCACAATAGTACTTTTGATTCTCATCCCCCTTGCTCGGGAGTGTCGCGAATCGCGATAAAATAATATCTAAATTAGTTGCGACCTTAAACTGAATAGGGCGGGGGCTGGCAACACTATTGTTTTTTTTCCGTCGACGTTAGTTTTTTTTTGGAGGTTAGAGTAGGATGAGATTGCTATCTTGGTGTTGACAATAATATCGAGGAATTCTAATAACGGATATTTCAAAGTTTAACTCGTATAGAAGAGACCTTCGGAGTAAAGAATAATTAGTGGTAAGAACGCCGCTAGTTAGGTAAGATAATTCAAAGATATAAAGAGCTTACATTGTAGATAAGTGTTAGGAGAGATGAGACTATCTGGGGGGCTAAGCAGCTCCCGGTTTAAACAGGAAGGGCGTAGAGATACGCCTATGATTCCGAGTTAGCCAATCGCAAACGAAATAGTTACCTATTCTAGTTCTATAACATCTACCTACGCATCGCATCTTCTTCTGGAGCCACCTAGTCAACGAGACATCGAACGATCATCATTCCGAGACAGACTGACCTGAAGAAAATTGATGTAAGTTATACCTACATTAGTATATAAAACCTAACACAAAGAATTCAGGCACTGATATGATAATCGCTTCGCGACAGACTGCGCTGGCGTCGACGCACGGAATTCTCGCATAAGCTGCTGACAAAACTCTGCTTGTGATTGTTGCAGAGTCTGTAGAACATTGGTCAGTGCCGACACGGAGATATTTTCTTCGTCGACCAGTGACTGACGTTTTCGTGGCATGTTGAACGACGATTAATCGATTAAAGGTATTGGTAACCGAGCACAAGGGATACAATTGTTCAATTTTAGCACGACACACTGGTTCGAGGACGGATTGCGTGAATTGAACGAAATCTTTACAGAGACGACTTTAGCAATAATGTCCAAACCGAAAGTATCACAGTTCACACTATAAAACAATCCGATAATTGTTTGATATGAAGAACACTGACGAACAATTTTGCAGATCACACACGCACGTAAACGTAACCGGTCACGACCTGTCGGAACGCCATAGCACGTTTGGGCGCCAGATTTAGGAGGGTTTTCCTAGGTTTACGTGTTTGGAGTATTTAAAGACACTTTTTTACAAAAAGGCTTTCCCGGCTCGTTACCTCTCAAAAGCTCTCTCTCCGACACCCCCCCCCCCCCCCCCGAACCGAGTGGGCGCGCGGGCTGAGGCAATCGTGTTCATAAATCATTCTACAATCGGTGAGCGGTAGCGGGCCGGTAACAGACCGCGTGTAGTGCGTGATGGAAGTTTTGCATCCCTGGCTACACCATTTAATTTTTCCTGTGTTACAAATATGTTCGTTTTAAGTAGTAGCATCTCCAGAAATGCTTTTTTGTAATGGCAACTATTTAATTACCTTTAAGTATTGTCAAAGTCATGTCAGCCATCTTAGGTTTCGTGGAAGAGGTGCACATCTGTGTTTAGACAAATTCGTAATAAAATTTTCGTGAGATTTTAAGTGCGATTTTGCATGGTAAGTAACAAATTTTGTTTGTTTCAAGTCTTAAGAGTTGATGCCTACCATTGGTTTGGTTGACTAAAATGTTTTTCTGCTGATTTGCATTGCATTTGAAGCTGCTACACGAGTTTTAGGTTAAGTTTTTCTCGCGTGTTTGTTCTCCTGTGTTACGTGTGTTACTAAGTTGGGTGACGAAACACTTGTGAATTATATAAAGCTATGTTCACATTGAAAATAGATTACCCACCTTAACTTTTTGTAGGCTACAAATAAAAAAAGTATTTTGATCACTATAAGGAGTTATAATGATTTCATTCTATTTTACTGGATAACCCTCCATAACAAAAATTACTGAAAAATTATGAATGTAATTTTCTTGCCTTCTTAGCAAAATTAATCGAATGGGTGGAGTTAGCGATATATTTATTTTAAGATTTATTTATTTATTAGATTGGTTGTATTATTTACATACATACATAGGTTGCATTGTTATTATTTACATACATAATAATATTTTCTTACTAACACAAGTGTATCATTTAAAAAATTTTATTTTTTTATTTTTCTTCTGTATTTATTTTCTTGTGTAAAATGCTGAAGCATGATTTTTGTTTGCCTTTACAGATGCCTTTAACATCTGCCGAAAGGCAAAAGCTGTATCGTGAAAGGCTAAAAGAAAAAAATCCTGAAAAGCTTTTATTACAGCAGAAAAAAATGCTGAAAGAACAAAAAAAAATAGAAAGAAAATATCAGAATACACTGTTTCAGAGCAACAAAATATAAGAAAACAGTGGAGAGAAAAAAAATGCAAGTAAGAAAGAAGTGTTATCACTTCAGCCTGAAGTAGACCCTTCAGCACGTAATACAGAGATTCTTAGGCCGAGAAAAAATCAAAACAGAAAAATCATTTATAAACTGAAAATTGAAAATAAGCAATTAAAAAAACAACACGGAAAATTAAAAAAGTGTAAGTTTTATTCTAATAAATACCCGATCATGTTTGGCTGTAGTCACGTACGTACATAATAGTTTCACATAGAACTTGCTGCATAGCAACGCGGGCCTCTATTCCCCCGCGCTCTTGTACCGCCCCTCAACTGCCATCAACCGTCGCCCGCGGCCCGCGTCGCCCGCTCAGTCGAGCCGAGGGAAATTGCCGAACGTACACGCTACACGCATCGACGCTCGATAGCGCGACCATTGACCTTTTTGTTTCGAACCCGTAAATAAAACCCCTGAGTTCTACTAACACTGAGTTTCCCTTATAGTGACGCCCAACTCGAGGCGATTCAAAAAGTGAAAAAAATTGTGCACGCGTGTGTGTATTAACGATTGATTGTACTTGTATCATTTCGCGTAAAGTGATACCTACTCGGCTGACCAAACCACGGCGATTGAACTGTTCCCGAATCGACCTGTTGTTACTCGTTTAAGTAGGGCGAAGGTACCGAAATACTACCACCCATTACTGAAACATGATGTTTTGAAACATAACGCATCGCTGTGATTGGCTCGTCACTTAGCGAGTTTTTCTCCGATCAGAAACAGCCAGTTTCCAGTATGTAATGCTACTTTAAAAAAGCTTTTCGCTCGTTGGTCAAGCGATCCCGTCCGAGTGGATAATATTGGGAGCATCCTAAATCCTGACTGATAATTATTTTGAAAATTCATATTTAATGTCATTACGTTGATTTATTAAATATATATAAGTTCTCACTCATTACCGTCACCGGAGTGTTGCTGCGATTTCACAATGGCTCCGAAGAAAGGACGTGCGAGGCGTAAGAATAACGTCGACGACAATGAGGAGGACAGCCGCGCTGGTGAAGAGACCCCGGCAACGGCACCTGCTAACGTGACGGCAGGGCAGCTCTCCGTACTGTTGGACACCATCGCCAAGGCTGCTGAGACGAACCGCGTCCTTATGGAAAGGATGACGAGCGGATACCAAATCCTGTCGTCCCCAGGCATGGAGGCGCCCGGTGCGACCAGTACCCCTGCGCGAGCGACGCCTTCAAAGTTCGTGATGCAACCGCCAGGGACCCTCGCCAAGTGCACGGCGAGATACGACGGAGCGACCGCTAGCGCCGACCAGCTCGAAGCCTTCATCGACGCAGTGCAGGTCTACAAGGAGTGCTCAAACGTTTCCGACGAACACGCGCTGCGCGGGCTGTCAATGCTCCTAACTGGCGACGCCGCCGTGTGGTGGCAGGGAGTCAAGGCAACCGTGACGACATGGAGTGCGGCGCTCGAGCGTTTACGAAGTATGTACGGGACACCACTGCCTGCATACAAGATCCTCCGTCAGGTATTCAGTTGTGAACAAAACGAGGTACGTTCCGATGTTTTTATCTCGCGAGTGCGTACGTTACTTTCTAAGCTGACGATTATAGACTGAGAGCTGACGCTGAATTTCACACTGCGGAAATGTCCGGTATTTCCGACTCGCGCCCGTTGCTAAAAATAAATATATCTGGTATTCAGGGCGTAGCTATTCTGGACACTGATGCTACACATAGCATAGCTAGTGGCATACTGTATGATATTATGCGTAAAAATGGGGTAAAATTTGAAGAAACTTTTCATACTGTGGGCCTTGCTTACTACTGAAGTGAATATCGAAGGCAGGTCTTTCACTGTTTCGTTTATTGTATTTCCCGAATCAGATACCCGGACACTGCTGGGGCGGGACACGATCATTGACGCCGGCCTCGTGCTGAATTTAGCACAAGGAACCTGGACCTTTGCTGATACACCTGGATAAGTGCACCACTTCACCAAATATTACCAGCTCACTACCGCCACCAATCCAGAGTGCGAATGCGGCCAGCATAACACTACGCGTCGACGAGGGCACCAACCTGACCGCCGAGCAGAGGTTCCAGCTGAATACTTTGCTGATCGAGAAGGCAGACAGGTTTGCGACAGGGGGCCCACCATATAAAAGTAAGTGACAGGCAGGAGCCCATAGCTTCGCTACCATACCGATTGTCCACCAACAGGAAGGAGGCCTTAGAACAGGAGTTGCAGAAGCTTCTAGCAGCTGACGTCATTGAAGAGTGCGAGTCGCCTTGGGCAGCAAATGTAATCCTGGTGCCAAAGAAAGACGGGGCATTGCGGCTATGTGTAGACTACCGCAAGCTCAATGCTGTAACAGACCCGGACCGTTATTCGCCTAGGATGGAAGACGTCCTGCAAACATCCAGCTAGTTTAGGCGCTTTATCCCAAACTATGCTGACGTTGCCAAGCCACTTACCAACATGTTGAAGAAAGACAGCCGATGGGTGTGGACCTCAGCTCAGCAGGGGGCATTCGATGATATAAAGGGTAAACTCACCTCAGCCCCCATTCTTCGTCAAGCTGACGAAAGCTTACCTTTCACCTTTAGGACGAACAGTAGTGGCTTTTTTCTTGGAGCAGCCTTAATGCAGGGGGAGAAACACGATGAGCGACCAGTAGAGTACGCCAGCCGGCTGCTGAACCCTGTTGAGAGAAACTACACGACCACGGAGAGGCCCTTGCCGTCGTCTGGGCGGTTAATAAATTCCGGGGATACATCGAAGGATCTGAAGTTGTGGTTAAGTCTGACCATGAACCGCTTCGATGGCTAATGAATTTAAAGTCTTCGTCTAGCTAGGTGGGCCCTCACTTTGCAAGAATTTAACATGCGTGTCGAGTACACACCGGGGCGATGCAATATGATCGCTGACACCCTGTCCCGCCCGCCCTGTGATGAAGAAACGAATTGTGACCTTTGCTACGCCCAAGTAGATTTGCCAGCCCGAAATCAAACAGACGTCCGGGAAAACCAGATGAAGGACCTCGATGTGAAGAAAATCATCGATGATCTCGAGGACGGCGATCTCTTTAGGGGGAGGACCTGGGCCGACAAAGGATACACTATTTCAGATGGCATCTTGTACAGGTACAATCCTGAATCCGACGAAGAAACAGCGTTGCCAGAAGAGATAATTACTAGACTTATTGCTTACTTTCACCGAACTAAATATGCTTATCGCAGTGCAATCAAAGAAATCATCCAGAGAAAAAAAATTCAGGAATTTCATAGTGAAAATAATACGCATGAGATCATTAATGTCGATAAGCTTGTGAGAGTCATAAATGAATATAATTTATCTCATAAACCCATATCCCGTACAGTAAAAACTAAAAACAACGCGTATAGCATCATTTGCAAAAAAATCAAAATAAATGATAATCAATCAAATAGATTAAAAATTTACAAAATATGGCTTCAAGCCTACAGAAACGTATTTAACAAAAGTGCTGAACATTTCAAAAATGATGCCCTTTTCATTAGTGACTTCATATTTGAGGAGTTAGACCTATTATCCATAAAGTCATTAGACGTCCCTCAAGAAGCGTCAAAATCTTCATCTTCTGTCCATTTCTATGACGATGATAAAACTAACGACCAAAAAAATGAACAAGTACAAACAGACTTCGAGCATAGCATTTCGCTGCAATCGATTAATTTGACAGAAATAAAAAATGCATCATCAATCCAACAAAAAGCCTTACAATCATCGTGCGCTGCCTATTCTGATGAGAAAGATGGAAATAAATCTACACAATTTGAACTAGACTTTGAATGTAGCAATTCATCCATATTTACCAGTAATTGACTCCAACCAACAATGTTTCGCCAGACCTGAAGTTTGTTCCAAAACAATAATGAACATTGCTAGCCCAGAAAATGTACAAGAACTGTTACTCAAAGGCACGAAAATGGTATCAAAACAATTGTTTACTAACCAAAAATTGCAATTAGAAGGAGAATTTGCAATTGACGATAATATTTGGAAGACCGTATATGACGAAAAAAAGAAAAAAAAAATGTTACAAAGATACTACCCATACGTTTTAAAAACGCTTAATAAAAACAATGTGAATAATACATGTGTATTAAAAATGTTATATGCAAAGACCGCAAAAAAAATATCATTCGTATATGCGCAGAATGCAAACAAGAATTTTGCAAAAAGTTTGTCATTATAATAAAATTAGACACCCTTAGAGTTTCTGTTTTAAGTACAAATCCTGATTTTTGCCACAAACAGTATTTGACTTCTTATGTCCGCGGTGTGGAACGTTACATTGGAAAATCTAAACTTAAATACACAAAACCCATAATTTACAAATAAGAAACAATTATTAAGGCAAATTATGTTAAAATAACGGACGAAGCTAAAACCTTACAAAAAATAAAATCCGATCCAACCATCAGAAAAATAAAATCTGAAATTAACAAAGTGAATGACAGGTCCAACAACGATGCAATTGATATTATTCTTTTTCAAAAAGACCATGACGAATACGTCAAAGAAGTGTTCAGTAGGGAACAAGAAAGAAATAGTCCTTTGGTTTGAACACAGGATAATTATAATATTGTTGTTTTTGACACGATTACAATAATATGCACTTAGGTAGGTAAACACACGTTTTGTCCGAATGACCGTTAGTCTGGCACTGGCGATCGGGCACGGCCGCAAGGCGAAGCTGCGCGCGCGGCGTAGACATCCTCCGGCCCCTGGAAGCTCTAGAAAGAGCCTTCAAGTTAATCTTCGTCTGGAGCAGGCATTAGACAAAGGCGGTTGAGGGCTCTTCGTACCATCCCTTTGGCTGTAGTCACGTCGGCGACACGAGGAACTCCATCAGGACCCGGAAAGAGTTTGGTAACCCGGCCCAGGCGCCAACATAGGGGCGGAGCGCTGTCATCCTTTATAAGTACTAGGTCATCTGGTCTCAGCTCTCTACATTTGATGCGCCATTTAGAGCGTTGTTGTAGCTCCGCAATATATTCATTGCTCCACCGCTTCCAGAAGTGCTGCTTGGCCTGTTCTAGACGCTGGAACCGGTCGAGGCGATGCGGACTGCAGTCCATGAAACATGGTGATGGTATTGCGGTAAGTGGCCTACCAATCATAAAGTGAGCCGGGGTAAGAGATTGGAAATCATTAGGTGAAGGGCTGAGAGGACATAAGGGTCGGCTATTTAGGATAGCTTCAATTTGAGCGAACAATGAAGACAACTCCTCAAAGGTCAGGTGATTGTTCCCTAGGATTCTGGCGATATGAAATTTGGCAGATTTGACGCCAGCCTCCGCCAAACCATTGAAGTGTGGAGAGTATGCGGGTGAGAACTAAATTCAATGCCCTGACCAGCCGCAAAGTTACAAATAGAGTCACTGTTCGATTTAAAAAATATAGAAATTTCTTTGGCTGCGGCCACAAAATTTGTACCATTATCACAATAGATAATTTTAGGTATTCCTCTGCGTGAGATAAACCTTTTTAGGGTTAGGATGAAGGCATCCTTACTTAGTTCACTGACGGCCTCTAGGTGAATGCACCTATAACGAAAACATATAAAAATACACAAGTAGCATTTAGTTATTTTGCAACCGCGACCTTTTCGGTCAGTAATAAGGAAAGGTCCGGCCATGTCAGTACTGACAATTCGGAATGGAAAATCAGGCTCTACTCGTTCATTAGGTAAATCTCCCATGATATTTGACATCGTTTTGCCCTTAAAGCGACGACATATTACGCAGGTACTAGTGACCTTTCTAGCGAGATTACGACCTCCAATAGGCCAGTAGCAATTTCTAACCGAAGCCATCAGCTGTTGAGGTCCAGCATGTAGGAGTCGTCTATGTTCTTCTTGGAAGATAAGCTTGGTTAAGTGGTGGTCAGCCTTTAAAATTACTGGGTGACGTTTCTCGTACGGGTAGGCAGAGGCGTCAATACGACCTCCGACCCGAAGTAGACCATGTGCATCAATAAAGGGATTTAGCGACGAGAGAGACGCTTTGGCTTGGAGCGGTTTATTACGTCCTAATTGGCTTATTTCGTCAGGGAACGAGTCTCTTTGAGCAATAGAAGTGAGAACTTGCATAGATTTGTTAAGTTCCTCAGCTTGAAGAGGCCCTATAAACTTGTTATTGGGGTTTCGACAATTGTGTACAAATCTGAAAACTGTAGCATAGACTCTCTGAAGTTTGGTAAGCTTAGAAAATCTTGTAAATTCCACGGCTTGTGCCGAAGGTGCAACTTCCACCACGAAAGCGGACACCACTTTCATCTCCGGCAACTCCGTGACTGAGGGCATTGCTGGTGGCCAAGAAGCCTCCGGATGCTGTAAAAAACTAGGTCCATGCCACCATAGAGAGCAGTCGATAACTTGCTGTGGATCTAGTCCTCGCGAGGCGAGATCTGCTGGGTTTTCAGCTGTAGGCACGTGACGCCATGCCGTGTAGTCGGTGAGATCCCCTATAGCTGACACTCTGTTCGCTACAAAAGTTTTGGTTTTATTAGGCGATCTCAACCAACCTAAAACGACACTTGAATCTGTCCAGTACACATAACGATTGATCGTACAGCGAAGAGCCTTGGTGACAGTAGAACTCAACTGTGCCCCCAAGAGTGCAGCGCATAACTCCAGCCGTGGAATCGTAGTGGCCTTTAGTGGGGAAACACGCGCCTTCGCACTCAGGAGATGGACCTCAACCTTACCCTCAGAATTGACAGATTTCAGGTATATACAAGCACCATAGGCTCGCTGGGAAGCATCACAGAAGCAATGCATTTCAATACCCGTAAAGTTTTCGACTAATACGTTTCTAGGTACATTGGGCGAAGAAATGCATTCTATCTGTTGGGAAAACTTTAACCAAATAGTTTGAATGTTTTGCGGGACTGGTTCATCCCAGTCTAATTTTTGGGACCATAAAGTTTGTAGCAGTATTTTGGCCTTAATTATGCATAGGGACAGTAGTCCAAGTGGATCAAAAATTTTAAATGTGGCTGATAGAATTGATCTTTTGGTAAGAACTTCTGCGGGCGCATATTGTACTTGAAAGTGTAGTTCATCGGAAGACGGTTTCCAACCGATACCGAGAGTGCTTGTGGCGTTACTGATAATTAGATTGCCTTCCTCAGTATTTTGAAAATCGTCTAAAAAGAGATCATGTAGATTAGACCTATACTTTCTGAGGTGAAAGCATCCTTTAGCCAGTTCCTCTGACACTGTGCGCTGAATGTGACGTAGTTCGTCTGGGGAATTAGAGCCTGTTAGCAAATCATCACAATACATATCGTTTTGTAGAATCGTTTTTATTTTAGGATCGTCGCATTCTTCGCCAAGTTGCCAGATGCACCTCGTACTAAGGAAACTCGCGCTGGAAAAGCCGTATGTCACAGTGTTTAATCGAAGGGTGCGTAAGGGCTCGTTTTCACTGTCACGCCACAACATAAGTTGTAAGTTGCGATCTGATTCCCTCATTGCAACCTGACGGTACATTTTCTCTATGTCGCCGGAAACGATGTATTTATATTGACGAAATCGAATGAGAATATTAAAAAGAGAATCTTGTAAGGTAGGTCCTACCATTTGAAGGTCATTCACAGATATACCTGAATTAGTGGGGGTATTGGCACCAAAAACGACTCGACATTTAGTCGATTCACTTTTCGTTCTGATAACAGGGTGGTGTGGTAGGAAATAGGCATCACTAGGCCTTTGAGTTTCAGACTCAGATAGGTGGCCGAGTTCTGCGTACTCGTGAATAAAATCGGAATAGGCCCCCTTGAGTTCTGGTTGTTTTCTTAGGCGTGATTCTAGGCTCAAAAACCTCTTCCTGGCTATTTGATACGAGTCACCAAGACAGTCTCGTGTGTCACGAAGAGGCAGACCTACACAAAATCGACCATCATCAAGACGGGTAGTAGTGGCAAGAAAATGTTGCTCACAGAGCTTTTCTTCCTTTGTATAAGGTTGACGTTGGGGCAAGTTCTCTAGCTCCCAGAATTTAGTCATTTGACTCTCAAGATTAGGAAATAGTTTTTCCTTTAGTGAGAAAGGATTAGGACTTCTTTCGACCTGTAATAGAAAATTACAAACAACTGGCTTATTAGGGGTTGCTTGCTTGGGGGCTGTAGGCAAAGGACCAGCGACAAGCCATCCGAGTTTGGAGCTACGAAGAATAGGGTTTTTATCCCCTAGAGGGCGCTGCTCGGATCCTATTAACTCCCAGAATAGATCAGCACCTATGAGCATATCTATAGGAGATGGATCGTTAAAACTAGGATCCGCCAGTTCAATGTTAGAAAGGTTAAATGGCCTTGAATCGAACGCCGTTTTAGGCAGATCATCTGAAATTTTAGGTAAGACGATACAACACATAGTTACCTCAAATGAACTGGTTTTAGATTGTAGGCGAAGAGCACACCTTTCCACGCCTATAGTCAGCGGAGTGTTACCAATACCGAATATACTGACATTCGATGGCTGGGGAGTGAGCTTCAACTTGGTTTTGACTTGCTCTGAAATGAACGAAGTCTGACTACAACTGTCGAGGAGCGCCTTTATTGTTAGAGTATTTTGGGTTGCAGGATTGGAAACTTGAACCTTGGCAGTGCATAGCAAAACCTCCGGAGACGAAATAGCAGACATAACCAAAGACTGTGAAGGAGTGGCGCTAGGTAGAGCATTTTCACCCTTTTGTTGAACATGAAGGAGAGAATTATGACGTTTCCTACAGGCTTTAACCCCATGACCTGGCCGCAAACAATTCTCACACAACTTCAAGGCCATCACTGTAGCATTCCTATCTTCTGGGGTTTTAGATTTGAATGAAGAGCACTCATAGAGGCGATGACTGCCGTTGCACACTAAACATTCAAAGGAATTAGTAGAAGAGGGAGTCTCCTTAGTAGTGACGGCAAAAGATTTAGTTTGCGTCTTGTGGTGAGGTAAAGGAGTAGGAGAAACTTGTTTAGTTTTATCTGGTTTATCTTGTTTATTGCGATAGACCGTCTCAAGAACATTGGCACGGTTTTTCAAAAAATTTAAGAATTCGTTGAGGGTAGGTATGTCTGAAATACTACTTCTGTGCTCCTCCCATTTAAAACAGGTAGTGCTGTCTAACTTTGCTGTGATTATATAAATGATTAGGACATCCCACTTATCTGTGGGCAATCCTAGTGTGCTGAGAGCCCACAAGTTTTTAGTCACGTGATCTATAATAAACCGAAGCGACTTGTCGGTCTCTCGCACACTTTCAATTGTAAATAAAGATTTTAGATGATTATTTATCAATAGCCTTTTATTGTCAAATCGTTCGCACAAGAGTTGCCAAGCTACAGAATAGTTTTTGTCTGTAACTTCTAAGTTGCAAATAACACGAGCGGCTTCACCTTCCAAGTATGAATTCAAATAATGAAACTTGTAAATATTTTTAATCTTAGGGCTCTCATGAATTAAGGAACTGAAAGTTTCTTTAAACTCAGACCACCTGAAATAGGTGCCGTCAAAATTTTGTATTTTGATTACAGGCAATTTAAAACCTAGACTTTCGTGAGCTTCATTATGTTGATGGCAAGAGTGATTAGTGTGAGTTGAAGCGTTTGAATGGTACTCTAAATTTGCTACATTGGAATCTGAATGCTCTTTTATTATTTCCCGAGCAATTGCGATACAATTGTCAAAATCTTGTTCCAAAATATCGCGAGTAGTTAACTCTTGTTCTTGATTACATTCGGACAATGACTCAATTTGTGACTGCAACTCATCAAACTCAAGGTATAGGGCTTCTATTCTAGCTAGTTTCATCGCAAGCTTACTTATTTCTAACTCAGAAATAGTCTCCATTGTTTGCAAGATGTCAACATGATTTTTAAATTTAGTTAAGCGGCCTTTGATGCCGCTACGCTTTAAATTAAAAGCCTTGAGCTCTTTAGTAACCTCGGAATTAGTAGTCATTGCGATGAAACTACTTTTTGGTACAGAAAACTACGAGAAAATGATTTTAATTGCATACGATACTCTCTTCACTTCGTAGTCCAGGTTAAGGCCGCCTCGCGGAGACAGCTAGCAAGATCAACTGCATGCGAAGGCTGACGTCACTCAGGTGGACTGACCGGTCAGAGCGCTCGACTCACATACCCCTGGAATTGAGAATATTTTGATCGTTCAATAAATATAAAAATTAAACGATTTAATGAAACACGGCTATGTTTTAGGCTTGAAATAGGCTAGGGCCAGTAGAAGAAAGTGTAAATATGATAATAAGGTCTTCGCAAATAGAGCTGAGCAGTAGAAATATTTAGGCGATAGTTTGCAATGCGAGAAGGTAGGTACTGTTTTAAAAAACAATGGAATGTAAATGACTTGCAATTTTTATACGTAGCGCTTTAGGCCATATTTATGTGCACTAATTTACTAGATTTGGCATTTTAGGCATAGACTAGGAGCAGTTGATTGTCAATATATGTACCCCAGGGATACGTATCACCACAAATCTCTAAAAAGCTAACTCCACTGCACGCACAAATCGAAGAGAAAGGAAATAGAAAGCAATAAAAAGGAACGAGCTCACAATATAAAGGCAGATGAACGTTGCTGAGCCGGAGAAAATAGTCCCGGCTGCTTGATGCTGGCTGCTTGTAGGCGTGAGCTTGGTGTCCCGAGGGAAGTTCTGGTTGGTCCGAGGAGGAGTCAGGTTATTGGTCTTGCACGACGTCTTGGATAGCCGCAGCTGATTTTTCTTTGTATTTGTCAGGAACAATCTAGGCGCTGCGGTATGCTGGCGTGGCGGGCGGTCGCTGACCTTAGCGCGTCCGTCTCTCGAACAAAGAAAATTGGTAACTTCGCAATCCGAATAGCTTTGCAAGTCCTGTCACGGTCGCCACTTTGTTCAGTAGGGAACAAGAAAGAAATAGTCCTTTGGTTTGAACACAGGATAATTATAATATTGTTGTTTTTGACACGATTACAATAATATGCACTTAGGTAGGTAAACACACGTATTGTCCGAATGACCGTTAGTCTGGCACTGGCGATCGGGCACGGCCGCAAGGCGAAGCTGCGCGCGCGGCGTAGACAGAAGTGTCATGGCCTTTCTGTGTAAAAAGTTTTAGCAAAGAGCAATGCCATGTGCTAAAACAAGAAAAGCTATGTTTATTACACTTTGATGCGACTGGTAGTATTATTGGCTCACCCAATATTAAAGTAAAATGCCAGAAAATGTATGTTTATGTCGGCGTTGTAACTCCAAATGAAAACCATAGAATTTTTCCAGTCTTTACCATGATTTCAGAACGTCACGATGCGAATACAATTTTCAAGATTTTACATGATTTTCGATACTTCTCAGAAAGCCAGCACGCATGGCCAGTGTTTTCGGGAGTTGTAACGGACTTTTCATTTGCCAATATTCATGCTCTTTGCAAAGCTTTCAACATGATGAAATGACACGATACTTTTGAGATTACAGACCATTTAATAAAGATAAAATAAAAAGTGTACAGAGCTTGCATGTATGGAACACTTCAAAGGAGAAAGAGAGAGATATCGCCTTGAGTAGCTGAGAGCTAAGTTTTACGTCTTTGGTTTTGCTATAGGTATTCAAACAGGCGTATTAACATTTTGCGTCCTAAATATTAATTTCAACACCCTCCTCTGGACGCAAACCCATTGCCTTGGTAAAGTTTTGGAGCTTCGATCGGTGAAGTCCCTTTGTTAGAGCGTCAGCCACCATGTCATGTGTGTTCTTGTAGCGGACGGAGACTTGGTTATTTGAGATCCTCTCCCTCACAAAATGGTAGCGGACATCTATGTGTTTACTTCGAGCGTGATAGATGTCGTTACCTGAAATGCTAATAGCACTCTGATTATCACAGTACATTTTAATTGGTGTACCTGACAGAGAAGGCCAGAAGTCTTCTTCCATTTGCTTAAGCCAGATAGCCTCTTGTATAGCTGTGGCCAATGACATATACTCTGCTTCGGTGCTTGACAAAGCTATTGTAGGCTGCCTTTTAGTACACCAACTAATGGCAGCTTCCTGAAACATAAATATGTATCCAGAACATGATCTTCTGTCTTCAGTGTCTGTTGCCCAATCAGCATCGCAATAACCCTCTATATTGTTACTGTTTTTCTTGAATGTAAGTTTTGTGTTTTGCGTGGCTTTCAAGTACCTCAGTATTCTTTTTGCCGCTGTCCAGTGCTGAGATGTGGGCTTGTTGTTATATCTACTGAGCTGGTTTACAATATAAGCTATATCAGGTCTCGTTCCCTGTGATAAATATAACAGGCAACCTATTAATTCTTGATAGGGAATGTTTTTCATGATTTCTTCATCATGTTCAGCTTTTTTTAATTGCAAGTTTGCTTCGCATGGCGTATACACAGGATTGCAATCGCTCATATTGAAACGTGTTAATATTTTTTTAATATACAATGACTGATCTAGTGAAATTTCATTCTTGGTCGGGTTGTGTATAATTTTAAATCCAATACAACATTTAGCTTCACCCAAATCTTTCATATGAAACTTTTCATTTAATTTCTTCTTTATCATCAAGGCAGTTTCTTCTTTATTAAAATAATATAAAATGTCATCAACATACACTGTTAAAAACAAGATGTCTTTTTCATCAACTATACGGTAGTATATGCATGGGTCTACTTTTGATCGTGACATTCCAATTTCTAGTAGAGTTTTATTTAATTTTTTATTCCATTGCCTGCTTGCCTGTTTCAGGCCGTAAATAGACTTTTTGAGAAGACAAACTTTGTCTCCGTCTTCAAAATATGGTGGTTGTGTCATATAGATACTCTCTTCAACATCACCTTGTAAAAAAGCAGTCACTGCGTCCATCTGGTGAACTTTCAAGTTATATTTCACAGACAAACCAAACATGTATCTAATGGAACTGTAGCGAACCACTGGAGCATAAATTTCATGGTAGTCTATACCTTCTTTTTGTTGATAGCCTTTCACAACAAGTCGAGCCTTATACCTTGTTATATCACCATTTTCATCGGTTTTAGTTTTAAAAACCCATTTACAAGGGATAACATTTATACTTTTCGGTTTCTCAACCAATGTCCAGGTGGTATTTTGTAGCAAGGCTTGATGTTCTTCTTTCATAGCTTCTATCCACTTGTCTGCCTTACTACATTGGAGTGCTTCAGATAGGCTTTGCGGATCTTTGTCTAAGATGCTCATAGCAGACTCACCACTCATACACATGAAAGATACATTGTTATCTTCATCTCGATAATCAGCAAGTGGAGTAGGTTCATAAACCTCATCACGTCTTCTGTGTCGTAAAGACATACAGGATTTTGGAAATTCAGAGCTTTTATCGGATAGGCATGAGTTTTCTGGTATGTAAGTTTCATCATTGGGGTCAGAGTAGCATGATGTTGATGATACTGGCGATGCATCATTTTGTAATATTGAACTCTCCTCTTCTACTCTATAACCATGATCATCACCCATAGCACTGTTTTCTTCTTCACTCTGGACTTCTTTATCCTTATCTTCAAACAAAGGTAAGTTATACATTTTAGACAATGGTAAGAGTCTTTCTTCTCTGTTATAAATTTTTTCTTCAATTTTCCTTCCTTCATGTTTATTTTCTTCCATTTTACTTACATTGACTTGATTTTCTTTCTCTATGTTACTAATTATATTTTGTTTTTCAGGAGCTGAGTTATTACCATCACTGACCAAATTTCTTTTTACGGTGGCCTCGAGGAATACAACATCTCTACTTGTTATAGCTTGTTTATTTTTAGGGTCTATAAATCGGTAGCCCTTCACACAATCACTGTATCCGACAAATATTACCTCATGTGATTTTGCATCTAATTTTCGGCGGCGTTCTTTCGGTATGTGCACCATAGCTCTGCACCCAAAAACCCTTATATGGCTTAAACTCGGTTTCTTGCCAGTCCACACTTGTTCAGGAGTGATGTAGGAGAGGGCTCTCGTCGGCGAGCGGTTGATGATGTGCGCTGCCGTGACCACTGCTTCACCCCAGTAACTGTTCTGTAATTGAGCATTTAAAACCATACATTTGGACCGTTCAATAAGCGTCCTGTTCATACGTTCACTAAGCCCGTTCTGCTCCGGTGTGTACGTATTACTGGTCTGGTGCAATATGCCAAATTTCCTGAGATAACTGTCAAAATTGTTGTTTACATATTCTTTGCCATTGTCAGTCCTCAACTTTTTAATTTTTCTACTTAATTCATTCTCAACTCTATTTTTAAATTCAATGAATTTTTCCAGTACCTCGGCTTTACTTTTAATCGGATAGACAAATACCTTACGTGAAAAATCATCTATGAAAGTGACAAAATACCTGGCACCTCCAAGTGATGCAGCTTGCATCGGTCCACATACATCGGAGTGGATGACTTCTAGCAAATCAGTTGCCCGGGAGCCTTCACTTGGAAATGGCTGTCTAGTCTGCTTTCCTTCAATACAACTAATACAGGTTATATTTTCTTTACACGGAGATAATTTTACACCTGTAGTACAGGTTGGAATTTTGTCCATATCAGCAAAGTTTAAGTGGCCCATTCGTAGGTGCCACAAGTAGGTATCATTTTCAGTAACGGCGGGCATAGCATGGGCTTCATCATGAACCACATTCATCTTGTACATATCATTTATCAGGTTGGCATGCGCTACTTTTTGGCCTTTTTGGTTCAAAATTTTACATCCATTTTCATTAAATTCAACTTTACAGCCCGTTTTAATCATTTTACTCACTGATATTAAGTTTGTTGATAATTCTGGTACATAAATAACATTTCTTACCTGTATTTTACAGATACAGCCCTGTGTGTCCGGTACTCTGATAGTTATGTTGCCACAACTTTCCACACGGAGCACTTTGTTATCAGCGATTCGAATACTTTTTACTGGTGGTGCCATTTCATTCTCGAGCCACTCCTTGTGCATCGTCATATGCATCGATGCACCGGAATCGACGTACCAGTTCAGCGAGTCATTGAGTGTGGTGGCTGAAAAAGCAGCAATAAAACCGTTATCTTTGTTACTTGTTTTATTTTTCTTATGCCAACAATTTTTACTTATATGACCGAATTTATTACAATTAAAGCATCTCGGCCCCTTTGATTTATTTTGCTGTTGAACATTGCTTTTCGGTTGATGTTTATAGTTTGAGTAAAATGCGCTTGTTTCTGGTGACTTTACTTCCTGTAACAATTTAGTCTTAATGGAATCTGCACATATCTTTACTCCGGAACTTTCAATAGCCATGATCATGGGCTTGTATACATCCGGCAAGCCCGCCAGCATCAGTGTTCCAAGCCATTCATCGTCCACCTTGAAACCTATGTTTCTTAACCGATGTGCGGACGACATAATTTTGCTTACATAGTCTTCAATGTTTGTACTAGTTTCTAAAGTCGTGTTTATTAAGTCTTTCAGTAGGCCAACTTTACGAGTCAAGCCTGAATCTTCAAAAGCACGCGTCAAGTTGTCCCAAACCTCTTTTGCAGTTTCGGCCTCGTTTATATGCACATAAAGTGTAGGATCAATTAATAAAATTAATTTCGACTTAGCTTTTATGTCCTTTTTTTCATCAGGAACCTCGCCAGGGCTGATATCTATACATTTCCATAGTTCTACCAGCTGCAAATAAGCCTTCATTGCAAACTTCCACGTTGCATAATTTTCTCGACCGCATAACTTTTGAATATGCATGGCTCCATTGCCATTATCAGTCGACATTTCGGTTAATCTTGCCTGAAATATGCTGAAAGGCTGAAATAAAAACCTACTCGGTGCCGAAAATCTGTGCGGTCAAGTCTGGCCGCATGCAATTTTTAGGTTAGAAATTTTCTTTTCACTGCTATTTTTTCAAAAACTGTCTTTTTCTTTGAACTTTCACTTTCCAGGTATGAGACGGCCCATAACCTGATGAAATGACACGATACTTTTGAGATTACAGACCATTTAATAAAGATAAAATAAAAAGTGTACAGAGCTTGCATGTATGGAACACTTCAAAGGAGAAAGAGAGAGATATCGCCTTGAGTAGCTGAGAGCTAAGTTTTACGTCTTTGGTTTTGCTATAGGTATTCAAACAGGCGTATTAACATTTTGCGTCCTAAATATTAATTTCAACACAACAGATGCACACTTTCGGAATATCTTATGATATGTTACGAACAATTAATGTTATCTGAAACTACATCGTTAACACAGCGATTCATAGATGCTGAGATGGTGCCCATATACCTGTTCTGTGCTCGTTTTGGAAAAATGGCTTGCCTCGACATGGAACGTAGCAAACTTACCAAAGCCACGGAAAAGAAATTTCTAAAAAATGTATTGGCATGTACAATCAATATAACTCGCTTAGACGAACTAGATGCAATTGTCGTAAACTTGTACATCTTGTTAAATAGACCAAATAAAAACCAACAAACAGAAAGCGCTGTAGAAAAAATTATTGACACGTTAAAAATAAACATTTTTGTATGTCAAGAAACACCAGAAGAGTAAAAGCTTGAAAAAATTTGCTAAGAGTAAACATGGACCTCTTTATAAGACAAGTCCATTTTATAAACGTTTTTACCAACTAGTGGAGGACGTTAATTTGACGGATGAAACCAGTGATAAAAAAATCCGTTTTATGACAACGAGCTATTTCAAACAATGCTGATTAAGTATTTCTCTTATTGTCCACTGTGGACCAGCATTGTCCATAAGGGAAACAGGAAAAGTAATGCTACAGTGGAGAATTACTTGAATTGTTTGAAGAACACAGTTCTGAGCGGGGAGCGGAATTTAAAAGCGTCTAATGTTTTACGCAAAATGAGAGAGGAAGTGCTTTCTGTTACAAAAGAACTCAACTTAAAAATTAATAAAACTAGGCTCACCAAACAACAATCCGAAAACGGCAACGAAAACGAAAATGTAAAATCATCACACGAGACGTGGCAAAGAAAGAAAAAGGCAAAATACAGTAATTTTGATGGTCGCTACTTAAAACAGAATATAATCGATCCTACTGCAGATTTTGTAATAAGCCGTAAAGACTCTTCCATCTTCGTTGTTTCAGAAAACGATCCAGATACTCAGCAGTGTTTATATTGTGGTCACGGCAGCATAAAAGGATCTCTAGAAAGAATTATAAAGTGGGTTCAGTGTGAAGGTTATAATGGTTGGGTCCACATTAGGTGTGTCGATGAGAAGGACAAAACATTTAACAAAGAGGAACTTTTTACGTGTACTAGATGCAATTGCACACATACAGTAAAAGTAAACAATGATGACGCGTGCATGGACGTAGACCCCCTTTTGCTTATGGAAAACGGCTTAGTTAATGACCCATTATTTTACAAAGAATTACCAAACGGCCGAGGCTATATTGTTACAAAGCAACAGCATATAAAATCTTCAATAAAAGAAATTTTAATAGAAGACTTTGCATCATTAGACGACAACAAATGGCTTGTAAGTTTTGTAGCAGACCACTGTTTTTATATCATTAATAAGCAATGTGGAAGTCTCTGTAATCTCGTTTCAGTTGAAAGATCAATCATGTACATGAGGGCCGACATTGACGAATTTAGAAATAATAAATTACCCGAGCTTCAGTTACCCGAGCTTCAGTTACCACAAAATATACCCACAGTTTTACCTGTGTGCCATGCTAATCATTATGTGATGATCATAATTGATCCAAAAACTACAACCATCACTGTTATTGATCCTATGGGCAATGAGCAAGCATTAAAGTCCTTTTATTTAAAAAGAGCTAGGGCTATTTTAAAAATACAAAATGTTAAGTGCGACATACTACTCCACACTCTCCAAACAGATTTTGAGAACTGTGGTGTCATAGTAATAAATTTATTTGAAAAGCTTTGCCGCGGCCAGTCTTTGGAAAAGACGATAAAATTTAGTCCTTAAAGACTGTACTTAAAATCACTGCTCCTTAATAACAGTGACTTTATGAAAAACGTTTGTCTATACTGTAGCCAAATTGTTGATATTAACTATTTGAAATGTAAAAAATGCTTGCGATTAATCCATCCGCAGTGCATTTTCAATATTAGTGATTTAAAAACAGGGACAGAAATGTCACATCTGTTTGTGAAGAGATTTAATATTTGCGATCTGTGTAAACAAAACGGCCATACTGCAAAATAAAATAAACATATATACTTCACTCCCGGGTCTTATGATATTTTGATAGTTGAAACAACATTATAAATAAATATCAGCTCAGTCGGCCTACCCATACTTGTTATGTGTTAAAAAAATACCAAATCAATATTTGTTTATTTTTAACGGTAAAAAATCAAAATGCCTCGAAATTTTGCCACTATAAAATTAAATTAAAAAATCCTCTAACAAATATATTTATATAAAATTGGGCGGACTGTAAATAAATATAATTGTAGAGATTTAAAGATACGAGTATATGTAAAATTATAAAAAGTTCTCCGGTTTGGGAGATAGAGGGGCGAAACCTATTTTCTTTATTTTTTTTTGCATATAAACCAATTGTTCAACCTTGGACAAAGCAGGTGCTTGATGGCAAAATGTATCTATCATTAATCAATGCAGCACGTATAAGCAAATTTTCTTGGTCTCTTCCCAGTCTCTGAAAGTTGAAAATTATTTTTATTCAAATAAAATTTAAAAGTTATATTTTTAGTAACTCATCTTGGACAAAATTAGTAAATTTTTGTATGATATGTGTTCATATTTGCTATGAAACTAAAGCAAAAGAATTTTCTTGGTGTCCTTAGGAACAAGGTTTTTTTTTTCATTTGAGCTTTTGAAAATGGCAGCTATCTTTCGTGTTGCCAAAAAATATAGTAAATCGATTTGGACAAAGTAAGCACTTTGTGGCAAGATGTGCCTTTAATTTTTCTATGCAACACAGGTAGCCAAATTTTCTTGGTCTCTTTCTGGTCTCTGAAAATTATAAATTATTTTTATTCAAAACTACAATTTTAATAAAAATTAATATTTGTGAAAAAATCATGTTGGACAAAGTAAGGAAATTGTTGTATGATATGTGTTCCTATTTGCTATGAAACTAAAGCAAAAGAATTTTCTTGGTGTCCTTAGGAACAAAGATTTTTTTTTTTCATTTAAGAAATTTGTTTTGTGGCAAGATGTGTCTACGGATTGTCTATCCTAAACATGTAGCCGAATTTTCTTGGTCTTCGTTTGAAATCCAAAATTAAATATATTTCATTTTCAAAATAAATAAAAAACAATTTTCTTTTGCTTCTTAAATCGCCTTGGACAAAGTAGGCACTTTGTGACAAGATGTACCATAATTGTTCTATGCAACAGATGTAGCCAAACCTTCTTGGTCTCTTTCCAGTCTCTGAAAATTATAATTAATTTTTATTCAAATCTGCAATTTTTCCTTAAATTTATATTTGTAGTAAATCATCTCGGACAAAGTTGAGAAATTGTAGTCTGAAATGTGTTTATATTTCCTTTGAAAATAAAGCAAAAGAACTTTCTTGGTGTCCTTAAGAACAAAGATTTTTTTTTTTCATTGAAGCCTTAGAAAATGGCAGCTATCTTTCGTGTTGCCAAAAAAGAATTTTCTGTCCGAAATCGATTTGGACAACCCAGAGGTTTTGTGACAAGACGTGTCTACGTATGGTCTATCCCAAACGTGTAGCCGAATTTTCTTGTTCTTCGTTTGAAATCGTAAATTAAATAATATTCCTTTTAAAAAAAAATTTTTTTCTTGTTTTTTTTTATTTATTTAATCGCCTTGGACAAAGTATGCGCTTCGTGGCAGGATGTGTTGATATCTATTCTATGCAAAACGTGTAGCCAAATTTTCTTGGTCCTTTTCCGATGTCCGAAAATTATTATTACTTTTTATTCAAATCTGCAATTTTTCCTTAAATTTATATTTGCAGTAAATTATCTCGGACAAAGTTGAGAAATTGTAGTATGATATGTGTTCATATTTTCTATGAAACTACCGCAAAAGAACTTTCTTGGTGTCCTCAAAAACAAAGATTTTTTTTTTCATTTAAGCCTTAGAAAATGGCAGCTATCTTTCGTGTTGCCAAAAAACATAGTAAATCAATTTGGACAACTCAGGGATTTTGTGGCAAGACGTGTCTAAGTATGGTCTATCCCAAACGTGTAGCCGAATTTTCTTGTTCTTCGTTTGAAATCTAAAAATAATAAAATTTTCCTTTTCAAAATATTTTTTTCTCAAATTTTTTTTTTGCTTATTTAGTCACCTTGGTCAAATCAGGCACTTTGTGGCAAGGTGAACCTATATGTATTCTATGCAACACGTTTAGCTTAATTTTCTTTGTCTCTTTCCGATTTCTAAAACTTAAAAATTCTTTTTTTTCTTAAATTTATATTTGTACTAAATCATCTCGAACGAAGTTGAGAAATTGTGGTATGATATGTGTTAATACGTGGGACGCACTATAAGTTTCCGGAATGAATATGAAAAAATACTATTGAAGGTACAAAATTAATTTATTGTTTTTCAAAATAATCTCCCTTGGCGTCTATGCACTTTTTCATTCGATCAAACCAGTTTTGAAAACTTTTGTGCCACTCCCCTGTGGTGACCTCTGAAACGTGTTTTTCATACTCCTCGACAGCCTCTTCTGGTGATGAAAATCGTTGACTGCGTAATTGGTTCTTAATTTTTGGGAACAGAAAAAAGTCACAAGGTGCCAGGTCGGGACTGTATGCAGGATGACTCATGAGTTCTACATTTTTCGTCTTCAAAAAGTCGTTTGTCTGTCTGGTCGTGTGAGAACTAGCATTGTCGTGGTGCAGGATGATACGGCGTTTACGGTTATTTTTACGGAGTTCGTCAATAACTTCCGGCAAACAAATGGTCGTGTACCAGTCACTATTCACGGTACGACGATTCTCTAAAGCAACAGTAGCCACGTGTCCAGTTTTATTAAAAAAGAAGCAATCATCCGCTTAGATGCACTTTTCACGCGCGCCACTTTGGTTGGTTTCGGCTCATCTTGAAAGACCCATACGCTCGATTGCTGCTTTGTTTTGGGATCGTAGCAATAAATCCATGTTTCGTCACCTGTTACTATGTCCTACACCAAATTTGACGCACCTTCGTTGAATCTGGTAAGCATGGCACTGCACCAAGTGACGCGGTCCGTTTTTTGAGCCTCGGTCAAGTTGTGTGGGATCCACCGCGAGCACAGCTTTCTCACACCCAAATGTTTGTGTAGGATTGATTGTATTTGACTCATGCCTATTTCTAAGGATGCGCGAATTTCATGGTAGGTCACATGCCTGTCTGTTTCAATCATACGGCGCACAGCATCGATGTTTTTGTTGGTCACAGCGGTGGACGGCCGACCATCGCGAGATTCGTCACTGAGATTGATACGACCACGCTTGAATTCTGCAAACCAGCTATAAACAGTCGTCTTGCATGGTGCTTCATTGCCAAAAGCTGTTTCAAGCCGAGCGATGCTCTGTTGAGCTGTCAAATTATACTTAAAATCGTAGAAAATCATACTACGAAAATTTTCCCGAGTTAAACCTATGTTGATGCAGACACACAATTTTCTAAATGGCGCCACAAGGTAAAAACAAAAGACAGTCAGATGAAACAAACTGCATTCTACAGCCAAAGAGTTCTATTTTCAAATGTTGCAATAAATTTTTAAATATTGTTTATGTAAGTGGCCAGTTCCGGAAACTTTTAGTGTTACCTATGTATTTGCTATGAAACTAATGCAAAGAACTTTGTTGGTGTTCTTAGGAACAAAGACTTAATTTTTTTCATTTAAGCCTTAGAAAATGGCAGCTATCTTTCGTGTTGCCAAAAAACATATTAAATCGATTTGGACAATCAAGGGATTTTGTGGCAAGACGTGTCTTCGTATGGTCTATTACAAATTATAGCCGAGTTTTCTTTGTGTTCCTGTTTTCATTTTACCCTTAAAGAAGCTTTTCTTATTTTTCTATAATCTTGCATTATTAATTTTGGTATAGTATTAGATGGGTTATCCGGAAAATATAGTTTATGTTGAAACCACGATTTTTTTGATTTACATACCTTTTTAATTTGTTGGGGTTATATCGGCAGCTAACTTTTGGCAGCTAACTTCACAATTTCCATACCTTCTTAATTTGGTCGGTTTATTGGCAGCCAAGTTCACACCGGTATAAATTTTTCGTTGGGTAGTCTACTAATCAGTGTTCATGGTCAAATTATTTTCCCTAAAAGTGAGGAAAATTTTTCGTCATGTAAAAAAGTCAAATAATTAAATAGCACTAATATCAAGGGTATAAAATGTCAAAATAATGGATAAAATAAAATGTCAAATAATTTATTAAATAAAGTAATTTAACAGTGGGGATCGGTTTAAGTCCACTTGTACATTTAAAGGATTTTTAACGTTGTAATGAGTCAGTTTATTTATTTCTAAAGCTTCTAGCGCGTTCATTTTCTTGCCTTTTTCACAAATATGAAGTGGTTTGAAGTTTGTGATTTGGTCAAATTTATGGTTTTCCGCTATTAAATGGTTCGCAAAATTTGAAACTTTCTTTTGAAGGCGCCAGCATCTACAATGTTCTTTAATACGTGTTTCAAACGATCTCCCAGTTTGACCTATATAAGCACTATTGCAATTCTGACAAGTTAGTTCATATATACCGCTTTTTTGGTTATTATTTGTTCTGTCTTTATTGTTGCAAAGCAAATTTTTCAACGAGTTGGTAGTATAAAAGGCTGGTATTTTAGTTTTCAGTGTTCTGGCACATTTATACGTAACATCTCCTAAGAACGGGAGCCTAGCCCACTTTTTTGGATTTGGGTCTTCAGAGTTTTGACCTCGATATAGCAAAGATAGAGCTACTTTCCGCTTCTTATTGTGTAAAATTCGGTTTACAATTATGGGATCATATCCGTTATTCGATTCTATCGCTTTAATAGTGGTCAATTCAGAGTTATAACTATGTTGGTCCATTGGTACAGAGAGGAGACGATGTACCATGGAGTGAAAACGGCATGTTTATGGTTGACCGGATGTCTAGATGAGGCATGAATAATATTGTCACTGTAAGTTAGTTTTCTATAGATTTTGAAAGTGTTTTTTCTTGATTCAATATTAATATTGATGTCCAAAAAATTAATTTCATTAAATCCCAATTCTAAAGTAAATTCGATATTCTGATTAATGGAATTAATGTATGTCAAAAAATTGTTAAATGTATCTTCAGAATAGAATGTGGACTGGCCAAAGGCAGATAATGTCGTCCACATACCGAAACCAATAAATAATATGGTCTTTGTATATTCTGCTAGAAAGGATGTCATGTTCTAAGTTATCCATAAAAATATCAGCACACAGAGGTGATAAAGAGCTACCCATTGCTAAGCCTTTAGTCTGTTTGTAGATTTTACCATTATAGGTAAAATAGTTTTGGTCTAAGCAAATGGTCATCACTTGTTCCAAGTCAATTAATTTTTGTGGTTCTACAACAGATTCGATCAAGACTTTATTAATAGCTTGTTTACATTCATCAATTGGTATGCTTGGAAATAAATTTTTAACGTCAAAAGAAACAAGTTTTGCATTCGGTGGTACAGATAAGTCCTTAATCTTATTAACTAGGTCCAAACTATGTTTATTGTGAATTTTGGAGTAAATTGTGTTAGGTTTTTGAATTCTTTAATGGCTCTTTCTGCCAAGTGGTAAGCCGGTGCGCCTATGTATGCTACGACGGGGCGAATGGGACTTATGGAGGAGTTTAATGAATTAGGTTTATGTATCTTGAAGTATCCGTGCAACTTTGGGACTTGAGGGTTCATTACTTTGAGCCTGTGTTTGTCTGCTGTAGTAAATAAGCTGTTCGCAGTTTCAATAGTTTCTTTAACCATCTCTGCGTATTTAGGTGTAGGATCCTTCTTCAGTTCTTGTCAGCTTTTGTCACCACTAAATCGTTATCAGATATTTTTCCTTTTATGCTTTTTAATAGCTTAGCTTCATTGTTTCTAGGTTTGTAAGAGATACTTAATTGTGAACCTTCGTCGTGTTGTTTATTATAATGATCCTTTAATATTTTGGTACAAATATGTTTTGTGGTTGAATTAGTGACCGAGACCTCTAAATCTGTTGCTAAGTTGTCAAAATCTCTTTTTGTATTAGGTAATGAAGGGCAATATTTAAGTCCTTTTTCCAATAAAGTGACTTCCTCAGAAGTAAATATTACGTTTGTTCTATTGTGTAGTTTTTGATAAAATGTTGGGAAATTTTTCCTTGACTGTTGGTATCTCAGAGAAGCGTATCCACACTGTTTTTGTTTTAAATTCTCAACTTTTTTCAAATGAGTTTCATGCATTGAAGCAGCAATATGTTTTCATCCAAACTTGGAATTCTATGAAATGTAATCTCTTGGTTAACTCTTTATGGCAAGCGTACAAATGAGAACTTAATCTATCTCGTATCAACGACCGTAGTTCTTTGTTCAACCATTTTCTTTTTGAATCTAGTAGAAGACTATTCAAATAGGGTTTGTCACAATTACTCCTCAAATTATAGTTGATATAATTTGGGATTATATCCATTATCTTACAGTGTGAATTGAACCAGAGGTGTTCATTAGTTCTTGTTAATTTAATCTTTAATTTCTTATAAAATACAATCAAGTCAGCCGTGATTACTGAAGCAATAATCAACGACAATCGCAAGTATTAACTTTATTCTTTTCGTGTTCCTTACAAACGCAAGCCCAGCCCCATCAAGATTTTATTTTGCGAAATTAGCAAAAAGTGTTATCGATCCGTGTTACTGATCACTTAACAAGCCTTCAGTATGAGTTTGGCTGCATAAATTAAAGTCACCTTATATAATGGGTAATATCTAGAACTACTGAACTGACTATAAAAATTCTTTAACCACTCAATAAGATTTTTAGTATGTACGCCTTGCGTAGTCGTATGCAGTCTCATGGTCGAGGTTTCAATCATTCACTGGTAAATGTTTTTTTTAGGAGACCTCTCAAGTTTAAGTTTATTTGATCGGTATTGATGAGTATTTTTGTAGAATATGGTGACCAGGATCTAATGACGGGACTGGGGGGTGGGTACAGGATCTCCTCAACGGATAACAGCAGACCCTTCGAGTTTGGGCTTATTCGATTGGTCTTTATTAGGTTGGCCGTAACTCGCGTCCGTCAGTTTACCCTCGAGACCTGACACGTGACCTCCGGGTGGTGCTAAACGAGTTACAAACTTTCTTTATTTATCCGACCCAGATTTATAAAGAAGTCTCTGACTTTCGGGTTGGAGACACCCTAGCTGGAACTATGGGTCCGGCTGGGTTTTATTGGGTACTACGGGAGTCAGACTTGAGCCGACCTGATGCTTGCTTACGCTCGCGGAAGGTGTCTGACATGGGTTTGGACTCGTAGTGGCATGTTATTAGTTTCGGCTAATAACTTAGTGGTTTGAACTGCAGGGGTTCGAGCACGTGTCTGTCCGGTATAGCTTGTCACCGGACGCTCGTCTCCGTGAGCAGTTAGCATTCCCTAGTAGCGGCGCTTGGGCGGCCACCAATGTGAACGGGTTATGCGGGGCACGTGAGTTGTCCTCAAGTTGTCCGATGAACACTGCTGGCGTATGGACGCGTGCATTCGTGTGCGCGACCGTGCGGTTTCAGTGGGAGGACTTCATCTCCGGCACTCTATCTGGATATTAGAGGAGACAACCCGACGCTAGAGGTGTTGTCCGGGTCACCCGTCCGCGTAGGAGTTATCGAAGCCGCAAGGTCAAGATAGCGTTTGGAACTAGGGTTTGGCGTAATTATGTTTCGTGCATTTTTATTCCGCGAGGTGAGCGTGCGTGCAGCTCCGAGTACCTCCTTGGATAATGAGGGAGCCAGCTTCTCTGGCGGGTCCAACAACACTTAGTTGAGTCAATCATGTCATATATTGTTTGACGGCGGAGGAGCAGCGCTTGGTACTCTGCTCGGGGCTATCCTGTCTTGACCCTTTTAAGGCGTTATTGTTGCATACACAGGTAGGCAGAGTGCGGATGAGGTGGGTGCGATGTCGGGTGACCTGTGCCTGTTGCGGTAAAACGTGACGATCACAGGTACTGTTGTTAGTTGACAGTAGTCAATAACATCAGCGGTGCGATCCGCTGCCCTTAAGTGGGAAAGTGATTACTTGAACTCATTCTTGAGTCAAGTTTGATTTGAAGTTACAGAGGACTTCCTTTTATAACGTAAGGTTGATATCGGCGGTCCACTATAACCTAAACTAAGTAGAAACCTAGCGTCAGGGGATTGGTCTTTATTAGCACTTTGGTAAAACATGGTGACCATGGCCTGATGATAGGACTGGAAGGTGGGTACGGGATCTCCTCAACGGAAAACAACAGACCCTTCGAGTTTGGGCTTATTTGATTGGTCTTTATTAGCACTTCGGTAAAACATGGTGACTAGGGTCTGCTGATGGGACTGGAAGGTGGGTACGGGATCTTCTCAACGGACAACAGCAGACCATTTGAGTTTGGGCTTATTTGATTGGTATTTCTTAGCACTTTGGTAAAACATGGTGACCGTTGCATATTGTCGTTCAAAAAATCATATTCTTTTGTTTGCATTAATCTTCTGGAGCATTAGTCAAAATGGGTGGTCCGCAGGGCTCCATATTGGGGCCCCTATTTTTTTTAATATACATAAATAACCTTCCTTACTTAGTTAGAGACTTATCTGAGATAGTTCTTTTCGCAGATGACACGTCACTTATTTTTAAAGTGAATCGACATAACGATATTCTTGATGACGCGAATTCAACTCTCTCTCTCTCTGATTCTCGATTGGTTCACTGCAAATAATTTAGTTCTAAATGCAAAAAAGACGAAGATGTCAGTTTATTTTTGCAGGGGTCCAAGCTGGAGTTAGTTAACGAAACTAAGTTTTTGGGTATTACTATAGACTCTCGTCTTCAGTGGGGTCCCCACATAGAAGCACTCTGTGCTAGACTTAGTTCAGCCGCATACGCTGTTAGACGCATAAGGCAGATTACTGATGAAGATACTGCTAGATTAGTATATTTCAGTTACTTTCACAGCATTATGTCATACGGCATAATGTTGTGGGGTAGAGCCGCGGATATAGAAGCAGTCTTTGTCTTGGAAGAGAGCAATTCGGTCTATTTATAACATGAAGTACCGAGATTCATTAAGAGAAAAGTTAAAAGAAATTAATATATTTACGGTCCCATGTGAATTTATTTCTCAAGTTATTAGGTATGTCAGAAAAAATATTGATAATTTCCCGAGGCTTGGTGTGCACCACTCTGTTGAAACCAGAAACAAACATAAACTAGCTTTTCCAAAATTAAGACTTGCCAAAGTAGGTACCTCTTTTCTAGGACATGGTATAAGATTTTACAATAAGCTTCCAGAGGAGGTCCTTAGTTTGCCTGAAAATAAGTTTAAACTATACGTGGGACGCACTATAAGTTTCCGGAATGAATATGAAAAAATACTATTAAAGGTACAAAATTAATTTATTGTTTTTCAGAATAATCTCCCTTGGCGTCTATGCACTTTTTCATTCGATCAAACCAGTTTTGAAAACTTTTGTGCCACTCCCCTGTGGTGACCTCTGAAACGTGTTTTTCATACTCCTCGACAGCCTCTTCTGGTGATGAAAATCGTTGACCGCGTAATTGGTTCTTAATTTTTGGGAACAGAAAAAAGTCACAAGGTGCCAGGTCGGGACTGTATGCAGGATGACTCATGAGTTCTACATTTTTCGTCTTCAAAAAGTCGTTTGTCTGTCTGGCCGTGTGAGAACTAGCATTGTCGTGGTGCAGGATGATACGGCGTTTACGGTTATTTTTACGGAGTTCGTCAATAACTTCCGGCAAACAAATGGTCGTGTACCAGTCACTATTCACGGTACGACGATTCTCTAAAGCAACAGTAGCCACGTGTCCAGTTTTATTAAAAAAAGAAGCAATCATCCGCTTAGATGCACTTTTCACGCGCGCCACTTTGGTTGGTTTCGGCTCATCTTGAAAGACCCATACGCTCGATTGCTGCTTTGTTTTAGGATCGTAGCAATAAATCCATGTTTCGTCACCTGTTACTATGTCCCACACCAAATTTGACGCACCTTCATTGAATCTGGTAAGCATGGCACTGCACCAAGTGACGCGGTCCGTTTTTTGAGCCTCGGTCAAGTTGTGTGGGATCCACCGCGAGCACAGCTTTCTCACACCCAAATGTTTGTGTAGGATTGATTATATTTGACTCATGCCTATTTCTAAGGATGCGCGAATTTCATGGTAGGTCACATGCCTGTCTGTTTCAATCATACGGCGCACAGCATCGATGTTTTTGTTGGTCACAGCGGTGGACGGCCGACCATCGCGAGATTCGTCACTGAGATTGATACGACCACGCTTGAATTCTGCAAACCAGCTATAAACAGTCGTCTTGCATGGTGCTTCATTGCCAAAAGCTGTTTCAAGCCGAGCGATGCTCTGTTGAGCTGTCAAATTACACTTAAAATCGTAGAAAATCATACTACGAAAATTTTCCCGAGTTAAATCCATGTTGATGCAGACACACAATTTTTTAAATGGCGCCACAAGGTAAAAACAAAAGACAGTCAGATGAAACAAACTGCATTCTACAGCCAAAGAGTTCTATTTTCAAATGTTGCAATAAATTTTTAAATATTGTTTATGTAAGTAGCCAGTTCCGGAAACTTTTAGTGTTACCTATGTATATTAAATAAAAAATCCAAATACCGACCAATATCCCTAATATCAGTCTTGGCCAAGTTACTTGAAAAAATTATAGCAGCTAGAATTGAAAAATTCTTTGAAAACAACGGATATCTTAGTACGCAGCAATATGGATTTAGGAAAGCTTCAAACACGATAGCGGCAATAAGTGATTTAGTTGAAGAAATATCAGATATATTAAATGGTAAGGACAAATGTATTGGAATATTTTGTGATTTAAGTAAGGCTTTTGATTGTGTCAGTCATGAAATTCTGTCCGACAAATTAGAATACTACGGCATAAGAGGTTCCGCTCATAATTTTATTTTATCATATATGACAAATCGTACACAATTTGTTCAACTTACTTTAAATGACGATCATGATGAAACGAGTAAAATAAGTTCAGATAAAAAAGTAATTAAATACGGTGTTCCACAAGGATCGGTGCTAGGACCATTATTATTCAACATTTTTATAAATGACCTGGCCTGTAATATAGCTGGTGCAACAACTTATTTATATGCTGATGACACCAGTTTAATAATCAGTGAAAACAATATCAACAAGCTTACAACGACAGCTTTAGCAGCATGGAATGATTTGTGTAGATGGTTTAAGGCTAACGGTCTCTCAATGAACTGCAGTACAAGCAATTATATTGTTTTTAAGCGTCACACGAACAGCGCAGACTACACTATAAATTTACCCATTGACAAGATCAATTGTGTACGTTTCTTAGGTATTGAGCTTGATGATCAATTGAGATGGGGACAGCAAATTGCCAATGTTAAAAAGAAATTAGCTAGCGCTTGTTTTTCCTTAAAGAGTATGAGTAAAATTGTGGGCTCAGATACTCTTAAAATAATGTATTTCTCCTATTTTGAGAGTATTATTAGATATGGACTAGTAGTATGGGGAAACTCAAAACAAATTAAAGATATTTTAATCTTGCAAAAAAAAGCTGTGCGTATTATAGATAGTGCTAAATTCCGAGAACATTGTAAACCTTTATTTAAAAAACATAAAATACTAACAGTTATAAATTTGTATATATATCTAGTAGCAATTAAAATTTTTAAATCTTTAAATGAATACAAAAGAGTTTGTGACACTCAAACACATGTATTAAGAAATTGTAACAATTTAGCTTTACCTTATCCAAATTATGGCGTATTTCAACAAAATATTAATTACTCGGGTCTGAAAATTTTCAATAAACTTGATAATAATATAAAACAGTGTAATAATGTCAATGAATTTTCAAAAAAACTAAAAATGTATTTAATGGATAAACCATTTTATAATATCTCTGAATATTTTAAATGTAAGAAATAGGAAATTATTTAAGTAAATAATGTAGGAATACTTTTGTCACTTTATTTTGATCTCATTAAGTTTAATGTAAATGTCTTTTTTTTTTCTCTTGAATTATTTTCAAATAATCTCATAGTATTTTTTTCTTAGTCATTTAGTTTTTTATTTTTTATTTTTATTGTACCAATGTTTTTTGCATGCCTTAGTACATTATTTTTGTATGGCTTTACTGCAAATAAATGATCTTATGTCTTATGTCTTATGTCTTATTAAGCAGGGACTACTTAAGAAGGCTTATTATAAAATCAATTATTATTTGGACGATAATGAAGCATGGTGTAATAAATAATAATAATCTTATTCAAAATTGTGATTCATAATTAGCATATTTTAATACTGTATGATTCCTCTAAAGGCTTAAAATTAATCAATATGTAAACTTGCTTTGTTAAAGGTAATAGACAATATGAGACGGGTTGACTAAGAATTTTTTTTTTCTCGTGACTAATTCCTGCAGTCTTATATTTTTTTATGCCTTTACTTGAGTGGGTATGTACATGATTTTGTATCATATGTTTCATTTTGAAAAAAGGAATGTTTGCTAGGCCCAACCTTAATATTTTTTGTATGTATTTCCCGTTTTTATTTATGAACTTATTTCTTCATTGCATTATGTATATATAGTATTTTTATTCCTAGATTCCTCTATTTTATGCAGGTGTATATTTTATTTCCCGTATTATTATATATTTTTTATATTCTAAAGATATATTATATTGTTAAAATTAACTTTGACTTGTAGAAAGTGTACTTTATGTATCTATTTTGCAAAAATAAATATTTTGATTTGATTGATTTTCCTTATTTCCACGAAAATCTCTTCGAAGCGGACGGAGCCGCGGGCAAAAGCCCGCAAAAGCTTTTTATATATATAAAAACGCAAAAATAATTACTAAAAATATTTATTATCAACTTCTAATTATTTTATCTTCTTATTATTTTATCTCCTAATTATTTTATCTTCTAATTTTCTGTAGTGTCCATGTTTTTATAGAGAGTTGTCAAGCTTCGAGCCATCTTTATCATATTTTTTACAAAAAGCGGCATTGCTGTCACCCTTGGCTCTTGATAACCAAGATGAGAACGTTTGATCCTTCGCCCACTCAGAACGATAATTCTGGTCATATTTTCTTTTCATTTTTTATTCACAATTCACGCGCACGACACAATTGATTGACTACGACTACACATAAACAAACTGTACTTTACTAACTCTATGTATACACACAACTCCAAAGAAAAATATACATTTTAGGTCCCCTAAAATGTACTTGAGGGTTTTCAGTGGAGTAAGAAAAATCGGTAATTTTTTAGGAATGGTAGAATTCTTTAAATATTTCTAGCACCACTACCCAAATTAAGCACAGGTAATTTGTCAATGTCTAATGCTGCTAATTTTCTGTGGAGGATTTCTAAGATTCTGCTAAAATCTGGTATCTTTTCAGAGGTGCGATTGTGTAAGGTTGATCATGGATGGTAAATCTATACAATAGTCATGGATCGTATATGGCAAATTCGAATTGTGTAAAATTAACCATCCCATGATGACCGAAAAGTGACCGATGGCTTAAAAACGTTATCATGAAATTGCGTTTTATTCTGCACTACGCAAAGTGAAATGCAATGTTTTATATATTTATAAATTACGTCGAAAACAAAATAATACGTCTTTTTGAGCTAACTTATCAATTTCATAACAAAAACGAATATTCATCGATTAAAACAGAATTCAAAGTCAATTATCTCCAAGAAAAGTATGAAACTAAACGCAAAAGAATGATTGTAATTGAGGTTCAGGTACTCGACCCCAGATAGCGGATTATAAGTTTACTGCTATTTAATAATAGGTAGCGCTAGTGAGCTCTTCACGGAATAATTGTTGACGTCGAAAAGAGACGGCGCTATGCATGTACTATATTCTGTCTTTGTTCAAGATTTGAGTATGATTTTAATAAATGAAGCGATAAAGTTTCGCACAAAAACTAAGTGTCACCTCACCTTTTAATTTTGATATCGTTCATGTTGTTTTAATTCGGTGTTTTAATGTGTTTGTCGTATTGCACAATTTAGTTTAGTTCATTAGTGTGACAATAAAGCTGCCGAAATACGAAAAGTAAGTAAAATAACTTCGGTTCGAGTGTCGATAAGGGGGCATGACACGACCGAAACTGTTCGTAACTATCCTACAAAAAGTAAATAACTACAACCCCGAACTTTACTGACTTCATATAAAACACAATTCTTATTTCAGTGCCAAGGGTAAGGTTTGTTGCGAAGGCGCAAATGGAGGTGGTACTAGGCCTTCTAGAAGCCCATACGGAGGTGGCGCGAGGTACCTTTATTGGGGGTGCCTTAGCCAGCCAGCGAATTGACGAGTTCTGGCAGAATAGTGCAGCCACACTTAATAGTATGGGACGGCCATGGCATGGAAAACTGTCAGTAGTAGTGTGGTGTTTCCAAGCAAGCGTGATACAATCATCCGACAACATGCCCGAGGGACCGGGGGAGGGCCAGCAAAAAAACCACTTACCATCACAGAGACCCGGATTAATACAGTTGCTTGGAGTGGTATCATATGCGGGAAATCAACAGGTGCAAATACCTCTACCTTATTTGCAAAACTGCTACCGTCACACTGAATAACCCCCCTGAACCACAGATGCATCTCAAACCCGAAACCCTCGACGACCTTATCAAAGGCGTCGTTAGGATGACCCGCCAGTGTGGGTACAAAGATAGGAGGAGCAACGCCTAAATATTGATAGAAATCGAGCACTCCTGCTTGGGCGCCTAGTGGAGATAGCAGATAGCGGAGCGAGCCATGGAGCTATTAGAAAGGCATCATTCTTTGTGAAATGACATAATACTATTAGTAAAAATCCCTACCTAGGCTGTGATTGAATTTTTTTTATTAGGTATCTAGATAAATAAGTCAAGCTTAAAAAATAATGATGTATGTATATTTAGAGTTGATTCAAGTTTGGAAGAAGGCTGACTAGCTATTACAAAACTAATAGTACAAATCTGTGATTAACAATTTTAATGAATTAGTATTTAAATAGGTAATTACGTTATGCTTGAAAAATTGAGGAAAGAAGACTAATAAAAACTAATAGTACAAATCAGTAGGCTGTGATTGGCATGTTTAATCATTTAGTAAGTAAATAAGTTAAGCTTGGAAATTAAAAATGTTAAGTACGTGTTTTTATACTTGACCCAAAATTACCAGTCGCTAGGACCTATTGTCTCAACAACAATGTATAGGTATCGTATGTCTTTAGCACTGGTTTCGCTTAGGTATCTGACACACTTAATTAAACTCTTCAATAGCAATAGAGGTGATTTTGAAGAGCCTTTGTATCTTGAGCCTGGTTTTGGTGGTTCAAGTATAAAAACTTATATGTAAGTTAGGAAGAAGAAAAAACTGATGGTACAAATCTAGGATTGATAATTTTAATTAATTAGTATTTAAGTAGGTAAATAAGTTATGCTTGAGAAATGAAAACGTATATTTAGAGTTAATTAAAGTTTGAAAGAAGACTGATAAAAAAACTAATAGTACAAATCTGTGATATTTTTAATGTTTTTAATCATTTACCACGTAAATAAGCTAAGCTTGAGAAATAAAAATATATGTAATTATACAGGTTTTTATTATTAATGTACGTATAATGAACAGAAAATCACATGTACTAATTCACTTATTAATTTATTTCCTGATTGGTTTCACCTATATGGCATTTTTCAAAGAATTTGTAGATCTTAATATAAAATAAGGTAATTCTTATATGGTTCGAGTATTAACTACTCGAAGCAATTATTGCTGGTGGCGGCGAAGGCGATCCCTCCACAATCTTTCTACCAAAGCCTGTCGCGACGTGGTTCCATCCCTAGCGTAGACTGGCTGGGGAGGCTGCCTTCTACAGTCTCTTCTAAAGTCATACGCATCTACTGCGGGAACTACAAGGCGTGCACGGTTCCATATATTGTGCAATACGACACGTGCATTGACGATTTTACCCGCTTTGATTGGGTCATAGTGTAATGTCCTGTGGACTAAAAGACACCGCCACCTTGCCTTTAGTGTCTCAATACAACGTTCCACTGTATTGCCTGTGCTGGTGTGAAAATCTGTGTAATTAGCTTCTGGGGAATCTGGAGTTGTCCGCAGAATTGGAGTCATCAGCCAATCATTCTGGGTATATCCTGAATCTCCTGTAAGGTAAAATTAAATAAAGGCTATAATATATGTCCCATCAGTAGCTATATCACTGCTTATTGTAAAACAAAGTTGAATAATATTGCACTTCTTACCTAACAGCCAGCAAGCTTCACCTGCCTCGCTGAGACTCTGCATATAAGCCTCCAAAGCGCTGCGGTTCCAGATATGTGAGTCATGGCTGGCACCTCCATAGGAAGCAGCGACATGGATAATGTTGAGATTGGCGTCACAAATCTAGAACATCTTTATTTATGCGTTTATTTAACTGACTAATATCTTAGTTTTTAGGCTAAGATGATGGAAACACCTAGTACGCCTATGACTTCCCATTCAAAGTCCCAAATGATGACTCCGAGGAAATTGAAACTAATGAAAAAATTGAGCAGCAAAACAGGAAGATTAAAATACTACAATCAAAAAATCGTTATTGGAAGAAAAAAATTGCCAGCCTACAACAAATTCTGCAAACACTTGAAGCAAAATCGTTGATTAATTTTACAAAAAATTGGGGTTGAAGAGAAAGAACTAATACAGCGAACTAATATTTTTTGCGGGTAGGCGAAAACCTGTAAACAGCTGCTCCGTATTTACATTATCCTTTAAATTGTTTATAGTGTAAAAAGACCTTTCACAAGCAGAAACAATGCTCCCAACTAAGCACATCGAATGTTCCAAAAAATTGGATTTGTCCATTCTGCCCTGCTAATGGAAATAGTAGTCCCATCCCAAAAACACTTCATAGGGATAATGAGTTGTTTCTAACACCATCGGCAAGCGATCAAGATACAAAAACACTGATCTTAAATTTTCAAGCCGAAATGTGACAGTCTATGACATTACTACGTTCAGACATTCAAGGATTACGGGATGACGTCATAAGTTGTTTGAGTGTATCTTTGTGTTTGTCAGTGACAGTGATTTATCTATATCATGAGCTAACTAGTGTCTATTCATATGTAAATTGGCAATTAAGAGCTTGGCCACACTCTGAAGTCACATTCAACATCACTCATATGTTATCGACTTTTCCGACCCTACGCTTAAGTCAACTGATAGCTTAGGCGTTAAGACATCTGCTATAGAATCCTGAAATCCCAGTTCGATTCCTACACCTACGATACTTTTTGTTCGTTTATAATTAACCACGCTTCGCAATAAAGAAAACCGGGCGTTTGGTACCAGAGTTCGAATCCTACAAAGGGACAATATTAGTACATCTTTTCCCATTATCATTCATCCTCATCTTTTCGCATTAGCTGTTTCCAACCGTAAATTGGATATCTACTACACTGCTCCGTGAGAGGGCGCAACAACTGGACTGAACTTGACTGACCACTTCTAATTTCTGATAGGCAGTGCTTCTGACTGAGCCCGATAAAAGGAGCCACGGGTATATAAAGTCGCTAATATGAAGTTGTGCTAAGTGTGCTTGGGAAAGCTTTTTGACATGGAACTAATTCAATGCGACTCTTGTAAAAAGATTTTTCATCACAACTGTGTAAATATAACGACTGCGAAGTATATGGCTGAATATGTCACTCAAAAAAATGTTTACACTTGCAATGAGTGCAGTAAGATTTGGAAATCACAGATGCATCTACAACATCTACACAAGAACATTGTTATGTGACACAAAGAAAACCTAATCGCTACAGGGGGTACGAAGAGTCTGCCTTGGACTTATCTTACGTCAGTCTACCGACTACACTGGCTCACAATCATAGTCAGGACCTAGAGGACTTTGAAAGCGAAAATGAGAGATTGAAACTCGAAATAGAGGCGGCACATGCTGAAATTGAAAAACCAAACCTCGCCTATTCTACCTTACATAGAGAGAACAAGGAGCACCTAAAAAAATACAGGTTCTTAAATCCGTGGGTTTAGGTGATACGCATATGGGAAATACATCATCGCCCATAAAACTTGTATCCCCCAAGTACTGTAAAACACGCAGGAATTCCTTAAAGCCCGGCTTTCCGAGTACTTCACAGCGGGATCTCACGTATAATGTCATAAAACTTATCGACGTAAACACTATTCTAGCACCAAGAACTTGCCCAACCGAACGCAACAAAAGTGCTAGTACTGATTTATCGAACTCTACCTGTCACTTGGGGCCAATACCATCATTCAACCAGATCACTGTAAACATAGAAAAACACGCAACCCTACAATCAAGCAGCAGCTATACTACAACGGAACATAATGTGGATACTCGAAAAACAGACTTCACAATACCAAACTTCAAGCAAGTTCGACTTTACACTGATGAGAGAGGAAGAGGATTAAGATCCAATCTTCAGTATTCACTAGGAGCTGGTTAGTAATCAGTAATCAGTAATCAGTAATTCTTTATTGACCATTATAACAGAGAATGTTACATGAGGCATGTCAAACATTACACCATAAAAGATTCACAATATCTTATTGATAAAATAAATAATTTATATAATACAAATAAAACATTAGGTACATATAAAACTTATGTCATTGAAAAACAAATTGTCAGGTATGTATGATTATCATTTTATGACATATACCTTCGTATTATAGACAAAATTATAAAAATTGTATTATACCTACAGAGAGAATGAACACTTATTAAACTGCTTGGTCAGAATAAAATGGATTTAATTCGAAAAAATATTTTAATCTCATTTTAAAATCAACCAGAGGAAGTCTAGTTATTTCTAGTGGCAATTTATTGTACATATTAACCTTATTGAACAATCCTTGTTTTTGCGTTTTCGATAGTCTTGTTTTTGGTAATACGATTTTCTCTTTGTTACGGGTGTCATAGTTGTGTCGGTCCATATATTTAGGTAAATCATGTTTGTTATTATGAATTTCTATTAATGATTTATACAAGTAAAGTGATATTACCGTCATAATTTTGTTTAATTTAAAATATTCTCTTGCTGAAGAGCATCTGTGAAGTCCATTTAAAATTCTGATGGAGCGCTTCTGGCTGATCAAGATTTTCTTGATCTCCGCAGCATTTCCCCATACCGTTATGGCATAATTCAAGTTTGACTGTATGTAAGCATAATATACACTCGTAAGGGTAGTTTTATTTACTAACGGTTTAAGTTTCAACAGAGCATAGTTTGCGCTGGACAATTTTTTTCGTAGTTTCTCTATGTGAAGTGAATGGGCCAATGTGTGATCTATAGCGTACCCAAGAAATGTTGCCTCTTTAGTTTTTACTATAATGGACTTATTTTTGTGTGTCTGGTATGCTAACACAACACTTTTATCTGCGTTCAGAACAATACCATTTGCTTCAAACCAGTCCTGCAAAGTTGACATTACAGTTTCTATTTTTATTTCTAACGAAGCCTGATTTTTGTCCCTAACACCTACATGTGTATCGTCCGCGAATAAAGTGACAAATGCCCAACTAGGTAAGATACTAGGTAAATCGTTCATATATATTAGGAATAATATAGGGCCCAATATTGAGCCTTGAGGTACCCCTATGTCATTGATTTCATACGAGGACAATATTCCGTTGACACTGACTGCCTGTGTTCTATTTTCTAAGTATGTGGACAACAATTTTAACTCTTTTCCTTCGAAACCGTAGTGTTTAAGCTTGTGTGTCAAAATGTCATGACGTAAGCAATCAAACGCCTTGGATAGGTCACAAAATATACTTGAACATTTGTTTGATGTATCTAGAGCGTCAAGCATGTAGTAAACTACCTTGCTTATTGCCATTTCAGTAATTTACCTTTACGAAATCCAAACTGTGATTCAGTGAAAAGATCATTACTTTCAAAAAACATTGTTATCCTAATTTTAATGGCGGTCTCTAAAATTTTCGACATAACTGGCAAAATACATACGGGTCTATAGTCCCCAGGCTCAGTACTGTCACCTTTCTTGAACAATGGCACTACTTTACCCGGTTTCAAAGCGTCGGGAAATATACCTTCCTGTAGGCATGCATTCAAAACTAATAAAATCAGTTCAAGAAGCATATCGTTTCCTAAAGCGAGTTTTTTAAAAGTTTTACAGTTCATTTTGTAAATGTCTTCTGACTTTTTGTTTTTTAAATCTCTTAAAATTTGTTTTAGTTCTTTCATTGTTATGGAAAAGAAATTAATACTTGTTACAGGTCTTTTAACATTTCGCAAAAAAATCTCGCACTTGTTAATATCTGTCTTGATATTTTTAGATATATTCTTTGCTATATTTCTGAAGAAGTCATTAAATATAGTGGCCATTTCTTGAGCATTTGTAACTCTAATCCCTGTTTTGTTTTTAATTTCCTCAATGTGATTTTTTGGTTTCTTTTTAGTTTGTACTTGTTCATTTATTACTGTCCAGGTTTCTTTGATTTTATTTTCTGCTTTTTTGATCCTATTTCCATAACTTATTTTCTTCGCGGCATACAACGTTTTCCGAAATATTTTTTTGTACACTTTGATTTTCTGTTTCCGTTCGTTACACGGTTGAAGCTCCTGAAGTAGTTGCATTTTTTGTAGGTTAGTTTTTGAAGTTTCAATGCCAAGTGTGGTCCACTTTTTATTTTTCTTATTCAATTGAATCTGCTTAACTGGAAATGCAGTAACGTAACAGTATTCAATAGCATTTAATAAAATGTTCATTTTTTCATTTACATCAGTATTTTTCATAATTTCATATTGAATTGTCCCAGATTGTTTGGCAAATGTATAATGAAAATAATTAAAATTATTAATAGACATATTTCTACCTAGTTTCGTGGTAGTCGTTTTCTTAGTTAGCTTACAGTTTGTATAAAAATATTCCAATAATATAACATTGTGGTCAGATAACTTACATTTAAGAACTTTTCCTACAGAAGCGTAGTCGTCAGCGTTAATGATCAAATTATCGATGCACGTGGCACTTTTTTTATCAGTTCTTGTTGGTTCATTTATAACTGTCTTACATCCATAATTACTAACAATATTACAGAACCTTTTTGTTTTGCTATTCATTTTTAATAAGTCAAAGTTAAAGTCTCCCGCGATTACTAGTCTCTTATTCTCTCTACAAATATTGTTGAAAATTTTTGCAAAAATATCACAGAATATATCATTGTCATGGTCTGGTCTGTACATGCAGACAATCACAACTTTTGGCGATTTTAATTCAATTGCTGAGACTTCGCAGTTCATTTCGAATGTCATTTTACTAATATCCTTTCTAATTTTATAATTTATACACTTTTTCACAAATATTGCAGTGCCTCCATGATTGAATATTAACCTATTGTAGTAAGTAGCGAGTTCTAGATTGTCTATATTCATTACATTTATTTGTAAGTCATTAGCCCAAGTCTCAGTCAAACAAAGGACATCACAGTTAGTGTCGTTAACTAATATTTCTAAATTTAGGTATTTATTGTTTATACTTTGAATGTTAGAGTGAACTATTATTAACTTTTCACTTTCACTTGCTCCTCCTGTCGAAAATTTACATTGCCTATTGCAGTATGTTGTGTCGGCATATTGTCACCTTTAATAAATATTAAAGACGACGCCCCATAAAAATTTTCATTAATTCTAATAATTTCCTGCATAACGTATGATTGTTTTGTTTTCCCAGCACTTGCATTTAGATCCAGGAACCGTGTATTTTCTGTCATTAATGACAAATTCATCAACTGTTCATTGCAGTGATATATATGTTTATTATTATACCCATCATATTCCAGTCCACTTAGTATGACATTAAAGTGTCTTGTGTTAGTATGGATCAGCTTTCTGATAACAACAGAGTAGTTTTCAATCCTTTCGCGATATTTTGTTATAATTATAGCTACTGTATCTTTCATTGTCAATGACTCTGTATACTTTAGGTAATCTTTTAGAACTTCTTCGCTATTTGCCCCTGGTTTGCAATAATTGACGATTTCATATCTTTCTTTAGACCTCTGCATAAGACGAGTTGCTAAACCTGGACCTATGTCGTCTGAAAAAATCACAAATTTTTTCTTGTCTGCTTTTGTTTTTTTCTCTACTTTTGATTTTGCGGTTTCAACTAGTGAAATAGCGTGACTTGTAGGGTTCGTTGACATCTTGTCCTCTTTTTGTGTTAAATCATTACCTGCAGTGGCTGACTTTGCAGTGGTCTCAACTGTTAATTGTGTCGCTAAATCACCTATAGGAATATTCTGTACAAAAGTTCGAGTTTCTTCATGTGAAGGAGGATTACTTCTTAGGGCACACTCTGTAAGGGCCTCAACTTTATCTTGTGTGCTAGAAGAGTTTTTTGGAACTGTCTCCGCTGTGGCTTCTTTTCCTTTTTCAGGGTTATTTGTAGGTATTATTTCCACTTGCAAAGCATAATTGTTTGCATCTTTTTCAGCACTGTGAGTGGTGTTGTTCCAGAATTGCAGTTCTTTAATTTTATGATTTAATATAAGGTTCTGTTTGTTGGCTTTATTACATAAATTTCTTAAATTCCTTGTTTTTTTGTTTATTTTTCTTAATTTTCGGAATAAGTTTCTACTCTGATCCTTGTGTTTTTTGCTATGATAGCAACATGTTTATTGTTCGTTTTAGTATTTTGTGGGGTCTTAATAGGCTCTATTTCACAGTTTTGATTACTATTACAACCTTTTAATATTTTTTCAAATAACTCCCTATTTTCGTCCTCTAATTTATTCAGTCTAGTTTTTAATGGTGTAATGAGTTCTAATTGTGTATTTTCAAACTCAACATGTTCCTCTTGATACTGTGTATTTTCTAGTTCCAAACGTAAAACTTCTTGTTGCAGGTCATAATTTTCTCTTTCTAATTTTGATATTTTTCGTTTCAATTCCAAATTGTCTTTAAATATTTTTTGGCTTTCTATTTCATTATTTTCTTGTTCTATCATCAGCTTCTTAATCAACTTTTCTTTATTTTCAAGATCTATTTTCAGGTTTTTTAGGCTAATTGCGTATTCTTTTAGTTAACTAGTGTCCGAATCCTGATCTTTCAATTTAGCATTTCGGATTCCTGTACCCAATTCCCCAGCTTTAGAACGGGTACCTATTACTTTTCTAGTATTCATTGTAATAAATCAAAATTGATGATTTTTACATCTACTAACATTATTGTTGATATTACGTTAGCAATGTAACTAAGAAAGCTGTGTAGAAACTCTGCATAAAAACAGATCCACGCTAAGTAAGCGGGTGCATTGCTTAAAGGAGGCGAGCGTTTAGCAGTACAATTTATCTCGAGCGCTTTATCGCTAGAGAGCGTAGTAAGTCCGCTAGCCGTTATTTCCACTGAGCAAAAGCTGTGCCCAAAAGGTCGTAAGCGCCGTGCAAAATGCGTCGCTTACGCGTTTTCTTCGGAAAGTATGTTGTTTTGCTGGATTTTGGCAGTTATAAAGATTACTTCAATATAAAATCAATGTTATAATAGTTATTAGTATTTGTAAATACCTTTAGAAGTAAGCTGGCGAGGAACAGTATATGTAGCACTTCACTTCGGTTAAAATTAACTACTTTTAACACAGTTATTAAAATAAAATGATTGGAGTGAACGACAATGATGTTGCTTTGTTTACGGTTTTGAACGCAGTTATAGAGTTATAGAGTCACATCAACGATCAAGCCGCACGCACCTCTGGCCGAAGTTTTGAGTTCATGCCAATCTGACTGCAAGGAGCTCACGGACCGGGACTTTATAATAATTCTGGCTGGTTCGAATGATTATGACCCTTTGTGCCTTCAATCGACCCTGTATTGTTGTCTAAGTGCCCTTAACCCTCCAAGTGTCGTATGCGTACACTGTCCGCATAAGGACGTTCCGATTTTCAACTTGAACTTTTGTTCTATAAAATTCTGCGTATCGAAACGCAACAAAAACGAAAAGTTTGTTTAGAATGTTGGCTTTACCGGAAGTGTACTTTGATTGGTCGAAGTAAATGGTATGATACCAAAATGAATAAAATTCACATCAACGATCAAGCCGCACGCACCTCTGGCCGAAGTTTTGAGTTCATGCCAATCTGACTGCAAGGAGCTCACGGACCGGGACTTTATAATAATTCTGGCTGGTTCGAATGATTATGACCCTTTGTGCCTTCAATCGACCCTGTATTGTTGTCTAAGTGCCCTTAAACATACTAATGTAGTGTTGTGTAATGTTGGTTTGACTAAGTATTTAAATGAACACATGCTAAATCAATGCCTACAATATGTAGTAGTAGTAGTAATAGACGTTTAATTAGTAGTAATAGACGTTTAATTCCATAAGAAATTACACGAATTATAAAAATAATTCTGCCAAACTGCATTACAGTTTGTGGGCAGAAAAAACCCTCTGTTAAACTTAATTAAACTTATGAAATGTATGTACTATAATTTTACACATTTAATATGATTTCAAACATATACATAATCTTACACTGTAACTGTTCTGCTTAGATTTAGATACATCTTTGTAATAAAAGTGACTTCAACTTTGTTTTAAAAATTGATCGAGTTAGATTGCATTCTGAGAGGTCAACAGGTAAGGCGTTAAATATTTTAGGTATTAAGTATTTGTCAGTTCTTTGACCATAATAGTTATTGAATTTGCTAGTTTGTAAGGTTTTTCTGGCTAATTTTCTGGTGGGATATTTGTACTTTATAGGGTTTTTGTACTTATTTTGTGAACCGTAAGTTTTATTTGCCAATAAAAATGTTACTTTTTCATGTACTGGAAGTATTTTACATATATGAAATAGTTTACTATAATTATGTTTACATTTAATTTTAGTGTTCTTATCTACCAACAACTTGAGAAATCTAATTTGTAAATATTTAATTTCATCTAGGTATGTCTTAAAGGTACGACCATAGCTAGATAAGCCGTACGATATCAGTGATTCCACCAGACTATGGTAAATAGCAAACAATAACGGTCTATTGGCAATCTTATGCAAATAATAAAATTTACCTAAAATACATCTTAATTTTTTACAAACATCTTTTATGTGGGATTTCCAGTTCATGTTCTTATCGATTGTTATACCTAGGTATTTGTACTTATCCACAAACTCCAAACCATCACATTGACAATCACGGTTCATATTGTGTAAACAATCATATGTATGTCCTATAATTTTTACGTGATTGTCTAGTTTTACATTGTACGGTGAATGTATATGCATGCACTTTGTTTTTTTAATGTTAAGGATAATACCATTGTCATGAGCCCATTTAGTAATGTTATCGAAATCATCTTGTAATTTTGTTTGAATCGTTTTTAGATCTGTTCCCGGACAAAGTATACACATATCATCCGCGTACATGTATACATTACAATTTCCAATGACATTTGACACACTGTTTACATGCATAATGTATCCGACCGGGCCGTAGACTGACTCGGTTGGAACACCGTATTTGATGTTGGCTTCTTCGCCATATGTATTTGAGACAACTGTTTGCATTCTCCGTTTAGATGGGTAATTTTTAAACCAGTTATTCACAGGTCCCCTGATGCCACACTCGTCCATGGCCCGCAACAGCAAACCATGATCTAAAGTATCAAATGCTTTTTTATAATCTATGAAGATAAGTAGAACTTGGTTTTTTTTGTCAAGATAATCATTTATTTCATTAGTGAAATCGGACAAAGCCGTTGCGGTTCCATGACCCTTTCGAAAGCCATGTTGACTACTCGATAAAATTTTATGGGTTTCTAAGAACTTTGTTATCTGTGAAACTATTACCTTTTCTGTTATTTTGTTGATTATTGATAGGATGGCAATCGGTCGGTAATTCGAGTAATCCACATGACTTCCTTGTTTGTAAATTGGTCTAATTAGTGATAATTTTAATTGATCTGGATAGATACCCTTTTTAATACTAATATTTATAAATTTGGCCAGTATGGGACTAATTTTTTCCTTAATACATTTTATATCTTGTATCCGTATTTTATCTGATCCAGGGGACTTAAAGTTTGATATCTTGTCAATAATCTTTTCAATCTCAGATGACGTTACCGGTTGAAACTTGAACGATACATTCGATTCGTTAATATATGAATTCCTTTCCAAAAAAACTTTATCACATGAGTGCTTTAACTTATCAATTTCTTGGGTGAAAGTTCGGGAAAAATTATTACAAATGTCTTCAATTTTTTCAGTTTTACCCAAATATTGCAATATCACTTCGTCGACATTTGCTTTTCTTTTTCCCAGCCAATGATTTAAATTTGACCAAATCTTACGATAATCACCATTGCACCCGTTTAGTACTGCCTTTCTATAATTGTTTTTTGCGATGTTTATTTTTTTGTTTGTTTTATTTCTATAACGGGTATATTGTAATCGAAGTGACATATTTTCCGGCTTACTTTTCCAATTCCTAAATAAATTATCACGAATTCTAAACATTTTCTTTAATTCTAAAGTTATCCAAGGTTTTGCTATCCTCTTTTTTCTGAATTGAACAGTTTTTAATGAATTGTCATAAACGTCGCAAAAAATGGCATACAGTTTATTATACATAAGCAAAGGGCAGTCTATTGTCATCAGTTCCTCCCACTCAATAGAAAAAAGCTTTTCTTGCACTATTTTTTTATCAAGAATAGTCTGTGTTGAAGTTGCGCTCACGCTGCTATCAGCACTGTAAACTGCGCTAGAGCAAGCGGACATCCGGGCTCCCACCAGGTAATGGTCGGAGATCTTACCGGCACCGAGGGTGTGAGAGGAGGGCGGCGGGGCGGGAGGCGCAACTGCGATAGCAGGGCGCACGCTCTCCCGTATCCACACGTGGTCGAGGCACGATAGCACTGTCCGACCTTTTATCACCTCTTCTCTGGTCACATCGTTTACCCCGCACTGTAAACCGAACTTACACATGGTGTCTTTATAACGTGATGATAACGCACATTCTTGTCCTTCCAGTATGTTGATGTTCATATCACCGATCACTAATAAGTCACTATTTTCCGGGATCCGCCGCAACAATTCTTGTATTTCAGATAGAAAACGCAGCTTGTTGGTTTTTGGTGGTCTGTACATAGCCAATAGATAAACTGGTTTCATATTCCTTCCACTGAGTTTGCCTTGGATAGCCTCGTATGATATTCCGTTAGCCGATTGAGACGTAAAAGATATGTCTTCTTTCACATAGACCAAAATCCCACCTCCTTTCTTGTCCTCTCGAGTATATGAAAAGCTTTTATATCCTTTCATGTTGTACATACAAACTTCGGGTTCTTTTATATTGATCTCAGTAAGGATTAAAACGTCGATATTGTCTAAACATTGTTCTACGAGTACTTGAAGCTCGCAGAAATTTTTTCTCAAAGAACGTATATTCAAATGTAATATGTTCAGGTTTGTATTAGTTTTATTATTATTAAGAAAATGTATCCAATCATCTAAGTCAGTATATCTCACATGCTCAATATCTTTAATATGTTGAAATGGCATAAGCTTTTATCAGAGTAGGTATATAAAAGGAAAAACTAGGTATATATGTAGTAAGTAAGTATATGCTATGATAATATGACCGAAGAAATACTAGCTCTTCACTCGGATTCTTTTATCTTAAGTGATTCAATATCAGACTCCGACAAAATGCGGTGAATTTTTTCTGTTTCGCTTTTCCTTACTAAGACCTTTGAGTTTTGAACCCAAATAAATCTAAATGTCCCTTTCAATGCATTTTTGGTGCCCCAAAAGAAGTTGTTTTGTTTCTTTGTTTACACATTCGTTAATAAAAATCGGCGTTTCAGCACCATCATTGAATATTTCAGCATTGGTTATAGGTTGATCTCGATCACGACTCTTCTGTAACCAAGCGTCTCGGGTAGATCTGTTGCGCAAGGTCACAATAACCGGTCGCGGTCTCGTATCACCGGTTTTTTTCATGCCTACCCTCCATGCATCTTCAATGTTTTCTTCTTTCAATTTCAGGGTAGTAGCCACTTTCTTCACAATCTCTTGAATTTCTTCGCCTTCTTTCTGTTCAATATTAACTAATTCTATCTTTTTCTCATATTCTTTTTGCTCCAGGGCATAGAATCTCCCTTCCATAGCCCTATTACACTTCTCTAAGTTGATGTTTCTTTGTACCAAATCTTTCATCCTCTTATCCATATTTTTCATGTTTTCTTCACAATCATTTTTGAACTTGACCATCTGGTGGTATTGTTCAGCATAATAATCAACAGTCGTTGTTAATTCATCTAGCTTTTTACTCATTTTGAACACTATCCCCATCTTCTCATTCATTTGTTCTAGCAAACTTTCAACTGTAAGCTTTGATCCAGGTTTTATTTGCGTTTGCGACAGCTCAGCGTCATACTTTTTGCAATCCGCACAGTTTCCCTCGAGCTGCTTGGGGTCCTTGATGCATGCTTTGTGGTATGCCGACTCGCAGGGACCCTTGCATTTCACACTAGGATCTCTCCGCCCGATAGGCAATTTGCACTTTTTGCACTGAGACATGTTACACGTCACACAGAACAGACACAGTATCAGTTACGCAATCACGCAAACACCCATCCGCACGCCGAGAGCGTCGCGCGAAGAAGATGTAAACTCATGTTTCTCACATGTAGCGCTCTTAGATGTCTATGATGACGACAAGATTTTTAATAAAAAATTCGTAAGTAGATGCATGCACAGAGAGATTCTGCGTCTCGATTATAAACGGGAATTCGAAAGGTACAATTGTAACCCAAAACGCGAGACTTACGCGGGAGGCAGTAGTGTTCTGCGTCCATTGAATGTAAGAAATGTAGAGACGCAAACTTGCTCTGATAATGGAACAACTCTCAACAATTCGCTAACTATAGGGACGCAGAAAGACTGTGCAAACAGTTCATCCCACAAAGAGACGCAGACAGAAGAAAGTTCGCTTTTTCGTCAATAAGGTAAAATATATATCTCTTATCTATCAAAATCTTTGCGGTGTTACGAACAAAAAAGATGAAATTGAATTATTCCTCCACGAACTTAGCGTCAAGCCTAGTTTTTTCTGCATATGCGAACATTTCCTTAACGAGAGCAATGCAATACTTTTCAATCTGACAGATTACAATTTGGTATCATACAATAAGAGGACCAATAAAAAGAGAGGTGGTTCACTTGTATTGGCGCAAAAGGATAGAAAAGTAGAGGAACTAAGAAATTATTGTAAAACGTATAAGATGAATAGTTTTGAGATTTGTGGTGTAAGGGACATCGATACGGGCATTAACATTATATGTATTTATCGAACATCAGATAGTAAAAACTTTGATTCTTTCATTATCAGCTTGGAAACTTTACTGGACATTCATTGACAAAAAGTGTTTGATAGTTGGTGACTTCAATGTAGACCTTCTGTCAGACAGCAAACAAAAAATCGAGCTTCTTACATTGTTATCCTGTTACAATTTTAGACACTTGGTTAATACTCTTACTTTTAGACGTAATGATTCTCAGTCATGCATTGATAATATCTTTACTAATCTTAGGATAGAGGATTTGGGAACGGTTGACATATATTTCAACGGGCTAGGCGATGGACATGCGTTATTATCATGCCCGATAGTTACCAAGGCTGAAGAAAAAAAGGAGAAAGTATTCTTTACGTATAGACGAAGTTTTTCTAAGAAAAATAAAGCACTTTTTTGTCAGCAATTAGAAACTATTCAGTGGCATAGTATGGGAATAAATACTTTTTTATCCAAGTTGAACCAACTCTTCAGGGATAGTTTTTAAAAAGTTAAAAGGAAGGTCAACGTAAAAAAGGTAAATAAAATAAATTGGGTAACTAAGGGAATACGAACCTTTAGTAAAATGAAACGTTTTCTAAATAATATAAATCTTCACTGTCATAGTTCAATAATAAGTTATAAGACGACATATATAAGACTCTATCGCAAGGTAATTCGTAATATGAAAAAATTGACAATAGCAAAAGAATTAGTTCTTGCTAACAAGGCAATCTGGAGGACCATCAATAGGCACAGTAATAAGAGCGATAAAAAACAGATAATATAATTCTAAAATGTGACAACAAAATAACAACTGATCCTAAAGATATCGTTAATATTTTTTCAGAACATTTCAATTTAGGAGTCAGGGATGTTTTAGTTGACCCAAATGTTGCTATATCGCTATTAAAAGAAAATGTTAATATTGTGGGAAATGACATGGAATGTAGATCGTTTACACAGTATGAGATAAAAAAGTTAGTTCTTTCCATGAAAAACAAGAAATCATCCGTATGGGATGAAATAACGATAAGCGTATTTAAGGACAATATAGATCTGCTAGCACTGCCCCTCTCACATTTTTTTAATGAATGCCTTGCAAATGAGTTTTTCCCGGAACAACTTAAGTTGGCAAAAGTAATACCAGTTTTTAAAAAAGGGTCCAAAACAGACGCCAAAATGTAAAGACAAATTTCTGTTCTTCCCACAATATCCAAAATATTCGAGAAACTACTGCAACATAGGCTTTGTACGCATTTTTCTCTAAACAGAGTAATAAACAATAGACAGTTCGGATACAGGAAAGGTATTAGTACTGCAGATGCGGTAGAAACTTTAATCGAAGATACGGTGAGAAATCTTTCCGAAAAAAAGAAGGTTGCGGCGCTTTTCATAGATCTAAGCTCAGCGTTTGATACTGTTGACCACCATATTTTGTTGGCCAAATTGGAACATTATGGTGTCCGGAAAGGCTTATGGCGTTTAATGGAAAGCTACTTAAAAAATAGAAACCAATATGTAGAGATAAAATGTACAGACGAAGGAGTACAAAAGATGACGCGATCTAATGTCAGGACGATAACGCGTGGCAAAAAGGGCAAAAAAAGGGTCTATACTAGGACCTACTCTCTTCACAGTTTTCACCAATGATCTGATAGACTACATCAAAACAAAGTCCCTGACATACATTTAGTACTATTTGCTGATGACACTAATGCAGTAATTAGCTCTGACAATATAAATGATCTCAATGATAAAGTACAGGATACTATGTTAGCTTTCCAGGCATGGTTTGTTTGCAACAATCTTAAATTGAACACAAATAAAACTAATATGATGCTTTTCAAAACCACAGCTAGAAATAATGATACTCTACAGATTTCAATAAATGGAAGCACTATTACACAAGTTGATGAAGTTAAGTTCTTAGGTGTTAGATTGGACTCATGCTTAAATTGGAAACCGGAACTACAAGCGATAGATAGTAGCATAAGCTCAGCCTGCTATGCACTTAGAAGTTTAAGAGAGGAAGTGGCACAGGAACATCTCCTAACAGTTTATTATGCCCTAGTAGAATCCAGACTACGCTATAGCATAAAATTTTGGGGTAACAGCTACAAGTATAACCTAACAAAAGCATTTTTATTACAAAAAAGGGCAATACGTACTATAGTCAGAATTCCACCATGGATATCTTGCAAGGACCATTTCGCTAGGTTGGGTATGTTAACCGTTCCTTCTCTGTATATATACGTATTATTATCCGATTTTTCCAAACATATCACTCGGCTAGAGACTCCAGATGACAAAGTACAAAGGTTAAATACGAGGCGCAAAGACGTCCGCATCAATACTGTGCCTCCCTCGTTGAAAATTGCGGAACACAGTGCTTGCTACCAAGCTGTTAGATTTTACAATGCGCTGCCTTTAAGTTTAAAGCAAATTGACTCGACTGGTATTTTTAAAACCAATCTAAAAAAATTCTTGCTTACAAAATGTCTCTACTCACTAGATGATTTTTTTCTTGTCAATACCCGATGTCCTGGATCTTTGTCCTTTACCTGCTACTTTTGGCATTAAGTTGATTATTTATAGACATGCTTATTACCATTACCTACTATTATATTATTGACATTGCATCGAATTTATAACCTGATAAGTACATATATCTAAGTATAATTTAAAATTTTGTAAATCAAGTTAAAAATAAGGTTGTTTTCTAATACAATGTAAACTGTTTGTAGAGTAAATAAAACTGAACTGAACCGTCTGGACGCTCTTACAAACAGATAAGATGATACAGAAAAGAGGCTCACGCTTCTGGAAAACAAAGAAGAAAACCATGAAGAAGTTGAAATCCTGCAGAGTAAAATAGATGAATTAACAATGCTATTAAATGAAAAAGTGCAAGAAACTTACTGTAACGACATTGAAATAACGGGTGTTCCGGAGATGAATGGTGAAAAAGTTCACGACATAGTTAAGTTAATTGCAACCAAAATTGGGACTAAACTGGATGAAGCTGAGGTGGTCGATGTATACCGTGCAGGACCGCGGCGGCTGGCTGCTGATGCCAGCTCGGGTCCGCGCATCCGCTCGCGCCCACTCGTGCTGCGTGTTACTCGCCGCGCAGTGCGTGATCGCCTGCTACGTGCCGCGCGCGGCGGCCGCATGGTCACTACTCCAAAACCTGTTTTTCTAAACGAAAGACTGTCCAAGAACAACAAACAGCTGTTCTAAAAAACCCGGCAAGAGCAAAAACGTTTTAATTGGAGATTTGCCTGGACAAATAATGGCAGTATTCTTGTTAGGCAAGATGAAAACAAACCTGTACATCGTATTAAGTCAGAATTAGACATTCACGGGGTTTTTAATATTGCTCAAAACCCAGACAATTCGCTGTGAAACTACCAGTTTTATATTTTACAAAATCATGCTTCTGGTTAAATGTTTCAAAGTTAATATTTTTATGGCATTGTCGCAAGTACTCTTAAGTGATAATACTCGAATATGCGATTTTTTCAAATGTAGTTATATGATTTTAATATTAAAAACATTGCGTGTTATTTTGAATGTAAAATATCTTATTCAAATGGAACTAAGTGTAGAACGATATGTTTGGTTTTATTTTATTTTAATGGCTATAAAAGAAAATGGATTTTGTTTATGTTTAATGTTGACGAAATTAAACACTGATCGTTACGTAGGAAATTTTCGTCGTGATAAGCATTGTTCTTATTATGTAAGGATAACTGATTTTTATTGTATGACGCCCTGTAAAAATTTAGCTTTTTTAAGCAGATTTTTATCTGTTTTTTCGAACTTCTAAATCTATTTATGTTTTCTGTATTGATCTGTACCTATTTTTTTATAATCTCCTGGGTGTCAATTTCATCTTATCTCTATAGAGGAGATAAATAGAACTAAAAATAATCGTTTGAAACTCGGGCTTCTTAATACGGGTCAGGATGAGTTGCTTGTGTCCATGCAGAAATATAAACCAGATATCTTGGCACTCAACGAGACCTGGATGAAAGAGGGACAAGGTGCTATTTGCGCACCTAAAATTCCCGGCTATGTCCTCAAATTATCTCATTGACCCAACGGCGCTAGTGGCGGAGGCGTCGGGTTTTATATCCGACGCGGTTAACGCACGCGCGCATAGATAGTATAAGCCGGGAATAGAAACTTGGCTAACTTCACAGGCAATGCTAGTGCTGCCGCCAAGCGGCTAAGCTCCCAACTAATGTCTGGTGTAAACATACGCTTAAGTACATATGTACATATATAACACTGCTACAGCATCGTTAGCAGACAGAACTTTTATTTCAATGTGTCTACCAACCACGCTATATTTTGCACAAAAAAAATTACTTCGGTTTACATTTTTACTACAGACGTAAATATGATAATAAGTAAACAAGTAATTTTTTCTCAACGTGCAAAATATAGCCTGGTGTCTATCATTGAGATAAAAATTCCGTCTGAGTCTGGGACTAGCTGTAGGTATATTTGCAATAACCAGAAACAGATTCAAAATAGATTAAAACAAAGTTTCTTTCTCATATATTATTTTAATTTTCGTTGCTTCTTCCTCACTAATCACTGCACTATAGTTTTTAAGGAAATCGTGGGCATTCGTGAAGAAGAAAGAATTCTCACTCAACACTAATCACTTCACTAAAGTTTGTTGGCTGTAATTTGCAGAAGAGTAGTCCTAACTCAACTCTATTAAAATTACTGCACTAGATGCCACAAATGTACAAAAATCCTCTTAAAAAAACTACGGAACAAGCTTTGAATACAAGCGCTCGCGCAGCCGGCAGACATTTTGTTTTTGTGATGTTTTTTTTTGTTAATTGTTTTACGGCCCTGGATTCTTGTCCTTTTGAGCCATTCGTTTGATTATTATGGACTTTAAAGTCACGAATACAAATCACTTTTCACAATTTATCCACTGTGTTTTTAATATAATTAAAAAGCGGCATATAGAATTTTGGTTCAGCTAGTCATTCATTATTCAGTTCAGTCTTGAAGTCGCGTAGGAACATCGCCGTCATCACAGATTTTTTCCAGTTCTGACACAAGTATTATTGAACCATCTGTAAACATTTTATACAGTTTTTTTTGTCCTCCATATAGTTAGAGAACTCAGTTTGATTAGCAACTTTAGATGATAAAATTTCATATTTATTATTAATAAGTTAATTCAACATTATATAGAGGTAATGGGAAACTTTTGTACATGTTGTGAGCTAGTGTTTTAATGTGTAACATAATTGACAACAATCCAGGAAGTTGGCCTGCCAATATTTGTGAGCTACAGATATTAGGCTGATCAACCCTAAATTGTAGAGCAGCATTTGGAAGGAGGCTGTTAATTACCAGAGAATTATTAGAGGAGAGTAACTTTAGAGAATATCGTTCAGCAATTTGAAGTCGTCGCAAGATGAAAGGTAATATACAAGCTTCAGATTCCATTGCATAAACAGGCGTTGAACACATGGCTCCAGTAATTTTTCTTAAAGCCTTATTCTGTATAACATTCAATTTATGAAGTAATTTTGAATTAGCATTCAAATAATCAATTGAACTACCTCTATAATCAAAGTGATATCACTATAATAACTAAACTTTTATATAACATGGAAAGTATTTTAGGATCAGATCCCCAATGTACCCCTGTTAGGGATCTCATTATGTTTAATCCTTTAGATGCATTACCGATTATGTAATGGATATGTGTGTTGAAATTCAATTTTTCGTCAAGATAAATGCCTCAAAATTTATTTTCTCTCAATAAAGATAATGGAGTATTGTTATAGATAATCATATTACTTAACTGATATGGCCTTTTACTATGGATTACCACTGCACTTTTATTGGCACTTATGGTTAGTTTTAGTTTTTTAGTATAATCAGTACATTAGATAGTGCATTATTTAAATAAAGGTCATCTGCAAACTGTAAAAACTTCATGTTCCTGTTAGTTATGTATTGAGACATTTGACAGGTATAAATATTATACAATAAAGGGGATATTGAAGCACCCTGCATTGTGCCTTTGTGGATGCTGTGTGGTCCATGAATAATATTATTATATTTAACAACATGCTCCTGTCATATAAAAAATCCATTTACAGAGCTTCCCGGGAACTCCAATATCATCTAAGATTGAAATCAATATGGAAGGATTCAAGTTATCGAATGCACCCTGTACATCCAAGAATGCACATACAGTAGCAGAGTGACTATGCAGTGAATTATTAATGTCTGATATTAAAGTAGAAAAGCTTTCTACTGCACTCCTTCCTTTGTGGAATCCAAACCGTTGCACAGGTAGGATGTTATTGGTTTCAACATAATAATCAAGCCTTATTTTAATCATATTTTCAAATATTTTGCCTATGCAAGATGACAATGAAATGGGTCTATACGAATTGTAATCATTACTTAGTTTGGCAGGTTTAAGTATCGGAATAATACCTGAGATTTCCATTACGAGGGAATACTCGTAATAGTCATACATTAGTCATTAGTCAAAATGGGTGTTCCGCAGGGCTCCATATTGGGGCCCCTATTGTTTTTAATATACATAAATGACCTTCCTTACTTAGTTAGAGACTTATCTGAGATAGTTCTATTCGCAGATGACACGTCACTTATTTTTAAAGTGAATCGACATAATGATATTTTTGATAACGCGAAATTCAACTCCCTCTCTGATTCTTGATTAGTTCACTGCAAATAATTTAGTTCTAAATGAAAAAAAAACGAAATGTATAAAGTTTACTTTACCAAATAAATGTAATTCAAGTAGATGTCAGTTTATTTTTGCAGGGGTACAAGCTGGAGTTAGTTAACGAAACTACGTTTTTGGGTATTACTATAGATAGACTCTCGTCTTCAGTGGGGTCCCCACATAGAAGCTTTCTGTGGTAGACTTAGTTCAGCCGCTTACGCTGTTAGACGCATAAGGCAGATTACTGATGAAGATACTGCTAGATTAGTATATTTCAGTTATTTTCACAGCATTATGTCATATGGCATAATGTTGTGGGGTAGAGCCGCGGATATAGAAGCAGTCTTTGTCTTGCAAAAGAGAGCAATTCGGTCTATTTATAACATGAAGTATCGAGATTCATTAAGATAAAAGTTTAAGGAAATTAATATATTTACGGTCCCATGTGAATTTATTTATCAAGTTATTGGATATGTCAGAAAAAATATTGATTATTTCCCGAGGCTTGGTGTGGACCACTCTGTTGAAACCAGAAACAAACATAAACTAGCTTTTCCAAAATTCAGACTTGCCAAGGTAGGTACCTCTTTTGTAGGACATGGTATAAGATCTTACAATAAACTTCCAAAGGAGGTCCTTAGTTTGCCTGAAAATAAGTTTAATTTATACATTAAACTGGGACTACTTAAAAAAGCTTATTATAAAATCAATGATTATCTGGACGATAATGAAGCATGGTGTAATAAATAATAATAATCTTAATCAAAATTGTGAGTCATAATTAGCAAATTTTAATACGAAATGTTTGATTCCTCTAAAGGCTAATCTTAAGCCCTTTATAGTTATTATATATAGTATTTTTTTCCTTTTTGATAGCATTTACCCCTTTTTAAAGTTTAATTTAGTTAACGTCTTTTCTTTTCACCCAAAGGTTGCCTGGGAGATATTGCTAAAAGCAATAAGTGCCGCCTTTGTACACAATGTCTGTTCTGTTTGTTAAAATGTGTTGTTAAATATGTGTGTAAATGTACAAAAAGTGTAATAAATAAAAATAAATAAAATAGTTAACTAATATGTAAACTGACTTTGCTGTAAAAGGTAATAGACAATGTAAGACGGATTGACTAAGATCAATTTTTTTTTTCTCTTGGTCATAATTCCTATGGTTTTATATTTGCCTTTACTTAAGCAGGTATAAGAAAATTGTATAGATTAAGGTTATGTTACAAATGAAAAAAAATTCATGTTCGCTAAGTTTCTTGCCCTTCTTCTTAGCAATACTAATCGAGTGGTGCGGATGGTTAGGCATTATGTATATATCATATTTTTATTCCTATATTTCTTTACTTTATGCAGGTTTATAACTTTATTACATTTTAGTAGCCCAACCTTAATATTTTTTGGATATATTTCCTTTATTTATTTATCAACTTGTTTGTTCGTTGCATCATTTATATATAATATTTTTATTCCTAGATTTCTCTACTTTATGTATGTGTATAAATTAATTTTTGTAGCCCAACCTAAATATTTTTTGTATGTATTTCCCTTATTAGTATATTCATATTATTTTTTTATTCTAAAGATATATATTGTAAAGATTAACTTTGACTTGTAGAAAGTATACTTCATGTATCTATTTTACAAAATAAATATTTTGATTTTGATTTTGCAGACGATCTCAAGCTGCTCTTAGCTATTAAGGATAAAAATGACTGTGTTAAACTGCAACAGGACATTGATAGAGTAGTGAAATGGAGCCACGACAATAGGTTGCAGTTCAATGGGTCAAAATGTGTACAGATCACGTTTAGCCGCGCGCATACACCGAGGCAACACCAGTACACGCTAGACGGTGACGCGCTAGTGCGAGTTCACTCTGTGCGGGATCTAGGCGTACGGCTATCCTCGGATCTCTCTTTTCGTGATCACATTGTAGACACATGTAAAAGTGCTTTTAAAACCTTGGGATTTGTACTCCGTAGGAGCCAAGGCTTCTCAGATGTACAGACGATAAAAGTATTGTACAATGCACTAGTTAGGAGTAAATTAGAAAGCAACGCGATCATCTGGGCTCCGCATGAAATTAAATATAGTCTCATGCTGGAACGGATCCAAAACAAATTTTTAAGGTTTTTGTATTTAAAACTATATGGAGTCTATCCGGGTTATCCATTGTTATATCCAACCTTATTTATCTTAGGTATGGTTGGGTTCACCAAAATTCAGGTTAGGAGAGACCTATCTTTAGCGATAACCGTATTTAAGATATTTAGAGGAATGTTGTGCAATCCTACAGTACTTGACAGCATTAGACTGGTGGTTCCGTTTGGTGAGCATGGGCTGCGGCGGCGCGAGGAGCGGCTGCTCTGCGTGCCCGGCGCCAGAACCAACTTGCTTGCGGAAGCGCCGCTAACTAGAGCTATTAAGTTGCTCAATAAAATTTCAGAAAAGATGGACGTTTTCACGTGTTCTCTGGGTGAATTCACAAGGATAACTTTGCAAATTTTATGTTACTATTAAGTTTGTGGTTAATTAATTGTTTTTTATGGCTCTTTGTCCTTGTTTTTTTTTCTTTTTTTTGTTATTGTGTAAGATGACAATATATGTAGGTAAGTTTTTGGTATTGGATGTGTATGTTGTATAGTGATTATGATGTATATGATGTGTTACTTCACTATTGAATTAGGTCCAGCCTGTAATGATAGTGTAAGTTCCTTAATAAATAAATAAATAAATAAAATTTTACTTTGGCTAGACCAAAGTAAATTAAATAAATTTAATAAAACCTTTTGTGCATTGCTATGTAACCTTTGTATGTTTGGAAGACCCCCCTCTAGACAGGTAGAATGTAGTACTTCTATTCGCTGGGCCCATCGGTTAAACAGAATCTAAACCCTACTAGAGAAGGGTCTCCAAAACAAGGAACTTATATACTAAATCCAGTTATGCGTACCAAAATGTACCAAATGTTTCCATAAGTCGGAGAATATTCAACGTTTCACTTACAGTTTTTAGTAGAAGTAGAAGCTGTTGCAGGTTGAATCTCCCACGTCCGTCGCTCTCAGCACGGAGGTTTTGGGAAATGACTAGCCCAGCCAGCAGTTTGCAGGTGTAGGTTAGCACCCTAAGCTCAAAATACCTAACCCAAAGCCAGCTTTCCCAAAAGAAACCCAAATTAATACTCTCGCAGCAAATTAATACTATCGTCATCACCTCACACAATCACCGGAATTCACAAATCTTTCCGCGTATGGGTTTCGAACAACAGTTAACACTAATTAACTGGTTTATTTCACGTTTTTAATCAATGATTTCCGAGAAAACTCAATTATATAAAATCTCACAACCGAGTTGTGCAAAAAACCTTTTTTCCGGGAGGACGTCTAACATCACAATTGACAGCTCGACAGCGCGTGTTGCCAGATCGCTTAAAAAACACCTTAGCAAATAATATGACGCGTTCCGAAACGGTTTTAAACCGAACAAACATATAAGGAATGTCGTCAAGTCCAGGAGTAGTATTTTTTCTGGAATTTAGGGTTATTTGAAATTCATTACATGTAAATGGTTCACAAAGAAACTTGCTTTTTTCATTGCCACTTTTTGCAAAGGTGTTATTTAAACTAATAATATCTATATTTTTTTCAGGTGTTAAAGCAGGTGCAAACTTTTCTATAAAGGGAGGAATCCAGTCATCAATCTTTGGTGGTTTATTAATGGAAGCTCTCTTAAATATGACAGAAATATGTGTGTATCTATTGAATGGCTCGCAAAGTTTACGCGATCCGTCTTTTTTCTTCTCACTTAGTAGTCGTTTTTTAAGTGCATCATATTTCTTATACTCTATATAATTTGTAATTGATGGATAGTATCTATAAGCATTTATGGCTTCTTTACTTTTTTTACTGCTTCTAAACAGTCACCATCCCACCAGGGAACAGGTTTATGTAGTTTTACTAGTTTGTCTTTTTTACAATATTTAGGGATACATTGTTCTTTAATATTGTTAAGTATATCACAAAACTGATCATAACTATTTAAGGGGTTCTCAGGATTTAAAACTAAATTATCAAACGCTTTTTCTGTTACAGATGAGAATTTGAACCAGTCTGCTTTATTGTGGAGGAATTTGTTTGGGGAATCGCCTAATGTATATTTTTTTAACAGTAGTTTGGATATTAATAAAAGTAGGATAATGATAGCTTCCCATTGGATCGTCATGAACTGTCCAATGATATAATGGAGCAACATTGGGCGATACACAAGAAATATCAATGCTTGATGGTCTAGCCGTAGCCGTGCCTACAGTTGTCAAAGATCCAGTATTTAACCGACATAGATCACAGTCGTCTAATAAGTTGAAGATATCTCTGCCTCCGGTGTTACTACTGTGACAGCCGAATGCAACATGATGAGCATTGATGTCTCCTGAAAATAGGATTGGCTTTGGAAGTGAACTTATAAATTTACTGAGTTTATGAACCCTTAAACGTGTTGGAGGGGGTGGACAATATGTACATAATAAATAAAGGGTGTCCAGTGAGAATTTTACTATTCCAAAATTAAATAAAAAATAAACGAATAGGTTTATAATTTTTATTTTATTTTTAAAATGTAACACGGGTAGCGGATTTTACTTTTTAAAAATAATGTCTTCCAAGTGATGTCCATTTCTCGCAATAACCTCTTCTAAGCAAACCCTCATATTGGCGAGTATGCGCGAACAAAGCTCTGGGGGGATGGTAGCCATTTTACGCCGAATATTTTCTTGTAGGGCAGTTATGGTACGGGGATTATTGCAGTACACTTTAGATTTAAGGTAACCCCACAAAAAAAAATCACACGGTTTCAAATCCGGCGATCGAGGTGGCCAGGGTATGTCTCCATACTTGCTTATTAATTTTTCAGGGAAAATTTCCCTTAACCTCAACATTGAGACCCTGGCAGTGTGTGGGGTTGCCCCGTCTTGTTGAAAATGACTTCTATTGTTGCATCCGTGAAACACTTGCAACTGCGGTACCAAAAACTCATCAATTCTACGGCAGTATACCGAAGAAGTGACAGCTTCTCTCTCATTAAAAAAATATGGACTAATTAATCCATGAGCCGAAATCGCGCACCATACTGTCGTTTTAAGGCTGTGCAAACTCTTTTGATGTCGTTCCCTTGGATTGTTCGGGTTCCAGTAACGCATATTTTGTTTATTCACATAGCCGTCGATGTGGAAATGAGCTTCTTCGCTAAACAATATGTTTCCAAGTGTTCTGGGGGTCCGAAAACGTTCCAACATCGTTCGGGCGTACGTTTCTCTTAAAACATAATCGCCGTCATTTAGTTTTTGGACGATTTGCATTTTATAGGGATGAAGTTTTAATTTTTTTTCAAAATCACATGCACAGTTGACTTCTTAATGCCTGTAGAGGCTGCACTCTTTATAACTGATTTTCTTGGATTTCTGACAATTTCTTGTCGCACCTGTGCTACACGTTCTGGGGTTGCTGCTGACGTAGACGGTCCTGGTGACGGCGTATTAATAACTGTCCCTTTTTGTTGGAATCTTTGTACCCACGACCATATAAGCTGCGTTTTTGGACCATCACTTAATCGCCGAATATCGAAGTGGGAACAGACAGCACGACGCGCTCGAACCAACGATTCCCCACACTTTAAATATCGCTCAATCGCAAACGCGCGGTGCGCTCCCGACCAATGACTCATGGTAACAGTGTTGCCGCAACCGAAAATGTATTTCGGACGTTACCCAATCTGAAAAAGGACGGTTTACAAGATTAAAGTACGGTTACCAATATCTCTTAAAAAGTTATTTTAACAGAGAATTCAAGTAAAAAAAACAGATATTTATTATACCTTATTGCTCAAGTAATACAAGTAATACAAGCTACATGGAATCGAAGAAACTGAAAAAAACTACCTGGAACTTCAAATAATTGTTCTGAAAACATTTAATACTGTGAGCACACAAGTGGGATCGGAAGAATTTGATAAATGGGAATTGAACGACGTCTACAGACTGGGGAAAAAACAAGATAAGAAATGCAGACCTTTATTAGTAAAGCTCACCCTCGCGTGGAGACGATTGGAACTTTTGAAAAACAACAAAAGCTTCCCCACAGGATCCTATGTAACAGAAGATTATCCAAAGGATGTCCTCAAAATCAGGGAAGAACTTAAAACAAAATTGAAAGAGGAAATTAAAAAGGGAAACTCGGCAAAGATCCGCTACGACAGACTTATTATCAAAGGAAAATCCGATCCCAACAACACAACTGAGAAGAGAAAACGGTCACCATCTAAATCACCTACTCAAGATCTTCCCAAAGTCGAAACAACAACGAAGGCTCCAAACAAAATCAATAAAACAAATGCATACAACTTCATGGTTCGTCCCAGAACTAACTCACTACCTGGCACAAACAAACAATAGCAACAAAATAAAGGCCCCCGGAGAAGCAATAAGGCAAACAAAACAGCAACAAACAACCATTCCCCAAGCCGACGAGCGGTCACCGTGGGGAATTATGACCGCCACCCTCCAGCAACAGCATCACCAAAAATAAAAATACAACAAATTATGAGACATTCAAAATCGATACTAAAACTCAGACAAGCACAACAACAATCAACAGATGAGCAAATAAATCATAACGAATGTCTAAAACAAAAAGAGGAACAAATAAATCGACAGCAGTACCCTAAACAAAACAATACTCTCAAAATTTGCACCTACAATGTGAGATCTTTATCATCATCAGAAAGATATTTAGAACTAACAAATGCTTTACAAAACATAAACCACGACATAGTAGGACTAAGCGAAGTTAGAAAAATGGGCTGTGACATAGAGGAATACAAAGACTATATCCTGTGCTACATTGGACAAACAAAAGGTCTATATGGAGTAGGATTTCTAATAAAAAAGAAATGGAAAGATACAATAACTAAATTCACAGGAATATCGGAAAGGGTAGCACTGCTGCAACTGAAAATAGAAAACCTAGATCTTTCAATAATTCAGGCATATGCACCCACCGAAAGTGCAAGTGAAGAAGAAATCCAAAAATTCTATGAGGACATCAAAGAAGCACATTCCGTAGCAGGCGACAAAGTAATCGTCATAGGTGACTTCAACGCAAAGATAGGTCATCCCAAAGATGAAGAAAATCTTTTGATGGGCAAATACGGTTATGGGAAACGTAACAAAAGAGGCGAAAGACTTTTAGACTATGCTCTAGAATACAAACTTTCAATAATGAATACTTTTTTCAAAAAAAGACCTAATAGAAAATGGACTTGGATGTCACCAGACAAAAATACTAAAAACGAAATCGACTTTATACTGACGAATGACCCGAAAAGGATAACAAATTATGAAGTCCTGAACAATGTGATGTTTTCTTCCGACCACAGACCACTGAGAGCAACATTTAACTTAAACCATATTGTCAAAAGTAGAAAGAACTTCAACACAATACCTAAAACACCAAAAACAGACGAGCAAGTCCAAAAATATCTTAAACACTTAAAAACTAGTCTAGAAACAAGAGCAGTACAATCAAGTGTTCAGGATTACTACAACCACACAGAGAAGTCCATACTAAACAGTCTTAAATATGCTAGCGAGACCTATAATAGAAAAGAGCACAAAATCTTTAGCGAAAACACATTGCAACTAATCAAGCAGCGTATTGAACTAATGTTTGTAGAGAATAAAAGTAAAGAACAGAAGAAAAAATTAAGTAATCTATTTAAAGAAACAAAGAAATCTATAAGGAAAGATTATAGTATGCACAGACAGGAAGTAATAGCACGAAACCTGACGAAATTCAGAAGCACAAAAAGGGCCTTAAAAGAACTAAATCTAAATAATAAATGGATACTAAAACTCGAAAATAACAAAGAAGAAACAAAGTCAAGACAAGATGTAATAAATCATGCAACAAATTTCTATAAAGAGCTATACAGGAGACAAAATTCTGACGACACAGCGGAAGAAACAGATGAAAACATGCTACTCAACACACACAAAACAGTCGAGCCGATTGAAGAGAAAGAAGTATACGAGCATATAAGAAAACTTAAAGCAGAAAAAAGTCCAGGCCCAGACAACCAAACCAACGAAGCCTTAAAACTAGGTGCACCAGTTTTACTCTACCATCTCACGCAACTATTCAATATGATACTAGACTCAGAGACAGTACCAAACCAATGGTGTACATCCGACATCACCCTGATCTATAAAAAAGGGAACCCATTGGACATAGGAAACTACAGGCCAATTAGTTTACTGGCAAGCACCTATAAACTCTTTTCCTCAATTATGTTAACAAGGATATCTAAAACGATTGATAAATCCCAGCAAATAGAGCAAGCTGGCTTTCGGGCAGGTTTTAGCACAACTGATCACATTCATACATTGGAACGAGTAGTTGAAAAATATAAAGAGTACAATAGAACTATATATGTGGGCTTTATTGATTATAGTAAAGCGTTCGACAGCCTAAGCCACATTGCAATCTGGGACGCACTAAGAAAAACCAGCATCAATCAAAAATATATCAACATCATAAAAAATATATATGCAAATAGCACCAGCAGAGTCAGACTAGAGTCCCGAGGAGACCAAGTAATAGTAGAGCGTGGGGTACGACAAGGCGACCCTCTATCGCCGAAAATCTTTATTGCTGTCCTAGAATGCATATTTCAGAAGCTACACTGGGAAAAGAAGGGTATAAGACTAGACGGTAATTACCTCAATCATCTCAGATTCGCAGACGATATAGCTGTCATAGCAGAATCTGCCGAAGAACTAGAAGACATGATAAGCCAGCTGGACGAAGTCAGCATGGAAGTGGGGTTACACATGAATGCCAGTAAAACTAAAGTTATGACAAACAACCATCAAGTCCCAATTACCATCAATGGCAAAACTATAGACTATGTTGATCACTACATCTACTTGGGTAAACAGATATCGTTCAAAAACACAAATAACGAAGAAGAAGTAGAAAGACGAACTAACATAACATGGAAAAAATTCTGGTCTTTTAAAGAAATTCTTAAAGGAAATTACAACATCAACTTGAAAAAAGTTGTGATGGATTCGTGCCTCTTACCGAGTCTTCTCTACGGATGTCAAACATGGACCCTCACTGACAAAATTAAACAAAAAATAAGAACTACGCAAAGAGCCATGGAAAGAAGCATGCTGAAAATAAAGAGAATACAAAAAATCAGAAGCATAGATATACGAGACAAAACCAAAATAAAAGATGCACTAACTCAAACCCTTAACCTAAAATGGCGATGGGCAGGACACTTCGCTCGTTATAAGGACAAAAGGTGGACAGTACTCGCAACAAAATGGAAGGGCCCAATTGGGAAAAGAAAAGTCGGCAGACCCTATAAGAGATGGGCAGATGATATAGTGGAGACGGCTGGAAAGGACTGGTTGAAAAAGGCGGAAGACAGGGAGACATGGAACAAGCTGGAGGAGGCCTACACCCAGAGAGGGGTCCAAATCTGCAGAAACTAACACTACTAAGTACTAAAATAAGAAAATTACTAACAATATTAACAAATACAAGTTGCAAAAATTGTACCTAACACTTAAAAATTTTGGAATAATAAAGGCTTTTTTATTTTTATTTTATTTTTATTTATTGCTCAAGTTGTTAGTGATTAGTCCATGACCCCCAACCACCAAACACAATTAGTCAATTATTTTATCATGCATTATCTTTATTTTTATAGTTTATTACATAAAATTAGTAAGTACGTATAATCATAGTTTTAATTAGAAATGAGACGAGGTTAGTAACGTATTTAACGTACAGTTTTACTGGTTATCATTTTTCTGGTCGGCTCAAATTTTTTTATGCCCCCTGAATTTTCTATACCAACACTAGTGTGGATGAGTGACACTAATGTTTCTGTGTGCAGACGAGTACGGCTTTCTGTTTTTATTCGTTTTAATTTACTAAAGAGACGCTCCACACTCGCGTTCGAAAACGGCAATACCAGCAATAAGCCCATAAATTTGCTCAAATTTGTGAATTTCATGTTTCCTGCGACGTCTTTTAAGTCAAAAATTTGATGCCAGTATTTTTCTGGTGGAAGTTCACGATCGGCATGTAATTCCTCTGAGAGGCAATAATCTCGCCACTCTTTAATTAGGGCATTTTCGTTGACATATTCTCTTAAAACCGGAAACCTTTCTAAAACCATAATAAGTTTTTGAGGATTGTAATCTTCGGTTGTTGAAGTCGCAGGGTCAACAATTGAAATAAGACTGTAAAGTGGGTCTGAAAAATCGAACCTTTTTTTTATTTGCGTTATCGCCTCTATGTAAAACTGCATACAGTCCAACAAAGCTTTTTCTATTTCTGTCTGGGGTGGTGGATTTGGTTGTCGTCTCATTTCATTGAGGGTTTCTTGCGCTTGAATTCCTATATAAATATTTTGTCGATCGGCAGGTAATGGCGAGGATTATCATGTTCTATTTTTAGAGCATCTCTAGATTTTACATGCTGGAACTCAATGTAATTAATGGCAAAATTCTTTATCAATTTTTTGGTCTCAGGTTCCAACTTATGGAGTAATGGAGTTTCACTTTGAAATAAAATATTGAAGTCGTTCAAAATTTCCAGGGCGTATGACATAAACTCAAGATATACTCTAGTAAAGTTATTCCTTAGAGTTGCATGAATAGTTTCATTTGTTCTAGTTGGATCTTCATATACTTTCTTTCTTTCTTTCTAAATACTTTATTGCACAAAACAAAAGTTACATGTACAACAGGCGGACTTAATGCTAAAAGCATTTTCTCCCAGTCAACCCGACAGAAAGTACAAGAAATGAACAGAGGCAGGCGTGCAGAAAGGCTTTAAGACATAAAAAAAATAAGTGAGAAAAAAAAAGACATGAATGTACTAATAAATAAAATAGATAAGTAGATTTGTAGGTAAATACTAAATACATAAATTAATAAAAATACTTAAATATATTTTAAACAAATAACAATAATTACTACATAAATACGATTATATAATATTATATAAATATATATAATACAATAATAAATACAAGAATATACAAGAATAGACTACTAGTCGTGATAATTTCAGATTGCTATGTTGACACCAGATTTACTGTATTTTACTAAGATAATGTCTGCGCAAGGACTGTTTAAACGCATGACGAGACGGGGCATTTCTAATTTTAACGGGTAGATCGTTCCACAAACGGACAGCCGTGACGGCAAAAGAATCGGACATAAAACCAGAACGGTGAGAAGGAAAAGACAAGAGAAGGTTGTTAGAGGACCTGAGGAGTTTACAGTGGGTGTTATCTAAAAGATGAAACAAAGATTTGAGGTAAGGGGGAGTACATGGGTCATTAATAATAGAGAAAAGAAGACACAGAATTCTAACATTCCTTCGCTCACGAACTGGAAGCCAGTGTAACCTGGAACGGAACTCAGACACGTGATCGTATTTGCGAAGACCGAAAATGAAGCGAATACATGTATTGAGCAAACGATCAAGCTTGTTAAGAAGTTCCTCTTTAAGGTCCAAGTAACAAACGTCAGCGTAATCAATTAAAGGAATAAGAAGAGAGTTAGCAAGAGAAATTTTTGTTGAAATAGGAAGAACGTTTTTAAGACATAGAAGAGAATGCAATGAAGCATAAAAATTGCGGGAAACATTCGCGATATGAACGTTCCAATCAAGGTTTTCGTCAATGGCAAGGCCAAGGTTAGTAACAGAGTCAGTAAAGGCAATATTACACCCGTTATAGCTTACCTTTCCCAAGAGATCAGGATCAATCTTAATAATCTGTCGTGTGCTACCAACAATAATAGCCTGACACTTGCTTGGGTTTACAGCAATTCCAAAGCGTTCGGACCGAGACTGAAGACTCTGTAGAACCCTATTTATCTCGTTTATACAATTGTTAAGATCATCAACTTTGGTCTGCTTATAAAGCTGGAGATCATCAGCGTAAAGGTGGTAAGAAGATTTAAAGTAAGGAGTGACTAAATTTATAAAAATAGAGAATAATAAAGGGGATAGAATGCTACCTTGTGGTACACCGACAGATAAATCACACCAATCAGACATCGCCTGACTACTGCAAATCGCCTGACGGCGGCCACGAAGGTACGAAGAAAACCATTTCCTAGCAGGGGAGGATATATTAAGGTGATCCATAGATGCGAGGAGCAAGTCATGATCAACGGCATTAAATGCATTACTGAAGTCCACGAGTACGAGAACTGTCACCATAACATTCTCCATGCCCAATCTTATGTCTTCAGTGATTTTTAGTAGTGCTGTTGCTGTACTGTGACCGGTCCTAAAACCAGACTGGAAGGGGTTCAAAAGTTTGTTAGTAATTAAATGGTTAGTTAGTTGTTTGTGTACTAGGGACTCTATAACCTTGGATAAAAAGGGAAGAATTGAAATAGGACGATAGTGGTTTGGGAGTGTAGGATCTGATACTTTAGGGAGGGGAATGACATGTGCCATGCGCCACATGTCGGGGAATTGTCCTGAAGTAAGGGAAGAGTTAACAATATGTGTTGGGTGTGTGAAAAGCCCCCCTCTCCACAGATATGGTTTAAACCTCGCGTGCTGGACCCATTTGAATATTATAAGGAGGTTAAAACCTTTCAGAAAGGGGCTTCCCATACAAAGGGGGTTCTTATATACTAAAATTCCTTTCTGAAGGGTAAATGGTTCAAAGACTCACATTCGGATGCAGCCTTACTTCTTGAACTTCTGCGCTGGATACAGACCACCAGACTCAATCTTGGTGTCTGGGCAGACAGCGTTCTCCTCTCGTCGGTCTGGCGCGTCACAGGTCTTCGACAAACTACTGGCTCATCCAGCAGCTTTTGGGAGTTTACCTAAACACCAATATCTAACCCCGAGCTAGCTCGACCCAGACCTCTACCACGATTTCCGTGAATCGTGTTAATGAAAATCCAAACACATCACTTTCCACCGGCGACCGATTCCCGAGACTGCTCGGACACACAATAGGGCTCGCAATTAATGCTCATTAATTGGGTTATTTTACCACTTTTCCACTGTTTATTTCCTTGAAATACATAATTCTTTCAACACTGGTTGATCTTAATTTTAACACATATCTCCCTGAGACCAAAATTGACAGTAAACCGGAAAAAACAACTTTTACATTTCACTTTTTTACAACCCGTGTTGCCATCTCAATAAAATAGAATCTGACACATACTTGCGCGTTCCGAACGCTTTTAAACCGAACAATCCCCCGCTCCGGGCTGTTATCCTTATCAGACCGCTAGCTTACTCAACCGGGAGCCGGGAGAGAGTCGCCAAGGCTCGTCACAGAATCAAACCTTCGACCAATCACCTCAGCGGCGCGAGGAGTCTCATCCCCGCCAATTATCAACTTAATAATGCGACCACGTCGCCAATACAAAGAATTCCAAATTCGCATCTTTCAATAAGATTACATCCCCGATGACGCGGCGGAGGTGGGTCTTGGCCAATTTCACATAATAACCATGACTTAACTAAATACAATTATCTTCTAAAATGTATACATCTTTTCAAATAATTTGCGGTACCCTTGTAATTCGTGCCGTTGTCTGAACTAATTAAAAAAAGCAAACCTCTACGCGATACTAATCGGTCTAATGCAACGACGAAGGCCTCCGCGGACAACGAGGACTCTAATCCCAAGTGGACGGCCTTGGTGGACAGACACACGAATACTCACAGGTACGCCTTAACAGTCCGAGCGTTGCGAAGGCTAGACGTTCGGACGAGGAACGGTCCCCCCACGTCCGTAGCCACTCCATCAAAAGGTCTCGACTGTGTGATCCAATCAGCTGGCAGATCTCCTATCTGCGGCTGCATCAACAAGGCTCGCAGCCTTGAACAAGAAACACAGGAGAAGAGAACATTGCGAATTACCCGGCGAGTAGACAAAATCCAAAACTCTCGCTGTAAAATCGCCAATAACGCGTTTCATCCCGCATGTGAGTTACAAACATGTCGGTCGGACAGCAAACGCCTCATCAAAGGCCCTCCTTGGGTAACAGCAAAGGATGGCGACTTGCGTGCTCCAACCCGACGCACACCGTGCCGATGCCACCGTCGCGACGCCCCAGCGTCTCAACGCACGGTGACCCAACTCACGGCGTCCAATCAGGAATTAGTTTGGTCCCTAGAACTAGAGCATGCACACGCAACCCGGGTAAAATCTGGGGTGTCCTATCCAACTGCTGGACAGGCCAAGAAATCTGTTTCCTTAAACCACTCAGGCCCCCACTATAGATGATGCGACACCAACTCCGGCGCTGTGCAGCCCCTAGATGCGCACTCTGCAGGATTACATTCACCTGGGACGTGCCTCCAATTTAATATGAATAACTATATTCTGAATTTGTGAAACCCGGTTTCCTACAAAAATCTCTAAAGTACGTGGGGATGCGCGTAGCCATGCTCGCGCAACCTGACTATCCGATCATGCATACACGTCCCGAAATTCAACAGTGGTCCTTACTCTAACTGAATCTCCCCCCGGGGGGCCCCAACTACTAACTAATATGGTGGGCCGAAGAACTGTCCTCGGCTCCGCACTGGTACAGGGGCAGACAAATTATTGGGGGCCCGGCCCCTCCAATCCAGGGTGCATCCATTGCCCTATATATGGTGAGCGTATACACAATGCCATCCGAGGTGGTGCGTAACCCGCTGCCCTACCATATCTCGAATAAGGCGGGTGATATTCTAACCGCGGATACTCGTGTATCGGCGGAGAGTATCGCTGTGGCTCCGCCCTGCTATACTGTCCTACAGTGGGCGCAGGCACTGGTTCGGCAAACTGGGGTCCACTCATACAACCTTGAGTGGGGCCCCCGCCCGTGGAGCCCCCCCCCCCCTCGGGGGGTCCCTACTCGGGCCCGCTGTCGCGGAAGCATGGGGTCCACTCCTAATATCCTGAGTGCGGCCCTGACCCGTTGAACCCCCCCCCCATGAGGGGTCCCCCACCCGGGTCCGCAATATAGCCTCGTACCGCAGGCGCACGATTCACACCACTATCAAACTGAGCACGACTCACGCGAGGGCTCTCTCCACTCTCTGACGGGTGCGCTCCTCGTCCTTGAGAGGGGCCACTCGACGGACGTGACTGATAGGTGGACTGCGCCGTGGCTCCCCCGCTCGTGGCGTGACCGTAGGCTCCAGACCTGTTCGCACAAATTAAATCATTATGTGGCCGGCCACATTCTCTACACATTCGCTGTCTGGAGCACTCGCGCGCTAAGTGGTCCTCTAAACAAAAATAGCACAGTCTATTAATTTTAACTAATCGCCGTCTGTCCACTACCGGTAATGCAGCAAAATCATGGCACTGCGATAACGCGTGTCCTGGGCGTCCACACTGGTGGCAATTTGGGCTCTCAGCCACAGCGGCCAGTGCAGCCAGACGTGCAGCAACGCGTCCCCGAAGCGGTTGCACTCCCTGTGGCCCCCTTTGCCCCGAATTACCGGCAGGTTCCCTGAAACTTCCGGCAGGTGGCGCCACCTCCGAAGTCGATGAAGATTCCGCGGCCCTAGCCTCAAATTCTAAAAACTTCATCAAATCAGCGAAAGTAGGAAGAGCCTTGTCCTCCCTTTCCGCGGTCTCACGTTCGAAACGTGAACGAGTATCAGACGGTAACTTACCCAAAATAATGTGTACCAACAAGAACGACCACTCATCCACGGGCAAACCTAACATTTTTAACGCGTTACAGGCTACTGTAACCGGGTTCAGTAACTGCGTTCGAATTTGAGCCTTATGGTACCTACCCTAGGCAAACTTAACAATTGGCTCGTATGAGCATCGGCCAACAGACGGACATTCTGATATCTATTATTTAATAACTCCCAGGCTATACTATAATGATCGTCCTCTACTCTTAAATGTTGCACTAAGCTCTTTGCCTCACTTTCTAAAGTGGACATCAAATATGCCATCTTTTGTGCGTTGGTTAAATCCTGCCTACTGTCAACCAACGAGGTGAACATATCCTTATATGCCACCCACAGCTCCATGGCACCATCAAAATGTCCCAACTCCAAAGTAGGGAGCCTACTGTGCAACGATGTACCTTGCGCTGCATGTCCTACATCAGGTGTGCTCGAAACACCTGACTGTCGCTTTTTAATCTGACAGGCGAACTGTGTGACCTCATTATAAATATCCATAATTTGATCCATGTCATTATTAGGGCTAGCCATTACCTCCGGTGGCGGCTCCTGGTCCAACAGCTCGATGAGCGCCTGCTCAGCTTTCTCGAGGCGATGCTCCATCTGTGAGTACCGCTCCAGGACTGCATCGCCCCGATCAGCTCGAGCCAACAAGCCTTGAACGCTGACAAACCAGCGCAGCTGGCTGGCCAAGATGTTCCTCGGAGAAGTCCTCGACATTGTAGACCGGGAAATCAAAGAAAATACCAACAATTAAAAACTGAACTAACTCTGGCACGAATCACAAACGTCCCCGTTTACAATCCTATTGTAGACCCAAATATGCTAGACTCTAGTCAGTATGTTAATTTCAATACATTAATACACAATACAACCCTGTTGTTCAATTATGCAAGTTCAACCAAAACCAATTTTTAATACTCAAATGTGTACAAACAAACACAATATCATAACTTTATGAACAAACAGACAGACCTTTTCTGTTGCTATATATCACTCAAACAATTTCAAATAAACACAATATCATAACTTTATGAACAGACAGACAGACCGTTTCTGCTGCTATATATATATAATCCATACAACATAAACCAGTTAGTTACATTTATGCTACACTTTTGACAAACAACTATGTCCAAGCCTCAATCGCAAGTGTCAAGAAGTTTTCATTCAAAATAAACAATATAAACCAAACTGTAGCACTAACTAACAGTATATCCAAAGGTAATTGGCTTCTGAAAGTATGTAATCACATTAAACACTTGTTAAAGACTAAACATACTCCAAAACAAACAAATTTAACAATTCCAAGTTGTAACATAACCTATGTACGTTGTTATAATATTATACCTAAGCACTCGCTTAGTTAATATGATTCACTAACCAAAAACTACACATTACACATTAGCCCTGCTATGTACTTTGTAATTTATATAAGCCGAGGCTTTCAACAACTATATAACTAATAATTAAGCCGCTTCGCTTGCTAGCAATGGTTATGCTGTATGAATTTACAAACTATTATAGTTTTGTCGCCGGGTTCACTAGGCTTAACCGCGCTTATAAATTTATATGTTTATCCACAATACAACATATAATACAATAACTAAAGCTAAAGGAGCTGTGTAAATATCCTTCCAGCTTACATAAACCTATTCATATACACAGTCCGAGTACTGTAGTATGAGAAATAACAAAATATTCTATTTGATCTCGCTTTAGGTTACAAGGTTCCAAACTACCTACCTAAAACAAAGTATAATTCACAAATTATCTTAGGCCAACGGAGCTACTATATCGGTTCGGCTTATATAAACAGAATATATCTTGGTCCGGGGTTGTTTAATATCCGATACTAAACAACTTAACCACGCTCTGCTACCAGAAAATGGGTGTGTGAAAAGCCCCCCTCTCCACAGATATGGTTTAAACCTCGCGTGCTGGACCCATTTGAATATTATAAGGAGGTTAAAACCTGTCAGAAAGGGGCTTCCCATACAAAGGGGGTTCTTATATACTAAAATTCCTTTCTGAAGGGTAAATGGTTCAAAGACTCACATTCGGATGCAGCCTTACTTCTTGAACTTCTGCGCTGGATACAGACCACCAGACTCAATCTTGGTGTCTGGGCAGACAGCGTTCTCCTCTCGTCGGTCTGGCGCGTCACAGGTCTTCGACAAACTACTGGCTCATCCAGCAGCTTTTGGGAGTTTACCTAAACACCAATATCTAACCCCGAGCTAGCTCGACCCAGACCTCTACCACGATTTCCGTGAATCGTGTTAATGAAAATCCAAACACATCACTTTCCACCGGCGACCGATTCCCGAGACTGCTCGGACACACAATAGGGCTCGCAATTAATGCTCATTAATTGGGTTATTTTACCACTTTTTCACTGTTTATTTCCTTGAAATACATAATTCTTTCAACACTGGTTGATCTTAATTTTAACACATATCTCCCTGAGACCAAAATTGACAGTAAACCGGAAAAAACAACTTTTACATTTCACTTTTTTACAACCCGTGTTGCCATCTCAATAAAATAGAATCTGACACATACTTGCGCGTTCCGAACGCTTTTAAACCGAACATGTGTGATGGCAGGAATAAGGATGTCAAGTAGTGAAGTTATCATGATACGACCTATGTCGTCACAGCCAACAGCTTTGGACTTTAAGGATAAAATTATTTTTTTTATCTCCTCCCCACTAGCTGGTGCAAATTTAAAAGACTCAGTATCAGGGGCAGATGAATTTTTAATTAAAAGTAGAGCTTGTGCTTTAGCAAAAGGACTAAGTGAGGGTAACGATGTAAAATGAGTATTAAGGTCATCAATATTTAAAGCAACTTGTTGGTTTTGCTTTGCGCGTTTACCCACACCAAGAGACTTTAAGAACTTCCAAACACCGGCTGGCGATGAGAGTTCTAGTTGCTCGGCAATATATTGACGCTTAGAGTTACGACACCACTGATTACATCGATTTCTAGCAGCTTTATAAGCAGACCAGTTATCATTTGACCTGTCACTTTTGTATCTACGAAATGCTCGGTCCCTAATCGCCATTGCCTTACGAACCTTGTCATTAATCCATAGTGTTGGCTTGTGTTTAATTGTAACAGGATGCAAAGGAGCATGTTTATCAAACAAGCGAAGAATTTCATTACAGAAAAAGGTGAGTTTTTCGTCTATATTCTCCAAATCCTGCATGTCACTCCATTGTACCGTCGAAGCATCAGACCTAAGCTGCTCAACATTCATCTTAGCAAAGTTTCTCTGTAGTAAAACCACGGGCTTAATCTTTGGTCTTCGTAAGCGGTACGAACAAAATATCAAGTCATGGTGTGAGAAAGCAGGGGCGAAATGTTGACCATGATGTGCAACATAAGTCACCTCAGAAGTGATAATTAGGTCCAACAGAGTATCATCTGTGTCTTTGTTGTGATGGGTGGCCATTGAAGGCAGAATGTTAAGATTGAGCGAATTTATTAGAGAGGTTAATTTACGGGAGCGAGCGTCAGTGCTGATAAGGTTGGTGTTAAAATCTCCCATAATGAGATGATGCGTATAATTAGATACTAAGTTCTCTAGAACACCCTCAAGAATAGAAAAATAATTATTATTTGGAGGACAATACACAACACCAAGGAGTAATTTATTACCTAAGTCAACTTCCGAGAAAATGAATTCAGCTAAAGAATCAGATGACTGAGATTTTGACAAGATCTTAAATGGTATGTCACATCTGAGATATATGGCAACACCACCCCAACCTTTTCCAGTGCGGTCATTGCGTATGAGCACAAAACCGGGAAGGGGGAAAGCTGTAGAAGGAAGTGTGGGCTTTAACACGGTCTCAGAGACGAGAACAGCATGAATGTTATTTGAAGAGAAGGTGTCCAAGAGATCAGTATAGTGAGCTTTTATACTTTCGGCGTTAATGTGACAGACATTGAAATTTTTGGAATATTGTGCAAACTCATTATTTAAAATATTACCCAAAGTTATGACATTACTGTCATCATTACTAGCGGCACTAGCAAAGGAACAATCTGATCTGGCAGAATGAAAGGATTCTTCACAATCGTCACTACTTATAGACATAATAATAATATAATATGAATAAAAATAGAAAAAAAAATACACAATAATATATAGATTAGGATAAATATAAATTTAAAAGATTTCTAAGAAAATTTATAAGATTTAAAATTAAAATAACGCGAAGCACAAACTTTGTACTCAAACTTGTACCTGCTGGCAATTTAAAAGAGAGAAAATAATTAAATGTAGGTACATACAATCAAATGACACACAAAAAATAAACGTAAATTTGGCGACATTAACAAACTATACATTTTAGATAAGCACAACATTAAAAATTTAAAAATCTAAACGACGCAAAAATATTTGTTTAAAGTTGAAAAACATGACTTAAAGTAGAAGCGAATAAATCGATTTAAATATTGTATTGTACAATACAGGATGCGTAAACGCAGTAGAAAATGGAATGCACCTTTGAATTTTATTTGACGTTTCATAATTTTGTTTACTTACACTTTGTAGTGCTTTGTAGTTTTCATTTCATGAACAAACAACATAAATTAAATATGTACATACCCTACATACATATGAATTAAAAGAAGAATTTAATAAAAAGTGAAGAAACCCAAAGTACCTACATGTAGTCCGATAGACATATAAAAAAAAACCGAATAGATGAATCGTTTGAACCGAATGAAAGTTTTATCATTTCCTCTTTGTCTTGGATTCCACTGCATACTGGCTTCGAGTCTTAAGTTTCGGCACCGTGGTCGTGGACAGTGAAGAGCCCTTTGCGGTGACGGTGGACGTGACAGCTACGCTGGGGTGCTTCTTGCACAGATCATCCAGCTCCAACTCCGTCAAGATCCTGAGACGTTTACCATCAGGCAGTTTCACGAATACAGTACCATTCATCGACCAGCATGCACGTATGCCAAAGTGTTTGCGGGCCCTGGTAAAAATGGACTGTCGACTCTTCGTGAGAAATTCACTAATTACTATCGAAGTAGACTTTAAACTCTTCTTTCCCCGCCAAATCAGTGTCTTTTCATGAAGTGATGAAAAACGAACAAGGACTGGACGTGCTCGGCTATCTGATTTAGTACCAAGCCTATGACATTGTCTTAACGAAGTCGCCTGAAAGTCTGTGACACCCAATTTGCTTTGAATGATGCCAACAACTGCTGCAGTGACATCTTCTCCTTCCTCCTCTCTTATGCCGCTGAACAGCAAGGCCTTCCTTCTATTGTAGGTATCCAGTTCATCAATCTGAAGAGCCATGTTCTGAATCTGTGTGGTCAATAAATTAAGAATAGACCACACAGTGCCCCGGAAATCTTCAAAGTCCTGTGCCAGCTTGTTCGTCTCGGGCACTTTTCCACCAGGGTTCATAGAATGCAGTCGCTGCTGAAAAACAGCCATTTTCGCAGCGATGGACTGTGTAATGCTCTTCTGAGCCTCCACCACATCTTGAAGTGATGTCATGTTGTAGTGTTTATTATGAACTATGTACAAAAATCACAAAGCTGCCTTGATTTACAAATGTCAGTGATATGCCAGCAGGTAGGTGAAGTGAAATTTGTTTTTATAGCATAGCAGGTTTGTAATGCCTCAATAACACAAATTCACTGGAAAACAGTACACTCTGAACTTTTTCTACTATAAAAGCATTGTTAATAGCTTTAATTACTTAAATTAAAAAAAGGAGTGTACGGGCAATATGTCTGCACCGCACATTTCACATACATCATCATTTTACCGCATAAGTTTTTACAATAAATCAGTGTTTCAACAACTCTCAACTCGGACGGTTTCCTTTATCACTCTCACGAGTAAACCCCGATCGTATCAATATCAATAAATATAGGGACAATCCCTACATTTTTTTGGTTCTTCGAGCAGTTTTTGATCAGTAGTGCGGTTTGATCGAATGCGGGACCCGTGTTAATCGTGCAAATCGTGCGTATCGAAGATTTATCATTTAAATTTTTATCAATCACGGAACAGTGATTCAATGTTCGAAACCTTTGTGAATTGACTAGGACAAGTGCAGTTCTTTTTTATCATTATTAGTGTGTGGACCTGAAGGTTCACATCGGCAGCATCCTTTGGGTCAAGCAGGCTCAACTAATACCATCAGCAACCTGTGGGCCAAGGGGCTCATGGGATCACCAAATCACGAGTTAAGCAGGCTCGTCTATCAGCTATTGTGGGCCAGCGAGCTCATATTAGCAGCACGTCATCCTCGGCCTCTCGTGGCTTGAGCTTCGCTGCCAGTGACTTCGTGAGTCGCAGGGTTCGCAGCGGCAGCGGCAGCAGTAGAGGAGGCAGATCGCAGCGTACTTCCGCGGTCGCAAGCTATCAGCAGCAAGATCTTCGAGTTGCAAGTAAGATTGTTCCATAATTATCACCATGGATGTCTTGATCAAGGATCAAACAGAGCTTCGGGAGAAAATCAAAACGTTGAAGACGAATTTTGGTAAGGACTCTGCGAGCAGGAAAACTCCTGAATACATAAAAACGAAGCTTCAGCAACTTGATGACCTTATTAGTATATATCAATCAAATAATGACCTTTTGCAAGTGTATAAAAGTACAAATCACGAATACTTTACGGAAAATATATATGAGAATGTATTAACATCTTATAAAATGTTACGCCTGTCGATTACAAAGTCTGGGCAAGAAAATGAATCAGTGAAGGAGGATAAGGCAACGGAACCCAGTGGTTTGGTGTTCGAATATCTTTCACAACAAAGAACGAATTTTCGTGCTTTTAGCAGACTGGTTAGGAGCATAAGGTTAGATGAGATCTCGGATAAATGGGAATTAGAAGACGAACTTAAGAGCATTCAGCTCAGATGGAAGGGGATCGATGAGTACCATTTGAAGATTGACAACATTCTTCAAGGAGATGATGACTCATATGAAGATGAATTTGAAATTTATGAACAAACATACCGAGATATCAAAAGAAAATTAAATCAAAAAATCAGCTCCACTGTGCATAAAGAGCAATCAACCCCAAAATTGGAGGTTCCTAAATTTTATGGGGAATACACAGAATGGCCAACTTTTCACGATCTATTCGATGAAGCCATTCACAGCAATAACACTCTTACCAAGGCACAAAAAATGCAGCATTTAAAGGGTAAGGTGAAGGGACAAGCGGGACGTCTTATCAAACATCTGCATACATCAGCAGATAACTATGACTCAGCGTGGGAGATCTTAAAGCAGAGATATTCCAATCGCCAAGTTCTTTTCACGAACAACATTGAAACATTTATCAATCAACCGAGCATCCAAAAACAATCAGCGTTCGAGCTTAAAAATCTTCATGATACAACGATGGAATGTATTCATGCAATACATAATTTAGGAGTGGACACTAGCACATGGGACCCACTTCTAGTCCATTTGTTAACCAAGAAGTTGGATACTAAAACATACAGCGAGTACAAGGAAGCGCGTGAGAAACCGCGTGATCTGCAATCATTCAGCGAGTTTATGAGCTTCCTTGAACTGAAGTTTACAGCTCTGGAACCTGTTCATCAAGCTGTCCAGGAGAAGGAAAGAGCATCTTCATCATCTGCATTGCCTAAAAAGCAACCTTATCATATCAACCCTAATAACGCCAACAAGGGGTTTTCAAATTATCATAACAAATCTAAGCCTTTTTATCAAGCAAATATAGGTAACACGCGCAAATGTCCATTTTGCAATCATGAACATGAGCTCTATAGGTGCAAACAATTTTTAGCATTGACACCGGAGAACAAATTGAAGGCGATTACGAAACACAATGTTTGCGGAAACTGTCTTTATAAGCATTTTGACAACGCATGCACTTCTGCGAAACGTTGCAAAGAGTGCCAAGGCGCACACAATACAATTTTGCACGAGGCTTGCATTAAAAACCTATCAATTTCAAAGACAAATTTGATACTGCCGCCGCTACCTTTGGAAAACACAAAGTATCAAAAAAAACGACACAATGTAAATCACGTTTCAGGCGATGGCGAAGAAATTTTATTGACAACTTTGATGCTAAAAGTGCGGGCCGCGGATGGCACTTACGTCACTTTAAATGCTCTTTGCGACCAAGGGAGTCAAATTTCGATTATCACTCAGGCCGCCGCTCAGATGTTAGGTTTAAAGCGACGTCCTTATCACGCATCAGTATCGGGCATAGGTACGGGAGCCAGACCAAGCAAGGGTTTGGTAAACATGGAATGTCGATCAATTTACGAAGATTATCATTTTACTACGCAGGCTCTGGTACTATCGAAAGTTATCAGTAACAATTTACCCACAATGATCATTAGTAAACAAACATGGCCTCACCTTCAGAATATCAGATTAGCAGATCCACAGTACAATGTCTCGAAGCCAATTGACATACTGTTGGATGCGAGCGTATACTCGGATATTATTATGAGTGGACTTATTAAGGGTCCAGCATATGCTCCTATAGCACAGCAAACTAAACTTGGATGGATTTTATCCGGAAACGTGAAAAATTTCAACTGCCATGTTGTTATTAATGATTTAGCAGAGATATCAAGATTCTGGGAGATGGAGGATGTCGAGAGCACCTCATCTGTGATGAATGAGCAGGAAAAATACTGTGAAGATTTTTATCAAGCAACCACAAGACGATTGGAGAGTGGTAGATATGAAATCGGGTTACCAATGAAGCCTGGTTTTGAAAAGTATCTAGGGTCATCAAAACCGAAAGCAATTGCGCAACTCAAGCAATTAGAGCATAAAATGACCAAAAATCAAGCATTTGCCGAGTCATACAAGGCATTTTTAGACGAATATGAAAAATTGGGCCATATGCGTCGAGTCAGCACAAGTAGCAAAGATCCTACTTGTTATCTTCCTCATCATGGGGTTTGGAAAATGGACTCCAACACCACCAAATTAAGGGTAGTTTTTAATGGGAATTCAAGGACATCTACAGGTTGGACCCTTAACCAGCTTATGGAAGGCGGACCGAACTTACAGGGAGATTTGCAAAAACTTATTTTGACTTGGAGGACGTACAAGTATGTTATCACTGCGGATGCGGAAAAATATTTCCGTCAAATTATCATACGTGAGTCGGATCAACCCTTACAGAGCATTGTCTGGAGACCTTCACCGCAAGTACCTATCGAAGAATATCGATTGACAACTATCACTTACGGTACAAAAGCAGCTCCATTTTTAGCAATTAGAACTCTTAAACAATTAGCCAAAGATGATGGAGATAAGTACCCATTAGCAGCGCATGCCTTGGAAAACTCATTTTATATGGACGATTTGCTTGGTGGGCATAATTTATTAGATCAAACAAAACAACTTCAGCAGCAGCTGATTGAGATCCTTAAAGGGGCAGGTATAAACCTACGCAAGTGGTCAAGTAACAACCCTGATCTTATCAAGGATTTAGCAAGTGATCAGCTGGACAGTCACTTAGATTTTAAATGTTCAGAAACAAGGAAGACGTTGGGCCTGAGATGGAATCCGTCGTCGGACACATTTACATTTCAAAACAAAATGGAATATGAAACGAGCAAAGGGGGTCAAACCAAACGACAACTCTTATCGGATATTTCTAAGATATTCGATCCCCTAGGTTGGTTATCACCACTATCAATCAGGGCAAAACTACTGTTTCAAAAAGCATGGGCATCAGGAATATCATGGGATGACGAAGTTTCAAGTGAAATCATAGAAGAGTGGAATCAATTACGAAACGATTTCAAAAATATATCAGTATTTTCAATAAAAAGACATTATGGAAATACTAGTCAACCATATCAATTACACGGCTTCTGTGATGCGACGCCAAAATGCTACGCTTGCACCATCTTTGTAATAACGCGGAATAATAAAGGTGAGCTTACATCAAGACTAGTGGCGGCGAAAACAAGATTAGCGCCACTTAAGAAACAAGTATCACTGCCGAGACTTGAGCTTTGCAGTGCACATCTGTTATCACAGCTTATGAAGAAAGTTGTAGAGGCGCTACCTATGGAGCAATGCAAGATCTACGCATGGACTGACGCGATGATCGTCTTAGGTTGGTTACAGGGAGATGTCTCTAGATGGAAGCAATTTGTGGCTAACAGAGTGCAGAATATTACACAAATCATTCCAGCATCAAACTGGCGTCACGTTAGGTCAGAGGAAAATCCAGCTGACTGTGCTACAAGAGGACTGACTACGAAACAATTATCAGAGCATTCTCAGTGGTGGCAAGGGCCAGATTGGCTAGTCAACGATGAGCCTATTCCGGATATCAAGTACCCAGAAACCACTATAGAGAGCAAAAAACAGAAGGCTGTTGTTGCCGTCACAACAAAACAAACAGAAGTATCAATTATTAAACAGCTCATGTGTGAACACAGCTCTATTACATTTGTCGCAAAAGTAATTTCTTGTATGAAACGGTTTATTACAAGCTTTGCCGATAAGCAAAATGCAGCGAAAGCAAAACCGTCGCGAGCTACAGAAATAAACAACGCGCTCAATTTAATTATAAAAAATTATCAATTTGACGAGTTTGAAGAAGATATAAAAAGTATCATGAAAAAGGGGCGTGTTCAGACGAAGAGCAATTTAGCATGCCTAAATCCGTTCCTCGATGAACAAGGGATTTTGAGAGTGGGCGGCCGGCTTAAGCACTCAAATATCAACATGGCAGCCAAACACCCAATCATTTTATCAAGCCATAGTCGACTGACCGAGTTGATTATTAGACAAGCGCACATGACGACTCTACACGGAGGTCCAAGAATTGCGCTCACCTATATCAGAGATAAATATTGGATTATAAGCGGTATCCGTACAGTTAAAAGGCAGTTAAGACAATGCGTAATATGTCGACGAGCTAGCAGCGAAAAAAAACTCAGCAACAAATCATGGCTGATCTGCCACAGCCAAGAGTCACGCCGTCAAGGCCATTTACACATTGTGGTGTCGATTTCACGGGGCATGTGTACTTGAAAACCAACAAAGGACGAGGGGTTAAAACAACGAAAGGATACGTTGCTGTTTTCGTATGTCTGGCAACGAAGGCCGTACATTTAGAGCTCGTATCTGATCTCAGCACTCCTGCGTTCTTAGCAGCATTTCACAGATTCCGTGCACGCAGGGCTACGCCACAGCACCGCTCAACGGCACAGTCGGAGATCAACGACGCACCAGACGAAATTAACAGTGTTAACAGTGTCAATAGTGAATTGAACCCAAAATTACATGTGTTGAGTGAAAATAAGGCTACCTCGCCTATAGTGAGTCGTGCTAAGATTTTTGAACTCTGACTTTTTATTTAGTTTTATCATTGTTTTAATAACTTTCCAATGCTATCACTTTGTATCATTCATCAATTTAGTATAGTTACTTTTCAGTTAAGGCGAATGTTAAACATGCGTTGTAGATTGCATTTCGTCTTTTTGGAGAGGGTAGGATGTACGGGCAATATGTCTGCACCGCACATTTCACATACATCATCATTTTACCGCATAAGTTTTTACAATAAATCAGTGTTTCAACAACTCTCAACTCGGACGGTTTCCTTTATCACTCTCACGAGTAAACCCCGATCGTATCAATATCAATAAATATAGGGACAATCCCTACAAGGAGCAATATTTTATTTGGGTACACTTTCCAACACCTACCCCCGAAAAAAATACTTAAGTCGAATACTTCAAGTCGAAAATATGCTTCAAGGGCATCGTATTGCTCTAGGATCCTATCAACGCATGACTTGAGCGAAAGACATCTTGTTGTGGCAGGTGATAATATTTTATGGATTTCAACCTTGAAAAACTGTTGAATTTCTAACAATTTTTGTTGCCTCTGCCAGCTTCTACTAAAATGAGAGCCAATATTGCGCAAAAGGTCTTCAATTGATCGGGGTAATTTTAAACATGCCTTTGAGGCAGCTAAATGTACCATGTGGCAGCTGCACTTGATACAGGCAACATGTGGTACATTTTCTTTCAATTTTGTAAATACCGAATTGTGCTCTCCCACCATTGTATTAGTCGTATCGGACGAAAATCCAACGACATTTGACAACGGAATACCTTTTTTTTTCAAAACTTCACTTAATGCTCCAAAGAGGTCATCCGCTGTTCCTGATGGCATTTCAATCATATCTAGAAAATGTGTATTTACTGTATGTAACTTATAGTAAATCACAGTCATTGCGCATTGTTTAACAGATCCTTGGTCTGTCGTTTCATCCATTATGAGGGAAAAGAAGTTCCCAGGTTCTTTCAAATGATCTGACAGGTCTTGTGCAAAATGCGATCCCAAGATTTGAGTAACAACAGCAGTTGCTTTTGTACGGCCCATCGCAATTTTTTGAGCAATTTTAGAATCCGGACATATGTCTGCAATTAAGGGTACAAGTGTGTCACTCAATAGAAATGGCAAGTTATTAGCTGCAAGAAATCCAGCTAATTTGAGTTCTGCCCTTTTTACCATTTCGTCTTCTTCTGTTGGTTGCAATATTTGTTTTATTGGGACGGAAGAACGTACAGTTGACATCATTTTTTTATGTTTTTCTGTACTTGCATGTCTTTCGAGATGTGGCTTATGATTGTGTAAACTTATTGGGCCGTATTTACATTTGGCCACTACGTTGCAGTCTTTTAAGTCTGTTGTTGTAAGCCACTCTTTAAATTCTTTAACTTGTAGCCATTTCTCACTAAAAGGAATTTTTTTTTATTATTAATTACTGTATTTGCTGCTTGTGGGGGATTTTCTGTACCATGTGTATTACTAGGTCCAGGTTCATTTGAATTTTGTAAGGAATTATCGGAGTTTTTACGCTTCCTTTTTGTAAGAAATCGTTCCATTTTTCCTGACACCTGCATGCAAAAAATTAAAACTTTAACACGCATAGCAAAAAATATCATGCGAAACAATAATTAAACTTATTGTTTTGTTCTGTTTTATCCGATTAATGTGTGATCTAAAGCTGTTAGTTAGCAACCCCAACTCCTCTGACCCCCGTTCATTAATTAACACTTTCGTCAGGTTCCGACACTGACAGCAGGATAGCGTATACAATTTCAATTTATGAACGAAAATGTTAATTTATGAACGGAGGTCTTTGTACTGAACTGCAGTGCTACCAACTTAAAGTCGGGCCACCGAGTGATGACACCTATGACGTTTAAATGCTTACTAAGATTCGTAATTATTTATGAGTAAAAGTGTCAATAAAACGATGTAATACTTCATTGTTGATAGTGACGTACTACTTTTTTCGGTAATTATTTTTTCATGTTAATGTTGCTTTAGTTTGCAACAGAATTGTCATAGAAACAAAAACTTAAAGCAAAAGTTAAAATTTTTTTAACTCAAGAGGTTCATAATTTACGGCAATTTAACGGGAAGTGATAGTGGCTGAATAGTCATCAATAAATAAAGGGTTCTCCACTCCTCAATCCTAGAGATCCGTCTCTTTTCAAACTATATGATTGTTAACCAGTGATTTTCTAAAATGTTATGGCTACTTCGCAAGCAGATTTGCCAAATTTACTTTTTGTATTATTATGTTGAATGTTGTATGACGTATTTAATGTTGAGTAAACTCACAATTGATTTTAATTTTTAACCGAAATTTTAAATGTACCCCATCACAAAACGCAGCTGTCGTATGTGCCATCGCTCAGTGGCCCAACCGTAGGGATTTTATTTTATGGGATTGACGTGTAAAAAGCAGTGAACGAATCGTCGGTTAAAAGAGGTGTATATGAGCAAGTTTTGTCATTGGGGGTTTAAAATACTTAGGCCGACATACACTATAATTTTATACAATCCTTCATCAAATATTGTTGATGGAAACTGATCAATTATCACAACATATCGTAATAAGGGATCCCTTTTTATACTAAATTTACGTGAAATATTTGACGTCAAATTTAATAACAAAATATTGGTCAAAGAAAACTGTTTTGGGGAAATACACAGATCCATCTGGCAGCACTAGCTGAGCAATCAATCAATTTGAATTTGATAAATGGCGCCTTTTACTGTATCGAGCATAGGTTATGAATGGTTTATTCTGTTACTACGAAGTAAAAAAAGACAAAAAGTTGCACTTATAATGAAAGAAACGTAAATACAAACAAACTGTGCTACAAGGCACAACTGTAAAAGGTGATGTTAGAACTCAGGCATTTTTGTCCCTATTTTGTTAGTATCGTTACGCGATGTTAAAACTTTGTCATGGTCATGTTCAGCTCACCCAAAATATCATATGATCAGTACCATTGGACTAAAGCAAAATTTAACTCGGGAACGCTTAGAATGATTAGTGTAAAGATAACGAAAACGAACGATGATCAGAAAATTTACAAACTTACGTATTTTATTAATTAGTCACTAAACTACAACACGCCCACGCACTCACCGTTCGATGAACAAAATTAAATATCTTTCTACACGTCACAAACAAAAAGTAATAACCAAACTCATCAAAACAAACAAAATTGATCGTTGCTGATATTTTTTTCAATGATATATTCCGCTCTAAGCAAATTATCTAGGTTGCAGTTCATTCAAATTCATATTATCCTTTACGCACTTACCAAAAATAGTAACCCATCTCATATCCACTCAACTGTGAGCTAGTTTTTTCCTAATTCGGAACGGCCCATGCCATGTTCGTAAACGGCATGTCAAAAATATAGCTATCTTTGTCCCCCATAACAATTGATGCGTTCAAAGAAAACATAATCACTTAGTTGGATGTGTTCACTAATAAAGTTATGCCTGGGATATGTAGAGGGATTGGTGGCGGCTTAGAAAAAGGGACGGTGGTAGCGATGGGACGGTGAAGGGACGGTTGTAGAAGAAAAAGGACGGAAACCGTCCCTTTTAGGACGGTGTGGCAACGCTGCATGGTAACTAACAAATCCGCAAAGATGACGCAACAAACGCTACCCCTCCCGCGCCTCTAGCCCCGCTAATAAATGAGTAACGATAATTTAAAGTTGGAAAATTCCCGCTGGACACCCTTATTTAAAAAACGGATAGGACTCACTTTCTTAACTGTGCGAGGAGGCACAGGTCGAGCTTTCGATGAGATTATGACTCATCATCCCAGGACTCTTCGGGAGTACTTTTGCCCACGGCGGTCAGTCGAGTACTAAGCTTCCTCCCCTCTCTCGTCGCCGCTCGCCCTTCCGCTCTTCGGCTGCGTTCAGAGGTTTCCGGTATCGAAGCCAGACTCGACCGGACATTTGATAATGTTTTCACTACTACTTCCGGGTCACGTGTTTCACTAGGTCCAGTCACACAGACGGCACTGATAATGTCCTCAACCACTGTTGGCACTTTTTTGTCATACGAAGCGTCAAGCACAGGTTGCCAAGTTGGCGCCAGATGCCAACCACGGTCTCTGTTGAAATTCGGATGCCTGCCAATTTCGATTGCTTCCATCACCTTACCGGGAACAAAAAATTTCTCCTTAGCCAGTACGGTGGCTTTATCAAAGCGAAAATAGTGCCTAGTATCCGAATTTAAGACGTGTTCAGCCACTGCCGAGCCGTTTATGTCCAGCTTTTTTATGCTTCGCATGTGCTCTTCCAGCCGTGTAGAAACATTCCGTTTTGTCTCACCTATGTAACTGTGCCCACAGTCACACGGTATTTTGTATACTCCTGGGGTGCTCAAAGGGTCTCTATCCTTAGGAGATCTTAACATTTTTCGGATCTGCATCGGGGATCGGAAGCTTGTTTTTATACAATATTTTCGACGCAATAAGAAGCCGATCATGTCTGTGATTCCTTTAACATATCGGAGCCCTATCTGCACCCTCTGGGCGAGTCACGGTTGACGGGTTCGCAAGGCGGTTAGAATGCCTCCAACTGTATCCATTTGCCTCTAATACATCTCTCACATGCTCTAACTCAGCATCCACACACTGTGAGTCGCACAGGCGTAGCGCTCTGTTTATCAAGGTACGAGGCACCGAGGACAAGTGAGAAGGGTGATGGTGGGAATCCGCCTGAAGGTAACGGTCAGTGTGTATAGGCTTCCTGTAAACGGTATGCTCCAGTTTACCATTCGGTATACGTATCACCAGCACGTCGAAAAACGGTAACATTCCATCATTATTTTCCTCCGTGGTAAAAGAGACCTTTGGGTGTATCTGATTGATGAAATTAGTAAATTCTACCAATACATCTCTCTCAATCACTGCAAATACGTCATCCACATAGCGCCACCAGTAACGCGGTTTATTTATTGCACTCCGTAAGGCCTTTTTCTCAAACCATTCCATAAAAATGTTGGCCACTATGGGTGCTATCGGAGATCCCATGGCCACTCCGTTAACTTGCAAATAAAAATGGCCACGCCAGACTAAATAACCACTGTTGAGACATAGCTCTATCGCTCTCATGTACTCGGTAGGTACGTTAGTATTAAACAGCAAATCAGCAATGATGTCTAAAGATTCTGCCACTGGTACATTAGTGAAGAGTGACGTCACGTCAAAACTGACCATCAATTCGTTTTGTACGTACATTGTACGTTCTGTCTTGTAAGACGCACAAAGTGTTCAGAGTCTCTCACAAAACTCTTACTCTTGCCTGTGAATGGTGATAGGGTTTAGGCCATAAAATGTGAAAGATTGTAGGTAGGAGAGTTAATCTGGCTAACAATCGGTCTGAGAGGCCAATTTTGCTTGTGGATTTTTGGAAGTCCGTAAATTTTCGGTGATGTTGGGTTCTGCGGACGCAAGTATTTGGTTTGTTCTCTATCAGGTAATGTTTGCAGTAGCTTTATCACTTTATTTGTAACTCGTAACAATACACCTACTACTGCGTTGAGTGGACGTGTCTGCGAGTTGTTCCAAAGTTATTTCTTATTTACAGTAGGGAACACGAGAACGTACGGGCCATAATTCCTAGATGCACCATCAGGTGATGGTAGGAATTTCAAAATTGCAATGTCAACCCGATGCATTTGGATGCATTTGCCTCAGAATGCAGTCGAATTTTTTCACCACAAACGATGGTCGCTAGCCTCGTGGCATGCTTCTAGATAAGGTCTAGGCATGAATCTCTACAAAAGACTTTCAGGTGTTGCAGAAAGGTAAGAAGATAAACGCGGCAGAGCTAACGAGCCCCTTGGCGCGAAACCTAGTAACGTAACGTCGATCTTAAGGCTAGTCTCAGCGTCTACATAACAATCTACCGTACCCGAGCAAGGCTTACCTGCTCACAGACCTCTGCTAAAAATATCTTAAAACCTTTGTGACGTCTACTCAGCTCATAACCCGTTTTCCTTGTATGCGTATGTGTGCGTGTGTCCGTGTGTCGTACACGTACAGGAGTGTGACGTGTAGGTCAAGATAACCGAACATGGGGCGAACGTCTGACGCGATCTCCGTATGCTGTAATGTGCTGCGATGCCCCAGACGCATCAATGTTATGTGAAGGATAAACATTGTGCAACCTCTGTCGGCCGGGTCACCGTCCTGCTCGGACCTCGAGAATAAGGCAGCAAGTGACATGTTGTTGGTGAAAACCTTTGTCACTTCTCTTATTCTGTGACCATGGCAACCAAACACCTTATCTCGGGATTTACAATAACTACCAGGGCTAGCTGCTACGTCAATCCCAGTCTAATTTTACCTCTTAGCTGGACAACGTAATTGTAATAGTATCCCGTTACCATATAAGGATAACGATAACGAAACAGTATGTAACGCCATTTATTAATGTTAGTGGTTTACCACAATTATGTCATTGGGAATTTACTGTAATTTCAGCGAGTTAACGTCATGTGTGGTTAATTAAAAAGCATCGTTACATGTACGTTGTTATGCGCAGCTCCGAAACCCATCACGGTAGAACTTTCTGGAACGTGTATTATAAAAAGTTGAACAATCCGTTGCGACCTGAACTTTTTGTATGTTGCGACGTGGTCTCTGATGGGCTCAAGCCGCTGTTGATACGCCTGAGCAAAATACATGGTTTTTTCTTCAAAGATAGCGCACTCGTCGCAGCTCGTTCCATTGCGTTACCGAGATCTCGATGCAGCCTCGGATAGTCACGTGCGGCACGGTCTTATCGGTAGCTCAATGGTGCGGCCAAGTAGACACGGAGCACCTGATAGGCGTGCCAGTTTCTGCTTGTACGGAGTTTGAAAAAGTTAGCATGTCAAAACTTTGTACTCTACGAACGCATTGGCCACCTTAGAAATTCTACTCCAGTTTGCAAACAGCATGTCGTTATTAATTAAATTATGGCGTAAAAATGTATGACTCGCGTTGACCGCAGAATTTACAAAAATAATTATTGCGCATTTCAACAATAATTACATCATTATTTCTAACAGTTGATGCATAAATAATAACCGATCGCAATTTCCCCATTATTGATAAAATTTATTTCAGGATTATTCTCTTTTTATTTTTCCTCGAATTGCGTCATGGGTTTATTCAACTTCAGTGCCTAAATTGCGGTAACCCGTATCAGCGGGCTACTATATAAAGCCCTCAGGTCGCTCCTGATTATTATAAGCTCATCGACAGCCGCTCCGTGAAGACGTCCTTCCAGAGCAACACCGTGCCCAAGCTCCTTCAAAGCAAACCCCACCGATATCAACGTCGACTTTCTATGTAAGTTTCCAGTATTTATTTTAATTACTTTATGCATTTTTATGAACTCCTGCGCATTCCTTTTAGAAATGGCGGACCTTTTTAACGTCTGACTTTAATATTTTTTTCTTCTTCATTTACAGTTACGCTATCGTGACTCCCAAAATTGTGGAGAATGAACAGTTTTCTGGTCTTGATGACATTGGTCCTGATGGCGGACGCGATGCCAGAACCTATGCCGAGGTTGCCCTGCCGCCCGCAAGACGTGAGTAATATCATTTCTACAAACTCATATCAACGTCCAAGTTTCTTTATAGTCCCAAGTTTCTTTATAGTTTGTAGTTGCAACTTCTGAGCAAAGAGTTTGTCGTGTGACCCAACCCCCCGGAACGTCTTGTAAAAGCTTCAACGAAATTAATGTCAATTTTTCTATTTTCAGTTCACCGACCCCACCAGATCTCGCTGCCGATTCGATCTACGGGAAGGTAAACAACACGTCGTGAAGAAATCTCGGGCGTTGGGCACCCGAATTGGATTTGGCAGCGGCCCAGACCCGAACACATACTGGGACATTTAAACCCCATGAATAGGCTGGACACCGTTGAAGATGTCGGTCGTGTTTGATCTGTAATAAACCGTGCGGTTTATAATTTTTCTTATTGCAGTGCTTTCTTTTTTTTTTACTTTTCTAAATAAAAATTATATTGAGAAATACTTGTTGTTATCATTGACTTAGAATAAGCTGACGCGACACCGCGTCTAGTAGGTATCCCAACTCACGTATACACCTGATAGGTCACGATCAGTCCGCTAGCAGGCTGCATGTGCATTGAATGTGCATCGGACTGACGTGCAGGCCGTGGAGCCTTAACTTTGAAGTCAGAGTCCGTAGTGGGCTCTTGTGTCGCGCTGACCGTATCGGTAGCCCGATGGTGCGGCTGAGACACGGAGCATCTAGTTAGCACGTAAGGTCTTGGACGGAGTTCATGAAAGTTAGCATATCAAAACGGATGCACTTTGTGGTCTTCGATTCTTGTCCACATTAGGTACAAACTTTATCTACTCCAGTTGAAACACAAACAGTATACGATAAAATAAATTGAATTAGTCATACACAACTGGAAAGTACTTTGACGTCGGAATTTCAGGAAAACCAATGTAATCGATATACAAATTGGCGCTATTAAAACTGATCGCGATTAGACCATATGCACGCTTTGTTAACTTTATTTGACGATTATTTTATATTTAATTACCGCCAATTGCGTCAATGTGGTTTCATTTTTCTGATCATTATCCTGAAACAGTTATCGATAGGCTATTATAAATAGCGATCATAAATTACTAATGGAAAGCATTAGCTCATAAACAGCCACTGCGTAAACTAGTTCGTCCAGAGCAACACTGTGACCGAAGACCTGGACATCAACGTCCGTTTCTTTCCATTCGCAACTACTGGATCGTGACTGCCAAAGACTGCAAAATGCACAGGATGCTAAGAAGTGAGTATATCATTTCTACAAACTCATATCAACGTTATTCTGAGCAGACACGTCATTATGCGCGCCAACCCATCGGAACGTCTTGTGAGGTCGAACGAAATTAATGTCAATTTATACCTGCTTACAGGTCACCGAGCCGACCGGACCCCGTTCGATGAGAGCACAGACAGCCGACACAATACTGATACGACACACCCACGTCGTCAAGAGACCATGGCTGGGGACCTGAGCAACTGGAATCTTCGGTGGCCTACCAGATCCGAACTAATACTAAAGACTTCAATTATCCTAAGTACCTTAATACTGTTCGAGATAGTCATTACATGTCCTGTGTCACCTGTGCGGTATTTAGGTTCACTCCTTATAGCGATGCTGTATTTGTTTTACTTCTTAAAATAAAAATTATTATGTAATACTTGTTGGTTTCATTGACATAGAATAAGCTGACGCAACACCGCATCCAGTAGGTATCCCAACTCACGTATGAGCTAAGGTCACGATCGGCGCTCTAGCAAGCTGCATGTGCAATTGTCCACTGAATGTGCATCGGACCGACGTGCAGGCATAGCCGTCACGCTGCAGCATGTGCAGCAGTTACTGCACTTAATGGGTCGAGCATAACGGGTTAGGAGTTAACATCAATGCATGATGGAGTCGTGTCTCCTGATCTCAAAAATGACACCCCCCGCTACCCCCGACCCCTACTTTTAAAGTTATAGCCCGTACGTTCTCGAGTAACTGACTGTATTTAATTGATAGTAGAAAATTTGTGATTGGTGGAAAGTGTTATTTTTGATTCCTTGTCTCTTGTAGTGTTTTTGTGGCCAAACTCCACCCAGTGGGCAGGGCTAGACCGAGATAGACATTGTTTTGTCAGGGTTTCGAGTGTGCTGTGTCTCATTGTCAGATAAACGAAAAAAGTAGGTTGTCCGGTACCGGGATTGAACCGGGGGCATCCTGCATGCTAGTCTGCGCGATTACCGCTACGCCAAACGTGCTGAACTACCGCGTGTAAAAATATCACCTACATACAGCAGCAACGACGTCACCTCGACTACGCGGTCTGCGAGTTTGCTACAACCGAATAGCGGAGCTGCAGTGTGAAATTCCCCAACTGTATCGACGCCGATCGGTGCACTCTGAGTCATTGTGCTAGACATCGAATCATTGTTCTGACAAAATGAGTCTGTGCGGTGGCTGTAATCAGTTGATCAGCATAACTGATAAAATGTGTTGCTCCGTGTGCGAGAAAACCTACCACTTTTCTTGTATTGGACTTACTAAAGAGAACTTTTTGAAATTATCGTCAAAAAATAAAAACGCCTGGAAGTGCCCAGATTGTAAGCAGTCGAAAAGGCAAGCGGAAAACGTTCCAGCACAAAAAGCGTCTTCCGCAGATGAATTGGCCCTCCAATGTAATTTTGCGGCCCAATTCGAAAAACTCGAAGGCTTAATTAAATCGTCAACCGTTCAACTAAAATCGGAACTCGAAGCTTTTAGGAGGGAACTGGAAGAATTAGCGAAGCTGCAAGTTTCGACTCAGTTAATTTCTGACAAATGCGACGAAATAACAGTTGAATTGAAGTCTCTCCGCTCAGAAACTTCTGATCTAAGAGCTGAGAATATGAAATTAAAGGATAATGTTTTGGCCTTGAATTCTAAGATGCTTCAAATGGAGCAACAAGCCCGAGAGTGCAATATTGAAATCCAATGCCTACCGGAAAATAAGAATGAGAACCTTGCCAATACAATCATGCAGCTGGCCAAAGTAGTATCTTGCCCAATAGAGGAGAAGGATATTATGTCCTGTACAAGAGTTTCCAAATTGGACCCAAACGCTACCAGACCCAGATCTGCGGTAGTAAAGCTATCTTCCCCGCGCATGCGTGATACCTTGCTCTCTTCGTGTTTGAAATTCAATAAGACGTATTCTACGGACAAACTGAACACGTCTCACCTCGGAATAGGTGGAGATAAGCAGCCAATCTACGTTGCTGAGCACTTATCTCCGAGCAATCGTACCCTGCAAGCTCAAGCGCGTGTATTCAAGAAAGAGAACGGATACAAATACTTATGGGTACGGAGCGGCAGAATTCTAATGCGTAAGGATGACTCATCGCCAGCAATATGGATAAAAAGCGGCGATTTCCTTCAGACACTGTTTGTTCCTAAAGCTTCATAATTTTTTCTTTTTATTAGTTAAATGTCTTTTTTTTTTAAACTTGTTTACTACAGGCCTTGAATTAGCAATATATTACCAAAATTGTCGTAGTATTCGCGGCAAGCTGCAAAACCTATATTTGAATAGTCTAAGTAGTAATTATGATATTATTGTCTTAACGGAGACCTGGCTGAATGAGAGTGTGTTTGATGCTGAAGTACTAAATGATAACTATCGTGTTTACCGTCGCGACCGTATTTGTAGTTGTAGTGCCAATAATAAAAAAGATGGCGGTGGAGTACTGATAGCAGTGTCGAAAAGGCTTGACTCATCTCGGCAGTCCTCCTACGAAAGTAATAATGAAGATATTTGGGTAACCGTCTCAATTAATACCGATAAAGATAAAAGGAAAATTAATATTTGCGCTGTCTATCTGCCTCCACCGGTAAATCTAGACACACTCGACAATCAGCTAAGTTCTCTTAGTGACGCTCTTTCCATAATGGAGGACTGTGATACATTGATAGTGGGAGACTTTAATTTAAGTCATATCCCCTGGCAACTTGTCAGTGGGCAGGCAAATTCTACGGCAGTACTCCCTTGTCTAACAAACTCCAATTTAGACCAAATGTTGGGTGACTTCCTATCTCTAAATAATTTAACTCAATTTAATGTTGTCAAAAACTGTAAAGATAAAATTTTGGACTTAGTACTTAGCAATTCTACGGCAGTAAATACAGAACTTTCTGATCCTCTTTCCAAGATTGACGAATTCCATCCTCCCCTTCTTGTTACAATGAATTTCCCAGTTATCAATTTTCTGAAGAAGAAAAATTCTTTGAAATTTAATTTTCACAAAACAGACTATTCTGTTATAAACCACGAATTAAATGCATTTGATTGGCAAACACACTTAAATTTATTTTCAGGCATTGACGATATGGTGGATGAATTTTATCGAATTTTGAACAGTATCATTACCAAGCATGTTCCACTTTCTAAGCTAAAAAATGATAAATATCCCGTGTGGTACTCTCGCAACCTCATTAAGTTATTAAAGGAGAAGGAAAAACTCCGGAAAAAATATAAAAAATATAAAAACCCATTAGACCATTTTGACTTCATTGAAGCAAGAGCAAGATGTCATAATCTAATCCGGGATTGCTACGCCAACTATCTTAAATCAATTGAAAGTTCAATCTCCAGCCATAATATCAAGGCCTTTTGGTCTTTCGTAAAATCCAAACGAAAAAGGGCTGAAACCATGCCCAACATCATGAAACTGAATGGTGTCGAGTATTCTGCTCCTTTACCTATATGTAATGCTTTTGCCGAACATTTTTCTTCAGTGTTTGACAGTGATCAGACTTGTTCAAATTTCCAGCTAGGAAATCCTATTCCAAATTCAAATACTCTAGGTTATTTCAAAATAACACCAGAAATGATAGAACAAAATATAAAAAAGCTCGAGAGAAATCAAGGAGCAGGACCAGACAAAATACCAGCACTTTTTGTAATCAACTGCTCAGTAAGCCTATCTCAACCCTTATATATTATTTTCAACAAATCTCTTTCTGAAGGGGTTTTTCCCCGGGTATGGAAAATGGCAAATGTGTTGCCTATTCCAAAGGGGGGGAATGCAAATGATATTAAAGACTATCGACCGATCTCTCTACTATGCATTCTAGCAAAGCTTTTTGAGTCGCTAATTTGCCCTTTACTGACAGGTCACGTCAAATTGCTTTTGACTCCAAACCAGCACGGCTTCCGAAGTAAAAAATCAACCTGCACAAATCTAGCTTGTTTCGTTTCTGATCTTCAAGAGACTGTTGACGCTGGTATGCAGATTGACGTAATTTACACTGACATAAGTAAAGCCTTTGACAGGGTAAACCACAGTCTCCTTATCCAAAAGCTCCAAAACATTGGTGTATACGGAAGTCTTTTGAGCTGGTTCTCATCTTATCTCTTCTCTAGAAGTCAAAGAGTTGTTGTTTGTGGCTATGAGTCCGAGATTTTTGCTGCACCATCTGGTGTGCCTCAAGGCTCCCACCTCGGTCCTGTCTTGTTTTCGATATTTATCGATGACCTAGCTCACGAGATACACCATTCCAAGTTCTCTCTCTTTGCCGATGATCTTAAGGTTTATAGGATAATTAACGATTCGTCCCTTTTACAAAATGATTTAAATCGAATATCTCAGTGGTCTGTTGCCAATAAATTGCTTCTTAACACGAACAAATGCAAACACATCAAGTTTACCCGAAAAAAGTCCCCGATATCTACACATTACTGCATTTCTGGTATTGATCTCGAAGAAGTAAACGAGATAAAGGACTTGGGTGTTATTATTGACAAAAAGTTATCCTTCATTGCTCATATTGACAATATAGCTAAAAGAGCTTTTAGAATGCTTGGATTTATTTGGAGGAATTGTAAAAAATTTGAAACAATAAGTGCCCTCAAAATAACTTATAATGCCACTGTACGTAGCATACTTGAGTATTGCTCAAATATTTGGAATCCCCACTACCGTTGTCATAAAGTGAGAATCGAGAAAATTCAGAGACGATTCTTGTTTTTTCTTACAGTTCATCAGAAAAAATTCAAAGAACTATGCTCTTATGAAAAGCGGTTGGAATTCTTCCAAATCAGTTCTCTCGAAAGCCGTCGCTGGATGTCGGACCAGATATTTCTGCTCAAAATTTTAAGAGGCCTTGTAGATTGTCCGCAAGTGTTGGAAAATATAAGTTTTTTGGTTCCACGACAAAATTCTAGACTGATAAATCGTCGTACACTGGCAATTAAAAAATCTAAAACCAATCTTGGACAACATAGTATTGTAAATAGAGTTTGCCGCGAACATAATGTTGTTGTAAAAGTTAACAGTAGTATCGATATTAACTTTACGTCGTTTGATTCTTTTAAGAGATTACTACTTAAATAAATTTCTGTATGTTTTAGGTATTTACATTTTCTTTTGTTTTGTTTTTTTCGAATTTGATTTATTGTTGCATACTTTTCTTATTATATTGTATATTTTCTTTTTATTACTTAATATAAAAGTAAATATGTATAAATTAACTTCTATTAATTAATAACATAGATATCTAATAATTATTGTTAAAACTCCCAACGCTGGTGGGCGGGGGACGAGACGTCTCCGGAGTCGAGACGGGCACGTCTCTGCTTTCGCCCGCCGGCTTCACGCGTCACTCCTCTCTTGTTATCATGCTGTGTTTACCTTTAATTGGAGTTACACTCTACTCATTCTATAGGCTAATTGTAATTGTACGTTGAAAGTGTATCATCTGTTGGTAGACCAAATAAATAAAATAAATAAATAAAAATAACTCTTAAGGTAGGATCATAGTTTACCTTTTTATAAGTTGATTTGTCGCTCAAAAGCTGAGTCATCTTCTGTTCATAAGCTGACTATGACGGTAGCATTACCTTTGTCTGTTTTGAGAACCATTATATCCGTATTCTTGCGTAAATTGTGTAAGGCCTGTATTTCGTCTCGTGACATATTCGGTTTGGGTACCTTAGATCTTCTCAAATCGAAGAAACATCTTGACGAAGACACTCTGCATCATTCCCATGTATTTTGTTTCATATTATTACTTCTTCTACTTTCGTAATAATGCTCTCTGTAGGTATTCTTTGTGGTGTCGGTGCAAAGTTCATGCCTCTAGACAAAGCCGTAATAGCTTCAGCTGCAATAGTCTGTGACGACAAATTGACCACCTGAGCACCTGCTCTTGTTGTGTCGCACAGTTTCAATCTTTGCATTTGCTCATTGCTATTTGTCAGGCGCTTATATTTATTTTCGTGTCGAGCTTTGATGAAATAAGATGTTTTTTCGGCTCGAATATAGGTCATTCCATTCAACTTTTCCTATAAATCCACACGCAATTGCTGCGATAACTGCATGTGTAGATCATACAATCATTTGTGCCAAATGATAACTTTCGACGGTAGTCGCGAATAACTTTTAACAATAATTTACGGTTAGCTGTATCGAAGAATTTCTCGTAATCACGAATACACTTTATATGTTTTATCTTAATGCACTTAGGTATAACTTTATTATCACGGCACTTTAGCACATATTCTAGGGCACACTCGAGTTTTGTACGTTTGATTCTTAACTCCACGAATTTGATTGTTTTGTTTACACATACCATTCCGTAAAGGTTTGCTATACATTCATTAAAATTAGAGTGAGTTATATCAGTTTTTTTAATATTTATGATGTCAACTCACTCTAATTTTAATGAATGTACGTAATATAGTTAGTTTACCTGCAGTTGTGTGTAAGGCAATAGCTAGTGTTTGTAAGTATGAAAATGAAAACCAGGAATGTTTATTTTAGTCGAATCTTTTAGTCTAGTTTCTTTTAATAAGCAGACATCAACATTTTGATTATTGAGAAAATCAATCAGTAAAGGCTTTTTGTTATTTATACTCTGTATATTAAACTGACAAATTCTAATAAAATTACTATCCATCAAATACAAGAGATTTTTTTAAAACTTCTTTAATGTTGTTGAATGTAAGTGGTTTGGGATTAGTAGAATTGCCTAGTTCAAGTTCCTAGTTTTAATTAAGCTTGTAGTAATGTCATCATTTTTTAAAATTCCTTCAATTCATTGTTTTGTATTAAAAGTTTCAGTCTTTTTAAATTGATAGTCAGTTTCCATTTGTTCAGTTTTGTTATTAGTTTTATTTAAATGAGTATTTTTTCCATTAAACTTTCCGTTCCTTTTTTGCCTTCGGACCACTAGTACCATTGAACAGTACCATCAATGGTACTAGTGGCACTGATTTGTCCCACTAGTACCATCAATGGTACAAATGGCACTGATTTGTCCCACTAGTACCATCAATGGTACAAATGGTACAACATTTTTTTTAAATTGATTTTTGGTATGTTTATTAACTTATTAGCTTAGTACACTACAACTAAAGTGGAGCACATATTTATGTAATGAAACAAGTGTGAATATCAAAATTAGCATTAGTACCGATGAAAGATGGTTAATATTAACCTTGAAGTGTCATAATCGGCGGGCGCTGCAGGACAACAAGCGGTTCCTTTGCTGCGCGGTGCGGGCCGCGCGTCAAGTGATTTAGTTTATTAGTTTTTGTGGCTTTCCTGTTTAGAAATACCACACATATTGTATACCTTTGTATTCCTAGATAAATTGTCTAAAATACAGCAGTATTTTCATTAAAACCCATGGAATGTAATTGTAGTATGATCGAACAGAAGGCAGGTAAACAAAGAAAAAGGTTACCCGTATTTTCAAGGTTACGTATTCAAAAGTACGGGTAAAAATCTTTAAAACACCTTTTTAAATCGATAAAACACTTACCTAGGCATGTTTTCCTCGTTTGTTGTAACACTTATAACACATATTTAATTTCCACACACGACTTTGCACAACACTCGACACTCCATTTTCCGCCATCTTGCGGTACCACTCCACAGATAATTCGACTTTTTTCTAAATTCCAACCTATTTTCATTGAACCTACTGTTTTCATTGCACATTTATAACCTGTGGGGCCATTTCAAACAAACCACAGACCGATTCTAAAACGAGGGCAAAAATGACAAAACAAAGAAAAAAAATGCCATAATATGGCAAGTAACATGTTACGGCTGCAAAATTTTTGCCATAATATGGCGTAAAACACCGCAGAGGTAACCTCTTTACAGATTTTTTGACAGATGTCAAAGTGACAGATGTTTTCTTTTAGATTTTTTGACAGATGTCAAAGTGACAGATGTTTTTTTTTGTTTTTTGACAGAAGTCAAAGTGACAGAGGATTTTTTCAGATTTTTTGACAGATGTAAGTGAAAGATTATTTTTTTAAAGATTTTTTGACAGATGTCAAAGTGACAGATGTTTTTTTGACAGGTGTCAAAGTGTAGATGTCATCGTACTGTTTCACTGATATAAACTTTAATAACTCCAACCTGTTTCGTCCTAAGGCATCGTCAAGGAATAATAGAACTGAATGAAATAACTATAAATAATATACATAATATGATCGTTTACGTCGCGGAAGGTCAATAATAATCTCCCCAACTTATAATTAATTTTTCACCATGATTTTAATTGAAACTTAACAATTTAATTGAAAAAAACAAAAGTGGAGCACATAAATATGTGTTCCACTTTAGTTGTGGTGTACTAAGCTAATAAGTTAATAACCCTTCTAAAAATCAATTTAAAAAAAATGTAATACCATTTGTACCATTGATGGTACTAGTGGGACAAATCAGTGCCATTTGTACCATTGATGGTACTGTTCAAGGGTACTAGTGGTCCGGAGGCCATATTTTCTTACTTTTTAAGGATTAAAAAAAAACTCAACTTTTTACTATTTTTAAGTCGTTTAATGTACAAAATGTAACAAAATTTGCCAAAAATACTTAGAATAGAACAATTTCTCTCAATTTATCCCCAAGAGACAGGTCGAAATCTAGTAAAAAAAATAAGTAGGTAACTAGATATTATAAGCATTCTTTAAAATTAGTTATTTTAACACATATTGATAGGTACCTATAGGCAAACCAGGTTAGTCAGTCTTCGCCCGCGTCGTTACAGGGACGCGGGGATGACGACAGAGGGAACCGCGCGGGGAGCGGGCGGCAGGGCTGTGAGATAGTGAGTGTACAGCGCCACGAGCTTGTCTGACCCTATAAGCCAAACTAAAATGACCTCTATATTCAAGAAGCGACAGTCCTCGTCACCGGGTCAGATAAGTTTGCTGCACTATACACTCTCAATGCAATATCACCCCGCCCCGCGTCCCTGTAACGTCGCGGGCGAAGACTGACTTATCCGGTTTGCCTATACATACACAATATAATGTTTCTGCTTTCTGCAAATTTCTCGATCCCTTTCGCTGCACGGAACGGCAACGTTAGCGACGATATGCTCTGTTGTCGCCCACTAGAGCCGGCAGTTGCCAGCGATGAAGCATAGTGAGTAGACGGCTGCGCAAGGTGGTTACTTATCTTAAGGGAGACGCTATTACTCTAAGTTCTTACGTTCCATGTTTTAGATTATATATTGTTTAAGTTAATTTTTAACACTAAGTGATAGTGAACCTCAAATATGCCCCGGCCGAAAGAAAAAAATATGGGATTATTTTGAACTGATTAATGCGGACGGAAAAAAAACTGCGCGATGTAATTTTTGTAGAAAACGTTTGGCGACAAACGCTACAAAACTAAGACAACTTTGTGTAAATTCATGCAAACAGTGTCCACAAGATATCAAGGCTATTTTGGATAATAAACCAACAACTGAAACATGCCACGCGACAACTTCTCCATCAACCTCCTCTCCGATCACATCTAATTCAACGCAGGAGCTTTCTTCGTCCTCGGTTTCTGCACAAAATCTTGTAGGGGAAGATTCATTACTGTCTGGTGTTTCTTCACAGCAATCACCTCCAGAAAATTCAATGTCTCTCGATAAAAAAAAATGAAATAGACATGTGTTTAGCTCGGGCCATTTATGCCACAGGCACGCCTTTAAATATCTTGGAATCGAAATTGTGGCAAAAAGCGATAGCTGCTCTCAATCCAAAGTACTCAGTACCTTCAAGATACATGATCAGTAACGGCTTATTAAATAATGAGTACGAATGTTTACAAAACGATATTTCCGAGATCATTAATCAAGCCGAAGCCCTTGCGATGGTTACAGATGGTTGAACTGATATTAATGGAAAAGGTACCATCAACGTCATTATCACAACGCCTAAACCATTTTTTCTTAAATGCGTTTATTCTGGCACAAGACGGGAAACTGCTACGTTTTTGTTTGCAGAAGCGAAAGCTGTAATAGATGAAATCGGTCCGTCAAAATTTGTTGCTGTTGTTAAGGACAATGCAGCTACTATGAAAGCAATGTGGAGGTTGTTGAGTCAGAGTACGCACATATATTTGCGGTGGGATGCGTATCCCATACACTAAATTTACTTCTAAAACATATCATGAAGCTGGAGAACTTTAAAAACTGCCATGCAATTGTCAGTAAAATCAAAAAATATATAAAGAAACGGCAAGTGGAATCAGCACATTTTGAAAAAATTCAGAAGGAAAAGTACGGAAACAATTCAAAAGCATTAAAATTACCAAACAATACACGATGGGGAGGTTACATTTTAATGTTGGAAAGTTTTGACTGCAATCGCGAGGCTTTGGAAGCCCTGGCTATTAGCCAGGACTTGGCCATTGATCGAGAGATAAAACGACATTTGCTCACAGAAGACTTATGGATCCAGGTAACTCAGTACTACAAGATTTTAAAACCTATTCTTGTGGCTATTACAAAGCTAGAATCTGACAGAGCTGTTTTATCCGATGTACCTCAGATGTTTGATTATGTTTGAGAAAAAGTGTGCAATGCTTTGAATGCTTGTGAAATAGCCACAGAAGAAGAGGAAAGATACATCTTACAAGGAATTAGTAATAAGCAGGATTTCGTTGAGAAACCCATACACTTCGCTGCCAATATTTTGGACCCACGTTATAGAGGTCTTAAACTATCACCTCAAAAAGTTGCACAAGGACAAGAATTTATTCATCAGTACGCTGAAATACACAGAAAAAATACTGCAAAAGTCATTGCGAACCTAGCTGAATACAAAGCAAGAAACGGGTTTTATAGTCAAGCCGGTATTTGGTCTGCTGTTGAAGAATTGGATCCAAGAACATGGTGGAAAGGCCTTTGCAATTACTAAATATTGTCATTTCTAGCAAGAAAATTACTCTCTGTACCGCCATCATCAGCTTCCAGTGAACGAAATTGGTCCCTTTTTGGGAACTCGCTAATTTGAACTAGAAACAGAATTAGTACCAATAGGCTTCAGAAACTTATATCTGTGCGAGCAAATATAAGATCTTTATCAGAAAACCCAAACGAAAATGTATATTTAATGGATGACGAGGAATATATCAGTAGCAGTAGTAGCAGTAGTTCGGAAGAGGAACAAAATGATCAAGAACTTCAGAACCCGAGGAAGAAATGGAGCTAGAGAATTTTAATTTTTCGGAATCAGAAACTAATGATCCCTTAAATGATAGTAGTATATAATTATTATTGATTTGATTTTTATTATTTTATCAAAAAGTACAAAACGTGTCGTTTGTAAGGTACTTTCTAATACTTCGTTTTTTAAAATTAGATATATCTTTTGTAATGTTATATTCTAACCTTGGTCGATAAGTATTAAAAGTATATAGGTATTTAATTCAATATATGTTACATATCATTAATAGATTTTCTGATCTTAAAAAACGCAGTATGTGAAGTCTATAATATTATTGTATGGACGTTGATTATAATAAGTATATTAAATATCTTGTTTATATAATTTATCTTAGGACGAAAGGAATAATAATTCACATGGTTAATTGTTAAAATCACAGTTTGTAACAACACACGTCGGGACGCCTTCAGGGACAGATTGTAACAACACAACCAACACTAGATGGTGCTGACGGTACTCTGCATCGTGATATAGACATTTCTTCAACAACATAACACAACCAACACTAGATGGCGCTAGTGGTATTCTGCATCGCGATATCGAAGTGTCCTCGGTGGAAATTTATCTAACTTAAGTGAATATCTGTCGGCATCAAGAGTAACCTACGTGTACTCGGCTAACGCTGATACATCTGAAACCCTTTTGTGAAAAGTGTACTTAGCGTTCAGCTGATACCTTTACAGGCTCACTGTACTTGGCGTTAGCTAATGCAGTCTTAGCTCTTATAAATATAGAGTCAAGTGTAGAGCTCTTATAAATATAGAGTCAAGTGTAGTAGGAGTGGGTTGGCACTGTATTTTTCAATGACGAGACGACACCGGTTCTCCCGACAAGAAAACTGGTCATCAAAGCAGTGTCGTCTGTGACTGGTTTTGCTTGTTGCAATTGCCGTCTTTATTGCATGAAGATAAAGTTCATATTGGTATGATGGCGACCAAACGGTCTCGTCTCAGTGACTGGTTTTGTTCCTCTTTATTGTGTAGTATGGATATTATAGTATAGTATGGAGATTATTGGAGATAAAGTTGGCGAGGACAGTGCCGAAACTTACTTACTGAGAGTGTGTGCGAAATGGATGAGTTTGTATGTGTTGCTATGTAGAAGTGATTTTAATTTTTATAGTTGTATTGTAACGTATTTACATTTACATTAAATATGCACTCTCACACACTATAGGTAGTTATTGTCTCTTCTACACTGCACACTAACTAATTAATTACAAGTTTAATCAACTCAATTAAACATACGCGCCAAAATAATTTTGCGTAATCAATTGAATGACGCCTGACAACAAACAAAACCAACTGAAAAAACCGCCGGCACGCGCTCACCCACTCATCCACATAAACACAAATTTGAAATTATTATTAATATTTTTTGTCATAAAATCAAATCTCAACTCATCTTTAACTCTTTAACAATAAAGATCATTTCCGGCTTCCGGCGCACGCGCAAGAAGTAGAAGTAATTTTTCTCGAGCACAAGACTTATTTTGTCTTTGGATTGCCGTCTTTATTTCATTAAGATAAAGTTCAAGAGAATGTCTGCAACATGCTTATTTGTGTGCGTGACATCACGCTCGCATTGTACAAACGAAACGAAAAAGGATACGAGACGACCGGGCATCGTCTCGTCTCGTGAAACAGTTTCATCTGAACCAGTGTGTGTGTCACAATACAGGTCTCGTCGTGACACTGGTTTCGTCATGACACTGGTTTAGTGACGACACTGCTTTTTCCGAAATCGAAAAACGGTGCGTCCGTTCCTGGCAGTGAAACGGTTCTTTTAAACGGTGCGTCTTAGGAACGCTCACTCCTAAAGTGTAGAGCTCTTATAAATATAGAGTCAAGTGTAGAGCTCTTGTAAATATAGAGCAAAGTGTAGAGTCAAGTGTAGAGCTTTTTTGAACTGAATATATATACGTTTACCTGACACCTGCGTATTATTGGATTGGACATCGTCTATTTGCGTCCCCTACAATCTGGCGCCCAACGATAAAGAAGAACCTGTCTCATCGAAGCCGAGGTTTATAACTACTAGGTCAGGACGACTAACGACGGTGAGAAGAAAGAGTATTCCAGAATCACGCAGGAAGATGGCAAACCTAACTGAAGATCAGTTCAAGAAACTACTTGCTGCTGTTGGAGACATGAAGAAAAGTTCTTTTACTACATGTCGAACTTTTTTCGATGGACGCAGGGAAAGCGAAGCTGTAGAGGCGTTTCTCGCAGCAGTTACTGTGTTCAAACGTGTGGAAAATATATCAGATGCAGACGCAATATCTGGTCTTCCACTCCTCTTGAAAGAAGATGCTGCGACATGGTGGCAAGGTGTTAAGGATCACGTCAGTACTTGGTCAGAATTCGAAAAAAGGCTACGTCACTCGTTTGCTCCGAAGAAACCAGCTTACACTTTATACCAAGAAATAGTTGGCATAAAGCAAGGATACAATGAGACAACAGAGAAGTTTATAGCACAGAAAAGGATGTTGCTCGCTCAATTACCGAAGCCTGAACACGCTGAAACTCAACAACTGGATATGATTTTCGGCCAGTTAAATATGTTAATAAGAGAGAAGGTTTCAAGGCCATCCATTTCATCTTTTGACGAGTTATTGGAACGCGCTCGAGGAGCAGAACAATTGGCTCAAGACTTATCACAGGCTACGAGTAAAATTGACAAACCGTATAAAAAGAATAGATGCACCTACTGCAGGAATTTAGGGCATAGTGTAGAACAATGCAGAAAGCGTGCAAACGCACCACAACCTGCAATCGCTGCTACAGCTCCGGTTTCAAGGCCTTCAATTTCCACTGCTGTGCAAGCTCGTCACCATTAGCTCCAAATTTTTCATGTTACGGTTGTGGCGCTCCAGGAGTAGTACGTGCTAACTGTGCTACATGCTCAAAGCCAAGGCCCCAATCATCACAAGAAGTCGGATTTTGCTCTGTCAGTATTAAAACTGATGCTAGATCTAGACCAATAGTATTTTTCAGTGTTGCTGATATGCCGAAAGTGGCCTACGTCGGCTCATGTGCAAAAAGCAGTGTTGCATCATATGAGCTTTATCGTTACCTTAAAGCCAAAAGATACACTTTTGACAAGTCAACACTATGGATAACACTTGCGGATGGAGTGTCTAAGAGACAAGAAGTTTTGACTGTGCTAGCCCCAGTAGTCCTGTATAAGCGTTCTATTGCGACAACATTCATCGTTCTACCAAATGCTAAGGACAGTAAAACTCTATTGGGCGTTGGTTTTCTCCAAGACGCGGGGATGATTGTTAATCTACCTCAATATACCTGGAATTTTATTGACACTCCAGAAATAGTATACGAACTATATAAGGAAGAATTTGCAAAATTTAGGACTGTAAAATCACAAGCTGACAGTCAGATCAATAAAAGTGCTACTGTTTACCCAATCAGTAAAAATCAGGGAAATAAGTACGGACGGGTGGACGTGGTTGGAAACAACAGTCCTCAAAATACTGCAAGCACTGCTGACTGCGCAATTGGAGCTAATGTTCCAGCTAAACCGTCTGGTTCCCAAATCCCATATTCATTGAAACGAATTGAAGGAGTATCGTCACCAAAACGCAAAAAGACTGACACTTTATTTGATGGCTACTCACCGCGATTTGCTGACAGTATGTACCGTGATGCACAAATCAATGTCCACCGGATGTACGATGAATTGGAACTCTCTCCGAATTCTGCGGCTCTATTTCCTGATGAGATCAATCATGTTGAAATTGGATCATTGGAAGTGTCTGGCGTCGGAGTGTTGTTGGATGACGACCAGGAACGTTACTTCGAGCAGTTGTTGGAGAACAATCGAGATATTTTTGAATCAAACGGCCAACCAACAACACAAACTGAACACTGCATTGATACGCAGAACAACACTCCCATAGCGGTACCACCATACCGCCTTTCACCCCCTCGGCGGGAAATTTTACGTGAAGAAATTGACAAGATGCTGACAGAAAAGATAATAGAACCATGTGTCTCGCCATGGGCAGCACCGGTTGTGATGGTACCTAAACCAAATGGTGAAACTCGAGTCTGCATAGATTATCGTCGGCTAAATTCGATTACTGTACCAGACAGTTATCCTATTCCACGAATTGATGACTTGTTGCATGAAGCAAAGCCAACAAAGTTCATGACAACACTAGACCTGAAAGCTGGGTACTGGCAGATCATGATGAGGAAGGACGATCAGGAAAAAACAGCCTTTATTACTCCGTTCGGAATGTTCAAGTTCCTTAGAATGCCGTTTGGACTACGAAACGCACCTGCTACTTTTCAGCGGATGATTGATGGCTTTCGTGTGATGTTAATTGACGTTAAGATGCTAGCGTACCTTGATGATCTGATTGTAGTGTCAGTTTCCTTTGAATCTCACGTACAAGACCTGGAAAAAGTCTTCAGCAAACTAAGAGAGTTTAATCTGACAGTAAATTAAAAAAAAATGTAAGTTCTGTTGCTCGTCAGTGAGGTACCTGGGACATGTAATAACCCCTCAAGGTTTACAGATGGACCCTGAAAAAACGGCTGCTATTTTGATGCGTCCACCTCCGCCAAATTTGAAACACTTGGTCTCCTTTTTGCAAACGTGTTCATGGTACAGAAGATTCATCGAAAATTTCGCTAAAATTGCAGAGCCTTTAACAAGATTAACAAAAAAGAATGCTCACTGGATTTGGAGTCAGGAACAACAGACTGCTTATGAAGAATTAAAACATCGTCTGACAAGTGCACCGGTTCTTCGTCAAGCAGATGAGACAAAACCATACGTTGTCAAGACAGATGCTAGCAGTTACGCTATTGGAGCAGTTCTTTGTAAAATATGTTAGTTGGACATCAATCAAACACGAGCGATAGATCGAGACTAGTTTAATGTCATACCCACATTCATATATATCGACAATTCCCCTTTGAAAATAAATGAAAATAGTGTACCATGCTGACAAATGATAAAAGACAAGATTTCTTTTCAACTAAAAAGAAAGTAATGAATACATCAATTAACAATGGTTTCTATTTTAACAAGGATCATTAAAATCACTAATAATGTAATAATATATTAATTTGCTACCTTTGTGGTTCCCATTTCCCTCGCCCCGCAGGAATTTTCTTAAATTATCCGTAGCTACTCTCGGTGGTTACTTTTTAACACACGTCTGGACTCTGCACCAATATGTATTGTACTGAATAGTCTTGTGATTTTGAATGAGTCTAATTCTTCGGCTATATATTAGAATAATAGGCCTAATTCCGAACAATTGTTTTGTTATGGTTTAATTAATATAAGAAAAATTGAACAGTGTTTTTACGCTTAGAATAAGCTGATTGCTCCACTTTGCCATTTGACATTACTTCCTAGAATGTTATCCGTATAAGCGACACTATCGGGTGTTGCAATAACATAGTGTTTTTTATTTAAATCGGCAGGTACAAGTCACGACAAAAAAATAAAAAATATATAATGATGATGCAGTTTTGGTTGTCATCAAAATCTGTAGATTATTAAAATCCCATTTCCATCATATAGGACCAGATTTAAGAAATTAAAAGTAACCAATGTCCTATTTCAGGTCTAGAACTACACATGCGCCAATCGATTTGTACTTAACGGCGTAAAAGAGTAACGGACATCCATCCATATTACATTACAGTATACCTCTAATAATAATAGAAATGGGATGGGCTAGGACTTGAGCGAGAGTAAGTGTACAGAAACTAAACCCAAGGGTTACGTTCACATGCAAACAAAAGGTTTCCACTAAATCGTTCAGCTACTTCATTGTCACCTAAAAGAAGCCTGTATGGCGGTTTGGGACAACGGTTTTAGTTAAAAACAAATGAAAACTATGAGCCTGTTTTTCAAAGAGGAAGGTCAAATTAACTTTAGCTACATAATAAAGTGGATTCTGAAGGTTTTAATTTTATTTTTAGTGCTTGTCAGAACTTAATTTTTTTTAAAGTAATATAGCTTCTGTTTAACACTAAAGAACTATTTTGGAATGAAGAAAATTTCGTTCTGATAGCAGTAAAACTAAAATGAATACCATCAGAATGAAAAAACCCGATGGCAATTATACAGCTAATGAGCAGGAGCAACACGCTCTCCTACTGGAAACCCACTTCCCAGGCTGCCAGGTAAATAACAACTCTGTATGGACGGACTCGCCGTCTCCATACCCCTCGAAGGAGGACTGGGAACTAGCGGAGTCCATAGTCACGGAGGAAAGAATCAAATGGGCGGTAAGTACATTCCTTCCATACAAATCACCGGGAGGCGACGGCATCTTCCCTGCTCTTATGCAATGGTCCTTGGAATATATTATGAAACACCTTGTGGAAATATTCAGGAGCAGTCTTGCCTGGAAATGTATCCCCACCTCCTGGAGGGAAGTTAAAGTAGTCTTTCTCCCCAAGCCTGGTAAGGACGACTACACACAACCTAAGGCGTACAGACCGATCAGTCTCTCACCGTTTTTACTCAAAACTCTTGAAAGACTCTGCGACAGGTACGTACGGAAGGACCACTAAAAGAGCGGCCACCTCATCAGAACCAGCATGCCTATCTACCAGGCAAATCCACAGAAACTGCCTTGCATCAGGTAGTACACAAAGCAGAAACAGCTATAGAGGCGAAGCAGTCCTGCCTTGCAACCTTCATCGACATCGAGGGTGCGTTCGATAAAACCACATTCCCTAGCATAGTTCACGGGCTCGAGGAGCACGGTGTACACGAGCTAGTGATAAAATGGGTCACCAATATGCTTAGCAAACGCGCCGCATACATCGAAACATCAGAGCGTACACGCTGCCAGGTGACAAGGGGGTGCCCTCAAGGAGGAGTGCTGTCACCACTGCTCTGGGTAGCGGTTATCAATGACCTTCTCATAGAGCTAAACAAGGATGGTTTTTGTACGGTAGGCTATGCAGATGACTTGGTCATTATGATATCGGGTCTCTTTGAGGGAACGCTGTGCAGCAAGATGCAATCAGCGTTGCGAAAAGTCGAGACCTGGTGTGTTAAGCATAATCTATTTTAATGAATTATCTGTAAGTAAAGGCATATGGTATAAAACCATTCAATGTGACCCTTTTAGATATCCTTGGTTTGACTCTTGTAATATGGAAAGACAGGATCTTGTAAATGCGTTCAGAATTCGTTCGGGACACATTCCACTAAATAAATTTGCATTTTTAATGCGTAAGGTTGATTCTCCCAACTGCACCGAATGTGGTGTTGTTGAGGATGTTTACCATATTTTGGTGGAGTGTGTTCGGAATGAGAACTTGAGGAGGCAAATTAGTAATAATAATATTTTTTGTGATGTCGGAGGATGTAACAGTACTCTGTCCCATCCGTGTTCTGATGAGGCCAGAATGCTTTACAGATTAGTTAAGTTCGGTTTAAGTGTTAGATCTTAAGTTGTTTGTAAATTATATTAAGATGGTCCTATGAGGACGACATGGTCAAAATTTGTACCAAGTTCTCTTTAAAATAAAGATTTAAAAAAAAAAAAAAACTGAACTTATCCTATTCACCAAAAAGAAAAAGTTAAGTCAACTAAAACTTCCCACATTATTTGGCACACAGCTAACTCTCAGTAAGGAGGTGAAATACCTTGGGATTTGGCTTGATGAGAAACTACTGTGGGGAAAGCAGGTGGACCACATAACAAAAAAAGCAACCAATACGCTATGGCAGTGCAGGAGAGCTGTAGGCAGGGACTGGGGACTTACACCCAAACTATGCAAATGGCTGTACACAGTAGTGGTAAGACCGGTTCTAACTTACGGAGCCTTGGTGTGGTGGCCAAGAACGAAGTTAATAACAACTGAGAACAAACTGCAACAACTACAAAGACATTAGTGTGCATGCTAACTAATCAGCGGATGCATGAGATCGACACCCTCCGCAGCATTGGACATACTACTAGGGCTCACACCGCCGCACCTGCACATCCAGCAGGAGGCGATGGTCGCAGCCCTTCGGGTGAAGTCAACTGGCCAATGGAAAGGTAACAATATAAAAACCCATCACTGCCAAATCCTTGAACAAGCTTTAGAGGTTGTTCCGGAGGCAGCCAATGGGACTGATAGAACACCAAAAACCTACGTTATGGATAGAAGATACGAGATACTTTATCAAGAAGCGCCAAGCTCTAATCATAAGGTACTGAATTTTTACACTGACGGCTCTAAAAACACGAACGGTGGTGCTGGTTGCAGCTACGTCTCACCTGAACTAGGGCTAGGTAAATCAGTCCCACTCAACAAGATAACAACGGTTTTCCAAACCGAGAAAGCAGGCATTTGCACAAGCAGACCGTGCGATATAGAAGAGGTTACAATAACTACAGACAGTGCGGCTACACTATCAGCACAAAGCAAACCTGTAAGTAGATCGAAAATTATTGCAGATTGCCATACACAACTGCAAAACTTGTCAACCTTGTGCAAGGTAAAGCTATGCTGGACCAAAGCACACAACGGAAATAAAGGTAACGAACAAGCAGACTCTCTTGCTAAACTAGCATCTCATATGAAGGTAACGACTCAGGGTATCAACTTGTGTCGACCATCAGCAGAAGCTATCAGAGGAGAATTGCGGAAACACACTCTGACTGTACACAACAGTAAATGGGCAGAACGAAAAGACTGTAGACTGTCACGACCAATGATGCCGAATTCAAACGGTAAGGTTACCCGATACTTACTAAAATTAAAACGGTCCGACCTGCGGGACATGGTAGGTATCATAACTGGACACTGTAACTTAAATAAGCACCTTTTCAATACAGGTGGTACCGAGAGCCCTCTATGCAGAGGTTGCCTTTTAGAGGAAGAGACAGTGGAGCATGTGCTGCTCTATTGCTCTGCAACCGAAGATACAAGACGAAAGGCAGGGATAGCGACGAGCTCCACCTTCCCTTCACTGGACCAGTTCTTATGTCAGCATGCTGAAGCTGTTCGGCTCTACTTCAAGGAGCTGTCCTGGCTGGGCTGACTGACCGGGGGGAAGTGCACAATACTCACGATCACGGAGAGTCAGTGCAGGACTCATCGCCCCCACTACGAATTTAGAATTTAGAATACCATCAGAATCGGCTTTATTAATTTACTAGCTTTTGCCCGCGGCTCCGCCCGCGTCGAAGAGATTTTCGTGGAAATAAGGAAAACAAAAGAATATGATTTTTTGAACGACTTAAGTAACTTTTTAAGTAACGGACAACATATTTTACCAAAGTGCTAATAAAGACCAGTCAAATAAGCCCAAACTCGAAGAGTCTGCTGTTGTCTGTTGAGGAGATCCCGTATTCATCTCCCAGTCCCATCATCAGACCCTGGTCACCATGTTTTACCAAAGTGCCAAGAAGTGCGTCAGGATCGTTGTAGATGGAAATCTGTAGTCAGACTAAACTGATATAGTTTTCCCGTATGGGAAAAAATCATTACTTACACCATAGTAATTAATGTATCTATACTTAATCCTGGATGCAGTCACATTTTTTAAGCTTAATATTAGCAAGAGGTGTGTCAGAATCATTGTAGATGGAAATCTTTACTCAGATTAAACAGATACAGTTTTCCCGTATGGGAAAAAATCATTACTTAAACCATAGTATTTAATGTATCTATGCTTAAGCCTAGATGTCGTCAAAATTTTAAGATTAATATTAGCAAGAGGTGTGTCAGGATCGTTGTAGATGGAAATCTTTAGTCTGATAAAACTGATACAGTTTCCTCGTATGGAAAAACAACTGGTTTTATCACGTATAGCTAACCATTTGGTCAGGGCACGCCGATAAAGCAGCTAAGCAGCTTTTTTTCTCCCGACATGGTTCACAAATATTGAATTTTCAAACTGAAAATTTACTTTTATTAAAATAAAATATAGCCTATGTTACTCAACAATTGTGTAGCTTTTTATAAAAGAAAGATTTTTTAGAATCGGTTCATTAATTCCAAAGTTTACCTCAATCATACAAACAAACAAACAAACAAACAAATCTTTCCTCTTCATATATTAGAGTAGATGTTGATTTAAGTCTAAATGATTCGAATAAAAATTACAAACTTACGAAATATATGAAAATGTGTGGAACATAACTGCAAAGTTAAGTTGCTCGACTATACTAACTTGTACGGTCTTCTTAGCTGTGATAGTTTTCCTCTTAATTTCGTTATATAAGGTGACTTTATGCAGCCAAATTATTACTGAAGACTCGGTAAGTGCTCAGTAACAAGGTTCAATGACCCTTTGACCGCATAAGACAGTGTTAATATTTTTTGTATAGAAATGTTTTCTTTTTTGTATTATAATTTTGAAATTTGTGAAATTCGTAAATGATTCTTTTCGTGTTCCTTACATACGCAAGCCCAGCTCCACGTCAATTACTATGGGACGTCTAGATTTTATTTTATGAAATAGCAATAAGTGTTATCTATTCGTATTACTGATCGCTTACTAAGCCTCCAGTATGAGTTTGGCTGTATAAATAAAAGTCACCTTACATATGCTATTGCCATGATTTTTTCCACAGATCCAAAAATAACCGTTTATCACTAAAAACCCGTTTTGATCACTACAAAAAACTAAAGTGATGTTTGTAAATATGATACATTAACTATGAAAGATTGGTATTTATGTTAAATATGTATTCAACAGTATGTTTTTCATAAGATGGTAATTGTAAAAGGCGCTGGATTTTTTTTATTACTCGCATAAAAATATAAACAGGCTCTTAAATATTAACAAAATCTGCATTAAATTACCCATTTATGTCGTTAAATTTTTCTTAAATTTATCAAAATACTATATTTAACGATGAATATTGTTTTCTTTTCGCAATTTTGTTTTATTTTAACACTTTTTCCACGATCATATATTTCGTTGCATGGTGACGACTTAAACAGCGTGAAAAACCGAGTTACGGATCAAACGCGATCAAAAGAAATTGTTTTCTGTTAAAATTAAGAATGTCGCCTCGCTCAGATCCGCTTTACTCAGCTTCTCAAATTTATTTTTGTGTAAACCATACATGCTCATCCTCGCTTCGCCTCGCTCAGTCGCTCGTCGTCGACGTCGCACTCACGTTTTTGTCTTTTTGTTGAAAGACTTCAGTATCTGCATAACTTCTTACGGCCCTGTCTACGGTACAGAGATTAGCCATTTTGATAAAAAAAAACAGTGCTATGGTACCAGGTAAAAATGGGTGCGCGTACACATTTCTCATCTCCCTCTTTCTCGTAGGAAAGTTTATGTTTTGTTTCTCGGTCAGTGGATTGCTCTTGACTTTATCGCCTTGTTTGTTTTTGTATAAATAAACGTTTCGTTGCCGTTTTCACGTATTATCTTCTTAACATTAATTAATTAAATGTACGTACGTGTGATTTTATTTTGTGAATATGTACTTCACGGAAGTTGCATTTTAATTATGTTCGTGTGAGAAAGTAAATGAAAAAAAAACTGTGTGTTTGTTGTAAAATGTAACGGAAGTGGAGAGGAGCTGTACTGACTCAGTTGATTGCGTGGTGAGAGGCGGGAAGTGGAGAGGAGTGAAGTTTGATTTTGGCGGCTGTGTGGTGCGGCTCGGACATATCTTTTTGAGAGTTTCAATCGAGGAGTGTTGTAATTTATATTTCTAAAAAATAAACCAAGTGATTGTGAGTGTACATTTTTATTTCTTACACCTGACAAAATTATAGTCAGAAGTGGCATCTGAACAACAATGAAGCGGATACGAAGCTCAACTGGCGGTCATGTGAAGCGGAAAAGAGCCAAGCTAGCGTGTCCTCAAGTAAGTGATGATGATCAGGAGCTAGATGAATCTTATACTCGTAATGAAGCATTAAAATCATTGATTGATAAAAAGGTGGAAAAGGCTGTTAAAAACCTCATGAACGAAAATAATGTAGCATCAGATCAAAAACCGCATAAATTATTGAAAACTGAAACATTAATTCCTGATTTTGATCCAGAAAATAAAGATATTAATGTTAAAGGATGGATTAATAAAATTGAACAACTCCGAGATATTTATAAGTGGAGTGACGAATTAAAATCATTTAACCTGCAGGCAAAGTTACAAGGTCAAGCACGTGTTTGGTTTAATAGGTTAGATTTTTATGATCACACGTGGGAAGAGTGGAAATCGATGCTGATAAAAGCTTTTCCACGATTCCACGACTATGCTACGCTGTTAGACGAACTGATGAATAGAAAAAAATTTACAAATGAATCCATGACGAAGTATTTTCAAGAGAAGTTGGCCATGTGCTATAGGTGTCAGTTGAGCGATCAAGCGTCTGTTTCGTGTATTATCCGAGGCCTGCCACAGGAACTTCAGGCAAATGCGCAAGCTTTTCAATGCACGAGCCCGGACGAATTATATGAGGGTTTCCTATCGGCATTTGACAACTATAAAGCTACAAATCCAGGTAAAACAATATACGCTCCAGTCAAATATCCGTATCGGGCGCTGGATTCGTCGACGGGTCAAGCATCAAACGAGGCTACTTCAACACGCAAGCCACCAATCTGCTTCCGATGCAATCAAACCGGGCACGTGGCGCCAAATTGTACATTGCCAGACAAGCGCAAGTGTTTTAGATGCGGTAAGTTGGGTCACATGGCGACCAGCTGCATTGCTACTGAAGCCAGTACATCAAGCCAGGAAAAAAAGGTACAGATCTTATCCAACTTGAATGATACCTACAATAAAACGGCTCGTGTCAACGGAGTTTTTATGAAAGCATACATTGATACGGGTAGCGAATTAAAGGTCATGGCTAAGAGTGCAGCGGAAGCAATGCAATTACCAGTTAAGGACTCTAACGTCATTCTGAAAGGATTCGCGGGAGGTTCGGTTAAAGCAGCAGGAGAAGTCTCATTTAATCTTGGAGTAGACGGCATTGAAATGGATACCAGAGCAGTTATTACCGACGCTGATCTCGGAAATATTGTCCTGATTATTGGTCAACCAATAATAAATAGCCAGAACGTTATTCTTAATGTCTCCAATAACACATCAGAACTGAGGCAGGTAACGACTGATGAGTTGAGCAATGTTGACACCGTTTATGAAGCGATTCGTTTCAGAGTTCAAGCTGCCGAGGATACCGAAGTACCAGTGGGAGACAGCTTGGTGAAAGTGACCCTGGAAGGAGCATCGCAGGGCAACTACTGCACCAAGCTAAGGCACTTCAGCATGGGAGCTGTGAGCTACGCGATTGCCAGTACCATGCTTCGAGAAGGTGGCGGCTATCTTCGAGTTTGCAACATGGGAGAGGAACCTGTGAAATGGAATAAGGGATATACTATAACAAGAGCAGAGCGATGTGAAGTAGAGGCTGCGGTGAGTTCAAATATTTTATCTTTGAGGAGAGGAGAGTCTGAGAGTATAGAGCAGATTGGCGGGGTAAGCTTGGAGCAGATTAAAGTAGGTCCTGTTGACAGGGATAGTAAAACCAAACTAATTGATTTGTTAGCGGCATATGCAGACTGTTTTGCCAGTTCTACGAAAGAAATAGGGCGTACTAATTTAGGTCAAATGCGTATCAATCTTACAACTGAAAAACCTATTAATAGGAAGCCATATAGATTATCACACGCTGAAAGGGAGATCGTGTCTAATAAAATTGAGGAGTTGTTGGAAGGGAACATCATAAGGGAATCTTCATCTGAATATGCCTCCCCCATTATCCTGGTGCGTAAAAATAATGGCGATTACCGTCTTTGCGTTGATTATCGAGATTTAAACGCGATTACCGTCAAAGAGCGCTTCCCCTTGCCCCACATCGATGATGAACTATCGCGTTTAGCTGGAAAGAAGTTGTTCACAAGCTTGGACCTGTTTTCAGGCTATCATCACATTAGTATTGAGCCTGAATCAGTCGATAAGACCGCGTTCGTCACTCCAGACGGTCATTTTGAGTACTTAAAAGTCCCGTTCGGTCTTGCAAATTCACCATCTGTATTCATGCGTATGATGCAGAAATTGGTTAAACTTGTGGGTAGTAATGAAATAATTGCGTTTATGGATGACCAACTTTTGGCAACTGCTGACGTTGACGACGGGCTTATTTTATTGGAGAAGGTCCTTATTCAACTAAGAAGTGCAAATTTAAAACTAAATATGCAAAAGTGCTCATTTCTTCAATCTGAAGTGTCATTCTTAGGTCATGAAATTAGTTCCGAAGGAATAAAACCAGGTAATCGAAAGATTGAAGCGGTTGAAAAATTCCCCACACCAAATAATTTGCATGAACTTCGGCAATTTTTAGGTTTGTGTAGCTATTTCCGAAAATACATCTACCAATACGCTTTGCTAGCTAAACCCCTGACAGACTTGACGAAAAAATCCTCAGAGTGGTCGTGGGGTGGAGATCAAATTAAAAGTTTCGAAAACCTTAAAATGAAATTGTGTTCCCGCCCGGTCCTAGCTTTGTTTGACCTCAGTCTGCCATGCGAAATTCACACAGATGCTTGCAAAAACGGGATCGCGGGAATTTTGTTTCAGACTCAGAGTTGTGGTGAATTAAAACCAGTTTTTTTACTTTAGTAGGGTAACAAGTCGCGAAGAGTCTATTTACCACAGTTATGAGCTTGAGACGTTAGCAGTAGTGGAGTCTCTAAAACATTTTCACGTGTATATTTACGGAAAACCCGTCAAGGTTGTCACGGATTGTTCCGCAGTTCGACATACGTTGGTGAAAAAGGACATGATACCGAGGATTGCCCGTTGGTGGTTAACGATTCAAGAATTCGATATGTCAATAGAGTACCGACCTGGTGATCGTATGAGGCACGTCGACGCCTTGAGTCGTAATCCAATCCATGAGTCTAATACACCGACTGTCGAGCCCGGGGAGGGCGGTGGCATCCCCGACACTCTTTTGACGTGTAGCCCAACATTTAAAAATGAAACCGTCAATGTCAATGTCATTCCCATTTCAAATGAAGACTGGTATTTAACTGTGCAAATGCAAGACAGTAAATTGAGCCAAATAATTCAGCAATTAAGTGATGGGACTCCGTGTAGTGATATAGCAAATAATTATAAAATCAAAAATGATAGTTTATACAGAAAAACTTTATATGGCGATCGTCTAGTGGTACCATCGTTCGCGCGATGGAAGTTTATGCAAAGATTCCATGACCAAATCGGACATATCGGGTTTAAAAGGTGTGAGGAATTAATCAAAGCTGATTACTGGTTCCCTAAAATGACCAGATTCATTAAAAAGTATGTACAGTGTTGTCTTGAGTGTGCATATGGTAAGGGAGACCACGGGAAAAAATCTGGTGGGTTGCACCCTATTCCCAAACCAGATAAGATCATGCAGACTGTCCATATTGACCATTTAGGGCCCTTTTCTAAAACAAAGAAAGGATACCAGTATGTCCTCCTGATAGTAGATGCCTTTTCAAAATTTGTGTGGGCTCGCTCTACAAGGACTCTTAGCTCAACCGAGACCGTGACAATACTAGAGGATATCTTCAGCATGTTTGGCTATCCCGTTAGGGTAATATCTGATCGTAATCTTGCCTTTACTAGTAGGATATTTAAAGAGTTCTCTCAGAGGCGTCAGTTTCACCACACATTGAATGCGATAGCGTGCCCCCGGGCCAATGGTCAGGTGGAACGCTATAATCGCACATTACTTAATGCTATGCGCACTAGAGTCAAAGATCCCAACATGTGGACCGAATGTTTGCCTGAGATAGTCTGGGGAATGAACAATACGTTAAATGAGAGTATAGGTTATCACCCATATGAGCTTATGTTCTCCCAAAAGGGTAAATTATTACCCAACTTAGCCCAGGAGGCTGACACCGTGCCCATTCAAGACAAACGCGCTGCTGCCACTAAAAGGTTAAAGCAGAGGGCTGAAATTATGAAACAAAAATATGACAAGCGCCATAAGCCTGAACAAAAATTCAGTAAAGGGGATCTAGTACTATGGAAGCAATCTCCTACCGGTGGTGAGGTCAAGAATGTTAATACTAAACTTCAAGTTCTATATTCTGGGCCATATGTAGTTCAGAAAGTGTTACCTCATGGTCGGTATGAGATCCGCAGTGTGAAGGGAATGCGAGGATATAAAAAGTTTACTGGGGTGGTTGCAGCTGATGCTCTGCGCCCTCATCGTAGTGCCCCGTCTTGTAGTGAAACTAGTAGTGATGAAGATGTAGTTGCCCGTGATGATCTAATTGACTTACTAGAGAGTTAATTCTCGGCTGCACCAATCGCGGTGCAATTGTTACAGGATGGCCGACTGTAACGGAAGTGGAGAGGAGCTGTACTGACTCAGTTGATTGCGTGGTGAGAGGCGGGAAGTGGAGAGGAGTGAAGTTTGATTTTGGCGGCTGTGTGGTGCGGCTCGGACATATCTTTTTGAGAGTTTCAATCGAGGAGTGTTGTAATTTATATTTCTAAAAAATAAACCAAGTGATTGTGAGTGTACATTTTTATTTCTTACACCTGACAAAATTATAAAAAGCTGCTAAGGTAAACTAGATAAAACGCTCGCTGGTTGACAGTTGTATAACCCGGTCCCAGTATCTGTGCACCTCGCTGGAATGTGGCGCCTCTCCCGCTTCCCCTGTCACCTCTCCGCGCACTCCCCGGTGCGACAGTACGGTTAGCATCTTCGTTGTAGTTTTGTTTTTTAATGTTTATTGTTAAGTTTAGACTGTTTACTGTTAAGTTTGGACTGGTTTGGTTGTTATTAAAATTGTTGTAAAAGATGCGATTAAGTCAATTACGCCAGGTGACTGGAAAAAAGAAGTGAATCACGTGGAGAGACTACAGCGAGAATACTGGGAAAAGGATCATCTAGCAGATGACAACATCACACAACTTTTAATATCACTAGGGGAAGACAGTTCGGCGAGTTCAGAAAGTGAGAGTGAGGAAGATACAATGTCAGGCATAGAGTCAATAATTTATAGTGACTGAGTTTAATAATTAATGTTTTTGTAATCAAAATTATTGTTTTTTAATAACAAACCCTTCATCAATAATAAATTGATTTGAAAAGGTTAGTAAATTTTTTTTACCTCCACATTTCTCGAAAAAACTTTTTTTCACACCGTACCCAGACCGCCGATATGACGTCACGAGGTCAGGTGCACAGATATTGTGACCGGGTTGTATGATTTGTTTTTGTTCAAACTGCTCGAAAGTTAAAATGAGGTGAAATTGTGGTATATGTTAAAACTGCAGAGGAATTGTGACGCGACGAAATTTTCGTTAAGTTATTTTGTTCTACCAGTTGAGAGGTCTTGGGTGGAGATGTCTCTTTAATGTGTAGGTTAGGGCGGTCCTTAATAGGGGTGTTGATAAATTTCGACAAGTGCGCCCCCCAGATACGTTCGAAATAATTATATAAAAATGTGTGCGAAACCCCAGCGCTGTAGTCCAAGGAGAAGACATGCCTGTAAGCTCATTTTGTTTCTCATTTGAATAACATGGGATTTTTAGATTCATAAAATCATTTTTTTTTGAGTTGTCCCCAAGTATGCAAAAATTTTTTTTATCACATAAATCTACTCGCACATTTTTTTTTCAAAACATCACATGTATATTTTCTTACATGTACAATTATTATTTTTACGAATTTATGACGTAAATAAGACTGGGGGGGGATGAGGTAAGGGTTAGGATAACGCCATGTACAAAAACTTACACGTGGATCTACCAAGTAAGAATATATTTTTAAGAATAATATTTTTTTTCAATGCACTTCCAAAAAATAATGACTAAATTAGTCTGAAAATTCCATGTTATGTAAATGAGAAACAAAACGAGCTCACAGGCACGTCTTTTCCTTGGACTACAGCGCTGGGGTATCGCACACATTTTTATTTAATTATTTCGAACGTATCTGGGGGGCGCACTTGTCTAAATTCGTCAACACCGCTAATACGGACCACCCTAGTGTAGGTAGAGTCCTGCAGTCCAAACACGTTCTTTTAATAACTCGTAATCGTTTGATAAGCCCCCCTCTCGACAGGTACAATTTAGTTCTTCGTGACTGGGCCCATTAATACTGTATAGAACCTAAACCCTGCTAGAAAGGGGTTTTCCAAACAAGGGAGACTTATATACTAAATCCCGTTATAAGGGTGAATGGTTCAGAAACTCACATGCACGTGCACCTTCTCTTCCTGGACGGGACCTCTGCGCTCGATCAAGGTCACGACTCAACCCTGGCTCAGAGGAAAACACAGGTCCCCTGGACGTGCGTTTCCTTTCTTCTGACGTTGATTGTCGTCGACCTCAGCACGGAGATTTCTGACAAATGACCAGCCCAGCCAGCGTGTCAGCAGACTCGTATCCTAAACTCAACCCTCTATCCCTAGGCCAGCCCGATCCCGTTAAAGGTAGCACGATTTCAGTAAAACGTGGTAATGAAAATCTTTTCCCATCCCTTTCCACTATTATTGAATTTACGAAACTTTTCGCGTAGGCGTCCCGGATCACAGTTAGCACTGATTAACTGGTTTATTTCACTTTTTTTAAATACTAATTTCCTTGAAATATCAAACACATAACCTCTTGCAACTCTTGTTGTCTGAAAAACGCAATGGCGGCAGCACGACTACGTGACAAAGTGACAATTGCGTGAAAAAATTGCAAAGTGTTGCCATATCAAATAAAATAAACACCTTAACCGCGTTCCGATACGTTTTAAAGCGAACAGTGCATAGGTATCGTTTTTAAGTAATATTTATTTTGGATTGTCATTTCATTAGGCTTGTCATTTATTAGGTAGAAATTGACACCTTATGTCCTGGTAATAGGAACCTAACAGCCAGAATCAACAGAAACTGCCCCAACCCGAAGGCATTCAATGTGTGCGTGAGGTAAGAGCGTACGTTCGTAAGCTACATTATGATTGTGTGCGTTGTTTATGCAACAGAGAGCAGTTATCGACATAAACTTGACAAAATCGTATAAATTACATTTTTACAACTATCCCACTTAAACTTTCTAGTTATCTTTTTCATTTTATAATATACCTCTGATAAAAGTTTGGCTGCATAAATTAAAATCACCTTATATGTATATAATGGAAAAATATGACTAGCTGAATGTGGAAGAGGCGAAAGAGGTGTGTTAGGATTGTCGCAAATGAAATTCTGTAGTCTCTGCCCACACCTCTAGGAGACAGGCGTGAGTATGTGTATGTATGTAACAATATGACGTCATTGATAGAATTTATTCTTATTTTATTTTTTCTTTTTCTCTACAAGTTAAACGACAATAAACATCTTAAGTAGGTAATATAAAAAATATTATTATTCAATCCAATAATGGTATCACAACAGTCTCCCTTCTCTATGTTCCTATTCGAGGACGTACGCGGGGTTCCCTTCAGGGGTAGGGGAGGGGGGGGGGGGGGTTAAAGCTTCCTGAATAAGTATTTTCGACAATCAGGATACATTACGAAAGAGAAAAGATAGATACAATAACAACACGCCCGTCTTCGCACGGGGTCGAATATTCATTCAAATTTCATTTGTTTTTTCGAATATATTAATGAAAATCTCCAGGAAACTAATACCACAGTTTAAAAGTCCATACAATTGTCCAACGAAAGCGCTCAGACAGAGCAATAGTGCGGGGCCTGCGGAGTGAGACGCGGGAGGTAAGCCACCAAGCTACATGAAGTGTACTAACAACTACTAGACGTTGTTTTGTAGTACATGCAGCTATTGACTGCAACATTGTGACGCACGCGATAACGGCTTGACGGCCTCACGCCACAACACTTGAAGGATCTGGTATGTGGGATTGTGGGCTGGCGATTGGTTAACCTCGTGCTGTCGGGTCGGGTTTGCGAGGAGATCACCGACTGTTTATATGGTGCAAGCTCTCAAAACAAAGGACGGAGGAATTAGACCTATATCAGTTGCAAACACAATCCGTCGAATCGTATCAAAAATTTGCTGCAAACACATTCTACCCAATGTTTCAACCCGTGCAGGTGGGTTTCGGCGTTAAAGGAGGCTGCGAAGCGGCAGTTCACGCAATTCGCACTTTTCTAGCTCACAATACAGGCTGAAGGTGGGCGTTCGGAATGCCTTCAACTCGGTGGACAGGGGCACCTTGGTGAATGAAGTTCAGCAAAATGTACCGGCCGTCTACAATTATTTATATCAATGTTATAGCAAACCGTCAACTTTACTTTACAACAACAACCCAATTGAGTCAGCTGTGGGATGTCAACAAGGTGACCCCCTCGGCCCAGCGATCTTCAGCTTGGCCATACATCCAGTAATTTCATCCTTAACCTCAAAATTAAACATCCGGTATCTGGACGACAGTACCTCGGAGGAGAAGCAACTTCTGTTTCAAACAACTTGCAAGCCAAAATTGAAAAATTTTATAAAATTGGATTACAGCTTAACCTTACCAAATGCGAACTTTTTATTCCTGACACAGTCTCAACTTCCGATAAAATACATAATCATAAGTAGATTTATCACTGTTGCTCCCAACATTAAAGTTGTTGATAGTAAGTCTGTCCAGCTCTAACCAAACTGTACTAACCGACTGACAAAACTAAATCCACATGTAGCTTTATGCGTAATTCGATACTGTTTATTTGTTCCCAATTTTGTCCTCCCTTGTACCCCACTGTTCAAATTCACACACCTTCTATCCCTTTTCGACAACTGTTTTAAATAGTCCCCTTACCGATAGGAGCTGTACTCCTGGTTCGTTTCGGCGGCTTGGGAGTCCATAAGAGATCTCCCGGCCTCCCTGTCCTCCGTCTACAGCACGCACGACCTCTCCATAGATTTATATGTACAATTTTTGACGTGGAGGCGTCGTGCCAGAGATGCTGATGCGGACCTGCCCACCGTTCACAAAAGCTATGGGACGAGCCCCCAACCTTGCAGACAAGGCTCGTCTCATAGCTGCCAGTGAGCGGGAGTCTGGCTACTGGTTTTCTACTGCCTTCGTCTAGGAGCAAGAACAAACATTGCCCATCGCTGTCAGTGCGGCTCGACCGTCGACGAACTCGGTCACCAGGGTCGCTGGGTCGTGCCAGTATAAATGACGTCATCCGGAGGGCGCTTGCCACCATCAACGTGCCGGCAGTTAGCGATGCGCGACTGCGAATTATTTGGTAAGTCGAATACAAACCGATTACTAATATATCAATATCAAAATGGCGCGAAAGTCTAGTTCAAGGACAAATGCACGTGGGGCGGGCAGATCGCTTGCAGTGAAGTTTGCTTTCAGTTGTTTTGAAAGCTTTGGCGCCAAATGAAAGTAATCGCAAGTTTTGATCGTGTTTCATCTTTTTCGTAATTTCTCAGTACAAAAAGTTACCAATTTACTAAGTAGTGCAGTTATTTTCCGCAGAAAAAGTTTCATAGTGATTTGGTGTTCAGTAAGTAAGTAAGTAATAGGTTAAATATCTGCATTAAAACGCTTGCTTACACACAGACAAATTCAACCTTACCTCTTTTTTAACTCTAGGTAATCTTTGTATATTTGAATGTAGGCATCTAGGTATTAGTTTGAAATTACGTATCTTACACATTAAAGGAAAAGTATGATGGTTATCTACCAGGTTGAAATAAAATAAACATAAAAATGTGCTTCAGACAAAATGAACGAAATTTTCACATGCTTCCTTATGCACAACTGGTGCCCACTAAAAATGTCGTCCATCTTATAAATACTCCACCTGCCAACACTCAGCAGCTGCAGCGCTGTTGATATTCCCTGCTTGTCTAATTAAAAATCAAAGTACTCAAACGAGTAAGCGCTGACAGCACTAGAATTTGATTGGGCATGCCTCTATGATTGAGTTAGTGAGTTAGTTACTAATCGGGACGACTCGGCTCTCCGTGCCGACTCGGGTAAAAATAGTTACTAATTTATTCGTCAAATAGAAACTTTAACGTTAGTTACTAATGATCGATGGTCATTCGAGTGATTCGAATGATCACTTTATTCGAATGATACGATTAGTACCATTCGCAGTCGCGCATCTCTACCGGCAGTGTTGGATCCTAAAGGGATGACGCTCATTCCGTGGCAGGACGGTCTTCCTGTGTCTCTCTCGCTGCGTCTCACGTCCATTCAACTGCAGCTACGGCAACAAGCGGCGCAAATACGTCCTACTTTTTTGTAGATAGTCCTACTTTTTTTCCTTTCCGGTACCTTCTACTTACAACTGAAAATGTAACTTTGTAATCCTATATATTTATGCTGGATTACAAAGTTATTTATGCAGTATCTAGAGCACTGGACCGAAATTGCAAAATATTTTAGTTTCTCCTTGATTTATACACTAAGCACTAATTGTATTCCAAATTTGAAGTTTCTATGTCTGCTAGAAGTGCCTTCAGTCAGTCAGTGAGTGAGTGAGTGACAAAATTGAGAAACTTTGACTAGGTGTTGATAGAATAAGCACTGAGCCGAAAACTGACGATAATAGTTTTTATCTAGCGAGCTGTCCCCCCGCCGTCCCACCTCACGTACGCCCCTGTTTCTATTTGTCACAAGTTTATGTCTTTACGTATAAAGACATGCAATAACTTTAGGGAACGCACTAATTTAGCAAGTTGAAGCTAAATAAATACATTATTGACTATGTATTCGCTAAATATTGACCAAAGACCTTCGCCCGTCCACTACACCGACACTGTGTCGCTACACGAAGTTTATGAACACTGCTCTGTCCGTCCTGATCCCTGATTGGAGGGTCTGCTCCCTGATTGGTTACAAGTGGTGAGTTTGGGCCAATCACGCGAAGGGAGAGTAGTCGCCGTCGCCGCGCGGCTGCACGTAGTTGCGACAGATGCCGTAGAACTGCTGCGGCCGGAGACTCTTCTTCAGAGCTTTGAATCTGAGAATAATACATTCGTGATTGTAGTATCAGGTGGTAGAGCTGATGCCGGGCTCGACTGTGGAGGTACCACCATCTTACTCGCAAATCCTCCCGAAGTTATTCGGGGGAGAGTAAGAGAACAGCTCTCAGGCAAAACCAGGCGGCCCACCATTGCCTGGGACCGATGGATGGCGGTTTATCCATTATATAAAACAGACTGGTGACGGGCAGCGGCGTCACTGGTGCAAGGGGTTCGGCACCGCGCTCACCAACCCGCCTGCCCAGCGTGTGTGAGTATGGGTATTTCTTCCAGGAGGACCGCCAAGAGTGGCGAAATCCTGGAAAGGCCTATGTCCAGCAGTGGACGAAACAGGCTGATGGATGGATTGTAGTAGTGGTGGCAGACTGGCTTCTACGTGGTCAATAGTGTGTGCCGATCCACTTATTTACAATTTCATATCGTAATAAATAAAAACTCAAATAAAAATGTATTGGACTACAACTTCTGCCCTTGCATTTGATTCAAAGTTTTACAATATGTATTGAAGAAAAAGAATCTTTTATTATATGTTGCGATTTTCCACACTTGATGGAACACTTGTCCCCGTTTCTTGTATTGAAGAAAAAGAATCTTTTATTATATGTTGCGATTTTCCACACTTGATGGAACACTTGTCCCCGTTTCTTGTATTGAAGAAAAAGAATCTTTTATTATATGTTGCGATTTTCCACACTTGATGGAACACTTGTCCCCGTTTCTTGTATTGAAGAAAAAGAATCTTTTATTATATGTTGCGATTTTCCACACTTGATGGAACACTTGTCCCCGTTTCTTGTATTGAAGAAAAAGAATCTTTTATTATATGTTGCGATTTTCCACACTTGATGGAACACTTGTCCCCGTTTCTTGTATTGAAGAAAAAGAATCTTTTATTATATGTTGCGATTTTCCACACTTGATGGAACACTTGTCCCCGTTTCTTGTATTGAAGAAAAAGAATCTTTTATTATATGTTGCGATTTTCCACACTTGATGGAACACTTGTCCCCGTTTCTTGTATTGAAGAAAAAGAATCTTTTATTATATGTTGCGATTTTCCACACTTGATGGAACACTTGTCCCCGTTTCTTGTATTGAAGAAAAAGAATCTTTTATTATATGTTGCGATTTTCCACACTTGATGGAACACTTGTCCCCGTTTCTTGTATTGAAGAAAAAGAATCTTTTATTATATGTTGCGATTTTCCACACTTGATGGAACACTTGTCCCCGTTTCTTGTATTGAAGAAAAAGAATCTTTTATTATATGTTGCGATTTTCCACACTTGATGGAACACTTGTCCCCGTTTCTTGTATTGAAGAAAAAGAATCTTTTATTATATGTTGCGATTTTCCACACTTGATGGAACACTTGTCCCCGTTTCTTGTATTGAAGAAAAAGAATCTTTTATTATATGTTGCGATTTTCCACACTTGATGGAACACTTGTCCCCGTTTCTTGTATTGAAGAAAAAGAATCTTTTATTATATGTTGCGATTTTCCACACTTGATGGAACACTTGTCCCCGTTTCTTGTATTGAAGAAAAAGAATCTTTTATTATATGTTGCGATTTTCCACACTTGATGGAACACTTGTCCCCGTTTCTTGTATTGAAGAAAAAGAATCTTTTATTATATGTTGCGATTTTCCACACTTGATGGAACACTTGTCCCCGTTTCTTGTATTGAAGAAAAAGAATCTTTTATTATATGTTGCGATTTTCCACACTTGATGGAACACTTGTCCCCGTTTCTTGTATTGAAGAAAAAGAATCTTTTATTATATGTTGCGATTTTCCACACTTGATGGAACACTTGTCCCCGTTTCTTGTATTGAAGAAAAAGAATCTTTTATTATATGTTGCGATTTTCCACACTTGATGGAACACTTGTCCCCGTTTCTTGTATTGAAGAAAAAGAATCTTTTATTATATGTTGCGATTTTCCACACTTGATGGAACACTTGTCCCCGTTTCTTGTATTGAAGAAAAAGAATCTTTTATTATATGTTGCGATTTTCCACACTTGATGGAACACTTGTCCCCGTTTCTTGTATTGAAGAAAAAGAATCTTTTATTATATGTTGCGATTTTCCACACTTGATGGAACACTTGTCCCCGTTTCTTGTATTGAAGAAAAAGAATCTTTTATTATATGTTGCGATTTTCCACACTTGATGGAACACTTGTCCCCGTTTCTTGTATTGAAGAAAAAGAATCTTTTATTATATGTTGCGATTTTCCACACTTGATGGAACACTTGTCCCCGTTTCTTGTATTGAAGAAAAAGAATCTTTTATTATATGTTGCGATTTTCCACACTTGATGGAACACTTGTCCCCGTTTCTTGTATTGAAGAAAAAGAATCTTTTATTATATGTTGCGATTTTCCACACTTGATGGAACACTTGTCCCCGTTTCTTGTATTGAAGAAAAAGAATCTTTTATTATATGTTGCGATTTTCCACACTTGATGGAACACTTGTCCCCGTTTCTTGTATTATTCTTCCTCTCTTTCTTCGTTAAGGCCTTATGTAATTAATTGACAAAAGTTCTGTTAACTCCCAAGGTAGAACGAATGAAAAATCCTATGAATTTACAAAGTTGTTATTTACTTTTAGATATGTTAAGTGACGGGTATTTTCATGATATAAAAATAAATAAAAGAAATCATTTTTTCTTGCATATATTTTGTAAAACTTTGGAGCAGAAGATGTAGTCCAATATTTTATATTTTCTTCATTTGGGCTTTTTATAGATCCCGTCAGAGTAATACCACTATTATATAAGGTGTTCTCAAAATATCTGCCACGGCTGTAATGGGAGAGTGTATTGTGTATATAGAAAAGAATAGTAACGATATTTTATTGATCTAACGTCATAAATTTTTTCATACAAAAAATGTGCGTATAAATTTGAATTGATTTAGTTGTTTGAAACCGTCCCGTAGTAACTTAGCTGTTGCCGCATCGCCATTTCATTTCGCAACACAATGAAGCCACCCCGTACTGTTGCCATATTTATCAAACAAATGCCGCCCCGGTCCGCGCCGGCAGCTCGTCATTCATTCATCAAAGCGCAAGCCGACGACGGCCTACCCCCCTCCCGCCTGCACTACCCCGTTCGTCGCACGCGCTTGTGTTTGTGCCTCAGTTCGCTGTTATCAGTTCGCGCATCCGTGCAGCTTCATACATTTGTCACAGATTTCTACGGGAAAAACCGCGCGTTGAAATTGAAAAAAACCCAGCATTTCATTTCGCAAAACGTCAATGAAGCTATTCATGCAAACTTACAAACAATACCGCGCGTCGGCATCGTTCGTCAAAGCGAGGCCGAAGACTCCCCTGCCCCACCCGCACCCCGTTCGTCGCACGCGCTTGCTTTTGTTTTTGTGTGCCCCGCCCGCCCCAGTTCGTTGTTATCAGTGGTCAGCGAGGTGTGGATTGCGCGCGCATTCGTTAAAAATGCCTCCCAGACGACGATATTCAAATCAAGAATATGTTGAAATGGTATGGTGCTATCGCGAGTGCAATAACATAACCACGCATGCAGCGAACTTATGCCAGCAGGGGTTTGGTGTGCGAATAAGTCCTCATACCATTCAGGACGCCGTGTACACGCCTTTGACCCGCCTCCGGTTGACGCAGAGAAGAGGAAGTGTTGGACTTCTTCCGACGTCATCCTCTTGCGAGCACCAGAGACGGGGCTAGAGTCTTCAACGTGAGCGACAACTACGTGTGGCAACTTCTAAATCGGGAAGGGCTATACCCTTACCACTTTACGAGAGTACAAAAATTGCAGCCACAGGACTACGCGGCTCGCCTCGCGTTCTGTCATTTGATTCGAGAAGAACGCCGCAACATTCTGTGGACTGACGAGTCACAGCAAAAACATAGCGATTCTTACACTAACTTGACTGTCCGTAGCCTGTTTTAAGTGTGATGGGGAGTTAAGCATCTTATTACGTCAGTTTTTTTATCTGCAGTAAGCTTGGTGGAATTCAGTAACGGGTAAGTAAGTGCAATTTTTAGCTTTTGCCTGCGTATTATTGTGTAACTAATAGATTCAGATAGTTACGTTACGAACTGGTCAGCTGATTTCAGAGTTCATTGACAGAACAGTTAGAAAGAGATAGCAATTGTTTTCATTGACGAAACTACACTACGCGCGTAGTTTGTGAACCACGTTATGCAGAATAAAGCAAATTTTAATTTCACTACTTTATCTTCTCAAATTGATTTAACGATTCCGGGGTACGAAATTTATGCATTATTGTAATCTATAAACATAATAGTATCTCCTATTTCATCCGTGGCAGGTATTTTGATTACACCTTATATAACATAGTTAATGTAAGATAGCCTGTATTATTATACAAGGCGGACCGTAATGTAGGTATACCGAACTAGAATGGTGTGAACAAACAATGAAATGCTTCTGAATAAATAATCGTCACGATGTTTTCATGAGGCGTGTCTCAGTTGTGTATTTACACCGGGCCGCAAGATCACCTGGTTTCAATTCTAATTCAAATAATTCATTCTGTAAAATAGATACAATGAAGTATACCTTCTACAAGTCAACATTACTGTTACAAAAAAACAATAGAATATGTAAAAAAAATGAGAGAATAAATGTAAGGTGAGTCTCGTGTACACAGCCATACCGGAGAGCCGGCAAGTAGCAGTATCAAGGGTCAACGACCCCTTCCGCGACATACGCTAATGACATTCAGATACGCACTCACTGAGTCGAGGTTGTTCTCAAACAAGTACGAGTATATAGGCACAAAACATTTCTGAATTCAAATATGTTTGAATGTGAACAAGCCACAGACTCTGACAGATGTCAAGGAACGTCTCTCCAGAAGTGAGAAAAGATCGCCCGAACTTCTGAAGAAACATTGAACGACAACATGGACAAAACTTGAAATGTCCAAATAAACATTAAACAAAAAACCGGCTGTTTGAGCTCAGGGCGTCTGCTTGCTTTGTGGTTTCTTGAGATGAGGAAGATAGTAAAAAAGAATACGGATATTCACTGTTAATCAGTATATTTAAGATTTTACATGGCGAGCGTGTGCGCCTTAGGTTTGTTGTAGGAGAAGTCGTAGACAGGTGGAGCCACCGGCGCGCGGGCAGCCTCGTCATCCCGTCGTGTGCGTGTGAGTGTGTGTACACACACATGCAAGGCGTTAACAAGTTGCCTCCCCAGGAACGAAGTTTTGTTCTATCACTGGCAGCGGGCACAGTCGGTTGAATGCTCGTCGCAGGGTCCCCGAAGTGGTCAGCACATCAGCCACGCGGGCCACACCATCAGGGCCAGGGTGTATAGTAGTCACTCGCCCCAGGAGCCATTGATTGGGAGGTAGTCGGTCGTCTTTTATCAGCACCATTTCGCCAAGCTTAAGTTGTTGTCCTTGTTTTTGCCATTTCTGTCGTTTCTGTAATTCTCCAATGTATTCCTTATAAAATCTATTCCAGAAATGGGTTTTTAATTGTTGTATTCTCATATAACGTGAGAGAGTATGCAGGGCGACAGTATCTTTGACTTGCGGTGACGGCAGTGACGTTAATGTTCGACCAATTAAAAATGAGATGGGGTGAGAGCTATAAGATCTGAGGGATCAGATCACATAGGAGTGAGAGGTCTTGAGTTCAAAATGGCTTCGATCTGTGTCAGAACTGTATTCATTTCCTCATACGTTAAATTCGCTAGGGAAACTATGCGCTTCAAGTGGTGTTTCACAGACTTTACTGCACTTTCAACGACAGCATTGAAATGTGGACTGTACACAGGTGAGAACCTAAAGTTAATGGCTATGTTTGATGTCTTTGTAATTATATTATCAGAATTAAGTTTAAAGAATTTTGATAATTCATTGCAAGCACCCACAAAGGCCGTCCCGTTGTCCGAAAAGATGCTGGCGGGCTTGCCTCTGCGAGCTATGAATCTATTTAATGCGGCTAAATAGGTTTCACTACTCAGATCGGTAACAAGCTCTAAGTGTACTGCTTTTGTTGCTAAGCAGACAAATATGATTTCATTAATTTACTACCTCTGCCCTTTCGGTTCAAAATCATGACTGGTCCGCCATAATCTACCATTGTATTCGAGAATGGGAAATCGGCATGTAATCGCTGTTTAGGGAGATTGCCCATTATTGGCTGTCTAGTTTTACCTGCAAAACGACAGCATCTTACGCACTCATGTACTATTTTTCTGGCAAGATTTCTACCACCGATAACCCAAAACTTATGTCGTATGGTGGCTAACAGCAGTTTTGGACCAGAGTGCATCAGCAATGTGTGATAATGTCGAAAAATCAGTGTTGTAATGTGATGTGACGAGTGGAGCAGTATAGGATGTTTAGCATCATAATCGTAAAAGGCATTGGACAACCTGCCCCCAACTCGCATCAAGTTGTTGTTCCCACAAAAAACGGATTTAAATTCATTAATTTGTTTTTAGCTTTATCTTTTCTTAATAAGTTGTATTCTTCTGGAAAACTCTCCGCTGTGCAAAATTGCAAAGTAAATTTAAAGATGAATTAAGCTCATTTATTTTTAAGTATCCGGTACGCTTATCTTGCGGGTGAAGGCAATTATGTATAAATCGTTGTACGTAGGCTGTAACTCTTTGTAATTTGCCTAAAACGGAAAAACGCTTTATAGTTTCAGAATAATAGGTGGAATGGTCATTTTGGTCTACTGTTAATTGACATTGTATCTTCAATTCTGGCAAATCAGCTTCCTCTGTACGTACTGGTTGAGTCGGCCAATCTGATTCGTTTTGCGATAGAAACGATGGGCCAGACCACCACGAACTACAGGTTTCTAATTGTCTAGCATCTGCACCACGTGACCCGATATCAGCTGGATTCAATTTTGTAGCTACATAACGCCACATGAACGGTTCTGACAAGTTAAGAATTTCTTGGATTCTGTTGAAAACAAACGGTTTTAATAAGTGACACTTAGGTGATTTTATCCAGCTGAGAACGATAGTGGAGTCGCACCAGTAAGTACAGCCTTTTATTTGTAACCTCAATGAGCATTTTACTTTTTCTGTTAACCTTGCGGCCAGCAGGGCACCACACAATTCTAATCGAGGTGTTGTAGCTGGTTTTAAAGGAGCTACTCGACTCTTCGCGGCGATTAAGTGAACTGAAACATTGTTTTTATTATTGGAATAGGACTTTATGTAAACACATGCAGAATATGCATCGTTGGATGCATCACTGAACGCATGGATCTCGATTACAAAAGGATAATCGGTAAGTACATATCTTGGAATTTTTATATTGTTAATGTAAAGTAATGATCTAATGAATTTTTTCCAGATACTTTGAACTTCAGAAGAAACTGTTTCGTCCCATGCAATTTTAGATGACCATAACTTCTGTAAAATAATTATTGCCGTAAGTATGCACGGGTTAATCAAACCTAACGGGTCAAATACTTGTGACATAACGGAAAGTATGTGACGTTTAGTTATGTCTGTTTTATCTGCAATGTTTACTGAAAATAGCAACATGTCCTCTCTGCAAGACCAAAGTAAACCTAAAATTCGTTTCCGCTAAGATTGAGTAGGCCATCATTGCTATTTTCGTTTATGATTTGATTGATTAGGTGTAGATGATTAGAATGCCATTTTCGCAAGTGGAATTGACCACTTTCTAATTGTTTTACCTTACATATGTCTACTAATTCACATTCAGATGAAGCTCCTGTTATGAGATCATCGACATAGAAATCGTGCTGAATAACTTCAGCGACGGATTTGTCAGAACAATCCATACCTAATTGTTTTAAGCATCTTGTAGCGAGGTAGGGAGCCGAAGCTGTCCCATATGTCACAGTACTAAGTTTGTATTGTTTGAGTTCTTCGTGAGGCTCAAACCGCCACAATATCTGCTGCAATTCGCGTTGTTCATCCTTAACCTTAACCATACGGTACATCTTTTCAACGTCCGCAGTGGCTACATATTTATGTTGACGCAGTCTAATTAATATGCTCATAAGATCGTCCTGCACAGTAGGTCCAATCATTTGAATATTATTAAAGGACGAACCTGACGTCGCGCCGCCGCGAGGTGTCGCCACTGCCGAGGCATCAAAAACGACACGTAAACGGGTGGACAAGCTTGTTTCGCGAAGAACTCCATGATGTGGTAATAAATAAGTATATGTATCATTTTCAGGAAATTTATTCTCGGTCATGTGACCTAAGGTAATGTATTCTCTAATGAATTCGCAATATTGCTCTTTAAATTTTGGATCTTTGCTGAACCTACGTTCTAAGGAGAGAAACCTAGATAAAGCTTGCTGATATGAATCACCTAGTATTGCTGGTGATTCTTTCAACGGAATCGTGACGATGAAACGACCATCTGACTCACGTGTTACGTTATCTGCAAAATGTTTTTCACATATTTGCTCTTCTTTGGACTGCTGTTTGTATGAAGGAACAGACTCGAATTCAAAAAACTTGTCTAATTGACCGTCGATATGATCATCATGTGATAAGAAAGCATGATTGCAATGGACTGTATTAGAAGCATGTTTTGTCTGAGCAACACCGGAAATCAACCAACCAAACTTGGTTTTACTTAAGGTTGGCTTGTTTTTGCCTAATGAAATGTTTCTAGAACTAAGTACACTCCAGAAAATATCTGCTCCAAGAAGCATATCTACCTCAGACGGGCAGTGAAATGTTGGATCAGCTAATGGTATGTTTTTTGGTATGTTTAATAATGTGAAATCAACCTGAACAGTTGGTAGTAATTGTGTGATGCGTGGCACAACAAAACAACTAATTTTTTCTTTATATGAATTGATGAGTGACGATATAAGGACGTCACAACGTTTGGATAAGTTTGAAGTTTGAGAATTTAACCCTTCAACTAATGACGAGGTCGAAGCGGTTGGTAAATTAAGCTTTGAACATAAGCTATCACTGATAAAACAGGAAGTACTCCCGTTGTCCAAGAGCGCCCTTACTGTGTGCCTTTGACCAAGGTGGTCTTCAACTTGGATCAACGCTGTTGATAATAGAACACAGTTCTTATTTAAGGCTGATAAAGCAACATTTTTATGTTGTGTATTTGTAAGTGCTTGAGTTTCAAGTTGAGTCTGTGGCAGCGTCTGCAACGACGGCAGCGGTGGCGGCGGCAGGGCACAAAGGACTACATTGTTATTCGGAGTGGAGGGAGGTGCATTAGATGCAGGTGAGTCATGAACGTGTAATAAACTATTAAGCGACTTGTTACATACACGACAAGGCGCTATTTTGCAGTAATTTGCAGCATGTCCCTGTCTCAAACAGTTCAGACATAATTTAAGAGATTTTGCTTTTAAGATTTTTGTTTCTAACGATAATGACCTAAATTTAGGACAGCGATAGATGGCATGATTGTCTTTGCATAACGGACAAACATGCGATCTGTCTGATGAATGTTGAGGGCTCACTACTAAAGATTTGTGACGGTTGTACATGACGTCACTAGATCTGCGTTTAATGTGGGCTTCCTCTAAGGTTTCTAGGAGATCAGCACGGTTTTTTAAGAACTGATTGAAGTTCTCAAGTGTAGGCAATTCCTTAAGCGTATTACGATGAGTTTCCCATTCTCGATTCGTAACAGAATCCAACTTGTTGGAAATAATATCCACAATAAGTACATCCCAATGCTCAGTGGGTAAGTTAAGTGTTTTTAACGACCTAAGATTTCTGTTTACGACATCTATCAAGTTGCGCAAAGCTTTGGAGGACTCTTTGGATAATGTCTCAATGTTAAAGATGGCTTGAATATGATTATTGACAAGAAGTCTCTTATTATTGAAGCGATCGCATAGGAGATCCCATGCAACATCATAATTCTCCGCAGAGAAATCAAGTGAACGTATAACTAAGGCTGCACTGTCCTTCAAAGCTGCGCGCAGGTAGTGAAATTTGTTTATCTTTGGTATGGACGTATCTGAATGTATAAGAGAGTTAAATGTGTCACGGAACTCTAACCAGTCATGATATTGTCCCGAAAAGGACGGTAAGTGTATGGTAGGAAGTTTAATGTTTTTACTACCTCCATGAGCAGTACAAGAACCTGTGACCGATCCGGTACCGCAGTCGCTGGCAGCGGACAGCTCGTGCCGCGCCAACACCTCCCGGGCGACCGCGAGGGCCCTGAAGTACAGCGCCTCGAATGTTTCGCGCTCTGCGAACTGCTCATCTGGAATTTGACACAGATTTTCTATTTCAGATTGAATCGTATCGTAATCGGTATAAAGTTCCTCGATTTTAGATAACCGAATGGTAAGTTCGTTAATTTGGAGTCCGTTTAACCTTTGACATGATTCTATTGGCTCTAAATAACTTCTGAATTGAGTAACTTTACTTTTGAAGGTAGCTCGCTTTTTAATCAGTACTTTTATATCCATGTTTGTATAGCCAGTAACAATACGTTCATAACAAAACACTAAAAGAAAGATACTTACTTGACATTTAAATTATGAAGCAAAATGAGGGTGCAGTAAAGTCGATACGAAGTAACAAAGCGGTATAGCTGGAATGTGATTAAATTGTTACGATTAAGACCTTTGCCTTAATTTATACTATAATATTAACACCCTATGAATACACTTCAGACACAAATCGATCAATCAAGAAGCTCAGAAACTCTGACAAGGAAATGCAAACTAAATTTCCAATAATAGGGAAATACTCGTACTTGGGTATATACTCGTATATAAGGTGGGTTAACTACTTTATGGTGTATGTACTCTTAGTCTTATTATTTAATAATGTACGAGTATTCTGGTAAATAAAACCAAATATGATGAGCAATGGTTAATCAAGATAATTAGGTAATTGTTTCGCTTTTAATGTGCGAGTTAACGAAGGTAGGTATGAAATAACGCTAAATAACGTAGATAAGTAATGAAATTGAATACAACTGAGTGTATTTACGAGTAAGTAATGGAATAACAATTATTAATTAGGGGATTATTGAGAAATGAATCGGAACGAACTCACAATAACGCTACCGTCGCCGGTTCTCACAATAATGTCCAGAGATAACGTCCTTTGAAGTAGGTGTGGTCTTTTCAATCTCACAATCACAATATATAATATGTAATCCAGTGGCTTCCTTCAGGATTGTTGACAACTCGAAGTGAAGCTGCTGTACAGTAAATAATAATGACGAATTCTTCTTCACGGTAAACGGTTTCGATGTATTGTACTTCCACAGAGCGACGCGCGTTTCCTTGGTTCTCATTTGCTGATGATTTTTCCAAAATCAGGCTCGTATGGACCAATGTTTGAGCTCGGGGCGACTGCTTGCTTTGTGGTTTCTTGAGATGAGGAAGATAGTAAAAAAGAATACGGATATTCACTGTTAATCAGTATATTTAAGATTTTACATGGCGAGCGTGTGCGCCTTAGGTTTGTTGTAGGAGAAGTCGTAGACAGGTGGAGCCACCGGCGAGCGGGCAGCCTCGTCATCCCGTCGTGTGCGTGTGAGTGTGTGTACACACACATGCAAGGAGTTAACACCGGCCACGCGCAGTGTAGGGTTCCTAAGTTGATCTACTAATACAGATCGCGCCAAACTTCTAATCCCATACATTTAGAAGAACGGCCCACACATTGTCGTGTTTAGAGGGGGCTAAAAGTTTGGCGCGACCTGTACTCGTAAACCTGTAAAGCCTACTTCAGCTGTGATAGTTTTCCTTTTAAATTCATTATATATACTACTTCTGTAAATTTTTTCACATATCTATAAACAACCGTTTAGCCGGCAGGGGGGGACGCTTGACTCTAACAAAAATTAGCACTTCCAAGCTTAATATTTCGCCAACGGATCTCTAAATCGAAAAATGGTTTTCACACACCCATAATGTTTTAGAACGACCTATCCAACGATACTCTACACTATGGGATAGACAAGAAAAAAGAAATCATCCCCAGTTTACGTGTGTACATGTAGTATGTGTAAATTTTACCATACCAGATTACATCTTTCTAGTACCAATAGTCCATGAGATAAGCCGCGGACAGACGGACATGGCGAAACTATAAGGGTTCCTTGTACGAATATAAATAATAAAACATCCAACTGATGAAACTACTTGAGATCCAGTGATCAAGTACCAACTCCCGACACGGACAGAGCTCACCTCCAGCCGACGTGCGCCATGCAGGCGGCGCAGTGAGCCACGGTCCACGAGTAGCCCGGGAACCAGCTGAACTCGGCGGAGGGCGCGCCGTTCAGCGACGCGTTGCTCACCGTGGTCACCGTCACGATGTCGTGCATGAACCCACCTGCAACGTCAACAACGTGCTTTTGGTGTGTTCTGTGACCTGTCTAAAGCATATGATTGCGTCTATCACAAAACCCCTTTACGCAAATTGGAGCATTACGGCGTCAGTGGTGATTCTTTTGCCTTAATAGAATCGTCTCTTCTTGATCGTATTCAGAAAGTAGACATAAGTGGGGCTAAATCTTCAGGTTCCAAAGTTAAGATGGGTGTACCGCAAGGCTCCTATAGGTACCTCTGTATTTTCTGACAATCTCCATTTTTAATATATATGTCAACGACATACTGACATTACTATTCGCAGATGACACTTCACAAATATTTAGAGTAAAAAGACAATTAAATACTCTAGACGATGTGGATTGTTCTTTGTCTCAAGTCCTGAACTGGTTCACAGTTAATATTAAATTTCCATGACCTTGTGTACAATAAGTAGATTTAGTTTAGATATACCGGGTGTAAGTTTACCGGGGTTTAGTTTAGATATACCAGTGCTACCATTAAATGAAACAACATATTTTACGGATCATACTGAACCCAAGAACCATACCCGCGCTATTAGTTTGGTAAATATTGGAGTTTCAAACCAAAATACGTGAACTGTAAAGCACCGACATAAAGTCGTTTTTTGAAACAGCGTCTTCCGTAAAGCAGCTGTTACGGTGCAGCGGTCTAAAATAGACCTACTTCCTACGAAATAAAGTCTTTCAGTTACAGTTGAATAACTTCTTCTCTGAAGATTTGCGCGGGTATTTTTTTTCAGAAAGTTGTTAAGTATGATCATTAGAGTATGTAATTTTATTTAAAGGTCGCACTCTATTTACACACTATATATAAGGACTTTTATTTATACAGCCAAACTCACACTGGAGCCTTGGTAAGTGATCAGTAACACGGATCGATAACACTTTGCTAATTTCGTAAAATAAAATCTCGACGTCCCATAGTATATGACTCGGGGCTGGGCTTGCGTTTGTAAGGAACACGAAAAGAATATTTTAGGATTTTCACAAAAAGGTTTATCGACCGTTGTCACTAAGCACTTACCGAGTCTTCAGTAAGAATTTGGCTGCATAAATCAAAGTCACCTTATATATGTATGGAACCAAGTCGAAACTGGTAAATGACACAAAATCACACTAATATTATAAATGCGAAAGTTTGTGTGTATGTTTGTTACTCTTTCACGCTGAAACGGCTGAACGGATTTGGATGAAATTTAGAATGGATATAGCTTATACCCTAACTTAACACATAGGCTACTTTTTACCCCGGAAAAAAGCATGTCGTTAAACCGAATAAAACGCGGGCGGAGCCGCGGGCAAAAGCTCGTTGTATTATAAAAAAAATCATAGTATTTATTTTGTCGTATTGTATCCTTCTTTGGGGTAGAGGTGCTGACACAGAAGCTGTTTTCCTTCAGAAAAAAGCAATTAGGGATATTTATAATAACAATTGTTGCGAGTCACTAAAGAAAAACATCAAGGTGAAGTAATAGTCCAATGATAACAGAAACTCCGGAATACTTTAATTAGGTAGCTTTTATTATATTCATACAAACACGGTGAAACCAACGGACATCTCTCCATAGATAATCCTCAATCAATCAACAGTGACAGCTAGCTGCTAGTGATGTCCACTAACCAGAGCAATAGGAATCCTAACTGTAACTAGCCAATATCAATTTAATTATATACGAAAATATTCTGTACTAGCTTTTGCCCGCGGTTTCACCCGCGTTGAATTAGTTTTTGTGTACTCTTATAAAATCTGTCAATATTATTCGGACTGTTACCTATAGGTACAGTAAACGCAGCTGGTGAAATGTGTGTGTTATGTTATGCGCCTCTGTTTTCCATTTTGTGTGTCTCTTTCATAGCTTTTCCAAGGGAACAAAGGGAAAAAGCAGTTTTTGTCCTATTCAAAGTCTAGAACTACATTTATGCAAAATTTCAGCCTAATCGGTTTCGTAAGGATGGCCTGAAAGGGTGACACATCACTTTTCCATAGAAATTTGAAAGCTTATTTTCATCCCATGGGAACTGATTTATGGGATAAAAAGTAGCCTATGTCTCATTCCAGGTCTAGAAGTACATCCATGTAAAATTTCAACCTAATCGGTTCAGTAGTTACGGCGTGAAAGAGTAACAAACATCCATCCATTTCGCATTTAGAATATTAGTGGAAAGTGGGATGCTATAAGAAACACCACTGTGCTTCCACGGGTGGATGCGAGCTGCACTGTAGGTGCCTACTATAAATAAACATAAACTTCCTGCTATAGAGTTGAGACTACACAAGGCAAGTACTTCCGTTGTAGGTCACAGTGTTCGTTTTCATAATAAAATACTAAAGAAATTACTAGGTCTTTCAGACAATACATTTAAAAAGCATGTTAAGAAATGTCTTTACAATAAAGCTTACTAATAATAGCACTCGGGAGGTACGATTAAATAAAAGTGAAATTTCCACATTCACGCTACTATATTTTAACAGAGTTTCAACACTGACGATCGTAGCAAGACTGACTTCACTGTACAGCGGAGCTGTATTTATATCTGTCTAAAGTCATTCGTGACTACCCACCCAAACTTGAACTAGAAAGAAGTGGGAGAGAGAAAGTGACACCGCGAGGGTGTCTGGGTAGGAATTTAGGATGAGGTGAAGAGAATGAGGAATGTGGGCTTACCTGGTTGCTGCTTTTCTTTGTACAAGATAACCGCACGGAGGACGCGGCGTGCCGACAAACTAGTATGTCCTCTTCCTGCTGGGCTGATGGGAGATGCACTTGTAAACTGCACTTGCACACAAAATAGTTTAATGGTATGATCACACGAGCCGATAAATGTTTATGAGCGGGGGTGAGAGCTGACGCGGCACTGCGTGCATCGAGACGCGTGTGGCGCGCGCGAGGGCTGGTCGAGGAAGAAGTGCGAGGCCACGGTGCTTCCACCGTGCGCCGACAGCGCTCGAATCACGCGGTTGACGTGGCCCAATCTGCGCACACAGCTCAGTGGTGCCCCCTGTCGTACAAACGTCGCGGTATCCACTCGGATCACTCCATCCTTGCCCGGTAGTGTGCGGAGAATTCTCCCCAGCTTCCATTGGAGCGGAGGCAGGTCATCCTCTTTGATGAGGACCAGTTCACCCACTTAAGGAGGGGAAGACAGGGAAAGCCATTTGGAGCGGGTTTGCAGGGTATGGAGGTAGGACCTGGACCAGAGTGTCCATAAGCGCTGAGAAAGGGCTTGGATGAGCTGAAAGCGTCTGAGAGACGATATGGGCCGATCGTTAAGAGAATGCTCAGGTAGAGCGGTGAGCGGACGTCCAATAAGAAAATGTCCAGCTATGAGTGGCTCAAAGTCTATTGGGTCTGAAGAGATGGGGCAGAGGGGTCTCGAGTTGAATACTGCCTCGATTCGTGCTAAAAGAGTTGATAATTCCTCAAAAGTGAGGTGCTGTTCACCTATTAGCCGATACAGCAATTGTTTGGTGGATTTCACGTTTATTTCGTGCAGAGCACCAAACCAGGGCTCTTTGGGCGGATTGAGTAACGAAGTTATATTCTGAGTCGCGAGCTTGTGTGTGATTGCATCATTGTTTATTTTGAGGAAGTTCTGAACTTCAATGAGCTGATTCCTAGCACCTATATAGTTCGTGCCGCAGTCTGAGCGAATGAGAACCGGGGTACCGCGACGTGAGATGAAGCGTTGTAAAGCCGCAAAGAACGCTTCTGTCGTAAGTGCAGATACAGGCTCGATATGAACCGCTTTCGTCGCGAGGCAAACAAAAATGCAAAAATACGCTTTTATGAGTTTCGCGTTTCGCAATGTGCTGGACCGAATAAAGAAATGGCCCGCGAAATCGGTTGTGACGTGGCTAAATACTGGCTGTGGAGTAACCCTGTCTGCAGGGAGATCAGCCATGAGCGGAGCCGTGGGCTGAGCGCGACACCGGAAACATCTGATACATTTAAACACGCGATGTCTAATAATGCGACGAGCTGATAAAATCCAGAATTGCTGGCGTAATATGGCGTGTAATGTGTCAGCTCCAGGGTGGCAGTGTATTTTGTGATAGTGGTCTATGATGAGATCCACGAGCGGACTTGAGCTGGGTAGAATAAGTGGGTGTTGAGCGTCATACCTAATTGACGCGTGAGAGAGACGACCACCGACTCGCAAGAGGTCGTCCTTTATAAACGGCGAGAGGCGTTGGAGACGAACTAGACAAGGTTTGTCAGTCTGCAGACGGTTCATATCCTCTGCAAACTCATTGTGCTGAACAGAGCGGACCCAGTGCAACAGAGCGTCTCTGCGTTCACCAACTGTGATCGGACCAGAGCGTCGCTCAGGTGGGCTGTGCCGACAATTGTAAATGAACCGTTGCATGCAAGCTGTCACACCAAGGAGCTTGCTGAGTGAGCTGAAACGAGTGAGCAAGTCCAGATCTAGGTCCGGGACTGCTATATGAGCTGGTACCTTTTTTGGCTTAAGGCCTGGGAGAGTGTGAAGGCCTAAAGAGGGTGGCATCTTGGGCCATGCGCAGGGAGGCTCTTTGAGCCAACTGGGGGACCACCAGAGATCATGAAGTGCGAGAGACTGGGCAGACATTCCCCTGCTGGCACAATCAGCAGGATTGAGGTTCGTGGGCACATGTCTCCACGTATCGCTGGTTGAGCTGGCTGTGATCTTAGCCACTCGATTGGCTTCGAAAGTCTGTAGCCTATGAGGAGGAGTATTGAGCCATGCCAGGACTATGGTACTGTCGGACCAGCATGTGTGTGTTTGAATGGGGATATGAGCTGACAATTGGACTGACACTCGAGTCATGAGCTGGGATAAAAGAGCTGAGGCTGACAACTCTAACTTGGGAATTGAGAGAGGATGGGTGCTACCTTTGACTTGCCAATGACTAAGTGTACATTGACATGTCCATCGTTACTGAGCCCATGGAGGTAAATAACGGCACCAAATCCAGCCTCTGATGCGTCCGCAAACCCGTGAAGCGAGTAAGTGGACGTGGGCTTATATTTACAGATGTGTCGAGGTAAGCGGAGGTTAGAGAGCTGATGGAGATCCTCTGAGATGTGTTGCCACTCTGTGTGGACTTCTTCGGGAACAGGCTCATCCCATCCTATTTTCAGAAGCCACAGCTTCTGCAGGAGGGTCTTAGCGCGGAAAACAACTGGAGTAACCCAACCATTGGGATCATATAGAGACGCTACTGTGCTGAGAATTGAGCGCTTTGTAACTTGAGCTAGAGACGGCAGAGAGATGCGATAAGTGAATTCATCAGTTTGAGGAATCCACTGTATCCCCAACACTTTAATGGAATTAGAGTCGGGACTGAAGTCGAAATCTTTGGGCATGTCACATTGGTCATCTGGGAACCTTTCTTCCTTTTTCCTCTTTCTTTGAGGTGAGTTGGAGGTCCATTTACTGAGCTGGAAACCACCAAGAGCAAGTAACTCAATCAACTCGTCCTGGAGTGACTGAGCAGATTCCACAGAATCATGACCTGTAAGTTTTTATAATAGAGAGAGAGAATATAAGAAGTCTTTATTACTGAAGGCAGGGGTGGTGCATGAGGCTGATGGTGCAACTGAGAAGATTTTCTATGAGAGTAAGTTTGAAATGATTTCAAATGAGATATGAATTAATATTTTTAGATATGCCTGATAGTTTCATTGCGATTGATAAGTCATGTTATACGAATCCACAAAGATTGACTTGCGGGGGACCTGAGCAGCATGAGGGTAGCGGTGACCTTCGTCATCAGCTAATTGAAGTAAGGTGCGGATGGCATGATATGGGCTGGACCTTAATCCGTATGTGACGGTATTAAGGGCATACGTGAGCAGGGGCTGGTCTGGTGACGACCGCCAAAGAATGAGTTGATAATGTCTCTGATCTGGGTGAATGAGAATGTTCCTGAACATCATTCGGATGTCAGTACTGAACACTTGTGAGTGAGTTCAAAAAGACATGATTATGTCAACAATGTCTTGTTGTAGAGCTGGACCTGTGTGAAGGCAGTCATTTAAATTGACGCCGTTGGAGCTCTTACAACTCCCGTCAAACACACAGCGGATTTTTGCTGAGCCTGGCTTCATTATGCCATGATGTGGGATGTAGTAATGAGGTTTATGAGCAAAGGTATGGGGGTGACATGGTGACATATGTCCCAACTTTATGTAGTCTGACATGAACTCTACATATTTTGAGCGGAAAGGCGGGTTCGCTTGCAGCTTCTTCTCTAAATTGAGAAACCTGCGTAGCGCAATTGCATGATTACTACCTACATAGAGCCGGCGCATTGTGCAGAAATGGGAGTGTGACCATATATTGGTCTGAAGGTTCACGAGTAGTTGTGGTGCGAAATATGTCCTCGCACTGCTCTTCTAAGGGGCTGGTATGTTTGTAGGTTTGGGGTTCCTCAGACTCCCAAAACCTCTCGAGACTTTTGTGTATGTCATGAGTGGACTCTGAGTCCGTTTAAGAGCCGACAATGTGAACCGAGTTGACTTGATTCGTGGGTGAGGTATGTAAACTTTCGAAAGGTCCTATCAGTGTGAAATCAAATATCGTGCCGAAGGCTATGGGGCTTGCCAGGGCCGAGAGAAACCTTGGTTCCGTCTAAGAGTTGTCCAAGAACGTCAGATCTTAATATGAGATCAACTGGAGCTGGTGTGTGGTATTCCCGATCAGGAAGAGGAATGGGCGGGTGACCTGATAATTGAGTGAGATCTGGAACCTTTTCTAATGGTAGGTATCCAGTGACATTTTTTAGTATGTGAGCTGTGGCCGTGATCGTGGGTGTGTCACGATGTGTGGGTCGGCATACAATTGTGATTGATGCCTTTGACTCTTGTGTGTGCTGATTGCCTACACCTGAGATTTTTAAAGATGTGTGATGTAATGGTAAATTTAAAATTCTGGCCATGCGCTGAGAACAAAGGGTCAGCATACTGCCACAATCTAATAGAGCTCGAGCTGAGTGAAACTGGCCATGTGCGTCCGCTATTTTAAGCGATACGGTCGGCAGTAATATTGGTGTGTGAGTGACGTGTTCTACACGTTGTGCAGAGTCGCTTAAATTTTATGTTTGAGCTGAATTTGTGGAGTGGGGAAGAGCCGAGTGTGTGAGGGCTGAGTGTGTAAGAGATAAGTGTGCTGAGTCCTCGCCTTCAAGGTGCTCGGTGATGGTAGGTAGTCAACGTGGACTACGTACCCGTGACCTATTTGGCGAGCGCGACTGAGGGGGTGTGTTGGGCTGAGATGAGGCATGGGCTACTGAAGCCTGAGCATGTGCTGAAGAGTACCGGTAATCATGTGCCGGACGCTGCCTGGGCTCCTCACGTAAATGAGGAGGCAGTAGATGAGCAGATGAGTGTACAAGAGACACGGCCCCGTGGCGATGCAGCGAAGTGTGGTGGTCAGTACGTCCACACTCCTTGCATCCACGTGTGGATCTGCACTCGTTCTCATAGTGAGGACCCAAACGGCGTCGGCACCGGTGGCGTGCATTTACAAAGTCCCATCGACCTTGAACAGGCGATGAGCTTTTTGTCCCTTAGTCCGGCAGTATGGGCATGGCATACCACCAGTAGGGGACGAAGGTTGAGCCGAATAATCTGGTCGGCGCGTGGATGAAGGGGATGATTGAGCCGAGTAGACTGGCACTGCCTGAATGGCTGACGAATGGGATGAGAGAAGCGGTTGTCCTGCCGAGAAGGTATGGGGCGGAACTCTTGACGAGCCTGGTAGGGCAGACGTGGGGTACCTCGAGGAGGCTGAGTCAGCTGGCTGAGCTGAGCGAGCCTTCCTGAAGGAGTAGGCCGCGATGAGGACTGAGCGGCCTGGGACGTAACGCCAGACAGCTCATTCTCTACGCAGCGCGCATGCTCCTCCAGGAACTCGATAAGGTTCTTCAGTGTGGGCAGAGATGCGCGAGATCCGTACTTCCGCTCGAAAAGAGTACGGAGCTCACCTTGAAGTTTTAATAATAAATACATTACATAATCCGAGTCCTTCATGGGCAGATCTAAATGAACCAGAGCGCTTTGCGCTGATATGAGCGGAGTGAGAAACAACACGCGTATATTGATGAGCGGATGTCGATTTGTGGTAGCCCCAAAATTATGTCCACAAATCGATCGATGAGAACACGACGGTTCTCGTATCGTCGAGTGAGAATATCCAGAGCCACTGGATAGTTTTCATTGGTGGGCTGAAGATGAGAAACCATGCTAAGTGCCTCACCTGAGAGAGAGGAAAGCAGAAAGTGGTGCTTTACCGCATCCGAAACTATAGCCATTTTGTCGACAAGGCTATGAAGGAAGGCCAATCCTCTATTTTTGACGAAAATTTGGGGAGAGAAATTTTCGGCAGGACTCCGGCGGGCGTGGCTGGGCTGGGGGGGCAGACTTGGGCGGAAGTGACGTCGACGTGCCAAGCTTTTGATAAGCTACCATTATCTCATCGCCGTCCCTGATAGCTGCCTCATAATTTTTTGTATATGTGGCCTCAGTTTCGTCGGAAAGATCGCCGTCATCGAGGATCACATAATAGACATCCTCCAGCTTCTTCCGGTGTGTCTCTAATCGGAGATACCGTCCGGTAAAATCTTTGACCGTATACGAAGTCCTGTCTCCGTCTAAAAGAGCCGCACCGATTTGTTTTAACTGAGAGAGAGCTTTGACAGCCTCTCTGAAAATAGCCGCCTGTTTTTTAGTAGGCATTGTGCTATACAATTTTATATTATTATATGTGAATACGTGCGGATGCTATACCTTGACTAGCGTCAAAAAGAGAACTGAATACTGAGCTGAGTAATCACGCAAGTAACGCAATGTGTAGCCCTACGAGAATACACAAATAACCTGCGCACGGAACCCTATGTGCTGAAAAAAGTGAACAGCCTTTATATGTGGCCGCACGAGGAAATAATAACGAAAGGCGAAAGAATATATATTTTTTTAAATTTGTGATACCTATAATATTTCTGCCGAAATTATTGTCCAACCTCTTTGTGAGAACACAAGGGGAACAAGTCGTAAGAAAAGATTTTTTTTTTTGTGTTGGCGCAGTATAATCTCAATACCACAGCCTGTATATTTTAATAAATTATGTGCAGAGATATAAGAGAAGAGAGAACAAAAAAAATAATAGATTACGTACCTGGGTAATTTTGTAAATGACCGGTTATACACTTTTACCGTGACATTAAATCAACGAGTGAACGAGCCGAAGATGTATACAAATATACAAATACAAAATTTATTTATTGATACAAAAAAACTTAACCTAGAATAACAATATTGTTTTAAGGCTAAGTATATAAACAGTACAAGTGATCAACTGACTCTTAATAAGGCGAGGCCTGTCATTTATAAGTCAGTTTCTGCTACTCACGGTGATACAGGTTGAATTTAGCCAAAAAGAGAAGAGCATGCAAATTCCTAACGAAAGGTACAAATCTTATATTACTGTATGATTGATTAATTAGTGTGTGTTTTTTGAGAGTGATGAAAGAGGATGTGTGTTTGTGTGTGTGAGTGTGTGTTATGAGTGAGGAATTGAGTAAGTACATCAGTCAGTCAGTGTGAGTAAGTCAGTAAGTGAAAAAAGCTCGAAAAAGGTGATTTTGAAGTGCGTAAGTAACTAGGTTAATGAATTAATAACAAAATATAAAATTTATTCAGAAATTTTTAAAAGATCTTCTGTGGAATCGTATCCAAAAGTTTTAAGCAGAGTAAAGAGAGTTTTTTTACAATCTATAAATGTAAGTTCAAAAAGAGAACAATTCTTGCTTAGTTTATTGTACAAATAAGGACCAAGAATGCAAAAAAATCGAGAATAAAATTTCGTTTTATGAAGTATAATTCCGCAAACACGGTTCCTTCGTCGTTTTGACTCTAGAAACTGAGGGTCATAAGTTAATAATCTGTGTTGTCTGAGAATCACGGTTTGGATAAATAGTTGTCGTACAGTCAAGACCTGACATTCCGCAAATAATTGGTCTGTGGGAAAAATGAACTTTTTAAAAAACATCACCTTCAAAACTGCTCTCTGAGCTCTCTCGACCTGCAGCATTGAAGACTTGTCTGAGCCACCCCAGACTGATATGCAATACTTTATAAGCGATTGACATAGTGCATAGTAGATTGTGACAAGCAAGTTATGATCTGCAACATGTCTGAGCTTTTTAAAGATTAGAATAAGTTTTCTTATCCTTCCAGAGAGGGTACGAAGATGATGATGAAAATTTAATTGTTCATCGATGTGAACGCCAAGATATTTAATAACCGGAACACGTTCGAGTGCAAGACAATTAAATAAAATAACCGCAATATGAAACCGCAATACGTGCTTAATAAATAATCCCACACCTATTTATGATATGAGATATGTATGAAAACAGAAAACGCCTGGCAAATCCAGTTGCGCAAATTATTGTTTTGGCTCAGACAGCCACGAAAGGCGCAAAAAACCTGTCGTTAGAAACAAAGTCAGTCGGAACTCTGTTTATCGAACCGTATCATCAAAATAACACAATACAATCACAAACAAGTGCCGACCTATACATGTACGAGTATGTAGTATATAGTATAAACATACACACTAACGTCTAACGTGAAAACAACCACTGTACCTTATATACTAGGTAATGGAGAGAAATTATTCTGTTTAAACTTGGGCGGGTAAGACACACAAAAGCAAAAATCGAAACGAACTGTAAATGAGCTTTGTCTTATGCAAATGAGGACACGGGGGCGTATCGTAACCTTGAGAAATGAGAAAATGTAATGTGGGTAATTGGATGACCAAAGAATTTTCTAGAACTGCGTAAGTGGATTTGATAGTAAATTGTTTTTTAGTTTTGAGCAGAATAATAACTCGAAACTGAGCAGGCGGGGGGAGAACGCTTGTTTGTTGGTCAAACAAAAAATGATTTCAACAAAAGTAAATGCGTAGGTAGGCGAAAGAATATTCCGGAACTGGATGGGCGGATTTTATTTTATTATTTCAGCGGACTGTATAAGTAATTTTGGGCTGAGATGTTGACCATAGGTCGTTGGTTCAAAAAGGAGGTCTCGAAGGATCAAAGTTGAAACCAAAATTAATTTTTGGGCTGAGTGCAGACCATAGGTCGCTGGTTCAACGGCTTCGAAGGACCAAAGATGACACCGCGAGGGTGTCAGGATGCAGGGCTGAGGATTTGGGTAGGAATTTAGGATGAGGTGAAGACAATGAGGAATGTGGGCTTACCTGGTTGCTGCTTTTCTTTGTACAAGATGACCGCACGGAGGACGCGGCGTGCCGACAAACTAGTACGTCCTCTTCCTGCTGGGCTGATGGGAGATGCACTTGTAAACTGCACTTGCACACAAAATAGTTTAATGGTATGATCACACGAGCCGATAAATGTTTATGAGCGGGGGTGAGAGCTGACGCAGCACTGCGTGCATCGAGACGCGTGCGGCGCGCGCGAGGGCTGGTCGAGGAAGAAGTGCGAGGCCACGGTGCTTCCACCGTGCGCCGACAGCGCTCGAGTCGCGCGGTTGACGTGGCCCAATCTGCGCACACAGCTCAGTGGTGCCTCCTGTCGCACAAACGTCGCGGTAGCGCAAACAGAAAGCATTCGGGTTGTAAAGGAATGGATATAGGATGGGGTCCTTGAAGCGCGTTCAACAATGTGCGATAAGGTTCTAGACAGATCGCGAAGCCGGCGTATGGTATTAAAAACGGGACGGGTAACGGTCGAGAGTTAGTTCAGTGTTAACTACGAGACAAAGCGGAAAACTTAAGTGCGATTCTAGTGAAGTGAAGTGCGACTGTATAGAGCGAATATAACTCGGTAACGATTCTATAGGTAGTTTGTGTGGTGAAACATTTATAAAATTATAGTGCGGACAAAATAGTCAGTCCGGTGAGTCCATTGAGTCCAGTTAGTAATTCCAGTTGTTATTTAGTTTCAGTAGTGTTTTAATAGTGTGTGTGATTTCAAATAAAGACAGTTAGTGGTTTTTGGTGCAAATTGGTATAAAATTAATTTATCCCGAACTCCAGCTTGTAACAATATATTATACTATATTCAACATAATTCAGTAAAATAATAATATGCCTATCATTTGTAATTCGCGTTAAGAATAATTAATCGAACTAAAAACACATGAAAAATGTATGTATATGTGTAATATAATAGGTCCAATGTTAAGTGATTTGACATCGTAAAGTTTTTGCAGTGATATTACATTACAGATATATAGCAAGCATTAACTTGATCTAAAATACTCTGTGAATACTTAATGGTATCATAGCATAGGAAAAAACGTACCGTGAGCAGATTATGGCTCGAACGAGTCACGTGCTAATAGTTCTAAATGAACGAAACAGTACGTTTTGATGAATGTACGAGACCGGATCAAACCGCCGCCGTGCAGCACAGCACGCTGATCTACAGTAGATAGTGAGTGAACAGTGACAGACCCAGGTTGGTGTAGTTGGAGTGCACCCCCTCGCTGGACATGGCGAAGATGTGCTCGCGGCGCGCGATCTCCATCATGCACGCCGTGCAGCATAGCACGCTGATCTACAGTAGATAGTGAGTGAACAGTGACAGACCCAGGTTGGTGTAGTTGGAGTGCACCCCCTCGCTGGACATGGCGAAGATGTGCTCGCGGCGCGCGATCTCCATCATGCACGCCGTGCAGCATAGCACGCTGATCTACAGTAGATAGTGAGTGAACAGTGACAGACCCAGGTTGGTGTAGTTGGAGTGCACCCCCTCGCTGGACATGGCGAAGATGTGCTCGCGGCGCGCGATCTCCATCATGCACGCCGTGCAGCATAGCACGCTGATCTACAGTAGATAGTGAGTGAACAGTGACAGACCCAGGTTGGTGTAGTTGGAGTGCACCCCCTCGCTGGACATGGCGAAGATGTGCTCGCGGCGCGCGATCTCCATCATGCACGCCGTGCAGCATAGCACGCTGATCTACAGTAGATAGTGAGTGAACAGTGACAGACCCAGGTTGGTGTAGTTGGAGTGCACCCCCTCGCTGGACATGGCGAAGATGTGCTCGCGGCGCGCGATCTCCATCATGCACGCCGTGCAGCATAGCACGCTGATCTACAGTAGATAGTGAGTGAACAGTGACAGACCCATGTTGGTGTAGTTGGAGTGCACCCCCTCGCTGGACATGGCGAAGATGTGCTCGCGGCGCGCGATCTCCATCATGCAGGCCGTGCAGCATAGCACGCTGATCTACAGTAGATAGTGAGTGAACAGTGACAGACCCAGGTTGGTGTAGTTGGAGTGCACCCCCTCGCTGGACATGGCGAAGATGTGCTCGCGGCGCGCGATCTCCATCATGCACGCCGTGCAGCATAGCACGCTGATCTACAGTAGATAGTGAGTGAACAGTGACAGACCCAGGTTGGTGTAGTTGGAGTGCACCCCCTCGCTGGACATGGCGAAGATGTGCTCGCGGCGCGCGATCTCCATCATGCACGCCGTGCAGCATAGCACGCTGATCTACAGTAGATAGTGAGTGAACAGTGACAGACCCAGGTTGGTGTAGTTGGAGTGCACCCCCTCGCTGGACATGGCGAAGATGTGCTCGCGGCGCGCGATCTACGTCATGCACGCCGTGCAGCATAGCACGCTGATCTACAGTAGATAGTGAGTGAACAGTGACAGACCCAGGTTGGTGTAGTTGGAGTGCACCCCCTCGCTGGACATGGCGAAGATGTGCTCGCGGCGCGCGATCTCCGTCATGCACGCCGTGCAGCATAGCACGCTGATCTACAGTAGATAGTGAGTGAACAGTGACAGACCCAGGTTGGTGTAGTTGGAGTGCACCCCCTCGCTGGACATGGCGAAGATGTGCTCGCGGCGCGCGATCTCCATCATGCACGCCGTGCAGCATAGCACGCTGATCTACAGTAGATAGTGAGTGAACAGTGACAGACCCAGGTTGGTGTAGTTGGAGTGCACCCCCTCGCTGGACATGGCGAAGATGTGCTCGCGGCGCGCGATCTCCATCATGCACGCCGTGCAGCATAGCACGCTGATCTACAGTAGATAGTGAGTGAACAGTGACAGACCCAGGTTGGTGTAGTTGGAGTGCACCCCCTCGCTGGACATGGCGAAGATGTGCTCGCGGCGCGCGATCTCCATCATGCACGCCGTGCAGCATAGCACGCTGATCTACAGTAGATAGTGAGTGAACAGTGACAGACCCAGGTTGGTGTAGTTGGAGTGCACCCCCTCGCTGGACATGGCGAAGATGTGCTCGCGGCGCGCGATCTCCGTCATGCACGCCGTGCAGCATAGCACGCTGATCTACAGTAGATAGTGAGTGAACAGTGACAGACCCAGGTTGGTGTAGTTGGAGTGCACCCCCTCGCTGGACATGGCGAAGATGTGCTCGCGGCGCGCGATCTCCATCATGCACGCCGTGCAGCATAGCACGCTGATCTACAGTAGATAGTGAGTGAACAGTGACAGACCCAGGTTGGTGTAGTTGGAGTGCACCCCCTCGCTGGACATGGCGAAGATGTGCTCGCGGCGCGCGATCTCCGTCATGCACGCCGTGCAGCATAGCACGCTGATCTACAGTAGATAGTGAGTGAACAGTGACAGACCCAGGTTGGTGTAGTTGGAGTGCACCCCCTCGCTGGACATGGCGAAGATGTGCTCGCGGCGCGCGATCTCCATCATGCACGCCGTGCAGCATAGCACGCTGATCTACAGTAGATAGTGAGTGAACAGTGACAGACCCAGGTTGGTGTAGTTGGAGTGCACCCCCTCGCTGGACATGGCGAAGATGTGCTCGCGGCGCGCGATCTCCGTCATGCACGCCGTGCAGCATAGCACGCTGATCTACAGTAGATAGTGAGTGAACAGTGACAGACCCAGGTTAGTGTAGTTGGAGTGCACCCCCTCGCTGGACATGGCGAAGATGTGCTCGCGGCGCGCGATCTCCATCATGCACGCCGTGCAGCATAGCACGCTGATCTACAGTAGACAGTGAGTGAACAGTGACAGACCCAGGTTGGTGTAGTTGGAGTGCACCCCCTCGCTGGACATGGCGAAGATGTGCTCGCGGCGCGCGATCTCCGTCATGCACGCCGTGCAGCATAGCACGCTGATCTGCAACACACATCGGGACATATACTGCAACATTTACAGCGAGGCCGAGGTCGAGCAACTAACGATTATCTCAGTTATCTTAGAACAATTATCACAATCTCCTTAATCTCAGAACAATTATCTCAGTTATCAAAAAATACATAAAGAATTAGCTTTTCCCACGGTGATTAGTTTTTGTGTAGTCCTACCGAATCTACATCTACATCTACACTTCTACACTATTATATACAGAGGAAAGATTTGTTTGTTTGTTTGTTTGTATGTATGTTTGAGGTAAACTTTGGAACTACTGAACCGATTCTAAAAATTCTTTTTTTGTATAAAGCTACACTATTGCTGAGTAACATAGGCTATATTTTATTTTAATAAAATTAAGTTTTCAGTTTGAAAATTCAATATTTGTGAACCATGTCGGAAGAAAAAACGCTGCTTAGCTGCTTTATCGGCGTGCCTTGACCAAACGGTTAGTTATACGTGATAAAACCGGTTGTTTTTCCATACGAAGAAACTGTATCAGTTTATTCTGATTAAATATTTCCATCTACAACGATCCTGACACACCTCTTGCTAATGTTAAGCTTGAAAAAGTGATTACAGCTAGGTTTATGTATTGATTTTGTCCCATACGAGAAAACTGTATCGGTTTAATCTGACTACAGATTTCCATTTACAATGATTCTGACACACTTCTTGGCACTTTGGTAAAACATGGTGACCAAGGTCTGCTGAATTCAATTCAAATTCAAATTGTTTATTTGTAAAATAGATACATAAAGTATACGTTTTACATGTCAAATCTAATCTGTATAAAAATAATATTTTATGATTAACAAATATGATACGGGAAATATATAAAAAAACTATATTTAAGTTGGGCTACAAAAGTTAAATGCATAAAATAAAGACTTATTGGAATACGAATATTATTATAACTACACAATGCAATTAATATATAAGTTGATAAATAAACTGAATATACCCTAAATAAATATAATGCCTAGCCAAATATATACTAACATAAGTAAGAAATTAAAATATTGTATATACATACCTACATAATTCAGTGAATAAATAAGTTAATAGATAAATAAACTATAAATAGATATAATGCCTAAATCCGCCCATTTGATTAATCTTGCTAAGAAGAAGGGCAAGAAACTTAGCAAGATCATGTCTTTTTTATCAGTAAAATCTAATAAGACTGGAAGATGGGTGCGGGATCTCCTCAACTAACAACGGCGGACCCTTTGAGTTTGGGCTTATTTGATTGGTCTTTATTAGCAATTTGGTAAAACATGGTAGCCGGGGTCTGATGATGGAACTGGTAGGTGGGTACAGGATCTCCTCAACGGACAACAGCAGACCCTTCGAATTTGGGCTTATTTGATTGGTATTTGTTAGCACTTTGGTAAAATATAATGACCAGGGTCTGTTGACGGGGCTGGAAAGTGGGTACGGGATTTCATCAACTTATTAAACAATTTAATAAACAATCCAACGACACGTAAAATTATTCATATGTGACCGTGGGACGCGTATTTAACCGGTAAAAATCGAGAGGAACCGGTCGATTGCTGACAAAACGAAATTGAAACGCCGAATGCAGCCGCGCGGGCGGCGACCTTCAATCGCTGCAGCAACCACTTTCTCCACTGTTTGTAAAATGCAGCAGTGGTTTTTCTCACACAGAAATTGATAACCTTTCGGATGAGCTTGGATTTTTTGAGGAGATCGATCATACTAGATACCTAGATACGAGGCGTCGCTTATCATGCTGCTGCCACTGATTAGACCAATCAGGGGGGCTTGCAGCACTGCATTATCGTATAGTCCTATCACTCCCCTATTTCGAGGAACAAATAAAAATTGGGGGTCTTATCATACTAGAAACCGGATTTTTTAATTATTTTTTTTTTTAGGTCGCCGCCAGGTTTTTTGCATTGCAGCATCGCCATTTCGTGTTCCCCCATTAATGACGTGACTAATTATATATATCTCATCCGGTAGTCTTATCGAACTAGGTTTAGTGTCGTGGGCTCTTAGACTATAAATGGTGCTTGCAGAAGCTCAGAATTAAAGAATATCTCGATCGATGACGTTGAACTGCGTAACGAGATGCTGCTCATTAAAATTTCAAACACGAAGACAAAATAAGAGAGAGTGTGATGATCGTGTCGCGATGAATTCGTGAAAATGGTACAGAAATACCAAGCACTACGCCCGACAGACACAACCACCAAGCGGTAAATGCACAAAGCAAGTCATTCGCAGAAATAAGTTGGGAAGTATACCCAAGGAGATTGCTGCATACCTAAAACTACAAAATCCAGAAACCTACACTGGACATTGTTTCCGTAGAAAATAAATGCAAAATTACTCATCAAATAACGGAATCAATTAACTTGCGTCAATCAACATCTACTTCTCGTGAAAATGTAGAGATCGAACGGAGCCAGCCATGTATAGGTATATCTACTTCGTCACAAGTAAAACAAACAAATATAAATAAGCTAAATAAAAACGTCAACCTCACCTTTAATAACTGTACGAACGTAACTATTAATTTTTCTAAATATTTTTTTTTTAAATTTAATACTTGCGATTGTCGGCACTTGGTGAAACATCATCATGGTTGAAGAAAACACTTGTACTGTTTCACAATTATTATATTTATATTTCCGACTAGTTTCGCCTTAAAGGCATTTTCCAGGATTTAAATGTACGAGTTTGTCACAAAAGCTGTTCATGTATGTGAAAACAGGATGACAAACATTTTTTTGATTATTTTTACTTCAGTTTTTTATTTGAAAGTTGTAATAAAAGCAGATTATGAACCTCGCGAAAGTCACTTTCTGCTCGATGCCACAATCTACTATTGTTTATTACGTAATAATAAACTTGTAAGAATAAACACATGTTCATACGACCGAGGCGATAAATATTATAGGAACACAAATTATAAGTTACGATTGTGGGAGAAAATTCGCAGATCGCAAGCGTCTCGGTCTTTAGTCTTTATTGTACACAGACAATTTATTATTGATTCACGATTAATTAGAAAGTATGTACAGGAGTGAGCTTATCTCTGAAAAGAGATTTCTTACAGCAAACCTAAGTGGGAAAGGGAAACTGTATTAAAATAAATAATCATATACAAGGTGAGCAGGTGTCTACCCTTAGGTGGTAGAGCTGATGCCGGGCTCGACTGTGGAGGTACCACCATCTTACTCGCAAATCCTCCCGAAGTTATTCGGGGGAGAGTAAGAGAACAGCTCTCAGGCAAAAAAACCAGGCGGCCCACCATTGCCTGGGACCGATGGATGGCGGTATATCCATCCCCAATTGCCGAGCCTTATAAAAAACAGGCTAGTGATGGGCAAAGGCGTCACTGGTGCAAGGGTTTCGGCACCGCGCTCACCAACCCGCCTGCCCAGCGTGTTTGAGTATGGATATTTCTTCCAGGAGGACCGCCAAGAGTGGCAAAATCCTGGAAAGGCCTATGTCCAGCAGTGGACGAAACAGGCTGATGGATGGATGGATACAATGTGATGAGGTACTTTTAATGAAATCACGATGATAACTTCACACGATGTTTATTATAGAATGCGCACAACATGGGCGTATGGCGCTTCGAATATCCGAATATGGAATGGAATGACATCGCTCGGTCGCACGCAGCAGAGCGCAGACCGAAAGCTTTTCATAAGAACTGACTCTATACAAGAAAGAGAACACATACTCAATGTTGGAGGTTAACTAATACAAAAGAGCGAGACAACAGGAGATCATCTAAGTCTATCGGCTTAGTAGGAAATATGAATACACATACTACTAAGAGGTGCTTATATATAATATAGGTAATGTACATTGGTGGCAATACTAGACTAACTAATTATAACACTCGGCTTTTCATAAGAACTGACTCTATACAAGAAAGAGAACACATACTCAATGTTGGAGGTTAACTAATACAAAAGAGCGAGACAACAGGAGATCATCTAAGTCTATCGGCTTAGTAGGAAATATGAATACACATACTACTAAGAGGTGCTTATATATAATATAGGTAATGTACATTGGTGGCAATACTAGACTAACTAATTATAACACTCGGCTTTTCATAAGAACTGACTCTATACAAGAAAGAGAACACATACTCAATGTTGGAGGTTAACTAATACAAAAGAGCGAGACAACAGGAGATCATCTAAGTCTATCGGCTTAGTAGGAAATATGAATACACATACTACAGAGAGGTGCTTATATATAATATAGGTAATGTACATTGGTGGCAATACTAGACTAACTAATTATAACACTCGGCTTTTCATAAGAACTGACTCTATACAAGAAAGAGAACACATACTCAATGTTGGAGGTTAACTAATACAAAAGAGCGAGACAACAGGAGATCATCTAAGTCTATCGGCTTAGTAGGAAATATGAATACACATACTACTAAGAGGTGCTTATATATAATATAGGTAATGTACATTGGTGGCAATACTAGACTAACTAATTATAACACTCGGCTTTTCATAAGAACTGACTCTATACAAGAAAGAGAACACATACTCAATGTTGGAGGTTAACTAATACAAAAGAGCGAGACAACAGGAGATCATCTAAGTCTATCGGCTTAGTAGGAAATATGAATACACATACTACAGAGAGGTGCTTATATATAATATAGGTAATGTACATTGGTGGCAATACTAGACTAACTAATTATAACACTCGGCTTTTCATAAGAACTGACTCTATACAAGAAAGAGAACACATACTCAATGTTGGAGGTTAACTAATACAAAAGAGCGAGACAACAGGAGATCATCTAAGTCTATCGGCTTAGTAGGAAATATGAATACACATACTACAGAGAGGTGCTTATATATAATATAGGTAATGTACATTGGTGGCAATACTAGACTAACTAATTATAACACTCGGCTTTTCATAAGAACTGACTCTATACAAGAAAGAGAACACATACTCAATGTTGGAGGTTAACTAATACAAAAGAGCGAGACAACAGGAGATCATCTAAGTCTATCGGCTTAGTAGGAAATATGAATACACATACTACTAAGAGGTGCTTATATATAATATAGGTAATGTACATTGGTGGCAATACTAGACTAACTAATTATAACACTCGGCTTTTCATAAGAACTGACTCTATACAAGAAAGAGAACACATACTCAATGTTGGAGGTTAACTAATACAAAAGAGCGAGACAACAGGAGATCATCTAAGTCTATCGGCTTAGTAGGAAATATGAATACACATACTACAGAGAGGTGCTTATATATAATATAGGTAATGTACATTGGTGGCAATACTAGACTAACTAATTATAACACTCGGCTTTTCATAAGAACTGACTCTATACAAGAAAGAGAACACATACTCAATGTTGGAGGTTAACTAATACAAAAGAGCGAGACAACAGGAGATCATCTAAGTCTATCGGCTTAGTAGGAAATATGAATACACATACTACAGAGAGGTGCTTATATATAATATAGGTAATGTACATTGGTGGCAATACTAGACTAACTAATTATAACACTCGGCTTTTCATAAGAACTGACTCTATACAAGAAAGAGAACACATACTCAATGTTGGAGGTTAACTAATACAAAAGAGCGAGACAACAGGAGATCATCTAAGTCTATCGGCTTAGTAGGAAATATGAATACACATACTACTAAGAGGTGCTTATATATAATATAGGTAATGTACATTGGTGGCAATACTAGACTAACTAATTATAACACTCGGCTTTTCATAAGAACTGACTCTATACAAGAAAGAGAACACATACTCAATGTTGGAGGTTAACTAATACAAAAGAGCGAGACAACAGGAGATCATCTAAGTCTATCGGCTTAGTAGGAAATATGAATACACATACTACAGAGAGGTGCTTATATATAATATAGGTAATGTACATTGGTGGCAATACTAGACTAACTAATTATAACACTCGGCTTTTCATAAGAACTGACTCTATACAAGAAAGAGAACACATACTCAATGTTGGAGGTTAACTAATACAAAAGAGCGAGACAACAGGAGATCATCTAAGTCTATCGGCTTAGTAGGAAATATGAATACACATACTACTAAGAGGTGCTTATATATAATATAGGTAATGTACATTGGTGGCAATACTAGACTAACTAATTATAACACTCGGCTTTTCATAAGAACTGACTCTATACAAGAAAGAGAACACATACTCAATGTTGGAGGTTAACTAATACAAAAGAGCGAGACAACAGGAGATCATCTAAGTCTATCGGCTTAGTAGGAAATATGAATACACATACTACAGAGAGGTGCTTATATATAATATAGGTAATGTACATTGGTGGCAATACTAGACTAACTAATTATAACACTCGGCTTTTCATAAGAACTGACTCTATACAAGAAAGAGAACACATACTCAATGTTGGAGGTTAACTAATACAAAAGAGCGAGACAACAGGAGATCATCTAAGTCTATCGGCTTAGTAGGAAATATGAATACACATACTACTAAGAGGTGCTTATATATAATATAGGTAATGTACATTGGTGGCAATACTAGACTAACTAATTATAACACTCGGCTTTTCATAAGAACTGACTCTATACAAGAAAGAGAACACATACTCAATGTTGGAGGTTAACTAATACAAAAGAGCGAGACAACAGGAGATCATCTAAGTCTATCGGCTTAGTAGGAAATATGAATACACATACTACAGAGAGGTGCTTATATATAATATAGGTAATGTACATTGGTGGCAATACTAGACTAACTAATTATAACACTCGGCTTTTCATAAGAACTGACTCTATACAAGAAAGAGAACACATACTCAATGTTGGAGGTTAACTAATACAAAAGAGCGAGACAACAGGAGATCATCTAAGTCTATCGGCTTAGTAGGAAATATGAATACACATACTACTAAGAGGTGCTTATATATAATATAGGTAATGTACATTGGTGGCAATACTAGACTAACTAATTATAACACTCGGCTTTTCATAAGAACTGACTCTATACAAGAAAGAGAACACATACTCAATGTTGGAGGTTAACTAATACAAAAGAGCGAGACAACAGGAGATCATCTAAGTCTATCGGCTTAGTAGGAAATATGAATACACATACTACAGAGAGGTGCTTATATATAATATAGGTAATGTACATTGGTGGCAATACTAGACTAACTAATTATAACACTCGGCTTTTCATAAGAACTGACTCTATACAAGAAAGAGAACACATACTCAATGTTGGAGGTTAACTAATACAAAAGAGCGAGACAACAGGAGATCATCTAAGTCTATCGGCTTAGTAGGAAATATGAATACACATACTACAGAGAGGTGCTTATATATAATATAGGTAATGTACATTGGTGGCAATACTAGACTAACTAATTATAACACTCGGCTTTTCATAAGAACTGACTCTATACAAGAAAGAGAACACATACTCAATGTTGGAGGTTAACTAATACAAAAGAGCGAGACAACAGGAGGTCATCTAAGTCTATCGGCTTAGTAGGAAATATGAATACACATACTACTAAGAGGTGCTTATATATAATATAGGTAATGTACATTGGTGGCAATACTAGACTAACTAATTATAACACTCGGCTTTTCATAAGAATTGACTCTATACAAGAAAGAGAACACATACTCTATGTTGGAGGTTAACTAATACAAAAGAGCGAGACAACAGGAGATCATCTAAGTCTATCGGCTTAGTAGGAAATATGAATACACATACTACTAAGAGGTGCTTATATATAATATAGGTAATGTACATTGGTGGCAATACTAGACTAACTAATTATAACACTCGGCTTTTCATAATAACTGACTCTATACAAGAAAGAGAACACATACTCAATGTTGGAGGTTAACTAATACAAAAGAGCGAGACAACAGGAGATCATCTAAGTCTATCGGCTTAGTAGGAAATATGAATACACATACTACTAAGAGGTGCTTATATATAATATAGGTAATGTACATTGGTGGCAATACTAGACTAACTAATTATAACACTCGGCTTTTCATAAGAACTGACTCTATACAAGAAAGAGAACACATACTCAATGTTGGAGGTTAACTAATACAAAAGAGCGAGACAACAGGAGATCATCTAAGTCTATCGGCTTAGTAGGAAATATGAATACACATACTACAGAGAGGTGCTTATATATAATATAGGTAATGTACATTGGTGGCAATACTAGACTAACTAATTATAACACTCGGCTTTTCATAAGAACTGACTCTATACAAGAAAGAGAACACATACTCAATGTTGGAGGTTAACTAATACAAAAGAGCGAGACAACAGGAGATCATCTAAGTCTATCGGCTTAGTAGGAAATATGAATACACATACTACAGAGAGGTGCTTATATATAATATAGGTAATGTACATTGGTGGCAATACTAGACTAACTAATTATAACACTCGGCTTTTCATAAGAACTGACTCTATACAAGAAAGAGAACACATACTCAATGTTGGAGGTTAACTAATACAAAAGAGCGAGACAACAGGAGATCATCTAAGTCTATCGGCTTAGTAGGAAATATGAATACACATACTACTAAGAGGTGCTTATATATAATATAGGTAATGTACATTGGTGGCAATACTAGACTAACTAATTATAACACTCGGCTTTTCATAAGAACTGACTCTATACAAGAAAGAGAACACATACTCAATGTTGGAGGTTAACTAATACAAAAGAGCGAGACAACAGGAGATCATCTAAGTCTATCGGCTTAGTAGGAAATATGAATACACATACTACAGAGAGGTGCTTATATATAATATAGGTAATGTACATTGGTGGCAATACTAGACTAACTAATTATAACACTCGGCTTTTCATAAGAACTGACTCTATACAAGAAAGAGAACACATACTCAATGTTGGAGGTTAACTAATACAAAAGAGCGAGACAACAGGAGATCATCTAAGTCTATCGGCTTAGTAGGAAATATGAATACACATACTACAGAGAGGTGCTTATATATAATATAGGTAATGTACATTGGTGGCAATACTAGACTAACTAATTATAACACTCGGCTTTTCATAAGAACTGACTCTATACAAGAAAGAGAACACATACTCAATGTTGGAGGTTAACTAATACAAAAGAGCGAGACAACAGGAGATCATCTAAGTCTATCGGCTTAGTAGGAAATATGAATACACATACTACAGAGAGGTGCTTATATATAATATAGGTAATGTACATTGGTGGCAATACTAGACTAACTAATTATAACAACAAGGTGAAATTAAATCAACAAAATTCATACTGGAGACTCGGTCAGTGATCAGAAACAAGCTTCAACTACCCTTTTGGTGAAATTCGAAAAATACTTTTAATCATCATTAATACAAAGAGCATTTAAACTACTGGTTTCATTCTGCGGATATGTGAACCATTCAGGCGTGCTTCTGTTTACAAGGTACTTTACTTTGCATATGTTAGAAGTATTATTGGGTTCTGTAGTGTGATCTGGTGTCCTTTTTATGTGGTGCACGTGGACCGCATCGAGAGGATACAGAACAAGTTTCTTAAAGCCCTTGGTTATAGAACAGGGAATTATTTTACGGAGTATACCTAGTCGACGTAAAGTCATTGATGCTACATTTCTATATAAACTAGTAAACAACGAACTAGATTGTCCACACTTGCTTGAATTATTATTTCTTCAAATACCGCGCCCCTCCTCACGTTGCAGTTCGCTAAGATTTCACATTAGTAGGAGTCGAACGAACTACAATAAAAACCGATTTTTCTCTCGCTCTCCGGTATTATATAACTAAATGTTGGGTGACATCGACATCTTCCTTGAAAGTAAAAACTGTTTTAAGGCCAAAGCAAATAAAATACTGTGTAAGTGACTTTTAATTATTCTTGTATATGTATAATATGCATCTGGAACTTTGTATGTAATATATTTGTTAACAAACCATGTAAGCTCCAGTGTTTATTCAAAAATGTGTGTTATTTTATAAGGGTTCTTTAGATCTGTTTATATTAATGTTTTCTCTATTATTTTCTTTTTAGTATATAATGACCGTTTGTAACCTAAATAAATAAATAAATAATAAGACATATGATGATACTGAAAAGTTCATAACCTCCGAATAACAGTGTTAACTCCAACATATGCTCTCATACACACACAACACACAACTCACTCACACACTCATACATCAACTCAAACACATCTTTATGCATACACACACACGCCCTCTCACACACGCTACTAACAAATACCATAAGTTTAAATTGTACTCAAATGTTCTTATTCTTATTCTTTATTGTACACAAAAAAGGAGATTACAAACATTCGATACATTAATTTCAGTACAGCGGCGAGCTTATCTCTCAAAGAGATTTTTTATAGCAAACCGAATGGGTATAGGAGTGCTTTAAAAATAAATTGGTAACCATATGTGTACGTACTACATGACTACTACATACTAAAATACTTACATAGGTATACTAAAATATATCTAACATAATGTTATTCTCTTTATTTCCATATCATCTTGTTTGTCGTCATTATGTTATATGTTTTTCTTACCCCCTTCTCTCCGCCAGGGAAACGGGGCTGTTTATCCTTAACTCAGGCTAACAACCTACCTAGGATAGCAGCGCACTATCATGCATGTAATATTTATGATTTATTTAATAGAAAAGAATGGATTTCATTCAGTACTTCCCAGAATTTGATCCTTCTAATTATAAGCGACATTTATCGGAAGCTACAAAAATTGCGTTTTTTTATCAACGGTTCCCTGCTGAGCAAGGAAAATTATTATTTCAAAAATGTAATAATGCTTTTTTGGTTTTCATCGAAATTTTTCGCTATTCCCTGTAGTTATTGATTCAGCTTATCACGCCCACTTGAAAAACTAATCCTGTATACCGATGTTGTACTGACCATGTCGATGAACCCGACCTCCATGTGCAGCCGCAGCAACGCGTTGTCGAGTGTGAAGAGCGTGAGGCGGTCGCGCGCCGCCAGCGCCAGGTTCGACGCCGTCCAGAACGAGAGAGATACCGGGTTGTACTGACCATGTCGATGAACCCGACCTCCATGTGCAGCCGCAGCAACGCGTTGTCGAGTGTGAAGAGCGTGAGGCGGTCGCGCGCCGCCAGCGCCAGGTTCGACGCCGTCCAGAACGAGAGAGATACCGGGTTGTACTGACCATGTCGATGAACCCGACCTCCATGTGCAGCCGCAGCAACGCGTTGTCGAGTGTGAAGAGCGTGAGGCGGTCGCGCGCCGCCAGCGCCAGGTTCGACGCCGTCCAGAACGAGAGAGATACCGGGTTGTACTGACCATGTCGATGAACCCGACCTCCATGTGCAGCCGCAGCAACGCGTTGTCGAGTGTGAAGAGCGTGAGGCGGTCGCGCGCCGCCAGCGCCAGGTTCGACGCCGTCCAGAACGAGAGAGATACCGGGTTGTACTGACCATGTCGATGAACCCGACCTCCATGTGCAGCCGCAGCAACGCGTTGTCGAGTGTGAAGAGCGTGAGGCGGTCGCGCGCCGCCAGCGCCAGGTTCGACGCCGTCCAGAACGAGAGAGATACCGGGTTGTACTGACCATGTCGATGAACCCGACCTCCATGTGCAGCCGCAGCAACGCGTTGTCGAGTGTGAAGAGCGTGAGGCGGTCGCGCGCCGCCAGCGCCAGGTTCGACGCCGTCCAGAACGAGAGAGATACCGGGTTGTACTGACCATGTCGATGAACCCGACCTCCATGTGCAGCCGCAGCAACGCGTTGTCGAGTGTGAAGAGCGTGAGGCGGTCGCGCGCCGCCAGCGCCAGGTTCGACGCCGTCCAGAACGAGAGAGATACCGGGTTGTACTGACCATGTCGATGAACCCGACCTCCATGTGCAGCCGCAGCAACGCGTTGTCGAGTGTGAAGAGCGTGAGGCGGTCGCGCGCCGCCAGCGCCAGGTTCGACGCCGTCCAGAACGAGAGAGATACCGGGTTGTACTGACCATGTCGATGAACCCGACCTCCATGTGCAGCCGCAGCAACGCGTTGTCGAGTGTGAAGAGCGTGAGGCGGTCGCGCGCCGCCAGCGCCAGGTTCGACGCCGTCCAGAACGAGAGAGATACCGGGTTGTACTGACCATGTCGATGAACCCGACCTCCATGTGCAGCCGCAGCAACGCGTTGTCGAGTGTGAAGAGCGTGAGGCGGTCGCGCGCCGCCAGCGCCAGGTTCGACGCCGTCCAGAACGAGAGAGATACCGGGTTGTACTGACCATGTCGATGAACCCGACCTCCATGTGCAGCCGCAGCAACGCGTTGTCGAGTGTGAAGAGCGTGAGGCGGTCGCGCGCCGCCAGCGCCAGGTTCGACGCCGTCCAGAACGAGAGGGACACCGGGTCCGCCGGGAGCGACTCTGGAACGATTTATTTGTTTATTACTAGCCTTTTTATTGTAATTAGAGTGAACAAATAAACGTTGTTTTATACTATTACTGCGACATGCTGCTATTGACTGCAACACTGTGACGCACGCTTCTTGAGTTATTATAAAATTGATTGTTGTATATTTTTGAGGTTCCCTCTATTTTGGCAGTTGATTAATAAACATGTACCTAAATAAATAAATAAATAAATGTCAACTTAACATCTCGTTTAAATCATCACTCCCGTCTACAACCCTTGGACCTAACCAAAGTTATTTGAACAGACTATGTCCTCACCCCAGGGAACAAACTATAGCGCACTCGTATGTTCGAGTGAAGAGTCTGACTGTTGCGGATGCATGCGATTATGGTCCCATTTCCCTCCCTCCGCCACGAGGCACATTTCTTTGTATGAAGATTCCCTACTTCCACGCTTGTAATAAGGTCATGGAGAACGGAATTTCGCGGATTAAGCGGGGGTCGGGGGGAGGGACTCTAGTCCGTTGTGATTTGTGCTTGTCGGCGTCAGTCTGTAAAAAGTCGCGTCTACTGTGTATCGTTGAGCTGCGCTCGCTTGTTTAATGCTAGATGTTTCCATTCTTTTTATGCACACTGGTAGTGGTAGTATTACTGAATAAACGATTTTCAAGTTCCGTTTGCATTTCGTCTTCATCCCGAACACTGACTTTTACTGAACTAACTTGCTAAGGTTTCCGAAGCCATCTTGGACAAAAAAAACATTTGCTAAAATTCTGCCTTTCGTGAATGAGTCAGTGATTACGTGATGGTAGGCATAAACATATAAATAGCGCATAAATAGACGTAAATTAGTGCAATAATAAAAAAAAATCTTTTTAGTGTAAGAAAGAAAGATCATTTTTACTGTGTACGATCAAGCTGGCGTACACATGGCCGTACTTGAAAACTGCTTATATTAATGTAATTGAATTTACACACAAAATGGTTCCGAAATAGAGCGCGGGCGAACATTTCTTTTATATTTTTTTATCTTGATCCACTGCGAATTCACGTAAATCATTTGCGCTGACAGGGTCCTTTAACGCACTATTTATACATATAACATTTATAAAAAGAATAGTTCGCTTCCTATAAGAACTAATTTGTGTACGCTGCCATAACGCCAGTCGAAAGGGGATTCGAAAGTCTTGTTCAATTGAAACAACTCACCGAGGCTAAGAGTCTTGAAATAGTCCTGTATGTGTCTGCGCATGCGCGGGTAGTCGAACATCGAGTACACGAACAGCGGCCACGGCGTCACCGCCGCGTCCATGCCGCGCAGTCGCACGTCCAACCTGCACACAAATACGGACACGTCACTTGACGTCACTGCGCGCGTCTAGCGAGGAGAGCCTACCTCCACCATGTAGTATGTAGTAGTGAACCACTTACAGAGTGTTGTTGTGTCTGTGCGCGTCGAGCGAGGCGAGCCTGGCCGGCTGCAGCGGGTCCCCGAGCTGGTGCTCCGGCAGGACGCGCACTTCCACCACGCGGGGTCTGCAATATCGATCGCACTTTACACAATATACATTACAATGGGATTTATAAGACATGCTATAGTGCGCAGTGCCGCCGTACGTCGTCGTCAAGGATTCTGTAACAGAACTGGAAAACCCACTTCTCTACATATACAATCTGTCTATTAAACTATCAGTATCTCCGCGTTTATGGAGAGTTACTAGAGTTACACCTGTACCCAAGGATGGTTCCAGATCGAAAGTAAAAAATTACAGGCCGTTCTCTCCGTCTCAGGGAAGATATTTGAATCCATGATTAAGCGCAGGGTTACCCAACAAGCAAGAGTACATTTATCTGACTACCAACATGGCTTCCGATCACTACAACCAATCTGATCAACTTTGTTGATTATGCCACAACTTCAATGGACAATTGCAGACCAACTGATGTAGCCTACTTCGATTTCAGTAAGGCATTTGACCGTGTTGACAATGACGTGCTTCTGCTAAAATTCGCTGCAATGGGTTTCACACCCGAACTCCTCAAACTGTTGGCGAATTACTTTGCCGACATGGGACAATACGTGCAAATAGCCGGTATGCGATCATATTCATATGAGACCAATTCTAGTGTCAGTCAGGGAAGTACTTTGGGTCCAACTCAATTTCTCATCATGATAAATGATCTCCCAGAGGTTGTGAGGACGACTCGGTGCTTGATGTTCGCGGACGATCTGAAACTCTACTTGAGTATAGGTAATCTAGGTGATTCCGAGGCCCTACAGGAGGATATAGACAGTGTTGTTGTTGTTGGAGTTTAATAGCTCTAAAAGTATAAAGTGATGACGTTCACTAGGTCACGTGCTTTCGCTGACATGGATTATAACATAGCTGGGGCTCCACTAAAGCGCGTATCACAAATACGAGACTTGGGACTTACGCTAGATAATTAGCTGACTTTCAGTGAGCACTTTCACCTTATCTGTAAAAAAGCCTATAAGGCTTTGGATTTTTAAGAAGACAAACTGTAAACAACTACCTAAGATGACACTGTACAATTCCTATGTTAGAAGTAAGCTAGAATTCAACGCAATCGTCTGAGCCCCACATGAGGATAAATACAAGCTCATGCTGGAAAAAGTCCAGCGTAAATTTGCTAGGTATTTGTATAAAAAAACGGGTATTATCCTTACTTATTCCCATCTATGTTCGTGGCGAGAATGGTAGGGGTAGAAACCCTAGAGTTAAGACGTAAGCTGGCGCTATTGGTACACTATTATCTGCTTTTACACAATCGAGTGGATGACCCCACTGCGCTTGCGAGCTGTGCGGACCGGTAAACCATGCTGCGGTTGCACCACCTCTTCGCAACGGGTGTGGTAACATGCTCTTTACGCTCCCATTTTCCATGCGTGTACGCTTTTGATTTGATCGCTCAGTACCAAGAAGTAGATATTTTTAACGCCACACTTGCAAGATTTGTTATCAGTGTGCGTAACTTTTTTAATTAGTAAATAAGTTATTTTAGTTAGAAATAAGTATATTATTTGTTGAATTACCGCTGTCTTAACCTGCGTGTTGGTATAAAACTGTAAGTAGGTTTAAGGTTCTTTGTAAATAAATAAATAACAGTAGAAAGTTGTTTGCCTGAGGGGCCTAAACTGATATACATATAACCACTGATTACTCTGAGTGAACCTGGTGCACCCTGGACAGTTAGACCGAGGCAAAACTGACAAATCCTTTTACTTCAACTGCTGGTCAGCTTCAGCCTTGGCTTGTGTTGTGACCACCCTCATGACGAGACCATGCCGCCCAGCGACTTATCGTATTGACACGACGGCGCGGCGTCAGATACCGTACCGGGAGAGTTATTACAGGAAGTTGCGTAGTATCTGTCAGTCGTTCGTCACTCACTTCCATAGATTTTACAGAAGACTTATCACCTCGCCTGCTCTCACTCTCCCACTTTCTGGATAAGCGTGCATCATCCTACGTCCAAGCGTTAGGCCATTTTCATTAACATCAAGAAAAAAAAATAGATAAAGTTATACCTTGCGTAGAGTTGTATGGGCTGCGGAACCTTGGGCAAGTCGACCAGCTTGAACCTGTGGATGGCTCTTGCCTTGACGGAGAGCGCCCCCTCCGTGCCCTCCTCCCCATCCTGCTCCCCCCCCTGCGTCGCCTCGAAAATTTCGCACAGTACGCCGTACCCCGACACCATCATGCCCACCTCGCTGCACAGAACATCGGTTACTGCTCTACTGCAATCTCAACGACACACTAATGGAATAAACAGCAATACGAATATGACGTTAGAGACTTAATTTGTTTCTCAAAGAAGCATTGTTATATAAGAACTTAACCGTGACACTAGCTCCTTGTTATTTTCTCTTAAATTACTTTTTCTGTGAATTTATTTATTTATTTATTTATTTATTTATTTATTTATCGCAAAATTTAATGGCAAAAGTACATGCAGAGCGCTGATCAATAGGTATGGAAACTGGGTTTGACTGATGCATTGCTTTACTTATGTATAAATTGTGGCAGTAGCAGCCCAAAATAGACCGAGGTCCGTGCTAGGGCTGGCTACATCAATTTGATCAGTTGAATTAGCAGTCAATCCGTCACGAACACATGAAGCTACTTTTTGCATTTATTTGATATTTTGGGGGAGCATGCAAATCATAATACTTATACATATAGAATACTACCATTTATCAAATACAAACATACTTATATATTATAATTTATATATTATATAATATTTAAAATTATTATATATACATATATATTATAGGTTTAATTGTGTGACCTATAAATATCAATTTTTTTCCATAACGCATCAAAAGTGTTGCAGTCCATTTTCAGCAGATGAACTTTTAAAGCCCTTTTTAGTTTGGGTCTATCTTTAGAAGCGTCCACCAGGACACTTATTTCTTCTGGGAGATAGCGATATAGTCGAGGTGCCATTACACTGCAGTGTTTACTACTGAATCCTGACGACCTAAGAGGAATGACATATTTTTTTAATGTAGTGTCTCTTTTACATCGGGTATTAGTGCTCAGAGGAAAGTTATTCAGATGTCTCGACATGTAAATCATTGTTTGCCAAACAAACATCTTGCGGGGAGTCAAAACTTTGCAAAATTGGAACAAATGTACTGTGGGAAATCTTCGTGGCTTCCTTAAAATTATTTTTAAATTAAATTTTTGTGCAATTTCAAGTTTCTTGATTATATTAGAGCCACATAAACCCCAGGCCAGAATACCGTAAAGAAACAGCGACTGGGATAGTGCATAGTATAAACTGAACAGAAGACGCTTTGACAATATATTTCTTAAGTCGCAATATAAATAACCAATGCTTCTGATTTTGGAAGCTAGCTTATTTATGTGCTTCTCCCATTGCAGGTGCTCGTCTATTACAGCACCGAGATATGTAGTGCTGCTAACACGTTGAAGTTTTTCACAAAAGCATGTAGTAGTGCAGTTATGGATTCTGATTATGGGTTCTGTTTTTGGCAGACCAGCTTTTGTAGGGGCGAAGCACATAAATAGCGTCTTGTGTTCATTCAACATCAGAAGGTTAGAATCATACCACTTTTTAGCCCGAGCCACCCCCTCAACAGCCTTTTGGGTCACCTTTTCCCAAGTAGATTCTGAGAATAACAAGACTGTGTCGTCCGCAAAACAAATAGTGTGACAATCGGGTATTAGGTGACAAAAGTCGTTGAGGTAAATGCTGAATAATAAAGGTCCGAGGACACTACCCTGCGGAACACCGAATTCTACGGTATTTGCTTTGTCATCACTAATTGTGTTTCCGATACGCGTTTCGTGGCTGCGCCCCTCTAGGTAGGACCTGAACCAGTTAAATGCATTGTTAGTGACACCAAGCAGCGATAGTTTTTTTAGCAAGATTTTATGTGATATAGTATCAAACGCCTTTGCTAAATCTATATATACGGCGATGGTTTTCTTTTTATCCTCGTGATTTTCAGTTACTTTTTTACTTAATTCTACAATTGCATCACTGGTACAGAGCTCAGTCCTAAACCCATATTGTTGTTTAGACAGAAAGTCGTCGGCAAAGGCACTTAGGCGTATTTTTACTACTTTTTCAAATATTTTAGATGTTGTGGATAAAAGGGATATTGGGCGGTAATTAGACAATAAATTCTTCTTTCCGTTTTTGAAAATAGGTACGACTACAGCAGTTTTTAGTTTAGTCGGGAAAATACCGCATTTAAAGCTCAAATTAATAATAAAGACAAGAGGGCAGGTTATTTGACGTTTAATTATTTTATAGACTTTTGAGGAGATTCCGTCCATTCCACATGAATTGGTATTTTTTAATTTAGTGATTAGAGAATCCACTTCCCGTGCTGTCGTCGACCGTAAATATAAAGATCTATTTGCTCCTTCAAGGTTTACATGATTGCTTAAATATTCCTCAGTGATGTTTAGGTTGCTCAAGTGGCATTTGGCCAGATTAGAACCCACAGATAAAAAATATCGATTGAAAGCATTTGTCACTTTTTTTGGTTCCTCTGATGCTTTGAGGGTTTCCCCATTACACAAAATTTCTTCTATATTGCTACTTTTGTTATTTTTACGGCTAGTTACTTCATTTACAACATTCCAAATTTTTTTAGGGTTGCCTGTACATTCATCTATTTTTACTTTATAGTATTTTTCTTTCGCTGTTTTAATATTTGAATTGCAAAACCTTCGATAGCTAATATAATTGCCTTTTATTTTAGTATTATCAGGATATTTTTTGTATAATTTAAATAATTTATTTCGTTTTTGAATAAATGCCAGTAGTTTGTCGTTTATCCATGGTTTTAGTTTAATTTTTTTATGTGGAATTTTTTTTAGTGTTGTATTATTATTTGTGTGTTTATTTATTATGCTATGAAAAGCGTCCAGTGCTAAATTAACGTCTGTTTCATTGTATATTTCGGTCCAAGACTCTTTACTTATGTCTTTTTCTACTTGTTCAAAGTCAATGCATGGTATTAAGCGGTTCATCTCACATCGTGTTGGTTGCGAGGCATTGATCTCCATACTACTTATCGTCATGTAGTGGTCAGTTATGTCAGTTGTTAGTACGACATGTTTAGTTTCTCTATTGCTAGATCGAAACATACAGTGGTCAATACAGGACTTAATGTGTGTTATTTGGTTTACCCCCACTTTTAGGTTATAATATGTCAGTAAAGTAAGGTATTCATCCGCTTGGGGATGACCATTTTCGAGAATGTCAATATTAATGTCGCCCACTAATATTAAATTTTTACTTCGGCTAATGTTTTTTAGTGCACAGTCTAGCGAATCTAAAAATATATCTATATTATGGCATGACGGAGACCTATACATAGCCAGCAGTACCAAATCATTAGAGAGAGTTATTTGTAGGCAGTTTGCACCCATCACTGCCAACTCGGTACAGTTAAATGTTATGTCCTGTCTAATGAAAACCGTAACTCCGTCATTTTGGATTGGGTTTGTTTCCGTGTAAACAAATGTATAACCCGGTATACATTTAGTACGTTTGCGAGTTTTAATCCGGCATTCCGTCAGTACAAGTACATCGAAATCAATGTTTAAATTTTGTAGACTTACCATTAGTTGGTCAAAATTTTTATGAATGCTACTGATATTTATGCTAATAATAATTAAGGATTTATTGTTGTTTTGAAACACTTGGCGGCAATACACGAAATCGTCTGTTGAAATACAGTTGCTTTGGTTTTGCAATTCGTCTAAATCGTTAGAAAATTGTTGAATCGTATCGAATTTAAAAAAATTAAATTAAATTAAATATATTAGCTATAGATTTTGTCATAATTTTTTGTACAATAATTTATAACTCTTACCAAATGCAATTTATTTGACTGATAAGAGCCTCAGGCAATACCCTATCAAGAGAGCAATCAGGCAGGGTGTGACCGAAGCTGTTCTCAGCTGTGTTAAAACAAATTTTTTCAAAAATGGATTTGTACCACTTCGGCCTAAATATAGATGGATCTCACCTTAACCATCTAAGATTTGCATCCTATTTGAAGAAGGTCCAGAAGAACTAGAACATATGCTGGTAGAATTGGCAGGCAAAAGTAAAGAGGTAGGACTAGAACTAAACTCTAACAAAACCAAACTAATGACAAATTCGAAAGAGGTGGACATAATGGTCCATGGCAAAAAATTGGAATATGTGAGTGAGTATGTTTACTTGGGACAAATAATTTCCCCCACTGACCAAATGTCCAAGGAATTAGACAAAAGGATAGCCTATGGTTGGGGTAAATAAAAAACCTTTGCCACATGTATTCTACCATGCATTACATATGGCTGCGAAACATGGGCACTTACCAAAAGCCAAAGAGATAAACTGGCAAGATGCCAAAGAGCCATGGAGAGGAGTATGCTGGGTGTGAAACTGCTAGATAAAATTCGTAACTCAGATATCAGAGATAACCAAAATCACAGACATTCTCACCCGGATAGATACACAAAAATGGAGGTGGAAAGGCCACATGCTGCGATACCAACAGGGTAAGTGGAGTCAGAGGATCACTATATGACAACCATGAGATGGCAGAAGGAAAAGGTCATCAAGTAAGGAGATGGGAGGACGACTTCAAACTCACTGCTGGCCCTTACTGGACCAGAGTAACACAAGACCGCCAACAGTGGAAGGAATTGGAGGAGGCTTATGCCAAAAGGCAGACGGAACTAAGGGAGATCATATAATAATTTAAAAAGTGCAAACAAAAACAAAGTTAAATTTTGCAACCCCCTTTGCTCCAAATAAAAGGCGATATTATTATTATAAGAACTTGTATAAAATAAATTGCAAAATGTAGTATTAAATTCTGATAGATATACAATTCTATGTATTCGAAATTAATGATTTTCGAATTTATTCCTTAATTTCTGCCCAAGTACCCTATTATTATTATTATAAGAACTTGTAATTACATATAAATGTATAAAATAAATTGCAAAATGTAGTATTAAATTCTGATATAAATACAATCGACATCATTTCATTTCAGGTAACCATTTGTTTTCAATATTTATATTGAAAGTTTGCATAAAAATAAAGCTTACATATTTTTTAGTATATTTTATTGTGTGTTTTTAATGCTTATTTTAATTTTTACTTATTCACTCATTCTATAAGAACGTAAGTCTCAACTGAGGATTTCAAACTCGATGTTCATTGCCAAGGGATAAGTAAAAAAAAAACTTTGAATGTTTAAGTGAATAAATATATTCACTGTCAATGTCAACAGTCACAATGACATGACAGCAAAGGTAATTGTTTTTAAAATCCTGTGTTTACCAATTTTTGTTTTTTTTTTAAATCTCTTTATTTGATAATCATTTAATTCTGAAAAAAATATATGATGCTCAGAAGGCCAATATCTCGAAATGGTTTTTAGTTTAGTACCAATTATTAATTTGTTGTTGATTCTTTGTATTCAAAATTAATGATTTTCGAATTTATTCCTAAATTTCTGCCAAAGTACCCTGTAAGTTACTCGTATTAACATTATACGAGTACCATTGCATTAGAAGTAGTGTCCTCTTGCTGTGAGATGAGGTTTAGTGAACATGTATACAAACTCGGGGAACAGCAGCCCGAACAGCTTGCGATGGTCCCTGATGGTGTCGGCGAGTGCGGCGGCGTCGGCCGAGTGCGGCAGTAGCAGCGGCACGGTCTCGCCAGGGAACACGGCGCCAGTGCGCGCGAACACCGGCACGCGCCCGCGCCAGCCCGCCTCCAGCACACAGCGGCCCCGCACGCTTGACAGCCCGCTGCCCATGTACTGGCGACATAATGCAACACTCAACAACCTTACTACCATTTAGAGTCCGTTCTATTTGTTACTAAAATACTACTTTTAGCTACGAACAATGGATACAATTCAGTGATTACAGAATAATACTGTTAAGATATCTATGATACAATTACATTAAGAGTGCATTATATTAAGAATATGGAAAATCTAGTTAAATTTCTAAATTTTGAATGTTGCAATAATTTGGCCAAGTGTGAAATGGACTCCCATGCAAAGGGCTCCGTACTACCCAACAATACGAGGGCGGAACTCTCACAACATTTATGGTGAATAACAATAGATGACTAGGTAGTATAGTGATGGAGCATGCTGCTACCGACCGAGTGTGTAGCGGCGAGGGTGATGTCGAAGGGTTGCTCTTCACCATCTGAGGAGTCTGCACTCCCCGCCTCGCCCCCACTGTCCCCTCCGCCCTCCTCGCCCCCGCTGTCACCAGCACCTCTGTCCCCGCCGCCCTCTTCCGCTCCCTCATCATCGCCCTCCGCCACCAAATCTGAACAGAACAGACCACAAAGTTAAAATATTTAAAATAACCCACAACCTTTGAGCGATAAGTTTAGACTTACCGTTCACCTCTTCCATGATCCTTCTAAGCAGATATCTCAGAATAGAAATTTTGAGGCTTTTTATCACGACTCGCGAATAGATAAAAATGTGCGAAGTTATTTGTTTTCAATAACAAAAAACAAAGCATTGAACATGAACGATAATCGCTAAATTCCGTGACAGCAGATGACAGCAGGGTTTCGTTTCGAAACGAGCGAAAATCACTTGGAGGAAGGAGTGATGAGAATTTCACCCTAGACTAGTAGTGCGTTCCGATTCAAGACATAATCGATTACATCGCGTCTATCATCATTCCGAATCACTGATGGCCGTACGGCGCAGCGTGAGTAGTTTGATGGTACTTTTAGTGCTATCAGCGCTATAATAATAATAAATTGCTTTATTTCAGGCAACAAGGCCCATAACAATAAATACCTTATACTACTAATACATATGTTTTTATACTAAAAACTAAGACTAACAAACTAAAATATCATTTTGGCACAAGGTCACTGTGCCGGTCCGGTGGTATAGATGGAAGTCTACGATGCGAAAACGACGGTATACCACGCCCTTCGGCCAGAAGTCCTCCTTCATGAAGGTGGGCAGCCTGCTTGTCGGTATTCGTGCCACAAACGCTTTGAAACTTGCGTTGTGGCGCGATTCCAGCGGCTCCACTCTCAACAAGAAGTTGGTCTTGTTCTGGATGTAGTCGACGATGTCCTGCGCCTTAGTGGTGTAGTGTAGGCGAGACAGGTACATCGCCGTGGTCGGCGTCGCAGCCCGCAACAGGAAGTTGGGCCCCGTTGATCCGGTGCCGCAACGGTTTTGGTTTACTCGCTTAAGGCGCCTCCTCTTCTCGACATTGACGAAGCCATCTTCATCACGGTAATCAGTGGAGGCGTCTAATGTAACGACGGTTGGTGGTCTGTCAGACGTAGGCCGTAAAGTCGAAGCAACCGGTCGGCTCTTGACGATGGAGGCGTAATTTTTCTGAGAGAAGTTCGCCTTTTTGGCAGGTCCCGCTGGCACGTGCAGCGCTGCTAGCGGTCGCGGGGTGCGGGGGACGGCTACAGGGGCAGCGGGGACGGTGTCACGAGGCACGCACGATCCACGTTTCGCTGACACGGTGGATGACGGTGGCGGCGGTGGCGGCGGCGGCGGCGGTGTCAACACGGCTGACTCGATACTTGACTCCGATATGTCGAGGCAAGCTCCGCGCCGCATGTTGATATGCACGTCATCAGATGACCTCAATGAACTACGCAAACTTACGACTTCCTTGTGCAGCTCCGAAACGATGGTTTCCGAGGCCTCGAGCCTTACCAGCACATCAGCGAGACTCGCCTTCAGACTGACGATGTCCTTAAGAAGGCTGGTAACATCGACGTGGTCAAAGGTGACCGGAGGAAGCTTTTTCAGCTCCTTGGCCACAAAAGTTGGCACGTCATCCGGATCAGTCGCTTTCAGGAGCGTGATGATCTCCTGCAGACTTCTCTTGGTCCCGTCGCGTCGGCGAGACACCATCTGGTCACTCATGTTGAGCGACGTGTAGAGCAGCTTCTTGGCTTCAGATATATCATCTTCACTGAAGCTAGACGAACATATCTGGATTGCGCTCACTTCATCCATTACGTCCAACTTCTGTTGCAGGAACGCAAGGAGTTCGTTAGCAATGAGCGACTGCTCCATATCACTAACAAAAGAGCGTCGGCTTACGCCGCGCTAAGCATTTAATTACATATAAATATAACACGTCTGTTTCAGCTTACGCTTACTGACTGACTCAACTGCTATTCGGAACCCGGCCTAGAGTGTTCAAAAATTGACAAGAGTTAAAACGAGGGACCCTCAGAAGCTCAGATATACATATGTCTATGCTCGGAAGAATAAGTAACTAAAGCCTAGAAAACCGGGCTAATATATCAACAAAATACATTTGTTTGTTCTATTTTTAGATAACGGCTTCTACAACGCGTTAGAAGGAGATGCATCTATAATCGTGTGTTTCGTGATCTATCGTGTTGTCACTAGTTTTGATGAAAGAAATGTCAGTTGATGAAAGGTCTCAATTTGGTCTAGATATAATTGTCCCAATAAAGATTAAACCCACCAAATGTTAGAGTGCAAATTATAAATAAATAAAATAAATAAAAATCTTTTATTTCGGACAACTTAGATCCATAGTATGTTTGTAAGACTTATTAATAATGAGTTCGTAATACAGAAAAGAAAAATTTAATGAAACAAAATACAAATACACAAAACCCTAACAATTATATCTATACAAAAACACAAAACAACTTAGTGTTCCGTACCGGGAGCGATCAAGGAGATGATGAGGTCTCCGTGATCACTCTCCGCACAAAGCACCTCCACAGTGGCGACGTAAATCTGTCGGCAACGGTTTCCAGGATGCTGTTGAGACTGTCCCGCGTCCTGCGGATCAAGGATATGGTCTTTTTGCGGATTATGGTTGCAAAGCCATCAGTTTGGTACTCAGCAAACATCCCTGACGCACTACATAAGCAGGGCAGACCCATCAACATCCTAAATACAATATTATATTGGACGCGCAGGGTGTCCAGCAACCTTTTGGTATACTTGACCCAGTATCAGTATCAGTAATCAGTAATTCTTTATTGACCATTATAACAGAGAATGTTACATGAGGCATGTCAAATATTACACCATAAAAGACTCACAATATCTTATTGATAAAATAAATAATGTTTATAATACAAATAAAACATTTGGTACACATAAAACTTATATAATTGAAAAACATATTGTCAGGTATGATTATGATTTTATGATATACACCTTCGTATTATAGACAAAATTATAAAAATTGTATTATAGAGAGAATGATCATTTATTAAACTGCTTGGTCAGGTACTCATTTACAGAATAAAATGGATTTAATTCATAAAAATATTTTAATTTCATTTTAAAATCAACCAGAGGAAGTCTAGTTATTTCTAGTGGCAATTTATTGTACATATTAACCTTATTGAACAGTCTTTGTTTTTGCGTTTTTGATAGTCTTGTTTTGGTAAAACGATTTTCTCTTTGTTACGGGTGTCATAGTTGTGTCGGTCCATATATTTAGGTAAATTATGTTTGTTATTTTGAACTTCTATTAATGATTTATACAAGTATAGTGATATTACCGTCATAATTTTGTTTAATTTAAAATATTCTCTTGCTGAAGAGCGTCTGTGAAGTCCATTTAAAATTCTGATGGAGCGCTTCTGGCTGATCAAGATTTTCTTGACCTCCGCAGCATTTCCCCATACCGTTATGCCATAATTCAACTTTGACTGTATGTAAGCATAATATACACTCGTAAGGGTAGTTTTATTTACTAACGGTTTAAGCTTCAACAGAGCATAGTTTGCGCTGGACAATTTTTTCCGTAGTTTCTCTATGTGAAGTGAATGGGCCAATGTGTGATCTGTAGCGTACCCAAGAAATGTTGTCTCTTTATCTGCATTCAGAACAATACCACAGATTCCCGGTGTACAAGCCCTGGCAGTATGCCTTAAAACGTGTTAGCTTGACTTCCTCTGTACAACGGGAAAATCTGCGAACCAGCATGTTACCTCTAACCGTCAGAGCCCTGCATTCCCTCTCAATATCTTCATCGTCTTTAAGGTCGCCAGCAACGATATGTCCCAGATATTTAAATTTAGTCACACGTGTGACGTTCATGCCATTTAGAGTAATATGAATTGTGGGATCTGGACATTTACCAGCGGCCTTAAAGACCATTAACACGGTTTTTTTGACATTATATACGAATTCATGCCCAACTGATGTCGTCCGCGTAGTTTATATTATTGATGCTAACGCCATCTATCCGACAACCTACACGCATGCTGCTCAGCCCCACAATGAGATCATTAACATAAAAGTTAAAGAGCGTGGGAGAAGTCAAACCTCCCTGTCTAACCCCACACTCCAACCCATAGGCGTCCGAGACAGAATTAGCCCACCCTACAAAATTGGTTTGGTTAGCATAAGTACCTCGTATGACATAAGGTCAAAAGCCTTGGAGAGGTCAAGGAAACAGGCGTACACCGGTGTCCGACGGTCTGTGTAATATTAAACAGTGCGCTTAAGACCTACGATTGCGCTCTCAGTAGAAAGCCCAGATCGGAATCCGAACTGCGCATCATGTCTGCTCAGGAATTTTTTGAGGTAAGTATTAAACACACTGTCAAACACTTTTGCAATTGTTGTTGCTAGTGAAATGGGGCGGTAATTCACCTTATCTGAAATATCACCAGTTCTATCCTTCACAATGGGCACTACGATGGTTTTCAACAAGTCCTGTGGTAAGTAAGCGTGACTTATGCACATTTTGAAGAACAGAGCCAGCACCCTTGGAAGATGAACCCCCGCATGTCTTAGGTGCTCCACGCTGATACCGTCATCGTGGCCAGATTTAGTCGTGTTTTAATGTTTGATGCGTTTTGTGGGAATCGTCAACAAAATTCTTTTCGTCTGACTAGTAGGCGGGGCAAGTAAGCTCATATTTTACAAAAGAGTGGCATTAAGTCACTGCTCGAACTTAAAAGTTTTTAAATGTGATAGATGACTAATAAATTACCTCTATGGTAACTTCCAATAGAACCATCCCTTAGGCAAGGGATGGAAAGGGGTGAATGCTATTATTGTTTATAACTTCGAGGGAAAATTATCTGTTGTCGTTGCAATTTCATATACGAATTAGAGTACCCTGATCTACGTTTGCCAAAAGTGCAGTTTGGGATACAAATTACGGAACTACTATTTTTACTTTTTTTGCAAATGTGCGATTGTGACTCGGGGGAAATGACTGTAGTTTGCGCGAATTGGCAATATGATTAAGAAATAGTCTTCATTCATTGCCCGATTCGCAACTTTGGCCGGGTCATACGGAAAAGGTATTTTTATATTTATCTGACATTCTACTTCGGGGGAAATGTCTGCAGTTTTAGAACTTATCTCAAAGTTAGCCTTTTGGCTAGTACCTCCTTCGCCGGTTATAAAATATGGGCATTTTCACACGGAACATACTTAATTTTACAAAATGGTTGTACGAGTAGGTATATACGTAGGTATATCGTACAACCTCAGACTAATAAACAGATAGAAGTGGCAAGCGAGCTAAATTACATAGACTTAAATACCAATAGAAGTGGTCAGCGTAATTAAGTATTTTATTAGATAGTAATTCAGACTGGAGATAAAATGCTACATTTTCATTTTTTTTAATTTTAGGGGGGGGATTGGCGTTTTCCCAAATCCTGTTTTGTATAGGATTCTTGTATGGGATTGAGCTGGCGAATTTTGGCTTTTTGGTAGTATTCATGGATTTTTTTTTATTCGTATGGGGAGAATTCATACTGGGTAATCGGTCGTTATTTTATAACCCCCCCCCCCATTACTACTGGGTATGAATTTTTGCCTTTTTGGTAGTATTTATGTTTTTTTTATTCGTATGGGGAAAATTCATACCGAGTATTCGGTTTTGTAGTTTTTTTAGTACTATCAATATAAGTTGACGTATTTCTATGGGAATAAATTGATACTGTATATTCGATCGTTTTTAAAAATTCATACCGTATATTCGGTCGTTTTTCGTAACCCCCCCCCGCATTTTTAGTACTATCAATATAAGTTGACGTATTTCTATGGGAATAAATTCATACTGTATATTCGGTCGTTTTTAAAAATTCATACCGTATATTCGGTCGTTTTTCGTAACCCCCCCCCCGCATTTTTAGTAGTTTCAATAAAAGTTGACATACTTGTATGGGAATAAATTCATTCTGTATGTTCGGTCGTTTTTCGTAACCCCGCCCGCATTTTTAGTAGTTTCAATATAAGTTGACGTATTTGTATGGGAAATAATTCATACTGTATATTCGGTTGTTTTTCGTAACCCCCCCCGCATTTTTAGTAGTTTCAATATAAGTTGACGTATTTGTATTGGAAATAATTCATACTGTATATTCGGTCGTTTTTCGTAGCCCCCCCCGCATTTTTAGTAGTTTCAATATAAGTTAACGTATTTGTATGGGAAATAATTCATACTGTGTATTCGGTCGTTTTTCGTTACCCCCCCGCAATTTTTGGTAGTAGCAATAGAAGTTGTAGTACTTATATGGGAATAAATTCATAGTGAATATTCGGTCGTTTTTTTCGGAACCCCCCCATTCTTGGTACTATCCATGAAAGTTGACATATTTGTATGGGACAAAATTCATACTGTGTATTCGGTCTTTTTTCGTAACCCCCCCCCCCCCCCCCCGTATTTTTAGTACTATCAATATAAGTTGACGTATTTCTATGGAAATAAATTCATACTGTATATTCGGTTGTTTTTTTTGGAATCCCCCCCCCCATTCTTGGTACTATCCATGAAAGTTGACATATTTGTATGGGACGAAATTCATACTGTATATTCGGTCGTTTTTCGTAACCCCCCCCCGCATTTTAAGTAGTTTCAATATAAGTTGACGTATTTGTATGGGACAAAATTCATACTGTATATTCGGTCGAGTATGACATTTTCGGACCCCAAAATTTTTGGAACCCACACCAGGGTACGAAATAAAAATTCTAATATTCTACCTGCTCCTACTCTTTTGGCCATATTTTTATCATTCCTCTGTCAATTTGAGATTTTTGTATCTCATTCGAAAGCTAGTAAAATGCGGATGTTTTCAAGCTTATAAAAACAGAAAATTGGATAGAGACTTTTTGTTTTAACCTAGATTTTTGTGTAAATCTTTTGCGATTTTCAAGAGTTTTCAATTGTTTTGGAGTACAGTGTCAAGGTTTACGTCAATAATGTGCATTTTAGGCTTATTGTTTATTGGCTGGGATGTTATAAAAGCGAAACAAATAAATAAAAACTAAAATATGGGCTGGTTTTTTTAATATATATTTTTAATGTTTACTTTAGAAAAAAAGCTTAATTTCAAAATATCTCAGAAATGGTTCACTTTTCGAATCAACTGCAATTGTTCTCTTCTACAACCCCTTCAAAGGATTGCATCTAATTACCAATCAGCCTGTATAATGAATAATAAATTATTATCTTAGAATAGTAATAATCACGATTCTTTTATTTCTCATATTTGTGTTGCGTATGACAGCGTAAGTACCTAACGTAAGGCGTTGCACTACTGTAGGGAGGAATATTGTATTACCTAGTGTGACAAAGCTCAAGTCAAACCGATTTCTGTACAAGTTCTTCAACTCACATTTACAGATACACCCTATGTAATGTAATAAATTAATTTACTCAACTTTGGCCCGAGTTAACCAAAGGACATACCATACCTATTTGTTTAAAACAAAACACCTGCCTTTGAGAGCCACTAGTAGAACACCATTTTTATTCATGATCGATACCTACTTTCTTGTTATTCTCTATTCCTTCAACTACCTGATTTATGAATATAATCTACCTATTTGTATACTGACATAATAAGTGTAATAAATTATTTAACTTTTTCACGAACTATGTCAACAGGGTCATTGCCACTTAATAAGCAAATGATGCAATACACCTCAAAATCCATTGTAGATGCCCACCTAACGCACCACTCGTAAAATATGCGCTCGGCTGCCCGGTACACCCCACGCGCCCTTACCTCACCCCTGCGTCGCCAAAGGCATTCCGCGCCCGTAGGTAACTGAAGATTTTGAACTTCCATTAACAAAATTGTTTTTTTTATATGTGGCGAATGAAGTTAACTTAGAATCAAAGGTATAATTAAATTTGCACAATTGCGGAAGTTTCCCCCGAAGTAGTATTCTCAAATATATATTTTGACTATGATCCGTATTTTGCCGTGCTGTGCGAAATTATCAGAATGTTTATAATGTATGTAGTATTCACATGTTACTTCGCACAGATTGTAGAAGTTTCCCTGGAGTGGCAAAACAAAAAAAACGAATATATCTCTACTTCTTACTTTACAGGTCTCAATATTAAAACCCATAACGGATTTAAGACCAGTTTATATCCTACTGAAGCCTGTATCAAATATTTCTTTTACATACCAACATTACTGTAATGTAGGGTATGCGACATATTATTTGTGTGCAGGGATAACTCGTTTGTATGTAGTAGGTAGTTTTGTCTTTTATTAAATGTTGCTAAAGCAAGACGTGTTTCTATGCCTGCCAAGGTTATTACGATTTCTAGATAGATTCACTAGTTTAGTATTCTTCAGTGGCGACGAGAATAAGAACATTACGCGTGTATAAATAAATAAAAAAATAAGTGTCGTAAACATGTCGGTCGGAAAAATTCCGGAGTTCGATATTCGCAAGGACGAGTGGATGTTATACGTAGAACGGTTGGAACAATACTTCCTAGTCAATAAAGTTGCGAGTGATCTACAAGTGCCCACCTTAATTACAGTTATGGGTGCTGAAAGTTATGAACTATTGGTGAATTTGTGTACACCAGTGAAACCAAGTACAAAGACTCTCAAAGAAATAACGGAAATAATGGGGAAACATCTTCAACCAAAACCAAGCGAGCTCGCGGAACGGTACAAGTTTAGACAAAGGACACAGGCTAGTGGAGAGAGTATTTCGGAATATGTTGCTGTGTTAAAGAAAATGTCGAAATATTGTGATTTTGGGGGTTGGTTAGAGCAAAGTTTAAGAGACCAACTAGTTTGTGGAATTCGTAGCGAAATCATACGGCAACGTCTGTTTGCGGAATCTAAGATAGATTTTGGTAAAGCTTACACCTTGGCAGTAAGCATGGAAGCAGCGGAAAAAGATGCAGCGATGGTAGAAGGTCATGGAAGGTCATCAAACAGCGCGATCGTTAATTGTCAAGCCATGGCGGGAGCGTGGCGGGGCAGGCCTGGGATGGGGGTGGCGGCAGAGAGAATGACACGTGACGTCACCAATAGCTCGACAGGATCAAGGCAGCGTGGGCGCACAGGGTCGCATTCAGCAGCGGCGGCGGGGGCATTGACCGACAACTCAAGGAGGCAGCGGTGCCGGGCTTGCGGCGCCGGGCACGACACAACTTCGTGCAAATTCATACGCTATGTGTGCCGTGTGTGCAACAGACAGGGGCATTTACGTAAGATGTGTCCGAACTTGGTGGAGCAGCATTGCGTGGATGTGGCAAGCGCGAGCCTCGTCAGCGTTGAGAACGGGAGGGACTATAAAAGTGAGGACAGCGACGAGGTAATTCTGGATTTTAATAGTTTATCGATAGCTCAATATAAACCTATATTTATTACATTGAATGTTCAGTACAGAAACCTTATTATGGAATGTGATACGGGCAGTGCCGTATCGTGTATAAGTCAAGCAATGTATGAGAAACTATTTAGGGATTTAGAAATAAAGAGTTGTGATTTATCACTTAGATATTATACCGGCGAGTTAGTTAAGCCGGTAGGTATGATAAAACCTTTGGTAAAATACAAGGATAAAACTAAATATTTAGATTTATATGTTATAAATAATGGTAAAACTGTATTACTGGGTAGGCAATGGATAGCGGAGTTAGATATTAAATTACCAAAAGTTCATTGTAATACGGTAAATAGTTTGTCATCAGATGAGGAATTTAATTTGTCGGTTTTCAGTTCCAAATTCTGTGACGTGTTTGAGGAGTCACTGGGGCGTTTCACCGGAGAACCTGTGAGCATCCATATACGTGCGGGGGCTCGGCCGCGTTTCCTGCGCGCGCGCCCTCTGGCGTACGCGCTGCGAGAACCGGTGGAGCGCGCGCTAGACCAGCTGCAACGGGACGGCGTACTCACACCCGTCGAGCGCTCTGATTGGGCTACGCCTATCGTACCCGTGATGAAAAAAGACGGTAACGTTCGGATCTGTGCCGACTATAAATTAACACTGAATAAGGTAATCGAAATGGACCGTTATCCGTTGCCAAGGGTAGAGGACCTTTTAGTGAAGTTACACGGTGGGGAGCGCTTTAGTAAAATTGATCTATCACAGGCTTACGCTCAGTTCGTTCTCGACGAGTCCAAGAAGTTTACGGTGATAAATACGCATAAGGGTTTATTTATGTACAATCGCCTAGTCTACGGTTTGTCCTCAAGCCCAGGAATTTTCCAAAGGCGATTAGAACAGCTGTTCTCAGACTTACCTAAAGTAGGCGTGTTTTTAGATGATGTAATAATAACGGGAGCTTCTACTAAAGAACATATAGAAAATTTACATAAGGTTTTTGAGCGGTTGCAAAAATATGGCTTAAAGATTAAGAAAAATAAATGTGATTTTCTTGCGGAATCAGTAAGCTATTTAGGCCACGTAATAAGTAAAGACGGTGTCCACACATGTCCGAGTAAAATCAAAGCCATTGTAGAAACGCCAGCACCGAGTAACTTATCAGAACTGAGGTCATTTATAGGTATGATTATGTACTATGCAAAGTTGTTAAAAACATTAGTACCATTCTAGCACCACTGTACAATTTATTGAAGGCAAGAGCTAGGTTCGAGTGGAGCACGGAGTGCCAGACATCATTCGAGACGGTGATCGCGCGGCTAGCGAGTAGCGAGGTGCTGGTTCATTACTCGCCGGAACTACCGTTAGTGCTGACAGCAGATGCGAGTAGCGTGGGCGTCGGCGCGGTACTATCGCAATTAACACCAGAAGGCGAGCGTCCCGTGGCCTATGCCTCGCGCTCGCTCAACGAAGCGGAAAGGGCATACGCACAGATAGATAGAGAAGCTCTCGCGATCGTTTTTGGGGTAAGAAAATACCATCAGTACTTGTATGGCCGGAAATTAGTGTTGAGAACGGATCACAAACCGTTGACATATATTTTTGGGGATAAGGTAGGCATACCGGTGATGGCTGCGTCACGTTTACAACGTTGGGCCGTTCTACTATCGGGTTACAGTTACGATATAGAATACGTCAGGTCGGAGAAAAATTGTGCGGACGCTCTCTCTAGGCTACCTTCAGTAGTCGAAAAACGATTAGCGAACAAAGAAATCACTTACGTTAATTTTGTTGAGGATTTTTTACCGGTAGCGAACGACGATGTTAAGAAAGCTACAATAAAAGATGCTGTGCTTAGTCGAGTTATTTTATATATAGAGTCGGGTTGGCCCGCAGTTTGTCCTCAAGAGGAAATTAAACCATATTTTGATAGACGAAATGAATTATATGTAGAATGTGGTTGCATAATGTGGGGCTATAGAATGATAATTCCTTCTTTATTAAGGAACACGGTGCTAAAACAATTGCATATTAGCCACATGGGTATAGTCAAAACAAAGAGTTTAGCTCGTAGCTACGTGTGGTGGCCACGCATAGATGACGACGTGGAGAGCGTGTGCCGAAGCTGCGAGACCTGTGCTGCAGAAGCGGATGCGCCGCCGCACGCTCCACCCACGCCCTGGCCGTATGCGTCACAGCCGTGGGTGCGTCTTCATGTCGATTTTTTAGGACCATATAAAGGTAGAACGTTTTTTGTCCTGATAGACTCCGGTTCGAAATGGCTTGAGGTTTTCGAAATGGAACGAACAAATGCGGCGGCGGTTATTAAAGTGTTGAGAGCGACGTTTGCGAGATTTGGATTACCGGTGGAGTTAGTTTCAGATCAAGGGCCTCCGTTCACAAGCATTGAGTTTAGTAGCTTTCTGAAGAATAACGGGATTCGTCAGGTTTTCTCGCCAGTGTATCATCCGTCTTCAAACGGATCTGCTGAAAACGCAGTCAAATTATGTAAACGAGCGATCAAAAAGGCATTTAGAGATAAATTGGACATAGACACCGCATTACAAACGTACTTATTGGCTTATAGAAATACCGTTCATAGTACCACTGGGGAATCGCCAGCAACGTTACTACAAAGACGTTCGTTGCGTTCACGATTAGATTTGTTGCGTAGTGACCGCGCGGTGGAAAATAGAGTACGCGCTGCTCAAGCGCGGCAGGAACATCATGCTGGAGGAGTGCCGCGTCAGTTTGAGGCGGGCGAACCGGTCTGGGCGCGAGGGTATGGCATACACGATAAGTGGATTAAGGGCGTAATCGGCAATAGGGAAGGTAGCCATAGGTATATTCTGAGTGACGGAAGCGGTCAATTTATGACAAGGCACACGGATCAAATAAGGCACAGATCTCGTTTATCGGATGTTACTTGTTCTAATGATGTAGCTAATGGGAGCTCGGTCGCTGACGGGGGTGGTGATGCCGTATCGTTGCCAGCGGCAACAATGGTGGATGATAGTGTTCCAGAACAACAATTAGAGAGAGAGAAGAATACTGAGGGTCAGATTAAAGAAGTTGATTCAGGAACAATACATCCACCATCGGTACAGTCGCCAGTGAAACGTTATTCCCAGAGATTACGCAGACCAGTTGTAAGATATCAATTTGATTATTACAATGTACATTAGATCTATTGTGTAAAAATAATTCAACTGGCCCTGTTAGTTTAAGTAAGTGTTCATTTTGGTTGTTTGTTTATTAAATTATATTTGTTGTGTATTTATGGTGGAGGTGTAATGTAGGGTATGCGACATATTATTTGTGTGCAGGGATAACTCGTTTGTATGTAGTAGGTAGTTTTGTCTTTTATTAAATGTTGCTAAAGCAAGACGTGTTTCTATGCCTGCCAAGGTTATTACGATTTCTAGATAGATTCACTAGTTTAGTATTCTTCAATTACGTTATTTTGAAAATTATACCTAATGTTTAAAGTACTTCCGTAATGTACTAGAGATAATCACTCCGTGCGAACTTTTCTAGTCATGTCATCTAACTATTCCAAAAGATATTAGAATTACGGGACTTAACTCCACTCTTAAACGGAACTCACCTCGCCTATAGATAATATTGAAAATTAAATTATGATATATATAAATCTGATTAAAGGCTAGAATTGAAGTAATTTTAAGTTGAAAATAATTTTAAGTGATCAAATTTTTGATCCTTTTCGTTTTAAAATAGAGATTTTTGGCTGAAAATACATGTAAATGTGGTTCATATGTAGGTAAGTATTTTTAACTATTTTTACGCAAGTTTTAGGTTATGAAAATTCTGCTAGTGATGTGAAAAAATACATCGATTGTACCGACAATTTTTGTTTAAGGTTCCATATGAATGAAGACTTGAAAAAGAATGGTGAAAACAAATTGCTAGGAAAAATTGGATACCAAACAAAAACAGTCGCATTTGTTCCAAACACTTCCCAAAATAAAAAGGGTATAACCGACTAAAAGGAAATTTTGTGCCTACATTATATAAATTATACTTATTTGACAGAAGTGGATACATGGGTAAATGGTTTAAATATTTTTGAATTAAAGATAGCTTTAATTTTGGCAAAACTCTGAAAGGGCATATGATTATTTTCTGTTTAATAAAGGGCTGGGGAGGTAAAGGGGAAAATAGGAAAAGTCCCCCACCCCAACTTTACTTACTTCATTGCTTAATTGCGAAAACAAGTTTTTATATAAAAGCCTAGAATTATTGGACACCTGATCTGAAGAAATTTGTTTGTAGTCATTATCTTAATTTGTTTGTTTGTCAACTTTTCAAACTAAGCTAAAATACATGTAAATTTTAGGGTTCCGTATTCCGACAAGAAGACAATTTTGTTGACTTACTCTAGCTTGGACCCCTGCAAAAGTAGATCAGCATCTACTTGAATTACATTTGGTAGTGTGAATTTTATACAATTTGTCTTTTTCCCATTTAAAACTAAATTATTCGCAGTAAACCAATCAAGAATCATAGATAGAGTTACATTCGCATCATCAAGGTTATCTTTATGTCTAATAATTTAAAAATAAGTGACGTGTCGTCAGCAAATAGCACTATCTCAGATAAGTCTTTAACTAAATAAGGAAGTAAAGGATATATGAATATAATTTGCAATATTCCGCTAAACAATTCTTGTCGTGCTATTCAAAATGCAGACTCGTGCACCGCCCGCCCGCCCGCATAAAAACATGCAACAAGCAAGCAATACAAGCAAAGCAATCTTAAATAACAAGCAAGAAAACTTATCGACACGTGTTTCGCCTCTGAACGAGGCATCCTCGGGGTGTGTTGCTAGCTTGGCTTCTCCACAGCAACTGATGTGTTGCTCGCCCAGCCGCTCCGCAGCAACTGATGTTGTTCGCCCGACAGCTCAGCAGCTAGTGACGAGCGGCCGACCAAAACGCGCCTTTTATACACCGGCCTGACTAGTTGTTTGGTGGGGAAAATGGGGAGAGGAAAACATGCGTAACAGTGGGGTAGTGGTAAAGTTAGTTTGTTCGTTTAGTAAATCAGGGTTATTCTTGTTTTTTTAGTATTTCTAATTGTTCTAACACACACATTCTTAAACCTTTTTTACAAATATGTTTTACTTCAAATGAATGGTTATCAGGCAAACTATGACCGGACTCTAATAGATGTTTTGCAAAGTGTGATTTTTCAGGATGATTATTTCTATGGGCTGAGATATGTTCTTTGTACCTAGTTTCAAAACTGCGACCACTTTTCTTGTACAACTATGATTAGATTAATTAGTTCCTCGTAGATTAACTGCATGTCCAATTTTAATTATTATTTTGCACTAGTAATGGTAAAATGCGCTGGACTAAAATGTTCACAATGGAGCTACTTATATAAGTTAAAATGAGATAATACTTCATCGAAAATTTTTTTTTCGAAATCTTCACTCGGAACTGGTAAAACTGACACTGGTCTATAATTAGAAGGGTCTTTATTGGCACCCGATTTAAAAAGGGGGATCAATTTACTCAACTTTATTAAATCAGGAAATACACCATCATCTATACATTTCACCATCACAATTAAATTCACTTGTACTTGTTTCACTGCTTTTAATTTTAAGGTTTACACGTTAATCCCAACCGGTTTCGGTTAATACACCATTGTTCCCGACCGGTTGTGATGTTTTCCAAGACAATCGCAAGTATAAATTATCTACACATTTATTAAAAATTAAAGCCAAATAAGGAGCTATTACTTATAACTTTAACAGATAGACCCCAAGTCCTTGGTTTTTTTTAAATTATGAGATTTGAATGCCTTTATAACAGTGAATGAGCTAATATACTTAAAAGCAAATACAGAATGGCACTGTGGCACGAGTTCACTCAACAGATCTTGTGCAAGTTGAATGCAAGACTTGAATTCAAATCTATAGTTGTGAAGGAGGGGATGTCAGTAAACAATTGTTCAAAGACATTTGCACCTTCATTGTCTCCTGTAACAGTTTCATTGTTAATATTCAGTTTAAGTTCATTATTTCGTCTTTTACTCTTACCAGTAAATTAATGATTAATGATAATCCATACTGCTTTTATTTTACTATCGGACATTTTAAGTGTATTATTCAGAAATATGCTTTTTGCTTTTAAACACAACAATTTGAAAATACGCGAGTATTGTTTGAAAAAATCCAAAAAATAATTATTAATATAAGATTTTATGTCGTACAATTCATTTAAATGTTTTCTGCCTTTATAAATACCTGGTGTCGCCCAGTCACTGAAAGTGATTTTACTAGGGTTTGAAACTTTTTTCAATTTCAATGTATTTTCCAACACTGTAAAGGGATTATTTGGATCACCTTGGGGAGGATTAAATTGTGGTAATTTAGCTTCTAAGCTTGCTTTAAAACATTCTACTTTGTTAGTTGTAATCGGCCTGCAAAGGGCTTCTTTTGGCAATTGGTTCACACTTTGCATGAAGGATATAATTTGGCCACTGTGATCGGACTGCAAACGGTTGATGACCTTATTGTCTGAATACTCGTAATCACAGAATATATTTATTTATTTATTCAGGTTGACAAACAGTTACAACACAGATAAAGTAAATCAATATAAACACAAACAAACCTAAAGAACCATAAAAAAGAAACAAACATACAGTAGCTCATTCATTACAGTTAGATGATAATTAACAAGTAGAGTGCCTAATAATACATTATACAAAAAAAACAATCTTTAATAATACATACGAAATGTATTATTTATTTGTCACAACAAATGAAACCTTATTTTTATAAGAATGCAAGCTTTCCGAGAAAATATCAATGTCACTTTCTTGGGGCACGACTCATATATCGATTTTTAGAGTAATTCGTGCGGCAGGTATCGGCATGAAAGTTAAAACCTTTGTTGCGAGACGAAAGCCTGGGAACCTTAAATGACAGGCCTTCAACAAGTGATAAACAGTCTACTTTATTATTCAAGATTTTGAAAAGGAAGATGGCGTCAGTGTTGGTACGGCGGTCAGTAAGAGAGGTAATATTATGACGATTTGCAGAGGATTCGTAGTCAATGAAAAATTGTATAGAGCCTTCAGAAATTTATTCTGAACTCTCTCGATGTGGTCTTTATGTGCTGAGTAGTGGGGATTCCAAACGATACAAGTACAGTAATCAAGGATACTACAAACAAAGCTAAAATAGATAATCTTGTACGTCAATACACGCTTAAAAGGTTGACACTGTCGAAGTACAAAACCCAATCTTTTAAAAGCCTTGTTAATCATTTGATCTATGTGGAGATTTAGATCCATTTTGGGATCAAGAATCACACCCAAGTCTCTTATTTTGTCTACACGATTTAAAGGGCTACCTAAAAAATTATAATGATTGATAATAGCGTTTCGTTGTCTGGTAAAATTAAAGACACAGCATTTGTCCTCGTTTAAAAATAGAGAATTCCTGTTACAATAGGACATTAGATCATGAAGATCCTTCTGGAGGTTAGCGCAGTCTTCAAAATTGTTTATGATACGATAAATTTTCATAACATCTGCGTATAACAAAAAGTGAGTGGGATTCTTAAATATTGTATTGTCGGGGCATGTTGCTGTATCCTGAGTAATTCTAGTTGGTTCTAAGAAAACATTAAACAAATTAAACGATTTGAATAAATGAATTAATTTCGAGTTCATAACCGACTTTTCTAGGAGATCTACGTTAAAATCTCCACTTACTTTAACTTTCTTCTTCGAATCAAATAATAATTTTAGCACTTCCTCCATTGTTTTTTCAAAAATATTAAAATCTTGTCCCGAGGGTCGGTAGACACAAAGAATTATGTATTTACTCATTTCTATGCAAACTAACTCTACTTTGTGTTCTACAGAAATTTTAACAATGTCTATTCTTTCTTTGCTTTAATATTATTCTTGACAAGAATCATAGAGCCACCCTTTTTAAATTTTAACCGGTTGTATCAGCTAAGAACATTAAAATTATGTGCTGGTACGTGGTGTTCAGTTAAGCATAAAATATCCGTTGGTGATGCGGTAGCGGAGCTGTTAATATAAATTTAATCAGGGTGATGATGAGATATCCTATAAATTGGACAACCGTGTTCACACAAAAGAATGTAGACTAGCCAAGGGTAAAAATGCACTCACCGATAACTGGCATGGATCCTTCTTCTGGTGCAAGCGCAGCAGCAAACCTCCTTGGTAATAAATATTGTTGTTGCACATATAGCACAGCATAGCACAGCACAGCACGAGAATAGTTCAAGAACAGAAGCTGATAGCAGCTAGCGCGTGAGGGCCCCCAAGAAATATAATTATTTTGAAAATATAAGGCGGTTGTAGTCTTGTAGGCGTTTGGGAAGCGTCGGTTTTTTCGGCCGTTACAATCCGAACGATCGTGTGCGTTCGGAAGTCTTCGGGGATTGTCGGAGCATCTACGACGCTGCGTGCGCCATTTTGGCGAGCTAAAAGGTTCACACATTTCACCCTAGATGGCGTCAACACACATTTCATGTGAACAACGAAAGCGCGTAACCATACTCCCCGGCTTGGAAATCCATAGGATTTTCAAAAAAAAAACAATAGCACGATGAGGGAGTAAAGAATTGAATTAAGTACTTACAAATTTAAGAATTATAAAAAACAATGAATTAAATATGATATATACATACAATATGTATTGTTGCTAATGATACTATATACAATAACAAATATATGCATGCGGATACAACTGTGCCTTAATAACTAACTAATGCGAAGAAAACACATTATCATTGTGAAGGAAGGGGACATAGTTTTACAACTGGTCGTTTGAAGGTTCCAGTTGTAGTTCGCACCAAAGCTACACGCGAGATCCCATCTCTTCCAGGGTATACTTGTTCAATAATGCCTGTAGGCCAGCGAAGTGGCGGCGTATTGTCTTGATGAATGAGCACAAGCGTTCCTAGTTCAATTGGCACATCAGGAGTGTTCCATTTTTGTCTCAATTGAAGTGTATGCAAATAGTCAACGTGCCACCTTTTCCAATAGCTTTGAACTAAACTGTCCAAAAGTTTCTTTCTATTATAAAGGCTAACCGAATCGTTTATCTCATAAGCAGGTAACGATTGTAATGGTGTTGTATTAAGAAAATGAGCGGGTGTTAGTATAGTGTGTGGCTGATCAGACAGCAAGCACAGCGGACGCGAATTTAAGAGGCACTCGATTTGAACTAAGACAGTCAACAACTCCTCATAACACAGTAATTGGTTTCCAATGCAGCGATATAAATGAGTTTTTACACTTTTTATGTTTCCCTCCCACATTCCGCCGTGGTGGGCAGCCCGAGCTGCTATATTGCGCCACGTGATTTTATGGTTGTTTAATTCTTTCTGAAATGCGGTTGACATATCTTTAGAAGCCAAGAAGGTGTATAATTCATTCAAGTGACGTTTTGCGCCAATAAAATTTGTTCACAGGTCCCGCGTAATCTACGCCTGTGTGCGTGAAAGCTTTAGCTTCTTGCACTCGAGCGGGAGGAAGGCTTGCCATCATAGGCGAAGGGTGCGAGGGAGCATATTTAAAACAAATATTGCACTGGCGTATACGTTTTCGAATAATATTTCGAGCGGATATGATCCAGTAGCGTTGTCTTAGTAAAGACATAAGAAGATGTGAGCCGGTGTGACAATTGGAGCGATGATAATCATCAATTATTATATCAACCACGTGATCGCGGCGGGGAAGCAGTATTGGATGTTTATTTTCATAAGGTATGTTAGCGTTTGTCAATCGGCCACCAACGCGGAGCAGTCCATTTTCATCTACAAACGGATTAAGTTTTCTTAAAGCGGGAGAAGGTAAGCTACCTTTATTTATATTTTTTATTTCATCAGCGAAGTATTTGTTTTGTAAAGCTCGAAGAATCGCTATTTCAGCGGTTTCAATGTCAGATACTTGTATTGAAGGCGATCGAGGTATTTTACGTGTAAAGCGGAGAATGTAGACAATAATGCGCAACAATTTTTTCCAGGACGAGATTCGAAGAGCAAGTTCAAGAAGCGGTGATGAATTATTATTAGTTACAACCGTAAGAGTAACTGAAGGTTTTATTTCAGGTATAGTACCTTCCGAGCAGGATGATTCAAATGGCACGATTGGCCATTCAGCGATCGGAAGTCGTGCCCATGGCGGACCTTGCCACCAAATCGGGTGGTCAATTAATTGTGCGGGTAATAGACCTCGCGACACGGCATCACTGGGGTTCTCTACCCCATCTATGTGAAAGAAGCGGTCCGGAGCTAAAATCTCCTGTATTTTACTAACACGGTTAGCAACAAATACTTGCCAACGGTGTGGAGATGAATGAATCCATGATAGAGCGATCGTGGAATCAGAAAAGGCGTATATATCTTTTATAGGATAGCGGTCGTTAAATGCAGAATAAACTTGTTTTACAAGCTTAGAGAGAAGTAGCGCGGCACACAATTCAAGTCTAGCTAGCGTTATAGTCTTCAGTGGTGCCACTTTGGACTTTGAGCATACCAGCTGAACGGATACGTCATGATTACGATGAGTCACATGTAAATAGATGACACAACCGTACGCTTTCATACTAGCGTCTCCGAATGCGAGTAAGTTTACAACACAACCTGCAGCTATACCCAAGTGACGAGGTATTCGCAGATTAGATAAGAGCGGTAACTCATTTTTAAAATTAATGAAACGTTCAGTCACCGTTTCAGGGGCTTCTTGATCCCACTCTACCTTTGCAAGCCAAAGATCCTGCAATAAGAGCTTTGCATATAGTATGACTGGCGCGACTAAACCTAGAAGGTCAAATAAGCGAGCAATGGTCGAGAGTATAGCACGTTTAGTGTTACCTACAGATGGTGGGGATATAGTAAATGACAATGTATCTGTATTTGGTAGCCATTTTAATCCTAATACCTTTAATGTGTCAGTATCATCGGTGAACTCAACCGATGCGCGATGCGAATCCGGTAGATGAGCGAGAAGTTCTGGTGAATTGCTTGCCCACTTCACGAGATTAAAGCCACCAGCTTTAAACAGCTTGATTAACTCATCAGCTAAATTTATAGCTTCCTCGGTAGACTGTACCGACATGGTTAAATCGTCCATATACAGTTCTTGAGTGGCAACCCTAGCGGCCTGAGGAAAGCGTTCACGTTCATCCTCAGCTAACTGGCGTATTGTTCTCATAGCCAAGAACGGACTGGAGCGAAGACCGAAAGCTACGGAGTTAAATTGAAAGATGCGAATACGTTCGGTTTCATTAAAGCGGTACAATATTTTTTGATATTTACGATCATTCTTGGACAAAAATATTCTTAAGTACATCTGTTGCACATCTGCGGTCATAGCGATTTTAAAATAACGAAATTTCAAAAGAAGTGCAAACAAATCAGCCTGTAAATTAGGTCCTGTATGCAAAAGTTGATTTAAAGAAACGCCAGTATCAGTTTTTGCGCTGGCGTCCAAACAAACACGTGTTTTTGTCGTCGTTTTCTCAGGACGTACAACGGCGTGATGCGGTATAAAGTAACCTTCATTTATAGCGGTGGGAGAATAAGATATTTCCGTAAGGTAAGCCTTATCTATATAATCGGCGATGACGTCATTATAAGCTTGACGCAATGCGGGTAGGGCGCTAAATTTGCGCTCTAATGCGGTAAATCGACGTTGAGCGTATGTATATGAATGACCTAAAGACTTGGGACTTCCACTAAAGGGCAGTGAAACAATATAGCGACCACAAGAGTCTCTCGTGACTGTCGATGCGTATAACTGTTCACAGTCATTATCTTCCGGACTTATAATATTTAATGCGGACACTTCTTCGAGCTCCCAGAATTTTTCCATATTTTTATTTAATTTATCTATCAAGGGACCGAAGGACCAGACTATATTTTTAGAGTTAATTTGGGGTATTTCTCCCATGATAATATAGCCAAGCGTTGTTTCGAGAGCGTACGGAGAAGAGTTAGGCGTATCCAAAAGGTCAGCGGATTGAGCGGGAGACGGCGGTATCACTTTACCTCCTAGCAAGATAAACGCAAACATCTGAGCGCCAAGAATCGCGTCGGGCGAGCTCCAGCACTCATCGGCGAGCGGTAAGTTTTTAAAATGATCCATAACTGGTGCATGGACCATGCGCGTTGGCAACTGATCAGTGATATGATCCACTACTAGCAGTGTCAAATTATATTGAGCGTCTGAAAAGCGCGATTGAATTGTAAGCTTTACGTAACCTTTAATAGGAGCCGAAATAGAGCCTACTGTTTTCAACGACGAATTAATAAGCGGGTGAATTTCAAGTTTTAATTTACTGCAACATGCGAGTGAAATTATATTATTTTGTGACGCACTGTCAGCCAGACATCTAATAATAACAGGTTTCTCATTATTAGGAACGTATACTTGAGCGGTAGGCAAAATAATTATTTTGTCTAAATTATTATCGACAGTTTTGTTTTGTGAATGTAGGGTAAGCGAAGCATCGGTTCCGCTCACGGTAGCGGTATGACACTCACTCTTAGAAGATGTCGCTACGAGTGTAGGTGTGTGTGTGCTTATATGCATGCACACCGGTTCGCGGTCCGACGACGATGACATAGACGATGATGATGGCGTTGTGTGGGTGCGGTGTCTATTCTCAGATCCCACTACATTCTTAGATTGTTGCGTGTGATTATTAAAATGTAATAGCGAATGGTGTTTTCTATGACACTGTTTACAAGTGTTATTAGAACCACAATTAAAGGTGGTATGTTTTGTACTAAAACAATTAACACACATTTTTTTATCTTTAATATAATTAAAGCGTGCTTCCACTGATAGTTTTTTAAATTCCGCGCACTCTAATAAATGAGTGTGATGCGAGTTTTTACAGAAATCACAAGCAGGTTTGTTAACCTCAGTTTCTGTAATAGCAAAAGTATGCGATACTTTCGGCGTGTAATTGCGAGATCGAATCTGAGAATTGGACTCTTGAGTTTGGCGACTAATTGTCTGGCGCGAAGCCGTGGTAGATCGTTCTAGGGTTTTGATGCGATGTCGCACAAAACTCACTAGCTCTGAACTTGAAGGTATTTCTCTTTCGCGCACAGATGACTCGAACTTGTCTAGTAACTGAGAATCTAGTTTTTTAAGAGCAAGATGCGTGAAGATGAAATCAGGTAGATCATTAATTTCTAACTGTTTTAATGCGGCCCACGAAGAATGAATTCGTTTAACAAAATTATTTAACTGATCGGGTGAATCGGAAACGGGTTTTACATCGAGTAAATTGTTAAGGTACATAGACCCAAGGGACCTCTTATCTTGGTATTTAGTTACTAGATAATCCCAAATGGTCGTATAATTAGCTTCGTTAGGTACAATTCCTGCGAACACGTTAAGAGCACTTCCACTTAACTTCCCCACCAAATACTGTACGCGTTGAGCGTCAGTTAACTGTTTGTTCTCATGAACATTTGTTTTAAAGCTTTGGTAAAAAAGCGGCCATGATTCTGGATGACCGGAAAACCTAACCAATTCGAGAGGTTCGAGCCCGCCGGCATAGTTATTAGAGTGCGGCTTACTTTGCATCAAACGGCGAGATTCTAATAAACCCGAGCGTGTGTGTTGTATGAAGGTAAACAATGTTTCGAATGCGTTCCAATTATTGAAATTAAGCGTACACTCAGGGTCTTTTTCTAATAATAATGCGTTGTGTTCATCACATAAATCGTTAAAGTTATTATATAATTTTTCGATATTCGAAGAAGCGGCCAAAAATTCTTGTTTACTTCTAGTATCTATTTCAGTCGGTACTATTTTCTTTGCAGTATTATATAAAGTATTGACTATCGAAAATATTGCCTCCTTTTTAGCAATGACAAGTTTTAATTTTGTTGCAGACTTATCGAGCGCCATTTTGTACGCTTACAGATGCAAGCTTTGGGTTGGAAGCACGGAGACCGTTACAATACAAATAGGTAACAAACAACAATTGCCAAGAATGACAAAGCAAAAATTAATTGCGAAAAGTACGATTAGGTGTTCTTGAACAAGTATATCTACGTACAAACTGTAGATCAAGCGATTACCAAGGTGACGGTTATATATCTATAAATTCAATGTGAATTGCCTATTATATAACAATTTAACATTAAATGCACAGTTGTAAACACAAATATAATATAAATTAATATTATGAAAGATGCTAACAAACAAGGGATGGATGTATGATAGCAGCGAGCGCTGGTTTTATCCGGTTCGAATGAACCAAAATTATGGTGATGCGGTAGCGGAGCTGTTAATATAAATTTAATCAGGGTGATGATGAGATATCCTATAAATTGGACAACCGTGTTCACACAAAAGAATGTAGACTAGCCAAGGGTAAAAATGCACTCACCGATAACTGGCATGGATCCTTCTTCTGGTGCAAGCGCAGCAGCAAACCTCCTTGGTAATAAATATTGTTGTTGCACATATAGCACAGCATAGCACAGCACAGCACGAGAATAGTTCAAGAACAGAAGCTGATAGCAGCTAGCGCGTGAGGGCCCCCAAGAAATATAATTATTTTGAAAATATAAGGCGGTTGTAGTCTTGTAGGCGTTTGGGAAGCGTCTGTTTTTTCGTCCGTTACAATCCGAACGATCGTGTGCGTTCGGAAGTCTTCGGGGATTGTCGGAGCATCTACGACGCTGCGTGCGCCATTTTGGCGAGCTAAAAGGTTCACACATTTCACCCTAGATGGCGTCAACACACATTTCATGTGAACAACGAAAGCGCGTAACCATCCGTTTTTGCCGAGGAAGCCGCCCTGTATGTTTTGATGTACCAACTTAAAACCAGAGGACTTTCTCGTTGTCTTTAATTTTAAAAAGAATTTCTTACAATTTTGTTAGTACTTGTACCAACTGTGTCAGTAGGGACAAAATTATAGGAACTATTATGGTTACATATACCATCAATAATGACTGGTAAAGGCAATACACGTGGGACAATTTATATAAATATATTTCATGAAGGCAACCTGACACTGCCCTTCATGCCTTACAAGCCATTAATTTCTCTCACTAACACTGCTTATGGTCTTCGGACCGATTGCAAGTTGGTGAAACGAAAAAAGTGTCCCCCCCCCCCCTGCCAGCAAAACGGTTGTTTAAGGATATGTGAAAAAATTTACAGAAGTAGTATATATAATGAATTTAAAAGTAAAACTATCACCGCTAAGTAGGCTTTACAGGTTTACGTGTACAGATCGCACCACACTTTTAGCCCCCTCTAAACATGACAATGTGTGGGCCGTTCTTCTTAATGTATGGGACTAAAAGTTTGGCACGATCTGTATTAGTAGATCAACTTATAAAATGTACCGGGCAATTACGGAACCCTACACTGCGCGTGGCCCGACATGCACTTGGCTGGTTTTTTCCAGTTCCAACACCGGGGCAGGCGCACCGCACGTATAAACATCGCGTGCCCGAATGTCCGGGCCCATTCAGTCAGTGGGTCGGGTCGCCGCACGCTGCTCGAAGCGCACGTACCTGCCTACTACTCACGCACGCGCCTCGATCGTTGATAAAGTGAAGGTGAAAGCTTGTTGCATCGCATTTGGCTGCCTGAATAAAAACACAAATCGAAAATGAACCTTTTTTTCACTTCCAAAGGTGAGGAAATGTACGCCTAACAAAAGGTATCAAATCTTAGATAAAAACAAAATGTTATTTCAACTTATCAAATGGTGACTTTTATTAAGTATGTCATTATCTTCTTATTTATATATGTGTAGCGACACGTGTACGCACACATTCACAAAGTGCGGTTTCAGCAAGCAGTTTTGATTAACATCGACATGCATCGAATCGATGTCGCTCCAGTCGTCTCCCATCCCGTTTAGCATAAGGCCGTGCTCTATTTTACAGTTTTGTAATTGACGTGTTATTCAGAATATAAAGTAATCAGTGAACTATATATCTGTTTCTACTCTACATCCTTGTTTTCAAATAGTGAGAACCCTATCTTATTTATATATTACCACTTTATTACTATATTATCTTATTATGTAGATAGGTACTTACAAATTCTGTTTAAAATTGGGACGATATGATGGGTCAGGCTTTCCTTTGTTATTTTAAATGTGTATATAAGTCGATATTTTATCTTTGGTATGTAAGTAGCTATTATGATTTTTAGGGTTCCGTAGTCCGACGAGAAACCCTTATTAGTTTCCCCATGTCCATCCGTCCGCGGCTAAGCTCAGATACTATTAGTACCAGAAAGCTGTAAAGCTTATAATGTCATAGCTACTAATAAATACCTTAACCAAAATTTGATTCCCAACCGCAAGTGGCGGGTAACCATATGATCGAACATCGCATCGTTTCGATGACTTTGAGTCGGTCAGAGCAGAAGAAGCTCTCGCGCGTTGTGATTCGGTACATTCTCGTCTGCACGCACGCGTGGTAACTGAGAGTACGCATTTAAAATTTTACGTGGTATATTAAATGCGAGCTAGTATACACTTTATTGCCGCTTACGAGAGTAGCATTTTATTTGAGTTTCCCTGAATAGAAGACCTTCTATACGTATTTATTCTGTGCCAGCACTGCAATGGAGCCAGTGTCATAATTCCATCGTGCTAATATATACTCTATGGTGCTAATATCACAGACTATTTTCCACTTTGTTTTAAGGTACAGTTGCCTTGCCACTGATATTTCATTTCATTTTCATTTATTTATTCACAAATCATATACATGACATTTGAATTTTGGTAACTAAAACTAAAATACAATAATAATAAAAAAATAATAAAAAATTGGTATGTCTTAAATTCATTAAATGTCAAAATTCTTAATTATGTACAACTAGCTTTAACTGCAAAAACTACTTACAATTCGTCAATCGAATACATGCACTTCTTCAATAAAAACCATTTTAATTTATTTTTGAATTTAGTGTAGCTAGTAATAATTTTCAACTCTATTGGCAATTTATTAAACAATGCAACTGATTGGAATTGCGCACTGTGCCTCAGTATATCTAACTTCGGACATAAACTAGTGGCTAGATCTTTGCGGCGGGAGCCTAATCTCTCTTCCTGTTTAGCTTTCGATTCAAATTTATGTAACTCCTTGACCAAGTCCGATAAAAGCACCAGAACGTAAAGACTTGGAGCTGTTAAAATTTCTAACTCTGAAAAGTGCTCCCTGCATGATTCTTGCTGCGGAATACGAACCATCGTTCGAATAGCCCTTTTTTGAATAATGAATGCTTTTTCTATGTTGTACTTGTAACTACTACCCACTCAGTCTCGATTCCACAAGAGCATAATACACCGTATATTTGCCATGCAGAGCCGAAAGTTTTACAGTTTTCCGTAGCAGTTAAACCTGACTTAAACACAAGTGAAAACAAATGTTTTTCACCAAATTGTGCGGTGGGTGATTTTATTACCAATAAATCAATACATTATCATTTTCACTATACTCGTAATAGTTTGAAATGTGTTTTGGGAGCCGTTATCAGAAATTACACAAGCAAGAAACATTTACCCCAGAAGCACCGGCGAATAAAACTGTATTTCACCAAGGCATGCGGGTAGGTAATTTTCCTTTTTAACGAACTTTTTCCTTTTTTTAAGTTCACTACGATAGTTTTGTAGATTTTGTTTTGTCAATCTTTCAACCTGATCTGCTTATTCGCTTTTTAGGGTTCCGTACCCCAAAGGTAACCAACGGGACCCTATTCCTAAAACTCCGCTGTCCGTCTGCCTATCCGTCTGTCACCAGGCTGTATCTCATGAACTGTGATAGTTAGACATTTGAAAGTCAAAGACAATTGACAAGATGATGTATTTCTGTTGCCGCTAAAACAACAAATACTAAAAAACAGAATAAAATAAATATTAGGAGGGCTCCCATACAAAAGACGTGATTTTTTTGGCGGATTTGATAGATAATGGTACGGAACCCTTCGTGCATGAGTCCGACTCGAAATATTTAGTCAGATTAAAATAGTGCAGTTTTTCATAATGTAGGTAATAAGCCTAGAAAGCAATGGAAAAAACAATTTTGAGAAAATATTTCTGTTTATAGAATTTTGTTTTCCCGAACAAAATAAATCATGTTCCAAGTATGCACCTACATCATTGACCTCTAATAATACAAGTACACTGGATAGGATATTGGCGAACTGTATTACTACTACATGTCAGTGACCTATACGACCTGCACGGCGTTCCATCGTTGCATATTATCGGATCGCGTCCAAGACAGCTGACTATGCGTCACGTGGTTAGTACGTACACACTTGTGAGTGGAACTCAATTAATTATTAATTTTAAGATGTATTAAAAGGAATGTCGAAATGAAATTAAGGACAAGGAATCCTTATGATATCCCCTATACGTGGTTTCATTTACTGCGCAGGTCATTATTACAGCCTGTATATACGTCGTCTAGGCTTACGGAATCTTTTGGTGTGCAAATTGAACTCGCACGGCACTTGCCCGGTTTTTTTTTTCGAAATGCTTGATTAACTGAGTACACGAGCACACCTTGAACCATTTGTCCAAATCCATACGCCACTATCATCCACTATATATTCAAAATAACGTTTCAAAACGTGCGATCGTAGTGCAAAATTTTAGTCGTTTATTAGAAAAAGACAGAGCTATATATGAGACAGAGGAAGAACAATATGGTTTTGAAACGCTTGCGAGCAATTCCAGTGAGAAAAGTGTTTTAGAACTGGTCTGGGTAACAAACGTCAGTCTCAAATCTAATTCAATTGTGGGAAACTGAAATTGCCTTTTGTAGTCACAAAAAATGAAAATATTAGTTGGGGAAAAAGTTTCTTCGTATTTTATATGAAAATTCAAAACATTTTTTAATAAAGTTTATTTACATTTAACTAAAGTATGTATGTAGGTGCCATATTGTTCGATAACGTTCTGCCATCTTGTCGGTAAGGACATGATCCCATTGCTATACAAATTCTCGGGCTTCTAATCAAAAAACCGCGACAAGTGGTTTCGGCAGTCCTCTCGTGATGTTAACCTGACACTGCCTAAAGAATTCTGAAGAGACCAAAACAAGTGGAAATCTGAAGGTGGAAGGTCAGGATATACGGCGGATGCATTAATACGTCCCAGCCAAACTCTCTTAATTTTTGCTGAGTGGCTAAAGATGAGTGAGGTCTAGCGTTATCATGATGAAAAAACATACCCCTTCTGTTGACTAATTCCGGCCGCTTTCTCTCAACTTCTTGCTTTAATCTCATCAGTTGTTCGCAGTAGAGTTCAGAATCGATGGTCCTGCCTGGCGGTAACAGCTCATAATGAATAATGCCCATCCATCCACCATACACACAGCATTACCTTGTTGCGAGATAACTCGGGTTTTGCCAGAGTCTGTAAAGCCTGACCAGCCTTTGACCACGACCTAATGCGCACGTTCTTGTCGTACGTGATCCACTTTTCATGACCAGTTATCAGATTTTTCAAAAATGGTTCGGTTTCATTACGTCGTAATAAAGAATCATAATTATGAAATCATAACTATGACAATCTCATTTTAAGAAGATAAATCAAACTAATCTGAGTATTTAAAAATATATTACTTTAAGATCAGGGGTTCTGAAGCCTAATCAAAGTTCATGTAGATCCGTCCCGGCTCCTGAATACCGCACTCTCCTGGCTATGCATGCATGTATGACGCTGGCACGCGCGGGAGTCAGGCGCGCAGGCAGGAGCGGGAATCAGCGGGAAGATCAGATGTGCCAGAAGTTTGAGAGTCGGCCTTAAGTGAGGTCGGAGCTCAGTAAAGCTGTCCGGAACGGTGTTCCTGTAAGTGCACAGCTATAAATTATAATCCATCTTCAACCCTAGCCTTGACTGCCAAATGCCATGCATGCCTAGCATATGAGTAGGTATTCTAAAATAACCAACTAGCTCCTCAGCGAAGTGGCAGGCAAGGTGGTGATAGAAATCAGAAACGGTTACGAATACTTGAATAAATCTATTACAAGATAAGAGCGATAAGCGCAGATTAAATATGATGCAAAGCAAAACACTATTACAATATGAATAACTACTAATGTTAATATTTAAGGCGTTTTTAGCATAATAAACAATCAGGTGGGTACATAGGTACTAATACTAATAATGCATAGTTATTGCACAAACTCACCCAGTATGGGAATACAGCACCAGTCACTTTAAATACGTACACTTAGGATCAGTATTTATTTATTAAATATGTATAGACAATTAATATGTCTATACTGGTGATAAGTTGAGTACAGAGACAGAGACACGTATCGAATGGCGGCGTATTTATTTATTAAATATGTATAGACAATTAATATGTCTATACTGGTGATTAGTCGAGTACAGAGACAGAGACACGTATCGAATGGCGGCGTATTTATTTATTAAATATGTATAGACAATTAATATGTCTATACTGGTGATTAGTCGAGTACAGAGACAGAGACACGTATCGAATGGCGGCGTATTTATTTATTAAATATGTATAGACAATTAATATGTCTTGTAGCGTGTGACCACCGTAGACTTCCCCCGCGAAGGACAAGAGGCGTCGTGCCGTCTCGCTTTCGCATATAATAAGTTGCATGGGTAACACGCGACGCCCGCGCCGACAGTCGAGCAATGAGTGCCAACGGGATAGCCCGCGCGCGCGTCGCTTGCGTCCCGATTTCTCGATTCGCCATTTTGTAAGCTGTTGTTTGTGACAAGCCATTATTACACGGTTTTCATATGAATGTCGGACATTTCATTACCGCCAGACCAACCCCGAACCCAAAACATCGCCACCCACGCGATAGCTGGCTGCCCAACGTGTTTGTGGTTTTAAAACGTTTTTGTGTGTTGGTCAAATGGCACAACAACTTTTTGGTTGCAAACTACGTGTATGTGTATATTAGTGGATATATTAGATATCAGTGCCTACACGCGATCGACAGTCGCGTCATTTTGAGTATCAGACGTTCGTTTCGTTCGCGGGATCCCCGTTTGATTCATTTAAAATGGTTCGAGGTAGACGACAAGCTGTCTCGCCGGAGGTGGAGAACTTCGGCAACGTCACTATGAGCCAGGAGGCCTTAACTAATCTACTCACAACACTGCAACAGTCACAGGCGGAATTTTGCCAACAGTTGTTACATGAAGTTCGCTCGTCGACGCCGCAATCCGACACTGCCATCGCGGCTGCAGCTGCAGCGGCCGCTGCATCCATCGGAAACTCCAGCGTCGCGAACTTCTCGCGGTGCTCGGCACGGTACAGTGGCAACCAGGAAGAGTCACTTGAAAACTTTATCGATTCAATCGAAGTTTACAAAACGTGCGTAAACATGACGAACGAGAACGCACTCCGCGGTTTATCGATGCTGTTCACGGGGTCAGCTGCAGTGTGGTGGCAGGGAGTAAAGAACACCACTACTAGCTGGTCCGAAGCCCTTACCAGGCTTCGAGCTGCATTCGGCGAACGTCGTCCACCTTTTCGAATTTACGGCGAATTATTTTCTTTAGTTCAAGGACAAGAAAACACGGATCTGCTTATATCAAAGGTACGAGCTTTGTTTGCAAAATTACCCACGGGAGATTTGTGCGAGCGAGTTGAGCTGGACATGGCATTCGGTCTCCTTGACCGCCGCATAAGGAAACGTATAGATAGAGAATCGATAAAAACATTCGACGATTTGTTACACAGAGCTCGCAACATCGAAGATTCACTTAAAGAGATAAATAAGCATGATAATCCTCAAAAATCTATTCCGCATCACTCGAAGTCTTCACGAACCATAGCCGACAATTTTTCGCGCAACAACAAGGACAAGGACTCTCCGCGCGTCGACGACGCCAGGGCCGGAGCTAGTACGTCCCGCCCTGCCGCCGCTACCGTGAAGTCCACCGATAAGTCGTCGTTGGTTCCTACGGGAAAGCCGAAACGTCCGTTTTGCGTGTATTGTAAACGTAGTGGTCACTCCAGTTGCGAGAAAATTATTAACAAGACTGAAGTGGTGAATGCCAGTAATAAAAATGATAGGAAAGATGACAAAAGTGCAGTGCAGTGTTACGGTTGCGGGGCCCCAAATGTTATCCGGTCTAAGTGTCCGAACTGTAGCGTTAGCCCCGGTCAATCGTTTTATTCGTTAAATTCGCGTCAAGTGTTCGGTGATCATAAAGGGTGCGCGTCTGAGTCCGTGCCTTTGATGTCGGCGTCACTAAGGGAAAGCCCATCGTCAGAGCCGCGGGTGCCCCCCGCGCTCGGCATGTCACCCCCTGCGCCCGGCGTGTTGCCAACCGACTCTCCTGCGAGAAGCGCAACACCCGCGCGCCCCGTGAAGGCCGCGCTCGCTAGTCCCGCGTCTCCCGCGCTTGCGACGGCAACGGCTATAGAAGATCGGGCGCATAGCAACCACACCGCCCGTCACATGGCCGCTCCAGAGGTCAAGGGCATCGCCGCCGAACGTTTTAACTCGTCGTTGCCTACGGAAGGTAACCCTACGGCTACCGTAGGGGTTTTCACTAAATATCTTATGTGCATGAACAATAACTCTGAAAGTGATTTAGTAGAAAATTCCAATGATTTTAATAATAATTGTAAGAAGATTATGAGTGAACGATGTCGTAACGATGTTACATCGATTGATAATACCCGAGATGTTAAGTGTGTGTGTACTAGTAATAAGCAAAATAATATTATTTGTGGTACTTACGTCAAGGGGGAGTTTACGGCTCACGCTAGTACTTTGGATACGCTCTGTGATTCAAGAGATTCCCAATCTTTTTGCGGAAAATCCAGCGATTGTCAATCTCTTTGCTTGAAACCCACCGGTTCTCAAAATTCATACGATGATGCCAGAGATTCACAATCTTTTTGCGGAAAATTCAGCGATTGTCAATCTCTTAGCATGAACTCCACCGGTTCTCAAAGTTTATATGGTGATGCCAGAGATTCTCAATCGGTTTGCATAAAACTTAATGGTTCTCAAAATTTACATGGGGATGTCAGAGATTATCAATCTTTTTGCGGGAAATCCAACGATTGTCAATCTGTTTGCAAGAAACCCAGTGGCTCCCAACCTTTTAATAAGGAACCAAGAGATTGTCAACCTTTTTTCGAGGAAGCCAACGGCTGTCAGTCTCTTTGCGGAAAATCTGGAGCTGATCAAATTTGTAGCATACAACCCAACGAATCCCATTTTTTTTCTCAAGCTGAGAATTGTCAACCCTTCCGAAGACCGGTGTTAAATATTAGTATTTTAGGTAAACACGGTATTGCGCTGGTAGACTCCGCGGCAAAAAGTTGCGTTGCCGGTCACACGTTATACGCTCTTCTCAAGGCTAAAGGACATCCTATGCACCCGTCAACTAGATCTGTAAAGTTGGCGGATGGCGTTAACAGAGTAATGAATGTACTTACTACGGAGGTGAAGGTGACACTCGAACATAAAACTAAGAATGTTGCCTTTTTGATTTTTCCTGAGGCTGACAGTAATGAGAGCCTTCTAGGGATTGACTTTTTGATTAATTTCAATGTTTCGGTTGATTTTGGTAAGGCCAGCTGGCACTTTGCTGCAAATAATAAGCGTAAGTTCGAGTTAACGTTTGAAAGCATGTCACCTCCAACTTCGTGTGCAGCTGTGAATGTCCTTAGGGATGACGAGGCGACGATCCTTAATGAAGAACAACGCGACGCGCTTTCGCGCCTCCTCAGAGACAATCAGGACATTTTTGAGCTAGGGGGAGCCCCCACACCCTTTGCGGAGCACAGAATCGACACTGACACCCTCCTATCGCGGTTCCACCTTATCGAGTGTCTCCTTCTAAGAAAGAGTTAATGAAGGCGGAAATTGAAAAGATGTTGGCAGACGACATCATTGAGGAGTGTGAGTCAGCGTGGGCGTCTCCTGCGCTTCTGGTTCCTAAGGCCAACGGTAAGGTTCGTTTTTGCGTCGACTATAGAAAGCTCAATGCGATCACGAAAACCGACGTCTATCCCATGCCGTTGATAGACGAGCTAATCCAGTCGACAAAACGCAACTGTTTTATGAGCACGCTTGACATGAGGAGTGGATTTTGGCAAGTATCGGTCCGTGAGTGTGACAGGGACAAGACTGCGTTTTTGGCTCAAGGTACATATCGTTTTAAGCGTATGCCTTTTGGATTAAAGAACGCGCCATCCACTTTCCAGAGGCTAATCGATAGGTTGCGTTCTGGAGCCTCATTGAAGGACGTAACTCTTTTGGCTTACCAAGACGATTTACTCGTCATATCTTCAGGATTTGATCCACACATTGCTGATTTACGCGCCGTGTTTGAACGGTTGCGTATTTTCAATCTACGTGCCAATCGTGAAAAATGCGTTTTTGCGCGTGAAAAAGTTAAGTATCTGGGTCACGTAATTTCCCAAGATGGTGTGTCTCCCGATGAAGACAAAGTGCTTGCTGTACTCGACATGGTGCCACCTTCTTCACTACGCCACCTCAAAACTTTCCTGCAGACCTGTTCGTGGTTCAGGAAGTTTATTCCGAATTTCTCTTCAGTCGCAGAGCCGCTGACGCGCTTATTAAAGAAGAATCAAGTTTGGATGTGGGGTCCAGAACAGTCTAAGACATTTGACGAATTGAAGAGGCTTCTTACAACAGCACCAATTCTCATTCAAGCTGACTTCAACAAGCCTTTCGTGCTACGAACGGACGCAAGCAGTTACGCTATCGGTGGGGTGCTCCTTCAAGGTGAAGGTAAAGATGAACGTCCCATCGAGTACGCCAGCCGTCTTTTGACTCCGGCTGAGCGGAACTACAGCACCACCGAACGCGAGGCTCTTGCTGTTGTCTGGGCTGTTGAGCGTTTTAGAGCCTATATTGAAGGTCAAACTGTTGTTGTTGGGACAGACCACCAACCGCTAAAATGGCTCCTTGAGTTAAAGTCGCCATCAGGCAGGTTGGTTCGTTGGGCACTTAAACTACAAGCTTTCAATCTTCAAATCCAGTATACGCCAGGTAAAGCCAACGTCGTTGCTGACACGCTTAGTCGTCCTGCCTGCAAAGCAGAAAATAAAGATCAGTGTGGAATATGCTCGGTCGTCGTTGACTTACCTGCAAGGAGTCCATCCGATCTTCGTCGCGCGCAGCTGGATGATCCAGAGTTGGAGAAGATAATGAATGACTTAGAAAGTGGTTTAGGGTCTATTTGTCTTGAGGGGAAGCGCTGGTCTGAGAGAGGCTACTTCATGCAGCAAGGGGTATTATATAGATACAATCCAGATGTCGATAGTGAAGAGCCGCAGTTAGTTGTTCCTGCTAGTTTGCGTCTCGACATCTTGAAGGATTGTCATGACTCCCCAATATCTGGCCATCATGGCGTTGATAGGACTTTTCATAGGATCTCCCAGCGATTTTTCTTCCCTGGCATGCGGCGTTTCATTGCAGATTACGTAAAAACCTGCGTGAGTTGTCAACGATACAAGCCATCTAACGAAAAACCCTCTGGTCTTCTGCAGACTCCAGTACTCCATCAAAGGGGGGAAGTTTTGGCCATCGATTTGTTTGGACCGTTACCAGCAGGCGAAAAGGGGGAGCGGTGGATATTGTTAGTAGAGGATACAGCGACTCGTTGGGTCGAGCTTTACGCCTTAATAGAAGCGACTTCTGAGGCGTGTGCTCGAGTCCTTATAGAGGAATACTTTCTCCGCTATGGACTACCTCGTCGCGTTGTCTCTGATAACGGAGTTCAGTTCGTTTCGGCCGTCATGCAGCAGTGCATGTTTATTCTTGGTGTTAAACAGGACCTATTGCCTCTTTACCACCCAGAAGCGAATCCGGCCGAGCGGAAAAATCGAGACTTAAAGTTTCAGCTGGCACAGTTAGTCGATACAAATCATACTACATGGCCAGAACATCTGCCATCGATAAGGTTCGCTATGAATTCAGCGGTGTGTCAAACAACTGGCGTATCACCAGCGTTTCTGACTTTCGCCAGAGAACTTCGGTCTCCGTTGAATGTTCAGTATGACATCAGAGCTGTGTTGAGAAAGGAAAATTTTGTGCCGCAGATCACGCCCTATTTGGAAAAGTTCCTTAATTCTTTGGTTACTATTCGGGATAGAGTAGAGTCACAGCAAGACAAAAGAAAGTATAACATTTTGTACTAGCTTAGATTCGAACTGTAAAATCTCCACCAAACACAATCAAATACTCACACTATACAGATACACACTTAACACACCCAGTCTAATCACAATAATATATCTTTATACGAGTATTTAGATAGCATATTACTGAAATGTCAATTTAACATATTTCTTTTTGTAAATAGCTATAAGTAAAAAAATGTATTAGATATTATCCTTGCACCATTTGATGGCACTTATAAGAAAGAGGGGCTCTTCTAATACAGGTTTTGCAAAACTTACTAGGAGAGACCCACAACTTAATAATAACGAAAATGTAAGGAAATAAAGAAAAATTTTGTTTGTTTGTTTTGTTTGTTTGAAAGGACTACGCCGACAAGTCTCGGAAATCTGCAGAATCATTTGAGATAGGAAGTCAGGTTTTGTTAAAATCTCACATCCTGAGTAATGCTGCAAAGGGATTGTCTGCAAAACTGGTACCAAAACGAGATGGTCCTTATTTGGTTACGAAAAGGGTCAGTCCTACTACTTACCTGGTGTCGAACCTGAATGCTCCTGAGGAGGTTGTGGGCAAGTTTCACGTGTCGGAACTTAGTCGTTTTTACAATAGAGAGGACACACCTCCTGATCCTGTCATGCCAAAGCGTAAAAGAGGACGCCCCCGTCAGGATAATGCTGTGCGATCTCATGACCAGGGTCGGTCTCATGAGCTCGAGGGGGAGGGTGTAGCGTGTGACCACCGTAGACTTCCCCCGCGAAGGACAAGAGGCGTCGTGCCGTCTCGCTTTCGCATATAATAAGTTGCATGGGTAACACGCGACGCCCGCGCCGACAGTCGAGCAATGAGTGCCAACGGGATAGCCCGCGCGCGCGTCGCTTGCGTCCCGATTTCTCGATTCGCCATTTTGTAAGCTGTTGTTTGTGACAAGCCATTATTACACGGTTTTCATATGAATGTCGGACATTTCATTACCGCCAGACCAACCCCGAACCCAAAACATCGCCACCCACGCGATAGTCTATACTGGTGAATAGTCGAGTACAGAGACAGAGACACGTATCGAATGGCGGCAGAGGTGCGACGACCCGCGACGTTCCGTACGCAATGCGCAAGCCGAGAACAAAAGAACCCGTTAACGGCTCACAATCACAATTTTATCTACTAAGAAATTAAGATCTGCTTGTCCACCGTCAACATACACATTTTATATTTTATTTGGGAGATATTATATCTCAGATATACGAGGGGTGGCTGATATAAAATCTCCTTTGTTAAAGAAAGTTTAAAAATGTTACTGGCCACTATATTCTCGTATTCTTTGTTTATTCCTTTTTTAAAAATTATGACACTTATTTGTTTCTACGAGTTCAATTTTTTTTGGCGCGTCTTCGTTTTTATCAAGTTGCAATAAAATTAAAAATGGATAAAATTGAGTATCGCGCTGTGATTAAATTCCTCGGTAAAGAAGGGAATACGCCGACGCAGATCCGAGAGCGCATGTTTAAGGTGTTCGGAGATTCATGTCCTTCCGAATTTGTCATAAAGTTTTGGTCAAAGCAGTTTAAACAAGGCCGTGTGAGCTTAGAAGACGATCCCCGTAGTGGAAGGCCCATTTCTGCAGTTACCGCAGATAATGTGGAAAAAGTGAAGAAACTGATCCTTGCCGATCGGCGAATTAAGCAGTGGGAAATAGCTAGAGATGTTAGCAAGGAACGAGTTCATGAAATAATTCATGAACATTTGGGAATGTCCAAGGTGAGCGCACGTTGGGTGCCTAAAATGTTGACCCCGTTTGATAAGCAAAGGCGTGTGGAATGTTGTCAGTCATTTTTAGACTTGGTAAAGGATAAAGAGGAAGAAACTATCTTGCGAATAGTGACCTGTGATGAAACTTGGATTCGTCAGTGGGATCCCGAAAGCAAACAAGAATCGATGCAATGGAAATTTAAAGGGGAAAAACCACCAAGGAAGTTTAAGGTCCGGCTGTCAGCGGGCAAACTAATGGCAACCATTTTTTGGGATGTTGAGGGGATTCTTATGATAGATTACCTGCCAAAAAACACCACGATGAATGCTGAATACTATGCGAACTTACTTGACCAGCTACGCAAAAAAATAAAAGAAGACAGGAGGGGCAAACTTAGCAAAGGCGTTTTGATTTTGCATGATAATGCACCCGCGCACACGGCCTTTAAGGCGCGGTCATCTCTGACAAAAAACGGCTTTACAGAGATCAACCACCCACCCTATAGTCCAGACCTGGCTCCCTCTGACTACTTCTTATTTAAAAATTTAAAGAAAAATTTGAGCGGGCGCAGATTTTCAACAGACGAAGAGATGAAGGACGCTGTGAATGACTATTTTGACGAACAAAATAATAATTATTATTTTAATGGTATGCTGTCACTTATTGACAAATGTCGTAAGTGCATTTCAGTTGCAGGGGACTATATTGAAAAATAAAAAATAAATTATTAATCCATGTATTTTCTTTCATAGTCAGGTAGATTACTTTTCAGCCACCCCTCGTATATGAACTTTTGTAAAATTTTGGCTCTTAAGGACGTCGTTAATGTAGTGTTATTTAATTATTGTAAAATGATATATTTTAACTATAAATCTAAACCTAAATATTCAAGATTTGGTAACCTAACGTTACAGTACACGGTTCATTAAGTTTCTTTCAGTGAGCTCATGAGGCACCCAAATATCGAGCTTTTTTGTGTACCCAGCTTTTTTCAAATGCGCCAAAACTGTTTTGTGGTCGATCCCCAGTTTTTCAGCTACATCGTAACTACTGATATGCCAATCTTGCTCCACTTTTTCAAAAATGGCATCCATATGGTAACAGGGCGCCCAGAGTGAGGTGCATCTTTGACATCAAAATTGCCGGATTGAAAACGCTTAAACCAAATTCGTGCTACTCTCACAGACACTGCATTAGGTCCATAAACATCATAAATTTTTTTCGCGGCTTGCATTGCATTTTCACCGTTTTTGTAGTAAAATTTTAAAATGTATCGAATGTTTTCATTAGATTTACTCATCTTAACAGTAAGAAAAACAAATGAAAATCACACATTTTACCTTATTTGAATTTGGAATTATCATTTTTAAAATTTAAACTTTTTAATCAAAACCAGCCAGATACAAATGGTATGATCCGACGGCTTAACGATAAGAGCTATCATACAATAGGCTACGCCGACGACCTGGCTATTCTTATTAGTGGGAAATTTGAAAGTACACTCTGTGAACTAATGCAGGGTGCTCACAAGGTTGTTGAAAAATGGTGCGAGAAGTACCAACTAACAGTGAACCCGAATAAGACAGAACTAGTACTGTTTACCAATAAAAGAAAGCTGGTGAACATGAGACCCCCGAAACTCTTCGGCACTGAACTAACCCTATCAACTGAAGTCAAATACCTAGGAATGTTACTTGACAACAAGCTGAACTGGACTAAACATATGAACAACAAATTGAAAAAGGGGACCATAGCACTATGGCAGTGTAAACACATGATGGGCAAGAAATGGGGACTACGCCCAAACATAATGCTATGGCTATATAAAGCAGTGATAAGACCAATGGTCTCGTACGGTGCCGTCGTCTGGTGACCTAAGATGGACGTCGGCTACGTACAGAAAGACCTAGAAAAGTTTCAACGGCTTGCTAGCATGCTTACTACAAGTTGCATGCGCACCACCGCAACCGCGGCCCTCGAGATAATTTTGGACATCCCACCGCTGCATCTGCTCATACAACAGGAGGCAGCGGCTGCGGCGTTCAGACTCAAGGCAGCTGGACAGTGGAAAAGCGACGATAGGGCACCACACACGCGCATCCTTGAGCTGGCTGTGTCCCACCAGCTACTAATGGACGCGCCGTGTGATAGAATCCCAAAAATGCACATCTTCAACAGACAGTACAATGTCCAACTCTTTGAGGAGCCAACGGACCACTCTAATATCCATGAGATAAGGATAAATACAGATCGGTCCAAAACGAAAGAAGGTACTGGGGCCGGAGCGTACTCAGCTGAACTTAATATTAACAAATCAACAGCCTTAGGTAAGTATAACACGATTTTCCAAGCGGAATGCGTCGGTATAATCCTGGCTTCAAGCGCGGTGCTCAGCAGAGAAGCTAAAGGCCTCAACATTTGCATACTTTCTGACAGCACTGCGGTACTCCGGGCCCTAAGCAGTACTACGGTAAACTCATACTACAATGTCTAAACCAACTGGAAGAGGTAAGCCGAGACAATAAAGTGACCCTCCAATGGATAAAAGGACACAGTGGATCGCTGGGTGATGACGCGGCCGATGTACTGGCAAAAAAAAGCGCAAAACAAAAACCGGTATAGTGCTGAACCACTGGTACCTTTGCCTTTTAACCAGATAAGAACATGGATTCCATTTTTTTTTTTACTTGTATTGTGTTTTTGTGAGATCCACCTTTGTGACGTTTTTGGTGTCTTGTGCGCTGTGTTACAACTGAAATAAATAAATTGAATTGAATTGAATGGCTGCGGGAGAGAACCAGCACTCAACATTCTGAACAATGGGTAAGCGTGACAACCAGCAGGCAGACGAAAGAGGTGTTACCCACCGTGGACCGTCGCCTGACGAAGAAACTGCTACGACTTAATAGAACCAACCTTCGCATGATGGTAGGGCTAATTACAGGACATAGCAACCTTAACAGACATTTCTATTTAGGTCTAACAGACAGCCCACTGTGCAGAGCCTGCATAGGGGCCGAAGAAACGCTGACCCACGTGACTATAGACTGCGTAGGTGTCAGTACACAACGGGCCAAGATCCGCGGTGAACCGGGGACGCTCCGCCAATCCTGTGGCGACCTAGGCTTTCTCTTGGGATTCTGGCGTGAGCTGGGCTGGCTAGAATAGCCAGTCCCACTATTTCCACGCACAAAGGTCCAAATGAGAGACTAGGTGCGGAAACCGAGCCCGCCAAGAAGAAGAAGAAGATGGTATAGCCAAAGAGATTTTATTATAATTTCATACATACTATTTGCGAAAAGAGTTTTTCCCCAACCTATTATATAAAAATGAACTCTTAGGAGCACCTTTAATTTTCATTTTTCTTTAATTTTTCAACTTTCACAATATGATTTTCACTTCAAATTTTTCAAATTTCAAAATTTCTTTATTTCCATAAAATATTATAAAACAAGTACTTGACAACTACAAATTCAAGTTGTCAGTTTAAAAAACCTTAAAATTATACAATTATTATAACCAGGCTGCCTTCGCCTCCATACAATTTAACAACAGAAATAATACATGAAAACATTAAACTACGATAGACTACAAAAATTCACTAAATTTACCAGGCTTGCTTAGAAATTGTGCTCTCTTGTCGTTAATGAGACACACTTATTGCTATAAATAAATACTTAACACTAGAACTTAGTCACTAAAGAAATTACAAAGTAATTAATTAATATGTACATACACGAATTAAACCTAAATAAATACCGACGGTATTTTAACACCAAGCAGCCGGAAAAACAAATTTGAAGGTACCCACTAGTTAACAAAGCGCTTCGCATTGTTTTACTGCTCACTTAGCAACACATAGTGATGGGGCAGGCGATAAGTTTTGTATCTATCGATATATGGTAAATCATGTTTACGCTTTTGACCTATGGAGGAAACCAGTTAGAATGATGGGGATTCTTATCGCGATAGAACTTTGTGGACATTTTTAAAATGAATTCTGGTAAGGGAGGAAAATTTATAGCTTTGTGTAATTTTAATAGGTTAGCCTTAATGATGGGGATTCTTATCGCGATAGAACTTTGTGGACATTTTTAAAATGAATTCTGGTAAGGGAGGAAAATTTATAGCTTTGTGTAATTTTAATAGGTTAGCCTTAAAAGGGGTATTATAAGAAATTTTGAGAGCTTTGTTTTGTAAAATTTGGAGGTTGCTATAATTAGTTTTGCATGTGCTGCTCCAAACAGAAGCGGCATATGTAATACAGGGTCTGACTAAAGTAGAATATATGCTCATTTTGGTTCTAGAACTCAATTTACTTCGCCGATTTAAAATAGGACTAAGGGCGTTCATAGCTCTGAACCCCTTTAACCTTGTTGCCGTAACGTGCTTTGTCCAGTTTACCTTATCATCAAGTATTACGCCCAAGTATTTGACGCTTTTTTGCCAAGGTATTTGGTGACCGTTTAATTTGAACAGCCTTGTAGGCATAGAGCGATGGCGGGTGAACATGATAGCTTCAGTTTTGTTGGAGTTTAATTTAAGTTTCCATTTAAAGTCGTTTGCAATAGAATCCAACAATCATGTAAACAAATATGGCGGACTGACATTGACAGCGTATTGTTTATGCCCATAGTGATGTCATAGTGTTCTAATTTAATTTTAATTAAATTTATTTTTCTAATTATTTTAATTTTAAGTCATAGACTATGGCCCATAGTAGGATAGGTACTAAAATAAAACTGACTAAATAGATTTTTGAGGTTTTCTCCAAGTGATTATAAATATTCACCAAATTTTTTTTCTCCCTTTGCGATAACTGTTTTTTAACAGCCAATTTTGGTTTTTTGACCGGCGGCGGCGGAGCAGTCCCCGACGAACCTGGCTGCGGCTCGCTCATTATAACCTTAAAAACAAATATAATTTTACACACATACATTTCAGTAATTGTGATCTATTCAAATAATTAGTTACGAGGGCAATACAATATTAAAGTGCGTCTAATAGATTTCCGTTGTAGGTAATAGATCTAAATCATTCTTACCTCCTGATTACTCCTTGAGAAAAAATACCAAACGTATGCTATATCAAAGTCCGTGATGCCGTGCAAAGGTCGTCGTTCCAAGAAAAATATGTCCAGCCAAATCGTAAAGCAAAACAAAAGTCCAAAATGAGAATGCAAAGTCGTAGAAATCGGAAACAGAAAACGGAAACAGAAAACACTAATGCACAGCGAACCCACAGAACAGTGAATGACTGTGAATGACAATTCTAACAAAATGGCCACCTGTCAATTTTTAAAAACTAACCATTATTTTTATGGCTTAGGATACAATCCGTTTTGGTTAATTATATTAAGCTCTTGAAAAAAAATTTTTATTGTATTCAAATAATATTAAATTAAAATAATTTATTAAATTAAAAATAAAAGATAACTTCAGATTACGAACAACACTAACTTTTCAATGACTTATAGAGTTCGATGAGTAAAAAACTAAGATGACAGCTTGTCAAATACTTCGAAATTTTTACGTTGCAAATGTTTTAACAAATTTAACTTATAAATACAAGTTAAATCGTGTTGAAGATAATGTGAAAACAATGGTGCGTTCGTTGAAATCAGACTATGTTCATAATTGATCGTCAAATGTATGTGATTACGGAGTAATCGTGACAATTTGGTTTGTTTACATGATTGTTGGATTCTATTGCAAACGACTTTAGTGAAATATGAATGGAGAAGGTCAATTGATAATTGAAGCCTATCAATGATAAAATCTGTGTCATTAGAACATGACAGAGAGGCGGTGTCATCGGTAAAGCAGGCCAGTTGGGTCCTGGTTTGTTTAGGGATGTCATTTAGAAATATCAGAAAGAGGTATGGCCGAAGGATAGATCCTTGAGGTACTCCAGCAGGTATTAATTTTTTGGATGAGAAGAAGTCACCTATATTCACCCTATAAGTCCGAGAGGTTAAGTAAGATTCAATAAGCTTGACAAGTGACAATGGGATTTCAGAGCAAACCAATTTATGGAGAAGGCCATCATGCCAGACCGTGTCAAATGCCTTCTCTATATCCAACAGAAACATACCGGTTGACTGTTTAAGATTCAAATGGTGCGCGATGTGTTCGGAAACTCTGGCCAACTGCTGAGTGGTTGAATGGGCACGACGGAAACCAAACTGCTCGTTAATGAGCAGATGGTTGGTGACTGAAACCAATCGCTTGTAGATAACCGACTCGAACAATTTTCCAAGAGCTGGAAGCAGACTAATAGGTATGTAACTAGTGGGTATACTGTCATCTTTTCCTGGTTTTTTTATTGCAATCACTTTAGCATGCTTCCAGACTGTAGGGAAATACGATAAAGATAAGCAAGCATTGAGTATTTTGCATAAAAATACTATTGCCTTTCGTGATAGGTTTTTTAACAGAGCATTGTGAATTTCGCCATACCCAGCTGATTTGCGTTTTTTGAAATTTTTAAGCAAATTAAATATCTCTTTCGGTTGTGTTGGGTTACGAAGCTTAATTGGGAAGTGAAAATTAAGGACATCAATAGAAATCTGAACTGTATTGTCCGTATCGTCATCTTTCCAGTTGCTTGTTAGGCACATATTTTGATGAAAGGCATTCGCAAGCGTCTCACACTAGTCTTTAGTGTTAACTGTCATACTGTCATCGGCCTTCTTTAGTGGAGGTATTACGGTGGGTTTAAATTTTAATTGCTTAGCCAGGCGCCATACATCTGAACTTCGGTTGTCAACAGCGGCTAGTTTAGCATCCCATTTTGCATCGTTGTGCTTGGTAATAGCTTGTTTTATTAAAACTTGATGGGCGTTTATTTCCGAACGCAAAAACCTCCTCTGGGCTTTATCCCTTTGCCGTTGTTCCAAACGACGCAGATAATTTTTACGCCTAATAATCCTTTTTATGTTTGGGGGAAGGGAATGAGGGGAAATGATTTTATTACAAACAGGTATATGCAGATTTCGAGCTTCAAGAATGCAGTTTGTGATATAGTCGACGGCTTCATCGATCTCATTGGTCGACTTATAAATGTCACAAGTAAGGAGTATTTTATCGTCGAGATAAGACCTATAAGCGTCCCAGTTAGCCTTGGCGTATTGAAAACGTCTTTGGGGTTTACGTGAGAAAATACCACTGATGCTAAAGAAAAGGGGTAAATGATTTGATGATAGCGAAGGGATACAACGTACATCATTCACCGAGTCAATATTGGAAGTGAGAACTAGATCAGGATTAGTAGGTGAGTAATCTGGGCAATAGTGCACAAGAGATGGAGTAGGAGACGCGTGAATGAGATAGTCCTTTTCACACATGTGGTCAAATAGTAACCTACCGTGAGTATTAGTTGTACCTATGGGACTGTGCCAGAAGCCATGGTTTGCATTAAAATCTCCCATCATCACCACATGAGTACCAAGAGCGAAGAGAGCTTCGATATCAGTTAACACCAGAGGTGAGTTCGGTGATTGGTAAATCGAAAGTATTACGTAGATTTTACCAGATACGTTTAGTTCTAAACCCACTGCCTCCAAGTGTATTGTGTTTGGAATGGCTATTTGAGAGTGCACAAGGTCGTTCCTGATGCACAACGCTACACCCTGACCTCGACCACTTAGGTGTTTGTCTTGGCGGTAAACATGATAACCCGGAACCATGAAAGGGATTTTATCAGACAGTTTGGTTTCGCTAAGTGAAATTATATCGACAGATAGTTCACTTACCGCCAGATCCAGAAATTCACTCATCTCACCACTCACGCCGTCAGCGTTCCATGAGAAAAATAGTAGCTCCTGCAACTTAGACATGGCTACCAAGATGATCCAGAATTAAGATCACTTTGTCCATCATAGAGGAACAATTCAGGAATTGGCTTTTGATTGATTTGATAATAACAAGGATGCTGAGCATTTCTTTGGTTACTAGATCCTGTTGGTTTACATCTTTTAGCGCGGGATCATCGTGTTGGGGTTTCTCAAGTGTTATATTTGCCGCTACATTTGCCCAGGACAGTGGTTGACCATCGATATTGCTCTTACGTGGCGCCGCTATCACGCGCGCCTGTTTCTTTCGTAGTTCATCTCGTTTGCTCTGAAGTTTTTCCAGGTATTGCTGCCTGACCTTGCACTGCCTGAAATTTGCTGGATGGTCCTCGAGACAGTTGCAACAGCGAGCTGGCTGACTCCGATCCTTTTTGAAGCATTCATTTGAGGCATGAGCCTCAGTACATTTAACGCAACGAGGTGACATGTTGCAATTGATCGAAGAATGCCCAAAAGCTTGGCATCTAAAACACTGGGTGCCCATAAAATTATTTGCTTTGTATTTTTGGATTTCAACTACACAGTGATTTTCACTGTTTTCCTTTTAGAAACGATGAATATTTTTGTAAGTTTTGAATTTTGTCAAAAACCCGGACAAACTTTGAAGTGACAACTGTTAGGCGAACGTTAACGGTATTCAGAAAGCGTTAGAAATCGCACTAGCCAGTGTTATTTTCACATTACTCGGAAGCGTTTCAAAACACTTCCGTGCAACTGTTAGGTAATAGTTTGTTTACCCTACAGACTTATAATTACTAGCAGACCAAACCTCAGGATTAAATAGTGTTGGCAAGTTTCCATACAAATAATAATCTACATTTAAGCTACATGGTACGAAGATGTACAGAAATACGCAGGTTTTTAGAGGTAAACAAGTTTTTATTAATTAAATTGTAGAGTACATTTGTCAGCCATATCAGTCAAAAATTATTCTCAAAGACAATATAGTTTGGTTATCTATGTTATTATTCTAATTCATCCTCAACATCCTCTCCTAATTTTCTAAATTATACACATCTACATTTCTTTAATCTATGTACTTATGACAAAGCAAGGGAAATTGAGTCATATCTACACTTTTCGTAATCTTTGAATTTAACAATAACATAACCAAGTCTTCCTGCACTATTACGTAAATCTATAATATAATACCTATAACAATATTTTAGGACATAACTTCAAGTCATCAATATTTCTAAAAAATTAAATCAACAAAATATTAAATTAAATTGTTAACTTCTACTTTCCAAAAAAAAATTATTTGGAAATAAGAGATTCCTTATGTTTTAAGAACTTGATATTGTTTAAAGATTTGGTCAGCACATCAGCAGTTTGAGTATCAGTGGGACAATATTTTATCGAGATCTCGTTATTACAATACAGCTCATGAATGTAATGAAACCGTACATCTATATGTTTAGAACGTTTGTTAAAGATACCTGTTTTAATAAGTTGAATAGCGCTCTGGTTATCCACGTTAAACAAAACGTTTATTTTAACATTAAGATCAGATAAGAGGGATTTTAGGAACATCGCCTCCTTACTACACTCGGCGGCAGCAATAAACTCGGCCTCGGTTGAAGATAGGGCCACAACAGGTTGTCTTCTTGAGCACCAGGCCACAGGTCCTTCACCAAGTAAGAGCACATAGCCTGTAGTGCTACGTCTTGTTTCTAAATCTCCTGCATAATCTGAGTCACAGAATGTGTTTAGTTCTATGTCTGAGTTAAACTTATAGAAGAGACCTTCATCTAACGTACCTGCTAGATATTTAAAAAACCTTTTTAAAGCTGCAACATTTTGGTTATTTGGGTTTTCCATATGTCGACTGGCCATACCAACAGCATATGTTATATCTGGTCGAGTTCTTGTTAACAAATACAACAAACTCCCAACTGCTTCTCTATATGGGAACTTTATATTTTCTTTTGTGCTCTCTTTTCTTTCTTCTTCATTGATACTGGGAGTTTGCACAGGTTTACAGTTTTCCATATTGTACCTATTTAAGATACTTTTGGTATAAGAAGTTTGAGTCAAATAAATGCCTATCTCAGTTCGCTTTATTTCCATACCCAAGAACATTGTAGGTTTTTCATAAATCTTAATCTTGAATTTAGTGTCTATGTCTTTTAATATCTTTAGTATCTGTTCTTTATCCTTTCCTATTATTAGACCGTCGTCAACGTAAATAGCTAGAATTACTGATGCGTCTCCATTTTTCAGTACACATGGCTCATTCTTTGTTTGAGTGTAACCTAAACTTTTCATTGTTTCAATGAATTTTTCATTCCACCTTTGTGGTGCTTGTTTTAAGCCGTACAGCGATTTCTTCAGTTTACATACTTTTCCTGTTTTTTCTTCATATCCATGTGGTGCCTTCATGTAAATCTCATTTTCATCTTTTAACTCACCAGGAAAGCTGTTTTTACATCGAAAGTAATTTTGTTGTAGTTATGAGCAGCTGCTAAAGCTATCAGAGTTTTAAGGGCAGACTGACATGCTACTGGACTAAATATCTCATCAAAATCCATATCATGTTGCTCGCAGCCTCTTACCAACAACCTGGCCTTATAGGTCCCATCTTCTTTCACTCGGAACACCCATTTATTGGTAAGTATTTTATGACCATCTGTTTCTTTCTTATCCACCATTTCCCATACCTTATTTTTCTCCAACGATTTCATTTCTTCCTCTATTGCTTGTTTCCAATTTTCTTTTTCAGGTGATTGCATAGCTTCCTTGAAGGTAAGTAAAACATAATCTTTATATTTATCAGGTATTTTTTTTTCTCTGTTAGTTCTTCTTATCTCTTCATTTTCTTGCTCAGTTTCAGATTCAGCGCTATTGTTTTCTTCATTTTCTAAATCAATATTTATTATTTCCTCCTTTTCAGTATCATTCATAGTTTCTCCTTCTTCTCCAACTTTGTTTTTATCATCTTGAACGTTCACGATTTTTATGCCTTCTTTCAGGCTTTTTGTATCTTCTAGTTTTATGTCTAAGTTTTTGTTTTTAAATATAACGTCACGCGCTATTACAATTCTTCTTTTTACGCTATCAAATAGCCTATATCCATTAGTGTTGTATCCAACCATAATCAGTTTTTCTGTTCTCGAGTCTAATTTCTTTATCGGTTTTAACACCTTTGCAAATGCTTCAGAGCCAAATTCTTGAATATTTGGCAGATTAGGTTTTCTACCATTCCAAATTTCAAATGGCGTTCTGTTCTGTATCGCTTTACTTGGCAGCCTGTTTATAAGATAGTTAGCACAGTACACAGCTTCACCCCACATCTATATAATATATGGGATATGATGTATAAAAAAACCAAGTTAAATCCAGATAGCATAATAATAAAAACTACTTATCGCCGTTATAGAAATTATCTAAACTCGATCCTAAAAAAACTAAAAAGACAACATGAACAATCAGAATTAGAAAAAGCTAGTAAATCTAACATAAAACAAACTTGGAAAGTTATTAACAATATAACTAACTTTAAACCTAAGCAGACGGCTTCTCAAGATATATTACAATCCAACACAGATCCACTAAACGCCGTAAATTCGATCAACAATTATTTTGCCAATATTGGTGAAAATTTGGCCAAAGAAATAATAAACCAATACCCACATGATACCGTTTTGAATAACCGTTCTAGTGATCATGGCGTATCTCATAAAAATTCTTTTGTACTTTTAGAAACCAATCTCTGAAGTAGTAATATTAATAAACTCCCTTAAAAATACATGCTCTTCTGGCTGTGATGAAATCTCATCCAAAATACTGAAACAAAACATACAATGTTTAGCTGTACCAATAACACATATTTGTAACTTATCTATTGCTTCAGGCATTTTTCCCAAGGCTTTTAAAAGATCAATGATAACCCCTTTACACAAATCAGGTGACAAATCCGCGTACAGTAACTATAGACCTATCTCCATTCTATCAACTCTGTCTAAAATCCTTGAAAAAATTATAAATAAACAATTTACAAACTACCTAGAACACTACAATCTTCTATCACATCATCAATTTGGTTTTCGTTCAAAGAAGTCAACTGCCGATGCAGTAACATGCCTTACAGACTTAATTGTAAAAGGACTTGATGGAGGAGACAGGTGCCTGGCCATATTTCTAGATCTTCAAAAGGCTTTTGATACAATTTCAATACCAGTTCTCATAAAAAAGTTGGAATCTATTGGTGTGCGAGGCCTTCAGCTTCGACTTTTTCAAGATTATTTAAGTAATAGGGAACAAAGTGTTCGTGTTAAGAGATGTGCTAAGTGATTCACTACCTGTAAACTATGGTGTCCCTCAGGGGAGCATCCTCGGACCTTCGCTATTCTTGGTTTACCTAAATGGTCTCTGTAATTTAAACATTCCTAATGGTAACATCATCTCTTTCGCGGATGACACTGCTCTTGTATTCCAGGGAGAAAATTGGTACTCAACCTTTAAGCATGCCCAAAAGGGCTTAAATCTGGTAAAGTGTTGGTTAGATCACAATTTATTAAGTCTAAACTGTAGTAAAACTAAATACATGTCTTTTTCAATTGTTCCCCAAACCCAGCCTCAATTAAATACCTTCTCTATTACTGCCCACTCTGTACAGTGTCTTTTGTCACCTCCCCCTGATTGTGATTGTCAAAAATTAGACCATGTTAACTCAATAAAATATTTAGGCCTTATATTGGACAAACACCTCTCTTTCCAGGAACATATAAGGGCGGTTACTGCCCGTGTCCGCAAACTGATATACATTTTCAAAAACATACGGCATGTAGCTGAACCTAAAATAATTAAAATGATTTATTCTACTTTGTGTGAATCTATACTCACCTATTGCTTAACTGTTTGGGGAGGCTCTGCCAAAACTCATTTTATTAACCACGAAAGAGCCCAACGAGCCGTCCTTAAAGTGAGTCACTTCATGCCAACTAGAACACCCACCTTAAGCTCATATCAAGCCACTAAAGTTTTAACAATAAGGCAGCTTTTTATCTTACTTACCATCACTCGACAACACAATAATATTAACTTATTAACCCCAAATAGAACCAAAAGACGAGTTGATATTGTTTTCAGAAATGTAAAATTTCGTACATGCTTTACAAATCGATTTCAATGCTTCCTGTCAGTTTTTCTGTATAATAAAATTAATAAATCCTTAAATATTCACCCTCTAAATCTATTTGATTGTAAATTACGAGTCAGGAACCACCTACAAAGTCTGTCATACGATCAAACAGAAGCTCTTCTTGTAGTTACTAAATAACACATTATTTTTAATCCGAATACTTTTAATCTTTTTATCTATTTAAGTATATATTTATAGATACCCTTATTAATCTACTATCATTTTCCTATATTTGTACTATCTATTGACATATCCTTAGGTATATATATGCACTAAAAACATACCTTCACAGACCCTTACTCACCCTCTCACTCACACATACGCACCCTCGCTTTCTCTCCCCCACACATATACACACCCTCACACACACAAACACACCCTCCCTCACAAACACACACCTTCGTAAAACTGGCCTATTGAAAGGCTTTCGTATTTTAGGAATTAAATGTTATCCATTTCTTTGTGTTCTTTTTTAATTATATAAAAATGTTGTACTTAAGTTAAATTTACATTACATAATTTCTTAATACATGTTTCGGGATAGAGCCTAGTTATCCACGCTTCAAGACAACTTATAGTGGTAACTAGTGTCTAAATTATGTTTGTTACATATTTATCTTAAATAAAGAAATTATTCTATTCTATTCTATTCTATCTCTCTGTGCATGTTTGAGTTGAATAACAATGTTCTGACCTTTTCCATTATGGTTCTATTCAGAATACAGAATACAGAATACAGAACTTTATTCATAACGGTCAGTTACATGTCATGTTGTTATCAAATAACAAAAAAATGGAGTAAAACAATAATTATTAAATTAAAATTAAATTAAGTTAAATAACTAGTCACAAAGTAATTTATCTAAGCAAATTTGTCATGCACAGTGTATGAAATGTAAAATCATAATGTCAAATAATACAAAAATAATAATAATAATAATAATAATTTTAGTATTCTTAATGTCATCACATCGTCTAATTGTGATAATTATAATAATAGCCACTTTATTTTAAAAAATCATCAACTGAATAAAATGCCTGCTGAATGAGCCATTTCTTCAACTTACATTTAAAGAGGAAAAACGATTCGATTTTTGCAATGTCATCTGGAAGTCGGTTGTAAATAGTTGGACCACATACGTACACCGATCGAGCGCTCTTCGCAAGCCTACGAGAAACTGATCGGAGCTTGTCACGGCCCCTAGTACGTTCGCATCTCCTGTCAAATTTGTGGAGGTTTTGCCTCATAAATAACGCGACTTGGAGTATATACAAGCAGGGCAACGTCAGTATACCTAGCTCAACAAAATGTGGTCGTGCTGTGTCGTCATACTTGATGCGGGCTATCGTCCGCACCGCTCGTTTCTGCATGACGAAAACTCTGTGCCAGTCCGCTGTTCTTCCCCACAACTCAAGTCCGTAGCACAGAAGGGACTGAATAGTAGCAAAGTATGCCGTACGTACAACGTCCCGAGGCAGAGTGGCTGCTAAGCGAGAGAGGGCGAAGCATGCACTTCCCAGTCTTTTGCATAGCCACTCAATGTGAATCAATGTGAATATTCAGTCGTTCAGCTTTGCCGTTGAGTTGGGGGCTGTATGATACTGTATAATCTATTTTTATTCCCATTTTCTGACACCATGCATTAAACTCGTTGCTTGTGTATTCGCCACCATTGTCACATCTAAGCGTTGATATTTTCATATCCTTTTCTCTCTCTGTTTCTCGAATGTAATTCTTAAGGCAATCTGAAACTTCGCTTTTGTTCTTGAGCAAATATACTTTAGTAAAATGGCTAAAATCACCAATTACCGTGAGCATGTAGTACTTGCCATCCCATGATTTTATTTCTAAAGGACCACAAACGTCCGAATGAATTATCTCGAGTAACCTTTCTGCTCGTCTACGCTGGGTATTAAATGGCAATCTTGCTTGCTTTGCTTCAATGCATACTTCACAATTTTCCAAGTTTTCTACATCCAAAATTTTTAAGCCATCTGCTACTTGAGGCAAAATTTTCAACACACCTTTTCCAGGATGTCCCATCTTTTTATGCCAATCCATGGCTGAACCTTTTTTATGAGTAGACAGTGACGCTTCTTCTTCCTTTTCTTTAGTGAGATCCAGTATGAACAAGCCTGATGCTTCTTTTCTTCCTTTTATGGTCTTTGAACCATTGGATATCTCAACGCTGTCTCCCTTAAAGATGACCTTTCCACCGTTCTCAGTAACTGCTGAAACTGATAACAGATTACGCGATAGATCTGGTACACACAATGTATTCTTTAAGATACACGTTTCTCCCACGAATTCTCCCTGATATGCCGACTGCATCTTTTCATTAGTTTTAGCTACACCTATATTAGTGACCTTAGTTTTTATGTTACACAAAATAGTGCCATCGTTTACCATATGAGCAGTGCAACCTGAATCTAGGACAAATTCAAAAGATTTCTCCTCCTCAGTGTTATTATTGATCAAAAAAGCCGTTTTATCATTTCTGTTTTTATGCTGGTTTTTAAAATAGCAATTTCTTTCTTTGTGGTTAGTTTTTTTACAGATCTTACAACAGTTATTACAATCTTTGGCTAAGTGTCCTACTTTGTTACATGTGAAGCATCTAGAGTTACTAGTATTACCTCTGTTTGATGAAACTTGACCAAAACTTTTACCCTTATCTTGACGACTATTACTTGGTCACGTTTTATACGCCACGCTAGACTCACAATTATTTTTCCTTTTCTCCTCTTCTTTTAGGAGTCTTACTTTTAGGTGTTTTAAAGTTTTCTCTTCTTTAGATGTCGATTCCCACGCGGTGACAAATCCTTCATAAGAAGTGTCTAAGCAAGTGAGCATTTTTGACTCCAACATTTCTTCATCAATATCGAAACCAATTTGTTTCAGTCTGTAAGCAATATTTTCAAGCATAGCCAAATTTTCTGTCATACTCTGGTCTTTGTTGAATTTGAGATTGAAAAAATCTTGCATCAAAGCACTTTTTCGTCTATTTTCCGATCCATCAAACAGTTTACATAATTTTGTGTACATTTCCTGTGAACTAGTGCAGTTAAAAAGCTGAACTAATAATGTTTTATGAACAGTCTGCACAATAATAGATTGTGCCTGTGCATCTCTTTTTATGAACGAAGTCGTTCCGTCATCTTTTTTTCCTTCTTTATTTTCTTTCTTTGTTTCTATCCCGTCTACAATATCCCACAAATTTTTGGCTTGAAACAATATTTTAGTTTGGAACTTCCACAATTGGTAAGATTCCACATCACGCAGCATTTCAATGTTCCTTACTTCGTCCGACGCAGCCATTTTTTTATGCAACCAACAATTTCCTTCGTTGTTGCGGAAAAACTCGTTTTTATGCCGAACACCACGGAACTCTTATTTTATTGCCTGAAATAGGCTACAGAAGTATAAGGGGCATGAGGCCCATAACCTGTACAGAAATACGCAGGTTTTAGAGGTAAACTAGTTTTTATTAATTAAATTGTAGAGTACATTTGTCAGCCATTTCTCAAAGACAATATAGTTTGGTTATCTATGTTATTATTCTAATTCATCCTCAACACGTATAAAAATGGGTTGTTTTGGCTGGCTTTCGCTGGAAACATTTTTGTTTATACCGAATCTAATCTCTCGTATATATTTTGTTTGGAAACAAGGAATATTTATATTTAAAAGAGCCCGTAACTCACTGAGCTAAAATTGCTTCACGTCGACTCTATGCATTTATTACTAATGTTAGGTCTGCTACTGCTATGTGTGTATGTGTGTGATTTTTACCCTCGGTTACACTCGGATCAATTTTTGAACGCTGTAGGGTTTGGTTCCTTAGTCTGAGCTGTAGGGTGAAATCATAGACTTAGAGTATCTTTCATATTAGAAGTCCCGGCTGACACTTCTCAGAACTGAGCTTTAGTGAAGAGACACTTTGAATCGACACTATCTTTTATCGATTTTCGATTATTATTACAAACAGATTAGAATCGAATCAAAACATTACTAATATTGGAAACTATTGAGATATGGAGTTCAAAGATCTTATCACGCTAACAGTGACTGAGAAAGAACACAGCGTACTCGTTTTCTTTTACAGAAGCGTTCTTTTGTGAAAAGAAATACTCTGTTATGTTGCAGATTTAACGAGTCAGGCAGGTGTCAACATGACAATCATACCATAAACATTTTCATGAAAGAAAGAATGCAGGCCATCTATCTCAATTAGAGATGGGCGGTGAATAAAAACTCAAATGATAAAAACTCATTTTTGGATAAATACTTGTATGATAAAAACCCCCTTCTCCAGGTGCAATTCAGATTTCGCGTGCTGGACCCATTTATATTGTACAAAAACTAAAACCTGCCAGAAAGGGGTTTTCCACACAAGGGGGCCTTATATACTAAATCCCGTTACAAGGGTAAATGGTTCAAACACTCACATTAAAGTTCACTTTCTCGTCCTGGACGGGTCCTCCGCGCTCGATCGGGGTCACGACTCAGCCCTGGCTCAGAGGCAGACACAGGTCCCCTGGGTGTGCGTTTCCTTTCTTCTGACGTTGACTGTCGTCGACCTCGGCACGGAGATTTCTGAAAAACGACCAGCCCAGCCAGCAGTTTGCAGATGTAGATTCCTAAATGCAACCCTCCAGCCCTGGGCCAGCCCAACCCGGTAAAGGTATCACGATTTCTGCTAAACGTGGTAATGAAAATCTTGTCTCATCACCTTCCACTATTATCGGATTTACGAAACTTTTCGCGTACATGTCCCGGATCACAGTTCACACTGATCAACTGGTTTATTTCTCTATTTTAACTACTTATTTCCTTGAAATACTAAACACATAACCTTTTGCAATTCTTGTTGTCTCAAAACGCCATCAATCTAAGCCGGACACACGTCCATGACACCAATCGACAATTCGTGTTGCCATATCAATAAAAATCAAATATCTTGACACATACAATGTGCGTTCCGATACGTTTTAAAGCGAACAATACTCGTATTTTTCCGTTTCTATCGGATAAAAACTCAAAACGTAGGATAAATACATTTTCTATGGAAATTTGAAAAAACTGCAATCGCTATTGTAATAATATTCTTTAGGCATGCACGAGCTACATATGCTCATGATTTGGTCATAAAATCTGACATGGAAAATATAAATCTAATCATAAAAGTGGGAGAACTATCGACGTTACGACATAATATCCGCTGAATTTTCAAAATAATTTATCTAGCTAAGTACTTTGAATGGACAGTTTCTTAGGCGTTTTTCGACCTTATTATAATTCATGTTTTTTGGATAAATTCAGCTTCCACGTAGTACTGAGTATATGAGAATGAAAAAACAAAGGGGCTTAAAAATGTTAATAAGGGTGAAATTTGTTTGATACCTTAGATATTACGTCCAAGTGATCTAGACAGCTTCTAAGATGTCAAACGAATTTCGACCTTTTTTGTTATATACAGCTTTCTATAGCATCACTAAGTTTACTGAATATATTAGAATAAAAAAACAAAAGGGTTGTATGATATCTAAATGAATTGGACAGTTTCTAAGGTGTCATACGAATTTCGACCTTATTGACATTTATGTTTTTTGGTTATATTCAGTTTCCACATAGTTTACTGAGTAGATGAGAATGAAAAAAACAAAGGGGTTGCAAATTTCATTAAGGGCAAAATTTGTTTGATATCTTAGAAATGATGTCCGAATGATTTGGACAGTTTGTAAGGTATCATAGGAATTTTGAATGTCAAAAACTATCATCGGTTGGAAAAAGCCCGTGATATTCGTCATTCGAGTCCAAACCCGAAAGCGCTAGCCCTAGCCGAAACGAAGATATAGCAATTTAAAAAAAAAATCAAAAAAAATTTTTATCATCAAGTGGCCATCCGTCCCGGAGATATGGCCAAAACAAAATTTTATTTCCAAACATTTTTTTTTGGGACCCCTTTGTTTCCGGAAGTCTTATACTGGACCCATTATCCAGTAGGATTTTTTTCCGTTCGAATATCTCAGTTTTTTCCATGGATACTCCTCGCCAGCTCGGATAGACAGTAGGGGTTTTTTTCCCGTTCAAATATCTCAACGGGAGCAGAATTTAGCGAAAATGTCAAGAAATGTCAAATTTTTTCCATGGATACTCCTCGTAGGTTTGACTTTTGGTCTCGCCAGCTCAGCAAGACACCAGTAGGATTTTTTTCCCATAGAAATATCTCAACGGGAACAAGATATAGAGAAAATGTAAAAAAAACGTCAAAGTCAAAGTCAAAAATGTCAAAGTCCAAGTTTATTCCATGGACACACCTCCTTGGCTCGACTCCCGGTCTCGCCAGCTCGGTTAACAGGAAAAAAATTTTTCATACAAATACATAGGTAACACTAAAAGTTTCCGGAACTGGCCACTTACATAAACAATATTTAAAAATTTATTGCAACATTTGAAAATAGAACTCTTTGGCTGTAGAATGCAGTTTGTTTCATCTGACTGTCTTTTGTTTTTACCTTGTGGCGCCATTTAAAAAATTGTGTGTCTGCATCAACATGGATTTAACTCGGGAAAATTTTCGTAGTATGATTTTCTACGATTTTAAGTGTAATTTGACAGCTCAACAGAGCATCGCTCGGCTTGAAACAGCTTTTGGCAATGAAGCACCATGCAAGACGACTGTTTATAGCTGGTTTGCAGAATTCAAGCGTGGTCGTATCAATCTCAGTGACGAATCTCGCGATGGTCGGCCGTCCACCGCTGTGACCAACAAAAACATCGATGCTGTGCGCCGTATGATTGAAACAGACAGGCATGTGACCTACCATGAGATTCGCGCATCCTTAGAAATAGGCATGAGTCAAATACAATCAATCCTACACAAACATTTGGGTGTGAGAAAGCTGTGCTCGCGGTGGATCCCACACAACTTGACCGAGGCTAAAAAAACGGACCGCGTCACTTGGTGCAGTGCCATGCTTACCAGATTCAACGAAGGTGCGTCAAATTTGGTGTGGGACATAGTAACAGGTGACGAAACATGGATTTATTGCTACGATCCCAAAACAAAGCAGCAATCGAGCGTATGGGTCTTTCAAGATGAGCCGAAACCAACCAAAGTGGCGCGCGTGAAAAGTGCATCTAAGCGGATGATTGCTTCTTTTTTTAATAAAACTGGACACGTGGCTACTGTTGCTTTAGAGAATCGTCGTACCGTGAATAGTGACTGGTACACGACCATTTGTTTGCCGGAAGTTATTGACGAACTCCGTAAAAATAACCGTAAACGCCGTATCATCCTGCACCACGACAATGCTAGTTCTCACACGGCCAGACAGACAAACGACTTTTTGAAGACGAAAAATGTAGAACTCATGAGTCATCCTGCATACAGTCCCGACCTGGCACCTTGTGACTTTTTTCTGTTCCCAAAAATTAAGAACCAATTACGCGGTCAACGATCTTCATCACCAGAAGAGGCTGTCGAGGAGTATGAAAAACACGTTTCAGAGGTCACCACAGGGGAGTGGCACAAAAGTTTTCAAAACTGGTTTGATCGAATGAAAAAGTGCATAGAAGCCAAGGGAGATTATTTTGAAAAACAATAAATTAACTTTGTACCTTTAATAGTATTTTTTCATATTCATTCCGGAAACTTATAGTGCGTCCCACGTATCCCACACAAAAGATCTCACTTCAAAAAATGACAAATGTCAGATTTTTCTGCGGGACACATACTAGTCCCCTACAACCCCCCCCCCCCCACTCTGCATCATTTTAATGTCAGACCCCCCCAACCAACTAATCTACCATGTCAATCAGTGAGTCAGTGACCGTTTTGTAGCTATATGTATTGTCAAAATAAGGCATTGTGGAATACGTTTGTGTCTTAAACTGTATGTACAGAACCCTCAGGCACGAGTTCTACTCGCACTTAACCAGTTTCGTTTTGTTAGATTTACTTGCAGATCATTTACTGAGTATCTACAGTACATTTGAAAAAGAAAAGGTGAAATAAAATGTCATTAAGGATGAAAATGTTTGATATTCTACTGATATTCAATTTTCATGGTCAGGTCATGTGCACACAAGACCAATAATCATAAGGTAAAATCACCATAAAGAATGAAACACGAAACAAAAGTAAGAATTGTATGAATAGTATTTACCCTGCTTTTTAGTTAATAACCGGATGAATATGGGTAAAAACTCAGTTTTTATCCAATGGTGAGTTTAAACTCGGATTAATACCATCGCTAAATCTCAATACATACTAAAAAGTCTAAAAACTGGGTAAATGTGCTAATTTTAGTGATGACGGAAGGATAAGGACAGTCATCGTCGGCTTAGTAAAAGGGTATCATCGGCTCCGTTTGGGTACGGAACCCTATAAATGAAATGGCTGAAATGAGTCTCGTTACTTACGCTTAGTTTTGTCATAAACGTTTACTCGCCATATCGATTGATCGGCTGCTTACCGATTAATTGAACGATTCTTCGTCTCGTCACTATGAAAAAATAGGCCTAGTGCATAACGGTGAAATAAAATGATGTATCAATATGTTATTTAAAACCCTAAGGATTAGTGAACGCAATAAATTTATTGTCCTTTGATTGTAATATTAAAACAATTTTGAAATGTTGTGTATTGGGTTAAGACATTAAAAGTATTATTTGGAACTAAAAAACCATACTCGTAGTTGTATCATGCATGTCGGTAATTTACAATAAACATACACCCTTACTTTCTTTAGATGTGTCAGCCGGGACTTCTTAGCTGAAAGATACTAAAGGTTATACCTCGGACCAAGTATCACAAATCACAACTGATTGATTGAATTGACTCAACTGATGACGGCCTCATAGAAGAGGCCGAAATATTTTGAAAATTGTGTGTTTATTTAATTTTTATTGATATAAGTAATATTTAAAGAAAATCACAGTTATTGTGATACTTGGTCCGAGGGTTATACTATATCCATGTCTGTGTTATATACTAAGTCTATGGGTGAAATTCGTATCACTCCACTCCTAGTAAAATTCACTGGTTTCGAAACGAAACCGTACTAGTCTATGGAGCACGCACACACACACACCCACACCCATATATCACGCACGCACGCTCGCACACATACACAAACACAAATCTCATGGAGTGATAAATGTGACGAGATTCACGAGATCATAATTTCTATAAAAAATCTTGTGTTACTCGAGAAATGTGAATAAAAAGTGTGTTGATACGAATTATTACCTCATTATGTATCGGCAAATAGTTCGGTTTTATGTTTTACTGCTGACACTGTTGGAGATATCACTGAACTCCAAACTGACAGCCCAGGGGAAGAGCCACGGTAAAATCGATTTGTATATCTTGCTGTTGTTTGTACTGTTTATGTACTGCCGACGCGAGAGGAGCCGAAAAATGTCCCTCTGAAACGGTTCAAGAGCTGCAGGTCTGCTTAACTAACGCCAAGGGGAAGGCGCCTGAAAGTACGGAAGACGCGAGTTGATCTTGCCGTGTGGAGGCATAATATGACGATGACTGCGGCTATAGTTATATGCTTTGGTTGGGGTGTAAAAATGACAAAAAAGACTTGGAATTTTTCGCAGTGTGTCCCCTTTAAACAATAGTATTAAGATATCTATGCCCCTTATCGACACTCAGACCATTGCTTTAGCAGGGGTGACAAGAAACCTTGTTATTGTTTATGCTATCCTGGTACTTTTGGTTGATGGTGCGTGCATGCAGCTGCGGACAGCCAGGCAGATGTGTAGATGCTCTCTCTCTTTATGAGTGGTCTCTCTCTATCACAAGCACATGGTCATACTTAAATCACCATTTGTAGGTTTTGGTGTAAATAAGGGGGCATTATGGCAAAAAGTCCATGATTCTTATTTACACTAACCACAAAGTATTATGTCACAGTGATATTGAGAATGAATACTTTATTGAGTTAGGTATCAGATTTTTAAACAGACAGTACCATGAATATCTACTGGATGAGAGCTTTCCTGGAACTAATTGCATGTAAATCTAATGATAATGATAATACCATGTAGGTGGATTACCTCTGTATGGGACACCAAGTATGAGTAGCCATTCAGCAATATCCAAGGTTTTAGGAAATACACAGAAATGTAAAATAGCTGCATGTGGTGTTTGTCTCCTCACACTGTTGATGCTACATTATTGGTAATAAAGTGAATGACTTAAGTCTGAGTTGGAGGCCCCAGGACACATTATTGTTTAAAGTTTGATAAATGCCATGCAATGAGAATTAGTGACTAAACCACATTGTTTGGGCATAGAGAGGATGAATGAAAGTAGCCGCCGACCAAGCTGCCTTAGAAGGATGTATGCCAACCGAATAGGTGATATACTGAAGAAGGGCAAAGTAAAACGGAATAGAAGAGCTTGTATGACTAGATTGATGGATGTAGAAGAAGCAAAAGAGGTATGTCAGGATGGTAACAGATGGAAATCTGTAGTCTCCGCCTTCCCCTCTGGGAGACAGGCGTGAGTATATGTATGTACCACATCTAAGTTACTCTAATTACTGTTGGAACTTAAAACTAATATCTATTGACATGAGAAATAATGCCAGAATAGCCGTCCTGGACTTGAACTTTAATCATAAAGTGGACAAAAATGTAATACCTACTCTTAAGATATTTTTTATTGAATATTTTTATTCAAGCTTTTGACGCCTATTCCTGTTATCGAAAATTAAACTTGATATTATTATAAAGAGTGAGTACTATTAAATTGTCCCTATTTTGAATCACCATTGAAAGTAAGAATCAAGGAGACTCAAAATTCTTTATTTTAACAAGGTTTACATTACATTATTATGTTTGAAAACTAGTTACGACTTTTCCAGTGAAGGACGTGAGAATGCTCTGACTTTACTTTTAATGCGCCTCATAGAGTTTTGCACGGAGACGTCGTTAAATAATGACAACTTGCCAGATCAGGCCAAAATAAAGTCTCCGAAGTGTGTTTTTTTATAAACGGTAATAATCTTTTTCTCAAGCATTCTGTTAAGTATACATTGGTGTTAATTGTTCCAGTCGTGACAAAAGGCGAGCTTCTCATACGACATTGACATATTGCTTGCCATACAAGGTACTTCTTGGCAAATTTTTCTACTTGTATAACTTTTTCAGATTCACGAAGAGTCGAAATATCACGAGACGAATAGTATTGATTACCTGGCATAGACTTGAAGTCGGCTTTCACATAAGTTTCGTCATCACTAATTAGGCAACATTTTCTTTGAACTAACATAGCGTACAATAGTCTGGAACGTCTAACCGCATGATTATACTGTTCCACGGTTCTCTTGGGGGCTTTTTGCTTCTTGTATGTAGTAATCCCGCATCTTCTTTTAATTTTTTGGACATTTGATTCTCTTGTACCTACTTTTTTCGATACATCTCGTGAAGAGATCGACGGATTCATATCAAACAACTTGCACACCTTTGATTCCAACTTTTTATTACGTGTTCTGGTAGGTTGACCCTCACGCTGCTTTCTATTTACAGATCCGCCTTGCTTTACTTTTTTTAGAGTCCCTTGGACCGTTCTTCTGGTCGTAAAGCAAGATTTTGCCAGGTCTGACGTAGATATATGCGGATTTTTAGAAAATTCTTGCAAAATCAACTCCCGAACACTTCTCTTTCGACGACATCTTGAGAGATAAAAAACAAAAGAATGTTTTCTTGGTATGTAAGAAATCATGAATTGTTCTAAATTTGAAATCCCTAAAGAGAATTAAAAAGATACTGGCTGGCAGCAAGAATAGTGTTGAAAATGTAGGTGACAATTTAATAGTACTCACCCTTTAGCTGGGGCGACCCATATTCCTTGGCCTTGTGAAGATGCCATAATATAGTGTAACAGCTCAACATTGATGTCAATTCTATAAAGTGTAAAGAGCATGCTCTGGTCTCTTCTTGTTTATGATTCGAAAACTGTTTCAAAGAATAGTTTTTATTAAAATTATTTTAGTAGACACATTTTAAAATAAGCATGAATATCCTTTAATAATATGTGAAAAAGTGATGTCCTTTATTTGACTTAGACTGACAAGGATCTGACCATTCAACTTAACATGATGATGTTACTTCCTCACCTTCCTCTAGATACAAAAATAGTTATAAAACCAGTCTAATAGCATGAAAAAATTATTATTGAAATTACATTCCTGAATTGATTAATTTATTCAAAAAAGCAGATATGAAAATAGCTCATTGAATTTAAATAACGACCCCTCCACCCTCCACCGTAGTCTAAATTAGAACTCTGCTTTCAGCCAACTTCAAAAGGTGCTTAATTGTTTCTTTTTTTTTTACAAACGTTTTTTATAAATGCAAAAACGATTCTGATGTCATTACGAGAAAAAAAAAAATACCTTAAATTTTCACCAAAAATTCCATAATTTTTCTAAGCTATGGCTACGCAGCTCACCAGCCTCCCCACACACCTAATTGCACCCCGCAACCCGCACCCCTCATCCGAGTGGCCGCGACCAGTGAGGGTGTCCACGCAATTAGTGTATTTTGAGTAAAGAAAATCATCTCAGTATGAGGTACTGGTACTTTTTTTAGAGATCCCAAAATAATATCTTTAAATAATATCTTTACCAATCATACTTACACACCCTTAAAGGATTCTTGCCTTTGCTTTTACACCCAGTAGAGGTTTTATTTAACATTAAAAGTTGGTATCTAGCCATAATGAACTATGTAAAGTCACTATCGTCTTGAACCATTAAACGGAAGTATTTTGTAAAACAAGATGGGGATCCCAGCAAAACAAAAACACTTATGGATGGACATCCTTGATGAAAATGTGTTTTGTTGCAGGTGTGCTACATGATGCTCTGATATCAGAAGGAATAACTTTTCAAGTGAGTACACATCCATTACATTTCAATTTATTACTGATCCGTGTTGATTACACTACCCCATATAGTGTTATTAAAGTATTATAAGTGTATTAAATATTATTTGTGGACAACGAACAATGTCTGATAAATTCCACCAAGTGTGTCAGCATCTCAACTATCAACTTCCGGTTGCCACTTCCTTTTAAACATATCTATCTCACAAATTCATACAGTATAAAATTTATTTTGACTTCATACTGGTAGAGAGTTTAATCCTTTATTAATCTCAGAAACGAATACACAACCCCATTTAAATGATTCCCACTTGTGTCATCCTTGAAGTTGTCTTTTTGAACTGGTACTAAATCCTGTTGATCTTGAAATTTGTTGTAAAAACCTTTTATTGATTGCAAAAATAATTGTAAGAATTGTGTAATCTTGCATTGTTTAAGTTACAGTTGTAGTCTCCAAAATCTATAACTTACAGTCGTAGTCTGTGATATGGATCAGAGGCACAATCTGCTGTGATCCATTGTTTTACCTAGTTATCTGTCAGTCAATACATTTCTGACAAATTAATCTTCAAATATCCTGCAGTTCACAATTCAGGGCTGCTGTCAAACGTGTAATGTCTCAATTGTAAGAATTGTGTAATCTTGCATTGTTTAAGTTACAGTTGTAGTCTCCAGAATCTATAACTTACAGTGGTAGTCTGTGATATGGATCAGAGGCACAATCTGCTGTGATCCATTGTTTTACCTAGTTATCTGTCAGTCAATACATTTCTGACAAATTAATCTTCAAATATCCTGCAGTTCACAATTCAGGGCTGCTGTCAAACGTGTAATGTCTCAATTGTAAGAATTGTGTAATCTTGCATTGTTTAAGTTACAGTTGTAGTCTCCAGAATCTATAACTTACAGTCGTAGTCTGTGATATGGATCAGAGGCACAATCTGCTGTGATCCATTGTTTTACCTAGTTATCTGTCAGTCAATACATTTCTGACAAATTAATCTTCAAATATCCTGCAGTTCACAATTCAGGGCTGCTGTCAAACGTGTAATGTCTCAATTGTAAGAATTGTGTAATCTTGCATTGTTTAAGTTACAGTTGTAGTCTCCAGAATCTATAACTTACAGTCGTAGTCTGTGATATGGATCAGAGGCACAATCTGCTGTGATCCATTGTTTTACCTAGTTACCTGTCAGTCAATACATTTCTGACAAATTAATCTTCAAATATCCTGCAGTTCACAATTCAGGGCTGCTGTCAAACGTGTAATGTCTCAATTGTAAGAATTGTGTAATCTTGCATTGTTTAAGTTACAGTTGTAGTCTCCAGAATCTATAACTTACAGTGGTAGTCTGTGATATGGATCAGAGGCACAATCTGCTGTGATCCATTGTTTTACCTAGTTATCTGTCAGTCAATACATTTCTGACAAATTAATCTTCAAATATCCTGCAGTTCACAATTCAGGGCTGCTGTCAAACGTGTAATGTCTCAATTGTAAGAATTGTGTAATCTTGCATTGTTTAAGTTACAGTTGTAGTCTCCAGAATCTATAACTTACAGTCGTAGTCTGTGATATGGATCAGAGGCACAATCTGCTGTGATCCATTGTTTTACCTAGTTATCTGTCAGTCAATACATTTCTGACAAATTAATCTTCAAATATCCTGCAGTTCACAATTCAGGGCTGCTGTCAAACGTGTAATGTCTCAATTGGCAAATAGTGGTTGAGTCCTCTCTTCTGTTGTACGCTTTGATGGCTCTTGTGTGACATGGTCCTGTGTGCACGCAGGAATGGGGCAAGGACGGCGGCGGGGCGGGGGCGGGCGAGCCGGCGGCGGCGGGCGGCGCACTGGCGGTGTCCCCCCCGCGCCTCTCGTTCGGCGCGGCCGCGCTGGGCGCTGCGCACGCGCTCACCGTGACCGTCACTAACACCGCTAACACCACGCTGCACCTCGCCTCGGTCGCCGGCACCACGCCCGACTTCCACGCGTCGTTCTTCGAGTCGAAGGTGAGCGACGGGGCTGAACTGATGATAGGGCAAAGTGCGACTCTGTACTGGTTGGTTACTAGAAGCTCTAAAACCGAATCAGCGCACCCCGACTCTAAAATTATGGAGGCAGTTAGATATAGCGAACGGCTATCATTCATGTGCCCTGGTTTACTCATTAGTAAAAACTGTACAGAGTACACCAGTCTCTTTGTCTTTAATACATATATGGAATGGAGCCAAACAAGTTTCACAGATCAGTGTCATCTTTCTAATTAACTAACCTAACCCTAATACATAAATTAAAACAAAACAAGTAAAAAAAAAAATAATAATAATGGTATTACAAATATTACGTAGAATACATATACATTAAAGCCGATTCTGAAGGCATTAATTTTAGTTTTAGTGCTGTCAAAACTAAATAGTTCTTTAGTGTTTACAACAGAAGCTATATTAGTTTATAAAATTTAAGTTTTGACAGCACTAAAACTAAAATTAAAGCCTTCAGAATCGGCTTTACTATGTATGGACCGTTTTTCCTATAAATATCGGTATAAATTTATTTTACTTCAGGTTTGAGATTTAAGAGCACTCTATTCGCCTGAACTCCCATACTCGCGCAGTTCGCTGATAATATCCTTATTTATAGGTACTTGCTTATTAGTTTTTCTTTTTCAACATATCACATACAATATCCATGACTTGAACCTAAAACATTTATCAAAATCAAATACATACAGAAGTTACAAGCGTATAAAGTCCTGGATTTTACACATATTTTCATGAATGTTTATCTGCCGTAATGTCCTAGAAGCGATACAACAAATCAAATAATTTTAGGTTCACAGCATAGTAATATTTAAATTATTTAAATTATTTTTGTTTCATTTCGATTTTTGGGATATCTCTCCTGAAATCATAGGAAGAACCAAAACTATTCTCGAGTTTTTCAAGATATGAATTTTGCATCACGTTAGCTTGCCTCTCACAGCGTGTTCGGTTAGTTCCGTACAAGCTCGGGAATTGAACGTTCGGGCCAACCAATAACAGTCAGTCAGTGCTCTATAGTCAGAAGTTGAATGTAGAATGAAATAGAAAGCATAGCGACCACGTGTGCGACTGACTTCAAGCCACCGACTACAGTGCTCTTAACCAAAGCTTCTATTTCGTCGTAGAAAAGTTCCTGAGTCCAGCTAAAAACCAATTTACAGCAAACATGTCTTGTGAGCTTGGCCATGTTATTTAGTGACAGCATTATTATAATATATATTATATATATAAAGGTAAAAGGGGCTAAGAAAGAACATTGTTTGGCAGCAAATTTAAGCTTCAAGGGTGAAGGGTCTGCACTTTCCGCAGCGCCGGAGCAGTTGCAGAAGTGACTAGATTATTTTAGCTCGATAACGGCACGGCACGATATTTTTACCGTCACGTTCTAACAGGGAAGTGAAATGTATGGGATTGTAGGGTGGTGCTCGATAACGTCCACTGTTAAGGGTGCATTTACTTTGTTGTCACTGAGCAACTCTTTCTGCATCTATTAGAACTGAATTCTTTAATTGTAGGGTGGTGCTCGATAACGTCCACTGTTAAGGGTGCATTTACTTTGTTGTCACTGAGCAACTCTTTCTGCATCTATTAGAACTGAATTCTTTAATTGTAGGGTGGTGCTCGATAACGTCCACTGTTAAGGGTGCATTTACTTTGTTGTCACTGAGCAACTCTTTCTGCATCTATTAGAACTGAATTCTTTAATTGTAGGGTGGTGCTCGATAACGTCCACTGTTAAGGGTGCATTTACTTTGTTGTCACTGAGCAACTCTTTCTGCATCTATTAGAACTGAATTCTTTAATTGTAGGGTGGTGCTCGATAACGTCCACTGTTAAGGGTGCATTTACTTTGTTGTCACTGAGCAACTCTTTCTGCATCTATTAGAACTGAATTCTTTAATTGTAGGGTGGTGCTCGATAACGTCCACTGTTAAGGGTGCATTTACTTTGTTGTCACTGAGCAACTCTTTCTGCATCTATTAGAACTGAATTCTTTAATTGTAGGGTGGTGCTCGATAACGTCCACTGTTAAGGGTGCATTTACTTTGTTGTCACTGAGCAACTCTTTCTGCATCTATTAGAACTGAATTCTTTAATTGTAGGGTGGTGCTCGATAACGTCCACTGTTAAGGGTGCATTTACTTTGTTGTCACTGAGCAACTCTTTCTGCATCTATTAGAACTGAATTCTTTAATTGTAGGGTGGTGCTCGATAACGTCCACTGTTAAGGGTGCATTTACTTTGTTGTCACTGAGCAACTCTTTCTGCATCTATTAGATCTGAATTCTTTAATTGTAGGGTGGTGCTCGATAACGTCCACTGTTAAGGGTGCATTTACTTTGTTGTCACTGAGCAACTCTTTCTGCATCTATTAGAACTGAATTCTTTAATTGTAGGGTGGTGCTCGATAACGTCCACTGTTAAGGGTGCATTTACTTTGTTGTCACTGAGCAACTCTTTCTGCATCTATTAGAACTGAATTCTTTAATTGTAGGGTGGTGCTCGATAACGTCCACTGTTAAGGGTGCATTTACTTTGTTGTCACTGAGCAACTCTTTCTGCATCTATTAGAACTGAATTCTTTAATTGTAGGGTGGTGCTCGATAACGTCCACTGTTAAGGGTGCATTTACTTTGTTGTCACTGAGCAACTCTTTCTGCATCTATTAGAACTGAATTCTTTAATTGTAGGGTGGTGCTCGATAACGTCCACTGTTAAGGGTGCATTTACTTTGTTGTCACTGAGCAACTCTTTCTGCATCTATTAGAACTGAATTCTTTAATTGTAGGGTGGTGCTCGATAACGTCCACTGTTAAGGGTGCATTTACTTTGTTGTCACTGAGCAACTCTTTCTGCATCTATTAGAACTGAATTCTTTAATTGTAGGGTGGTGCTCGATAACGTCCACTGTTAAGGGTGCATTTACTTTGTTGTCACTGAGCAACTCTTTCTGCATCTATTAGAACTGAATTCTTTAATTGTAGGGTGGTGCTCGATAACGTCCACTGTTAAGGGTGCATTTACTTTGTTGTCACTGAGCAACTCTTTCTGCATCTATTAGAACTGAATTCTTTAATTGTAGGGTGGTGCTCGATAACGTCCACTGTTAAGGGTGCATTTACTTTGTTGTCACTGAGCAACTCTTTCTGCATCTATTAGAACTGAATTCTTTAATTGTAGGGTGGTGCTCGATAACGTCCACTGTTAAGGGTGCATTTACTTTGTTGTCACTGAGCAACTCTTTCTGCATCTATTAGAACTGAATTCTTTAATTGTAGGGTGGTGCTCGATAACGTCCACTGTTAAGGGTGCATTTACTTTGTTGTCACTGAGCAACTCTTTCTGCATCTATTAGAACTGAATTCTTTAATTGTAGGGTGGTGCTCGATAACGTCCACTGTTAAGGGTGCATTTACTTTGTTGTCACTGAGCAACTCTTTCTGCATCTATTAGAACTGAATTCTTTAATTGTAGGGTGGTGCTCGATAACGTCCACTGTTAAGGGTGCATTTACTTTGTTGTCACTGAGCAACTCTTTCTGCATCTATTAGAACTGAATTCTTTAATTGTAGGGTGGTGCTCGATAACGTCCACTGTTAAGGGTGCATTTACTTTGTTGTCACTGAGCAACTCTTTCTGCATCTATTAGAACTGAATTCTTTAATTGTAGGGTGGTGCTCGATAACGTCCACTGTTAAGGGTGCATTTACTTTGTTGTCACTGAGCAACTCTTTCTGCATCTATTAGAACTGAATTCTTTAATTTTTGATACTAATTTTAAGGTATCAAATCAAATTACGTTCATTAAACTCACAGCAGAGAACACGGGAAATATACAAATTACACAGTTTTAAAGCTAAGTATGCCAATAACGAGTTTATAGGTAAATATATTAGAATATATAATAATAATATATACTTAGGATACAATTAAAAATGCAGGAATGTCAAAAAACCGGTCAAGTGCGAGTCAGACTCGCATACCCAGGGTTCCGTAATTCGACGGTTTTGGGAACAGTCAGGAAGAAGGTATTTAAAATCTTGCTCATAACTGTTTATGATGACTAAAAAAAATAATTGATTGTACCACAAAAGAGACTCAAATATTTTTATACTATACTCGAAATAAAACTCTTGGATGAAAAATTTAATTTTGTCTTTTTGCCATCGTGAATTTCTCAGTCGCTATATTTTTCCTGTAATCTTTACGTAATCCCAAATCACCCTGATATTTTTCATATTTTTCGATTCATTCGTTTCGGAAATAACATGCATTTTCTCGTGTTTTTTGAAAGTAAATATAGTAAAAGTATATATTTTTATTATCAGCTCTTTAATATTTAATATCTTCAATTTGATACCCATATTGTATTTTTGTAAGATTTATTTTACATTTTTTTATCCTTCTCACTTTTGTATTGGAAATATTTTGAACAACTTCAATATTTTTTTTACACCTTATTATGTCAGCAAGTGAATGCTATTTTTGTGGCAAATTTCGTGTCTTTATCTTTAACGGTAATAATGGTGAGGTTGTGACGGACGGACAACTATCTTTCATGTACTACGGAACCCTAAATAGTATACAAGTTAGCAATAATTATAAAGATTATAAATAAAAGTCACAACTAAACAAGAAAACTAAAAAAGTAAAGCTAACTAAAGCAAAGGATTGTATTGTATGATGATTATATGACTCGAGGAAAGTTCTCTAAAACGTAAACAACATGAATCGTATTTCTTCCATCCAGTTAATTTAAAGCTATGTGTATAAACTATAATAGGCATATTTTTACTAAACCAAGTTACAAATAATTATAAAGATTATAAATAAAAGTCACAACTAAACAAGAAAACTAAAAAAGTAAAGCTAACTAAAGCAAAGGATTGTATTGTATGATGATTATATGACTCGAGGAAAGTTCTCTAAAACGTAAACAACATGAATCGTATTTCTTCCATCCAGTTAATTTAAAGCTATGTGTATAAACTATAATAGTCATATTTTTACTAAACCAAGTTACAAATAATTATAAAGATTATAAATAAAAGTCACAACTAAACAAGAAAACTAAAAAAGTAAAGCTAACTAAAGCAAAGGATTGTATTGTATGATGATTATATGACTCGAGGAAAGTTCTCTAAAACGTAAACAACATGAATCGTATTTCTTCCATCCAGTTAATTTAAAGCTATGTGTATAAACTATAATAGGCATATTTTTACTAAACCAAGTTACAAATAATTATAAAGATTATAAATAAAAGTCACAACTAAACAAGAAAACTAAAAAAGTAAAGCTAACTAAAGCAAAGGATTGTATTGTATGATGATTATATGACTCGAGGAAAGTTCTCTAAAACGTAAACAACATGAATCGTATTTCTTCCATCCAGTTAATTTAAAGCTATGTGTATAAACTATAATAGGCATATTTTTACTAAACCAAGTTACAAATAATTATAAAGATTATAAATAAAAGTCACAACTAAACAAGAAAACTAAAAAAGTAAAGCTAACTAAAGCAAAGGATTGTATTGTATGATGATTATATGACTCGAGGAAAGTTCTCTAAAACGTAAACAACATGAATCGTATTTCTTCCATCCAGTTAATTTAAAGCTATGTGTATAAACTATAATAGGCATATTTTTACTAAACCAAGTTACAAATAATTATAAAGATTATAAATAAAAGTCACAACTAAACAAGAAAACTAAAAAAGTAAAGCTAACTAAAGCAAAGGATTGTATTGTATGATGATTATATGACTCGAGGAAAGTTCTCTAAAACGTAAACAACATGAATCGTATTTCTTCCATCCAGTTAATTTAAAGCTATGTGTATAAACTATAATAGGCATATTTTTACTAAACCAAGTTACAAATAATTATAAAGATTATAAATAAAAGTCACAAGAAAACTAAAAAAGTAAAGCTAACTAAAGCAAAGGATTGTATTGTATGATGATTATATGACTCGAGGAAAGTTCTCTAAAACGTAAACAACATGAATCGTATTTCTTCCATCCAGTTAATTTAAAGCTATGTGTATAAACTATAATAGTCATATTTTTACTAAACCAAGTTACAAATAATTATAAAGATTATAAATAAAAGTCACAAGAAAACTAAAAAAGTAAAGCTAACTAAAGCAAAGGATTGTATTGTATGATGATTATATGACTCGAGGAAAGTTCTCTAAAACGTAAACAACATGAATCGTATTTCTTCCATCCAGTTAATTTAAAGCTATGTGTATAAACTATAATAGTCATATTTTTACTAAACCAAGTTACAAATAATTATAAAGATTATAAATAAAAGTCACAAGAAAACTAAAAAAGTAAAGCTAACTAAAGCAAAGGATTGTATTGTATGATGATTATATGACTCGAGGAAAGTTCTCTAAAACGTAAACAACATGAATCGTATTTCTTCCATCCAGTTAATTTAAAGCTATGTGTATAAACTATAATAGTCATATTTTTACTAAACCAAGTTACAAATAATTATAAAGATTATAAATAAAAGTCACAAGAAAACTAAAAAAGTAAAGCTAACTAAAGCAAAGGATTGTATTGTATGATGATTATATGACTCGAGGAAAGTTCTCTAAAACGTAAACAACATGAATCGTATTTCTTCCATCCAGTTAATTTAAAGCTATGTGTATAAACTATAATAGTCATATTTTTACTAAACCAAGTTACAAATAATTATAAAGATTATAAATAAAAGTCACAAGAAAACTAAAAAAGTAAAGCTAACTAAAGCAAAGGATTGTATTGTATGATGATTATATGACTCGAGGAAAGTTCTCTAAAACGTAAACAACATGAATCGTATTTCTTCCATCCAGTTAATTTAAAGCTATGTGTATAAACTATAATAGTCATATTTTTACTAAACCAAGTTACAAATAATTTTGCACAGTGACGACAAGGTACGACATTTTTTACCGTCACGGTTTGGATTGTAGGCGATTTTAAATGTCCGTCGACGATAGCGTGTACGTCTCGGTTCCCTGTCCGGCGAGAGTGTGGTATGCACCTCGCCCCACTTCCTCACCAGTCAGCCTCGCAACACGTAGCAGTGGATACCGCCAGTATCGTCTTATTTGTCTCGGATAAACGCCACTTCGAACTCTGTCACACTACAACATGGCGCTAACGTTCGCGGTATGTGTTCCGCGGCACGGTATGTCGTCGTGACGTTGCAGCTCGCGCCGCGCTACCTCCCCGCCGCGCCACCTCCCCGCCGCGCTACCTCCCCGCCGCGCCAGCTCTCCGCCGCGCCACCTCCCCGCCGCGCTACCTCCCCGCCGCGCCACCTCCCCGCCGCGCTACCTCCCCGCCGCGCCACCTCCCCGCCGCGCCACTCGCCTGTCTTATCTACACGCTCCGTTCGCAGTGGCAGCTCCAGTGATAAAACGTCCGACTCCCGGGTTCAAATGTGGCCTCGGGTCGGACATGTACCAATGAACTTGTATACAGATACTGGCCACTTGCTCATTGATCAAGGAGAGCACAGGTCAACCCTGTCCCCGATATCTGTTCCGGATCATGTGATCGTAATAATACATAGAGATCACACACAAACCACAAACGAGACAACTAACATGTGTATACTTGAGGGGGGGGAGAGGGGTGACAAACCCAGATGTGGAGGGGGACAAGTATCTAGCGATGACAATAATCGAGTATATATCATAATCGAGTTCTAACCACTCGAGTGGTTTCAATAACCGAGTGATCCTGGCGAGTGAATCGCTCGAGTAGTTGGATGAGATAAGTAAGAGCTGCGTTCAGTTTAATGATTGTAACCACTCGATTATGAAATATGCTCAAGTTTTGACTACCCGCATACTGCAACGGATGTTTTCGGCGCAAAGTTCAAGGGGCGTATTTCCCCAAAATTTTAGTTATTTGTTTCATATATTGCACTGCACAATTTTTTCAGTAATCTTTCTAAAAAAGTACCATACCTTCGCCTTATTGCTTGACGGACGCTTTTAATATTCAAAACAACAAAAATAATAAACGAAAAAAAGCAAAACGATAGGTAAATGGGTGAGAGAAGTAATATATAGAGAGAAAACCGCTCGAGATAACTCTCGAGTAAACAACAAATCAGTAGCTCGAGTTGTCCGAGATAAGCAAATAATCGAAAAGCTCGAGTAATTTCTCTCGATTATTGCCATCGCTAATTGTATCCCGACACTCTACCCTCAGCGAACATCCGAACGTCTCTGATTCGGATACAAACACAAGCTCGCTTACCGCACAGTGATCTCTCCCGCCAGCGCCACCAGCCAGCAGCAGCGGGTGTACAAATAGTTATACAATGTGATTTTGTGCTGAACTGTGTGTACCGCTGCTCTACGGATTAATAATCCATCAATCAAGCCGTGTTCGTCCACTGCTGGACATAGGCCTTTCCCAGATTTCGCCACTCATGTCGGTCCTCCGTCCTCCTCATCCAGCCGCCCCCACAACGTCCTTCAGATCGTTGGTCCAGCGGGCACTACGCTTTGCTGTACGTGGTCTCCATTCTAACGCCTTTCGGCCCCAACGGCCATCATGTCGGCGGCAAATATGGCCTCTCCACTGCCACTTCAACTTACTGGTTCGGCAGGCTATGTCGGTCACCTTCGATATCCGACGGATCTCCCCGTTCCGAATTCTATCCATCAGAGATATACCAAGCATAGCCCGCTCCATAGCGGATAAATAATCAATTAATCACACTAATATTATAAATGCGAAAGTGTGTGTGTATGTTTGTTACTCTTTCACGCTGAAACGACTAGACGGATTTGGATGAAATTTAGAATGGATATAGCTTATACTCTAACTTAACACATAGGTTACTGTACTTTTTATCCCGGAAAAAAGGATGTCGTTAAACCGAATAACACACGGGCGGAGCCGCGGGCAAAAGCTAGTACTACATATTAATGAATATTTTAAATTGTAGGCAAACATTGAAAGGGCATGTCTGAGATGGCATGGCGCACTAATCATCATAATAGTATTAATCAAGTAAGTACATTTCCGTTTGACACGACGGAGCGGCGCGGCGTCTCACATCTTGTAACACACCAACAAACTTACTTGACAGACTATGGGGAGGGACCCTGCAGCACTACGGTAAACAACTCGGCACCCTTTGAGTGCGAACCCTAATGTTTATTATTTGTGATGTACTTTAGCCACATTTGTAACATTGAAAGGGCATGTCTGAGATGGCATGGCGCACTAATCATCATAATAGTATTAATCAAGTAAGTACATTTCCGTTTGACACGACGGAGCGGCGCGGCGTCTCACATCTTGTAACACACCAACAAACTTACTTGACAGACTATGGGGAGGGACCCTGCAGCACTACGGTAAACAACTCGGCACCCTTTGAGTGCGAACCCTAATGTTTATTATTTGTGATGTACTTTAGCCACATTTGTAACATTGAAAGGGCATGTCTGAGATGGCATGGCGCACTAATCATCATAATAGTATTAATCAAGTAAGTACATTTCCGTTTGACACGACGGAGCGGCGCGGCGTCTCACATCTTGTAACACACCAACAAACTTACTTGACAGACTATGGGGAGGGACCCCGCAGCACTACGGTAAACAACTCGGCACCCTTTGAGTGCGAACCCTAATGTTTATTATTTGTGATGTACTTTAGCCACATTTGTAACATTGAAAGGGCATGTCTGAGATGGCATGGCGCACTAATCATCATAATAGTATTAATCAAGTAAGTACATTTCCGTTTGACACGACGGAGCGGCGCGGCGTCTCACATCTTGTAACACACCAACAAACTTACTTGACAGACTATGGGGAGGGACCCCGCAGCACTACGGTAAACAACTCGGCACCCTTTGAGTGCGAACCCTAATGTTTATTATTTGTGATGTACTTTAGCCACATTTGTAACATTGAAAGGGCATGTCTGAGATGGCATGGCGCACTAATCATCATAATAGTATTAATCAAGTAAGTACATTTCCGTTTGACACGACGGAGCGGCGCGGCGTCTCACATCTTGTAACACACCAACAAACTTACTTGACAGACTATGGGGAGGGACCCCGCAGCACTACGGTAAACAACTCGGCACCCTTTGAGTGCGAACCCTAATGTTTATTATTTGTGATGTACTTTAGCCACATTTGTAACATTGAAAGGGCATGTCTGAGATGGCATGGCGCACTAATCATCATAATAGTATTAATCAAGTAAGTACATTTCCGTTTGACACGACGGAGCGGCGCGGCGTCTCACATCTTGTAACACACCAACAAACTTACTTGACAGACTATGGGGAGGGACCCTGCAGCACTACGGTAAACAACTCGGCACCCTTTGAGTGCGAACCCTAATGTTTATTATTTGTGATGTACTTTAGCCACATTTGTAACATTGAAAGGGCATGTCTGAGATGGCATGGCGCACTAATCATCATAATAGTATTAATCAAGTAAGTACATTTCCGTTTGACACGACGGAGCGGCGCGGCGTCTCACATCTTGTAACACACCAACAAACTTACTTGACAGACTATGGGGAGGGACCCCGCAGCACTACGGTAAACAACTCGGCACCCTTTGAGTGCGAACCCTAATGTTTATTATTTGTGATGTACTTTAGCCACATTTGTAACATTGAAAGGGCATGTCTGAGATGGCATGGCGCACTAATCATCATAATAGTATTAATCAAGTAAGTACATTTCCGTTTGACACGACGGAGCGGCGCGGCGTCTCACATCTTGTAACACACCAACAAACTTACTTGACAGACTATGGGGAGGGACCCCGCAGCACTACGGTAAACAACTCGGCACCCTTTGAGTGCGAACCCTAATGTTTATTATTTGTGATGTACTTTAGCCACATTTGTAACATTGAAAGGGCATGTCTGAGATGGCATGGCGCACTAATCATCATAATAGTATTAATCAAGTAAGTACATTTCCGTTTGACACGACGGAGCGGCGCGGCGTCTCACATCTTGTAACACACCAACAAACTTACTTGACAGACTATGGGGAGGGACCCCGCAGCACTACGGTAAACAACTCGGCACCCTTTGAGTGCGAACCCTAATGTTTATTATTTGTGATGTACTTTAGCCACATTTGTAACATTGAAAGGGCATGTCTGAGATGGCATGGCGCACTAATCATCATAATAGTATTAATCAAGTAAGTACATTTCCGTTTGACACGACGGAGCGGCGCGGCGTCTCACATCTTGTAACACACCAACAAACTTACTTGACAGACTATGGGGAGGGACCCCGCAGCACTACGGTAAACAACTCGGCACCCTTTGAGTGCGAACCCTAATGTTTATTATTTGTGATGTACTTTAGCCACATTTGTAACATTGAAAGGGCATGTCTGAGATGGCATGGCGCACTAATCATCATAATAGTATTAATCAAGTAAGTACATTTCCGTTTGACACGACGGAGCGGCGCGGCGTCTCACATCTTGTAACACACCAACAAACTTACTTGACAGACTATGGGGAGGGACCCCGCAGCACTACGGTAAACAACTCGGCACCCTTTGAGTGCGAACCCTAATGTTTATTATTTGTGATGTACTTTAGCCACATTTGTAACATTGAAAGGGCATGTCTGAGATGGCATGGCGCACTAATCATCATAATAGTATTAATCAAGTAAGTACATTTCCGTTTGACACGACGGAGCGGCGCGGCGTCTCACATCTTGTAACACACCAACAAACTTACTTGACAGACTATGGGGAGGGACCCTGCAGCACTACGGTAAACAACTCGGCACCCTTTGAGTGCGAACCCTAATGTTTATTATTTGTGATGTACTTTAGCCACATTTGTAACATTGAAAGGGCATGTCTGAGATGGCATGGCGCACTAATCATCATAATAGTATTAATCAAGTAAGTACATTTCCGTTTGACACGACGGAGCGGCGCGGCGTCTCACATCTTGTAACACACCAACAAACTTACTTGACAGACTATGGGGAGGGACCCCGCAGCACTACGGTAAACAACTCGGCACCCTTTGAGTGCGAACCCTAATGTTTATTATTTGTGATGTACTTTAGCCACATTTGTAACATTGAAAGGGCATGTCTGAGATGGCATGGCGCACTAATCATCATAATAGTATTAATCAAGTAAGTACATTTCCGTTTGACACGACGGAGCGGCGCGGCGTCTCACATCTTGTAACACACCAACAAACTTACTTGACAGACTATGGGGAGGGACCCTGCAGCACTACGGTAAACAACTCGGCACCCTTTGAGTGCGAACCCTAATGTTTATTATTTGTGATGTACTTTAGCCACATTTGTAACATTGAAAGGGCATGTCTGAGATGGCATGGCGCACTAATCATCATAATAGTATTAATCAAGTAAGTACATTTCCGTTTGACACGACGGAGCGGCGCGGCGTCTCACATCTTGTAACACACCAACAAACTTACTTGACAGACTATGGGGAGGGACCCCGCAGCACTACGGTAAACAACTCGGCACCCTTTGAGTGCGAACCCTAATGTTTATTATTTGTGATGTACTTTAGCCACATTTGTAACATTGAAAGGGCATGTCTGAGATGGCATGGCGCACTAATCATCATAATAGTATTAATCAAGTAAGTACATTTCCGTTTGACACGACGGAGCGGCGCGGCGTCTCACATCTTGTAACACACCAACAAACTTACTTGACAGACTATGGGGAGGGACCCCGCAGCACTACGGTAAACAACTCGGCACCCTTTGAGTGCGAACCCTAATGTTTATTATTTGTGATGTACTTTAGCCACATTTGTAACATTGAAAGGGCATGTCTGAGATGGCATGGCGCACTAATCATCATAATAGTATTAATCAAGTAAGTACATTTCCGTTTGACACGACGGAGCGGCGCGGCGTCTCACATCTTGTAACACACCAACAAACTTACTTGACAGACTATGGGGAGGGACCCTGCAGCACTACGGTAAACAACTCGGCACCCTTTGAGTGCGAACCCTAATGTTTATTATTTGTGATGTACTTTAGCCACATTTGTAACATTGAAAGGGCATGTCTGAGATGGCATGGCGCACTAATCATCATAATAGTATTAATCAAGTAAGTACATTTCCGTTTGACACGACGGAGCGGCGCGGCGTCTCACATCTTGTAACACACCAACAAACTTACTTGACAGACTATGGGGAGGGACCCCGCAGCACTACGGTAAACAACTCGGCACCCTTTGAGTGCGAACCCTAATGTTTATTATTTGTGATGTACTTTAGCCACATTTGTAACATTGAAAGGGCATGTCTGAGATGGCATGGCGCACTAATCATCATAATAGTATTAATCAAGTAAGTACATTTCCGTTTGACACGACGGAGCGGCGCGGCGTCTCACATCTTGTAACACACCAACAAACTTACTTGACAGACTATGGGGAGGGACCCTGCAGCACTACGGTAAACAACTCGGCACCCTTTGAGTGCGAACCCTAATGTTTATTATTTGTGATGTACTTTAGCCACATTTGTAACATTGAAAGGGCATGTCTGAGATGGCATGGCGCACTAATCATCATAATAGTATTAATCAAGTAAGTACATTTCCGTTTGACACGACGGAGCGGCGCGGCGTCTCACATCTTGTAACACACCAACAAACTTACTTGACAGACTATGGGGAGGGACCCCGCAGCACTACGGTAAACAACTCGGCACCCTTTGAGTGCGAACCCTAATGTTTATTATTTGTGATGTACTTTAGCCACATTTGTAACATTGAAAGGGCATGTCTGAGATGGCATGGCGCACTAATCATCATAATAGTATTAATCAAGTAAGTACATTTCCGTTTGACACGACGGAGCGGCGCGGCGTCTCACATCTTGTAACACACCAACAAACTTACTTGACAGACTATGGGGAGGGACCCTGCAGCACTACGGTAAACAACTCGGCACCCTTTGAGTGCGAACCCTAATGTTTATTATTTGTGATGTACTTTAGCCACATTTGTAACATTGAAAGGGGATGTCTGAGATGGCATGGCGCACTAATCATCATAATAGTATTAATCAAGTAAGTACATTTCCGTTTGACACGACGGAGCGGCGCGGCGTCTCACATCTTGTAACACACCAACAAACTTACTTGACAGACTATGGGGAGGGACCCCGCAGCACTACGGTAAACAACTCGGCACCCTTTGAGTGCGAACCCTAATGTTTATTATTTGTGATGTACTTTAGCCACATTTGTAACATTGAAAGGGCATGTCTGAGATGGCATGGCGCACTAATCATCATAATAGTATTAATCAAGTAAGTACATTTCCGTTTGACACGACGGAGCGGCGCGGCGTCTCACATCTTGTAACACACCAACAAACTTACTTGACAGACTATGGGGAGGGACCCCGCAGCACTACGGTAAACAACTCGGCACCCTTTGAGTGCGAACCCTAATGTTTATTATTTGTGATGTACTTTAGCCACATTTGTAACATTGAAAGGGCATGTCTGAGATGGCATGGCGCACTAATCATCATAATAGTATTAATCAAGTAAGTACATTTCCGTTTGACACGACGGAGCGGCGCGGCGTCTCACATCTTGTAACACACCAACAAACTTACTTGACAGACTATGGGGAGGGACCCCGCAGCACTACGGTAAACAACTCGGCACCCTTTGAGTGCGAACCCTAATGTTTATTATTTGTGATGTACTTTAGCCACATTTGTAACATTGAAAGGGCATGTCTGAGATGGCATGGCGCACTAATCATCATAATAGTATTAATCAAGTAAGTACATTTCCGTTTGACACGACGGAGCGGCGCGGCGTCTCACATCTTGTAACACACCAACAAACTTACTTGACAGACTATGGGGAGGGACCCTGCAGCACTACGGTAAACAACTCGGCACCCTTTGAGTGCGAACCCTAATGTTTATTATTTGTGATGTACTTTAGCCACATTTGTAACATTGAAAGGGCATGTCTGAGATGGCATGGCGCACTAATCATCATAATAGTATTAATCAAGTAAGTACATTTCCGTTTGACACGACGGAGCGGCGCGGCGTCTCACATCTTGTAACACACCAACAAACTTACTTGACAGACTATGGGGAGGGACCCTGCAGCACTACGGTAAACAACTCGGCACCCTTTGAGTGCGAACCCTAATGTTTATTATTTGTGATGTACTTTAGCCACATTTGTAACATTGAAAGGGCATGTCTGAGATGGCATGGCGCACTAATCATCATAATAGTATTAATCAAGTAAGTACATTTCCGTTTGACACGACGGAGCGGCGCGGCGTCTCACATCTTGTAACACACCAACAAACTTACTTGACAGACTATGGGGAGGGACCCTGCAGCACTACGGTAAACAACTCGGCACCCTTTGAGTGCGAACCCTAATGTTTATTATTTGTGATGTACTTTAGCCACATTTGTAACATTGAAAGGGCATGTCTGAGATGGCATGGCGCACTAATCATCATAATAGTATTAATCAAGTAAGTACATTTCCGTTTGACACGACGGAGCGGCGCGGCGTCTCACATCTTGTAACACACCAACAAACTTACTTGACAGACTATGGGGAGGGACCCTGCAGCACTACGGTAAACAACTCGGCACCCTTTGAGTGCGAACCCTAATGTTTATTATTTGTGATGTACTTTAGCCACATTTGTAACATTGAAAGGGCATGTCTGAGATGGCATGGCGCACTAATCATCATAATAGTATTAATCAAGTAAGTACATTTCCGTTTGACACGACGGAGCGGCGCGGCGTCTCACATCTTGTAACACACCAACAAACTTACTTGACAGACTATGGGGAGGGACCCTGCAGCACTACGGTAAACAACTCGGCACCCTTTGAGTGCGAACCCTAATGTTTATTATTTGTGATGTACTTTAGCCACATTTGTAACATTGAAAGGGCATGTCTGAGATGGCATGGCGCACTAATCATCATAATAGTATTAATCAAGTAAGTACATTTCCGTTTGACACGACGGAGCGGCGCGGCGTCTCACATCTTGTAACACACCAACAAACTTACTTGACAGACTATGGGGAGGGACCCCGCAGCACTACGGTAAACAACTCGGCACCCTTTGAGTGCGAACCCTAATGTTTATTATTTGTGATGTACTTTAGCCACATTTGTAACATTGAAAGGGGATGTCTGAGATGGCATGGCGCACTAATCATCATAATAGTATTAATCAAGTAAGTACATTTCCGTTTGACACGACGGAGCGGCGCGGCGTCTCACATCTTGTAACACACCAACAAACTTACTTGACAGACTATGGGGAGGGACCCTGCAGCACTACGGTAAACAACTCGGCACCCTTTGAGTGCGAACCCTAATGTTTATTATTTGTGATGTACTTTAGCCACATTTGTAACATTGAAAGGGCATGTCTGAGATGGCATGGCGCACTAATCATCATAATAGTATTAATCAAGTAAGTACATTTCCGTTTGACACGACGGAGCGGCGCGGCGTCTCACATCTTGTAACACACCAACAAACTTACTTGACAGACTATGGGGAGGGACCCTGCAGCACTACGGTAAACAACTCGGCACCCTTTGAGTGCGAACCCTAATGTTTATTATTTGTGATGTACTTTAGCCACATTTGTAACATTGAAAGGGCATGTCTGAGATGGCATGGCGCACTAATCATCATAATAGTATTAATCAAGTAAGTACATTTCCGTTTGACACGACGGAGCGGCGCGGCGTCTCACATCTTGTAACACACCAACAAACTTACTTGACAGACTATGGGGAGGGACCCTGCAGCACTACGGTAAACAACTCGGCACCCTTTGAGTGCGAACCCTAATGTTTATTATTTGTGATGTACTTTAGCCACATTTGTAACATTGAAAGGGCATGTCTGAGATGGCATGGCGCACTAATCATCATAATAGTATTAATCAAGTAAGTACATTTCCGTTTGACACGACGGAGCGGCGCGGCGTCTCACATCTTGTAACACACCAACAAACTTACTTGACAGACTATGGGGAGGGACCCTGCAGCACTACGGTAAACAACTCGGCACCCTTTGAGTGCGAACCCTAATGTTTATTATTTGTGATGTACTTTAGCCACATTTGTAACATTGAAAGGGCATGTCTGAGATGGCATGGCGCACTAATCATCATAATAGTATTAATCAAGTAAGTACATTTCCGTTTGACACGACGGAGCGGCGCGGCGTCTCACATCTTGTAACACACCAACAAACTTACTTGACAGACTATGGGGAGGGACCCTGCAGCACTACGGTAAACAACTCGGCACCCTTTGAGTGCGAACCCTAATGTTTATTATTTGTGATGTACTTTAGCCACATTTGTAACATTGAAAGGGCATGTCTGAGATGGCATGGCGCACTAATCATCATAATAGTATTAATCAAGTAAGTACATTTCCGTTTGACACGACGGAGCGGCGCGGCGTCTCACATCTTGTAACACACCAACAAACTTACTTGACAGACTATGGGGAGGGACCCTGCAGCACTACGGTAAACAACTCGGCACCCTTTGAGTGCGAACCCTAATGTTTATTATTTGTGATGTACTTTAGCCACATTTGTAACATTGAAAGGGCATGTCTGAGATGGCATGGCGCACTAATCATCATAATAGTATTAATCAAGTAAGTACATTTCCGTTTGACACGACGGAGCGGCGCGGCGTCTCACATCTTGTAACACACCAACAAACTTACTTGACAGACTATGGGGAGGGACCCTGCAGCACTACGGTAAACAACTCGGCACCCTTTGAGTGCGAACCCTAATGTTTATTATTTGTGATGTACTTTAGCCACATTTGTAACATTGAAAGGGCATGTCTGAGATGGCATGGCGCACTAATCATCATAATAGTATTAATCAAGTAAGTACATTTCCGTTTGACACGACGGAGCGGCGCGGCGTCTCACATCTTGTAACACACCAACAAACTTACTTGACAGACTATGGGGAGGGACCCCGCAGCACTACGGTAAACAACTCGGCACCCTTTGAGTGCGAACCCTAATGTTTATTATTTGTGATGTACTTTAGCCACATTTGTAACATTGAAAGGGGATGTCTGAGATGGCATGGCGCACTAATCATCATAATAGTATTAATCAAGTAAGTACATTTCCGTTTGACACGACGGAGCGGCGCGGCGTCTCACATCTTGTAACACACCAACAAACTTACTTGACAGACTATGGGGAGGGACCCTGCAGCACTACGGTAAACAACTCTGCACCCTTTGAGTGCGAACCCTAATGTTTATTATTTGTGATGTACTTTAGCCACATTTGTAACTTGTAGGATTCACCCTTTTTAACAGAGATCTGAAACATATACTTTCTGGTTTATTTATTTCATTTTTACTTGTGACGGACATAGTAACACGTAATTACGGCTGAGGCTGTAGACCCCTGTGACAGACAGACAGACGGTGGCTTCGTAATAGAGTCCCGTTTGGTACCCTCGGGTACGGAACCCTAATCATTTAGCTAAGTGCGAGTCTGACTCGCGCACAAAGGGTTCCCTAACACCACACTAAACGGGTAAGGAACCCTAAAAAACATTTTTATTTTATTTTATTAAGAAATAAACGGTCACTTATAAGAAAAAATTTACAAAGTTCATTATAATAAACTAGAATTATGATATATTATTAGACCTAGAGTTCCCTCTAAGGAAATGCTTACAGTCATAGCCTTCTGTATTTACAAGCCATGAACATAAGTGTGGCAACGTCTCTTAACTGTCAGTTGGTGGTCCGGCCAGCTGGGGCCAGCCCTATACTTGATAAGCTCAATCTGATGTGATGATGATTATGATATTTCTAGCACTATAGGGGTAGTACTAAAATAGGAGTTGCTATTCAGCTAAGATCAAAAACCCTTAATACAATTTAAAATGAAAAACCAATATGTGCAAATCATACAACATTTATTAAAACACACAGTTAGAGTACTTAGCTACATAACAAATAAATTCGTATTCCTTACATAATCAGTGATTCATTAAAGTATTCAGTTTGCGCTTTTTACCTTTAATCGTCTCGACAGAATTATTTTTCATTTTAGTGAAATTATTCAGCACTATATTGCACATAGTTGATAAAATCATTTTAAATGTTTTTTCATAGGTGTTACCACAGTTGCATTTATCTAAAAGAAATACCGAAAAAAAATCCGAGTCGAGGCTAGCTTTGGTGATACTATAAAGTATACCTTTATGGTTAGTCATATTTAAAAATTTTGACTCAAGGACTTTATCATTTATTATGAACTCGAAAATGCTGCATAAATGATAAAATATCACACAAACTGAGTCCGATGGTAAAATTAAGCCTCCTCTTTGAAGAGAGTTATAGTAAACAGAATTAGAATTCTGTCCCTTGGATTCCACAACACTATTTTGGCAGTGTACACAACAAAGATGTTTATTTACTTTGTGTGCTACATATCCGCATGCATATATCTTTGCTTCATCATCAATCTCAAAAATTTCTAAATAATTTGTTTCAAGAATAAAAAGGAAATCCTTGAAATTGGTTTCTTCTTGAAAATTAAAGTCAAGGGATAGGTCTTTAAAAGTTTTATAATCATCTTTCAATTTCAATATGTGCTTTACTCTTATTTTCTTTTCTGCCTCCACAATTTGCTGATAAGACACATTGTAGTTACACCCAGAAAGGGAACGGTACCTTCCAAATCTCAATTCCAAACAGTCACTTTGAAACTTCCCAATCAATATATATGTCATCCCCATTGTTGACAAAGCATCCCTTATTATATGTGTAATGACAGTTGTGCTTCTTTTTAATGCTAACCTGGTATCCCTCGTTAACCCTACATAGCCTGGAATTGAAACCCAGTTGTCTAGCCATTCAATAAATTTAATAAGAAAATGGTAATTATCATCATCAATCCCATAAATTGGTTTACTCCACTCATTTCGTTTTAATTTGCCTTTGAGAATATTTTTTGTATTAATGATATCCCACCATTGCCGAATTATTTTTAAAAAAGATGCTGTGCCACTGTACTTTTCTTGTGTTTCAAGGGCAGCTATTGTTGAAAAATGAAAAATATTATCTGCTAATGTAACATTTTGTCTCTCAAGGGAATTCGGAAATAAACTTTTCATATTTAATTTAAAAGCTTTACGTATGATGTTACTACTTTCATCTTTATAAAAGTCTCTCAAGTTTTGAAAACAGGCAACTTTTTTGTCACCTGTCTCAAAATCAGGATAAACAAAGGATTTGAGATTATCTTTTAAGTTTAACCAATTGTTCCTTATGTTTTTAAATATGTGAACAAAATCATACAGCATGTAAATAACTTCTCCTGGAAAAGTAGGGTTCGGCATGGAAATTTCTGAAGACAAAGAATTAAAAACATTCTGATTGACCCTGTTGTTATCTGTGATTATAGACAATATTTTAAATCCTTTACTTTGCACAAAAGATATCACATCAAGGACAACATCTTTTAAATCTTTTCCAAGCATGGACTGAACAGGCAAAAGTTTAACGATTTCGGTAAAATGTCCAAAAGCAGATGATATCATGAATACCTGTACAGTTGTGGCTAAGCAATTAGGATCGTTCATTGCATAACCTGTTACATTGGAACTTTTGTAATTAAGGCCACCTTTAATATATATTTCATCGATAACTAAATTCACAAATTTGTCTTTACTACACAACGTTTTAGCCATATGTGACAAATAGTGATCATTACCTGATGTTGAGTGAGGTGTTATATTCAGAGAGCAAGTTATGGTTTGCAAGTACCGTTTGGTAGGGAGTAATAGATAGTCCCGTAGCAAGTAATATGCAGAGCTTGACTGGTTAAAAATACTCAATGCAAACAATATAGTTAACATTGTGTATTGGCGTTTTTTTGCGTTTAACAAGACAAGTTGGTCTTTAATTAGACTGGATTCTGTCGTCATCACTTACTTTGAAGGCTTCTTCAATATTAAAAACAGCCTTATTTATGAAGAAATCTGGTGAAGTAGGGCTTGCAGGACATTCATTATATTTATATCTAGACAGGATATTTTCAATTTGTGACCACCTACTTAGTGTAAGTCCATCCGGGAGAATCCAACTAAGTTCATTTGGTGACAACAGATTCTTGCCTAAAAACACTTTTACTTTTAAATTGCTGTCCACAATCACACTACATTTCACATAAAGAATATCATTTTCCTCACTTGCAAAGTCTAACTGAAATAAACATATCTCGTCAGACAAAATCTTTGAGTCCCAAACATTGCTTAATGCACTGATATTTGATTTGAAAGCTTCATATGTTTCAATCACATCACTTTTTAAGAACTTTTGGGTAGCATCTTCATGGCGTTCTTGTTCCTTGAGGTGTCGGAGTGACGGGTCAGGCCGTGGAGACACCCTTGGTTGGGTGAGGTATGATGGCAAGTTGGGAAATATGTGAGGAACGGCACCTTCTCTTAATTTTGGATTTTTTAAAACCTGGTTTTTGACTATTCCTTCATTATCTATGATTTTCTCCGATCTGATGACGTCTTCTGGGAAAAAATGTTCCGAACAAACCACGGAGCTTCGACTCGGCGTCCAATGGCTTCGGGGTATGGCCTGTAACCAGGATTTGCGCATTTCTTCATCACGTGGTATTGAAAAAGTAGATATGAGCCCTGTTTTCTGTACAGTGCTGTCATAATTGGATGTACATCCAGGTACGCAGCAGCGACGAGGCATCTCTGAAATAAATATAACCTTAAATTAATACGCCATACACTCAAACAGGTCTAAATTACAGCACAGCTATGTATTTTTTCTTACCTTGATATGCAAACGAATACTGGGTTAATACTTTTTAGAGGAATTACTAATAATGTGAGTAATTACCACCAGATTCACTAAAAACAAATACTCATAAAGTCGTAACCAAAACACTGGATGGACGACTGACAAATGCAAATGACCATTAGATTAGACCTTTCAACGCAAATAACGGACGGACCACGCGCGACGTTGCCAGATATCTCTGTTCATGGCTTGTCAAATATAGGAGGCTATGTTACAGTCCGTTGAACTAGGAACACCCATCTGTTACTAAATACTAACAAAGGTATTTGAACCATTACAAATGTTATTTATGATGATTGTGAGATTTTACTCCGAACATTATTTCTGTAAGATGTTAAGGTTAGACGGTAAATCTTTCGCGCGCGAGATTTGGATTTTCCCAATTGTTATAGCTGTTTCGGTCACTCGCGGCCGGCACGAGCGCGCCCTCCCCGCGCGCCCCGCACTTGTTCAGCTTGTACCCACAGCTTGGACCCAAACCAGTACATCCTTTCTTACCTTCGTTTTTAGTGCTTTTGATTGTTGAATTCAAAATAAACAAATGAATGATCTCCTATTCGGCTTTGACTAAAGAGTTCAATGTAATAGTTTCAAACGGACGAATGTAGGATACTAAAATATGTAAAATATTTTGGAGAGTTACTGTGTGGTCAAAGGAGGAAGTAAATTGATATTTACGCGGTAGTACTCCTCTAACGAACAATTTTTATTGTAGAGCCAATCTTCGAATCGTGAAAAATAATCATATATTACCTACTCGCCCAAAATGTTACTCAACATTATTCTTTTGTATGGAACACCTGATTTTTTTTGTGATTTTACTGTTGTTTCCATAGTAAAAGTTGTTACTATAGACGAGTACTATCACCAGTTTGCGTTTCCAAAACCATTTCACCGCGTATTTTGTGCTCTTCTTCTTTATAGAACTATACAGGCTTTAAACTTAATTATGTACTTCTCATATTATATGTTTTGACCGTTGACAGAAAGAAAAGTGAAGTAAATTGAAAAATATGTTATGTGAAGTATGTACACATAATTAACTTTTAAAAGACAAATAAAACAAAATATTCATTATCCAGATATTATTGCACGTTTTAACATCGTAATTTTGAAAAAAATAATATTTGTGTGAAAGGTAATCTCTTGTAATTTTTTTATGCGGAGCCATCCAGATGTTTAGTTAAGAAAACGTAGTTATGGGATATTTCGTGTAAATTCCAAGAAGTGCAGACAATAATTACAATGATAACATAATATAAGGTGTTCTCAAAATATCTGCCACGGCTGTAATGGGAGAGTGTATTGTGTATATAGAAAAGAATAGTAACGATATTTTATTGATCTAACGTCATAAATTTTTTCATACAAAAAAATGTGCGTATAAACTTGAATTGATTTAGTTGTTTGAAACCGTCCCGTAGTAGCTTAGCTGTTGCCGCATCGCCATTTCATTTCGCAACTCAATGAAGCCACCCCGTACTGTTGCCATATTTATCAAACAAATGCCGCCCCGGTCCGCGCCGGCAGCTCGTCATTCATTCATCAAAGCGCAAGCCGACGACGGCCTACCCCCCTCCCGCCTGCACTACCCCGTTCGTCGCACGCGCTTGTGTTTGTGCCTCAGTTCGCTGTTATCAGTTCGCGCATCCGTGCAGCTTCATACATTTGTCACAGATTTCTACGGGAAAAACCGCGCGTTGAAATTGAAAAAACCCAGCATTTCATTTCGCAAAACGTCAATGAAGCTATTCATGCAAACTTACAAACAATACCGCGCGTCGGCATCGTTCGTCAAAGCGAGGCCGAAGACTCCCCTACCCCACCCGCACCCCGTTCGTCGCACGCGCTTGCTTTTGTTTTTGTGTGCCCCGCCCGCCCCAGTTCATTGTTATCAGTGGTCAGCGAGGTGTGAATTGCGCGCGCATTCGTTAAAAATGCCTCCCAGACGACGATATTCAAATCAAGAATATGTTGAAATGGTATGGTGCTATCGCGAGTGCAATAACATAACCACGCATGCAGCGAACTTATGCCAGCAGGGGTTTGGTGTGCGAATAAGTCCTCATACCATTCTGGATGCCGTGTACACGGCCCCTTTGACCCGCCTCCGGTTGACGCAGAGAAGAGGAAGTGTTGGACTTCTTCCGACGTCATCCTCTTGCGAGCACAAGAGACGGGGCTAGAGTCTTCAACGTGAGCGACAACTACGTGTGGCAACTTCTAAATCGGGACTACGCGGCTCGCCTCGCGTTCTGTCATTTGATTCGAGAAGAACGCCGCAACATTCTGTGGACTGACGAGTCACAGCAAAAACATAGCGATTCTTACACTAACTTGACTGTCCGTAGCCTGTTTTAAGTGTGATGGGGAGTTAAGCATCTTATTACGTCAGTTTTTTTATCTGCAGTAAGCTTGGTGGAATTCAGTAACGGGTAAGTAAGTGCAATTTTTAGCTTTTGCCTGCGTATTATTGTGTAACTAATAGATTCAGATAGTTACGTTACGAACTGGTCAGCTGATTTCAGAGTTCATTGACAGAACAGTTAGAAAGATATAGCAATTGTTTTCATTGACGAAACTACACTACGCGCGTAGTTTGTGAACCACGTTATGCAGAATAAAGCAAATTTTAATTTCACTACTTTATCTTCTCAAATTGATTTAACGATTCCGGGGTACGAAATTTATGCATTATTGTAATCTATAAACATAATAGTATCTCCTATTTCATCCGTGGCAGGTATTTTGATTACACCTTATATATTAAAAATGTGATGTTATGATGATTTTTTTTTCTTTATTTTATATTTTAAATTAACTAATAGCAATACGTTCTCTAGCAGGCATATTTCTCGGTACTCTAGAATCAATCAATTCTGGAATAACACACTGCATGTAAAAATTTCTTAGAGGTGTTTGCATTTTTTCGTGATAAAATGCGTCATTTCTATTGATTTTTTGGTAAAGCAACCCATGTGAACTCCAAACAATAAAATAGCAATAAGCCCTTTGCGTCACATGAAGTTGACCTTGGACCTGATAATAATGGTTATGCTCTGTTTTCAGTTCTATGCCTTGAGTCGTCACCTTACAAAATGTGATCAATCCCTTTTGAATTGCGTCTGCAGGACTCATGTCCGAGGCTACAAATGGGCATTTTATTTCTACAAGTCCTTCATTTCCTATGAGTCCATCCGGACTAGCTGCCAGAAAGCTATCCACAGGATCAACAAAAAGACCACATCGATCTACCTTTAGACCGGTATACTTTTCAAAGTCATGGATGGCGCGATCTTCATTTTGTTTACCATACATGGTCGCTTTATTGCCTTGGAATGTTGTATACAACAATTCTTTGATGGTGGACCCTACTGATGTTGACTTTCTCATTTTGCAGATCTTTCCAAATGATGAGGCAGTAATCCTCTTTCGTCTTTCGTTAAGCCATTGAGGACATTCAGCTTGTTTGATTGTGGCTTTTTCTAATGCTGCAATTTCTGGATTTGTTATTTTCAGCGCTTTAACAAAAGCGGCACATTTTTCTTTAAGGATTTGTTCTGGCATATCTTCTTCCAAATCGTGTAACCCATAATCTTGACCAGAATTTGTTTTTTTTTTGTTTATGCCTTATTTTTTTATTTTTTTCCGTGTATTGTTTTATGTATTCTTTTCGCTTTAACTTCTTTTCTCTGTATTTTTTGGTAAACACATTTGGAAGTTCACTTGATATTTTGTTCTGCAGTGGACAATGTATGTCACCAGAGTTGAAAGAAGTCACTGCACCAAAACATCTCCCTTGATAAGAACCTGAAAAAACAAAGTTTCAAAATTAATTAAGGGTTTATTGTGATGTTTTTTATTACTTTTCAACAACAAAATTTACCTCTTGAGACAAAACTAACTCTTTTCCCTCCAACAAACTTAGCCACAATTGCATTAAAGAGCTCGGCGTGATTGTTGGTGAGATCTAAAACAAGACTGTCTGCCTTGTCGATCAGGTTGTTCAGATGAATGATTATATCATCCCAAATCTTACAATGCTGTAGTTCGGACACAAAATTCATCTCTCTTTCATATTTTCTTTTGCAAAAATATGCTGCACAATTTGCGTGATCTCCAAAAATATGGTTCGGTATATTTATTAAATCTATTCGGAGAAGTTTGATTTTTTCTTCAAAAGATAAGCCCTCCTGATTCTTCCTATATTCCGTCGCTCCTTTAATTGCATTCCTAAATCGAGGTTCACTTTTTTCTACCTGTTTCCTGATCGTTACAGGAACTACACCATTTTTGTTATGTGTTTTTGTGCCAAGTTTTCAGATTTTGTTTGAAAAATTTCTTAGTAAGTGATTTTTACACTCTACTTTACTGATTGTATGATCATTTCCATATGGCCGGCACACAGCAAGCTTTTTTGTCACGCTACTATCACCGTCACCGATAAGAGTCTTGTAGCGCAAACCATGCATTGGAATACTATTTTTAAAACCCTCTGCTATTATATCGGTTTCCATCGAATTAGCGCTCCCTGACCAATTTCGGAAACAATGGTGCTGTGGTACATCCACAGAGGTTTTGTTTAGCTCTGCAGTTTTGGAAGCCTGATGACAAATACAGCAGTAACTGTTGCGAACGCCAAGAAATAATACTTTTTTAGTTCTAAAACCTATTATGACAGCAGCACCAGAAAGTGATGAATAGTTAGCTTTATATGATCTTTTAGCCCAAGACCCATCAGCCACCACTTTGATGTATGGTATAACATCAACATCTTTGTTTTCAATAGCTAGGCGTTTTTCCTCTCGACCAGCTTCAATCATTTGCTCATAGGCTAATTGTTCCATTTGTTCAAACAAAACCGTCTGTTCCTTTTGAAATTGTTTTGAATTTATGCATGGCATGTTTAAGCAACCACAGATTTCTTCCAATTGGCTAAACCCATTTCCAGTACAAATTGTACCTTCAACAAAAGAATTGTTGACACTCAGGTTAGCTTTTGGATCCTCTGTAAAGATTGTTTGTTCATTACAGCATACCGCACATCTAAATACTAGGTTTGATTTGAACCCACTTCGAATTTCTTTCACAAAATTCAAGAATTTTGGTGTACATGAATCATATGCGTGGTTAAAATTCAAAAAACTGTCGATAAAATACTTGATATCGACAATTCTTCTTCCTTCTAATGTAATATTTTCTTCTTCATTTTCCTTTGCAATGCAAAACTCAAAGTTTGATGACAATGTCTCACTTGAAATATTTTCTTCATAATTTATGCTTCCACCTTCAAGCATTTTTTCTTGGTGGTTAATTGAACTAGAATGAAAATTATTTGATATTAATGTATAGGAACAAAAAATGCGGAACAAATATCAAAGACCCAAAGACCAAATATCAAACGTTTTTTATGTAGTTTGTGATATGACATTGAATGTTAGCATAAAAGGATAGAATATCAAAATGTAGAATGTTAAACCCATAGGTTTTAACTGAAACATTTTAATTTTAATACAATCCAAATCAATAAAACGTTGAAAATGATTAAATACTTGAAAAATACGAAAAAAATATGAATACCTATAAAAAGAAAAATGTTACCTATCAACATCCTCATACGTCGGTTCAGAGGTAATGTTTTTAAGGGAGTCTGCTTTTCCTTGTATATCTTTGTTGGAGCTTGAAGTGGGGTGATCATTTTCGCTATCGTCAACTAGAAACCTGGAACTCATACAAAAAAATACTTTAAAGAGTGTTAAGTAAATCACGTTACGCCATTTTCTGATAATCGAACTTCAGTTATTCCTCGTTTAACCCTACGACAAATTGAGAAATATGAAACTAAAATAGCGCAAATCTGAATGAAATAAATCAAAACCTTTATAAATATCTATCCCTGTAATCAAAACTGCAATTTAAAATAGTTGTTGCACATTCAGTTGCTTTTGAATCCCTTGAGTGTAAATTTTAGATTTAAATTTTTATCGTAGATTTTATCTGCATATTTACCTAATCAATATTTACCTGATAATATTTTGATCTAAAGGTTTCAATATGGGCCTTACAATGCTTTGGTTGACTGCTGAGTGTTCTAGGTTATCTTTTGATACCCTCCTGAAATTTATGTCATGAACGTTAATAAATATTTAGGTATTCGCATCAAAACTTGATGAGTAGAACGAAAGGCTCAAAACTTTCGTTTTTTTTCTTTTAAAGAACTCTGTCTTAGTATAATAAACAATACATATTCATACTCACTTGTTAATTTCATTACCCTTTTTTACACGTAGCTTTCCTTTTCCATAGTAATGAAATTAAGTCTCAGTATTATTTATCTGAATGTTACTTATGTTTCCGTATTTCACTGTTTTGTATAAAATGATCTGTTGATTTGACAGAAAAAAATCTCTCAAAACCGACGACATAACTATTTTAAGAGCACTGTAGTCGATCGATGGCTTGAATTCAGTCGCGCACGGGGTCGATATACTTGTTATTTCATTCTACATTCAAGTTCGGGTTATAGAGCACTGACTGACTGTTATTGGTTGACCCGAACGTTCATTTACCGAGCTCGTACGGAACTAATCTAACACGCTGTGAGACGCAAGCTAACGCGAGACAAAATTCATGTTTTGAAAAAACTCGAGAATGGTTTTGGGTCTTCCTATGAATTCAGGAGAAATATCCCAAAAACCGAAATGAAAAAACAATTTTTTTGAATAGTATAAAATATACTATGCGGTGAACTTAAAATCATTTGATTTGTTCTATCGCCTCTAGGACATTACTGTACATAAACATTCATCAAAATATGTGTAACATTCAGGACTTTTATACGCTTGTAACTTTTGTATGTATTTGATTTTGATAAATGTTTTAGGTTCAAGTCGTGGATGATGTATGTTGAAAAAGAAAAAATAATAGGCAAGTACCTTTATATAAGGATATTATCAGCGAACTGCGCTAGTATGGGAGTTGGGGCGAATAGAGTACCCTTAACTTCTGTATAGGGTCAAGTTATAAAGTGTCCTTATGTACATTTAATCTTGAAATTTTTCGTTTATGCTTATTAATATATTCAATATTTCTTTAAGATTATAATTTTATTAATTTTTTTTACACCAATTTTTTCCTTTGCAGTTAAACGAAAATCTACTTTTGAACTTCACCGATCATCCGTAATAGATACTTAAATTAAGGCCAACAATACGAAATAAATAATGTAAACACACTTTCAGGCTTTCAAAACATTTTTATTTTATTAAATTTTATATAAATTTTGAACTTCCTATTCTAATCCTTGTCGTCTGTATAAAACAAAGATGATTTGTCAAAAGAGTCCGAAATAGCCGTACTTATGAAAAAAAAAACGTATTATCATATCAGTCATGTTGTCAATCAATCAAAAATCAACAAGAAAATCAACAAGAAAATCAACAAGAAAAACTAGCAGTAACGGATTAATAATAACAAAAAACTAAACAAACACGTAAACGAAATAATATCACTTCGAACGCAATCCAAATAGGAATGAACTTGTTCACAAAATGGCGGACCAAATATTGGTAACTGCAGTACTGACTGCTTACACAACCACACAACCCACGCAACAACAGCTGTCGTCGACCAACTGACGTCATTATTCTCAGTAACGGTCCGATTGTTTACGTATTTCATCTCGTCTCGTTGGCCATACTTTAGTTATTAAATTTAGCCCCAGTATTAATTTTAACTGAATGTTACTTTTATTTCCGCAGTTCCCTTTTAGTATGTGATCTATTAGTTCCATGGAATAATCTCTCAGAATAAGAAGGGACTACATAATTATTTTTACCCCTGTATAAAGTAAAATTATTTTGCAAACCTAAAACAGAGTTTTTGTAATACGTAGGGGCTTAGCGAAATGCAATACTTTTTAGTTGCCCACCTGCCTCTTTTTTTATAAAAAAAAAAACAAATCGTAAGTACTCAACAATTTTTGCAAGAAAACTCTGTCCACCACACTCAATACTTTTTCCACTAACCTACACGTAAAAACTCTTTGATAAATCAATTGCACCTGTATCAAGCGAGTAAGGTGAGTGAAACGAGTATAATCGCTCGTCCCGTGATCCCCCCGCATGTCTTCCCCACCCCTGATGCGACAGAGTACGATGCCGGATTTATGTAATTTGCGCCCGCGATTTCGAACGGTAGAGCATAGCTAATTACTGAAATCCTATACGTTCTATATACGAAATGATTGCATTTTACAAATATTTATGAACCAACACGAGTCCTATTTTAAAAGAAATACGATTTTGCTTGAGAAATGCTTAAGAAAATCGAATATGAAAATGGAATATTTTGGAGCTTAAAACACAGATTTTTAAGTGCTTGTATTTCTTATGCGTGTTTATTATCCGAAATTTAAAGCTAAATAGGACATGTAGGTTGTGCAAAAGATGAAGTAACTTAAAGTTTTGTGTGATTTAATGCATTAGCGTACAAATGAGAAGCTATCTCGTTTTGTATGGCCGCGGAGTCTATCGCTCTTCCCTTAAAGATATACTAAAAATATCATGATAAAAACAATAATATACATGTCAAAAAGCCGTTAAAATGATAGCGCCGCGCCTGTCAAACAACTCGGCATCCTTGGAATACAGAACCCAATCTTTTACTTTACAGTTTATTGTTTAACGATCTTGACCAAATTTGAGACTTGTGTTTTACCCTCTTTGAGATAGAGCTGAAACAAACAACCTTGAAACAAATGCATATTTTCATATTTTTTATATAAAATGATGGCCGTGGAAAAGGTAATACATGTTCTGAGAAAATATCAACTAGCTACCTATTCCGACTGAACCTGTAGATCCCTATAACAGACGGACGGACAGACAGACACCGGTGGCTTAGTAATAGGGTCGTGCTTGGCTTCCTTCGCTAGAAATGAGTCGACACGAAGGACTTACTTTAATTAGAAGAGAGTACGTTGTCCTTGCTTGGTAAGTGGCCCGACGGCTGCGACTTCATTCTATTGATGGTTCTGATGTTCTGTGGTATGTGCTCGAGTTGTTACGTCGGGAGTGGCGTGCCCGGTGCCCGGTGCCCAGTGCCCAGTGCCCAGTGCCCGGTGCCCAGTGCCCAGTGCCCAGTGCCCGGTGCCCAGTGCCCAGTGCCCGGTGCCCAGTGCCCAGTGCCCTCACCTCGCAGCAGGACGCGGTACTCCGTGCTCAATGACCACAAACAGGATATCAGTCTACTGGTGTTTACATATACCCTCATACGAGTAGCAGTTATTGTGTCGTTATTGGTAACAGGAGGTGTCGAGATAGTGTACTTACTGTAACCAAGTGAGGTTTACGCTTTACTCTTACCTCATATCTCGATGGAATACTTATTTTAGTTTGTATGTGACGTCTGATGCATTAGCAACTGCGGCTACTTGACAGATCTGATTCCGCGCGTCTATGTTAGTTATATGTCGAGAAGCCGCTGCCGCACTCAGTGGATATGTGGTCGGCTTATCGTATCTGTGTTACACCTCGCTCGGCTCCCCAAATGTAACATGTAAATATGTTAGTTGTAAACTCACGGCGGCATGTCGAATGTTATTTTACAAGATTATCACCTTTGCGACATAACGATTGCTTCAAACACAAGTTACTTCAACGTTGGATGGGACAAGGACATACCATTATATATTAGGTTAACTTGCGTAGTAGTGAACGCCGAAGGTTTCCTTTATTACCGGAACAGATTAAATGAGAAAAGTTACGCCACATACATACAGTGGCCATATTGCTAGCGTTGTCACAGTTCTTTACAATCAAAATAAAACCCGATCGTGTATTTATGTTTAGTATGCATCTCTTAATAAGTTTACATATTCATACTTACATCACAAAAAGTACTTACATAACTTAGGTTAATATACAGGGTGACTGGTAATTAGATGCAATCCTTTGAAGGGGTCGTAGAAGAGAGCAATTGCAGTCGATTCGACCATATAATGCCATATGCAAAAGTGAACCATTTCAGAGATATTTTGAATTTAATTGTTTTTTATAAAGTAAACTTTAAAAAAATATATTAAAACCAGCCAATATTCTAGATTTTTTTTATTTGTTTCGCTTTAATAACATCCCAACCAATAAACAAAAGCCATAAAATGAACATTATTGACGTAAACCTTGACACTGTGCTCCAAAACAATTGAAAAATTTTAAAAATTGCACAAGTTTTACACAAAAAATATGTGCTCCTATTGTTTTATGTACACAAATCTCAAATTGACAGAGGAATGATAAAAATATGGCCAAAACAATAGGAGCCGGTAGAAAAAAAATTAACGGTTAAATTAGAAAACAATGGATTATAAACTTTCATTTTGTATGCATAAGATTTGTTTCTAATATTCTACCCGCTACCTACAGAAAATTTCAAGATTTTTCAATTGTTTCGGAGCACAGTGTCAAGGCTTACGTCAATAATGTACATTTTGGGGCTTTTGTTTATTGTTTGGGATGTTATCAAAGCGAAACAAATAAAAAAAATCTCAAATTCAAATTCAAATTGTTTATTTGTAAAATAGATACATAAAATATACGTTTTACATGTCAAATCTAATCTGTATAGAAATAATATTTTATGATTAACAAATATGATACGGGAAAAATATAAAAAAACTATATTTAAGTTGGGCTACAAAAGTTAAATGCATAAAATAAAGACTTATTGGAATACGAATATTATTATAACTGCACAATGCAATTAATAAATAAGTTGATAAATAAACTGAATAGACCCTAAATAAATATAATGCCTAGCCAAATATATACTAACATAAGTAAGAAATAAAAATATTGTATATACATACCTACATAATTCAATGAATAAATAAGTTAATAGATAAATAAACTATAAATAGATATAATGCCTAAATCCGCCCATTCGATTAATCTTGCTAAGAAGAAGGGCAAGAAACTTAGCAAGATCATGTCTTTTTTATCAGTTTTTTTTATTTTATTTTATTTTTGCTTTATTGAAGAAACAAACAGACAAATTATAAAGCTTATAAATAAGGTACAAATAGGTAATACAGAGTCCAATAAAGTTTCTATTGACATACAAATAATTTCAGTGTTACAGAAATACCAGTCGAATCCAGATATACTAATATAATTTAAATTATTTTAATGCGCGCTACAAAAGAGAAAATTACTACGACCATAACTATAAATATTAAAACAATTCTAAAAGAGAACTATCCAATTAAAAATACAATTATAGGTTCATGTGCATAGCACTGAACCCACATAAATACTTTTTAACAAATTTATTTAACAATAAATATTGAGTGAGAAAGGATCCAAACCCGAAGAAAGTGTAAATATTAAAACAATTCTAAGAGAGAACTATCTTATTAAAAATACAATTATAGGTTCATGTGCATAGCACTGAACCCACACAAATACTTTTTTAACAAATTTTATAACAATAAATATTGAGTAAGAAAGGATCCAAACCCGAAGAAAGTATAAATATTAAAAAAATTCTAAGAGAGAACTATCTAATTAAAAAATACAATTATAGGTTCATATGCGTAGCACTGAACCCGCACAAATACTTTTTTAACAAATTTTTATAACAATAAATATTGAGTGAGAAAGAATATGCCTTTTCTGAATATGCCTTAATAATATTACAGTTTTTTTAACTTATATAAAATAATACTAAACAATGTATTAAAAAAGGATAAAAATATAAAAGACAGAAGGAAATTGTGTCATGAGAAAAAAATAAAAAATATGTCTTAGTCTACCTGTCTAATGAGGTAGTAAGTTAAAATACTAAGCAAAACATCATCTACCTGTCTCTTATTGTTTATCACTTTTTTGATAGTCAGATTATCAACTAAGTTATACAATGTTTATGTCAATATGTAAAAAGAAATGTCAAAATAATAATAAAAAAACAATATAAAAATATTAGTCTACATAAAAACAGACGATTTGAAACACAAATCAGTTAGAAAATAAACGAACAGTAGTATCAATCAATATTCTCATGACACCAAGCGTCACTATCATCCAAATAGTCATTGATTTTATAATATGCCTTTCTCAAGAGCCCCTGCTTAATATATAATTTAAACTTATTTTCTGAAAAACTAAGGACCTCCTTTGGAAGTTTATTGTAAAATCTTATACCATGTCCTACAAAAGAGGTGCCTACCTTTGCAAGTCTAATTTTTGGAAAAGCCAGTTTATGTTTCTTCCTAGTGTCTATAGAGTGATTGTCACCGAGCCTAGGGAAATTATCGATATTTTTTCTGATATATTTAATAACTTGGTAAAGAAATTCACAAGGAACTGTTAAAATATTAATTTCTTTGAATTTTTCTCTTAATGAATCCCGATGCTTCATATTATAAATAGCACGAATTGCTCTCTTTTGCAAAACAAATACTGCGTTTATATCCGCAGCTCTACCCCACAGCAACATACCATATGACATAATGCTGTGAAAATAACTAAACTACACCAATCTTGCAGTAATCTAGAATATTGGCTGGTTTTTAATATATATTTTTTAAGTTTACTTTAGAAAAAAAGCTTAAATTCAAAATATCTCAGAAATGGTTCACTTTTGCATAAGGCATTATATGGTATAATCGACTGCAATTGCTCTCTTCTCTAACCCCTTCAAAGGATTGCATGTAATCACCAGTCAGCCTGTATAATAATTCAAATAACTTGAGACTAAACACTTACCACAAAACTGAATGTTTCTAGGTATCGCCATCACTGAGATCCAGTAGTCATGTCTCTGCTCCTCATCAGACCCTCACAAGACCGTACCTACTAGGAGCTACACCTGCTGTAACTATTTGACACTAAAATCTAGTCACCCACCACTCTTATTGTGCGGCCGCCATTTTGTGTCGACCGCTTCACAACCATTTTATTCCTTATCTAATTACTATTCAGAATGGTAGTCGTTGATAAAAGTAAGGAAAGTTACTATTATGTTGTGCTTGGGCACAGAACAAATAATAGTATTACGTACACGGGATTCAAAGAGCTTTAAATAAAAATCTACTCTCGTCATGCGGCTATAAAATACAATTCAGCTTGCACGGCGCAGCGTGGCTAAAATTTTACACACCTACGAGGCGGCTCCCTTTCTATCGCGTAACTCTATCCCTTCCTCGCCTACTGACTGGGCCGACCGAGCGGGTCGCCGATGTAGGTACTTGTAGCTTCTCGTAGCCTTCACGGAGTGGAATAAGCCTGGCCTAGGATACTAAAACAAAATCAATGTTTACTTCGAAATTAAAATATCCTTTTCGTGGTTCGTAATCTTTTGTTTTGTCGTTATCAGCTAACTTTGTACGCGACAGGTTTCCGGTTGATTTATCTATGAATTTTCTCAGTGTATGTATACGAAGATTGTCAGAAGAAGTGATGCGGGGTGTGCGCTGCGCGGCGGGAGCTGCCACCGCCTCGGGGTGCGGGAAAAGTCCGCCTTTGACGTCCTCGTCAGCTGTCAAGCTCGAACTTTTCCTGCGCCGCCGAGCGCGGCCATTCGCGACCTCTACCGAGACCCCAGACCTGTACCAAGACACCGGACCACTTACTACTGAGACACCGGACCACAATCAAAACGACGGACTACTGTCGAGTTACCGGATCGCTACTGGGACACCGGACCGCTACCGATATACCGGATAACTACCAAAACCCTCGCTGAAGAATGATTGAACACGAACAAAAACGTCTTGTTCACCTAGTATTCCGTAAATGAGAGCCTGTTTATGTGTTGCAGACGCTGCCGCCGCAGGGCAACACGACGTTCAGCGTGGTGTACGTGGGGCGCCGCGAGGGGCCCGTCGCCGCGCACCTCTACATACACACCTCGCTCGGCGTTCATAAGTACGAGGTGCGTATATACAGTCTCTACTATAGGGTTACAGACGTGCCGCCGCAGGGCAACACGACGTTCAGCGTTGTGTACGTGGGGCGGCGCGAGGGGCCCGTCGCCGCGCACCTCTACATACACACCTCGCTCGGCGTTCACAAGTACGAGGTGCGTATATACAGTCTCTACTATAGGGTTACAGACGTGCCGCCGCAGGGCAACACGACGTTCAGCGTGGTGTACGTGGGGCGGCGCGAGGGGCCCGTCGCCGCGCACCTCTACATACACACCTCGCTCGGCGTTCACAAGTACGAGGTGCGTATATACAGTCTCTACTATAGGGTTACAGACGTGCCGCCACAGGGCAACACGACGTTCAGCGTGGTGTACGTGGGGCGGCGCGAGGGGCCCGTCGCCGCGCACCTCTACATACACACCTCGCTCGGCGTTCACAAGTACGAGGTGCGTATATACAGTCTCTACTATAGGGTTACAGACGTGCCGCCGCAGGGCAGGGCAACACGACGTTCAGCGTGGTGTACGTGGGGCGGCGCGAGGGGCCCGTCGCCGCGCACCTCTACATACACACCTCGCTCGGCGTTCACAAGTACGAGGTGCGTATATACAGTCTCTACTATAGGGTTACAGACGTGCCGCCGCAGGGCAACACGACGTTCAGCGTGGTGTACGTGGGGCGGCGCGAGGGGCCCGTCGCCGCGCACCTCTACATACACACCTCGCTCGGCGTTCACAAGTACGAGGTGCGTATATACAGTCTCTACTATAGGGTTACAGACGTGCCGCCGCAGGGCAACACGACGTTCAGCGTGGTGTACGTGGGGCGGCGCGAGGGGCCCGTCGCCGCGCACCTCTACATACACACCTCGCTCGGCGTTCACAAGTACGAGGTGCGTGCGATCACTACTACACGAAAAACATTACGACGTTTGGGCATTTCAAACAGATCGACAAAATATACAGGGTGTAATCATGACATGCTCATTAAATTAGACCATCCTGAACCTCTTCCATAGATAAACTTTTGATAAAACGCGAAAAAAAAGTGTTCCCATAGAAAATGACAAGGAGGTATTAAAAATTTGTATGGGGAAGTGAATTTTTATTTCGCGTTTTTTCAATAGTTTTTTATGGAAGTGGTTCGGGATGATCAGTAGAGCATGTGGTCTAATTTAATGAGCACGTCATGATTACACCCTGTATTTATTTTGAAGATCTTGTTTAGATACCAGAACAGCGATTGAATTACAAATATTTTAATAATTAGAACAAACACATACGTTTTATTTACCCGTATTCATGTACTGATATGGTATTTCAGGTGTCAGCTGTGGGCACGGTGTCCGCGTGGGGCGTGTGGCCGCTAGTGGGGCTGCGCGTGCCGCGTGACGCCGCGCTTACTCCCACGCTCACGCTCACTAACCCCACCGACAGCACCGTGCAGGTACTGTGCCACAACCATGTAAAACTGTGCAACAAGGTTGTTCTACTGTAGCTCTACAGTAAATCTGATCATGAACGTTGGTCTACTGTACCTCTACAGTAACTCTGATCAAGAACGTTGTTCTACTGTACCCCTACAGTAAATCTGATCAAGGACGTTGTTCTACTGTAGCTCTACAGTAACTCTGATCAAGAACGTTGTTCTACTGTACCCCTACAGTAAATCTGATCAAGGACGTTGTTCTACTGTAGCTCTACAGTAAAACTGTGCAACAATGTTGTTCTACTGTAGCTCTACAGTAAAACTGTGCAACACCCATGTCAGGTGGTGTCGGTGTACTCGTCGGCCGGCTGGCTCGGGCTGGAACTGCCGGACGGGGGCGCGTGGGCTCCGCGCGCGCTTTGGGCCCTCCCGCCCCGCGCCGCTCGCCCCCTCGTTCGCCTGCGCGTCGCGCCGCCCCCTCCGCCCTCCGCCGCTGCACATGCGCAGCCGCGCATCGCATACATCAGGTACGCAGCGAGCTTTGTCCATCGAATATGATCAAATTAGACCTCTCCTAAATAACATTGAAAGTTCCTGTAAATGTTTAATTCATTGGTATCTGAAATCTGATAAATTCATATAATAACTAATTTGATGTTAACATTATTATAAATATTTTTCCTGAAGTCCTGGGAAAAGTATTATTTTCGGAAAAAAATATGCAATAAACGATTTTTAACGTACGAATTTAAATATTGAAAATTATATTAATATAATATGGCTGATTTCATTTCTTTGTTATTCCTTTATTTTATTTATTTATTTATATTTATATTTGGGAAACAAACAGTTAAACAAACACATTACATAAAACAATACACAAAGAAATAACATAAACCAACAAAGTTTCCACACATAGACAGACAAATGAAAAACAAGCAGTACAGTATCAAAACACACGATAGAAAGTAAATGTAAATTTAAATATTAAAATAAACGAAATAATAATATTAAATTTTAAAAAATACAGATATTGAAAACTTTATTGATTCTATTAGTATTTAAGAGAATAAAGGGATACATTCAATAAATCAATGTCATAAAACTTTTTGTCGTATCTATTTGTAGGTAAAAACGTTATATATAAAAAGCAATTTGTTGCATATTTTTTTGTGGTTAATGGCACAGAAAACAATTTTAAACTTCTTGTTGCCCTTGATGAACATCCATCCATTCATCCATCCATCAGCCCGTGTTCGTCCTCTGCTGGACATCGGCCGTTTGATAGACAACGAAAGTTAATTTGGCTAAGCAACTGCGGAGTATCAACTAAGTTGACAATTATTTTATACAGAAGTTTGATGTAATGAGTGCCCTTGATGAACATCCATCCATTCATCCATCCATCAGCCCGTGTTCGTCCTCTGCTGTACATCGGCCGTTTGATAGACAACGAAAGTTAATTTGGCTAAGCAACTGCGGAGTATCAACTAAGTTGACAATTATTTTATACAGAAGTTTGATGTAATGAGTGCCCTTGATGAACATCCATCCATTCATCCATCCATCAGCCCGTGTTCGTCCTCTGCTGGACATCGGCCGTTTGATAGACAACGAAAGTTAATTTGGCTAAGCAACTGCGGAGTATCAACTAAGTTGACAATTATTTTATACAGAAGTTTGATGTAATGAGTGCCCTTGATGAACATCCATCCATTCATCCATCCATCAGCCCGTGTTCGTCCTCTGCTGGACATCGGCCGTTTGATAGACAACGAAAGTTAATTTGGCTAAGCAACTGCGGAGTATCAACTAAGTTGACAATTATTTTATACAGAAGTTTGATGTAATGAGTGCCCTTGATGAACATCCATCCATTCATCCATCCATCAGCCCGTGTTCGTCCTCTGCTGGACTTCGGCCGTTTGATAGACAACGAAAGTTAATTTGGCTAAGCAACTGCGGAGTATCAACTAAGTTGACAATTATTTTATACAGAAGTTTGATGTAATGAGAGCTTCGTCTATCCTTAAGAGAGATAAGGCTGAGGTAGTCTATAGTTTACGTATTTAATAAACTGATTCTGGATCCTTTGTATCATATTAATGTAAATGTCATATTGAGGATTTCACACAAATTAATCACACTCCAGGATGCTCCTTAACACATGCAAAATTAAGTATCTTGAATGTTTCTACATTCTTGAACACCTTACACGTACGCAAAACAAAACCTAGCATGGAGTAAGCTTTTTTCGTGATTTTATTTATATGAGACTCAAATAATAACTTTTCGTCCAGTATAACGCCCAAATCACGCATCTCGCGAACGCGAACAAGCTGTTGTTGGTCGATGTGATATGTGTTAACGATAGGATTTTGCTTACGGGTAAAAGTAATGCGATTACATTTTGGGATATTTAAAATAGCTTATTATCCCTACGAAATGTTGATAGATTATCTAAGTCGGTCTGTAAATCATTTGGTGTTTTTATTATTTTATTATCATCCGCGTACAAAAAGGTATTAAAATTTATAAAGATTTTAAACAACAAGAGACCCAGATGGGACCCTTGTGGAACACCAGAAGAGACTAGTGTGAACGAAGATGTGACCCACCGATTGCCACAGCCTGAATATGACCCAAAGGAACCTTAGCAAACTGCCGTACACACCGACCGCTTCCAACTTTTTAATTAAGTAATTATGGTAGATTTTATCAAAAGCTTTGGTGTAGTCAGTGTACACAAGGTCTATGTCAACGTCAGTGATTATTGAAACTGATTTGATTAATTAAATAATGAAATTAAGTATACCTATATGTGATTCAACTTTAATGCGATAGTATTGTGGGACTCTTTGCCTGATTTGAATGACTGAAAGATACTTGAAGCCGTCCTTCAGGAAAACACGGACAAACAGACAGTAGACAGCAGGAGTTAGCGGTCGGTAGTGAACAAGCACGTGCATATTGCAGGATAAAGACGGACGTGGCGGGCCACCCGCCGCTGGTGGTGTGCGTGGAGGCTCGCGCGGTGCCGCCCGGCGTGCACGCCGACCCCGTGCAGCTGCGCGCCGGCCTGCGCGGCTCCCGGGACCCGCCGCACACGGTACTACACGATACTCGGGTAAACTGAACCCGGCACATTGACACTTTGGGCTAGCACGAGCAGCCGATACAGCACGCGGCGCCGACCAGCGCTTGGTTTCACAGTTACACGTATTTCATACTCGATTTTAGCACCATTATTCTAACGAATCTATTGATTTTAACTCCTGGACGACCTTAACCTAGAATATTAGTTTTCATAGACGAGGGAATATTTGATGATTAGATAATGTTGTAAACAACTAAGATATAATATAATAGTTAAAACTAAGACATACAAGACCTTGTACATGTTCCAGTTCGAGGTGTCGCTGGGCAACAGCGCGCCGAGCGCCGTCTCGCTGGAGCCGGCCGTGTGGGGCGCGCGCTGCTCCGCGCTTGATGCGCCCCCCCCGCCGCAGCCGCCGCCGCCGCCCGCGCGCGCCAACGGGGGCAGCAACGGCGGCGCGGGGGGGGAGGCGGCGCGCGTGGCGCTGCTCGCCGCGCGGCTTGAGCCCAACTCGCTGCTGCAGCGGGCCGCCACCGTCACGCTTGACTGTGAGTGTAACGTAGTTACGGCAATGCAGAGCTGGTGGGATGGAGTTGAGTGGGTGAGGATGTGGACTGAGATTCAGTCTACGCAAAATCTACGTAAGTCGGACAAACGATTGATACTAAGCAACTGTTTGTACGGCTACTGATGACGTCACGCCGGAACACGACGCGTCGCTCGGCGACATGGTGTCGTCATAGTTGAAGTGTAAGCATTTGTCATTTAGTTGGGTCCAAGTGTGCAGGGTGCGCCAGGTTTGTTTATAATAATTAGTGGTTGTGTCTTAGTTGACGTCACCCAGGGAGGGCCCTCGCATCCACCCCGAATCTAATGTAATCATCTTATACACCCGCTCAAAATATGATAAATTACATATTTCGCACTAGTGCTTCATATTGTTACTACTAACGCCATCTAGGGGAAACCGGCGAAATCATTTAGTAAGCAGGGTGTAAAACTTGTTTTTCTCAAAAATACATTGTAATATTACCATTACATACGGTAAAGACCTACCAGAAAATACTCCATCCTGGCGAGCTATTTAAAAGTGTCCAGGAAATCTGAATAACTGTCCAGGATATTCGTATGAAAATCCATTACATATCATATGTTCACAGAGTATATTTCATATGTTTTCTTTTTAAAACTATCCGTGTCTATGTTTATAAGAGACTAAGGAGGTTTTTCTCGTTGTTTTTTTTTGCCTGCCTGCTTTGTTGGTATTTCTGGAAGTAACCGGAGGTACTAAAAACTGTTCAGGATGAATATTTTCAAACTTTTATGCAAGCTGAAATTTAAGTGATCTTGGAAACAAAAATTGGTGATAGTATTTGTGCTTATAAACAACTTTTGCTATGAAGCTAACCCTGAAATCGTGAAAAAAAATCAGATGTTCCCTACATTTTGGTCAAATAGGTATTTAACTTTTCTATAGAACAGCGGATATTTTTTTTGAGATTTCAGGGTTGGTGCTGTTAGTAAAAGTTGTTCATATGGACGAGTATTATCACCAGCTTTCGTTTCCAAAATCACTTAATTTGCACGTTTTATTATTATTAAATATTAAAAATATATAGGTGCTGTAAAAGCTCATAAGTTTTTTGTTATTTTAGGATATATAACGGTGGAATAAAATATTTTATTGTTTATAATATATTTTATTTATAGCTGGGCCCGGCTAGGGTCCGAAATATATCTTGAGCATATTTTATTGTTTATAATATATTTTATTCCACCGTATTATTAAATATATTATACATGTTGAAATTGTTAAAGATTTTTTAGAAATTCAAAGGATTTAAGACGTCATAATTTATATTATGTTTGATAAACCCCCCTCTAGCCAGGTACAATATAGTACTTCTATTCGCTGGGCCCATCGATATTAAACAGAAACTAACCCTACTAGAAAGGGGTCTCCAAAACAAGGAAACTTATATACTAAATCCAGTTATATGGGTAAACGATTCAAAAACTCACATTTCTGTAGGAATGTTCACCTTCCTGTCCTTGACGGGACCTCGGCGCTCGATCAAGGTCGCGACTCAACCTTGGTTCAGAGGAAAGCACAGATCCCCTGGACGTGCTCGCTCGTGTTTCCTTTTGGACATGCCGTCGTCGCTCTCAGCACGGAGGTTTCTGACAAACGACCAGCCCAGCCAGCAGTTTGCAGATGTAGATTCGTATCCTAGACGCAAATACCTAACCCCAAGGCTAGCCTCCCAAAGAAACCCAAGTTAATAATTTCACAGCACTATTTCAGTACAACGTGGTTGCTGAAAATCTCTTGACATCGCACTTCACAATTATTGAATTCACGAATCCTTTCGCGTATGGGTTTCGGACCACAGTTAACACTAATTAACTGGTTTATGTCACACTTTTACTTAATGATTTCCTAGAAATCTTAATTATATAACCTCTCGCAACTCGAGTTGTCTTCAAAGCTAAAACCGGGAGCACGTCTACGTCACAATTGACAGCTCGACAACGCGTGTTGCCATATCAATAAAATAAACACCTTAACAAATAAAATGTCGCGTTCCGAGACGCTTTAAACCGAACATATTATATTGTATCTATCTTAAAACTTATTATTAAAAAGATGTTAGAAAGAGACATTGGTCTTTGTAGTACAGATTAGCGCCAACCAGACACTGCGTTTTCATCTGTCGACTTGTATTTGTATTTCGTTTTGATTTATAACAAAATTGTTTTTATTTTATTGATTCATGTAATTTTTCAAAGGTGTATTAAAAAACGTCGTTTGAGACACGTGCGGAAGTGTTGATATTTCGCACTAGAATCAAAATGTACCAAGAAGTTACAATACCACTTTAATATTTTCCAGACGTCAATAAATTAAATAACTATTTTTGTCCGAAGAAGATGTGCCCGCGCATACATGTTGTATGTTGAGAGGAGAACGCCGCACAAACCGGCCGGACACCAGCGACAAATACAAGGGTAACAGACGTTGATGCGTGTGTGTTGTGCGCAGGGGGCGCGATGTGGTCGGGCGCTGCGGGCGCTAGCAGCAGCGGCGCGCTCTGCTCGGGCTACGTGCAGCTCGGCGACGCAGCGCTGCCGTACAGCGCCACGCTGCTGCCGGGCACGGTGCACGTCGACCCGCTGCAGTACGTACCGCTCTGTTCACTCGCTCTCTCTGGACATGAATTTGTATAAAGTTATTCGGCTTGTACAAAGTTACACAGCTAAACTGCATGTTAAGTACGTAAACATTGTAAGCATGAATCGGAACGATAAAGTAAAAAGGACATACTGACACCTCATTGGTCAATCATAGACTCCTCGCCATCACTGAAGTTCGATGGATTAAGGCATTTGGGTTCATATTCCAAAACCAATAAAGACTTTGTCGCAGGACTTCAGTGGTGGCGCGGACTCATTCTCAAGATGGCAGTCATTCATACGTTCAAAACCATTTATTTGGATTAATTTTTCCGAAAAATTTACTTTGCCCAGCGGACTTTAAAAAATCATGCAAGTTTTTCTAAGATACAAGTCTTAGCGCTTTGTTCAATGCACGTACTTTGATTTCTTGAACATGCCGTTAAAACGCCTCAATTGCGGGCTGCCAACTGCCATGATCCCTTAGAACTACAAGGGCGGCCGGCGGCGGCGTGCCCATGCGCCTTGCGGCAAGTCAGATCGAGCTCTATAACATGCAGGAAGTGTTACATAGAGTTGCTGCTGTGTGACAATATTGCAATATAGAGTGAAGGTCGGGACACGCCCTATGTCCAGCAGTTACCCCATGTAGGTTCGTCCTAGTTGCTCTAAGTGAGTGAGGTGTGTGTCCAGCTTCGTGTGCGGCGGACGGTCCACGTGCCGGGAGCCGCGCGCGCTCGTCGTGCACAACGAGTTCACGGTGCCGGTGCACTTTGCGCACGCGCAGCTCGCGCCCGACCTGCAGCACTACTTCCACGTGAGTCAGCCACGCGCTACTTCTACTACGAGATGATAACCTCTTTGTTTAAAACGGGGTGTTCTACCCACCAATATGAACAACTTACACAATCAGCTGTTCCATAGAAAAGTGAAATACCTACTCGAACTAAATGTATGGGCGTTGTCCCCATAGTAAAAGTTGTTCATATTGGTGGGTACATCAACCCGTTTAACGGAAAAAAAAACATCGTAACATTCTGTATAAAGTATATACCCAACCAAAATCAAAATATTTATTTTTGCAAAATAGATACATAAAGTATACTTTCTACAAGTCAAAGTTAATTTTAACAATATCATATATTTTTAGAATATAAAAAAATATATAATAATACGGGAAATAAAATATACACCTGCATAAAATTGAGGAATCTAGGAATAAAAATATTATATATACATAATGCAATGAAGAAATAAGTTCATAAATAAAAACGAGAAATACATACAAAAAATATTAAGGTTGGGCTACTAAAATGTAATAAAGTTATACACCTGCATAAAATAGAGAAATATAGGAATAAAAATATTATATATACATAATGCCTAACCATCCGCACCATTCGATTAGTATTGCTAAGAAGAAGGGCAAGAAACTTAGCAAACATTCCTTTTTTTCAACCTAAATATTTTTTGTTTGTATTTCCCTTACTAGTATATATATATTATTTTTTTATTCTAAAAGATATACTACCTATATTTTTTTTTTTTTATTTTTTTTTTTTTTTTTTTTTTTTATATATTGTTAAGATTAACTTTGTCTTGTAGAAAGTATACTTTATGTATCTATTTTACAAAATAAATATTTAGATTTGATTTGATTGATTGTATACGTTTTACAAGTCAAATCTAATCTTTAAGAAACTTTACGTATGCTTTAAGTAGTTCCGTTGCAGCTTGTGTTAGATATATAACGTGACTTTAATTTATACAGCCACACTCATTGGTGGCTTAGTAAGTGATCAGTAACACGGATCGATAACACTTTTTCGACGTCCCATAGTTTGACTCGGGGCTGGGCTTGCATTTGTAGGGAACACGATAAGAGTAATTTAGGTTTATCACAAATAGGGTCAGCGTACCGTGTTACTGAGCACTTCGGTAAGTGTCTTCAGTAATAATTTGGCTGTATAAATTAATTCGCGAAGGAGCTGACCCATGTTGAAGTTGACTGGTGGTTACTACCCTCGCTACGTGCCCGTCGTTGACTACAGTTAACGATCTCGTCAGCAGTAACATCCTTCCCCACACGACACCTATCTGATGAAACTCTTGTGTCGACCGACTACTTGTTTTGTTCTCAGCTCTCCTTGTTCCTTCTGTTTGTCTTCTATTACATACTAACTGGAAAAGATAAATTAGCAACAAATGTAAAGACAAGAATTCGAAACTGCGACCTCTTGTTATCAAGACAAGCGCGCTACCAATTGCACCACTGAGGTACCTAATAATAATATTTAGAGTATTCCAAAGCGATGGAGTTCGGTATAAAAACATAATCTATTAATGTTGCTGCACATACAGCAATGTGATACTGTGATTATCGTGTTGTAAATACACAATACTTCACGGTAACAATGGAACACGTCGCGCCATCTGGCGGCAGTATAATGACTATGACATGCAACATGAATATTAATGTTCGCGCCCCGCAGACGGAGCCGTTCTCGGCGCAGACGGTGGGCGGCGGCGCGGCGCGTACGCTGACGTCACTGCGCCTGCGCAGCGCGGAGCCGGAGCTGGCGCTGCACACACACATACAGCTACACACCAACGTGACCGTGTACACCGTGCCGGTGCTCGTCTACAGCGGGAAGCTGCTCTTTGTGAGTGACGCGCCACTCCGCACTACAACTGTAATGTTTGATTACACCGGGTATAGATACTCGTACCGTAATCTGGACAAATTACTATTTCAAAACATCATATCAACTATTCAATACAACATCTTGATTTCTTGCCCGCGACAACAACTGACGCTAATGTTCGTTTCAAATTCATATTATTTATGGTTACTAGAGTTGAAATAATTAAAAATGTATACAATTCGTCAATGATATTACTCAAGTATACTCCAGTTAGATTAGAACAAAACAAATGCCGACTGTAAATACATCATGTGTCATTGTACGTTCAATTTATTTACACAGCTACATGTTCATCCGATATCAGATGTGACAGCTCCCGATAAAGTAAACGAATGAGATATGAGCGTGCTCTGTGTCCCCTGCAGGAGTGGTCGTGGCCGGAGTCGTACTCGGGCTCGCTGACGCTGGGCGCGGTGGCGACGGGCCGCGAGCTGCGCGTGTCGCTGCGCCTGCGCAACCCCGCGCCCGCGCCGCTCTGTGTCACCGCGCTCGGTGCCACGCTGCCGCACGCCACGCTCACTCTCGCACACCCGCACCCCGAGGTCCGTACCGGCTTCTTTGTAATATAACATATCGCCGAGCAAGCCCGCCGTAAGCAGTAACAAATCTAGAGATACATCACATAATATGATAATAAATGATAATATATGTATAATTACTATTTTCGTTTATATTATATCGTTAACATCGCCATCTATTGGCTGCCATTAAAACTAAAATGTCTGGGATTGTTCAGAATAAACGACATTTGAATAGAAGTACACAGAAAGTAATGGATAACTAACACAATTAAACAATAACTTATATTATAACGTAACATCAACAAAAACAAACAAACGAACATAAGAAAATGTTAAAAAGAGAACACAAAAGTCTACTTGAATCAAGGGGGCGTCGTCACTAGTTTGAACTTTTGTCCTTTGAGTCGTAGGCGAACAGTCTACGCCGCTTGCCACGGAGTAGTCTTATGTGTCCCTCCGATGTCGACAAATAAATGAACAAGCGAGATATCATTGATTTCCCGGATATCCGGTCTGGATAGGGGGAAAAGGGCGTTTCCACAAGCTACAACATTAAGATTAAATCATTTAGCTATAGTTTCAATCGAACATGAAGTTTAAGACAGCTTGTATACAAGAAAAGCGGCGGGCCTGTCGCCGGGGGGGTGTACGATAATAAAGAAAACCGCATTCAAATCCGTTGAGTGGTTCTCGAGTTGAAACGAAACATACATACAGATAGACAGACACAAATTGTAAAAACAGTAGTTTTGGCTTTGGTACAATACTAATAACCGCGGCTTAACTCAGAGACTATGTGTACTAGAAAGCTGTAATTTGGCATGGATATAAATATTAATCACGCCGACAAAATGGTAAAATAAAATTTTGAAAAACATTTTTTTAAGGGTACCTCTCATACACGTAAACGGGGAATGATTTTTTTTTCTCATCTATCCCATAGTGTGGGGTATCGTTGAATAGGTCGTTTAAAAACATTGTGGGTGTGTGACAGCCATTTTTCGATTTAGCGATCCGTTGTGGAAATATTAAGCTTTAAAGTGAAAATTTTTGTTAGAGTGGAGCGTCCCCCCCCCCCTCCCTTCTGGCTAAACGGTTGTTTATAGAAATGTGAAAAAATTTACAGAAGTAGTATATATAATGACTTTAAAAGAAAAACTAACACAGCTAAGTAGGCTTTACAGGTTTACGAGTACAGGTCGCGCCAAACTTTTGGTCCTTTCTAATGTATGGGACTTGAAGTTTGGCGCGATCTGTATTAGTAGACCAACTTACAAAATGTACTGGGCAATTACGGAACCCTACATTGCGCGTGGCCCGACACGCACTTGGCCGATTTTTTTTACATTTTCATTTATTCTAGGTTTTCAACTGCTAGTTTTTACAGAAAGTTGATTATGCTATCTGATGTTAGTACTTGCCTGTGAACAGCTGATATGGTAGGGTAGTGAAAGTGAACGCGGTGTTGCAGGGGCAGGGCCTGTGTGTCGAGGCGCTCGGCTCGGTGGGCGGCACGCTGGTGGTGCGCGCGCCGGAGCGCGAGGGGCCGGTGCGGGGCGCGGTGCATGTCGCCACGCAGCACGCGCGCACCGAGCACACCGTCACGCTGCACGCCGTGCACGGGGACGTGCGCGCGCGCCCCGTCGCCCTGGACCACTGCGCGCCGGTACGTTACACACTCGTTTCTATAATTGTGACGACACCCTGTCGACAAATGCTTGATGCTGCGGTGAGAGACTCAGGTGGAGAGCACGACCTAGCAGTGGACTGATATTGGCTGACGGATAGCATTGGTGCATAACAAACGCAAAGTATACTGTTGTAAGCTCGTCACGCGTCGCTATCGACAGATTCACTGCTGTCGATCTTCGTTATACTGTCCGGCGATTAAAAGCTCGATCCTCTCCAGGTCCAGACGGAATACCGCCTTACGTCGTTAAGGACTGCCTGTCGACCCTGGAAGAGCCACTTCTATTTATATGTAACTTATCTTTGAAGCTCTCTGTGTATCCGCGTAAATAGTAAACTTCCAGAGTAACACCTATACCCAAGGGTGACTCCAGATCTAAAGTAGAACACTATAGGCCTATAGCCGTGCTCTCAGTACCTGGGAAGATTTATGAGTCTGAGATTAATCAGTGTTATGCAACAGATAAGGATTTTCCTTTCTGACTGCCAACACGGTTTTCGTGCAGTTAGATCCACTTCTACAAACCTAATTAACTTTGGTAATTATGCTACAACATCTATGGATAGATCACTGCAAACTGATGTGGCCTATTTTGACTTTAAAAGGGCATTTGACCGCGTCCATAATGACGTACTTCTTGAAAAATTTGTTGCTATAGGTTTTAACCCAAAGTTATTAAAGCTATTTGCCAACTATTTTGCCAATCGCGAACAATATGTCCAATTGGCCGGTATACGTTCTCGTTCCTATGAAACTTTTTCTGGTGTAAGTCAAGGAAGCAATCTGGGGCCCACACAGTTTTTATCATGATAAATGATCTCCCAGGTGTTGTGAGGACAGCTCAGTGCTTGATGTTTGCAGACATTATGTATATATAATATTTTTATATTTTAATTCCTAGATTCCTCTATTTTATTTATTTTTTATTTATATATTTATTTAAAAACTTTCGACTATCATTTATTTATGCAGGTGTATATTTTATTTCCCGTACTATTATATATTTTTTTATATTCTAAAGATATATTATATTGTTAAAATTAACTTTGACTTGTAGAAAGTATTCTTAATGTATCTATTTTGCAAAAATAAATATTTTGATTTGATTTGATTTGAAGTTATACTTGAGTGATAGAGATGACGTGGAGGCGCTTCAGAGCGATATAGGTAGTGTTGTAGACTGGAGTGAACGCAACAACTTGGAGTTCAATGGCTCTAAGTGCAAGAGCATGACTTTTACCAGGTCTCGCACTCCACCTGATCGGGACTACACCATAGCCGGAGCTCCGCTCGCACGAGTCTCACAAATACGAGACTTAGGACTGACACTTGACAGTGAACTGACTTTAAATGACCACATTGAGTTCACTTGTAAGAAAGCCTATAAATCACTATGCTTTGTAATGAGACAATCTGCTAGGATTAAGAATCCGAGACCCATTGTAGCGTTATACAATGCCTATGTGAGAAGTAAATTAGAGTTCAACGCAATCATCTGGGACCCACATGAGACTAAATACAAGCTCATGGTGGAAAGAGTCCAACGTAAATTTGCTCGATATCTGTATAAAAAAATATATGAGTATTATCCCTACTTATTACCATCCATGTTCGTGGTCGGAATGGTAGGGGTAGACACCCTAGAGCTGAGACGTAGGCTAGCGTTATTGATGCACTATTATCTGCTATTACACAACCGAGTGGACGACCCCGCTGCAATCGCGGGCTGCGCGCTGGCGGCACCGGAAAGGTACGGGGTGCTGCGGTCGCGCCTGCTTATCGCGACGGGTGTGGTACGCACACAGCATGCTCGTTTCGCGTCCACCTTCCACGCGTGTACACTCTTAAATTTGCTCATCACTAAATACCCGGGAATTGACATTTTTTATGTCAATTTACCAAAGTTTATAGCATATGTAAGAGTTTTTAAAGCATTTAGTTTTATTATTAAGTTCTTAAGCAATTTCAGTATTTTAGTTTGTGGAAAACAAGACTGTCTTATCTTACGAGTTGGTGACAAGCACTATAAGTAAGCTAAGGTTATTATGTAAATAAAAATTATATATATATAATATATTGAGCAGTACATCCAACAATGATTCCCCGTATGCGTTGCAGTGGGTGGTGTGCGCGGCGCCGCTGCTAGTGGACAGCTCTATGGCGGCCACCATGCGGCTGCTGCGTGCGCGCACCGACCAGCCGGCGCTGCTGCACGTGTGAGTACCTGCCCCGCACCATCATGCCTTTTGACACGATACTATGAAAATTGCTGAGATAAAATATCCCGTTGCTACTTCTGCTAAATCTCAGATAATTTTAGCTGCAATAGGATCTAACCTTGATTCACCAGCCAGATCACTGATATATGGACCACATTGTAATCATTAATCAATAGTCATTCTAATAAAAAACCAGCCTCTTCTAATATTACAGTTGTATCGACCTGTTCAATGTTTGTGAGAGTAAACATTTTGCTTTTTTTTCATTTAACTGACCTAGTTGAGCAATAGCACTGCTTGCTTCATCTAAACATACAAAACCAATCCATAAAGTTTTCCTACAAAATAAGACCGGTCATGTATACTATAAATAAAAACGGCCCTAAATTGAAACACTGAGGTACTCCTATTTTAATAAAAGAGCCAATAGATTTTAAACTGTTTATATCCACTACTTGGGACCTGTTGTTCAAATAAGATAATGCTATGTCCTATATTTTACTTCATAATGCTGGGGCATTAATGCATTTACTTTACCAAGTCTAATATGAGTGATCAACTTAATCAAATGCTATTGATAGTTCGTGGATGACCGTTCAAAGCCATATTTTTAAAAAAATTTGGTATTGCAGAGGCGGCGCAAACTGGGAGGTGGGTCACGGCGAGTCCGCCCTGGGCGAGCTGCACTACCGGCACGAGCTGCTGCCGCGCGCACCTCTCTACACCGGACTGGACCTCGACACCGCAGGTACCAGCGCCTGCTGACACTTTCCTCACGCACAAAGGCGTTTATAATTTATATTTCTATATGTAGATTTTTTTTTAAATGTCGGAATCCACTTATGATCTTATCTTCCAATGAATGGCATTGTCATCTATTGTTAAGTTCGACCGCTAAATGAGCAGTGCATAACGAAACGCATAGACAACAAAATATTTTATGTTAATAGCAACTCTACCACCCAAACAAAGAGGCTCAAATTTGAACGCCAAGTCGTCAACGCATTTTAGATTTAATTTTTGAAATTGGAAGCGGCAGCCATTTTGTGTGTCAGTTACAGGATGATTAAGTAATGGCTTTCGGATCTTAATATCGTATACTTATCTGTATTTCATTGTGGATATTTCATAAATTTGACCTTGGCCTACATTTATAGGATTTTGATTGCTTACCTGCTAGTTAGATTTTTGTGAAAAATGTGTTCGATAACGACCCCGGCTGTGTATATGGACTTTGATTTAGCGGGAATAAGAGGTACAAAAATGTAATGTATGTAATTTTAAATGTAACTTCAATAATTACCGTAGATTGCAGCCATACAATTTTTTTGTTGTATTTGTAGGTACTTACTGGTTTTATTGGAATTGTATAAGTAAACATAGTTGTTTAATAAACAACAAACGTGTGTTAAATTAAAGTTTCAAAGAGACAAATGAAATCGTTTCACCCTTTATCCCACCTGTACCTTGCTGCCGCTTTCAATTTCAAAAATTCCTATCTGGAATGCGTTGCCATTCAAATTTGAGCCTTTTTGTTCAGGCGTTAAAGTTGCTATTAACATAAAATATTTTGTTGTTTATGCGTTTCGTTCTGCACTGCTAATTAGAGGTGGAACTTAACAATAGAACAATGCCATTCATTGGAAGATAAGCCCTTAAGCCGATCCCGACATTTAAAAAAATTCCTACTATACCAAGATATGTATTTTTATATATAAGAGCACTTACGAAAGGCAATTTAAAAGGTACCCTAAACAAGAGTTTGTATGACTAGATTAATGTATGTAGGAGAAGCAAAAAAAATGTGACAGGATCGTAGCAGATGTAAATCTGTAGTCTCTGCCTACTTCTTTGGGAGACAGGCGTGATTTATATGTATTGTATTTTAAGTATTCGTTGACGATATATCTGAGTACATCGATGATGGCTTCCAGGTGGACGTGGCCTACCTCGATTTCAAAAAAGCTTCTGATCGAGTAGATAATGACGCCCTCCTGGAAAAGTTGTCTGCCACAGGATTTACTCCAAGAGTGCTTAGGTTTTTCGCTAACTATCGTCGGGACCGCCAACAATATGTAAAATAATATGGTTGTTATGTTTCGGAATCTTATCATACTAGGTCTGGTGTCAGTCAAGGATCCATCCTTAGCCCACTACTGTTTATTATCATGATAAACGATTTAGAATCCGTCCTTGAGCTATCGTCATGTCTTTTGTATGCAAATGACCTTAAGGCGAGCTTATCCAGAGAAATCTGTCCTGCTCCAATGCTTTCATTTTTCACATGTTTATCCTGCTCAGCGGAAGCGGGCCGTTCGGAAAACTCACGGTTTTGAGGGGTTTTTATTTATTATTTTGGAATTAGAGAGATGGGTTTTTAATATAATGGCCGTTTTATTTCACATTTTTCACGACGATTATTTTAGTATACGTTTTAATGTCCAAAACTTAATATAGCTCAAATTAAATGATATTTAGATCGTAGTGTAGTGTACACCTTTGCGATTTAATCGGATCGAGGAAAGTGAAAACCTGGAGTCAATCTAATACTGAAAACAATGGTTATTAACCTACTGCTTCTGTGTCCGGCTCACTGGCCCATACAATATAGAGGTGACAAGAGTCGTTGTATCTGCCGCGTGTTGACGAGCGAGTGTTCCGCAGAAGGCGAGCAGTGGGTCCGGCGGTCGGGCGCGTCCCTCCCCGCGCTGCTGGCGGCGGACGCGGCGCTGCTGCGCGCGCGCATCGCGCTGCTCAACGAGCTGCCCGACACCGTCGCCAACCTCTCTCTCACTCTCACCACTACACACGTGAGTGTACCTCTGTATATACTACCCTCCTGAACCTTGACAGTTACCAAGACGTGTTGTGCTGACGACAAATTGTGGGGATGAAACTAAAATAGCACAGTTTCCAGTATTGAAGGATCTAAAATTAACAATGAGGGAGCTTGTACGAGCTAAACAGTAGTTGATATAATTTAAAAGTTCAGAGCGAGCGGTTTAGATTCTTGAAATATGGATGCTATGGTAGTGATTCCATATTGGTGAACCATATTCAAGTATACTTCCTGCGAGAGAACAGTAAAGAAATTAAAGTGTTACGTTACGCCACACAAACCCCAATATTTTATAAGTTTTTGTGAGAACGACAATTAACAGAAGATATTGTTCGGTTAATTTTGTGACCATGCATCGGCAAAAATCAAGAATTTACTGTGTACAATTTTTATCGGGTTGTTGAAGAATATCAAAAAAAGGCACAAGCCCCAAATGAGACCCTTGTGGAACTTCACAAAGTGCAGGAAGTGTTTCTCATTTGTAGTCGGACTCGGAATCCTTTACTAGATAAATGGGAAGACAACCACAGTTGGGTTCCGTTTCGAAATAAGTACATGTACATATTATTACATACAAGTACACACATACATACATCTGTCTCTTTTCTAATAAACGAGTGAAATTTCGCGCTTTGATCGCACGTTTTGAAACGCTTCCAAATACTCCACCAACAGCATCCATTAGAGATAGTATCATTTACTTTACTAGGAATAAGGTGATCAGGCTCAGGTACCGCTACAGTACCTGTAGAGCCTGGCGCGTCTGAGCGAGTGTCGTGCGTGTCGCAGGTGGTGCAGGTGGCGGTGGGTGTGTCGGCGCGGCTGCGCTGGCCGCGGCTGGCGCGGCCGCCGGCGCGCACCCTGGAGGCGCTGGCGCCGGTGGGCGGCGTGGCCACGCTGACGGTGTCGGTGCACAACCCGAGCTCGCGCCGCCTGCTGCTGCAGCCGCTGCTCGGGGACCACCACAAGCTGCCGCCGCTGTAACTATACACGTTTATGATTCCGTTATTTTAGAGAACACGAACACTGCCTACACTTATATAATAACACAAATCATATACAGTAGTACAAAATTATTGTTTAAATTAAAAACAGTGCGCTGTTTCAGAAAATAAATAAATAAGGTTCTTCGCTAGATGTGTTCGCATATCCTAGAAGGAGATAAAAAGTTTAAATTTAAAAAAATGCATAGAAAAATCAAAATATTCTTCTTGGGTGCATGCATGGTGCATGGCATTTTTTTCCTTGGTCTTTATTTTTCAATATTGTCGTTTGTTTATCCCCTAGGGCGGAAAGGGATTTTCATTCATTTCTCCCTTGCCTTTTTTTCAAAAGAGCAGCACTTATTGACGACCATGTTTGAGTACAATGCATTGCTAAAAAAAACACATTTCGGTTAAATTCTGAAAGTATAATGAAATACATCTTACCATTATTTTATTTATTTATTAGGTTTGCCAACAGATATTACACTATGACATATGTATCAAAATAGCTTAAGTGACTTAATTAGAGTGCATACCCAATAACAGGCAGACACAGCATACTTAAAGGATACTGCTACATATAAGTGAACATGTATCGCATATAGTAACAAAAATCAAAACTAAAAAGCAACAAGATATCAGCAGAACTAAAACTATAAATAAAAACTAAGAATTTAAAATTAATCTAAAAGAAAACAAACAAAATAGTAATAAATTAAATTAAAATTATTTCTATTTCTAAGGGTTTCACATTAATCGACAATAGGAAGGATGGATAATAGGTGCTTTTTGTAAACCATTAAAGACTGGGAAAAAATATCAATATGGGTATCATTCAAGGCAAGTGTATTGAAGGAACGACACATTCTATTAAAGATACTCTCGCGGCCAAGATTGGTCCTTGAATTTGTCAAGGTAAAGAGACGAAGCCTATTTGGTCGACAAGGTACTTTGGGTGTATATAGGTTGATTTTGTCTAAGAGCTGTGGACAGTCAACGAGTCCTCTTAAGATTTTATACAGTAGTATATTGTCAGCCAACCATCGGCGATCTTTTAGTGAATTTAATTTAAAATATGAGAGTCTGTCGGTATAGGAAAGTAATTCCTTTGTTTTTTTTTGGTGGACACATAGGAAAAATACGAAACGCTTTTGAATGCATTCAATCCGTTTAGTGTGGCAAGCGTAGTGTGGATTCCATACAGTAGAGCAGTATTCAAGTAAACTACGGACAAGAGCATTGTATACAACTATAAGAGCTGCAGTATTTTTGAATCCTTTACAGTTGCGCCACAGAAACCCAAGCATCTTATAAGCTTTTTTAATAATTTGATCGAGATGTTGATTGAAAGATAGTTTCTTGTCAAGTATAACGCCGAGATCTCTGATTGTGTCAACTTCTTTCGAGGGTATAGCCAGTAATATTGTAGAAAGTAGGTAAACATTTTTTTTTTCTGCTAAACTTCATATGTTTACATTTTTGTATATTCAATGGTAATTTATTTGCAGTAGTCCAAAGCTCAATGCGATCTAAATCTTTTTGTAAAAGAGAAGCATCAGACAGATTGTTAATTTTTTTATAAATTTTGAGATCATCCGCAAAAAAAGAGAATTTTGAGTGAAGAATTTCCTCTGCCAAATCGTTTATAAAAGCTAAAAATAAAATAGGTCCTAAATGTGACCCTTGTGGCACTCCTGATGTTGTTAAAAAGGTCTCAGATTCATATCCACAGACAATAACTTTTTGTTTTCTGTGAGTAAGATATGAGGATATCCAACTGAGTACTTTCCCATGTATTCCAAGGCGAGAGAGCTTAAGTAACAGGGTTACATGATGCACACGGTCGAAGGCTTTACTGAAATCTGTGTAAATTACGTCAACCTGTGCTCCTTCATCGACCAGAAATCAATTCAGGAAATCAATAATATTATAATAGCATTATTGTGCTAATACTATACAATTCGATAATATAGCTTCTGTTGTTAACACTAAATAACTGAAGTTGTGACAAAGAGGTTCGGATTAGTTATTTGAAGATGTCGCCGTTATTTCGTCAGCGACGAGTATCTATCCAACTTGTGTGTGTCGCAGCGCGGGCGGCACGGAGAGCGAGGTGCCGTGCGGGACGCCGCCCTGTGTGACGTCACGCGGTGCGTTCAACGTGACGTCATGGCGCGTGGCGAGCGGCGCGGCGGCGCTGTGGGCGCGCGATGACGTCACCGGCACCGTGCTGCTGCTGGAGCCGCTGGCCACGGTGCAGGTGGTGGTCGCGTTCTCGCCGCAGCAGGCCGCCGCGCACCAAGCCTTCCTCTACCTCAGGTTGGTCATTGTGGTTCTTGTTACTATGGGCTATGGATGAAATTATTAAACGTTTGTTTTGTAATTGCGGGCTCTGGGAATGTTTTGATGAGTGAGGTATACGGTTGCAGGAACAACCTGACGATAGTGGAGGCGGTGCCGCTGGCGGGGCGCGGCGCGCGGCCCAGCTTCGAGCTGGCGGGTCGTGGGCCCGGCTCGCCGCACCCGCTGCTCTTCGAGGTATGTGTCTTTATCCCTCTGAAACACGTGTGGACACGTCGCACGGATCTCGGACATTGCGACCTCTAGATGGGAGGGATAGTGGAGGCGGTGCCGCTGGTGGGGCGCGGCGCGCGGCCCAGCTTCGAGCTGGCGGGTCGTGGGCCCGGCTCGCCGCACCCGCTGCTCTTCGAGGTATGTGTCTTTATCCCTCTGAAACACGTGTGGATACGTCGCACGGATCTCGGACATTGCGACCTCTAGATGGGAGGGATAGTGGAGGCGGTGCCGCTGGTGGGGCGCGGCGCGCGGCCCAGCTTCGAGCTGGCGGGTCGTGGGCCCGGCTCGCCGCACCCGCTGCTCTTCGAGGTATGTGTCTTTATCCCTCTGAAACACGTGTGGACACGTCGCACGGATCTCGGACATTGCGACCTCTAGATGGGAGGGATAGTGGAGGCGGTGCCGCTGGTGGGGCGCGGCGCGCGGCCCAGCTTCGAGCTGGCGGGTCGTGGGCCCGGCTCGCCGCACCCGCTGCTCTTCGAGGTATGTGTCTTTATCCCTCTGAAACACGTGTGGACACGTCGCACGGATCTCGGACATTGCAACCTCTAGATGGGAGGGATAGTGGAGGCGGTGCCGCTGGAGGGGCGCGGCGCGCGGCCCAGCTTCGAGCTGGCGGGTCGTGGGCCCGGCTCGCCGCACCCGCTGCTCTTCGAGGTATGTGTCTTTATCCCTCTGAAACACGTGTGGACACGTCGCACGGATCTCGGACATTGCGACCTCTAGATGGGAGGGATAGTGGAGGCGGTGCCGCTGGCGGGGCGCGGCGCGCGGCCCAGCTTCGAGCTGGCGGGTCGTGGGCCCGGCTCGCCGCACCCGCTGCTCTTCGAGGTATGTGTCTTTATCCCTCTGAAACACGTGTGGACACGTCGCACGGATCTCGGACATTGCGACCTCTAGATGGGAGGGATAGTGGAGGCGGTGCCGCTGGTGGGGCGCGGCGCGCGGCCCAGCTTCGAGCTGGCGGGTCGTGGGCCCGGCTCGCCGCACCCGCTGCTCTTCGAGGTATGTGTCTTTATCCCTCTGAAACACGTGTGGACACGTCGCACGGATCTCGGACATTGCAACCTCTAGATGGGAGGGATAGTGGAGGCGGTGCCGCTGGTGGGGCGCGGCGCGCGGCCCAGCTTCGAGCTGGCGGGTCGTGGGCCCGGCTCGCCGCACCCGCTGCTCTTCGAGGTATGTGTCTTTATCCCTCTGAAACACGTGTGGACACGTCGCACGGATCTCGGACATTGCGACCTTTAGATGGGAGGGATAGTGGAGGCGGTGCCGCTGGCGGGGCGCGGCGCGCGGCCCAGCTTCGAGCTGGCGGGTCGTGGGCCCGGCTCGCCGCACCCGCTGCTCTTCGAGGTATGTGTCTTTATCCCTCTGAAACACGTGTGGACACGTCGCACGGATCTCGGACATTGCGACCTTTAGATGGGAGGGATAGTGGAGGCGGTGCCGCTGGCGGGGCGCGGCGCGCGGCCCAGCTTCGAGCTGGCGGGTCGTGGGCCCGGCTCGCCGCACCCGCTGCTCTTCGAGGTATGTGTCTTTATCCCTCTGAAACACGTGTGGACACGTCGCACGGATCTCGGACATTGCGACCTTTAGATGGGAGGGATAGTGGAGGCGGTGCCGCTGGCGGGGCGCGGCGCGCGGCCCAGCTTCGAGCTGGCGGGTCGTGGGCCCGGCTCGCCGCACCCGCTGCTCTTCGAGGTATGTGTCTTTATCCCTCTGAAACACGTGTGGACACGTCGCACGGATCTCGGACATTGCGACCTCTAGATGGGAGGGATAGTGGAGGCGGTGCCGCTGGCGGGGCGCGGCGCGCGGCCCAGCTTCGAGCTGGCGGGTCGTGGGCCCGGCTCGCCGCACCCGCTGCTCTTCGAGGTATGTGTCTTTATCCCTCTGAAACACGTGTGGACACGTCGCACGGATCTCGGACATTGCGACCTCTAGATGGGAGGGATAGTGGAGGCGGTGCCGCTGGCGGGGCGCGGCGCGCGGCCCAGCTTCGAGCTGGCGGGTCGTGGGCCCGGCTCGCCGCACCCGCTGCTCTTCGAGGTATGTGTCTTTATCCCTCTGAAACACGTGTGGACACGTCGCACGGATCTCGGACATTGCGACCTCTAGATGGGAGGGATAGTGGAGGCGGTGCCGCTGGTGGGGCGCGGCGCGCGGCCCAGCTTCGAGCTGGCGGGTCGTGGGCCCGGCTCGCCGCACCCGCTGCTCTTCGAGGTATGTGTCTTTATCCCTCTGAAACACGTGTGGACACGTCGCACGGATCTCGGACATTGCGACCTCTAGATGGGAGGGATAGTGGAGGCGGTGCCGCTGGCGGGGCGCGGCGCGCGGCCCAGCTTCGAGCTGGCGGGTCGTGGGCCCGGCTCGCCGCACCCGCTGCTCTTCGAGGTATGTGTCTTTATCCCTCTGAAACACGTGTGGACACGTCGCACGGATCTCGGACATTGCGACCTCTAGATGGGAGGGATAGTGGAGGCGGTGCCGCTGGCGGGGCGCGGCGCGCGGCCCAGCTTCGAGCTGGCGGGTCGTGGGCCCGGCTCGCCGCACCCGCTGCTCTTCGAGGTATGTGTCTTTATCCCTCTGAAACACGTGTGGACACGTCGCACGGATCTCGGACATTGCGACCTCTAGATGGGAGGGATAGTGGAGGCGGTGCCGCTGGTGGGGCGCGGCGCGCGGCCCAGCTTCGAGCTGGCGGGTCGTGGGCCCGGCTCGCCGCACCCGCTGCTCTTCGAGGTATGTGTCTTTATCCCTCTGAAACACGTGTGGACACGTCGCACGGATCTCGGACATTGCGACCTCTAGATGGGAGGGATAGTGGAGGCGGTGCCGCTGGCGGGGCGCGGCGCGCGGCCCAGCTTCGAGCTGGCGGGTCGTGGGCCCGGCTCGCCGCACCCGCTGCTCTTCGAGGTATGTGTCTTTATCCCTCTGAAACACGTGTGGACACGTCGCACGGATCTCGGACATTGCGACCTCTAGATGGGAGGGATAGTGGAGGCGGTGCCGCTGGCGGGGCGCGGCGCGCGGCCCAGCTTCGAGCTGGCGGGTCGTGGGCCCGGCTCGCCGCACCCGCTGCTCTTCGAGGTATGTGTCTTTATCCCTCTGAAACACGTGTGGACACGTCGCACGGATCTCGGACATTGCGACCTCTAGATGGGAGGGATAGTGGAGGCGGTGCCGCTGGCGGGGCGCGGCGCGCGGCCCAGCTTCGAGCTGGCGGGTCGTGGGCCCGGCTCGCCGCACCCGCTGCTCTTCGAGGTATGTGTCTTTATCCCTCTGAAACACGTGTGGACACGTCGCACGGATCTCGGACATTGCGACCTCTAGATGGGAGGGATAGTGGAGGCGGTGCCGCTGGCGGGGCGCGGCGCGCGGCCCAGCTTCGAGCTGGCGGGTCGTGGGCCCGGCTCGCCGCACCCGCTGCTCTTCGAGGTATGTGTCTTTATCCCTCTGAAACACGTGTGGACACGTCGCACGGATCTCGGACATTGCGACCTCTAGATGGGAGGGATAGCTCAGATCACCCGCGGCCATTCACTGAAATGATGTACGTCTGCTCAGTGCGCGGGGAGGTTCACTAGAAGGTCGGCTACGTTAGCCATCTTCGGGCTCGCCAGCGCCGTACCGACTAGTGTCGCTATTAAGGGGCTATTTCGCTAAAATCGGCACTTTTTGAAGTTGTTTACCTGCTTCTCAGAAGAAGCCACTAATTTGATAAATTAGCATATAAATGTAGGCACTTTTTCTAGTTTTGTTCAGTACAGAAACGCGATTGCAGAAATCGCTCGCTCGATAGAAATAATTATTGAAATGAGGTCATCTTCGACACTTTTTTTCATGATTTGTCATATAGGACTGACCAGGGATGTAACGGAGCTCCGCTTCCGCATCCGCAAGTGCGGAACTCCCACATGAAATCGTAACTCCGAAGGCTTAGCGGAGTTTTGTTTGTATAAAATAACACGCGCATGACACAAAACAACGCGATAGCAAGTTTGAACTCGCGCAGAAAGGGCAGGGGGAAGATATTGTAGGGCGACGGTGGGCCATCCAACACAATTCATTTGTATTTTGTTATCAGAGCGTAAAGACAACAAACTTATTGTATATTTTTAGTGTTGATTATTTTTAAATATAATTTACGGTCTTGCGCTTGACCATCACCGCGCCCAATGAACAGAGTCGATAAGACCTAAGATGGAGAATGCTCGCCCAGAAAGTAGGAGAGTAAAAGCCGTTGAGGCGGTATTTAACCAGTCCAGGGATTTCCGCAAAATCTACGTAAGTTGGTAACGGTTCCATACTACGCAACTACCTGCAATCACTCTGATAGTACGCCATCTCATGACGTTAAGTCAGAACATGTTTGTTGATTATTTAAAAAAAAACAGTTTAAAAATATCAGTATTAAATATTTTTTTGTCACATCCGCTTCCGCCTCCGTTAACCTCGGCCTCCTCGGAGTTCAAGACCCAGACCTCCGGTTCCGGTTCCGTTATATCCCTGGGACTGACAGACAGACCTCAACGATATTTTATTAGACAGATTTTAACAATATCTAAATTTTGTCAGTTTGAAATTTTGATAACTATTTTAATTAATTTTACATTAATTTAAAACCGACAATTTGCATTTTTTTTTCGGAAACCGTCCTTCTCGCTCTGCGGTTCGTTCCGCATGGAGTAACAGTGACCTTTGCAAGCGCGACATATCCTCTTAAGATGTGGAGAGATCGGGAATGAATAGACACAGTAACCCTTCAGTTAGGTCTTGTTTATCGTTCACTTGTTCGTAAAGGTATCCGTTACAATAAGGTACACCAGTCTATAAATGTATACAAACAATCACATACTCTGCCGTTTTACTTGAAGAAGTAATGTTTCGTGTACCGCGGACCTCCTCACGTTCCAGAAACATATTTACTGTAACATTCAATAGACGATCCTCGCATTGTTATCGATGTTGATATATTTGCACTTTCTGTTCTGAAATACAAGAGATCAGCGTTGAGTTGGTCGTTGAGAGTGGACGTGTGTTGGATTTTGTCCTAAATTTAAATTTTTAATTCTCTGATTGGTTGATCGACGATCCTCGGTACCTCTCTTATCATCTTGAGGAATACTTATGAGTGGAGTTCACCTACCCACCGGAAAAAGTGCGACGGAGAATCTCGCCGTGTTGTGATTCGATCCTGGGACCTGTGGCGCTGCCGTGATTGATGGACGGAGCTCCCGCCACTACACCAAGCGGTTCGTGACGTAAGTGACAAAAATAGCACTGAATACCCGCACTGTGACGTCAAGATAACTGGTTACGTGACGGAGTCGTGATACACAATAGCGGCGCTACGAAGCTTATAAATTGATAATATTCTGCAACGCATCTACTTATTGGATGACAATACCTACCCTACATATTTTTTTATTATTTTTTATTATATAAATATATTATATTAACCGGAACGGAGTATAAAAATCATGGCTAAATGTCTGGCATGTGAAAAGCCGGTAAAAGTAACCGAACAAAAAATATGCTCTGTTTGTGATAGCCAATATCACTATCTTTGCTTGGGCTTAGCGATAGAAAATTTTCTAAAAGAATCCAAAGCTTATAAATCAACTTGGAAATGCCCCAAATGCAAATCTTTGGAAAAGAAAGGTGATAACTCACAAACCCCGGTAGGAACCAAAACCCAACCCTCACAACCTCGATATTCTGAGAGTTTTGATTATGAACAACTGAAAACTTACATAGACTCGAGTTTAAACTCGCTAAAAAGTGTACTTCTCGAAGAAGTAAAGCAAAAAATTGAGGAGCAGTCAGCCACCCTGTCTGCTAGTAATGCGAAACTCGAAGACTCCTTGAACAGTTTCAGCTTAAGATATGATGAACTCATTGGCAAACTTACCTCTATGGAAAAAACTATCTCAACACTCAACGAAAAAAATCAGCAACTAACTAAACAAATTACTGAACTTACTGGACAAAATCAGCACCTGGCTGAAGGGCAAAAATCAGTACAAAATCGTAATTTACTGCTAGAAGCAAGACTCGATGAGTGTGAAATGCGTGCGAGATCCAGCAACGTAGAGATAAGGGGAATTCCAGAAAAGGACGGTGAAGACATATTGATTGTACTAGAACGCCTGTGTCTTTTTCTGAAACTGAAGTATGACAAGTCTGAAATCTACACAGCTTATCGAGTTGGTCGAAAACAAACAGCGGACAGGCCGAGGAATATCGTGGTAATTTTCAAGAGTTTCTATGCGCGTAACGACCTTCTCCGTAATGTTAAGGAATACAACAAAAGCTGTAAAGAAAGGAGCATGCGTCTAAAAACTGACTACCTAGATTTGAATCTGCCCTCAGCACCGTTCTTTGTATCTGAGCATTTAACGCCCCGACTCAAAAAAATATTAGGGAAAACAAAAGAAACCGCAAAAAAGAATAACTTCCTTGCATGTTGGTGTACTAATAACAAAATATTTCTAAAAAAAAACATTAATTCAGACCCTATTATTATTGAAAATCTAGAAGCCCTCAATAGCATCTGACTAATATTAACTAACATTTATTATTCTGCACGATCTACCTTATGTACCCTGCAACCCCAAAAATATTTATATATTCTTATACATGTATATTTGTACTTCACACGAAACAAGCCTACACACACAAATTATGAAATCTTCAACATAAACTACCGACATAATCCGACGATTAGCCATTTCAGTAAAGTTCGATTTTATTACTCAATATAATAATGATCTCCAAGACTTCCAACAAAAAAATGAAACGATTCTAACAAACGACTTTACATTATGTAGAACAGTATTAAATAAAAACATTGATAATTCTTTACTGATAGCGTGCATTAATATACGCAGCATACATAAAAACTTTGATCAACTTATGGTCACATTAAATTCACTGAATATTGATTTCGATGTCCTGGTTTTGACAGAATGTAGAATAAAACACCGTAAGTCGCAAAATTGTTTACCTGGCTATACCTCAATTGCCACTGAAATTAATCCTATTCAGAATGATGGAGTAGTTGCGTTCATTAAAAATAGCATCCCCCATCAGTGGAAGGAAATAGAGGTTCTCGGGGCTAATTGCCTTCAAATAACTCTATCTGATGACACAACTATAATCGGTTTGTATAGATCCCCTTCTTCTGATAACATTGATGTGTTTTTAGAGACCCTGGAGGAGCCTCTGCGGAGATGCAAGAGTAAAAATTTGATATTAGTCGGTGACACAAATATCAATATTTTAGACATAAATTCCATGAAGACTCACGATTATTTATCTCTCCTTATTCAACATCAACTTATGGTAGGAATCGACAAACCCACCCATGACAAATCTTGTATTGATCATTGCATGCTGCGAACTCAATCACAAAAGGAATATCAATGTGTAGTTCTAGATACAAGCCTTACCGATCACTCAATGATCTTCTGCTCGTTGAGTGATTGCTTACCAAAAACACAAAATATTTATAATAATGAAAATCGGAATATCGACTATTTACAGCTTGTAGTTGGCAGACAATTTATGATTCTCGAGATGTCAACTCCGCTCTAAGAATTTTTCATGAAATTATAACAACTTGCGTCAACCAAAACACCACCGTCAATGCTCGAATACCAAATCGTAAAATAAAACTAAAACCATGGATAACTGATGGCCTAGTCTATTGCATAAATAAAAGAGATAAACTACACAAATTAACTAAAAAACATCCCCATGACCACATCCTAAAAAATGATTATCTAAATTACAGGAAAGTTTGCCATGCTGTGATAAGAAAAACGAAAAATAGATACTACAAAGAAAAAATTCATAATTGCAACGGTGATTCTAAGAAAATTTGGCAAGTGATAAACGAAGCATCTAACCGCGTCAAAAATAATAGAAAAGATATTCAAGAACTTATTGTGGAAGGTCAAATAGAGAGGATTACTGAAAATCCTGATCTTGTCACTAACTCCCTTAATTCTTACTTCTGCTCGGTTGGCTGCTCATTAGCTCAAAATCATTTAAAAGTTAATAAAATAACTGAGCAAGAACTTAGCCAAAAAGTCCCTGGCTCCTCATCAGACAAGTCTTTCTATTTGCGTCCTACTAATCCCGAAGAAATTGAAAAAGCTATATCTAATCTAAAAAATACCAACTCGAGCGGTTGTGATAGATTAACATCAAAAATATTTAAGTGTATAAAAAAATATATAATACATCCTCTGACATCTATATTTAATTTAAGTTTCAGATCTGGTGTTTTCCCCGACGATTTGAAAACAGCAATAATAATCCCGCTTCATAAAAAAGGCTCCAAACAATTGATGTTTAACTATAGACCAATATCCCTTCTTCCAATTACATCCAAGCTACTCGAAAAAATTGTTAAGGCAAGACTGACACCATTTACAGAAGAGACAATATCAACAAGTCAATATGGTTTTAGAGTCGGTACCGGCACTAATGATGCTCTAGCTGCTCTTACACAGCAAATAAATGAAAATTATGAGGCCAAAAATAAATCACTAGCAATATTTGTCGATCTAGCGAAAGCTTTTGATACGGTCTCCCATAAAATTTTGTTACAAAAGCTAAGATCCCTTGGTATCACTGGCGCTGCATTCCAGTGGTTTTCTTCATATCTCGGTGGTCGCAGTCAGATAGTTAGAGTAGGCAGCTACTTGAGTGCTGCTAAAAGCGTTGAATTCGCTGTGCCGCAAGGCAGTGTGTTAGGTCCAATTTTATTTAATATATATTTAAACGACTTCTGCTCGCTCTTGGATACATGTAAGACAATTTGTTTTGCCGATGACACCGTATTAGTTTTTGCAGCAAGAACATGGACAGATACTTTCAAACTAGCAGAGGATGGTATCAGAAAGGCCAAGGCATGGTTTGATAGTAACCTACTCACCCTTAACGATGACAAAACCGTCTACATGTGTTTCTCTCCGACAAAAGCGGGCCTGCCAAACGAGGACCTTACTCTGAAGGTACATGCTTGCTCAGCTGATACTATTTGTCAATGCAAAAATCTCCAACGCATGTCCTACGTTACTTACCTTGGAGTGAACCTCGACGAAAATCTTAGATGGGAAAAACATGTTTCTGCAGTATCGGCTAAAATTCTAAGACTAGGCTACGTTTATAAGGAACTCAGAAATATTTTATCCGAAAAGTTACTCTGGCATATTTACCTGGCTCTTACACAGTCACTTATGTTGTATGGGATCATTGGCTGGGGAAGCTGTGGGTCTAGTGTTATGAATAAGTTAATAATAGCACATAAGCAAAACTTGAAAATTATTAAACGCAAACCCCGCAGATTTCCCTCTAGTGAAATCTTTAAACTATGCAAAGTCTTGGGCCCCAGAAAGATTTTTATCTGGCAAACAGCTGTATATATGTCTAAACATCTCCAAGACTTTTCTTTGTTGATTTTGAATAGAAAGTCTCGAATAGATACAAGGCGAAAATACATAGCACCTTTTAAATCAACCCTCTTCGGTCGAAAAAATTTTTACTCTATTGCGCCTCGTCTGTACCATCTATTACCTGATAGTGTCTCCAACTATATTGATACTGACACAGAACCTTTCTTAAAACGTAAATCAGTTTTAAATAAAAAGTTAAAAGAATATTTATTAGAGTTAAGTGAAGATGAAATTGGAGATCTCTGGCATAAACTGCTCAATTGAAAACGCTGTGTAGGCAAAACAAAAAACAAAAGAATTTTAGGTGCGGTTACCCTAACTAATTTATATACATGTGTAATTGATATATTATTACTAAAATTATTTATAATTTATATACATATACATATTAATATAATCATATAACTAGATACAAAAATACATTACATACTTATATAAGTACTTAATAATATTACTTGTAAATTTGCATGAGGCTGTTATAGCATACAATTGTTTTCTTTTCTTTTTTATCATTCATGTAGTGTTTTTTTTTTCTCGTCCAACCCTCTCTTACTCTCTATGACCTTATAGTCATTAAAGTGTCGCATCAAAGTTGATGGTCCTGTAACAGGACTTTGGCTCATTAGGGCTATCACAGTCGATACATTCGTCCCTGTCGGCCCAAACACGAGTGCTCCTTTTTAAACACGAATGCATGTCATTTTTTTTTCCTTAAATAAATAAATACAAATACAAATACAGCTGGTGACATTTTGTACGAGCACCATGGGGGTCTATCTCACAATTATTATTTATTAAGAATTGCTTTATTATTTTAACATTATTCTTTGTTTGTACATGAAAACCGTACCCTAACGTGTCGTTTTCGTTAATTAATTTTATTTCTTAACTCCAGGTCAAAAAGTCTTAATAATTTATTTAAGTAAGTAAAACCTTTATAGACTGTTTGTTTTATTAAGTAAATAAAAATAAACAACTTATGAAAACGATCACCATCGTGGTTCTCTACAGATGTTATCTGTACGATTAGTAAAGAGAGAGCCATTGCAGGTGTCGGAGTGTGGCGGTGCGCCGGCGCGGGTCACGGTGGCACTGCGCAACACGGGCTCTGTGCCGGTCGCCGTGACGTCACTGCTTCTGTCCGGGCAGCCGTGCGCCGCGCACGGGTTCAGCGTGCAGCCCTGCGAGCCGCTCCTACTCGCGCCCGGCGAGACGCGCCGCCTGCACCTCGCCTTCAGCCCCGACTGGACGCTGGCCCGAGTGCGCCGCACGCTCACTCTGCTCACCGAGGCGGGCCGCGCCGACTTCCTGCTGCACGCGGCGGTGCCGGCGCGCCTGCTGCCCCTCTGCGGCAGGGGCGTGGCGCGCGCTCCGGGGGAGGGCGCGCTGCGGGGCGCGGGGGCGGTGCTCGCGCTGCTGCTCGCGGCGCTCGGGCTCGCGCTCGCCGCCATCGACTCGGAGGCGATACTTAAGCGCGCGCTCGCTGCCATGCAGCGCGACCGTCCGCCCAGCGAGCCCAGCGCGCCGCTCGACCTGCGTGCGCTCAACCACGTGCCGCCCTGCGTGCCGCCCCCGCCCCCGCCGCCGCCGCCCCCGCCCCGCCGGCGACGCAAGCCGCGCCCGCAGCTCGCCTTCGACGACAAGAAGGACGAGTTCGCCGAGTGGAAGATGAGCGTGGGTGGGGCGGGGGGGGACGACTCGTCCCGCTCCAGCGCCGAAGAGACCGAGCCCCCCGACGTGCCGCCTGGCGACAAGCGTGACCCGACCCCGGAGCGCGAGGAGGGCACCGACTCGTCCAACAGCGAGGAGCGCGAGCGCGAGCCGGCCGAGCCGACGCAGCCGCCGCGGCCCGAGGAGGCCAAGCGGGCCGTGCGCAGGCGCGAGCTCACCACGCCCACGCGCCGCCACGAGGAGAGGCCGCGCGCCGCCGAGCGACACGACGAGGCACGCACCGCACTGCGCCCCGCCGCCGGCCTCAAGTTCCACAAGAAGGACAAGGCGGTGAAGCGCCGGAGCGTGCCGCCGCCGGTGCCGCCGCCCCCACCGCCGCCGTGCGGCGCCGCGCCCAGCAGCACCGTGCGCAGGGGCGCCACGTTCAGCGAGGTGGTGGCGCGCGCCGACTCGCTCTACTCGAACGGCAGCAACGTGCCGGTGACGGAGCTCGCCGCGCGCCCGCTCGCGCCCATCGGCTCGGACCTGCGCAAGCGCAGCTCGCCCGACGCGCTCACGTCTCAGCTGGGGCGCGCCGCCGATCACTCGCTGTTCTACTTCAATGGCGACTGCGCGGCGGCGTGCGACCGCGCCGTGGCGCCCCCCTCCCCGCGCCCCTGGGACGCGCCGCCCCCCGCCGCGCCCCCGCACTACACCGGTGAGTCTTACATCGGTGTGTTCCCTGTAGCTCTCTGGGGACATATTCATTAACTACTTTAACTATTGTTACGAGCTGGGGTTCGGTTCCGCGGAATTAGACCAATTCGCACCAAAACACCGACTCGTCTTTATTCGAAATCACACACACTATTAAAGCACAATTTTCCCATTTCCCAACAACACAAGGATCCCATTTGGGTCCTTTATTGTTTATTTTATTTATTTATTTATTTAGGTTACAAACGGTCATTACATATTAAAAAGAAAACAATAGAGAAAACATTAATATAAACAGACCTAAAGAACCCTTATAAAATAACACACATTTTTAGAATAAACACTGGAGCTTACATGGTTTGTTAACAAATACATTACATACAAAGTTCCAGATGCATATTATACATATACAAGCACGAGAAATAATTAAAAGTCACTTACATAGTATTTTATTTGCTTTGGCTTTAAAACAGTTTTTATTTTCAAGGAAGATGTCGATGTCACCCAACATTTTGTTATATAATGCCGGAGAGCGAGAGAAAAATCGGTTTTTATTGTAGTTCGTTCGACTCCTATTTTGTATATTAACGACATGAAAAAGAATATAACTCAAATGTCTTACTATATGCTGATGACACCAACTGTGACTGTAATTTACTACAAAATGACTTGGATAACTTTGAAAGTTTTTGTAGTAACAATGATTTATTTTTAAACCCAGATAAATGTTTCGTTATTAGTTTCACTATAAATAAGAATCCAGTAATCTATGATTGTAAATTATGTAACAGAAGTCTTACTAAAGTATCACAAATTCGTGACTTTGGTGTCATTATGGATACTTTTATACCGCTTAATGATAATATACTAAAAAGGGCCTATAAGCAAATGGGTTTTGTTTTGCGCGTTGGAAAGCCATTCAAAAACCCTTCCATTTACAAACTTCTTTATAACAGCTATGTTCGTAGTCGCTTAGAGTTCGCTTGTACCACCTGGCATCCGTTTTGTGCAAACCACATTGATAGGATAGAAAGATTGCAAAGAAAATTCGTTAAGTCGCTTGACTATAGAACTGGCCACACTTATTCTGATTATTCACTATCAGCCATAAGACACAAACTGGAATTACTAAAACATCGCCGTCATTGATGCTGTTTTTCTCTATAAAATATAAAATTTCCTCTAAGACTTAGTTTATACATATTGACGACGTATTTGTTTATACGACTGTATTCGCAACCACTCACTAAAATAGTTAACCGGACTATATTCGCAACCACTCACTAGAATAGTTAACCGGACTGTATTCGCAACCACTCACTAGAATAGTTAACCGGACTGTATTCGCAACCGCTCACTAGAATAGTCAACCGGACTGTATTCGCAACCACTCACTAGAATAGTCAACCGGACTGTATTCGCAACCACTCACTAGAATAGTCAACCGGACTGTATTCGCAACCACTCACTAGAATAGTTAACCGGACTGTATTCGCAACCACTCACTAGAATAGTTAACCGGACTGTATTCGCAACCACTCACTAGAATAGTTAACCGGACTGTATTCGCAACCACTCACTAGAATAGTTAACCGGACTGTACTCGCATCGGAGCTAACAAAGAACTGAACTGCCCGCAATTCGCTCCGCGTTTTATAGTCTGTGCACGCAGCCCCATTTGCTACGCGAATCTTCTAGACAGGGCTGTATTCAACGCGTGTCGAAAACTCCAGTCCGATATATCAGTCCCTTTCCAATGCGTCAATGCCCGCTACCGCGACAACGACGAATGTCCGAATGCGCGAGCGCACGTCTCCTTGTACCGATTATTCGCGAAGTTATTTACGCGTTTGTATGCAAATCACACTGGCATCTCACAGGTAAGAGTATTTTGTCTCGTGCGACCCTTTGGTCAAACGGGTCACACCGAAACCAGTCACAGTGTAACTGGTTGGGACAAAAAATAATAAAATGTCCCAACCAGTCACACTGTTACCTAAAGCAAGTAGGAAATAATCTAAGGCGGAATAATATTTACCGAAAGCGCAGACCTATTGTGTTGAGTGAATCACAATAACAACTTAGCATAGTTTGGTTTCTCAAATTGTTTATACGCTTGGAAAAACCTACGTTGTTATTTTGATTCACTCAACACAATAGGTCTACGCTTTCGGTAAATATTACTCCGCCTTAGATCATTGTTTCGTACTTGCTTTAGGTAACAGTGTGACTCGTTGGTTGTCCTATCGAGTCACACTGTGACTGGTTTCGGTGCATGGTCGGAGCCACGGTGGGGTAAGGAGAGGCGCTTGCCCCACCGAACCTAAAGAACTAAATTATCTAGGTACTAACTACAATACTTAATATCCGTAAGAAAGTTCACACTCGACATAAAAAAGCGATCAAAACAGAAAGTAGACTTCGTGGTGTAGGCCTGAGCCCATGTTTCGGTGTGACTCGTTGGGACCAAAGGCGTGCGCCGGTACTACGTAACGATATATACGTCCACTCACGCTCTCCCGGGGGACTGGTCAGACCACAGATTTCCAAATCAAAAAACCAAAAATAAAAATATTTAAAAATCAAAATAGATACATAAAGTATACTTTACGGGTCAAAGTTAATTTTAACAATATAATATATCTTTAGAATATAAAAAAATGTATAATAATACGGGAATAAAAATAAAAATATTATATATACATAATGCCTAACCATCCGCACCATTCGATTAGTATTGCTAAGAAGAAGGGCAAGAAACTTAGCAAACATTCCTTTTTTCAAAATCATATACATACCTACTCAAGTAAAGGCATAAAAAATATGAGACTGCAGGAATTAGTCACGAGAAAAAAAATATATCTTAGTCAACCCGTCTCATATTGTCTATTACCTTTAACATAGTAAGTTTACATATTAATTAATTTTAATCCTTTAGAGGAATCGTACAGTATTAAAATATGCTAATTATGAATTACAATTTTGAATAAGATTATTATTATTTATTACACCATGCTTCATTATCGTCCAAATAATAATTGATTTTATAATAAGCTTTCTTAAGTAGTCCCTGCTTAATATATAGTTTAAACTTATTTTCAGGCAAACTAAGGACCTCCTCTGGAAGCTTATTGTAAAATCTTATACCATGTCCTACAAAAGAGGTACCTACTTTGGCAAGTCTTAATTTTGGAAAAGCTAGTTTATGTTTGTTTCTGGTTTCAACAGAGTGGTGCACACCAAGCCTCGGGAAATTATCAATATTTTTTCTGACATATCTAATAACTTGATAAATAAATTCACATGGGACCGTAAATATATTAATTTCTTTAAACTTTTCATCTGCTACAATCCTGACATACTTCTTCCACATTCATTCATCAAGCTTTGCTATTTCGGGTGCTTTTGGCTTCGCAGTTCTCTAATATGTAACCAATTTGGTTGGCATACGTCCTTCGACTGCCGGGTTTTCTATAGAATCTTTCGGGGCGGAAGGATTTTCACCTATTGTCATTTAAATAATTGAATATTACCAAACCTTTGCTAGTCTCCACCACAGACGTAGTATAAACAGACATAAGACATAAGACATTTTTATTCATAATTGTCATTATACGTCAGGACACAACACAATAAATAAAAATAAAGAAAAAAGTATACATAGTATCTCAATAATAAATAAAATGTGAATGTCAAAAAGTTGAAACATGTCAATTACAATATTTACGTCGCAAAGTAAAAAGTTCCTATTCTAATAATAGTTATAATTAATCTATCAGCAGCTCGTCCACACTGTAAAACGTCCGCTCGAGAAGCCAATGTTTAAGCCTGGATTTAAAAGACTGCAAAGTGGTTGCGGCTGTAACTTCAGCCGGGAGTTTGTTGTACACTGACGGGGCCATGATATGAGTTGATCGTGAGGACTTTTCGAGTCTGCGCTTGAGGTTAGCGAGGTTGTCCGCGTTGCGCGTGCGGTACCTGTGGATATCACTATGTTTTTTAAACAAGTGCAGGTTCGCACGCGCATAGACCGCAATCTGGAAAATCACAATTGAGGGTAGCGTCATAATATTCTGCTCTATAAAGTAGGGCTTGGCTGACGTACGTTGCGACACCTGCACGATCGCTCGGACGGCCCGTTTTTGCATACGGAAGACGCGCTCCCAGTCTGCGGCGCGTCCCCATAGCTCGGTGCCGTATTGAAGGAGTGAGTGTACGGTCGCAAAGTAACACGTCCGAACCGCATCGCGTGGTACTGTATAAGACAGCCGCCGCAGAGCGACACATGCGCTGCCCAGCCGCGCACACAGCTTGTCAATGTGCGATGCCCATGTGAGGCTGCGGTCTAGCTCAAAGCCTAGAAAGGCCGTTGTCCTCACTTGCTCAATTTTAACGCCGTCAACGAAGACGTTAAGATCCTTTGGGGGATGTCCTGATAGGTCAAAATGAAGGAAGTTGGTTTTTTTGAGATTAAGGACAAGGCCATTCGTTTGGAACCACTGTGCCAGCTGCGATGCCGTTTCGTTTAGACGTTTTTCGAGCTGTATTACGTTTGGGGCTACTACAACTCCAGCGACATCGTCTGCATACATCAATATATGGCTGGTCTGTATGGCTTCCGGTAAATCATTCAGTATGAGTGTGAAGAGAATATTGGATACAGACGAGCCCTGTGCCACGCCCATAAACGTCGTCAACGGCTGCGATCTTATCTTACCACCACCACCTACTACCACTTGCGATCTATTTCGCAGGAAATCGGTGAGCAGGTCGTGGGACTTGTCTTCGATGCCGTAGTGCCGAATTTTATCAGATAATATCCGATGATCGGCTACATCGAAGGCTTTGGAAAGATCACAGCACAGCACTGCAACGTGCAGCTTGTGTTCCCGAGCTTCGAGCACGCGATGGACAACCTCGCGCGCAAGCGCAGTCGCGGACCGACCCGCGCGGTACGCGTACTGCCGGTCCGACAGCGCTTCCGTCGATGCCAGGTACTCGGTGAGCCGGGTGCTGATCCCGTTCTCCATCACCTTGGACACCGTCGGAACCACCGCAACAGGTCTGTAATCATCGATATTTTCTCTCTTACCTTTTCCCTTGAAAAGCGGGGCAATCTTGCTTTGCTTAAGCGACCCTGGGTATGTTCCTGACCGAATACAGCTATTAAATAACTCGGCCAGTATGGGAGATAGTTCCGCTGAAGCAAGGTACAAGGTTTCTATCGAGATATCGTAGACGTCTCGCGTGGGCTTGAGAGCGATACGAGACGTGATGATGCGGTGGACCTCGTCAGGTGTAAAGAGACGGAGACGGAGAGAGCGGTCGGCAGCGGGTCGCGCGGCGGCCAGCGCGGCACACGCGGCCGGTACGCTGGCCGCCGGCGCACCACACGCCGATGCAGCACCTACAAACCGAGCATTCATAGCCTCGACCACATCTACTCCACATTTGAAGTTCTGTCCGTTCGAGTCCTTAGCAACATCCGTAAAGTCAATACAAAGACGGTTACTCTTTCCTCTCTCTTTATTAACCACTTTCCACATTGTTTTAGCCTTGTTATTGTTTTTATAAATCATGTTTGTGTAGTAAGATGCTCTTTGTTGCGTTAACATTAATTTATATTTATCGTTCAGGGATTGTACAAGTGTACTCAACCCATCGTCAATAGGAAATTTTTTTCCCAGCTGAATTATGTCAAATAGAAGGCACTTTAAATTTAGTGTGTCTGAAGAAATCCATGAGTCATCCCTTTTAATAGTTTTTTTCTTAAAAGGAAAGCAAATGTCATATTTATTCCTAATAATATTAATTACGGATGTTGCTAAATCCTCGAGTGATGAACCCTTTCGCGCCCATACATCCTGCCAGTCGACACTTAAGATCGAGGCGGCGAAGTTCACTCGGTTCATGTGGCTATTGTCTCTTATCAGTCGAGTCACGGGAGCCGCGGTCGGACGATGTCGGACTATTTTCCCGTGAACAGCGTAGTGATCGCTCACGTTGGTTATTACCGGAGACGCGCTCACGCAGTCGACTGGCAAGTTAGAATAGAGGTGGTCGAGACTAGTTATAGATGGGGGCTTTACTCGAGTTGGAAAGTCGACAAAATTACCCAAACCATGGCTAGACAACAAATCACACAACCGTTTCTTGTCAGGTGAGTCAATTAGTACGTCAACATTTGCATCTCCAACTAATACGCATTCCAGACCTAATTCGTTGATCTTTGCGAGCAGAGGTTCCAAGTGTATCAGAAACTGCGTACATGTCACCTTAACGTTCGTTCTGTAGAAACAAACAACAGTTAAATTATAGTCAATTAAATCTACAGCTGATATCTCACAATAAAGTTCGGTAGACAGCCGAGTCAATGTTACATTTTCTGTGCATTTAATATGCTCTTTAACATAAATACAAGATCCACCTCGGTCTTTTAATTGTCTACTAAAATTGGATATCAAAATAAAGTTATTAATAATTACGGAATTTAATTCTAAATTAGGGAGCCAGTGTTCTGTTATGCACAGGATGTCGCATTCAGCCAAGTCACTTTTTAGTAAGACTTCCAGACGTTGCGTCTTACCATCTAGCTTCGCGATGTTTTGAAGGCATATGTTTATCATGCGCGGTTCACAAGCAGGCATAGGTAAAGAGCTGCGCAGTGGCGGCGGTAGATGTAGAACAGGTGTCGTCATAGTGCTGCGCACGAACTGCCGCGGCGGGGGTGAACAAGCGCGAGGGGTGTGAGCGGTAGCTGTGGAACCGGCTTGCAGGTTCGCGTGGCCCGCACTCGCACGCACGGTTTTTTTCTGCATTTCGCCAGTCATTTGTGTATTAAGTTGCGAAATGGATGTATGCGTCATGAGTTGTGTTATAATATTAGTCTGAATGGTTTGCTCCCCGCTGTTCACGGGGTCGAACGAGAAACCATTCCACAAACTTTACTCCAGAGGGCCACATTTTTGCATCGGTCAATTTGTCAAAAAGTGTTTCCGGGATCCCAATAAGGAACGAGGCATGTCTATTCGTCTTAATATTACGTTTCGTGACAGTGTAATTATCAGATCTTTCGATTTTATATAAGAAACTCTTAACAGTGTCAGGTGTTGTGTCGGGCTTGAAAGACCAGGCTTGAATAAACCTCAGTGGTTCCACCGTCTGAATGCTGTCGTCTTGTTTACCTGTCCCTGTAATGACAGTGTGTTGTTTGTGGCTCGTGCGGTTTTGTTTACCCGATTGTACTGTGGTCCACACATCATTAGCGTTTGTTGTTGGTGGCGTTGATTCAGTCAGCCGTGAGGATACGTCGGTAGTCTTGGGCTCGACCGAGCGGGTCACTTCGGGGAGCTTCGTGGTCATGTTTTTCTCTGTTGTCGACGTCTTGTTGGCTGCCGGTGTCAGTGTCTTCTTTTGTAGTGGTAGTGTGTGTCTAGTGTCGGTGTTTAGTGTACCAGTCTGCGAGCGCTTGAGTCTCCGGTCCTCGCGCGGATTGGTCGCTGCGTGTGCCGCAGTTGAGCGCGGCATGGTCTTAGTGGCCGGTTCAGGTTGGCGTTCGGGCACCTCGGGTGTTGTCGTTGAAAGTCGGGGCTTGGAGGTGTTCTGCACTGCTTCCACACCCTTTTTAACGGATTTTAGCACTGCTATTTCTTCTTTTAAAGCACTTACAATCCCGATTAGAGCGTCGATTTTCTCCTCTAGGGGAGCAATAGCACGTCTCACAGTTAATTCAATGTCACTCGCGTCTAAATTCGATATTTTTCCGTCAATTTTAATTAAAAAGTTCTAGAGCTTTTGTAACACGTCTTAAGTGGTTAACGCACACGCACACAGAATAGTAGCTGTGGACTATCTTCACGTAAAGGTACCGAGCGTGGCTAATGTGTGCGTGCCAGTAGACATGTACGAACCACAGCACGCACACAGCGGCAACATTCATGCCGGTACAAGTCGGGGCTGCGCTCCACAGTCGCTACAAGACCCAACCAACCCCGCAACAGTAGGTCACTCGACGCGCGGGAGTTATCCCACAAGCGGTAACGTGGATATCGGGCGTTGTTCCAGACGACAAGGAGTTCAGCGGCGGACTCGGCTCCTCGCTGTGGTCGGCGGGCGACTCCTGGACCGGCGGCTGGGGCGGCTACCCCCTGCGCCCCCCGCCCGGCTTCCCGCGCGCGCCCCCCGCCCCGCCGCGCGCCGCGCCGCCCGCTCCCGTGCGCGCCTTCGACCCCTTCCACGCGCTCGCCGCCATCTGGGCGTCCGACCGGCCCGCCTGGGCCGAGCCCGCGCCGCCGCAGCGTGACGAGCAGCGCCAGTGAACGCGCCCCGCCCCGACCCCGCCCCCACGTCGCGCGGCGCTGCGCTAGTCATGTTCACACTGCATCGCCCGCGACTCCCATCGACTCCGGCGCCCCAAGGGGACGCGGCTGATCTGAATATTTCTCACGAACAAATTCCAGAGATGTTTCATTTAATTTTGTTCCCGCCTCATCACTTTTTTTTTAATAAACAACCTTTCTTGTATGGCTTGGTTTTTATTGCTAATGTCACAAAGACTTTGTAACAACAAAGTGGCAAGGTTTTTTTTTTGTAATCTTTAAGGTCATTATATTGATAATAAGTGAAAATAATTCTAGGGTAGATTGTGTATCGTATCTTTAACAGATATGATAAATAATATGGGGATGGGAAGCAAGGAAAACATTTTATTTGGTTAAAATTGTTGGTTTAATCAGCTGACCAAATTCCTATGGAAAAAAGAAAAATAAATAGTACATTTTGATGCAAGTGCGAAAAGGTTGATATTTAGAGTCACGATTGACTTTTTTTCCGAGTGCCGAGACGCATTCGAGGCAAAAAACTGTCGGGACGAGAAATATCAACACTTTCGCATGTGTATCAAACGACGTTTTTAATACACCTGCGAAAAATTACATGAAATATTAAAATAAAAGCAATTTTCTTGCAAATCAAAACAGATACAAGTCAACAGAAGAAACGCAGTCTGATGTACTACAAAGACTAATGTCTCTTTCTAAAATCTTTTTAAATATAGTTTCAAAGATAGTTAAATTACAATATAAATTATGACGTCTAAAATCTACAATTTAATATACTTATCTTATTATAGAGTACTTATCTGGTAAAACAAAGGTTTACATGCTCACCGAATGATGTGGCCGGTTTCCCCTAGATGGCGTTAATAGGTAGTAAAAATCATAGATTTAGTATTATACTACCGTTAGATTGGTAATGCAAAAGAGAAAGAGCATTTATACGCGTATGTTAGAGCGAGATAGATTGATGAGACTATTCACGTACTCGCTAAGGACCTGGATGGACCTACAGGCAATTATGAACGAATCAAATTCTGCTTATTTTTGCAAAATCTCAGGTTTTAAAGTGCAATTTCATGTTTAATTATGGTTACATGTGCAGAGCCTGGATGTAACTCGTCTTAGCAAAAAAACTCACAGTATTGTACATTTCTCACGTACGTACTATTGACGTGTTTTGTTGTCTAAAATGCAATGTTTTAAAACTAACACAAAAGTTTTGTTCGTAAATGTGTGGGAAAAGTTATCGAATTTAATCACATAATTGCTCTGAATACCTACGCGTTCAATTTAAAATGATAAATACGTGAATTTTAGCTGTAGAACGTAACCTTCACTTCTCATGGCATTACGTATTTCATATTATCAACATACTTGGGGTCTTTTATTGCACAATTCCCCAAACGACAACATTTACACAAATTATATTCCTTGTTCGGCAGAAGTCCACAAAAAGCGATATATCCAGGTCAAGCTTTTTGGTCTCGCTTAGGTTACTCCATAGCCGATCTATGTCTATTCTATATCTATGGTAAAAACAAAAAGCACGAGTGCGAAATATGTAATTTTCACGCTAAACAGGCACGTAATCTATCATATTTTGAGCAGGTGTATTAAAAAAGTGATTTTCAATGGAAAGTGGTCCAGTAGCGATATTCTATCGTCTCTTGAAGTTTGCATTTCAGGACCTTATATAAAACTGTTGAAATACCACTAACACGCACTCCTGACGAAATTCCCGAGACTCAAAGAAATATATAAATAGCACGTAGAGTCACAGCCCACACCTGGTACGCCCACGTTTCACCGACGATTATTACCTCCCAACGTCCATCACGTCGTACTTCGGGCACAAATACACGATGTTTTCCTTCACCGTTCAGCAAGTGGTAAGTATTAGGTAAGAACACAAATAATACTAAGTCATAAATCCCAAAACACATAATGTTGCATGCCCGACCGGGATCGAACAAGACTGCGAGGCCAGGCAGCGTTCCGTTATACCGCCGCGCCGCTAGATTCCAAAAACTTGCAAGGAAGGTTCATTTTACAATACAATCGTCCTCTAAATAATATGTTTATTCTGTAATTTGTAAATAGCTAGCATACCCATCGAATTTGTTATAGGTATTTGTTGAAAATATATAAATAAATGTTTTTGATTAAGTAGGTATAAAAAAAATTTGGCGTTTTGAATGAAAGGGGTAGGAAAAAATTATATTTTTAGCCTTTTTGATGGTGTGTTTCAACGTGTAGAGATAATCATCCCCTAAGGTCGTAAAATACGGGATGAAAGTTTGTATAGGAATTTTGTAGTTTTTGCACCACTGCCCAAACAAAGTGCGTAACGTTTATGTATGTATATTTGTCTGTTTGTTTATAATCTATTTTTATCATCAGAGACCTTATAAACGTGTACAAACTGAGTTTTAAGAGAATCGGATGATTTTTTGAAAATAACAGACTTCGACAGCTTTTAAATGTCAAAGACTTTTTTAGGGTTCCGTACCCAAAGGGTAACCAACGGGACCTTATTATTAAGACTCCGCTGTCCGTCCGTCCGTCTGTCACCAGCCCCCTGATTCTGTATCGTAAACTCAGTTGCCAAACCAAGTGGCTATCGTCTATAAGTTTGCACTTCAAATGACTTCACAATTCGTAAATAGTTCAATACCCATTAAAGGTTATTTCGGAAGTTAATTTTTTATCTGTTTTTGGTGAATAGCAACTATAGCTAGCAACCGAAACTGAGTTACATAATAGCCCCGCAGGCTGTATCTCATGAACTGTGATAGACAGTTGAAATTTTCACAGATGATGTATTTCTGTTGCCGTTGTAACAACAAATACTAAAACCGGCCAAGTGCGAGTTTGTAGAGTTAGGACTTGTCTCTTCATGAGATCTGATAACTTTTTAACTGTAAAAGCGTTATGATATGAGCTTCTGAGTCATGGTGACTTGGTTTACATGAAATTTTTTTGATGGGATCAATCTTACAGTGCCAGGTTAACTACAGGTTGACATGCATGGAGTTTTATAAATATGTAGAAAAGAAGACTTGCTAAAAAAAGTGAAAACTTCCGAAAAATTTGGTACACAAACTACTTCTGCCGCAAGTTCCATGTAATTTTGATCGAAATAAAATATAATTATTAAAAAAAAATCATTTCTACCCTCTTCCTAACCCATCTTACTGCATTGATCCGCTCCGTCCGGCCGTTATCGGTGACGGCGAGCACTGCGACTCTTGGTCGGTACGAGACGAGACACACACATGCTCTCACGTCGTCCGCAAAAAGCAATCTATTGACTAAATGACATCTTTCTGACAATGAAAATCTTAATATATTTATACATTTGTTTCTAATTTATCTTTTCTGGTTAGTAATACACTCTAATAATAATATTTAGAGTATTCCAAAGCGATGGATTTCGCAATAAAAACATAATCTTAGTTAATGAGAACTGTAAATTTCTTAACTGTCCGAAGCAACACATATTGTAGCGACGACAGCGCCATCTGTTCCTAAGAACAAGGCGTGAAATCACATAACGCCCTCGTGAGCGTTCAATATGTGCATTTAAAAACACCCGACATAAAACTACCGTCTAATAACACATGTACTAAGGACGCGTTAAATACTTGTTTATCACAGACACCGTTATCTAATGGAACGCAGCAGTGTTCAAGTCCAAGGTCATGTGTACCTGTTCTCACGCCGTCATATCGTGACATAACAGAGATGCGATCCCAACCGCAGGCGAAACTCCACCATCGATCAAATATAAATAAAGTCGGCCTGGCTTTATACTGGAGGAAGTCCGTATTCTCGAGGGTGACTAATGTCGAGTGTACCAGTGATAGATTGGCAGCAATCAAGATAACCCTTGACAATCGTCAATTTATTGTGTTTAATGTTTATATGCCTACTGATACAGTTGACAATAAGAACTTGCCCGAATTTACGGACTGTCTCGCAAATATGTGTGCTATTGTGGACGATAATGAGAGAGTGCGCATATATGTTGGGTGACTATAATGCGCATCCAGGAAAAACGTTTGGTGATGAGCTTTTTTCGTTCTGTTCGGATCATGATCTAGTGTGTGCTGATGTGGAAGTGTTGGGAATCGACTCTGGTACCTTTACATACCAGAGTGACGCTCACGGATCGACGAGTTGGTTGGATCACTGTGTGACCACGCAAGCTGCACGAAACACTATATTATCAGTAAAAGTAGATTATGAACCTAGTTGGTCGGACCACTTTCCACTTTATGTGGTCTGCAATATTCAAGCTATTGTAAATAAGCGTATTGTAAATGATGTCTGTAATAATAATATTAAGAAAGTAAGATGGGGCAATAGAACTATTGAGCAAATTAATAATTATGGTAAATATTGCTCAGAAAATTTATTAAATTTAACGTATACTAGTCAATACTAGTCTATTGTGATAATTTTACGTGTAAAGAACATTTATTTTTAATTGATGAATTTTATGATAAAATTGTTAAGACGTTACAGAACGCATCAATTTTCAGTGCGGAGGAGTGTCGCGCTGAACGGAGTAAAGGTAAACAAATAGCGGGTTGGAATTACCACGTTAGTGAGGCTCATCGGACCGCTAGATTGTATTTCAGCTGTTGGGTCCTTGGGGGTAAGCCCGGATCAGGTGAATTGTATGAAAATATGTATATAAGCCGTAAAATTTGTAAAAATAAGCTTAAGTGGTGTCGGAATAAAGAGGAGAAAATAAAAATTAATATACTCGCAATACATAGGGCCAATAAAAACTTTGGCAAATTTTGGTGTGCAACGAAAAAAGCTAACTATAAACCTAGCGTTCCAGTAAGTGTTGAGAACCTTCAGCAACTACAAGACATCGCCGAATTATTCTCACATCACTTCAAGGTAGAGCCACTGCCTACACAACCCTCTAACGGGGCGTGCGATACTGAGGCTTGCGGGCCGACGACGACGTCCGCGACGGCGGCGCCGCCACCTAAAGGTCGCGCATTTCGCCACGTGAAGTGGCAAAAATAGTGAGACACATGAAACGTGGTAAGTCGCCGGGTTTTGACGGGCTAAGTGTTGAGCATGTTTTATACGGTGGAGACCATGTGTTTCATGTTCTCTCTGTTTTGTTTAATCTGTGTTAAACTTTGGTTACCTCCCGAAAAACCTGATGCGAACCGTTGTAATACCAGTGCCTAAAAATAAAACAGGAGACCTAACGAGCTTGTCCAATTACAGACCAATATCTCTTGGTACTGTGATTGGGAAAGTTCTCGAACGTCTACTACAGCCCGAGTAGTATCTGTATCGATGATGCACAGTTTGGTTTTCGTCCAGGTCTCTCAACGGATTCAGCTATATTCAGCCTTAAGGATGTCGTAAAATATTACACCCATAGAAACACATCAGTCTACGGATGTTTTCTAGATTTAAGTCGAGCTTTTGACCTGGTAAATTATAATTTACTATGGGCAAAAATGGCAAAATCCAATGTTCATAGCGATATTGTGAATGTGTTGAGATACTGGTACGAGACCCAAACTAACAATGCTAGATGGGGTGACACACTATCTAATGACTATAAATTCGATTGTGGTGTCCGCCAAGGTGGACTAACCTCACCGGACCTGTTTAACCTGTACATAAATGACATGATCGTGGAACTGAGGAGCACCAGGATTGGCTGTCATATCGGAAATGTTTGTGTAAACAATTTAAGTTATGCGGATGACATGGTGCTTCTCAGTCCCTCAATCAACGGTCTTAGAAAGCTTCTCTCCATATGCGAACGTTACGCAAGAATGCATGGCCTCATGTACAATGTTAAGAAGACAGAGATGCTGGTATTTAGATGTGGGGCAGGTCCGGTGACGGTGCCTCCAGTGTATTTGGATGGATCGTCAGTGCGAGTTGTAACTAAGTTTAAATATTTGGGACACATCCTCACGGGGAGGTTGTTGGATAATGATGACATGGAGAGGGAACGCAGGGCCCTGGCATGATCGCACGTAGATTCGCGAAGTGTACGGATGACGTTAAAATTACACTGTTTAAAGCTTACTGTCAAAGTTTTTACACTTGTCAGTTATGGTTTGATTTTACCAGACACTCCTATTAGTACCTTGCGAGTTCAGTGTAATAACGCCTTCCGTATACTTATGCGATTACCTCGTTACTGTTACTGTAGTGCATCGGGTATGTTTGCTTCTGCCGGGGTCTCTGACTTCAATGCCATCATTAGGTCAAGAGTAGCTTCGTGTTGGGAGAGACTTCGTAGCTCTAAGAATAGCATATTATCTTCCCTATGTGACAATATCACAAGTCCGTTGTACAAGCACTGGCGTTCCGTTCAGCGCGACATCAACCGTAAATGATATCGGTGTTGTTTATTTATAATTATTATTAATATGTTAATTATAATATAAATATGTTAATATGTAGAAGTGTACTATTTAATATTTTTTGTAATGAAAATATTTTTGTATGGGTTTTTTGCCTGAAATAAATGACTTTATTATTATTATTATTATTACAAGCTAGTTAGATCAAATAGTCACAAAAATATTCAGTGGACAAGTATGGTGGAAAAATTCGACGGTCTAGGTAAGTACCTCGGTGGCGCAATTGGTAGCGTGCTTGTCTGGGAAACAAGAGGTCGCAGGTTCGAATCCTGGCCCGAGGAATTTTTCCAAATTCTTGTCTTTACATTTGTTTCTAATTTATCTTTTCTGGTTTGTAATGCACTCTAATAATAATATTTATCTTAATTACAATTTAAATGAAACTTAATCTTTGGCATACACACTGTTTATTATAATTATTTAATTTTGTACAATAAATAGAACCCACCTGAACATTTAAAACAATGCTCTAAGCATCTGTTACAATTTTCTTTGTAAGCCATCAGAGTACAGTCGGCCACAGTGGAAGCTGCCTGTTCGTGAACCATTCACCTAGTGCGAGTCTCTCAGCTCAGTACCGGTACTTGGTGGAGTAGTCCTTGGGCGAGACGACGAGCCCGCGGCCCTTGCGCGCGCCGCGGTACACGGTCTCCACGATGTCAATCATCTCCTGCTTGTCCTCCAGCGGCCAGTTGATCTTGTTGTTGTTGCCGGTGCCCAGGTCAATCATGATGTGCTTGTTGCGGAAGAAGAACATCACCGTGCAAGGGTCGTACAGCTCGTACCTGCTAATTACTTTTATATGAAATACTTTACTTTATAAGGTTACAAAACTACGTTAACATTTCTCTGACATTAAATCAGACCCACCATTGTATCCACCCTTACAACCAGACATACACACCGACACACTTACAGGGACTGACTCCAACAAGCAATAGCCTGCACAACATGTCACCACATACAAGCAACTCCACAAGGCATTGGATATGGGCTGTGAAGTGTGAGATACTGTCTACACTCATAAATGTTTCTTAATAGATATACAAGTTCTACAATAAGGCTTCCTTTTGAATAAGGAACCCTTAAAATAGGGTAGGGATCAATTATTGTGTTGCGCTCTTCCTTACCTCATAGGGGTACTTTTTAGCATGGGGTAAAAACACATTTTACTGGGTGTGAATGCACATGTTTCTTTGGAAAGGTTGATCAGCAAATCACGTGTGATATATGCCTGTCCATTTACATCCAGTCTGATACATCCCTGTACATCAAACTTTTTTTAAATTTACTAATTATTAATATAATTAATTAACTAGGAAAATATATATTTTTAATCAGTTCAGTAGTTCCACCCATCACCCTCCTGTATCTAAACTACCTGTCCCTGAGGTAGAAGGTACATTAGTTCCAGAGATGACACACAACAAACACATTTCACCTCTTTATAATATTTGTGTAAATAAAGAAAGCAGAGTAAAATCAAACTGAAAAAAGTCAGTGACTCACATCTTATTGAAGTCTGGCACTTGCGTGATGTCGACGAGGTAGATAACAGCAAAGTTCTTGACCTTCTCTGCAATGCTGTAGAGCACCTCATCCATCTTCATGCACGTCGGGTCCCAGTCATGACCGAACCTGATCACCTGGACACATTCAACTTTACTTGAGTATGTGATGTTAGATTCTTCTTACAAATATTTGATGTTGAAAGTAACTAAAACTAAAGGAAAGCGGAAGGGTTATGCTAAATTTTCTAGGCCCTCTTATCAATACCCTAACCGGGCAGGCAGAGCACCAGGGGGCCTAGCACAGCAGAGCATTGACGGCTCGATACAATATCCCTCTCGCCTCTCGAAGTAGATCAACAGAGAGAGAGCATTGTATCACTTGCTATCGAGCTCGATATGGTTTGCTATACTAGACTAGCAGATGGAACTTCTTTATGTTCATAGAGGTCAGGTAGGAAATTTTTTTATGAAAATGACAGTTTCAAAGTATTTTTTTCTGTCCTGAGCAGAGAAAGTTTCTAACCTAAAAGTGTCACTCACCACTACACGGTCTTCTTCGGATAAGATGGCTTGGTCAACTTGCCAGCCATTGTGAAGATGTCCCAGCATGTAACTCATGATTCACTCAGTAGAAAAACTTTCTTTACTATAAAAAACCCATTCACATCACAACAAACATTTTTTTTTTATGTGTTTTACGGCCCTGGATTCGGTGTCCTTTTGAGCCAGTCTGATATTATTTTTTTCCCATTTATACAGATTTTTATTTTCACTTTTATAGGTTTTCTACAGTATTTAAAATGTATTTGTATAGAGGTTGATAAAATCTTTTGTCAGACAATAGTTTTTGCAGTTCTTTTGGTGCATCACAATCTATTTCTTGTATTTCAGAAGCGGGCCTTACCACGGTCGAATTTGCGAAATTTGCTCTTTTCTTTCGAAAGTCACCTTCTCTCTTTTGAAGATACTCTTTTTTTTATCCGTAGAATGTGCACACTTTTCTCTAATGCGCTCTTCTCACTTTTGGAAGCCAAGACACAGACAACCATTCATTAAAAAAAAAATGGGTATAGACAAAAAAGAGTGTCAAAATCCAAAGTGTATGCAATGCTGTTAGCGGTGCTTTAGCGGTGAAAGGTCACGTGATAAACTGAAAAATATTCGCTGGATGGGTGACTTTAAATATCGAATCATTGGTACAGTGGCTGACAGTATTAGATGCAAGTAACCAGGGGCCTTATTGTCTAATTTCACTTTTGCTTTCAAATGTATTGCGATGGGCTAAAAATATATGGCTCATAGTTTTAACAGAAATCATGTTACAAACAAAATTCCTTCTTGTTTTTTAATTCACGGCACCGCATCCTAACGAAGAACACTACCGCTAGCAGCAACGTATCGTCTTCTTATTCGTAGTTGATACGTTGTTTATTAGGGTACCGCTAGCGGCAACGCATACATTTCAAAATAGAGGTGGGTCTTAGCAGCATTTTGCAATAACGAAACGTTAGCAGCTATCGAAAACCATTAGCAGCTTCTGCAACTATCTATTCTCGATAGCGGTTTTTTCATGCGCAGCTGGGCCGCTGCCTGCTACTCGAAAACGGTCGGTTTTCTCAATAACGATCTGTTCATGCGTTTTGTCAGTTCGGCCGCTACCCGCTATCGGTTTTTTCATGCGCAGCTGGGCCGCTACCTGCTACTCGAAAACGGTCGGTTTTCTCGTTATCGATCTTTTCATGCGTTTTGTCAGTTCGGCCGCTACCGGCTATTCATACAATGTATAGCAATGGCAAAAACTCCTCCCGTTGGCCGTAAACTACTAGCTAGATCAAATGAAATTCCCTTCATACTTAATTCAGGTTTAGGACTGGCTGCAATTTAAAAAAAATATGGATACCAATTCATATTATTTCATAATTTTATACAATTGCAGGCGTATTTAAAAGTTCATTTGATCATTATGTACATAGTTGGGTTCTATCACTATGTACAGATCTCTATCAAACAATATACATAAACATAATACATCCATCCATCCATCAGCCTGTTTCGTCCACTGCTGGACATAGGCCTTTCCAGGATTTCGCCACTCTTGGCGGTCCTCCTGGAAGAAATGCCCATACTCACACACGCTGGGCAGGCGGGTTGGTGAGCGCGGTGCCGAAACCCTTGCACCAGTGACGCCGCTGCCCGTCACCAGTCTAATTTATATAAGGCCCGGCAATTGGGGATGGATATACCGCCATCCATCGGTCCCAGGCAATGGTGGGCCGCCTGGTTTTTTTGCCTGAGAGCTGTCCTCTTACTCTCCCCCGAATAACTTCGGGAGGATTTGCGAGTAAGATGGTGGTACCTCCACAGTCGAGCCCGGCATTAGCTCTACCACCTAGTATACATGTTAGTATTTAATAGTAGTAAAAATGTTGTCTGTATATTGAAAATATTTGAAAAAAACATTGCCAGAATGGGTTTTAGTATTGTACTGAATCCAAAACTATCACTTGTAGAATTTTCGTCTGTCTGTTTGTTCCGTTTTAACTCAAGAATCACTCAACGGATTTTGATGCGGTTTTATTTATTATTATCGTAGTGACCCTGGTCAACATCTATACTAATAAAGTAGTAAAAATATTATGTCACATAATTTATTTTTTCAAAATTTTTACTAGAATGGATTTTTATTTTAGTGTTGTGATGAAACCAAAACTACCATTTCTAGATTTTTTTTTCTCCGTCTGTCTGTTCAGTTTTAACTCGAGAACCACTCAGCGGACTTGAATGCAGTTTTATCTATTATCATCGTAATGACCATGGTCAACATAATAATATAGGCTATAATAGTGTTCATAACAGGGTGTTAATAAAATGACACCAAAGCGGAAATCGAGGCGGAGCCTGAATAAACGCGGGCAGAGCCGTGGGAGTAAGGCTAGTATTTACATCTTTACTAATAATAAAGTTGTAAAAATGTCGTGTCTGTAAATTGAATACATTTAGAAAAAAAATACTGTAATGGGTTTTTAGTGTTGTACTAAAGCAAAAAATACCTTTTCTAGAATTTGTGTCTGTCTGTCTGTCTAATCCGTTTTAACTCAAGAACTACTCAACAGATTTTGATGCGGTTTACTTTATTGTCATCGTAGTGACCCTGGTCAACATAAAAGTTATAAGGGGTTTAATAAAATAACACAAAAAGGGAAAACGGGACAAAGATTGAATAGACTCGGGTGCAGCCGCGAGCGAAAGGCTAGTATTTATACAGGTGATTTTTAACCGAACCCCAAAAATTTGAGAGGTTATTAATTAACGGTGCAGAACACATTTTAAATGTAAAAAATATAAATCTTAAGTCGAAAAATTACAAAAAATATTTCTTGAAAATATAATTTATGGTTATCCTAGCAATTCCCATAAGGAATCAGTTCAAAACAGTCCAAAATTGTCTGATCAAAAATGAAAATAGCTTTGCGCGATCTAATTTTCTTTTCTCTCCTTCCGACTATGATTTCTTTGGATGTCTCGGAATACTTTCAGAGGCTCTAACTTTTTGAAAATTTATGGAAATGGATTTTGGATGGTCAACCATTATACAACCAGTTATTATTATTTTACAATCTATCAAATTATTGGGGTTAGATTAATTTACATCTTAAATCGAGCTGGGTCCAAATTTACATTCAGAAAACTTATCTGGCTTACTTTTCCCGAAGTAAGTCGAGTACGGCGATCAGAAATTATTAAGCCCGTTTTACTAAAAATTCGTTCACATGGAACGGAAGTGGCCATAATATTTCCATATTGTTTGAACAAACGAGCCAAGTTGGGGTAAGTAAATCTGTGATTACGCCACCATTTCAAAGGGCAATTAAACGAGCCATCTTGGGCGAATACTGGCAAGGTGTCGTCATTTAAATAAGTATCAATTTCTTTTATTGCCCTTGAAATTGGCGTGCCAGCTGGCTTTTGGGTACCAACAATGTCCTGTAGAATTGCCCATGGTGAAAATTGGTCTTGCTGTGAGGAGGGACCTGGTATGCTTGGATCATTGACAGCTGTGGTTACGGAGTGGTTACGGAGGGGCTCTCGGCGGCGATTATTGCAGCAAGCTTATCTTGGACATTTGCTCTTGTTTGTCGGGAATCAGCGGGGTCCGTAAATACAGATAACTTGTACCGAGGGTCTAAGAATGTACAAGTTGAGAAAGTCGCACTCTTCTCCACATTCGCAAACCGCAATTCTAGTCCATTTTTTAATTCTTGCACAACACGTAAAGACACTTCAGAAAAGCTTTCATGCATTAGCTTTCCACAAGACGTGACTAAGCATCTGGTCATTACAATGACCAAACTCGCAGTCATGTAACTTTCCCCACTCATGCAGTTCGTCACATCATCAAAAGGTTTTAATATTTTAGCGAGATCAGCGAACAGCTGCCACTCCTCGTTCGAAATCACAGGCAATTCTGCCCTTAACACAGCCATCGTAGCTCTTAGATATTGTTCTAGCTCTACGCATCTTTTCACCATGTAAAAGCATGAATTCCACCTCGTTGGGACTTCTTGTAAGAGTCTTTTTGGGACGGCTGTTGGGTTTTCACGCGTTTGCGCTTTTAGTAGTTTTTCCAAGGCACTGCTGCTCGTCTTGAAGTGTCGCACTATTTTTTTCAATTTGCTGATGTTAGTTTCAACTATTTTAATTGCATCCTGCACAATTAAGTTCAGTGTATGAGCATAACATCCGTAGTGCTTCCACTGAAGGTCTGTAAGTGATCGCTGAATATTTGCTGCGTTATCAGTTACAACAAAATTTATTTTACCGGTAAGGTCCCATTCAGTTGCTATATCTACTAGAGCTGCTGATATGTTCTCGCTCGTGTGAGATCCTTCAAAGTTTTGACATTTTATCAAAATAGATTTTAATTCAAATGACTCTGTTATGTAATGTCCGGTCACAGCAATGTAAGATTCATTTGCGCGTGACGTCCACAAATCAGAAGTTAGGCAAATTTTTAGGACTTCACTGCCACTTACACTTTGATTGAGTTTTTCTGTAACACTTGCTTTGGTGGACTCATATAGAGATGGTAGCATTTTTTGCGAGACGGTTTTTCTTGATGGTAATACATATCCAGGAATATGTAGACAAAATTTTTGAAATGATTTTTCTTCCACAAGAGAAAACGGTTGGTAGCTGTCAATGAATAGATCCATCAAATCTCTATCTATTTTAGCTTTCATTGCAGGTGAAATTTTTTTCGTAGTAGGTACTATACCTTTCCATAGACTGCTGTTGCACATTTCGAGTTGGCACAGGCAATGCCTGGCTTGCAGAAGGTAACGCAGGTGGTACTGCTCGCTCACTAGGAATTTGACCTGATGCAGCTGGTTCTGGGACAGGTTGGTTACGACTGGTAGTACCTGATTGTGCTGCTGAAGTAGAAGCATCTTCTGATACCAAGTCAGTAGGTTGATTCACAAATGCAAGCGGCGGTGGTCCTAACGGCAGCTGGTTTGTAGCTTGCGCCGATGCAACTCTTTGGTATATATCCAAATGCTTTTTTCGGAGGTGTGTCTTCAAATTTCCGGTGCTCGATTTGTAACTATAGAGTTCCCCACAAATTGAACACTTGGCTTTTTTCGTCACACTATTTCTTACAAAATAATCCCACAAAACACTAGAATTGTTGCGAGACGCCATTATAATTTAACAATATTATTATATTTATACACTATTACACTAAAACATCACTTATTTAAACACAAAAAAATACCATTATAATTTAACAATGTTATTCTATTTATACACTTTATTCACTATACACAACAAACTAAAACACCACACATTCAAACACAAAAAAATACCGGAGCAATACTTTGAAACTCTGCACTTGCAAACACGCAATTTTTCAGTTCGCAATGCATGCAAGCAAAGTTCGCCCAGTACTAAATAAAATAAAGTTTCATTTAGTTAGTTGAGTCTCAGAACAATTGCTGCAATTAGAAACAGATGTGGCGTTGTTTTTGTTAGACTCTTAATCATCTCTAGTCTCCTTTTACAATATTTGTGTCTACCAACACAATACGGTACCAATAAAATTTAATAGTTGCGCCCATCACCAAAGTAATATATTTTTTTGCTTGAAGTTGAACTATTCTTGAAGATTTGTCGAAGCATTTACGTCCCTTTGTTTTCTTGAAACGCAATAATGATAAACTTTCTGCCGCACAGATTAGGTGAATTTATGTTTGTGTATTTTGGAACAACAAACCGAACTTTTTTGGGGTGGACAATAGGTAAGTTTAAGTTATCTTTTTGATTGTTGCCCAGTTTTATGTAATCAAATTTCAAATTAAGCATAATTATTTTAAGAAACTGCGATAGCTCAGGCGGTAGAACGCTGGCCTCTCAATCTTGAGACCCAGGTTTGATCCCCAATCGTGCATGCACCAACGAATTTGTCTGAATTTACTTGCATAATATTAGTGTTCTTAACTACCACTAGCTAAACGGTGAAGGAAAACATCGTAAGAAAACCTGCATGCCCTAAAAAGCGTGTAATTGTGCCCCATGTACTATGATAGGGCTCACATTACAATCCATCAAGTTGGGACGTAATAATCGTCGGTGAAACGTGGGTGCACCGGGTGTGGACTGTGACTTGCATTTTACAGTTCACACCCGATAACTCAAAGGAGTCGGGGACTCATGTCGTGACAATATGTGTGTGTATTTTAAGAATATTTTAAGTTATTTCTTATTAGTTATTGTTATTTGTGCTTTTCATACTAAAACTTTTTATACTTTTTATACTTTTTATACTTACTTTCTTATTAACTAGGGCCATTTATGTAGTTTCGTTTCGAACTGGACTGGGTGTCTATCATCAAAATCATAGATGAAAACTAAACTTTCAAAATTGCCGAGCCTAATTTTCTCTGGACTGAGTTATCTTTAAAAAGTAACAGTTTTGTTTGAACAAAGTTTTGGATTTTTATCAATATCAATATATTCTTGATTGAGAGTTCATTTGATAAAATAATTTTCGATCAACAAAACTACTGTTTTTACTAATGAGTAAGGAGAGGGTGAAGTAAGCCGAGGGTACGTTAATATGAACTCATCATGAAGTCAGTAATCTCTATCTTTTTTTGGATTAGATCACTTATATTTATACATAATATACGTCGCAGTGACCTGGTTACACACATAGTTGAGTAAGTGTGTGTGCAGTATACTACAAGGGGTTAATTAATTGATGTATACTTTAGTAAAATAAAATAAAATAAACTAAATGAAAAAATTTATTGTATGCCTGGCCTCACAGGCACCACACCCGCACTTTTTACCACTATTGCCATAATATAAATAGCAAACTGTGCTAACACTACCACTATCACTGGAACTGTTTGGCGTATTAGGAGGCACCGCCTGAGGCATCCATGAACCCTGTGATGAAGGGGACGGTGGTTGTGCTGCATCATCAAAATGATCACTGGAGCGAGGGGACGGTGGTGAGCTGAGGGTGGGAGACGATGAGGTTGGCGTCTCATTTCTCCCACAGCACTGCAAAAGCCTGCAAAAGAAAATATAAATGTAATTTAAACAATTAGAGAAATCAGGCGACATTAGGTTACTGCTTTATTTTTCTCACTCATTGCAATAAATTAATTAATTCAGTACAACTTACCATGACCAAGCCATTCTTATGCGTCAATCTCTGATCACCAGCTTTTTTCATTTGAAGACTTTAAGATTATTTGTTTATAGAATACATTTGATTTACACATTTATTTGTTTATAGAATAAATTTGATACCAGAACGATGTTCTTATTGTTGCTTATAAATGCTCCGACACACCTCACAAACTTGTGATAGCGATTGTATGGACGTTTGCATGTGACGGCGCCTTTTAAGTCAAGTGTAGTCATAAATCTCACCAAATATTGTTTATGTTACGAATTGCTGTGAGCCTAACAGTTTTCCTCTCGTCAATATGAATATATGTATTATTAGAGAGTTCAGTAGATCAAACCTTGATGCAAAACGTATGGAATAAAATAAAATCAAGGAATTTACTAGAATATTTATTCCCCTGATAAATAAGTTAGATATTACTCAATTACTATTTATTATTGTTAAAATTTTAGAAGTGTTAGTATCTTTGACGGAACCCTAAAGGTCGATGCAGTCTAAAGGAAATGCGATAAATATCCTGATAACAGCAAAAATATATTTTAGGAGTTCTTGTTGTTATGTAGGGTTCCGTTATTTTTATAACAGTAACACCACATCTGGCAGCACCACAATGGCCATCAACTATTATTTTCAAAAAGATCTCACAAAACTTGATTGCTTTCTGTTCTAAGTTCTCAGGTAGACAATAACAACAATAAGTCAATAACAAACAAACAAATACTCTTTATTGTGCAGCTTGTTAAAAATACATAAAAAAGAAAATATTGCAAATGTTAAGAAGATAATAGTTTGCAGGCAATAGCCGAAGCCGCCGAGTGAGGCTGCATTTTGAAACAGAGTAATAATTTAATTACCTACCCATGTTTTTCGCAGTGTATGCAAAAACGAGCAGGAGTTTATAGCTAATTTTTATATAATTTTTCAGACCAAAAATAACTTTTATATGGTGCATTGTATATTATTATTATTATTACGTTTACATAAATTTAAGTATAAAAATTTCAAATAAAAGAAATTATAATAAATATGTAGCTAATAAAAACAACTGACCTTAATCGCCGAAAAAACTATTTGGCTATTTGAAGATTTTTGTTAATTAACTAAACATTAAAAAGGATCTTTAAAATTGTTTAAAATTTTACTGAAATCTAAGGTGATAGACAAAAAACATGAAGTGGATAAAATATTTTTTACCGCATCGTTATTTCTATTTCCAACAGATAAAGCCTTAAATTAATGCTTTTCTTAGACATTTATATGATCAGCTCATCGTATTAATAAAAAAACAGATAGGCACAAAAACCTACAATGATCATTCAGAAGTATAAAAAGCTTTATGGTTGTGTGTGAATGACTTAGCAGACAAAAACTAGCAAGGTGGGCGGGCTGCGAAGCCAACTCAATCACCGAGTGTAGCCGATGTAAACCGAAAGTCTCCGATTCCAAATAGCACCTTTGTAACCGGATCAAATTATGTTGTCCCTTTATCTATGACCAGGTCCTTAATGCATTGACATGCCAACTTAGTCGTTTAATAATATAATAGCGGCTACCGGACGAAGTTAACCGAACGAATAACGAAACATCTGCTACGCTGGCAACTGCCAATAGCGCTGCTATTTTGAATCAACAGTTTTTCACTGAACCAGTAACGAGCTAACCGTTATCGACGCAATAGCTGCTAAAGTAACTGTTTACGTTTCAAAACGCCCACTCCTATTTCAAAATAAATATCCGATAATGGAAGGAATATAAATAATAGGTACATAGGTATTTCTTGTCGTTTATACTTATCAAGTGAAAAGAAGGAAACAAATCACTCTTTGATGAAAAAGGAGAAGAATCTAATTATGTTGGAGTGTACGGAGAAGTAAGTAGACGTTTACTATTCTTCGTTTTACACAGGAAAAAAATTGCCTTTCTACTCTTTCCCCGATGTAAGTATACTCCAAGTTTCGGTCAGAGTGTCGATAAGGGGGCACGATATCTACACCCCAACCCAAGTTTCCCCGTATTTGAGATTGGCTCCTATCCCATTTCAGTGTTGGAAAAGTAGATTGCTACTTCACCTACATATATACACGCTAATGTCGATAATTTTTATTTCAGACATTGCAACCTGTCCCATGTGCTAAATAAGTCTCAAAGTCTTATAAGGTCATGACTCCTGCTTTGGTATTCCCTATCGTGTGGCTAGTGGTGCTAGAAAACTGCAGGAAGGTAAGACAAAGTTTTTGTTGTCTAGTACTTTCTTCTCATTTAAATGTTTGAAGCAGCGGTAGCTTGCTGGCCTCTCAATCTTGCGACCCAGGTTTAATTTCCAGTCACCACCAATGAGTTTTTCGAAATTTATGTGCACAGTATTTGTGTTCTTAGCTAATACTTACCACTTAATGAACAATGAAGTAAAACATTGTGAAGAAACCTGCATGCCCTAAAAAGCGTGTAATTTTGCCTGAAGTGCAGCGATATGGGGTACCATGTAAATTGTTTGAAATTTATTTGCACTAAGTACCATATTGTTTGCTACTACTGACCAAACTAATGTGAATGTCTCCCAACTAAAAATTCAATCTAATAAGGTAGCATTTCATAGATTCCAAAATTGAATTGGAAAGCATCGCCTCAAATCAAACCCTGGTTATTTAAACCTTGTAATGCAAAGCACATATTATTGCCTTCATAAGATCTCACATAGATGTTTTTGTCTTTTCAGAAAAGGATTTGCTGTCAACTAGGTGTAATGACACCTTTTGTCAGAGCCACCGTGCTACTGGTGGAGAGAATCCTGACCCTCATTAAACCAACATTGGTTGGAACTTGAGACAGGAACTGGAGGCACATGAGTTTTAGTAGAAATCTAACGAAACGAAAGATCTTTTTATCATTAACAGGTGTATAAGTAGTAAAGATTTTCAAAGAATAAAAATTATCAAATATATTGTTTTACACTTTTTTCCACCCTCACAAAATTTTATTTGATGATGTCTTTCATGGCAAATTTTCAAGCTAGGTAGCATAAAAATTACTGTGTGTTTTCTTGCAAAAGTATGAAATTGTTTATAAATAATAAAACCTGACTGCCTCTGTAACAAATGGTTGCTCTGCACTTGCCTGCTAACCCAGAGGTTCTGTGTTCAATCTCCACGCCCTGCATATCACTGTTCAGTCTGCGTGCTTCGAAAAAAACATCAAGCTGTTGATCTATTTATGCCCGATCTATAGGGCCCATCACATTTGAGAATAAATAATAGTGTAGTGCGTAAAAAAAGTGCATTGAAATATTGAAAATGAATTAAATAGAGATGGTATATATACAGTTGTGGTTGTATAATTAGGAACTACTGGTAAGAAAGTAGACTTTTGACAAACAAGTAGCTGTTACTTTTGTAATAACTTACTGATAACAAATTTAAACCACGCAAAATAACAGTTATATTTAGTAGGCTCTAATAATTTACACCCAATATGCAAAACAATTGCACTGCTATCACTTCAATTGCTATTGTATTTTAAATGTACTGGCCGCTTGACAAATAATTAGGAACGGAAAAAAATAATTCTTAATTTTGAATTTCGAAAATGGTTATCGCATTTTTTTGTTTCCCGCGTATTCTATGGTTACATCGCTTTATATCTCCTTTATATTGACTAAGTTGAAAGTGCATAATTATTCCGAAATCATGGGCAAAAAGGAGAGTTGTGATCCATCGACCCGGAAAATTATTATGGCTCTATATGAACGTAATTGGTCGTATAAAAAGATTGCTGATCATTTAGCTCTGCAAAAGGCGGCAAAAAGAAAGACCAAACGTTTGTCAAAATGCCACCGTTCTACGGAAATAAGCAAAAAAGTATCTTTTTGAATGAACGAAACTCGAAAAACGACACTCTTTATCTTTAGAAGCCAAAGTAAAAGAAAAGTCACTTTTTTGCTCGGCTAATCTAAGAAATCAAGTTTGATAGCTGAAGACTCTTTCAAAAGACACTCTTTTTGTGCCTCGTTCTAGACTCCCTATTAACACCAAATTGTTGACATTTGAATATCAAATGCTCAAGGTCTGCTTCTTCTTGTCCACAATAAATACATTTCGAACCTTCAGCCAGGTTAAGTCTTTTCAGGTGAGTACGGGTTTTGCAGTGACCAAATCTCATTCTGTTAATTGTAGTTAGGTAGGTATATATTTTCTGCAATTAGCCGCTTTATCTCTATTGTACCAAGGTTGGGCGGGCGGGTTTGGTCAGAGTGTCGATAAGGGGGCACGAAGTCTTTTTTCCCATAGTGCCCCCTTATCTACACCCCAACCGCGGGTTTCCTTGGATCTTAAAATACCATTTTCCTTTTTCTTTGCATGTTTCTTTCCAGTACTCACACCATAATAATTTTAGGTTCTGCGACAAGTGTACATGTAGGTCAGTGAATGGTATCTTCAGGTCTGTGGAATGATCTTCATCATAAGGATTTCTGGTGGCTTGATCAGCAATTTCATTTCCAGTGATACCCTTATGAGAGGGTACCCACATAAATTGCACTGCCGTACCATTCATATTTAAAATATTAACTAAATTTCTAATATTAAATATTAAGTAATTGAGATTGTATCGAAAACAATTATTTTCTAATGCTAATAATACAGATAGTGAATCTGAGAAGATTATTATATTAGTTATATTTAGACTATTTACATGAAGAAGAGCTTTATAGATAGCATAGCATTCAGCTGTAAAAATACTACATTTAGTATCAATTTTGAAACATTTTGTAATCTTAAGTTGAGGGTCATAGAATGCTTAAGTAACATTATCATTGGTTTTGGAACCATCAGTATAGAGTGAATATAGATGATTTTCATCTAGGAATTTTAGTAGATCATTTTGATTATAAATATCTTGTCTAAGTATAGCTATTTTATTTACAAGGCTGTTGAAATCTACCTTGTATAATGGCCACATGCTATCTATATACATATTTGCAGCATGAGATTGTTGTAAGTGAATTATTATTCTAATTAGCTCTGGTACATGTCCAGATAAAAGTTGATTGCTATTTACATAGGATCCTAAATTACTTATTTCAAGATTTTTTTGTGGAAGAACTCTATCTAAAACACATCTATTGTCTGATGTTATCATTTTTAAACAAAATCTTTCAGCAATGTATATGCGTCTGAAATGCAGTGGTGGTATGCATGCCTCACATTGCATAACATTTATGGGTGTTGAGCACATCGCTCCAGTTATAATTCGTAGTGCTTTGTTTTGTATAACTTCCAATTTGCGTAGCAATATGAGACACGCATTCATGTATGCCAGTGAGCTATAGTCAAAGTGACTACGCACTATACTTTTGTATAACATTGATAAAATTTTTGGGTCTGAGCCCCAATGCACTCCGGCCAGCGATCGCAGCACATTGAGTCCTCTGCTGGCATTTTTAATAATATAGTTCATGTGAGCATTAAAAGATAACTTTTGATCCAGCCAAATACCCAGAAATTTCTTTTCAATCATCCATGGTAAAGAATTATTAGCATATTTTACAGAGTAGTTGCTTTCATCATATTTCTTGCTAAATATCATTACACTACTTTTGTCAGCACTAATATTTAGTTTTAATTTATTTTCATAATAATTATGAAGCTGTATAAGTGCCTTATTGAGACTATTTACTGCTATATTTACATTTTTATTTACAGTGTATATTAACAAGTCATCAGCAAATTGTAAGAATTTAATATTTCTCTCTGTCAGATATTTATTGATTTGACAAGTGTATAAGTTATACAATAATGGAGAAATGGTAGCTCCTTGCATGCATCCTTTATACACTTGTCCAGGTCCATGTAGGATGTTATTAAATTTTACATACATGGTTCTATCATATAAGAATTTAAACACCCATTTACAGACATGTCCCGGTATACCTACTTCTGACATTATCTGGGTCAGGATTGAAGGGTTAACATTATCAAAAGCACCTTGCACATCTAAAAATACACAGACTGTAGCTGAGTGACTATGAAAGGAATTTTTGATGTCAGTAATAAGAGATGTGAAACTTTCTGTTGCACTTCGTCCTTTTCGGAACCCAAACTGTTGATCTGGTAATATTTTGTTACATTCTATATAGTGGTCTAATCTAGTTTTAAGCATAAATTCAAAAAGTTTACCTACACAAGAGGATCATGAAATTGGTCTATAAGAATTAAAATCGGTTGCTAGTTTACCTGGTTTTAATATTGGTATAATACCTACATTGTGTTTTCCAAGATTCTGGTATGCAGTTTGTGTCCCATAGCAAATTGTAAATTTTTAAGAGTACTTTTTGTGCATTTATGTGCATACTTCGAATTAGTTTGTATGGAATATCGTCTAATCCAGGTGTTGTGTCTTTTCTAGATTTAATTGCGTATAAAAATTCTTCTATAGTAAATGGTTTAGAGAGAAAAGCACATTTTTCATTTCCTTGTTTACAAAAAATTTCATTCAAAGCTATTTCGTCTATGTATTTTTCAGATGGAGAGGATGGAGCATACTTGTCGATGAATGAAGGAATCCATTCATCATTCTTAGGGTTTTTAGGTAAAGAAACACGTTTAAACCTTCTAATATAATTCCATATAACGCTAACTGGAGTATATCTATTAAAGGATTCGCATAACTTAGTCCAGCCATTTTTTTTTCTTTTCTTTGAGCAGTTTTTTTTTACGGCATCTAGTTTTTTATAATTAATATAATTTGACATTGTTGCATCTTTTCTGTAGAAATTTAATGCATCTTTGCTTTTTTCAACGGCATCTGAACACTCATTATCCCACCAGGGGACTTGTTTTTTTAAAACATATTGTGTGTTTTTTTTTTAATTTTGGTATAGTAATATTTTTAATTTGATTTATACCTTCGCAAAATTCATTGTAACTTTTTAAAGGGTTAGCATAATCTATTGTATATTTACTTAATATTTTTCCTGTTGCAGATGTATATATAGGTAATGACCAATCAGCCTTATTATAAATAAAACGTTCCGTTGGACTCCCTATTTCATATTTTTCTACTGAGGTGTGGATATCAATAATTGTTGGATAGTGATAGCTACCCATTGCATCATCATGCACTCTCCAGTCGCAAAGAGGAGCCACAGAAGGGCTAACACAAGCAATATCAATAGCAGAAGGATTTTTTGTTAGACTGCCTACTGTGGTCGGTGTACCAGTGTTTAGAATACATAAGTCTGATCCATCTAAAATATTATAGACATCGTTGCCTCTAGTCTTTGTTGTAAGGCATCCAAATGCAATATGATGAGCATTGAGGTCACCTGATAGCATTAATGGTTTTGGTAAATTATTTATTATTTGTTTTAATCTTCTACCCTGAAACCGTCGACGATGATTATCATCGGGAGGTGGACTATAAGTGCATAATATTGTTAAATTACCAACATTAGTTGATAATATTATAGCTACAGATTGCATAAAGTCGTAATAAGGAGTTGAAACAACTGTATATTTAAATTGACTTTTAATTAAAATACCTACTCCACATCGTCCATCTGCTCCATTTTGATTTATAAAGTCATAATTAGGAATTTTGAAAATATGTGTTTCTCTCAGCCACGTCTCATTTAACAAACAAATATCTATATCATTATCAATAAGGTAATTAATTAGTAGGGGTTTTTTATTTAATGCGCCTTCAATGTTATATTGTAATATTCTAATATGTTGTTTATCCATGGTTAAACACAAGAGATTTTTTCAGAAATTCTTTTATGCTATTAAATGTTATTGGTTCAGCATCACTTGAATTACCCAGCTGAACTAAAGTTTTTACCAAAATTTTTATAATATGTATATGAAAAAGCCCCCCTCTCCACAGATATGGTTTAGTTTGTCTGGTGCTGGGCCTATCGATATTGTACAGAGAGACTAAACTCTGTCTGAAAGGGGCTTTCCACACAAAGGGGGTTCTTATATACTAAAATTCTTTTCTGAAGGGTAAATGGTTCAAAGACTCACATTCGGATGCAGCCTTACTTCTTGAACTTCTGAGCTGGATGCAGAACACCAGACTCAATCTTGGTTTCTGGGCAGACAGCGTTCTCCTCTCGTCGGTCTGGCGCGTCACAGGTCTTCGACAAACTACTGGCCCCGCCAGCAGCTTCCGGAGGAATTCTCTAAACTCAACCCCTAACCCAGAGCTAGCTCGACCCAGACCTCTACCACGATTTCCGTGAATCGTGTTAGGGAAAATCGGTTTTCATCACAGTACATCGTTAATAATATTTCGCGAAACTTTTCACGCACGACTCGGATCGCGATTGATGCTTATCAATAGAATTATTTTACCACTTTTCCACTGTTTATTTCCTTGAAATACATAATAATTACTTCAACACTGGTTGATTCCATTTTTACACGTATCTCCTTGAGACCAAAATTGTGACAGTAAACCGGAAAAAACAACTTTGACATTCCACTTTTTTACAACTCGTGTTGCCATCTCAATAAAATAGAATCTGACACATACTTGCGCGTTCCGAACGCTTTTAAACCGAACATAATATCTTCATTTTTTTAAATTATTTCTGCCAAGTCTTTTGTGTTTAATGTTTCATTTTTATTTAATTCAGTTTTTGTATTTTTGTTTGTCTGAACGGTAGACGATCTGTCTACAGTCTGAACTTTTACATACTCAGTGGTTTGAATAGAGTTTTTATTAATTACATCATTTTCAAACATTTTTTTTGTCTTATTTATTTCTTTTGTCATTGTCAACTTTGGAAAATTGGTGCTATAATTAGAAGGATGGAGGTTTCCATTATTTTTCAAGGAGGCAGTTACTTGAGCATAGTTCTTTTTGTTATATTTTTCTTCTATTTTAATTTTTTTGATAGGGCAATCTCTAGAAATTGCCAGGTGAGGGCCCTGACAATTGATGCACTTTATAATTGCCTCCTTATCACATGTAGAGAAATGGTGTTCTCCGGCACACACTGAACATTTTTGGGTTAAATTGCAAAATTTAGCTCCATGATTGAATTTAAAACATTTGTAACATTGCAATAATGGAGCAACATACTCAAAGACCTTGAAGCTATATAGATCAAGGTATACAAAGTCCGGTAATTGTTGGGATAGAAATGTAACACTTACAGATCCATATGGCACTATTGTGCCATTCACCTTATGGGTAAAACGTCTGATATTTATGATCTCGTACAGAGATGAGAGTTTTTTAAATAACTCCTCGTTGCTGATATTCGTTGGCACGAACCTCAGAACGCCGATGATTTCCACTGACCTAGCTGGTATGTACGCCTTGTAATTATATTTTTTCAAAAAGTTCTCATTGCACAGAAAATTGTTGACATGAATATTTTGTTGACTCTTTTAATACCCACCACGCCCTTAATTTCATTTTTGAATAAGGTACAAATCATGTCTGGGTTCTTGTTCCCTAGTCTCTCACCTTCATTGGTACTTTCGACATAAACAATGTATTCAGTACTCACCTGATTCCCAGGGAAAATACGTTTATAACCTGGTTTATTGTATGGTTTGTAGAAAACTTCATTATCTTGAGAGTTCTGAGCACCTTGAAGATAAGCATCATCACCTCTACCACGCTTTGTTCCCGTAGGGGTTGAAGAAGAATCTTGCCCAGTGGGCTCAGCCCCCGTAGGCTCTTTCATTTTAACTCTATGCACTGTACAATTTTTATTTACACTTATCAACTTAAAATATTACAGTTTTACAGCAGAAAAATATTTTCTGAAAAAACTTTTAACAATTCCGCCTTTACGCTTCTAAAGCCCGCCAAAAGTTCACAACAAACAAAACAAACAGTGTTGCCATGCCATCATCCATTCGAACTTTTTTTTTATGACTTGCTAGTCTAGCTAGCATAGCATCATAGCACACCATTTATCGAGCGCTTGATACGGTACTCTATCTCACTCTTAGTGCGTTCCGATTTAAGAAATAATCGATTACATCGCGTCTATCGTCATTCCGAATCACTGTTGGCCGTACGGCGGCGCGGCGGCGTGAGTAGTTTGCTGGTACTTTTAGTGCTGTCAGCGCCATTCGGAACCCGGCCTCTGTTGAATAGGGACTGACAAGGTCCTACAATGGAACCCGAAACTTTTTTAAGGCCTGAATGAGTTACGTAAATAGACTCTATATTAATAGGAAATAATTCATTTTGAAAAAATTACATGTTTTTTTCATTATTACCGCTATCTCCACCGAGTAGGCATTCATTGTCAAGGTCAACCAGTCCAGTGCACACCCCATCCTACCGTGACATCGCTGTATCGGTAACACCCCCTGTACAAGCGAAAGTTATTCATACACCAAGTACTAGTATGCATGATGATGAGGGTTTTTCTGTGGTTCACTATAAGAAGAGACCTAAACGGAAAAGTAATATGAACGGAACCGCGCAGATATCTTCCAAAATGCAAGCTATGGAGTTATCAGTTGCTATTTATGTGTCAAGATTGAAAAAGACTACAAGCGTACAGTGATCGCCAATCATTTAGTCGCCTCTGAATGAGTTATGAGTGCAAGCTTGCGCAGGTACAGTCAAGGAAACAATAATATCAACGGTTGATTATTAAATGTTTACTTTGTGGGAAGGTGTATTTTGTTGTACCTACCTATTTCATTACCTTTGTTTATCATTTGAGTGCAATGTTAAATATATAAATAAAACGCATTAATTTTAAAAACAAGTAAATGTATAATCTACAAATGTAGGGATGTTACTTTATTTACAGAGGTGATACACTATCTATAAACACTGCTTCCCTACTTGAAGAAGGAAGATTTTCGTCGGAATCACTGTCGTCTGTAGAATTTTGGTCCTCCTCGGTGTCGTCGTCAGGTCCATTGTCATTATCACTGACTTCGATAATAATTTCTTCCGTCAACCTATCAATAACGACATCACTCTTCTTATATTCCTCTTCTATTTTTTTTAATTTTACCACACAATGCACCCCATTCGTTCTCACCCATTGCATTGACTTTAACAAACGAAATTAAGAAAAGCAATAAACTATAACAAACAAAATCAACGATAAACTTAACAAATCAGACCCACACATAGAATTTTTTACTCGAAAGTACTCCTCATTCAATGCGCGCGTGTGTAGTGTACGGACGTAGCACTCACACTGACACCTAATGTCGACACCTGCCAGATGGCGAGCGGGGGGTGTGGTGCGGCACGCAGGCGGGTGTGCACCGCGCCCTCGCTCCTGTAACGTCCCCCTGACACCGTAAAAGGGCTATTGCGTCGCCTATTGCGGCTAGCTTCAGAGGCGACTAAATGATTGGCGATCACTTTACATGATGTCCTCGATTATATAAGAGATATGGGAGAAGAGTGTGTTAGCGCTGATTTACTTAAACAGCACTATGAGACCAGATTTAACTCATATAAGATAGTTATAATAAAGAGCAAATTATCGAGGTTTCATTCAAGTGATTTTGGCCACAAGGTAACATATCGTATTTTTCGTGAGCGCTCATTTAGCGCAAATAAAGAATTTATAAATAAACATGAATGACAAAGAGAATATTGTTATGATCTCGTTTAATTGTAGAAATATTAAGCGATCTATAAATCGTATACGTCAGTTATGTAAAACGGCGGATATAGTGCTGCTGCAGGAAACCTGGCTTCTCCAACATTTACTGAGCCAGGGCCAGTTTAATATTTTACAGTGCAAGCGACAACATTTGTATATTATTTTGATTTGTTTAAAATTTTGTTTATATTTGTGTTTTCTTTGTTTTTTATAATGTTTTTTTTTAAACTGTCTCGTTTCATGTACTGTATATTTATATTAATAAACGTTTTTCTTCTTCTTCTTCTCCAGCATGACCTGAGCATCGTCAATGAAATTGATGATAACTTTAGTGCATTCGCAAAATCGTCGGTTGACAGCTCAGCAAAGATATTGGTCGGACGGCCCCATGATGGATTGGCAATTCTATGGAACAAATCCACCTGTGCTAACGTAAAAATAGTAAACTGTTTGAATGATAGATTGGCTGCCATTACAGTCGAACTCGACGGTCGGTATTATCTGGTAATGAACGTATATATGCCGTGTGACAAAGAAGAGTACTTGTGCGAGTTTACCGACGTGCTGTCAAACATGAGAGCAATTGTGGAAGAGTGTGATGCGGAGGCCGTCTACATGCTCGGAGATTACAACGCGCATCCCGGGACGAGATTCGGAAACGAACTGTTATCCTTCTGCGAGGAGCAACAGTGGATATGTGCGGACATGGATGTTTTAGGTGCAGAATCTGATATTTTTACCTATATAAGTGATATGAACGGCGCTCAGAGATGGTTGGATCATTGCCTGATGACGAAAGCGGCCCGCGACAAAAGTTAAGTGTGTCAGTGTGTAACAAAATAAAGACTCTGTGCGAGTACTTATTCGTCATTTATTTATATATTTGTTTATCTATTTATTTATTCAAATATTTATCTATATATTTAAATGTTTATTTATTTAATATTATGGCCATAGTAATTTGTGATCATCGTCTAGTATCTATTTTGGTAGGACCTCTACATTGTATTCATAACGGTTAAAATAAACAGAGAAATAGAATTTTGATCCGGACATCGTAATAAATGGGTACAGGTACACAAGTTCAGAATTTATCAAATGAAAAGAGAGAAATCGTAAGATTGAAGTATTTCATGCGACTTAGCTGAATAAACCGCTCCTTCAGGAACAACAGGTTTCAGCAACTCCCAGGACTACAATAATTACACTGTATTTTTATTATTACATACCGTATCACCGCATAACACTTTAATTTGACACGCCTTGATACAAAGATGATATACACCCGCGCAAATACGAAATTTGACGTAAGCCGAAGATGAATTCAGTGTGTAAACATAATGTGTTATATAATTATTTTGTATATGTGTGTTAGGTATAATATTAGGGATATATATATATGGTTTTATAAAGAATATTGAAGGGTCGTCGATACTCGTAGCGTAGCTGCAGCTATAATTAAAATTTGAGGGAATTCGAGATTCTTGGCAAATCCTGAATGAAGTGGGGGGCCCTAACGATTTAGAAACGACCTCCCTGCCAACCTTTAATAGTCGTGCCCACGTATTACACAGAATAATACGCTTCCAAACAAAATCCAGCGCCAATCTAGACTACCATTTAAACCCTAAGTCCCTAGAATTTTACTCATTCATACTAAAAACCCTTTCAAAACATCTCCAATTTTCACACATCTCTCCTAAAGACCAGGCCAAGTCAGTTCTAAATTTTCTAACTTACTAAGCTAGACTGGTGAACGTAGAGCCTTTACAAGATACTCACAGATGGGGTCCTGCTCGACTAGGCAGATATGGTTTCCGACACAAACATAAAAGTAAGGCTTCCCTCCATATCCAACTGCATACCTAGCCCGGTCACACACCTAAATGCTTTACCCTTGGAAACACTCTACGTTCCTAAACCCCTTGGTTCCTAAAAATAATCTTAGATACACGCTCCATTTTTTCAAAAGATTCTAAAATAAAACCTAAAGACAGAAGTTTGAGAACAGTCATGTGGAAATTTTCTGCCCTGGATCTCGTTGATCTAGCTATAAATAAAAAAGGAAAGCTATAAAAAAAAAGAAACACCTGTATGAAGAAAACCTAAATATAGGGAAAAAGGTAAGAATTGTTTCTGCTAGCTCCTTCACCTAAAATTGTCGTAATTTCCACAGACCGTCTATACTAAATCAAAATATAAGTATCTCTGCCAGACGAAGGAAAGCTAAAATAATATATTATAATCTCCTTCAGGACCTAGATAGCTATAGGGATAAAGGATAAATATAAAACGTGTTACATAAATAAATTTCTGATGTAGATACTTGATATTTATAAATATTGTACACCCGCTATTTTCGCGACGCCTCTATAGCGAAATAGTCATATTTCGTTTCTATTGAGTTTCATGAGAAAACCGTTGCGGGAAAAATTTAAATTATCTAATTCAGTTTCACGCAATTACGAACGCACTTCACCGACGCACTGTAAACACTTTCAGACTATATTTAAATAACGAAGCTTTATTCGTTGCAAATCCGCACTTTCGATACTCGACACTTTTATAACGCGTTACGCGACTCGTACGATTGGATTTTGGTTCTAATAGATTCGGAAATCCACGCGCGACGTAGACCAATATCCTTCCGAGGTTTTATTCCGCGATTTGACGACCCGTTCGCGCTTCGAGAGCAACGCCACTCTCCGATCCGCGCTTCACTGTCCTTAAAAAAACCCTGATTTCCTTTAAATCAGCTCCTTCTCCCACCCAGATTATTTCAGGTTACGCCCCCGTAGACACATTAATTTCCTATTTTATTACCTGTCAAAACCTATCTGAAGTGTATTTACCAATCTGAAAAAAATCCTGTCAAATCAGAATTAATGCTCTGAAGACTGCAGTTTTTTGCGATGTCGAAGAACATAGAGGTAGGAATAATATTGTCAACAAGTTTCCAAGATGCAAATGAGGTGAAAAAAAATAGAATAAATAAAATTTCATATATTTCTAGATCAAAGAACTTCGTTCCTGTTTTTATGCTTTGTAACCAATTCTGAGCCCTCTTAGGAATCCTTTCATCAATAAAACTGGAAGATAGTACCAGTCAAAACTCCTAAATTATATGTATATGTTTTATTATTATTATTCAACGTTCTTACATAAGAGATTACATCAATTTTACGCTTCTGATTTTAAGTATAATTTATTTATTTTTAAACTGCCTGCTATGCCGTATTCCTACCTCAATGTAACTTTCTGGGAAGTGCTCTGCTTTCTAAAAAATATTAAAATGTTTCTGAAATCTAACCTTTGACGTCCTGTCCAAATGGCAATAAATTCGTTTGGTTTATGACCTGAGAACTTTGAAAAAAATTATATCGGCGCCACAGGAAAGCTTGCCCACAGAAAGAGTGTAAAATTATCGTTTCCTCTCCAAACAATACGACACTTATGTCGCTATGGCTATAAGGTTACAAATGCTATGGAATCCGTATAGATTTGGCACAGTCGACCGTATCACTTCTTAGGAAGCGCAATATATTCCAAATTTAAAACATCGCAAGGGATTAAAGAAACACTCCATTTTGAAGTCAAACACAGCTGACATAGGATCGAAGTCGATATTATGATAATAAATTTTGGTCCCGCCCCTGGCTAAGTTAGTTGAAATTCACATTTAGACGGGGCCAATAGTTAAATAAATAATTGAATATTATGAGTAGGTACTGTAGCCAAAAGTATCAACTTTGGTTGCTACAGAACGCCCCTTGATTTTTGCACGGTTTTAATTTTTGAAGGAAGGAAAAACTTTGCTAAAATCACAATAGGTATTATGATTGAACCTCTACCATAAAGAAAATTTGCCAACTTTATACCAAAACACAACACAGAGCGCCCTCTCTTAGATCTCTATCGCAACCTTACATCGTCGCCCGCGCAGTCCGCACCCTTCGCGAAACCACCCTCACCGGCTGTATAGTTTAAGGGATGACGTGCTAATTCACAAAAGTGCGTATAGATGGCGCTTGAACGCCATATTTTTTTATAATCATAATCTCAGTAGCCTACAAAGCAAAACTCAAAGTTATAATATAAACCACACATAATCAGACAATCGAACCCTCTCTAACACATAGTTTTATACCATTTACATCGTCGCTCTTATTCGTCAACATAATTTCATACATATTTTGCTAGACTCTAGCCCGCGACACCGTTCGCTTTTTCAATCAACACCTCCAGCGTATGTGCTCGATCGAACACACATACATACATATGAACAGACGTACGGACGGACAGACATAGATGGTCAGCTACAAAGACAGACAGACGTATAGACAGAAGCAATTATTGACAGACAGTCAGTCAGACAGACAGACGTATAAATAGACGCAAATACTGACAGACGGATAGACAATCGGATAGACAAAAGGACAGACAGACGGCCGTATACAGACGCAAATACAGACAATTAGACAGACGGATTAAAATTTAAAAATTATTAGGTATATTAGACAGTCAGACAGACAGACGGATAAGCAGATGCTAATACAGGCAATAAGACAGACGGATTAAAATAAAATTAAAAACATTATTATATTAGACAGACAGACAGTCGGGAAATCAGTCAAACGGACAATCAGACAATCGGCCAGTCAGACAGACAGATACACAGACAATCAAACAAACGGGTCAAAAAAAATGAAAAATATTAGGTATACTAGACAGTCAGACAGACAGACGGACAAAGTTAGCACACCCGCTTTAGCATTCTATCACCAACATACACACTCTATAATATAAGCACTAATTTAACCTAATTGTAACTAATCTAATCGTAAATTGCAATGAGGCGGTTTTGCTTTGTTATGAAAACAGAGGTTACAATCCACAAATGAAGAAAAAAACTACATAATAAATCTTTAAAGGCCATTAGAAGGTAAAAGAGAAAAAAAAACATTGTTATCCTAATGCCACCATAAATAGATTCCCTTTACGCAACTGATCCATATCGTCATTAACTTAGGAATGTTGGTGCCCCATAACAAAAGAAATGGCAATTGTAACGCCGTCAAAAAAAAACTTTAGTCCTTGGTGTAGTTACCTCACAAATAATAAAACTTCCGGTCGATAACGTCAGCTGTACTGCAACTGTAAGTAACAGTTTGTTTACCCCTTTTTTTCATTCTTTACAACCCTGTCATTCAAGCGCCATAACTACGAATTAATAATAAGTACGAACGTCTTGTTGTCTTTGTCACAGATAATATAATTGTGAAGGTCTGAGATGCGATCTTTCTACTTTTGATTTTTAACTCGACTATAAAGTTATCAACTATTTAAATAAATTACGTTACATTTTTAACATACTTTTAACACAAAATAAAATTATTTTCATGATTTCTTAATACGCAGACAGATCACAATATTTCAAGGAGAGAAAAAAAATATACCGTATGCGAACATATGTTTCGTACCGACCCACATTCGGGTCTATATTTTTTTTCGTTACGTAATTCCAAGAACAAATGACACAAATAGATTGTAAAGTATTATGGTTTGAAAAGTTGTGAGAAAGCTTTTTAAAAGAGCTCTGAGTTGGAATTAGTCGAAACTGAAAGTGTTCATAATTGGTTTATTTAGGAATAGTTTCTTTGATTATTACGCCCCTAATTGTATAGATTACTAGTTTTTGGGTATAGCAAAAATAAAATCGTATTTCGCCCCTATTTCTATGCAATTTCTATGGGTTTTAGAAATTTAAATTTAACACAATTTAAAGTATATTTTAAAGCATCAAGATAATAGATAGTTCTCTGTTATTTTTATGAAGTGACCCCACGTTTTATGTTAAAGTTTATAACCGTTATGTTCTAATGTAACCCAAATTCTTTAATGAGGTACTTAAATAAGATTATTTAAGATTTTAGTGACAACTCATCCTGACGTCACGGCAACCACTGTAACAAAATAAAGACTCTGTGCGAGTACTTATTCGTCATTTATTTATATATTTGTTTATCTATTTATTTATTCAAATATTTATCTATATATTTAAATGTTTATTTATTTAATATTATGGCTATAGTAATTTGTGATCATCGTCTAGTATCTATTTTGGTAGGACCTCTACATTGTATTCATAACGGTTAAAATAAACAGAGAAATAGAATTTTGATCCGGACACCGTAATAAATGGGTACAGGTACACAAGTTCAGAATTTATCAAATGAAAAGAGAGAAATCGTAAGATTGAAGTATTTCATGCGACTTAGCTGAATAAACCGCTCCTTCAGGAACAACAGGTTTCAGCAACTCCCAGGACTACAATAATTACACTGTATTTTTATTATTACATACCGTATCACCGCATAACACTTTAATTTGACACGCCTTGATACAAAGATGATATACACCCGCGCAAATACGAAATTTGACGTAAGCCGAAGATGAATTCAGTGTGTAAACATAATGTGTTATATAATTATTTTGTATATGTGTGTTAGGTATAATATTAGGGATATATATATGGTTTTATAAAGAATATTGAAGGGTCGTCGATACTCGTAGCGTAGCTGCAGCTATAATTAAAATTTGAGGGAATTCGAGATTCTTGGCAAATCCTGAATGAAGTGGGGGGCCCTAACGATTTAGAAACGACCTCCCTGCCAACCTTTAATAGTCGTGCCCACGTATTACACAGAATAATACGCTTCCAAACAAAATCCAGCGCCAATCTAGACTACCATTTAAACCCTAAGTCCCTAGAATTTTACTCATTCATACTAAAAACCCTTTCAAAACATCTCCAATTTTCACACATCTCTCCTAAAGACCAGGCCAAGTCAGTTCTAAATTTTCTAACTTACTAAGCTAGACTGGTGAACGTAGAGCCTTTACAAGATACTCACAGATGGGGTCCTGCTCGACTAGGCAGATATGGTTTCCGACACAAACATAAAAGTAAGGCTTCCCTCCATATCCAACTGCATACCTAGCCCGGTCACACACCTAAATGCTTTACCCTTGGAAACACTCTACGTTCCTAAACCCCTTGGTTCCTAAAAATAATCTTAGATACACGCTCCATTTTTTCAAAAGATTCTAAAATAAAACCTAAAGACAGAAGTTTGAGATCAGTCATGTGGAAATTTTCTGCCCTGGATCTCGTTGATCTAGCTATAAATAAAAAAGGAAAGCTATAAAAAAAAAGAAACACCTGTATGAAGAAAACCTAAATATAGGGAAAAAGGTAAGAATTGTTTCTGCTAGCTCCTTCACCTAAAATTGTCGTAATTTCCACAGACCGTCTATACTAAATCAAAATATAAGTATCTCTGCCAGACGAAGGAAAGCTAAAATAATATATTATAATCTCCTTCAGGACCTAGATAGCTATAGGGATAAAGGATAAATATAAAACGTGTTACATAAATAAATTTCTGATGTAGATACTTGATATTTATAAATATTGTACACCCGCTATTTTCGCGACGCCTCTATAGCGAAATAGTCATATTTCGTTTCTATTGAGTTTCATGAGAAAACCGTTGCGGGAAAAATTTAAATTATCTAATTCAGTTTCACGCAATTACGAACGCACTTCACCGACGCACTGTAAACACTTTCAGACTATATTTAAATAACGAAGCTTTATTCGTTGCAAATCCGCACTTTCGATACTCGACACTTTTATAACGCGTTACGCGACTCGTACGATTGGATTTTGGTTCTAATAGATTCGGAAATCCACGCGCGACGTAGACCAATATCCTTCCGAGGTTTTATTCCGCGATTTGACGACCCGTTCGCGCTTCGAGAGCAACGCCACTCTCCGATCCGCGCTTCACTGTCCTTAAAAAAACCCTGATTTCCTTTAAATCAGCTCCTTCTCCCACCCAGATTATTTCAGGTTACGCCCCCGTAGACACATTAATTTCCTATTTTATTACCTGTCAAAACCTATCTGAAGTGTATTTACCAATCTGAAAAAAATCCTGTCAAATCAGAATTAATGCTCTGAAGACTGCAGTTTTTTGCGATGTCGAAGAACATAGAGGTAGGAATAATATTGTCAACAAGTTTCCAAGATGCAAATGAGGTGAAAAAAAATAGAATAAATAAAATTTCATATATTTCTAGATCAAAGAACTTCGTTCCTGTTTTTATGCTTTGTAACCAATTCTGAGCCCTCTTAGGAATCCTTTCATCAATAAAACTGGAAGATAGTACCAGTCAAAACTCCTAAATTATATGTATATGTTTTATTATTATTATTCAACGTTCTTACATAAGAGATTACATCAATTTTACGCTTCTGATTTTAAGTATAATTTATTTATTTTTAAACTGCCTGCTATGCCGTATTCCTACCTCAATGTAACTTTCTGGGAAGTGCTCTGCTTTCTAAAAAATATTAAAATGTTTCTGAAATCTAACCTTTGACGTCCTGTCCAAATGGCAATAAATTCGTTTGGTTTATGACCTGAGAACTTTGAAAAAAATTATATCGGCGCCACAGGAAAGCTTGCCCACAGAAAGAGTGTAAAATTATCGTTTCCTCTCCAAACAATACGACACTTATGTCGCTATGGCTATAAGGTTACAAATGCTATGGAATCCGTATAGATTTGGCACAGTCGACCGTATCACTTCTTAGGAAGCGCAATATATTCCAAATTTAAAACATCGCAAGGGATTAAAGAAACACTCCATTTTGAAGTCAAACACAGCTGACATAGGATCGAAGTCGATATTATGATAATAAATTTTGGTCCCGCCCCTGGCTAAGTTAGTTGAAATTCACATTTAGACGGGGCCAATAGTTAAATAAATAATTGAATATTATGAGTAGGTACTGTAGCCAAAAGTATCAACTTTGGTTGCTACAAGTGGACTATGTTGTGACGTCATCGGACCATTTCCCTCTATTAATAGAATGCAATATACGCAGTATGTGCACTAAAACCTCTCAAACTTGCAAGTCATTAAACCGTAATAAAAGTGTCAAGTGGGGTGTTCGGGACGCTGATCAGATAAGCGTGTACGGAAAATTTTGCTACGATAATCTCAAAAAACCAAGTAATTCTAGTTTGTACTGTGATAAGGTTTTGTGTGACAAAATATCTGATTGTAGGATTTGCTGTGATGATGGTAGTCGAAAAAATAGAAATGACAGTTTAAATTTTATTGACAATTGTTATAACGATCTTATTAAAATTTTGCAAGATGGTTCTCTATTGAGTGCAGCCTCGAAGTTCAACGAACGTAAAAGAAAAAAATCAAGTAATAGGTCGGAACTACCACATACAGGAACTGCATAGGAAGGCGAGACTATATTTTGTTTTATGGTTGGAGAATGGCAGGCCCAGCTCGGGAAAAGTTTATGATAACATGTATAACAGCCGAAAAGTTTTTAGAAATAAACTAAAATGGGCTCAAAACAATCAAGATGCAATAAAAATGAATATTTTAACCATGCATAAGGAAAATAAAAATTTTGGGAAGTTTTGGAAAGCTACAAAAACATTAAATCCTAAGCTGGGCTTACCAACCAGAGTTAATAATTTGCTGGATCCTAAGGCAATAGCAGACATGTTTGCCAGGCACTTTAAAGCTGAACCGTTGCTTGTGGAGGATGTGCCCGACACTGAGAAACAAAGTTCCGCAACGCAGCCGCCGTAAATAAAGTAATATAAAGTAAATTTATAGTTAGAGTCCACAACAGCTAGCAACAACATAGAAAAAAAAGATTTGTAATTAAAAAAGAGGGAGCCACTATTAGCAGGATTACACATGCGTATATGCTTTCCGTCGATGGCCCCGATGCAATGAGGAAAATTTGTTCTGACATCAAAATCAGATGCTATTTTTTGGAATCGGGCTGTTGTCAGTTCAGGGATGTTGTCACGAAGAAGATGTTTCCATATAGCTTCGCATACTCTCAATATCATACATGCAATCGTAGATTTCCCCCATTTAAATTTGAATTCTAAATCTTGAATCGTATTTCCGCTTCCTAGGTACCTGTAACAAAAACATTTTAAGATTATTAAATAAAAGATATATAAAACAGTACTCACTCAGGGGTAGATGCTTTAAAAAATATATATATGTTTTTGAATCACCCCTTGAAAGTGACCACATACTGGTAGTTAGTTTGTAGTCACTTTTTAGAGGTGATTCAAAAACATTTTATTTTTCCCAAAAAAATATGATTCGAAATAAGAAAAAAATATTTTGCCTTCTCATGCATAATCCGCAATCAGTCTGGGAGTGCTAATTTTTTTTTCCTATTTGACCGACGACCCATGTTTATTCGGCAATGAAGTATTCGATTTAAGGCTCTAGTTACGCATCTATAGGACTTTAAAAAAAAATACGCGATGAACCTACAAATATACATTTAATATTTGATTTTCATTTCAGGTAATACTGTTGTGAAAAAGTGGAAAAATGTCAAGGACACCTTTTTCAAACATTTAAAAAAAATTAAAGAAGCCTCGAGATCCGGCTCAGCCGCTAAAAAGCTTGCAAAATATCATTATTACAATCAGCTATTATTTTTAACCAAAATAGCACAGAATGCCACGGACGATAGTTTAAACTTAGCTGATGAATCGACCATGAGTTCTACAGATGATGTGCCTGTACCTGGGCCGTCCCGCTATGTTCCTGTCACCCGGAAGAGAACATTACAATTGGATGATTTTGAAAAAGATACATTAGATGCATTAAAAGCTCCTAAGGAGAAGGAGAATCGCCACTTGTCCTTTTTTAAAGGCATACTGCCATCTATAGAAGATTTTACCGAACTTCAGACCCTCACTTTCCAAACTAAAGTTTTACAACTAATCACGGAAATGCGCTATGGACAAACGACTCCACATTCGTCCTTTGCGTTTGAAGAGCAATTATCACACGGGTATCAAACCCGAAATTACCAAAGTACGGGTACGTACAGTTCAATAAACTCAAATTCTGATGTATTTCAATCTCCAAATCAAGGTTCTGAAGTGTCTCAAAATAGCGAAGAGATTGAATATGATTTTGCAAGCTTGTAAGTGATAATATTGCCCTGAAGTTGATTTGAAAATCTGTTATAATATACATATAAAACAAAGTCGTGTGTGTTACACCATTTGTACTTAACTCGAGAATAAAGCAAGTGGAAAAAATAAAAGATTTTCATTACTTACCTCAAAGTGATTCCCATCATTTCTATTGGCTCCACTGGATTCCTCATATTAGTATACTGTTTCCGTATATGTGGCTCTAAGGATTGCAATAAACCTTCAAAAGTGGATACACTCATTCGAAAAAAATTGTAAAACCTCTTTTCGTCTAAAACCAACTCTTGATATTCTTTAAAGAAAAAAAGTCCGTCACTATTCCTCAAGGCTATAAATGGACTGATCCAGTGTTTTCGTATGATTCTACGTCGCTTTCTTCGGTGGCGAAGTAATAAGAGCAGCAGCACACGTCTTTCCCGATCCATTGTTATTACAGACTGTCGTACCCCTCATTTTGGCGCCGCTGCGGCGCCGCCGCGGCTCCGTAGAACGTTGCGTCGCCGCTGCGACGCCGCTCTGCCCGTGTGGTCGCCAGCGCGGCGAAATGGCTTGCGGTGCGGCGCCGCACCGCCCGTGTGGTTTGGCTCTTACTCCGGCGGACGTAGCTAGAGTAGTGAGGAGTATGGTTCGCGGTAAGTCACCGGGGCATGATGAACTCAGTGTGGAGCATATCGCTAGTAATGAGGTATACAGAGTGTTAGCTATGATCTTTAATCTTTGTTTAGAGTATGGTTACCTTCCTAAGCAAATGATGATGACAATTGTGGTTCCAATTGTAAAAAACAAGACAGGTGACTTATCTAGCGCAGCAAATTATAGGCTTATCTCCTTGGGTACTATCACTACTTGAAAAACTGCTGCAGCCCGAGCTGATGAGAAATGTTAGTATAAGTGATGCACAGTTTGGTTTTCGTCCCGGTGTTTCAACGGACTCTGCAATATTCTGTCTTTAAAATACTGTCAATTACTACAAGGACATCAGTTTACATACATCAGTTTACGCTTGCTTTTTAGATTAAGTAGAGCTTTTGACTTGGTTAATTATAAATTATTGTGGTAAAAAATGTCACAGTGTGTGCCATCCAACTTTATAAGTCTGCTGAAGCACTGGTACGAGAATCAGACCAACACTGTGAGATGGGGCGACGCATATTTTTTAATCAGTTTTAGCTTCGGACGAGTAAAGCACGTTTCTAAGCAGCCGGACACAGCAATACAACGGCTACTTTATGTAACGGATATCGTATGTTATTGTATTGGAATCCTGAGGACGTTTGAACCTGTTTAGACGAACGTACAGTAGATTATAGACTAAATTCAGAAGTTCAGAAGAGTAATCAGTTATAGCTTCGGACGAGTAAAGCACGTTTCTAAGCAGCCGGACACAGCAATACAACGGCTACTTTATGTAACGGATATCGTTTGTTATTGTATTGGAATCCTGAGGACGTTTGAACCTGTTTAGACGAACGTACAGTAGATTATAGACTAAATTCAGAAGTTCAGAAGAGTAATCAGTTATAGCTTCGGGCGAGTAAAGCACGTTTCTAAGCAGCCGGACACAGCAATACAACGGCTACTTTATGTAACGGATATCGTTTGTTATTGTATTGGAATCCTGAGGACGTTTGAACCTGTTTAGACGAACGTACAGTAGATTATAGACTAAATTCAGAAGTTCAGAAGAGTAATCAGTTATAGCTTCGGGCGAGTAAAGCACGTTTCTAAGCAGCCGGACACAGCAATACAACGGCTACTTTATGTAACGGATATCGTTTGTTATTGTTTTGGATACAAAGCTAGAAACGCAGAGACAAGAACAGAGCTTTCATCGACTAAGTATTACCACAGACTACTTGTATTATTTAGTCTATGGTATTCCCCAACTCATGAGTTTACAACTGCCATAAACATAAACAACTGCAGATTACCAACAGCATGCACGCAATTACAAACAATTAGATGCAATAGAAAATGAGAATGCAGACCTGCGACATGAGCTGCTATCCTGTAAGAAGGACAGACCGAGTCCATGTCAACGCAGCTACAGGCTACTGTTGTGCTGAACACAGACTCCTGGTTCTTTATCGTAGAATCAGTTGCCAACCGAGTGCCTTTCGTCGAAAACATACATTAAACTATCGAATTCCGCTTATAACGTTCCTTTTTTCATACGTTTTCTTTCTGAAACATTGTTATTTGGAAGTCGGTGCATTCCCCATAGTATAAAACACATTTTATAATTTTGTTTAGCTCTTTTTTTGCCTATGTTTTATTTTTTTTATTTGTGTTTTTATGATTCAAAGATTCAAATTGTTTATTTGTAAAATTGATACATAAAGTATAGGTTTTACATGTCAAATCTAAATCTGTATAAAAATAATATTTTATGATGAAACAAATATGATACGGGAAATATATAAAAAAAAAGTTGGGCTACAAAAGTTAAATGCATAAAATAAAGACTTATTGGAATACGAATATTATTATAACTACACAATGCAATTTAAATATAAGTTGATAAATAAACTGAATATACCCTAAATAAATATAATGCCTAGCCAAATATATACTAACATAAGTAAAAAATTAAAATATTGTATTTACCTACATAATTCAATGAATAAATAAGTTAATAGATAAATAAACTATAAATAGATATAATGCCTAAATCCGCTCGTTCGATTAATCTTGCTAAGAAGAAGGGCAAGAAACTTAGCAACCTATTATGTGACCCATTTTTGCGGGGGCGATACGACTCACGGCCGTGTTGCGTGAAAAGTAATAAAATGATAAAGCCTAATAAAAGCCGGACAGGCCGGACGCCGTCAAATTTGGCCGGACAAGATGTCAAAAAGCCAAACACTGTCCGGCTTTATCCGGACGGATGGCAACGCTATTTCCGGCCATAAATTGTGTATTAAGTTTAATTGCTGTTTTTATGAATCACAAGTTTCATCTTGCTGACAAGAGTGATACTGATGATGAATTTGACTCACTCTGAGATTCAACCCTTGATATAAGAAAGATAAAAGAAGCTTACTGACGACATACCTAGATTAGATTATGATTCTGTAGGTAAATGTCCCGGCTTTGGCCACTTTTAGATTCTCTTTTCCAGAAATAAATTACTACGATCGTAAACAAATTACAAAATCTCTACCCGTGAAATTATACAATAAGTTAAAAAAAACAATTTACTTAATGAAATCACCAGTTATGGCCACTTTTCACATGGCAATCGCTCTGGACCCTCCCTGGCAATGGATTCCTAATAAAAAAAACCGGACAGTGCGAGTCGGATTCGCCCACCGAGGGTTCCATACAAATTGGTAAAAGTTTAAAAAAATCTAAAATTGTGACTGCGCATACCGTTGCTTAACCTCAATGATTTTTTAATGATTTAATTACAAATGTATAGTTTTAAGATTTTTCCTATAAGTACTTGTAGTATTAGACGGTCTTACTTGCCAAATTTCACGTTGATATTTTCACAGCTTCAAGGGACTGTAGACTTGAGTAGGTATATGGTTTTAATTTCAACTCGATACCTCCACGCGTTCCCGAGATACAAAGTATCTTAAGTAAGGGTCTTGACAGACAGACAGATGGACTACAAAGTGATTCTATAAGAGTTCCGTTTTTTTCCTTTTGAGGTACGGAACCCTAAAAACAAAAGAATGGCTGTTACAAACACATATTTATTTATCAATAGGTATTCTTTCTAAACCACGAAAGTATCTGAGAATGGCCAAAACCGGGATAGGGCCAAAACTGGGTCACCTACCCTAGAGTATACCTACTAAGGTACCTATTGCATGAGTTATACAGTATTAGTGTATGAAACTGCATTGCATCCTGGTATTGATAGGATTAAAACACTCGGGTGATGCTGCTATTAAGAACCTCGTGTTTTATAATAACCTCTTCATGTAAGTACCTCTCATACACTATTCCTTTTTCGTAATTTCGTGATTGAACAAGTTATCTCTAGAGTTAATTTTAATAAACAAATGAAACAACTTTAAGAGTCTCATTATTTTATTGTACTGTTATATTATAATAAAATAACGCCGGGACGCCACACAAACACATTGTCAAAAACACGCACTTTACTATGTACGTGTGTATATAGACACTCACGCATTTACAAATACTGTATCTCGTATAACAATCACTTACTCTAATTAATAAATAATTTAAATATAAACACTCCTCGTATATACGTATGTATTGTGAAATATATCGTCAACAAATTATCCTAGTAATACTTAATGACTATTATCAATGTATTATTTCTTTTCTTCTTTATTAGGCATGGTGTACACGTTGCGTACTTAGTTCTACTACAACAAACAACGGCGGGTCGTGTCAGCAATCAGTAGGGGCACGACATCCGCAGTTCAGTAACAGTTAAACATTACATTCATCGCTAACCAATTAACAGATAATGAACAGGAATTATTCAGGATCCTACAATATAGCCCATCGAACTACGAGAGAGAGCTTTACCTTTATGATCCTGGAGCCACATAACAGCAAGACCGTCATCTCCAATACGCACGCGCCGCACCGCACCGGTGAGATTATAAGGGCTCTCTGTTGGAGGGCGGTCAATGGGAAACACGCGAGAAACAGGCAGACAGATGAGTCAGACTCGCTAAAGTTGCTCGCTCGCCAGGACTGTGATGGTTGCTATTCAACATGCAGGCTTTCAAACACTCTTCGTATTCACTGGACCTTGCTCCTAATGATTTCTATTGATTTCCGCGACTGAACGAACATCTCAGAGACTACACATATCTAGAGACATCAAGTAGAAAGTAACAGCCCCATAGGGCAGACGGCAGACAGATGAGACAGACTCGCTAAAGTTGCACGCTCGCCAGGACTGTGATGGTTGCTATTCAACATGCAGGCTTTCAAACACTCTTCGTATTCACTGGACCTTGCTCCTAATGATTTCTATTGATTTCCGCGACTGAACGAACATCTCAGAGACTACACATATCTAGAGACATCAAGTAGAAAGTAACAGCCCCATAGGGCAGACAGATGAAACAGACTCGCTAAAGTTGCTCGCTCGCCAGGACTGTGATGGTTGCTATTCAACATGCAGGCTTTCAAACACTCTTCGTATTCACTGGACCTTGCTCCTAATGATTTCTATTGATTTCCGCGACTGAACGAACATCTCAGAGACTACACATATCTAGAGACATCAAGTAGAAAGTAACAGCCCCATAGGGCAGACAGGCAGACAGATGAGACAGACTCGCTAAAGTTGCACGCTCGCCAGGACTGTGATGGTTGCTATTCAACATGCAGGCTTTCAAACACTCTTCGTATTCACTGGACCTTGCTCCTAATGATTTCTATTGGTTTCCGCGACTGAACGAACATCTCAGAGACTACACATATCTAGAGACATCAAGTAGAAAGTAACAGCCCCATAGGGCAGACAGGCAGACAGATGAGACAGACTCGCTAAAGTTGCTCGCTCGCCAGGACTGTGATGGTTGCTATTCAACATGCAGGCTTTCAAACACTCTTCGTATTCACTGGACCTTGCTCCTAATGATTTCTATTGATTTCCGCGACTGAACGAACATCTCAGAGACTACACTTATCTAGAGACATCAAGTAGAAAGTAACAGCCCCATAGGGCAGACAGATGAGACAGACTCGCTAAAGTTGCTCGCTCGCCAGGACTGTGATGGTTGCTATTCAACATGCAGGCTTTCAAACACTCTTCGTATTCACTGGACCTTGCTCCTAATGATTTCTATTGATTTCCGCGACTGAACGAACATCTCAGAGACTACACATATCTAGAGACATCAAGTAGAAAGTAACAGCCCCATAGGGCAGACAGGCAGACAGATGAGACAGACTCGCTAAAGTTGCACGCTCGCCAGGACTGTGATGGTTGCTATTCAACATGCAGGCTTTCAAACACTCTTCGTATTCACTGGACCTTGCTCCTAATGATTTCTATTGATTTCCGCGACTGAACGAACATCTCAGAGACTACACATATCTAGAGACATCAAGTAGAAAGTAACAGCCCCATAGGGCAGACAGGCAGACAGATGAGACAGACTCGCTAAAGTTGCTCGCTCGCCAGGACTGTGATGGTTGCTATTCAACATGCAGGCTTTCAAACACTCTTCGTATTCACTGGACCTTGCTCCTAATGATTTCTATTGGTTTCCGCGACTGAACGAACATCTCAGAGACTACACATATCTAGAGACATCAAGTAGAAAGTAACAGCCTCATAGGGCAGACAGGCAGACAGATGAGACAGACTCACTAAAGTTGCTCGCTCGCCAGGACTGTGATGGTTGCTATTCAACATGCAGGCTTTCAAACACTCTTCGTATTCACTGGACCTTGCTCCTAATGATTTCTATTGGTTTCCGCGACTGAACGAACATCTCAGAGACTACACATATCTAGAGACATCAAGTAGAAAGTAACAGCCCCATAGGGCAGACAGGCAGACAGATGAGATAGACTCGCTAAAGTTGCTCGCTCGCCAGGACTGTGATGGTTGCTATTCAACATGCAGGCTTTCAAACACTCTTCGTATTCACTGGACCTTGCTCCTAATGATTTCTATTGGTTTCCGCGACTGAACGAACATCTCAGAGACTACACATATCTAGAGACATCAAGTAGAAAGTAACAGCCCCATAGGGCAGACAGGCAGACAGATGAGACAGACTCGCTAAAGTTGCTCGCTCGCCAGGACTGTGATGGTTGCTATTCAACATGCAGGCTTTCAAACACTCTTCGTATTCACTGGACCTTGCTCCTAATGATTTCTATTGGTTTCCGCGACTGAACGAACATCTCAGAGACTACACATATCTAGAGACATCAAGTAGAAAGTAACAGCCCCATAGGGCAGACAGGCAGACAGATGAGACAGACTCGCTAAAGTTGCTCGCTCGCCAGGACTGTGATGGTTGCTATTCAACATGCAGGCTTTCAAACACTCTTCGTATTCACTGGACCTTGCTCCTAATGATTTCTATTGGTTTCCGCGACTGAACGAACATCTCAGAGACTACACATATCTAGAGACATCAAGTAGAAAGTAACAGCCCCATAGGGCAGACAGGCAGACAGATGAGACAGACTCGCTAAAGTTGCTCGCTCGCCAGGACTGTGATGGTTGCTATTCAACATGCAGGCTTCCAAGCACTCTTCGTATTCACTGGACCTTGCTCCTAATGATTTCTATTGGTTTCCGCGACTGAACGAACATCTCAGAGACTACACATATCTAGAGACATCAAGTAGAAAGTAACAGCCCAATAGGGCAGACAGGCAGACAGATGAGACAGACTCGCTAAAGTTGCTCGCTCGCCAGGACTGTGATGGTTGCTATTCAACATGCAGGCTTTCAAACACTCTTCGTATTCACTGGACCTTGCTCCTAATGATTTCTATTGGTTTCCGCGACTGAACGAACATCTCAGAGACTACACATATCTAGAGACATCAAGTAGAAAGTAACAGCCCCATAGGGCAGACAGGCAGACAGATGAGACAGACTCGCTAAAGTTGCTCGCTCGCCAGGACTGTGATGGTTGCTATTCAACATGCAGGCTTTCAAACACTCTTCGTATTCACTGGACCTTGCTCCTAATGATTTCTATTGATTTCCGCGACTGAACGAACATCTCAGAGACTACACATATCTAGAGACATCAAGTAGAAAGTAACAGCCCCATAGGGCAGACAGGCAGACAGATGAGACAGACTCGCTAAAGTTGCACGCTCGCCAGGACTGTGATGGTTGCTATTCAACATGCAGGCTTTCAAACACTCTTCGTATTCACTGGACCTTGCTCCTAATGATTTCTATTGATTTCCGCGACTGAACGAACATCTCAGAGACTACACATATCTAGAGACATCAAGTAGAAAGTAACAGCCCCATAGGGCAGACAGGCAGACAGATGAGACAGACTCGCTAAAGTTGCTCGCTCGCCAGGACTGTGATGGTTGCTATTCAACATGCAGGCTTTCAAACACTCTTCGTATTCACTGGACCTTGCTCCTAATGATTTCTATTGATTTCCGCGACTGAACGAACATCTCAGAGACTACACATATCTAGAGACATCAAGTAGAAAGTAACAGCTCCATAGGGCAGACAGGCAGACAGATGAGACAGACTCGCTAAAGTTGCTCGCTCGCCAGGACTGTGATGGTTGCTATTCAACATGCAGGCTTTCAAACACTCTTTGTATTCACTGGACCTTGCTCCTAATGATTTCTATTGGTTTCCGCGACTGAACGAACATCTCAGAGACTACACATATCTAGAGACATCAAGTAGAAAGTAACAGCCCCATAGGGCAGACAGGCAGACAGATGAGACAGACTCGCTAAAGTTGCTCGCTCGCCAGGACTGTGATGGTTGCTATTCAACATGCAGGCTTTCAAACACTCTTCGTATTCACTGGACCATGCTCCTAATGATTTCTATTGGTTTCCGCGACTGAACGAACATCTCAGAGACTACACATATCTAGAGACATCAAGTAGAAAGTAACAGCCCCATAGGGCAGACAGGCAGACAGATGAGACAGACTCGCTAAAGTTGCTCGCTCGCCAGGACTGTGATGGTTGCTATTCAACATGCAGGCTTCCAAGCACTCTTCGTATTCACTGGACCTTGCTCCTAATGATTTCTATTGGTTTCCGCGACTGAACGAACATCTCAGAGACTACACATATCTAGAGACATCAAGTAGAAAGTAACAGCCCAATAGGGCAGACAGGCAGACAGATGAGACAGACTCGCTAAAGTTGCTCGCTCGCCAGGACTGTGATGGTTGCTATTCAACATGCAGGCTTTCAAACACTCTTCGTATTCACTGGACCTTGCTCCTAATGATTTCTATTGGTTTCCGCGACTGAACGAACATCTCAGAGACTACACATATCTAGAGACATCAAGTAGAAAGTAACAGCCCCATAGGGCAGACAGGCAGACAGATGAGACAGACTCGCTAAAGTTGCACGCTCGCCAGGACTGTGATGGTTGCTATTCAACATGCAGGCTTTCAAACACTCTTCGTATTCACTGGACCTTGCTCCTAATGATTTCTATTGGTTTCCGCGACTGAACGAACATCTCAGAGACTACACATATCTAGAGACATCAAGTAGAAAGTAACAGCCCCATAGGGCAGACAGGCAGACAGATGAGACAGACTCGCTAAAGTTGCACGCTCGCCAGGACTGTGATGGTTGCTATTCAACATGCAGGCTTTCAAACACTCTTCCTATTCACTGGACCTTGCTCCTAATGATTTCTATTGTATTTCCGCGACTGAACGAACATCTCAGAGACTACACATATCTAGAGACATCAAGTAGAAAGTAACAGCCCCATAGGGCAGACAGATGAGACAGACTCGCTAAAGTTGCACGCTCGCCAGGACTGTGATGGTTGCTATTCAACATGCAGGCTTTCAAACACTCTTCGTATTCACTGGACCTTGCTCCTAATGATTTCTATTGATTTCCGCGACTGAACGAACATCTCAGAGACTACACATATCTAGAGACATCAAGTAGAAAGTAACAGCCCCATAGGGCAGACAGGCAGACAGATGAGACAGACTCGCTAAAGTTGCTCGCTCGCCAGGACTGTGATGGTTGCTATTCAACATGCAGGCTTTCAAACACTCTTCGTATTCACTGGACCTTGCTCCTAATGATTTCTATTGATTTCCGCGACTGAACGAACATCTCAGAGACTACACATATCTAGTGACATCAAGTAGAAAGTAACAGCCCCATAGGGCAGACAGGCAGACAGATGAGACAGACTCGCTAAAGTTGCACGCTCGCCAGGACTGTGATGGTTGCTATTCAACATGCAGGCTTTCAAACACTCTTCGTATTCACTGGACCTTGCTCCTAATGATTTCTATTGATTTCCGCGACTGAACGAACATCTCAGAGACTACACATATCTAGAGACATCAAGTAGAAAGTAACAGCCCCATAGGGCAGACAGGCAGACAGATGAGACAGACTCGCTAAAGTTGCTCGCTCGCCAGGACTGTGATGGTTGCTATTCAACATGCAGGCTTTCAAACACTCTTCGTATTCACTGGACCTTGCTCCTAATGATTTCTATTGATTTCCGCGACTGAACGAACATCTCAGAGACTACACATATCTAGAGACATCAAGTAGAAAGTAACAGCCCCATAGGGCAGACAGATGAGACAGACTCGCTAAAGTTGCTCGCTCGCCAGGACTGTCATGGTTGCTATTCAACATGCAGGCTTTCAAACACTCTTCGTATTCACTGGACCTTGCTCCTAATGATTTCTATTGATTTCCGCGACTGAACGAACATCTCAGAGACTACACATATCTAGAGACATCAAGTAGAAAGTAACAGCCCCATAGGGCAGACAGGCAGACAGATGAGACAGACTCGCTAAAGTTGCTCGCTCGCCAGGACTGTGATGGTTGCTATTCATCCTTTCATACTTTCTTTATGCCTAAACCACTGTCTTCCTTTTCTATTCTAGTCACCACATCTTCTTTCAGGCCGCAACGATCCCTTATGTCGATATTTTTCTCTCTATAATTCAATGTCAAACCACACTTACTCCGTAAGGAACGCATTTCCACTGCATTCACTCTACTGCGATGCTCATCATGCCCAACATTCATATTCATATTGTTTATTGCATTCATGTTGTAGGTACGATACCATACTTAAGCGTAGGGGCCAACACTCCATTATGAAGTCTCTCTGGTTGCTCATGAAGGAGTGCAGGGCTCAGATCGTTTCATTTCCCACGTTCACTCTTTCTTTAATGTCACCGTCACACTTTCCATCGCGTGTAAAAAGAAAACCCCGATAAACAAATTCTTTAACCTGTTCCACTTCCTCGTCTTCAATCTTAACTTTACATTCAGTCATCGCTTCATCCCTTTCTAGCACCATTACCGTTGTTTTGCCTACATTAATTTTCATTCCTTTCCTTTTAATAGCATCATCCATTACTGTAACCATCTCCTGCGCAGATCATCCGCCGATGAAGCAAAGATAACTTGGACATCGACATATAAGTGGCATTTGATGAGTAACTCTCCCAACTCCAGTCCACATTCAATTAATTATTAAAGTCGAGGAAAATATATCCAAACGCGTTTTCAAAAAACAAAACCCTTCAAAAAAACGTAATTTGTTAGATGCACAGAAACAAAAAGTCCATAAATAAATTTACATAACCTCCTAAGAGTTAAGTTTTATAATTTATTAATGAAAAAAAAATGCAAAGTTGTAAAATATATTTATCTTGGTTTTTATTCATAGGAGCCCTATTAATTTTTGTATTGTTATATATAACTGTATATATATAATATTTTGTATGTTTGTCTATGACAGACTCGTATATTGAATTCCTATACCTACAGGTTGGCAAAAATTCAAGGGTCCTGGAGGGAAACTACCTTAAATCCTTTAATTAGCTCATTTTACTGAAGTTTCCTTCACTGAACATTCATTTATTTTTTAAAAGAAACAAAACTGCATTCATAGATCTTCAAAATTTCGGTTGTCTCACCCGAGAATCGAACTAAAAATAAAATAAACCCTCGCTATTTTATCACACGAATCGGTAGGATTATTGTTCAGGATAAAATTTGTCTAATAAACATTTGGTATTTAAAATAAAAAAAATGAAAACTAATATTGATTTTATTATTTTATTATAAATTTTATTACAAATTTTATCCTACCGATTCGTATATTAAATAAGCGAGGGTTTATTTTTTTAATTTTTGTTTGGTATGATTCCCTGGTGAGACAAGCGAATTTTAGAATATCTTTGAATGCAGTTTTTTATCTTTAAAAAAATAAAGGAATGTTTCCTTTGAGTAGAATGAGCTAACTAAAGGATTTAAGGTAGTTCCCCTCTAGGGCCCTTAACTTTTTTCAACCCTAGATACAAAAAAGACATCTCATGTATTTTAGAAAAATAAAAATGCTCGCATACTCATATTAAAGCTAACTTCGTAACGTTGTTGGCCAAATGAAGGAACGTTTCAGGTATTCATTAATTTAATCTGATCGCGTTCCCCGATCTTGAGGAGTACTCGTGTAAAACATGTTGACCGGGGTCTGATCATGAGACTGGAAGGTGGATACGGGAACTCCTCAACGTAAACCAGCCTCGACCCAATATGATCGTTAAATATTACATTTACCTTTTTTGTTGTTCGGTCACTAGCCTGCCACAGTGGAATTAGGTGTATCGAGTTTTTCTAATCCTCCTTCAATTGCCCATATGGGATAGCTTTCTGTGAGGTGGCTCATGGACTGTATCTCTAATAGCTCACCGGCACATAGGCTCAGAGCCTGGTCCAATATTAACGTGGAAGATGTAGGTAGGCCAGGGACGCTTACGAACTTGTGAGGTGTTTCATCTATTCATTCAGTCTTCTAATTTGTTTTTGTAATTGTTTTCGTCAATCCGTTGGCGTGTGGATTGAGCGAAGGGTTGGCGCAATTTCAGGCGAGGGTTTTCAGAAGTAAGGGTCAGGTCGACATGGATGGACACTGGACAGGTCAGGCATTGATTGTATTTTGGAAACTGTCTTTTCACTATTGTTCCTCTTCGCAGGTCCGCAGGAGGGGAGTACAGATAGAGTCAGTCTTTGTGTGTAGGTTTCAGCGTCCCAGATATTATCCTAAGAGTTGAGTTTAGTTGGACGCTACTTGATCGGCGTGGTGACTACTTGCCCGTACTGGCGAACAATATTCTGCAGTGCTATAGACAAGTGCGAGGGCCGAGCTGAGTAAGGTGGGTGCGGGAGATCTCCATGAAGAAGAGGCTAGTTTCGATATGCGACAATTTCATTATGAGCTTGCGGATTTGTTCCTTAAACCTGAGCGTTCTGTCCAAGGTAACACCCAAGTAGACAGGAAAGGGTTCATGTTCTACAGCCTGTTCGAAGAAGGCGATTCCAATGGTTTCATTAGCCTGCTTATTATTTAGGTGAAAAGTGCTGCTAAACGTTTTGCGGGGGTTTGGCGTAAGGCCCCAGTGGGAAAAATATTTTTCCAGTCGCAGAACATCTTGCTGTAGCTGTGTCTCTGTAGCAGTTAGGGCGCTATGAACGATCTTCCAGTAGTTTTCGGTATGTCACTCAGGTATATGTTGAACAGGGTAGGTGCCAATACTGAACCCTGTGCTTGCATTTCTCCAGAACGTTCGAAAACAGGCAACATAGCCAGAGATAGCTCGAGGTCCTACATGGTGCAAGAACACAGGTAGGATACCATCGACTCCAGGAGATTTGCTGTTTTTAGTTTTAAAATGGCTGGCTAATCGGACACATTTCACTCAATAGATTAAAATTTTGAAAATGATGCTTTTTTAAGTCATTAATTCGTTTTATGTTTAAACGGCTCGAAGTTTATGTCTAAAATTTCTGCTTTAACAAGAAAACATGGTTTATTTTCCGGTGTCGGGTGAAAAAACTCCTACATGAAATACTTTTTCGTAAAATCCAGAAAAACCTCGAATATGCACTGATTTTGCGTGCCGGCGGCGCGCGACGCGAGCGATCTAATGTAGACTTTCTGATGACATACTGAAGTTCAAAATCGCTCAGTAAGATCATCGTGCACCAGGAGTAAGGCCTTAACGTCGGCGTTAGTTAAACACACACACACACATTCATAAATAATACATGAGCGAGTATACTATCCTCCTTGTACGTACACTAGACGACAACAGTGTTTAGGTACTTCATTAAAACATTACTCCTAAATTAACCTTTGAATAGGTAACTACTTACAAACAAATGTATATTTTAATTGTCATGGACTCGCATCTCACTTTTTATGTACAAAATATATTATATTTCTTATTTGTCTACAAATATTTCTATTTTTCCATACGTTGTTGCGAAAATTTCTGAACATCAAAATATCATTTATCTAGTTCTAAGTTCACTTATACATCGACGAGAGATCCTGAGCTCTGAGAGCTTAAAGCTGAGTATGGCACGGGGACTATCTGGCACCGGGCGCCGGGCCCCGGTTGTTTGGCACCGCGGACACCTGGCACCTGGCACCGGGCGCCGGATCCCGGTCGTCTGGCACCGGCGGTAGCCGCTGGCGGCGGTACTGGCAGGTTCTAATGGACGGTTCGATAAGACACTTGTCTCTTCGCAGACTATCTGATTTATCGGATCTATCGGCGACGTGGACATTATAGTATGTGTTAGTAACGGAACGATCTCGGTTCAGTGTTCACTCGCGAGTGAGACGGCAGTGGGTGCGGGGAGGCGGCGGGCGCGGGGGACGGTCAGCGCGGCGCCTCGTCGGGCGGCGGCTCGGGCTCCGCGGCGGAGGGGATGGTGTGCAGCAGGCGTGCGGGGGGGGACAGCGGCGGCTCCTCGCCCGACACCGCCGGCTGGCGCGTCAGTCTCGGCCGCGCCGCGCCCCCCGCCGTCCCCGCGCTACCCGCCGAGCGCGTCGTGCGCCACGTGCCGGTGGACGCGGTCGCGTTCGACCCCGACGAGTCGTTCCGCGACGACGACAGGTTCGAGTCCTGCGAGGTCTTGCGCGCGACGAGCCAGGAGGCGGCGCGGCGCGGGGGCGGGGGGCGGCCTGGGTACGCGCGCCACGAGTCTGAGCGCGACGACGAGAACTCTACCGAGGAGGACACAGAGCCGGCGCGTGCGGGGGGCTGCGGTGCGGAGCGGGGGCGCGGGGCGGCCTGGTCGCGTGCCGGCCGCCGGCCCACGGCGCGCAGCCACCGCAGCAGGCGCGCGGCGGGCGCGGGGCGCGCGGGGGCCGGAGCCTCACCGGGCGGCAGCAGGCGGCGACACGCGCACGTGGGGGCGTGCTGTCCGCGCGAGGAGCGCTCCGCCAGGCTGTTGGTGTTGGCGGGCGTCTGCCGGTTGCTGAAGTTGGAGGAGTGGCGGCAGCGGCCGATGCCGCGCGTGACGCGCGACTCCTCGATCGCCTTGCACACGAGCGCGCAGTCCTTCTTGAACTGCTTGGTGAGGATGGCGTACAGGAAGGGGTTGCAGCACGAGTTGAGTGGCAGCACGAACACCGTGAATACCTTGGCCTCCTCCAGCGACACGAGCCGCAGCCCGAAGGCCGCCGTCAGCGCGAAGAAGGCGATGGGGGACCAGCAGATGAAGTCGGTGAAGACGAGCAGGGCCATGCGCTTGGCGATGCGCGAGTCGTTGGAGTTCCAGGCCTGCGAGCCGCGGATGGCGCAGTACATCTTCAGGTAGCAGCCGAGCAGCACTAGGAACGCGAACCCGTTGACGCAGAGCAGTGTCACCACGTAGCCGAGCGCGGCGGGCGAGCTCGTCTCGAAGGGCAGGCACACCGCGAACTTCCGGTAGTCGGACACGCCGAGCAGCGGCAGCGTCGCCGCCGTCAGCGCGAACCCCCAGCCGACCGCCATGACGGCGGCCGCGTGCCGCAGCGACAGCCGCTTGTTGAGGTGCATCGCGTGCGTAATGGCGTAGTTGCGCTCGAGAGTGATGACGGCCAGCGTGTAGACGGACAGCTCGGAGCTCAGCACGCCCAGGAACCCGGCGAGCCGGCAGCCGGGCGACATCTGCCAGGCCAGCGCGTGCGCGCGGTACTCGCCCAGCGTGCCGGCGTCCACCACCGCCAGCAGGCCCAGGTACAGGCCCATGCACAGGTCGGCGGCGGCCAGGTTGGCCACCAGGAAGCGCGGCACGTCCATACGGCTGCGCGAGAACACCAGCACGAACACGACGGTGCCGTTGCCGAGCAGGGCCAGCAGGAACACAGCCCACACGCCGCAGCGCAGCGTCCACCAGTCGAACAGGTCCACGCACGGCAGGAACGGACCTGCGGACCGACCAGCACCGCTCACCGTTACTCTCCAACAATCAATTAGGTCATTATATTATATTAGGCTCAGATAGATAAAACATTCATTCTCAAAACACAACACAAACATACAACAATAAAAAAAAGTAACGATACAAAATTAATTTAACAAACTAACTTCACACATATAACTAAACACAGAATACATATATTATAAAGTTAATTCATTCTGGTGGTATGTGTGTCGCGGCAAAGAGAAAAGGCTTCGACTCAGCATATGTCGCAAACTGAAATCCGCGACGCTGTTATTCTGCCGTCGCCTGCAGAGGAGTGCACGAATTCCACCGAGAGTGTGTTATGATTATAAATAGAATGAATATATATGAAATATGAAAGTGTAAATATTAAAGTTTTAACTGTGTATAAATAAAAACCAAATAAAAATACCCTGTCTGACTAACTGATCTATCATCGCCCGGGGACCGGAACTGACTGACTGAAATGACTGAACCTCAGAATATGACAATTGGACAGTGGGTTTCTTGTATGAAGTAGACGTTTTATTTAGTGGAAAAATCTTAGCACCAATAATTGTAATAAGTATAAATAAATTATGTAGATTTTTGTAGTGTAAGCAAGTAAGTTTCGTATTTATTTTTAAAAGAGTATTCTGTTCCAATATTTATTAACGGGGGTGGTAGATTATTCCAGCACTTCGAGGATAGATAACGGCAACTACCTCGAAATGCTGCACAATGATGCCGCGGCACTTTAAGCATGTGTTCCGAAGCCCTGGTTCTTGTTTGGTATGAAGAAACCCACGTTAACTTTTCATACAGGTATTCCGGCGACCGGTTTTTCATTACTCCGAGCAATAAAGTAGCAAAATAAAGTCTATGCCTGGTTGACATCTTTAGAATATTTGCACTGTTAAGATAGGGGGACACATGCTGACGAGGGGGAATATTAAAACAATACCTGGCACATGCGTTCTGAACGCGCGAAATTTTGATAAAATAATACATTCACAAAGCCTAATACGCATGTCAATGCTTAGATAAATTTACGGACTATACCTCTTCGGCTTTTCGATACAATATATTTACCTTGACTAGTCGACGTAAAGTCATTGATGCTACATTTCTATATAAACTAGTAAACAACGAACTAGATTGTCCACACCTGCTTGAATTATTATTTTTTCAAATACCGCGCCCCTCCTCTCGTTGCAGTTCGTTAAGATTTCACATTAGTAGGAGTCGAACGAACTACAATAAAAACCGATTTTTCTCTCGCTCTCCGGCATTATATAACAAAATGTTGGGTGACATCGACATCTTCCTTGAAAATAAAAACTGTTTTAAAGCCAAAGCAAATAAAATACTATGTAAGTGACTTTTAATTATTTCTCGTGCTTGTATATGTATAATATGCATCTGGAACTTTGTATGTAATGTATTTGTTAACAAACCATGTAAGCTCCAGTGTTTATTCTAAAAATGTGTGTTATTTTATAAGGGTTCTTTAGGTCTGTTTATATTAATGTTTTCTCTATTGTTTTCTTTTTAATATGTAATGACCGTTTGTAACCTAAATAAATAAATAAATAAATAAATAATTACGAAACCTGTGCAACACTTTTAGTCTATAGAAGCAGTTACGCACCAGTTCAAGAACATGGGTTTCAAACCGAAGTTCACCATCCATGTGAAGGCCAAGGTTACGTGCTGCAGCTACTTGTTCAACAGGTTCACCAATAATACATATTTTCGGTCTCATTTCAGAGATTGTATGAATTTTCATCTTAGTCCCTAAACTTTGATTTACCCGGATTAAGTACGAGACAGTTTGTAGATGACCATTTTGAAATGCGGTCTAAGTCTTAATTCATTTGTTTAACAGCTTGTTTAACATTGTTGGGATGGAAAGATATTTGAAGATCATCTGCGTATTGATGAAATTGACAATTTAATATACTGGTAGTAACGTGCGCAGAGTACAAAATAAACAAAAGGGGGCCAAGTATGGAACCCTGGGGAACGCCTCTGTCTATTGGCTTAATTTTAGAAACAATATTTGAGCCATCCTGCTTGCATAATTGCACGACCTGATTGCGTTTACTTAAGTAGCTATCGATCCAATCCACAGAAGATCGACAAAATCCGTTATAAGTAAGTTTTGATAGAAGTAAGCTAATATTTATCGAGTAAAAAGCCTTAGAATAGTCAAGTAGTGTAAGAATTGTTACCATTCCTTCATTTTGAGAATTGAGTATGTTATCTACCACATCAAGCAATGCAGTAGATGTACTTCGTCCTTTTCTAAACCCTCATTGTCGTACAGGAAGTATATTATTAGTTTCTAGGTAATAAGCCATTTGATTATAGACAATTTTTTCTAGAATTTTGGATAAGTAAGGTAAATGGCTTATAGGTCTAAAGTCCTTTACAGAAACAGGGTTATTGTTTTTTGGAATTGGCATTACTAACGCTGTCTTCCATGACTCAGGAAATATACCACTAGTCAAAGATTTGTTTATTATTGCAGTTTTAGCAGCTATCGTTTCCGGGAGTGTCAATGCTATCATTTCTATGCCTATCTAATCCACACCTTTGGCTTTGGATTTAATTCCCAAAATTATTTTGGCTACTTAGGCTTCATCCACTGGTGACTTTTGGAAAGTGGAACCGCCATATCTATGGTGTTCATAGTACGATAACTGTGAAATTGTCACTCCATTTGAACCGGACCATTTTAGAAATTGGTCATTGATTTTGTCTGGGTCGTGAAAATGTTCAGTAACTCCTTATTGTTTCTAAAATTCGGTAACACATACTGTTTTAAGTTTTTCCATAGAACTTTAGAGTTATGTACATTATTGTTTTTTATTTTTTATTTATTTATTTAAGAAACAAACAGCCACATATACAAATTATTACAAGTGAAAATATTCAAATTAAGCCTAAAGTCTCCTTAATTTACAAAAATGTATATTTCTAATAAGAAGTGAAGTTAACTAAACATAAGTAAGTAATACACTAGTTACAAAATATGAGCAACAAATAATGTTAGTCAAAAACATCTATCTGCAAGAAATTTTTTTCATGGCAGATTTTTTAAAGGTGGAAAAAGATACACAAAACATGTCGACATCTGATAAATGGTCATTATATAATCGGCAAACACGCCTAACAAAACTATTTCTTGCATAGCACGTTTTACAAGAAGCAATACTAAACAAATTCTTTGTATGACATGCACGTTCACATTTGCGAGGTATTCTAAAGTTGATTTTTTGTAATAAATCCGGGGTATCTATCAAATTATTATTAATTATTTTGTAAAGCATACAAGCGTCAGTGTAGTCTCGCCTGTGGGATAGAAGTTGAACTTTGTGACTATCAGCTGAGGTATAATAGTCAAGATAAGCATAACCTGTTCTGTAGTCGAGGGCCTTCACAAACTTTTTCTGTAATTTCTCAAGTCTATCAATATGAGTCATATAAAATGGGTGCCAAACTGAACAGGCAAACTCCAGTCTACTACGAACAAAACTATTGTACAGAATTTTATATGTTAACGGGTTTTTGAACGGCTTTCCAACTCTCAAAATAAAACCCAATTGTTTGTAAGATTTGCTGAGTATTGTATCAATGTGTGGCACAAAAGTAAGTTTAGAGTCCATGATCACACCGAGATCACGAATTTCTGTTACCCGTTTAAGATTAGTGTTACATAGTTTGTAATCGTAAAGAATCGTTTGCTTTTTCCTACTAAAACTAATTACACTACATTTGTCTGGATTTAAGAATAGGTTGTTTTGAACACAAAATCTTTCAAAATTAAGTAGGTCAAGTTGTAATTCATTACAATCACTAGGATTACGGATAATTCTAAATAATTTTGTGTCGTCCGCATAAAGCAAGGAGTTCGAATGTTGTATATTATTTGTTATATCATTTATATACAGTGTAAATAACAGGGGTCCCAAATGGGATCCCTGAGGAACCCCTGAGCTAGTTAATTTATAATTAGAACAAAATCCACCAAGTACAACAGCTTGATTACGGTTTATAACATAAGATTTTATCCAACGCAAGAGGTCACCATGTATACCGAGCCGCCAGAGCTTAAGTAATAACATATTATGAGATATTTTATCAAATGCTTTGGCAAAATCGGTATACACGGCGTCCACCTGACATTTATTATCTAAGGCATCAAGAATAAATTCCGTTAAATTAAGGAGATTACTCTCCACACTACGACCCCTATAAGAACCATGCTGACTGGGAGTAATACAGCGACGCACAGCAGAAGATAACTGATCAGTCACTATTTTTTCAAGGATCTTTCCTAAGTGACACAGTTTAGAAATAGGTCTGTACTTTTCAATATCGCTGCTGACCTTGCCCTTGGGGATTGGTGTGATCCATGCTCGTTTCCAAATGTTAGGAACGTGTCCATCTCTCATTGACTTTGAGTATAAAATAGTGATGGGCAAGGTTAACGATAGTGCACACTTACTGATAAAAATAGGATGAATCCCATCTGGCCCTGCACCCTTACTAATATTTATTGATTTTAAATACTTTTGAACGATATTTTGAGTAATCTCAATATGAGACATACTTAATACGGCAACAGAGGAAGCTTGTAAGCTATCTAAATCTAAGGAGCTTTGATTGGATTTTTCAAAAACAGAGTTGAAGTACTCGTTAAATTGATTGCAGATACTGTCACCACCCGTAACTTGAATACCCTTGTAAGTCATTGTATCCGGAAAAGAATTACGTGGAAATATTGATTTAATATAACTCCAGAAAAATTTTGGATGGCTTTTTATTTTTTGTTCAGAGAATTTTATGTAATTATTGAAACATTCCTGTTCAAGTTTCCGAGCCCTCTTTCTTAAAATTTTAAAACTTTCGTAATCTAACGGATTTTTATATATTTTCCAAAGCTTATGGTATTTTTGTTTTTCTTTTAAAACTTTTCGCAAAGGTAAACTATGCCAAATAGGATACGAGGGAGTAGACATTCGTATACGGGAGGGGACAAACTTTGAGATCAAATTATTTAATATACTATAAAAAATTTCAATGCAATCTTCCATACACAAGTTCGAAAACAAAGTATACCAGTCTATTTTTGACAGTTCATTGTTTATTTCATCATAATTACCTAACTCAAATTTGTATCTGTAAGTGTCCATAGACTTAAAACGTTCAAAATTACTTAAACCAATATCGATTAAAAGAGATTTATGATATGGATCTTCTCGCACAAGTGGACTATCACAACTATGTATATAACATTCGGAGCTTGACAATATTAAATCTAAGATATTACCAGATATATTCTCAAGGTAGTTGTATTGTTTTAAGTCAGAAAATGATAAAAATTCACTAAGAGATTGAACAGCAAAATTACCACTACATGTTAAAAGCAAATCACGAGCATCACTACTGGTAGTCCACTTAGCGTCAGATATATTAAAGTCGCCAGTAATTAAGAATAAATCATTCGGCAAATCGTTTATTAATTTCTCTGCTATATCAAAAAATGATAAAAGGGCTTCTTTATACATCGGCCCTTGGGGTAAGTATAAACATCCTATATTTAAAAAATGTGATTGCTTTTGATCAAGCGGCAACGAGACCCAAACGCAATCCGCGGCGGCGGCAGGCGGCACCGGCCAAGCGCGACGCAGCGGTCGCAGCCGGCTATGCACAGCCACGGCCACCCCGCCGCCCCGCTCGCAGCCGCTAGCCGCCGCCGAGCGGTCACAGCGATACACTAAATACCTAGCATCAAAAAATTCTGCGTCGTAAAAATCATCCGTCAGCCAACTTTCCGTGATACATATAAAATCATAATGGGATTGAGTTACCTGGGAACAAAAACTTTGCGATTTTGTACGCAACCCCCGTACATTCTGGTAATACCCACTCAAAACTGTATTAGACATTGCAGATGGAAGAGAAAACAACATTCTTTATAATATACAGTGACGTATGCATGTCAAGATACAAAAAGAAGTATAACCTTAATAGGAAGTAATAATAATATGATTCCGTGTAGTCGAAATAAGTGCCTCGCAAACGCCAACCCACAATTACAAGATCAAAAACTATAACACTGGTTTTTCTTAAAACTGAACAATAACTGAAAATTACGAAAAAAGTATAAAAATACAGCAATCAGCTGGAGTATTACATATTTTACAACACAAACTAAGTTTAACACTGACCATGATCATTAGAATCATTACCACCAAAAAGTAAAACAAGTTAAAAAGTCATTTTACATTCAAGAGGTCAGAATCATTATTAATATATATTATTTTTGAGCTATCATTCTTGCGCATCATAATCCTACAGTCCCTAATCCACAAATGGGCGTAATGCAATTGAGACTTCAGCTCACGAGCTTTCTTGAGCAACAGTTTGTTTGACGGAGTCAGGTGATCACAAACAAACAAATTGTGCGCGACTCCGGAGTGGCCGATGTCCGCGGCTGTAAGGCCTCGACGTGCGCGCACTGCCGCCAGCGGGTGATCCTTGGCTAGTCTTCTAGTAAACTTCACAATTATAGCAGGGGCTCTCGATTCCGCAGGGCTCGCATTGCCATCATGTTTGCTTTGAAAGCGACGTACGCGATGGATCGAGTCGACGTCCCTGTTATCCAACGCAAAGCCAACCTTATCGCAGATAACTTGCAGTATATTATTAAGGTTTTCACCCTTAACCGACGGTACTCCCGATATCTCGATATTATTCATTCTGCTGAATTGCTCTTGAGAATTATTTTCACTCTTGAGGGTAGCGATAGTTTCGTTCGCGGAGATTAGATCGGATTGTAGTTTAGTAATCATAGGTACTTTGTTTTCCAACAAAATCAAACGATCTTCGACGTCACTAAATCGCGTCTCCATTTCACTCAACTTTGTGTTTATGCTTATGACACCTGTCGACACATTCTGAATCTCTGATTTAACGGCATTTAAGTCGGCGCGAAGTGCTTTCAGTTCTTGAAGTACTTGCAGCATATTAGAGTCTGAAGAACTGGAAGTCCCTCTGCAGGTCATGCAGCGCCAGGCAGCCTTTTTTTCAGCACCCATCTTACGATAGGTAGATTCGGCGACTCCAGCGCAAAGGAAATGGAAACACCCATCGCAATTTCCACACTGTACGAATTCGGTTACAGGTTCGTTGCACTTAATGCAAAGCATGTTTAGTTCGTAGAGTAAACAAAATTACTATATAAGAAATATACGCGCGTAAGAAAAAAGGGCGGTAGGTTGGAGGTTTTAATCGCACGGGTATTATCGCACTATCACAGAACCGATCGCTACCGCGCGCCAACGCTGCTGATTGTTATAAATTGTTCAAAAAAAGCTTTTTTTTTTCGTAATAAATGCTAGTATTAACAAGTCCCAATAGGTTTAGTAGTTCCCAGAACTAATGCCAGAATTGTCAACTACAAACCATTTAATGTTAAGAGATTTCGAACCAATTTGGGACACCATAGTTTACTGCCCAGGTTAAGCCGCGAACACAATAATTTGTTTAAGTCAACAAGCATTGATATTTTTAGTATTTCGTTTAACAAATTCAAACATATCTTGTGGTCCACAAAGGAGCCTATATCAAATAAAATAAAAAAAGTAATACAAAATATGTATATAATATTAAGATACGTTTTATCGAGCCAGATAGTAGTTGTAGTACCGACTATCGAGCGATACTGTTTTTATAAACTAACAAGCTGTGTTTGCCTGTAATTGGGCTACATCTCAAAACTACATAGTATACATAGGTAACACTAAAAGTTTCCGGAACTGGCCACTTACATAAACAATATTTAAGAATTTATTGCAACATTTGAAAATAGAACTCTTTGGCTGTAGAATGCAGTTTGTTTCATCTGACTGTCTTTTGTTTTTACCTTGTGGCGCCATTTAAAAAATTGTGTGTCTGCATCAACATGGATTTAACTCGGGAAAATTTTCGTAGTATGATTTTCTACGATTTTAAGTGTAATTTGACAGCTCAACAGAGCATCGCTCGGCTTGAAACAGCTTTTGGCAATGAAGCACCATGCAAGAAGACTGTTTATAGCTGGTTTGCAGAATTCAAGCGTGGTCGTATCAATCTCAGTGACGAATCTCGCGATGGTCAGCCGTCCACCGCTGTGACCAACAAAAACATCGATGCTGTGCGCCGTATGATTGAAACAGACAGGCATGTGACCTACCATGAAATTCGCGCATCCTTAGAAATAGGCATGAGTCAAATACAATCAATCCTACACAAACATTTGGGTGTGAGAAAGCTGTGCTCGCGGTGGATCCCACACAACTTGACCGAGGCTCAAAAAACGGACCGCGTCACTTGGTGCAGTGCCATGCTTACCAGATTCAACGAAGGTGCGTCAAATTTGGTGTGGGACATAGTAACAGGTGACGAAACATGGATTTATTGCTACGATCTCAAAACAAAGCAGCAATCGAGCGTATGGGTCTTTCAAGATGAGCCGAAACCAACCAAAGTGGCGCGCGTGAAAAGTGCATCTAAGCGGATGATTGCTTCTTTTTTTAATAAAACTGGACACGTGGCTACTGTTGCTTTAGAGAATCGTCGTACCGTGAATAGTGACTGGTACACGACCATTTGTTTGCCGGAAGTTATTGACGAACTCCGTAAAAATAACCGTAAACGCCGTATCATCCTGCACCACGACAATGCTAGTTCTCACACGGCCAGACAGACAAACGACTTTTTGAAGACGAAAAATGTAGAACTCTTGAGTCATCCTGCATACAGTCCCGACCTGGCACCTTGTGACTTTTTTCTGTTCCCAAAAATTAAGAACCAATTACGCGGTCAACGATTTTCATCACCAGAAGAGGCTGTCGAGGAGTATGAAAAACACGTTTCAGAGGTCACCACAGGGGAGTGGCACAAAAGTTTTCAAAACTGGTTTGATCGAATGAAAAAGTGCATAGACGCCAAGGGAGATTATTTTGAAAAACAATAAATTAATTTTGTACCTTTAATAGTATTTTTTCATATTCATTCCGGAAACTTATAGTGCGTCCCACGTATACTTAAATAAGTTATCGATTAAGATGTATGTCTGTTGGCAAACCAATAAATAAATAAATAAATTATTGCGCACTCTCCACACTCGAGACATTTGTAAATCAATGTAGGAACGCAAAGAATACTTGGTCCATACAGTCATGTCTGAGGTTTGGATATCTTATACCAAGGGTTGCCAGACAGTTTTATACTCATAAATACCAATAATTAAACCTAATGTTATTTATTTGTTTATTTATTTATTTAGGTTTTTCAACAGATACACACTTAACATTTACAAAAACAAGATATACAGAGCAAGCCACAGTGGGCATCCAATAACATAAATTCAACAAATGTGACTTATATCTTCTAAATGAACACGAAAACAAATCAAAGGCCTGAGGATCTTTTATGAAAAGTTGGTTATGCTGCGTTGGACTACAAGATTTTTATTTACTGTTTCTGTTAGTCGAAGGTTTTATTCGGGGCTAAAGTGTCTGGAGTCTGACGATAATCGTCGAGTGGTACTGAGCAACGACAATTATAAACAACTACATAACAGCAAAATCAAGAAAAGCTTACGAGAAATTTTAGCAAGATTTAATGAAATGAAAAATAAGTAGATAACTATTGTATGAGTTTAGATAAACTAGTGTATAAAACTGTACTTATCTAGGTATTAAAAGACTCAAAACTCGGCTCGTTTTATAAACGCACACTCGTCTTTTAATTACCTCTTTATGTACCAGTTTCATAAACTACTATTATATTTTTTTCGAACATTTCGGGGAGAGGGGTTGTCTGAACCCCCAAAACCCCCCCTGGCTACGCCTATGTATGGAAGCACCTATTCAAGAATTTTGTCATTAATTGTTTCCTAATTAATTTCCTACCAACATTTAGTGACGGTATCGATGTCGTGACCAGATCATAGAATTGAACATTTCATGAAATATTACAGTGTTTGTTTACCATTTCATGTTATGGATTGACCAAATCAATGAGTAGGGATCGTTTGACGATATAATCAACTAACACGAGACCATTTCATAATCTGGTCAAACATCGTATGATCATATCGTAAAATAGCGACGCTAATGGCGCATTGTTATTGTTTGTGCGATGTGATTAGTTATATAGTTATTCCTAGGCCAAAGTAGGAGCGACGACGAGCGAAGCGAGGAGGAGCGTGTTAGGTTGCCTGTGAATATAAATTCAAGAGCCGAGCGAAGCGGAGCGGAGCGTGGCGTCGTCTAACGTTGAACATTGAATGATCTGGTCAGTGACAGTCGACTATTTCATGAAATGTTCAATTCTATGATCTGGTCACGACATCTTTATTTCTATAATAAATATAGTGACTTCGCAATCGCACGGCGATCTGAGATTGCGATTGGAAAGTCACTATATTTATTTTAGAAATAAAGATGTCTAATATTGATACAGTCACTAAATGTTGGTAAGAAAGTAATTAGGAAACAATTAATGACAAAGTTTATCTAAAATAACCGACTTGGCTTTACATAAGATCTGGCAACTTTTTACAGTGGAAGGATTGCGTTGCAAGACTTGTAATTTTATGTTTTTGATGGGATCTCATTACTTTTTGTTGGTAACCCTCCTTTTTACTTCTCGGGTAATATTTCTTACACGTTCAAGCACAGCGTAGATAATAGATAATAGGTATTTACCTCTGCCCTGAAATTATCCGAACAACATCCAAATTGCTGGTAAATACTCGTAATGTCAGTACATAAGCCTTTCAAATGATCGAACTACCTACAATCGAGTGAGATTACAAAATTAATAAGAATAACCTAAAGATGTACACTAATAACAATAATCCAGATTATAATTTTGTTAGAGATTTGTCATTTGTTTTCGTGATTTTTAGTGTTTCTTACCCAAAGGTTCCGGGAGCTACGAATTACTAAACCTCCGCTATCTGTCCGTCTGCCACACACAGATGTTTACAGCTTCAGTCCTAATAGGCAGCGCGTTTATCTCTTCACACAATATGTGGTACTATTGTCTCCATCATAGCAAATAATAAAAAGTTATATTAAATGGAAACCCAAAAGAGGTCCAATTTTTTGACGTTATTTTTAGCGTTATCTTTAGAACGGTTATACATTTAAAAATTTGGGCGGATTGTAGCTAATACTTTGACATAAAACAACAAATAACAAATAAATTGGTTTTGGTACCCATACCACTTGGTACTCAAAAGGTACCGAATTGTTTGTAAGGTGCTACCGTTTTCTCCCCTCGATGTTGCTATGGCATCTACCTTAAATGTATAAAGTGACTTTCGTCTCTAAAGGGGGAAATTAAGTCAACCGAACAAATTCATACTGGAGACTCGGTTAGTGGTCAGGATCAAGGTTATATCTCTATACTTCTTCAAGAACTATCTACTCAATTTGTATCAGAAGTCAAAATTTCATTCTGCATATTTTAGAGAAAGGGTCATTGAACCAGGTGCAGGTGACCTGACCACTAACCGAGTCTCCAGTATGAATTTGGCTATACCTTATATTGTTGTTAATTGTTATGTACCATGATGGTGTTAGGAAGGATGCCGAATCATTTCACTGGCGCTATCATATAGCGGCATTTTGGCGCCTTTATGTTGCTATGGTTGTTTGTTGTTTTCTATCATGTTTTAGGGTTCCTAACCCGTTTTGAGTGGAGGTACGGAACACTGTGCGCGGGCCCGACTCGCACTTGGTCAAATAATTTTATTTTCGTGATTTCTCGTTTAATTTTAATACGGAGCATTTTTTTATCGGTATGATTTTCACTTTATACCACTGTAAGTATATGTAATTGATATTTTTTCATATTTTTCGGTTCACCAGTTTTGGAGATGAGGGGATGCAACAATACTGCACCATCTAGAGTCAGCGTCAGAAGGTACAGTGGAGCCCGCATCCAGCTATACACATAGAGTATAACCTGACCTCTCACTGTACGGGAAGCCTATACAATGAGAGGTCAGCTTATACTGGAAGTGTTTAGCTCAATGCGGGCTCCACTGTACAAGATATCGTATTAAATGTCTTCAGTGCGAAGCAGCATGCCCCACACCAATGCCGTCTAATGTCGTACAAATTTATAGATGCAGCTGGATATTTTATTTTTGCATACTTTGTATCGAAATGTTAAATTACCAACCGCAAATGACATTTTTTTATTGCAATGTTGCAAAATTTCAAGTAAGTAGGTCTGCTCCATAGACATGTTCTTCATCTGAGGTCTGCTCGAAGTACCTTTCACTTTTGATGAGGGATCAGTGACAAAATAAGGGAACTTTGACTTGAGATATTTCGTAACATAATACATATAGGTACAAACTTGTCACTTGGGGGTATGCTCAGTAACTATTACCACAACGAAGAGACGCGTTGTTTGCTCGACTTGGCGGGGGCTCTGCCGAGCCGCGTGCCCCACAGCAGCCACTCGTCGCCTACTGGAGTCAATGAGCCCCACCCACACATGTTCCGACCACTGACTGATTATTGTATACTGCATACAAATGACAGAGGTGAGAAGACGATTGCGAACCTGGCATCGGCAGACAATGCACGCGCCTCGCCCCCGCGGCGCGCACCCCCCGCGCAGCGCGGCCCCGCCGCTCCGCCCCCCGCAGCGCGCGGCCCCGCCACTCCGCCCCCCACGCCGCGCCCCACCCCGCCATCGCCGCTCGCAGCTGCGCCTCGCTCTGACCCGTCGCGTTCACTGAAATGTATATTTACACGTTCATTATATTTATAATGTAAGTAAACACCTTGTGCGGTGTTCCAGTGAGCAACGAAGTTATTTGTTTTATTTTCCCTGTCGCTGTTGTTTCGTTACTGAAGTCTGATATTACATATTACTTATAAATAACGTAAAGTAGGGCGTTGCAAGCGCAGCGGACTTATTTAGGTACAAAATTCCGTACACACTTATCTTTTATAGCCTTTTGTTATAAAATCTGTCAATATTTATTATTGAACAATGTATTGAAGATCATAAATATGTTAATTAATTTTTGGTAAATAAAAGCTTATTCTATTCTATTCTATTCTAAACTAAGGGTGTCCGCGGGTATCCATCCATCCATCAGCCCATGTTCGTCCACTGCTGGACATAGGCCTTTCCCAAATTTCGCCACTCATCTCGGTCCTCCGTCCTCCTCATCCAGCCGCGCCCCGCAACGTCCTTCAGGTAGTCGGTCCAGCGGGCACGAGGTCGTCCTACACTACGCTTTGCTGTACGTGGTCTCCATTCTAAAGCCTTTCGGATATGGTTCTTCGGAAAAGTGGTTCAGTAGGGTCGGTAGAATATGTGGTTTCATTTAATGGTAGCAGTCTATTTGCACCCAGTATTTAATATAGAAATGATACGAAAAGTTAGAAAGGCAGAATAACATAATTCTTGTGTAAATATACGATAGTAAAAGCAAGAGAAAGATGCCAAATAACTGCGTATGTTTCGAGCCTGCTTGTCGATTGTATTAAGGCCAACGGCTCGTGAGTAACGTACTGTAGTGCGCGTAGATGTCGGTGGCGTTAGCCCAGGCCGCCAGGTCCATGTGCTGCGGGGGGACCAGCACCAGGTCCGTCAGCTGCTCCTCCCGCTCCTCCGCGCTGTCCCCCTCACCGCCCCCCGTGCCCCCCTCGGTCTGCGGCAGGAACTCGCAGCAATGGTACGCATACGACAACACCAGCGTCTGGAAACAAACATCATTGCTTGAGCTTGGGGTCCAGTCGCATCTCACGTTTCTATGAGATTGTTTGGTGCTGTAGAAGCGTTATCATTGTCGAGGGAGGAGTGCCGGGAAGGAGCAGCACTGACCTGAATGCGGGGGAAGAGCTCGGGCGGGGGGAAGTGCCGCAGGTGCGGGTTGTTGTGCGCCTTGAGATGCAGCAGGTGCTGGAGCCCGCTCGCTGGGAGGTGACTGAACACGTTGTTACCCACGTTCCTGTGACACACACAAATATTCTCACGAGTCGATGTTATAGCGCAGTTTGAAAACCCATACAGTTGTCCACCGAAAGCGTTCACACAGAGCAATAGCGCGGGGCCTGCGGGGCGAGACGCGGGAGGTATGCCACCGAGCTACATACAAGTGGCTCGGTCCGGGTTGACGCGACTGAAAAATGAGTTGAAGTTCCGCCAATTTCCACGAAGTTTAGGCCAATTTTTTTTTATTCATTAAAAATATTTTCTCTCATCTCCCGTTTCTTGGCCAAGAACGAACTCACGAGGCCGCAGGCCAAGCAGCTGAGTTCATAGAGTCATACCAGCAAGGCAAAAGACAATTGGGGCAAAAAAAATCAGGGCAAGAAAATCTGGCTATTTCCCGAAACTTTTGAAACAGATAGTTTTTCTTTAAATTTTATGTCTCTTTTTAGTATTTTTTGTACAGAAATACGCAGATTTTTAGAGGTAAACTAGTTTTTATTAATTAAATTGTAGAGTACATTTGTCAGCCATATCAATCAAAAATTATTCTCAAAGACAATATAGTTTGGTTATCTATGTTATTATTCTAATTCATCCTCAACATCCTCTCCTAATTTTCTAAATTATACACATCTACATTTCTTTAATCTATGTACTTATGACAAAGCAAGGGAAATTGAGTCATATCTACAGTTTTCGTAATCTTTGAATTTAACAATAACATAACCAAGTCTTCCTGCACTATTACGTAAATCTATAATATAATACCTATAACAATATTTTAGGACATTACTTCAAGTCGTCAATATTTCTAAAATATTAAATCAACAAAATATTAAATTAAATTGTTAACTTCTACTTTCCAAAAAAAATACACTCGCGGGTAGACATTCAACAACAACAGACGTGTTATACTTCTCTCCTTAAATTAATTTGGAAAAAGTGGCTAAAAATGTTCTAACTTCAAAGTGTTTTATACCAGTGATAAAATTAACAACCAACAACAGATCTGTGATTATAGAACTAAAAAATATCTAAAATTGAGCGAAATATTAATAAAAAACCTAACCAAATTAAGTGCGATTCCTAAAATTTGACAGTGAGTTACATTGACCCAGATAGTGAGAACAAAGAGCTCGGTCGATACCTATTCGTTAATCTTCTAATGGCATAAATATCCATGTGACCTGTACACGGATTTTATACACCCTCATAAGATCAGTTGTGGCCCAATGGATAAAGGTGACACCTAAAATCAGACTGTTAACAGTATAGTCGTAGGTTCGAGCCCCGTTCTGAAATTTTCTTTTTGCGTTTTCATTTTTTATTTTTAGCTGTTTATTAGTTTATTTGTTCCGGGAGATGAGTTTTTTTCGACAATATTACTTTTCGAAAATCCAAAACTAAATCAAAAACATATCCAAAAAATGATGATGAATCTGATAGGGACAGGTCTCAAAACGATTTTACAAATGAATCTACCAGCACCGTTCCAGATATTTCGGAAGATGAAATGTGCCCTACACTGGATACAGACGAAAGGTTTAAAGTATTATACCACGATCTACAGTTAGCAAAAACTGAAATAACCTATTTGAAAACAGAAAATTTGGGATTGAAAAAACATATAAAAGAATTGATGGTCGAAAATGATATATATAAAAAAATTACCGGTGATAATTTTCTAACACCTAGCAAACAAACATCAAAGGCTACGATTTCCGCAAGAAATACATTGGAAAATAATTAAGCAGCCACGACACCTACAATAGATGAGCAAAAACGTGGTCTTATCAATCAAGACAAGGCAACTTTTGATACTACCTCAAACAAGGATGAACACAAAAAATACGATGACACTAAAGTACCAACTATGAAAAAAACACCTACACAGTATGAGACTATTCAAAATGAACAAGAAAAGAAAAATAGGCTCTGCTTAATAACAAGCAATAAAAGTAATAAAATACTGAAGATTGCACAAAGTACTTTTGTGGAGAAATTCAACACTTGTCACTTTCTCACACCTAATGCAGGAATTAAACAACTTTTCACGGGGTTACAAGACAAATTAAATCAGTATACGTTTGATGACTATTGCATTGTTATGATTGGTGATGAGGATTTTAGACAAACCAACGACTATTGCGAGCTTGTTCTTTTGATACGGCAATTAACACAAAGCGTGGATCATACAAACATTATTATTTGCCTGCCAACATATAAGTGTGGTAATTACAAAATGATGTATAACTGGCGAATTGAATCTTTCAATCAATTGCTGTACCTAGACATTTTAACACACCGAAACGCTTACTTATTAGATACGAATGCAAAGCTTTCTTATAACTTCGACATGTTTTCTGAAGCACACGGAACATTAAACGACAAAGGCATGACAAGTATTTTTCAGATTCTTAAGGAAGCAACAGAAGAAATAAAGTTAGTCAACGAATCTTACAATGAGATATTAAACTCCAAAACTTACTCAGACTCAAATGAGCTCAAAATAAATGAGACTGAACAAAAAGTAACAGAAGAGACAAAAAAGAAGCATACAGAAAAAACGAAAAATAAAAAAGATGATTTTTTTCGTATATAATCATCTGCATATTTTACATCAAAATATAGCTGGTCTCATTAAAAAATCTGATACTCTTACACTATATCTAGAAGAACTTACAGAAAAAAATATGTCAATCGATGTAATATGTGTAACTGAGCATTTTGTTAAATTAGGACAGGAAGAACTAATAACATTGCCAAATTATCAACTAGCAGCCCACTATTCAAGAGAAGCTAAAAAGAGAGGAGGATCATGCATACTAGTAAGAGCAGGCCTTCAATACAAAATTATACCACAGATAGCTAAATTATCTATAAGAGATGTAATTGAATGTTGTGGTATTGAATTGATATCACACCAAACAGTAGTTATAAGGTACCTAAAAAAGATAAAGTCAAAATGTATCTTGAATTTTTTTATGAAAAACTTGAAGAAATTCTTAAAATTGTATACTTGAAATTTAAAAATGAAAAAATTATTGTAGCTGGTGACTTTAATATCGATATTCTCAAGAGAAACAACATGTCACTAGATTTTGAAAATTTTCTCCACAGCTATAACCTTAAACTTGAAATAAGAGAAGTTACTAGGCCAAACAGTGGCACCTGTATTGATAATTTTGCCCATAATATGTCTCGGGGATGTAAGGGTGTAGTAATTCACCTGGGTTTATCTGACCACACCGCGCAAGTATTAACATTTCCTGTACAAAAGTCATGTAAATTTAACTCGTGGCGGATAAAAATACGTGACTACAGCATTGAAAATCTGATAAAATTTAGGACACATATACACAATTTGACTTTTTCAGACATATATATTGCATCAAATGCAAACTTAGCATATGACTCCTTCATTGAACTTTTTAAAGTTATATATGACTTGTGTTTTCCAACAAAACTTGTTAAAATGACTGTGAGAAAAAAGCCAAAATGGATAACATCGGGACTTAAAAAATGCAGCCAAAAACAACGTGAACTTCTTTGGGCATTCAGATCACAGCCTAATATTATTAACAAAATTAAACTTAAAACGTATACACAAAGATTAAGAAGGATAATAAAACTCACACAAAAGGCACAAAATAATTATTTTATCACTACATCGGAAAACAAATCCAAAGCAACTTGGCAGGTTATAAGTAGTTCAAAAAATTCATTTCCAAAAGAACCAATAACAAGAATAAAAAAAGACGACACAATTTTCACAGATCCCCAAGATATTGCAAATGAATTCAATAACTATTTTATAGATGAAATTGTAAATCTTTCTTCTAATAAAACATATGAAAACCAAAAACTTAAAACTACTTTAAAATCAATTTTTATAGCACCAACCATACCTGATGATATTATTAAAATTGTAAAATCACTAACAAATAAAAAAACTGTAGGATATGATGGAATATCGACGGTTGTTATTAAATTTGTCATCCACGAAATAGCACCACATCTGAGCCATATATTAAATTTATGTTTAAGTGAAGGTATATTTCCTGAAAAACTAAAGACAAATGTCATAAAGCCACTCTTCAAGCACACTGACAAACAAGATATGAAATATTATAGACCTATAGCAAAAACACCTATAATATCTAAAATATTTGAGAAGGTTATATATCAGGCACTCTATATATATTTTAATAAAAATGACATCTTATCGATAGAGCAAAAGGGATTTAGAAAAAATTATTCCATAAATATGGCTATTTTTGATCTACTCAAAGCTATAATGCCTAACGTTGACAAAAGAAACCCAGTGTGTACATTATTTATGGATCTTACAAAAGCATTTGACATTGTAGATCATGGAATCTTACTTAAAAAATTATCATCATATGGCGTCAGAGGTACTGCTTTAGATTTAATAAAATCATACTTAGAAGGTAGGAAACAGTATACTGAAGTTACTGAAATTAATACCATCACTAAAGTGGAAACAACTTATCAATCCCACGAAAGATCAGTTGTATGTGGTGTTCCACAAGGGAGCGTACTTGGACCATTATTATTTTTAATTTATATAAATGACATGCCCAATTGTACACAGCAGCCAATGGTCCTATTTGCAGACGACAGCACTGCTATAATTAAATGTAGTAATATAAATTTATATGAAAATGACATAAACAATACACTAAATAACATAATTACCTGGTTGAATAATAATAAATTAATAGTTAATGTAGGTAAGACAAACATAATGCAATTTTATCAAAGATCATGTATAATTGACAATTTAAATATTAATTACAATGGATATACAATCGACGAAGTGAATGTGACCAAATTTTTAGGATTAACTATTGACAATAAACTGACATTTAAACAGCATTCTGACTGTCTATGTGTTAAGCTAAGTAAATTTGCTTACGCTCTTTATAAATTGACGCAAATTGTTGAACGTAAAGCAGTTCTAACTGCCTATCATGGATATGTCGTCTCAATTTTACGTTTTGGCATCATCTTCTGGGGGAACTGTACAGAAAAAGGTACATTGTTTAAAGCACAGAAAAGGTGTATTAGGGCTATATGTGGACTCAAAATATTTGAAAGTTGCAAGCCACACTTTAAGTCACTTAAGCTCCTCACATTGCCTTGTCTTTATATTTTCGAGACATGCATTTTTGTTAAATTAAATAATCATCTTTTTCTCAAGGTATCTGTCATGATATATTTGTCATGGGCCCTAAATTATTCAATAAAATTCCAAAAAAATGGAAAGATGCCAGTATTAATGTATTTCAAATTCAAATTCAAATCATTTATTTGTGAGTCACAGGTTAGTGGTTAGATAGCAAGTACATAGGTTTCGTCTCTCCGTGCTCTGCCACATGGCGTACAAATATTCACACAGAAAATAAAATATACACAATTATGTCACATTTTATAATAAATACTAAAATAGTTAGTCAGTTATAATAAAATTAACATGCATATACCTTTGGACTCACTGTGCATCGGACAAATATTCATTTACGCTATAATAAGTTTTGTCGTGTAAATAGTTTTTAAGATTCGTTTTAAACATTTGGATGTCTTCTGCATCTCTTATGGCCTTTGGTAACTTATTAAAGATAGAGGGTGCCATTCCAAAAACACTTTTTCTGAAGAGTGCTTTTTTGTGTTGAAAGCTACAGATTTTGTTTCCGTAGCGTTTGCTTTTAAAGGGGTCAAAAAGATTAAAATTTAATTTTACAAATACCGCCATTTCGTAGATATATAGTGACGGGAACGTAAGAATTTTGAAATTTTTAAAATGTGGCTTGCAAGTTTCCGTGTTCCTAATTTTACTGATAGCACGAATGCACCTTTTTTGGGCTTTGAAAATTGTTTCCCTGTTTGTTGCGTTGCCCCAAAATATAACCCCGTAACGTAGTGTGGAATCCACATAACCTTTATAGGCAGTAACTACTGCGTCTTCACTAACTATTTTAGTTAAGTTGTGAAGTGCATATGAGAATTTATTTAGTTTTGAGCATATGTGGTCAATTTGGGCTTGCCATGACATTTTTCTATCTATGTGTAGACCTAGAAGTTTTATTGTTTCAGTTTCTTCAATTTTATTGTTAATAAATTTTATGTCAATAGGAGAATTATTTGTTTGTTGTTCAAATGTCATTATTTTTGTTTTTTCCAAATTAATTAAAAGTTTATTATTGTTGAGCCACTGTATTATGTCTTTTAGGGTGGTATTTATTTCGCTTTCAAATGTATCTACATTTTCACTTTTAAATAACACCGTGCTATCATCGGCAAATAGAACCATGGGATGTTTTGTGATTTCAGGTAGGTCATTTATGTAGGCCAGAAATAATAGCGGCCCCAAAAAACTTCCCTGTGGAACACCGCAACGATTGTCACTATCGTTTGAATAGTAAGCTTTTTCAGTTTTAGTTTTTAAGCATATTCTGTCGATTCTAGTTTTTTGTTTCCGATTTGTTAGATAAGATTTAATAAGGTTAAGTGCTTTACCTCTGATCCCATATTTTTCTAATTTATTTAATAATATGTCATGATTCACGTAGTCAAAAGCTTTTGTTAGATCCATATAGAGAGCAGCTACAGGGATACGTTTGTCCATGCTTGTTAATATTGTAACTAAAAATTCATATATGGCCATGTCTATTGATTTATTTTAAAAATAAATTATTCAATCTTCTAATAGAAAAATGTTATTATACAGTGCAAGATTTTATTAATGATAAATCAATCTAATTTAATGTTGTAACATAGATATTTGTTATTTTTTATATTTGACATATTTTATTAATTTAATCAAGGTATTTTATTTCCTTTGTATCGAGCCTGGGACTGATACCTGAGAAATTTACATGTATATTATGTAAATAAAATTTCCTGTTCTATCTACTAATATAGGCAAAATTATGTAATTGCATGCTGTCTTAAATGTTGAATGCACAGTAATTTTATATTCATACGCCTCTCGGCAGAGTGTAGAGCACATAAATTATCATAAGATCAAATACTACCTACATTCATGAATAAACGCATCTTATCTTATCTTATCTCTTATACTATTTGGAAATAAGAGATTCCTTATGTTTTAAGAACTTGATATTGTTTAAAGATTTGGTCAGCACATCAGCAGTTTGAGTATCAGTGGGACAATATTTTATCGAGATCTCGTTATTACAATACAGCTCATGAATGTAATGAAACCGTACATCTATATGTTTAGAACGTTTGTTAAAGATACCTGTTTTAATAAGTTGAATAGCGCTCTGGTTATCCACGTTAAACAAAACGTTTATTTTAACATTAAGATCAGATAAGAGGGATTTTAGGAACATCGCCTCCTTACTACACTCGGCGGCAGCAATAAACTCGGCCTCGGTTGAAGATAGGGCCACAACAGGTTGTCTTCTTGAGCACCAGGCCACAGGTCCTTCACCAAGTAAGAGCACATAGCCTGTAGTGCTACGTCTTGTTTCTAAATCTCCTGCATAATCTGAGTCACAGAATGTGTTTAGTTCTATGTCTGAGTTAAACTTATAGAAGAGACCTTCATCAAACGTGCCTGCTAGATATTTAAAAATCCTTTTTAAAGCTGCAACACTTTGGTTATTTGGGTTTTCCATATGTCGACTGGCCATACCAACAGCATATGCTATATCTGGTCGAGTTCTTGTTGACAAATACAACAAACTCCCAACTGCTTCTCTATATGGGAACTTTATATTTTCTTTTGTGCTCTCTTTTCTTTCTTCTTCACTGGTACTGGGAGTTTGCACAGGTTTACAGTTTTCCATATTGTACCTATTTAAGATACTTTTGGTTTTTACTCAGTTTCAGATTCAGTTTGAGTCAAATAAATGCCCGTCTCAGTTCGCTTTATTTCCATACCCAAGAACATTGTAGGTTTTTCATAAATCTTAATCTTGAATTTAGTGTCTATGTCTTTTAATATCTTTAGCATCTGTTCTTTATCCTTTCCTATTATTAGACGGTCGTCAACGTAAATAGCTAGAATTACTGACGCGTCTCCATTTTCCAGTACGCATGGCTCATTCTTTGTTTGAGTGAAACCTAAACTTTTCATTGTTTCAATGAATTTTTCATTCCACCTTTGTGGTGGTTGTTTTAAGCCGTACAGCGATTTCTTCAGTTTACATACTTTTCCTGTTTTTTCTTCAAATCCATGTGGTGCCTTCATGTAAATCTCATTTTCTTCTTTTAACTCACCATTAAGGAAAGCTGTTTTTACATCGAAAGTAATTGTGTTATAGTTATGAGCAGCTGCTAAAGCTATCAGAGTTTTAAGGGCAGACTGACATGCTACTGGACTAGATATCTCATCAAAATCCATATCATGTTGCTCGCAGCCTCTTACCACCAACCTGGCCTTATAGGTCCCATCTGCCTTCACTCGGAACACCCATTTATCGGTAAGTATTTTATGACCATTTGTTTCTTTCTTATCCACCATTTCCCATACCTTATTTTTCTCCAACGATTTCATTTCTTCCTCTATTGCTTGTTTCCAATTTTCTTTTTCAGGTGATTGCATAGCTTCCTTGAAGGTAAGTAAAACATAATCTTTATATTTATCAGGTTTTTTTTTCTATGTTAGTTCTTCTTATCTCTTCATTTTCTTGCTCAGTTTCAGATTCAGTGCTATTGTTTTCTTCATTTTTTAAATCAATATTTATTATTTCCTCCTTTTCAGTATCATTCATAGTTTCTCCTTCTTCTTCAACTTTGTTTTTATCATCTTGAACGTTCACGATTTTTATGCCTTCTTTCAGGCTTTTTGTATCTTCTAGTTTTATGCCTAAGTTTTTGTTTTTAAATATAACGTCACGCGCTATTACAATTCTTCTTTTTACGCTATCAAATAGCCTATATCCATTAGTGTTGTATAAAACCATAATCAGTTTTTCTGTTCTCGAGTCTAATTTCTTTATCGGTTTTAACACCTTTGCAAATGCTTCAGAGCCAAATTCTTGAATATATGACAGATTAGGTTTTCTAACATTCCAAATTTCAAATGGCGTTCTGTTCTGTATCGCTTCACTTGGCAGCCTGTTTATAAGATAGTTAGCACAGTACGCAGCTTCACCCCACATCTCTCTGTGCATGTTTGAGTTGAATAACAATGTTCTGACCTTTTCCATTATGGTTCTATTCAGTCGTTCAGCTTTGCCGTTGAGTTGGGGGCTGTATGATACTGTATAATCTATTTTTATCCCCATTTTCTGACACCATGCTTTAAACTCGTTGCTTGTGTATTCGCCACCATTGTCACATCTAAGCGTTGATATTTTCATATCCTTTTCTCTCTCTGTTTCTCGAATGTAATTCTTAAGGCAATCTGAAACTTCGCTTTTGTTCTTGAGCAAATATACTTTAGTAAAATGGCTAAAATCATCAATTACCGTGATTTTATTTCTAAAGGACCACAAACGTCCGAATGAATTATCTCGAGTAACCTTTCTGCTCGTCTACGCTGGGTATTAAATGGCAATCTTGCTTGCTTGGCTTCAATGCATACTTCGCAATTTTCTAAGTTTTCTACTAGCTTCTAGCTTAGTTTTACAAAATTAATCCTAAATTGGTGGTATAACGAATGACATTATATTCATTAGTAATTTAAAAAGTATGTGGAAATTCATATCTTTTTGAAAATTGAGTTTAGTGTCGTATTTTTAATCCACATTAAATTTTTATTACATATAACGTAAGTAAGTACTTTAGTAATACAGATTCAGAAAGGACTCACGCGGTTCTCCGGGGCTTGATACGATAGTATAAACATACAAATTATTAAATTGTTACTTACGGTGGACGTTAATATAAATATACTCTTTTAATTTTGTTAACCTACCGTCCATCCATCCATCCATCCATCAGCCCGTATTCGTCCACTGCTGGACATAGGCCTTTCCCAAATTTCGCCACTCATGTCGGTCCTCCGTCCTCCTCATCCAGCCGCCCTCCGCAACGTCCTTCAGGTCGTCGGTCCAGCGGGCACGAGGTCGGCCTACACTACGCTTTGCTGTACGTGGTCTCCATTCTAGAACTTACTGATTCTGCAGGCTATGTCAGTTACTTTCGATCTCCGACGGATCTCCTCGTTTCGGATTCTATCCATCAGAGATACCCCAAGCATAGCCCGCTCCATAGCTTGCTGAGCGAACTTAAATCGGTGGATCAGGCCCTTTGTAAGAGACCACGTTTCAGCGCCATACGTCATCACAGGAAGGACGCACTGGTTGAACATCTCTTAGCCTTTAAGCACTGCGGTATTGACGACGTAAATATGTGACGCAACTTTCCGAATGCTGCCCAACCCAAGCATATTCTTCTGTCAGCCTTGGCGTCGAAGTTGTTTTTATTCAGCTGTATGACTTGACCCAGACAAACATATTTCTGAACAACTTCGATGCTGACATTGTCGACGGTTAGTGGCCCTTGGATGACGTGACAGTTGGACATGACCTTAGTCTTCTCCAAATTCATCCGCAGGCCCACTCGTCTCGAAGAATCGCTAAGGCCACGCATCATTTCCTCCAGTTCCTGCAGCGATTCCGCCATTATCACGATGTCATCGGCAAAGCGAAGATGTGAAATGTACTCTCCATTTACATTTCGACGATATGGTCCTGTTGGCGCCATCTATTGTAGCACTGAAAGAGCTTATAGGCATCTGTGAATCTTATGTGAGTGCCCATGGGCTCAGGTATAATGCTAAGAAAAGCGAGCTGCTTGTATTCAAGGCAGGAAAGAAAACACACACCTCCTTGCCACACTTAATGATTCTCCTCTTCATAGGGTAACGCAGTTTAAATACCTGGGTCACTGGGTCACCGAAGATCTCAGCGACGACGTTGATATAGAACGAGAGCGCAGAGCATTGGCGGTCCGCTGCAATATGCTGGCCCGCAGGTTTGCAAGATGCACGAAACCAGTCAAAATAACGCTGTTTAAAGCATACTGTCAGTCACTTTACACGGGTGGCCTGTGGGTCAGCTATACGCAGAGGGCCTTCAATGCTCTCCGTGTGCAATATAATAATGCATTCAGGGTGATGTTGAGACTGCCCAGATTTTGTAGCGCGTCAGGCATGTTTGCGGAGGCTACAACTGATGACTTTCATGCTCTCGTTCGTAAACGCGTAGCCTCACTAAGAGATAGGGTCAATTGCAGTCTCAACAGCATCCTGAGCACTCTCAGGAATAGAGAGGACTGTCCATTGATGGGACATTGGGTATACCGCCATATGTCCGGAGCTGCAGGTTTGGGCGCTCCAAATTAAAATTATTTTAAATTGAAATTAAAATTTAAAGTAAGTATTTTGTATCTTATATCTTGCATTGAATTCTAATTTATTAATTTTCATTTTTATCTTTATTATTGCCTGGTTTTTCTTTTTCATGTTTTGTTTTATTGTGTTTAAATATGGACTAATTTGGTCTGAAATAAAGATATTTGATTTGATTTGATTTGATTTACGTTTATGCCTCGTCCATTCCAGTCTAGTGTTTTAAAGACGTCCTCCAGCGCCACCTACCGTATTTTAGGTAATGTCAAGGTACCTATAATAAAGTATTTAACTTTAATGACAGAAATGTTGTTAATTATTTATTTATTACTTCTTTTCACTATTGTACTGGCACTACTTCTTTTCACTATTGTACTGGCACTACTCTTTACCAGATGAGTAGTACGAATGCAATACCGATAATTATAGTTGTTATATACAGAGAATACCTGTGTTTGTATTTCTCTATATACTAGTAAAGTTAAGATTCCCATGCTACAAATGTTCGTTGCTATCAAGGTACATAACTAATTCCAGTAGTTTATCATTTTATTAATCTTATTTTTTAACTAGTTCAAGCTCACCAATATTGTTATGTTGTTTCAATCAGATAAAAACTTTCAAGTTTTATGTACGTACTGTTAACTTATTTTGTTAAATTATCATGTAAATAAAGAATTCTGAAAATAAAAATTAATATTATATATAGGTATTGTGTTCAAAATCTTATTCGTTCAGTAATCGACGTTTTGAAAGTAGTGTATCAATTCCGCTTCGTCACATATAATATTATTGTTGCGTCACGAACAATTTTCCTTTTCGTCACAACCTTACTACTGTATCGTCCCACCCTAAACCTTTAAACTGTTTTCTTGTAACTTTTCTTTGTGATAATAAATATGTGTTTTATATCTGGAAAGACTAATTATGAGTATTTTTTTGATTACCTACCTACTCACTCACTCACTAGTTATTTTACTAGGTAGGTAATTTGTAACTTTCTGGTCCGTGTGTCATTTGGAAGTATCTGGGTACTTCCAAGTGGCATTGCGGAACAATACACACATGAAACCTGAAAACGTTACGCTCTTTGTTTCGGGCAGTGGTGTTGGTGTATGAGAATAACGAAATTCCTACACAAACTTTTATCCCCTCTTTATACTTTTCATTCAAAACTTAGAAAATGTTCATTCTTAATTAACATTATAATTTTCAATCAAAAAGCTAAATGCCAATTTTTTATGTTTAACCTCACGTATACCTCACTTCGCTTCGCATGATCCTGCTTTATACCAACAAATACTGCAACAATCACTCTGAAATTTATATATGATAAAGTTGAGGACTAATGCTATGGCAACCCAGTGGTGAAAACTTGATGCCATAAAAGATTCTCGATAAAAAAAATGACAAAATTACCTCCAAACCGTGCAATAAATCGACAGCATTCAATGAATAGGTAGGTACTTGAAATCAGATATGAAACTTTGCATAATATAACTGATATTAGTATTAAAAATGAAAAAACCATCAGTGTAGCCGCGATTTCAAAATAACTGATGTCAAATTCAAATTAGAGTAGGATAGACAGTTAAAAAGCAGAAGCGTTAGAGCAGGACTGCGAATTGAGGTATCATGGCCCTTAAGGTGGTAAAACCGAATCCCGGTACAAAATGCACATCATATTGTTTTTCCTTACTTTTGAATAAAAAGTATGAAAAAATTGCGTTTTAAAGGAACTAGCGGAAATTTATTAATAACTAGCTTTTGCCCGCAGCTCCGCCCGCGTGTTATTCGGTTTAACGACATGCTTTTTTCCGGGATAAAAAGTAACCTATGTGTTAAGTTGGGGTATAAGCTATATCCATTCTAAATTTCATCCAAATCCGTCCAGCTGTTTCAGCGTGAAAGAGTAACAAACATACAAACACACACACAGAAACTTTCGCATTTATAATATTAGTAGGAAGTGGGATAGTAGGAAGTAGGATAATTAAGTTTTCACATTCAAATTCTATCATTTTATGATTTACATTTTGATTGCATTCGATTAACGAACTTAAAAGCGTATTTATCGTTGTAATCGAATGTAATCAAAATATAAGGCATAAAATAAAATAATTTTAATGCGACAGCCCTACTACCAGTAATAAATTTCTGCTAATTGCTTTAAAATGCAATTTTTGCATACATTCTATTCAAAAGTTCCGCTTTAACTCGACAGCCACTTAACGGATTTGGATGTGGTGTTCTTTATTATGACCGTAGTGACTGTGGGCTATAGAGGTGTTGATATAATAACGCCCAAGCCGTAAACGGGGCAGAGATTTTTAAAACGCGGGTGTAGCCGCGGGCGAAAGGCTAGTTACATAATACTAAAGGGTTAAACCATTATTAGAAAACCAAACAAATACAAGTCAAAACTAGTTACTTACCAACTTTTTTTTCTGTTTAATTTTAATAATGACTTTAATGACACACTCAGTTTCTGTTAGAAGCGGCACAGACGGGCTCACGACAATGGTACCGTAGCACAAGAGATTTATGAACATCTGGAGCTGAACCAGGGCTTATCTGCACTATGGGCTAATGGTGTCTGAAACTAAATATACGAGTAAAGTAGAACAGTGTTGGTCTACTCGTTCCAGTTTGATGGAGTATGAACACAACGCCTGATAAGAAGTGTATAGCAAGGACACACGCCTGTGTGAGGAGCCGCTCCAACTTTACAGGTTCTTTAAGTCTGACCCATCACAGTACCAGCCAATGTGTGTGTACCGGACAAACTTCGATTACGTATTTGAGAACATTATACAAAAACCTCATTGGTATTTGATATTAAACCTCAGACATGGCTGTATGGGCTAAGTTCCCTTTGCCTTCCTAGTTAGTATCACATGTACTGTAATCTCCGAAAAATTTATAGCATTTTGTTGTTCGGAGACCTATATACCTACTATAATTATTTTGTTGTGTTTTAGAGACGTTCATGATAAATATTTTTCATTATGCCAGTAGTTTTGAGTTCGTAATGAGGAATTTACGATATGAGGTTAGATAAAATATGTTTATTTTTATCACAATTAATTGAATAGCGCGCCAACTCGCAGTCTCGACTCAGGCGGTTCGGCTCTCTGAGGTTCTCTGATATGAGCGAGACCGAGACCGACCCCAAAGTAAGTAAATCAATTAAAACGTTGACCTTCTACCGGCCGTTTATCATTCAACGCGCTTAATCTCTCGCTCGAAGCGCCATTATTTAATTATGCTCAGTTAACCAAAGTTAGCGATAAATAATGGGCTTAAGTTAGACTCGCTCTGAAATAGCTCATTTAGGGCTAACATGCGCTGCGACATTTCATAGCGGGACACATGCATAGGGCGTCGGAAGATGAAAGTCTAGGGGGCAACCTTTTTAAAATATCAACGGGATTTATAGTTAAAAATAAAAAAACCTACTTTTGTGCAAACAAAAACTGCCGATCGGTTGTCTATCGTAGTATATCCGCTCAAATCCGCTGTATGTGTACTTTAGTACTATTTTTTACTGTCCCATTTCGTTTCCATGGCTGCCCCCCTCCCTGCCCCACCCTTCAGACGCCAATGGACACATTGGAAAATGTATGGCGCTGCACACAACGGCGAAAAAAAAAACGCGTGATATCAACTCCGCAACCAAATCTGTGTTTTGCTGCAGACTTCGTCGCGCCGCGGTGCGATTAGAATCCATAACATTTCAAAATACTAACCCGCTAATTTCATTAGCTATTTAGAAAGTAGGTAAAAAAGCTAAGGGACTTGAATGTATCCCTTTTCCAAAATTTTGAAATTTACATTTATTTTTATTTTATTTATTTATTTAACAAAGCTTACAACTATATTACACCATGCAGTAAATAACTTAAATCTATAGTACATAAGTATACAAATTTAAGAGCCAAATAAACGTTTTAATCGTGGTGTTCCAATAATAGCCCAGATAGACGCAGAGTCTGTGCTAGGACTATTATGTTATTAGTTTTTAATCCAAAAAATAAATATATACTAAATACATTTGTATCTTAATCAACAAAAGTTTATATACATACTTATACCATGGATATATATATATATATAGGTGTACATAATGTGTAAGTTTATAGTTTTTATTATTATTATATATATATATAATAATACACATATATATATATTTATATATTTATATAATAATACAATAAATGGTAACAATACTAAATATTTGAAACAACTGAGCTCCTCCATATTTCCTTAAAATCTGGCAGAGATTTATCCAGTAAGTATAATTTAAGTCATTTTTTCGGTATCTATAAGTTGTGTTATATTGGATGGTAATAATTTATATGTCCTGGGTGCAATAACGGTAAAATGTTTTCTTCCAAATATTGCTGATCGAAAAGGTATTGAAAATTTACTCCTAGTAATTGTTCTTAGACGGGTACATACTTCTGACGGTTTAAAGTAGTGCTGGTTCATTAGCATAAATACCATAGTTTGGAATAGGCATAGTTTTCTGGGTGTAAGTACTTTGACCAATTCAAATAGCTTCTCAGTTGGAAATCTTATATGTTTCCTTTTCATTATTTTTAAATTTAGTTTCTGAGCTTTATCCAACCTATCCATTACTGCATTACCACAAGCTCCCCAAGCCATTATACCATAATTTAATAATGATTGTGTCAGGGAGTAATAGACTCGCATGAGAACTTCTTCTTTTAGTATGTTTCGCAGCTCTCCGTAAACATAACCTAACCTCCTTATTTTGTTAGATAAGTTAGTGACATGTTCGTCCCACTTGAGATGTTGATCAATCACTATCCCTAGATTGGTAGTCTAGTCACTCTTTCTATCGTCTTGCACCTACAGTAGGATGCACTTTTGCAGGAGTGTATTTTTATAGAATATTCAGTGGAGGCCAAACCAGCTTTAGTGGGTGCAAAGCATATATATACAGTTTTGTCATCATTAAGTGTGAGCAAGTTTTCATCAAACCATAGTTTAGCTCTTCTAAGACCAGCTTCTGCCCTTCGATAAGTAAAATGGACTTATAAAAGTTTGGATAAATGGAGCAGTATGGAGTAGTTTGTTTATGAGAATAATAGGTAAGTGTTTTGCACATATATTTCATGCAATGATAGTAATAAGTTAGTTCTACATTTAAATTTAAATTTATGACATGGGAAATAAATACCGAGTGGCATGCAAGATTTTTGAAACGGTTATTAAATAGTCGAATATACTTAAGGTATTCTTCCGATTTTATAATAATTGGTTTGGAGTCGTCATTCTTTTTCATATAGATCTTACCATATGAATTCCAGCAGTACTGGTGCGAATTTGCTTCTTTCTTACTTTTAGAGAGTAGGGCACGGAGTTTGGGGTCAGATGTTCGGAAATATAAAACGGGAGTGGTGTTAACTGGAGGTCTAAGTGTTCAGTCGTTTGTTTGGCTCTTTACAATTTCTGTTAAACTGTTAAGCTAATTTTAGTAGCTCGTTTCTGACAAATAAATTGTTAAATATCACAACAATTGAACGGGGTTTGTCAGCAGCAATTTTGCGTCCCGATCTAAACGCCGTATACAATACAGTTTGATCGAATTTAAATTTCAGAAAGGAACATATTTTCTCTAATACGACGGTTGTGTTTTAACTAGATTGTACTTACAAATCTTCGAGTTTGATGATCGGGAGAAATGTTTCAATATCCATGTGCTCAATCAGATTGTCCTCCAGGTCTCTGTGAACAGGAAGATGTCGCTGTTAGTGACGGTGACTCTCGAGTCTCCTCTCCACACGTAGCGCGTCGGCTGTGTGTGTGTGAGGGTGTGTATGTGTGTGTGAGGGTGTGTGAAGAGCTGTCTCGACAGACGACGCACTCGGCACTCAACAAACCGAAGATAAAAGCTCCCAACAGTCTACCCGCGCTGAACGAAACAGCAGCGATGCCCCTTTTGTTTCAGTAATATGGACCTGTTTAGCTTTCTTAAACATAAGCACAGTAATAACTATTCCCCTAAGCCTTTCTAGGGTTCCGTACCCGAAGGGTGCCAAACGGGACCCCATTACCAAGCCTCACTGTCTGTCTGTCACTCACAGGGGTCTACAACTTCAACCGTAATAGGTAGAAAATTTAAATTTTCACAGAATATGTGTTACGTGTTGCCTCTATCACGAAAAATTGTAAAATTAAAAGATAAAAAAAGTTAAATCCAAGGTTCCCATACAATAAACCTCGCGTTAATCATAGCGCCATCTGAAATGACTTGTTTGACAGCCTTTACCGAGGTAATAGATAGCGCTTAGAGTAGCTTATCAACCTTTTTGCATCGAGGTTCATTGGTAAGATGATAGATGGCGCTAATATCTTAAAGACCTCCATAGAGAGAGACGTTGCAGTTGTTGAGAAGGGCATACCGGATTACGGAATCGCTGCGGTGTGTGTGTGGATGCAGGATGGCATTGCACTAACTCGATGTGACCTGGATCCCTGCACTCCCTCCCTACCCCGTGACCCTGCGCCGCCCCTGGGGTCCTACTTCTCACAATTATCTCGGCGAGTCGCTCCTCATTTACATAATCGAGGAACTGTAGAGCTCCGAGCGCCCAGCGACAGCTGCGCGGTGATGTCCGAATGGCAGGGTACTGGTTATATGATCACTCGACCGGCAGGTAAACGCAGCCACAAGACGGCTATTGTTCAATATCATGCGTACAATCAATTCTGTCAACTAGCCGAGGTATTGGCCCTAACAAGTCATTCCGTCTTACGTACAGCCCCACAAACGTTTCTGTTCCGGTGACGAAGACTATCACATAATGAATATAGAAGCCGTTTTGGTTTGTTTAGCCTATCGGAACAGATCAGAGGCTTTGAACAATTATTAGGGACGGGACAGGTTTAATTAAAACAAGATATTATGTATTTTGTCGACATAATTTTAATGTATGATGTATTTTTTACCTTCTTATTTTTCATTGTATCACAGTGGTGTCAATAATGCTTTTTTATTGTAAATCAAATTATTTACAGATTCAAAATCAAAACCCAGGAGTGTGAGGCTGATCGTGAGTATATGTACCTTTTACACATGATCAGTTTCTCGTAATAATCCAATAAAATACATAAGGAAAAGAAAGGGCAATAAGTAATAATAATACAAAGTTTTAAGTTGCTTAAGAGGCTTAGATCAATAAGTATCGATAAGTTAAGTGGTCAATAAATTTGCACCTATATTCTGACACGACCGCAGAAAATAAACGAGACACAAATTACAAAATACAAGAGATACGAAAGACATCAACGGGGTGCTTTCATTTAAAGAATGACCAGTTTAAGTTTAACCATGAGTATTTTGTAAAAATCTTTGTTTTAAATATTTAGGTAATATTCTATGAAATATAGTAAATGTTTCGTTTTAATATTGCGTTGGCCACTGATTTTTCCACACTATTTAACTACACAAGTAAGCATTTTCAGTGGCTTTTTACCTTTTGAGGAACTGAGAACGTGACAAACAAGTTGATAAATAAATACGGGAAATACATCCAAAAAATATTAAGGTTTGGCTACTAAAATGTAATAAACTTATACACCTGCATAAAATAGAGAAATATAGGAATAAAAATATTATATATACATAATGCCTAACCATCCGCACCATTCGGTTAGTATTGCTAAGAAGAAGGGCAAGAAACTTAGCAAACGTGAATTTTTTCATTTGTAACATAAACTTAATCTATACAATTTTCTTATACCTACTTAAGTAAAGGCAAATATAAAACCATAGGAAATGTCCAAGAGAAAAAAAAAATATTGATCTTAGTCAATCCGTCTTACATTGTCTATTACCTTTTACAGCAAAGTCAGTTTATATATTAATCTACACTATTATTTATAGAGGAAAGATTTGTTTGTTTGTATGTTTGAGGTAAACTTTGGAACTACTGAACCGATTCTAAAAATTCTTCCTTTTATAAAAAGCTATACTATTGCTGAGTAACATAGGCTATATTTTATTTTAATAAAAATAGGTTTTCAGTTTGAAAATTAAATATTTGTGAACTATGTCGGGAGAAAAAACGCTGCTAGGCTGCTTTAACGGCGTTCCTTGACCAAATGGTTAGTTATACGTGATGAAACCGGTTGTTTTTCCATACGAGGAAACTGTATCAGTTTAATCTAACTAAAGATTTCCATCTACAACGATCCTGACACACCTCTTGCTAATATTTAGCTTGAAAAAGTAACTACAGCCAGGTTTAAGCATAGATACTCGTACATGAAATACTATGGTTTAAGTAATGATTTGTTCCCATACGGGAAAACTATATCAGTTTCATTTGACTACAGATTTACATCACAACGATCCGGATACACCTCTTGCTAATATTTAGCTTGAAAAAGTGATTACAGCCAGGTTTATGTATTGATTTTTTCCCATACGAGAAAACTGTATAAGTTTTATTTATTTATTTATTTATTTATTAATAACGGAACACCAACAGTACACATATTACACATACTTAACAAATTAAAACATAAAACTAAAATTCTGATATGTGGACCAGTGACAGGCGTTCACAACATTCAACAATAAACAAGTGGTAAACACAAAGCAGACATTACATTATAGACATTTACAGCAAGTACTAATTTTTTTTATAATTACTAATACAAAACAAAACTATTAATTAACTAACACAAAAAATATCTACAAAATGGGAAAATAAGATTAAACTTAACAGAATCTTTGCAAACTGGTCCTAAAATTGTTCAAGGATAAGTGAAAAATGTCAAGATCTGGGATAGTTTGACACTTCTCGTTATATTGTCTTAACATTCTAGTGATTGGTGAATTAAGACCTAAGTTAGTTTTGCTAGTGGGACACCAAAATATTCTAGTAATGGGCTTACGAGGCATATTACAGGGCACTGACACAAAAATCCTCCCAAGCAACTGTGGACACGGTGTTGAACCACTCACTAATTTGTGTAAGAAAGTCAAATCAAGCATATTTCTTCGGCTACGTAAAGATGACATATCAAAAAGTTTCAAACGTTCATCATATGAGCATCTATGTGACATACCCGGTGAGATAAAAGCTAAATGTCTTGTAAAGGCACGCTGGATACTTTCAATCCTTTGTGAGTGAATCGCATAAAACGGATTCCAAACCGAACTAGCATATTCGAGTTGGCTACGGACAAGAGAATTAAAAAGCAATATTTTGATCCCTTTTGACTGAAACCCACGACTATTTCGCTTGACAAATCCGAGCATCTGTGCGGACTTCTTGACCATTGCGTCAATCTGGGGTATAAAGTTCAGTTCTTTGTCCAGAATTACTCCTAAATCCCGAATTTGCTCCACCTCTTCAAGAGCTGCGCAGTCCAGGTGATAGTGCGATTCAATAGGCTTTTTTCTCCTCGTGAATTTTATATGAAGGCATTTTCTTACATTAAGGAGCATACCATTTGACGCACACCACTGAGATAGTCTGTCCAAATCACTTTGAATAAGTGTAGAATCCTCTACAGAATTAACAGTTTTATACAATTTTAAGTCATCTGCGAAGAATAAGTATTTACAATGGTGAATTTGCGACGAAAGGTCGTTAATGAAAATTGAGAAAAGAACAGGTCCAAGATGAGATCCCTGAGGCACTCCTGAATCAGAAATATATGTCTCAGAAACGTGACCATTTACAACCACCATTTGAGGCCGATTCAGCAGATATGACTTGAACCAGTCAAGCATTAAACCATACACACCCGCTAATTTCAGTTTGTACAAAAGAAGATTGTGATCGACTTTGTCAAACGCACTGCTGAAGTCAGTGTAAATGGAATCTACCTGATATCCCTTGTCCACTTCGTGAGAAAGATCAGACACAAAGTCAACCAGGTTAGTTTGAACAGAGCGACCTTTTCTAAAACCATGCTGATGAGGAGAAAGAATCCTGTCCAAGTGGCGAGACAATATTGGTGTTATTAAGGATTCAAATATTTTGGAAAAACATGATAAAATTGAAATCGGCCTGTAGTTGCTAACATCATCTAATTCACCCTTTTTATAAACTGGAAATATTTTTGCCTTTTTCCACTCGTCCGGAAAACAGCCATCATGCAGAGATCGATTTATAATAAGGGTAAGGGGAAACGCAATAGCTGCTCCACAACGTTTTATGAAAAGAGGAGGAATACCATCCAGCCCAGGTCCCTTGAATATATCAAGTGATTTAATTTTCCTAAGAACCTCGTTTTCGGTAAAACTTACACAATCCATGAATAGATCTGATTTCACCTGATTAGTAGGGACAACGTTACAAGAACCATTTGAAAAAACTGACGAGAAATGATCAGCGAAAAGATTGGCCATTTCAGGTCCATCATTAGAAGTTGTATCATTAAGATGCATTTTCTCAGGAATAGATGCATTTCCTTTGCGTTTATCTTTTATGTACCGCCAAAAAGCTTTAGGGTTTCTGGCTATATCAGCCTCAAGATTTCGCAGATAGGTACTATGACAAGCATTAAGAAGTTTATGGCATCGTTCTCTCAATAAGTCGTATTCGATTCCATCGCGAGGATTACCGTATCTCCGATATCTTGCTCGCATTTTATTCTTTTCAGATAGTAACTTTATTAGTTTTTTGGTGAACCAAACCGGGTGCTTTCTATTTTTTGGTTTATGTTTAGGTACAAACTGCTCAATAATGTTTTGTAGGGTGTTATAGAATTTTAAGGTCATGTCATTCACACTCAAGCAGTCAGAGAAAATTTGGAGCCACTCCTTATTCTTGAGTTCCAGAATAACATTGTAATAATCAGCTTTATAAAAATTATAATCACTACGAGGTTTAGTTGGGAGATGCGAATAACATGTGTTCGGAATAGTAATGTCTAAATTAGGATGCAGTACGTCAAGTTTGGAAAGTAAATCTAATGGTTGATCTACTTTAGTGTTGGGGATATTAGTAAGAACTAGGTCAAGTTTGTTGCCATCTACATTGTTTACGTAATTTAGCTGGGATAAGTTATGAATAGAAATAAAATCAATAAAAGCACAACCTAAAGGGGTACCATAATTAGATGGAGTCGTATGTTGATCACTAGAGTTGTGTTTAGTCCATTCAATAAACCCCAAGTTAAAATCACCCAGAATTATAACATCATCTGCATGAGCTAAAACTTTATCAGTGTTGTCCAGAAAAGTTTTCAAAGAGACTAAATTTACTTTAGGAGCCAAATAAACACCGCAAAGAGAAATTATTTTGGTTACATTATTTATTGTGATACTAATATTAACCCAGAGATCCTCACAACTGCTTTCCCAGTTGCGTACACGAGCCGAAGGTATTTTTTTTGAAACTGCTATTAATACACCACCTCCATCTTTTTTAGAACCAGGAGTGCAGATTCTATCTCGACGATAGATAGCATATCTGGAGTCCACCAATTCATTATCATTTATGGAAGAGTTAAGCCAAGATTCTGTGAACACGATTATATCATAATTGCTTATCCTAATATTATTGTACACGTCTTTCACCTTGGTACGCAAGCCACGAACATTTTGATAATAAACACTTAACTCATCTAAAACCATAATAATTGACAACTACTAATACTAAAAAAAAAACAAAAAAGTCACACCATAAGCTTGATAGAATCAAGGTCACGAATTTGAATGGCTTGAGAGGTTTCATTCTTACGGACGTTAATTCTTCCATTTCTCACCCAAACGAATTGATATGAGACTTCCTTGGCCTTTAGACGCGCAGCGGCATGTAGACTTTTGTTGGCAGGCGTCAAATGTTCAGACACATACACTGGTGCTTTCTCGCCAGCGATACCTAGATGCGTCGTATTCAACTTGTCATCCTTGTTAGTTTTGTTGAACTTTTGGACTGCTGCAAGGAGATTGTCACGTTGCCGAGGAGTCTTCAGTTTGGCGACAACTGTACGGGACTTACTGCTGTTTTTGTTGATTTTAGCTACCCGTGTAACTTGCAGGATATCTTCATCACCAATAGGACTACCCACCGTTCTGGACAGCTGAGTCAAGGTGACCGTCAGGTTTTCAGTGCGATACTCAGGTATACCATTTATTTCTATATTGTTATCGCGCATATGTTGTTCGACTAGGGATAGCCTGCCAGTTAGGTCCTTAACAGCTGTTTGAAGATTAGCGTTATCAGTCGTTAGTTTGGAAATAGATTCCTTTTTGGTAGCAACTTCGTGTTTCAGATCCTCGTACTCTTGAGTATAAAATTCTTCTCTTCCAAGTTTTTTAATTTCTGAGTGACTAATGATGCAATCGTCTCCTTCAAAACCAATGTCAGTTCTTCACGTACAATGGCACGTAGATCCTCAGCAGCAAAGTCTCGTACTACAGAAGCTCTTGCAGTTCTTTCCTTAGAACGCTCAGTTACGTGACTTATAGATTCAGTATCACGAAGGGGGGTGTTAATGTTGCTTCCATATATTTTTGGCTGTTTGCTACGACAAGTTTGGCATTCCCAAGACTTCTTTATCTCTTTATTCATAGATTTGTACACATTTTGCGAGATATTTGCACAAAGCAGATCATAATCAAGTTTGCATAAAGAGCAATTCAAGGATTCATTATCCTTAACAATATTTCTGCAGCCTGCACACTTCATAGCCAAAAAAAATATTTCGATTTATAATCGATTCACAATCGATTTTTATTGAAGAGGAACGCAGCTAGAATATTTTTATAACTGGCAGCACTAAGTTGTCAAACGGCAGTTTCAATCACAGCTGATAGGATGAATGGAAATTTGGAACGGAAGTGTTTTTATCAAAATTTGTTGTTTATCTTCGAAATTTGCCGTTAATTAGGATATTCAAAAACAGGGATCAAAAATATCGTACCTCTTGAAGCTATATCAGTGCAGAAGCCTTGGTGAAATCCCGATTCAGTCCAGTTGATAGAACTTAGAGGTTAGGACTACACTTTGGAGAAGTATTTACTTCAAAATTCAATGTTTTTCAGCTGATTCACAATTAAATAACGCAGGTGAGTGACACTTGTGTGTTTACAAAGGAAGCACCGGAAGTGAAGAAGTTTTATCTGACTACAGATTTCCATCTACAACGATCCTGACACACTTCTTGGCACTTTGGTAAAACATGGTGACCAGGGTCTGATGATGGGACTGGAAGATGGGTACAGGATCTCCTCAACGGACAACAGCAGACCCTTCGAGTTTGGGCTTATTTGATTGGTCATTATTAGCACTTTGGTAAAACATGGTGATCCGGGTCTGATGATGGGACTGGAAGATGGGTACAGGATCTCCTCAATGGACAACAGCAGACCCTTCGAGTTTGGGCTTATTTGATTGGTCATTATTACCACTTTGGTAAAACATGGTGATCCGGGTCTGATGATGGGACTGGAAGATGGGTACAGGTTCTCCTCAACGGACAACAGCAGACCCTTCGAGTTTGGGCTTATTTGATTGGTCATTATTAGCACTTTGGTAAAACATGGTGATCCGGGTCTGATGATGGGACTGGAAGATGGGTACAGGATCTCCTCAACGGACAACAGCAGACCCTTCGAGTTTGGGCTTATTTGATTGGTCATTATTAGCAATTTGGTAAAACATGGTGATCCGGGTCTGATGATGGGACTGGAAGATGGGTACAGGATCTCCTCAACGGACAACAGCAGACCCTTCGAGTTTGGGCTTATTTGATTGGTCATTATTAGCACTTTGGTAAAACATGGTGACCAGGGTCTGATGATGGGACTGGAAGATGGGTACAGGATCTCCTCAACGGACAACAGCAGACCCATCGAGTTTGGGCTTATTTGATTGGTCATTATTAGCACTTTGGTAAAACATGGTGACCAGGGTCTGATGATGGGACTGGAAGATGGGTACAGGATCTCCTCAACGGACAACAGCAGACCCTTCGAGTTTGGGCTTATTTGATTGGTCATTATTAGCACTTTGGTAAAACATGGTGATCCGGGTCTGATGATGGGTCTGGAAGATGGGTACAGGATCTCCTCAACGGACAACAGCAGACCCTTCGAGTTCGGGCTCATTTGATTCAGTGTTGCCACCTTAGCGACTTTGTCGCTAGATCTAGCGGAATTGTAGTCCATTTAGCGACTTAATAAAACAGCCATTTCATACATTTTAGCGACTTTTTTCAAACCGGTATTCCATACATTTGGCGACATTTTAATGAAATTTTAGGTAATCTGGTGACTTTCTTATAAAAATCTAGCGACAAGAATAAAATCGAGGTGGCAACACTGATTTGATTGGTCTTTATTAGCACTTTGGTAAAACATGGAGACCAGGGTCTGATCATGGGACTGGAAGATGACTACGGGATCTCCTCAACGGACAACAGCAGACCCTTCGAGTTTGGGCTTATTTGATTGGTCATTATTAGCATTTTGGTAAAACATGGTAACCAGGGTCTAATGATGGGACTGGAAGATGACTACGGGATCTCCTCAAAGGACAACAGCAGACCCTTCGAGTTCGGGCTCATTTGATTCAGTGTTGCCACCTTAGCGACTTTGTCGCTAGATCTAGCGGAACTGTAGTCCATTTAGCGACTTAATAAAACAGCCATTTCATACATTTTAGCGACTTTTTTCAAACCGGTATTCCATACATTTGGTGACATTTTAATGAAATTTTAGGTAATCTGGTGACTTTCTTATAAAAATCTATTGACAAGAATAAAATCGAGGTGGCAACACTAATTTGATTGGTCTTTATTAGCACTTTGGTAAAATATGGAGACCATGGTCTGATCATGGGACTGGAAGATGACTACGGGATCTCCTCAACGGACAACAGCAGACCCTTCGAGTTTGGGCTTATTTGATTGGTCTTTATTAGCACTTTGGTATAACATGGTGACCAGGGTCTAATGATAGGACTGAAAGATGGGTATAGGATCTCCTCAACGACAACAGCAGACCCTTCGAGTTTAGGCTTATTTGGTCTTTATTAGCGCTTTGCTTAAACATGGTGTCCGTTGCATATAGACGTTCAAAAATCAAATTATTTTGTTTTCCTTATTTCCACGAAAATCTTTTCGACGCTGGCGGAGCCGCGGGCAAAAGCTAGTTAACTATAAAGGGCTTAATATTAGCCTTTAGAGGAATCGAACATTTCGTATTAAAATTTGCTAATTATGACTCACAATTTTGATAAAGATTATTATTATTTATTACACCATGCTTCATTATCGTCCAGATAATCATTGATTTTATAATAAGCTTTTTTAAGTAGTCCCTGCTTAATGTATAGTTTAAACTTATTTTCAGGCAAACTAAGGACCTCCTTTGGAAGTTTATTGTAAAATCGTATACCATGTCCTACAAAAGAGGTACCTTGGCAAGTCTGAGTTTTGGAAAAGCTAGTTTATGTTTGTTTCTGGTTTCAACGGAGTGGTGCACACCAAGCTTCGGAAGATTATCAATATTTTTTCTGACATATCTAATAACTTGATAAATAAATTCACATGGGACGGTAAATATATTAATTTCCTTAAACTTTTCTCTTAGTGAATCTCGATAATACATGTTATAAATAGACCGAATTGCTGCTTCCTCTGAAAAGACTGCTTCCCTCTGCGGTGTTTTACGCCATGTTATGTTAAAAATTTTGCAGCCGCAACATGTTACTTGTCATATTATGGCTTTTTTGTCATTTTATGGTGTGTGCCCTCGTTTTAGAATCGGTCTGTGGTTTGTTTGAAATGGCCCCACAGGCTATAAATGTGCAATGAAAACAGTCGGTTCAATGAAAATAGGCTGGAATTTAGAAAAAAGTCGAATTATCTGTGGAGTGGTACCGCAAGATGGCGGAAAATGGAGTGTTGAGTGTTGTGTCGTGTGTGGAAATTAAATATGTGTTATAAGTGTTACAACAAACGAGGAAAATATGCCTAGTTAAGTGTTTTATCGATTTAAAAAGGTGTTTTAAAGATTTTTACCCGTACTTTTGAATACGAAACCTTGAAAATACGGGTAACCTATTTCTTTGTTTACCTGCCTTCTGTTCGATCATACTACAATCACATTCCATGTGTTTTAATGAAAATACTGCTGTATTTTAGACAATTTATCTAGGAATACAAAGATATACAATATGTGTAGTATTTCTAAACAAGAAAAGCCTCAAAAACCAATAAACTTAATCACTTGACGCGCGGCCCGCAGCGCTTAACAGACAAAGCAGTCGTCGACCTGCAGCGCCCGCCGATAGAGCAGGTCACAGGATATCCACGGCCCTACCCCACAACATTATGCCATATGACATAATGCTGTGAAAATAACTAAAATATACTAATCTAGCAGTATCCTCATCAGTAATCTGCCTTATGCGCCTAACGGCGTAAGCGGCTGAACTAAGTCTACCACAGAGAGCTTCAATGTGGGGTCCCCACTGAAGACGAGAGTCTATAGTAATACCTAAAAACTTAGTTTCCTTTACTAACTCCAGCTTGGAGCCCTGCAAAAATAAACAAATTCAATTAATAATTTCCTCTTTCGTCCGAACGCTGACCGAAGCAGTCGTGTTTACCGCTTGCTCCTCAATCGTGCTGCCAGCCGAATTTTAAAAGGCGCCTACGTTGCTCTGTGTGGGAGTGAGACACGCACACATCATTCACGGAAGCACAGTACAAGTAAGATCCAGATAAATCACTCAACAGGATGTCTTCAACTCAAAACAGCAACACAACCCCGGGTGATTTTGTCACTACCCGAGAGAAATTGCGGACTAAAACGTCATTTGAAGACTCAATACTTGCACTATTAGCTGACATGAAGAGAGATCATGCCGACCACTACGAAACACTCAACACTCAAGTGAAACAGGTCAGTGCACAAAACGTGAAAATTCTTAAACAACAAGTAAAATTAGAAACGTCGCTGAACTTCCTCTCTGCCCAACATGACGAGCTGAAAAAACAGGTAAATGGTCTGGAGTCTAAGGTCGACTCTAAAGTCAAATCTGCGATAAACGATACAATGGTTTACATATCTGAGCTCGAAAATGATGTTGAGGATCTTCAACGAAAATCTCGCTCCAAGTGCATCGAATTAAGAAACGTACCCTTCAACAAAGGTGAGGTCATTCTGGACATAATTAAGAATCTGTACCAGACATTGTCACTAGGATACAGAGGACAAGATATTAAAGACACTTATCGACTGCCAAGTAAAGACCATCAGACTAAACCATTGATTATAGAGATGGAAAACACAAATGCAAAGATAAACATCTTGGGGGCTATAAAATCCTATAACATAAATCATAAACAAGAGCCGCTTAATACCAGGATCATGGGGTTTTCTGGCAACTGTACACCAATCCATGTGTCGGACTACTTGACAAAGAGAGCAGCTAAGCTCTTCTACCTCGGCAGGATGCTGAAGCGCAATCATAATTTTCGGTACTGCTGGTCTACATCAGGAAAAATTTTCGTCAAGAAACAAGAGGAATCTCCGGCCATTGAACTAAAAAACGAAAACCAGGTTCATCTTATTAAACAAGCACATTCTAATAAGTGACTAGCCTTTTATCTTACTGCGCAAGCGACAAATGCATTAGTATTATGTCACGTGAGCCTCTCATTAAGTACAAATTACGTACCTAAATTAAGTTTAGTAATAAGCCAGCACCATGTTCTAAAAACTCACTTTAATCTTGTATTTTTCTGCCACACAGCTGAACAAAACAAAACCACATTACATCATCTCAACTCTAATATCACCTTATACGTACAGTATCTTGGTAAAAAAACAAAACAATACGCATCACTACACATAAATACCATTCATAACCCAAACAGAAACGCTATCACTAATACAACCAACGGAAAATACTCAAAACCTGCCTACGTCTGCATAATTCACACCAACTGCCAATACTTCAAACATCCTTTATGCCTGAACTGTTATAGAAATGACCTCTATCCATGATTTGATAGATGACATTGATAACACAGACATCCACAACAGCTTTCTTGAAACAGACCCAACCCTTTGCAAAGACAAATTAAGCCCTAAACCCGGTAATCTAACGATAGTAACTCAAAATATTCGTAGTATTAACAAGAATTTTCAAAACTTCTATGTCCTGCTGACTCGTCTTAACTTCACACCAGACGTGGTGATTCTCACTGAATGTAGACTTAGTGACGAAATTCCTCCTCAGTTTCCAATTAACGGTTTTAACCTATTTTACTCTAAAATATACCTTAATCAAAATGATGGCATAGTTGCTTACTGCAGAAACAACCTAAGAGTTACATTTGAGGAACCCGTTTTTCAGGAAGCTGGAAAACTAAAGCAATTTCTACATCAAAAATTTAAAAAATAACGGTAATTAAGAAAAAATGTAGGGAAAATGGAATTCGTGCTGAAGATTTTGGGTTCTCAAAATAAATAAAGACATAAAAATCATATCTATATATAGATCTCCACATTACCATAACACTGACGAATTTGTTAAATCACTCAACCTTACACTACAAAAATATACATCCACCAAAACTAACATACTGATAGGAGACATAAATATTGACATGAAACCTACTAACAAAGACAGACACAGCGACAGATATTTAGATTTAGCGGCACTGCATGGATACCAACCAGTCCATACGTTTCCCACCCGCCAAAACAATTGTCTTGATCATATTCTAATAAACTCTAAAAATTCAAGTACGGGAGTTGTATGTCAGACTAGTGTAACAGATCTCTCAATCGTTATGGCCTCTATTGATATGCAAATCGATAGGATCCCAACGCTTCCCCGAACAGTAACGAAAATAGATTATGAAGCTCTCGAATCAAAGCTTCTTGAAATTAAATGGACCCAATTCTATGACATTGAGGATCCCAACGTTTGCTGTGATCGATTAATTACTAATTTAATAACTTTGGTTAACGAATGCAAAAAAGTGATTAAAATTCCACATAAGATCTACAATAGAAAACCTTGGATAACCCCAAGTCTACTCAAATGCATGAAAAAGCGTGATCTTTTACATAACAAGCAACCAAACAACGAAAACTTGAAAAACATATATCTTAAGTATCGTAATACATGTAATCTTGTTCTGAAAAACCTGAAAAATCAATATGATCAAATAAAATTAGAACAAAATTTAGGTAACCTTAAAAAAACCCGGAAAATACTGAAATCTATTTGCCACTTAGACACAAAAAAAACCTGCCTTGATCTTTTAAACTTGTCGAATACACCTACTTCTTCCCTTAACATAGTGAACGAATACTTTACATCAGTAGGACAGGTTTTGGCTAACGATATACTTGCAGCATCAAATACCACAGAGGAACAATTACTTACTCGAATTAAAATCCCTCCCAAACATAGTCCATTCTCTCTTTTTTTGACGCCCACAGACCCATTAGAAGTTTCAAAATTTATAATGAGCCTAAAAACGGATGGTTCTCCGGGATGGGACAAACTTCCACCTATCCTGTTCAAAAATTTCAAACACGTTCTCACCGAACCTTTAGCACACCTAATAAACTTAAGCATATCTTCAGGAGTGGTTCCTGACTCACTCAAACTGTCAGAAGTATGTCCAATTCACAAAGGTGGTGACCAAACAGATCCAAGTAATTATAGAACCATATCTCTTTTAACCGTCATAGCAAAAATCCTCGAAAAAATTATTAACCACAGGCTAACAAAGTTCCTAGAAACTAACAAACTCCTAGCCAGCAACCAATTCGGATTTCGCTCCAAGAAATCCACAGAGGACGCCGTCACTGTACTAACAGATACTATAGCCAACTCTCTCGACAAAGGTGAAAGGTGCATCGGCGTCTTCTTGGATCTCAAAAAAGCTTTCGATACGGTTTCAATTCCGCTTCTTTTAAAAAAACTCGAAGGTCTAGGTATAACTGGAACGGGACTCTCGTGGTTCACAAGCTACCTGACAACAAGAAAGCAGTGTGTTAGACTTGACAAATCAAAAAGTAATACAACATTTACAACTTTCGGAGTACCACAAGGTAGTGTATTGGGGCCGACGCTGTTTCTGGCCTACATAAATGACCTTTGTCAACAAGACGCAGCGTCGGCTAAAATACTTGCTTTTGCAGATGACACTGCACTTATTTTTAGAGGTAAAACTTGGACTGATGTCAAGTCCAAAGCAGAACAAGGCCTTTCTATAGTAGCAAAGTGGCTAGAACATAATCTATTAACCCTCAATACCTCAAAGACAAAGTTCTTGTGCTTCCACATAACGGATGCCACAAAACCTGAAGATTTTGTACTAAAAATACACACATGCCAAAACGGTACCCACACTCAAACATGTGCTTGTAGACATATAGAACGCACACATAACATTAAGTACCTGGGCGTAGTAGTTGACGACAAACTAAATTGGTCGGACCAAATTAAAGCCTTATCATCTCGAGTCAGAAAACTTTTGCACATATTTAAACGTCTACGGGCCGTAGCACACACTTCTTTAAAAAAATCCGTGTATTTTGCCCTCTGCCAGTCAATAATTAACTACTGCATAGTTGTATGGGGAGGAACCTGTAAAACGACCCTTCTTAAACTAGAACGCTCACAACGAGCAGCTCTCAAAGTTCTTTTCTCCAAACCATATCGTTTTCCTACATACACTTTGTACCAAGAAACAAAAGTTCTAACAGTCAGAAAACTATTTGTACAAAAAACCATCTTGAGATTCCACAAAACATCATTAGAAACTCGTTTAAAAACTATCCAACCAAGCAGATATGAACAATGGTATGTACCCCCTGTGACTACGGCATTCGGTCGACGATTTTACTTTTTTAAAGGTCCCCAATTATACTCAAAAGTAAACAAACAACTACACATCACAAACCTCACAAACAACAAACAACAAATGTAAAAAAATGGTTTTTGAATGGCTTCAACCACAAACCTACGAAGACACCGAAACAATTAATATATGTAACAAAAATGAATCAAAATTGTTTTTTTTTATACCTGTATTTATAGTAGAGGTTTTTACTAAATTTATTCCGATTCTTATGTACATACCTATTTTATAAAACCCTGACCTAAACACATTCTTTATTCTTTTTATTATTATCCTTTTTCTCCCAGCAAAAAAGTTAATGCTCAAAACCGCATCTTCTAATCTTGCATATACTGTTTAACTAACACTATCGTATCGGCAGTATTTATACTCGTAGTATCGACACCTCATGTCACACACAGAGACTTTACCCATTTTGTTAACAATATCCTCACCCGAGCTACCGCACCATTTTTATAATAATAATGATATTCAACCAAACACAAACACACAATACAAACACCACATTAAAACTTAACTCGTAATACATAGTTTTCAGCCAAGTTAATAAAGATACATTAGAGAGCTAAAACCTTTACAAAAAACACATTTAATTAGATACCTTATGATATTATTATGGTTATTTCCTAACGATAATACTGTTTATCTCTTCTCTGGTATTGATAAGCTAGTAGTTGGTTAATACTCGTTTTTTTACTGGCTGTTATGTTTATTGTTTAGTCGAGTCGTTGTTACTTACTGTGGATGTTTTATTTCCATAAATTCAAAGACTAGGTGAAATACACTTGAAAAATATTAAATAAGAGCGTAGATTATTTACAATAAGATATCCATGTATCCTTAATTAATTTATTTTTGTTGTTTTCAAACTTTAACAAGGTGATTAAGATTAAGATTATTTATTTGTTTCCAACTGTAGATGAGTAGCTACCTACCTGCACCTGCACTAATTTAGTTCGAATGGTATGGCGATTGTTATTTAAAGTAATATTCTTACTAAGTTATAAGTATAAGTTGCAAAATGTACCTATCTAATGTAACGAAAGAAGCCTGGCTACTCATTGGACAGAGGATTCTAGCTTGGGAGCCAGGAACATTTACATTAACATTTATTTTCATTAAAGATTTTTTCATTTCATTTCATTTCAATTACATTTGGTAATGTAAATTTTATACATTTCGTCTTTTTTGCATTTAGAACTAAATTGTTTGCAGTGAACCAATCAAGAATCAGGGAGAGAGTTGAATTCGCGTCATCAAGAATATCTTTATGTCGATTCACTTTAAAAATAAGTGACGTGTCGTCTGCGAATAGAACTATCTCAGATAAGTCTTCAACTAAGTAAGGAAGGTCATTTATGTATATTAAAAACAATTATGGTCCCAAAATGGAGCCCTGCGGGACACCCATTCTGACCAATGCACCAGATGACTTTACTCCATTTATGTCTACCTTTTGAATCCGGTCACTAAGGTATGACTTAAATAACGCCATAAAGGCTTTTTTGGGCAACTGTCTTTTTTGGGCAACCTCTTGACCCCAACGGCCATCATGTCGGCGACAAATATGGCCTGCCCACTGCCACTTCAACTTACTGATTCTGCGGGCTATGTCGGTTATTTTTGATCTCCGACGGATCTCCTCGTTTCGGATTCTATCCATCAGAGATACCCCAAGCATAAACCGTTTCATAGCTCGCGGAGCGACCTTAAATCGGTGGATCAGGCCCTTTGTAAGAGACCACGTCCCAATTTTTTAAAGTTTATTACACTTAATGTACATTTAAAAAAGATACATAAAAAACAAGACATAAAAAAGAACATATTGTACAAAGGCGGCACTTATTGCTAATAGCAATATCTACCAGGCAACCTTTGGGTGAGACAAGATGAGAAGGAAAAAGTATAGAGGGAAGCATGTAAATGTAAACTAAAGCCAACTACAAATTAAATAGTTAATAATCATTCTTAAAGCTACAATAAACTAATACATGAACGTACACAAAAATATAATATTTATAAAAAAATAGACAAACATAATTAAGTACATACACTTACACATCACACTAATATTATAAATGCGAAAGTTTGTGCGTGTGTGTGTGTGTGTGTGTGTATGTTTGTTACTCTTTCACGCTGAAACGGCTGGACGGATTTAGATGAAATTTAGAATGGATATAGCTTATACCCTAACTTAACACATAGGCTACTTTTTATCCCGGAAAAAGCATGTCGTTAAACCGAATTACACGCGGGCAGAGCCGCGGGCAAAAGCTAGTATATAATAAATTAATAAATTACGGAAAATCTTATATGGAGTGCACATGAACAATAGTTAAGAGTGAAGCTCACTAAAGTAATGAGCTTTGAGTTTAATTTTAAATTGTGTTTAAAGTACGACAGATTTGAACGGATTCAGGTAGACGATTCCCAGTTTTATGTGTAGGTATACACAAGTTTTTCTGGTTGACAGGGAGTTGCAGTCTGTCTCGATCAGAAAAGGAAATGAAACGTTTCCGTAGATGATTCGGTGCAGAAGCATTGTTACGAACAGTGAAGAAAAGAGAAAGAATATGAATATTTCTACGATAACGAATAGTGAGCCATTTTAGCTGTGTGCGAAATTCAGAGACATAGTCAAATTTACGAAGGCCGAAGATGAAGCGTATGCACAGGTTTTGTAGGCGCTCAAGCTTGTCAACAAGCTTTTGAGTGAGATCAAGAAGGCAAGAGTCAGCATAATCGAGAATTGGAAGAACGAAGGATTGTGCTAACATGATTTTGGTTTGAATGGGCAAAAATTTCAGCAAGCGTCGAAGTGAGTGGAAGGTTCCAAACATCTTTCGGCTAAGAGATTCAATATGAGGTGCCCAAGATAGTGTTTTATCAAATATGACAGCCATATTCTTTGCAGTTTCAGTGAAGGGAATAATGGTGTTATCAAAAATGATATTATTTGTAGCACTAATGTTTACTTTGGCAAGCATTCTTGAACTCCCGATGACTATAGCTTGTGACTTTCCAGGATTAACAAGGAGTCCAAGAGCCTTAGCCTAGTCTGATATTTCTTGGAGATCCTTGTTTATGGTGCGAATAGCATCATTAAGTGATTCCACAGGCGTGCCAGTATACAATTGCAAGTCGTCAGCATAGAAGCGGTAGAGAGAAGATAGTTGCTTGGAGAGAATGTTGATACGAATCGAAAATAGTAAGGGAGATAAGACGCCACCTTGCGGAACGCCAGCTTGCAGAGGGCACCAGTTGGAACTGGTATCACTGACTCTAACGCACTGTTAGCGACCGCGAAGATAAGATTCAAACCAGGAAATAACCAGCTGGAGAAATGTTTAGAGTGCGTAGTGCCCCAAGGAGAAGATCAAAGATCAATTGAATGCATTGCTGAAGTCAAGCAATGTGAGAACTGTGAGATTTTGATTATCCATATTAAAACGGATATAGTCAGTGACTTTGACAAGGGCAGTTATTGTACTGTGACCTGAACGAAAACCAGACTGAAGTGGATTTAAAAGATTGTTGCGAGAAAGAAACTCAGAAAACTGACGATGGACAAGTTTTTCAAGGACTTTGGATGGAAAAGGGAGTATAGAAATAGGTCTAAAGTTTTTGAAGCCCGCTGGATTGCTGACTTTAGGAAGGAGGATATCGTAAGCTTGTTTCCAAGATCATGGAAAAGTGCTGCTCGCCAAGGAGTCATTTAAAAGTTGCGTGAGAGATGGTAGCAACACTTGAACATCCTCAGCTGTGACTGAATTAAAAGAAAAAGGCTCATGCTCAAGGGTAGGCAAGTTGTTTAGATAAGAAAGGGAAGTAGTTTTGATGGACAAATCTACCGAAGTTGCGGAACAGTGAAATTGCTGTTATGACCATTAAGATCTAGAGAATTTGGAGAAGTGTCAGAAGACTTGCCAACACCAAGAGTCGTAAGAAATTTCCAAATATTTGAGTTGTTACTTTGTCAATAGTTGAGTGTATGTGGCGCTTTTGAGCATCTCTACACACCCTGTTCCATATATTTCTGTACTCTTTGAAGAGTCTTAAGTTTTCATCAGATGTATTTTTTTGATATTGCATACTGGCGTGATCTCGTTATGTCTGAAGCCTTTTAATTTTCGGAGTAAGCCACGGAGCAGGTGGATGTTTGACCGTAACCAGCCTAAGCGGAGCATGGGTGTTATATAGTTGAACTAAGATTTTATTGAACGCGTCAACTTTATCACTAATATCATTGATAGACTAAATGATGATAGGAAAAGCCAGCTGCAGTTAACTGACCACGTGATTCCACACGATCAGTAGACAACGTTATAATTAAATCGAGGAGAGAAGGTGTGCAGTGGGGTTGAAAATGAGTAGCACTAAGCGTCAAAATGTTCAAGTTTAGGGAATTGATAAGGGACTGCCGCTTAAATGTACGGCTATCCTGCTTTAAAAGACAAGTGTTGAAATCCCCCAGTAAGACAGTATGTTCATATAAAGGACAGAGCCCTTCTAAAAGAGTTTCTAAATGGGAGAAGTAATCAATGCGAAAAGAAGGGCTATAAAAACGCCTAAAAGAATTTTTCTATGATTAAGGGTAACTTCATTGAAAACGTATTCAGCTGACTCTGAGTACTTTGCTGGGCTTTTTGTAACGACATTGTGCGGTATATGGCTTCGTAGATAAATAGCGACACCGCCACCCTCCGCACCAATACGATCGTTACGAACTAGTAAAAAGCCAGGAAGTGTGAAAGGGAGAGAGTGTTTGAGAAAAGATTCAGAGTAAAGGATATATGAATATAATTTGCAATATTCCGCTAAACAATTCTTGTCGTGCTATTCAAAATGCAGACTCGTGCACCGCCCGCCCGCCCGAATAAAAACATGCAACAAGCAAGCGATACAAGCAAAGCAATCTTAAATAACAAGCAAGAAAACTTATCGACACGTGTTTCGCCTCTGAACGAGGCATCCTCGGGATGTGTTGCTAGCCCGGCTTCTCCGCAGCAACTGATGTGTTGCTCGCCCAGCCGCTCCACATCAGTTGCTGCGGAGAAGCCGGGCTAGCAACACATCCCGAGGATGCCTCGTTCAGAGGCGAAACACGTGTCGATAAGTTTTCTTGCTTGTTATTTAAGATTGCTTTGCTTGTATCGCTTGCTTGTTGCATGTTTTTATGCGGGCGGGCGGGCGGTGCACGAGTCTGCATTTTGAATAGCACGACAAGAATTGTTTAGCGGAATATTGCAAATTATATTCATATATCCTTTACTTAGTGATGGACTTCCGCAAGGTAACGCCTATTTCAATTAATCATAAAAGATTCAGATACTAGCACAGCATGAATGTTTGGGTTGTTATCAAAAGATGATAGAAGATCAGAGTAATGGGCATGAAGACTTTGCGCATTGATATGGACGACATTAAAATTTTTCGCTAGTGGCGAGAAAGTAGAAAAGAGTTGGTCATGGTGAGACGTAAATATGTTACGCAACTTTCCGAATGCTGCCCAACCCGAGCATATTCTTCTGTCAGCCTTGGCGTCGAAGTGGTTTTTATCCAGCTGTATGACTTGACCCAGATAAACATATTTTTGAACAACTTCGATGCTGACATTGTCGACGGTTAGTGGCCCTTGGATGACGTGACAGTTGGATATGACCCTAGCCTTATCCAAATTCATCCGCAAGCCCACTCGCTAAGCCCGCGCACCATTTCCTCCAGTTCCTGCAGCGATTTCGCCATTATCACGATGTCATCGGCAAAGCGAAGATGTGAAATGTACTGTCTGTTTACGTTTATGCTTCGTCCATTCCAGTCTAGTGTTTTAAAGACGTCCTCCAGCGCGGCGGTAAACAGTTTTGGAGAAATAACATCTCCCTGTCTCACGCCGCGCTGAATCTGTATCGGTCTTGTTTGTACACCCTGTACTTGGACGGACATCGTAACGAAGTCATACAGATATTTCAGCATCTCCACGTAACGCCAGTCAACTTGGCATCGCTGCAAGAACAGACCAAGTTTCGATGGAGTTGAAGGTTTTCTCGTAGTTCACAAACACTAGACCATGAGCTAGACATAAAGGCTGATTATACTCTTGAGTTTTCTGTATAACCTGCTTTAGAATGTGAATGTGATTAATTGAAATAGGCGTTACCTTGCGGAAGTCCATCACTAAGTAAAGGATATATGAATATAATTTGCAATATTCCGCTAAACAATTCTTGTCGTGCTATTCAAAATGCACGAGTCTGCATTTTGAATAGCACGACAAGAATTGTTTAGCGGAATATTGCAAATTATATTCATATATCCTTTACTTAATGTGAATGTGGTCCACGATGCTGTAGCCTTTTCGAAACCCAGCCTGTTCTGGGGGTTGGACGTCGTCTAATCGTTGGGCGAGACGATTCGTGATAACTCTTGAGAACAGCTTGTAGGTGTGGCTCAGGAGCACAATTGGTCTATAGAAAGTAGGATTTTGTCCCCTTTTTTGAAGAACAAAATGACCAAGCTTCTGCTCAACTCCTTTGGCGTACCACCTGTACGAATGACGGCATTAAAGATGTCCTGTAGCTGTCTGAGTACAGGGTAACCTCCAGCTTTCAGGAGTTCAGTTGTGATGCCGTCTTCGCCCGGTGCCTTGTTGTTTTTCAGCTGTTCAAGAGCTATCTTAATCTCACCAATTTCGACATCCAGGAGTTCATCGGTGAAATGGTGCACGTTTGTCGTCTTCATCGCGAGCAGTTGGCTTGGAAGCGTTGAAGAATATAAATATTTCGATATATTTTCAGAGCAGTGTATGGGGCCACGTAGACCCTACTCGCATTTCACCAGTTTTTTTCCGATTACGATTACAAAAAGAGTAAAGGTGACGGATCTTTCCTTGTCTAACGCGTGCTTCCGCGGTAATCTCTAGTCATATACTTTAATGATTATGTTTACTAGCGTGTACTTCACAGTTCGGGATATTATCACCATAGGCTTGCAGGTAGTGACTCACATGAGCTGCAGGCGGCGCGCGTCGCGGAAGCAGTCGGCGGGGAGCACTCGCAGCCGGTTCCTGGCCAGCAGCAAGTCGTGCAGCCGCGCCAGGCCGCGCAGGGGCCGCCCCGACAGAGACGCGATGCGGTTACCGGACAACTCGCTGCACAAACACCGTGACCAGTTTTGTCACATTTTGATAGCGGACGGTGTACGATACAAACTTACATTCAAATAGGTATACAAGCCTTTCGGTACACATGTACCTGAGGTACCAACGAGCATATTGGCCAACATTGCGACCATGATAGGTTATCGAATGGAAGTTTGTACCTCCAGGTGGAAGCGGCTTCAAGTTACTCGTAATATCCGCATGTCTAACGTCAAAAAGACTTTCATACAAAAGATTAAGGGATGTTACAACACGAAAAGATTTTATTTTAAGAGCTGCGGGCCCGAATTGTCATTGGACCTCAAGTTGTACCAAGTGTACACCAGACAGCTTGCTTGTATACCAATTAGCGTGTTTGTTCGTTCACCACACGCTATAGTGGCTGGCTCGTTGTGAGAGAAGCGCATACTCACAGCACGCGCAGCTCGGAGCACTGCTGCAGGTCCGGCACTTGGTCCAGCTGGTTGGACTTGAGGTCCCTGCGGAGGTGCACCCGTTAGTTGTAGGTTCAGGTGGATACAGTAGAGGTAGAGTGTAGACAGACTCACAGAGCGCGCAGGTCGGGCGCATGGCGGCACAGCTCGGCGGGCACGGCGGAGAGCGTGGCGCGGTCGGCGCGCAGGGTGTGCAGGCGCCGCGAGCCGTTCAGCGCCGGCAGTGACGTCAGGCCGCGGCACTCCGACACCGACCTGTACACATGCTGCGTGTGAGGAGTAAGGACGCGCTCATTCCTTTCGCGACGGAAACAAAGTACGAAACTGAGCATTCATCAGCTCTTAGCTCACAAGGTGACTTTGATTGATTGATACAGTGAAATTACTCCAGTACTAAAGTATATTCAATCTTTGCCCCGTTTTCGGCTTGAGCATTATTTTATGGACACCTTATAGCATAAATGTAAGTGTAATTGCAATATAAGTGTATCAGGGTCACTACGATGATTAAAAAAAGGATTAAAATGCTTTGAGTGGTTTTCGAGTTAAAAAGGAACATACATACAGACAGACAGACAGACAGACAGACAAAAGTTCTAAAAATGATGGTTTTGCCCTCCCACGTTCAGCCTGTCTTAAATTTGGGTCTCAATACAACAAATCACACTTTGTTTGCTGGGTCTGCAGATTCGAGTATAAGAATCCTTCAAAACACCAATGTCCTTTGGATCAGGTTTCCATGTACAGATAGATAATTACACTCAAGTCCTTGGAATGGGTAACTTACAAACACAAATACACGGTGTCTCATACACAGCGCGGCGATACTGGAGTTCAAGTCAATGAGGTTCAATTTGTATTATATTATGATTTGGGTAGGTATACATATACAGGGTGTCTCATTTAAATCGGGCAGTATGGGAAAGTCTGAAACTATAAGACATACGAAGATCTGTTCTTAGGAACCATGTCATCGATTTTAATAACAAGAAAAACTGCATTCATACATTAAAAAAAAACCTGTACTCAGCTCGGGAATTGAACCCAGTTGTTTTGAAAAAAATAAACTTACACTATTTCTATTTAGATATCGATTGTGTAGGTCTTAAGCAGTAAATGGCTCTATGAAACATGATGTCTCAAATGAACAAAATGCATTGTTTTCGCATACTTTAATTTATTTTGGTAGGTGTCCGAAGTGACCACCGCTACAATATTCAACAAGTTCAGGCATGTAAAATTGTCTCTATGTTGTTTGCTGGTGTCGCAACTTGTTACATACACCGCTTTATATATCAAGGCATTGGCATTGCATTAAACCATTCCGCAAAGAGGTGCAAACAACCATAGAGACAATTTTACATGCCAGAACTTGTTGAATATTGTAGCGGTGGTCACTTCGGACACCTACCAAAATAAATTAAAGTGTGTGAAAACAGTGCATTCGATTCATTTGAGACATCATGTTTCATAGAGCCATTTACTGCTTAAGACCTACACAATCGATATTTAAATAAAAATAGTGTAAGTTTTATAATACAATAAAAACATTAAACTTAGCGATTTGTATAGAAGATTATTTGTTCTTTTTGAGAAAAATACAATTTAAAAAGATATTTTTTTTTCATATACAAAACCGGAAACAAAATTTTGAAGTCCAACAAATTTTTTTAAATTAAAATTTTTAATTTGTAGGTATAATACACCAGAAGTTTGAAAATGGGATCTGCATTAGTTAAGGAGATAGGTAAATTAATGCACGTATAGTAGACATTTTTTCAAATGTCGGGATCGGCTTATGAGCTTATCTTCCAATGAATGGCATTGTTCTATTGTTAAGTTCAACAACAAACAACAAAATATTTTATGTTAATAGCAACTTTAACGCCTGAACAAAAAGGCTCAAATTTAAACGGCAACGCATTCCAGATAGGAATTTTTGAAATTGAAAGCGGCAGCAAGGTACAGGTGTGATAGAGGATGAAACGGTTTAAGATTTTTACATAATTTTATATGCATGTTATTAAGAAAAACAGTATTAAAGTTTAAAAAAGTTCATTTGTCTCTTTGAAACTTTAATTTAACACACATTTGTTGTTTATTAAATAACTATGTTTACTTAGACTTATATAATTTCAATAAAATGAGTAAGTACCTACCTACAAATACAAAAAAAATGTATGGCTGCAATCTACAATAATTTATTGAAGTTACATTTAAAATTACATACATTACATTTTTGTACCTCTTATTCCCGCTAAATCAAAGTCCATATACACAGCCGGGGTCGTTATCGAACACACTTTTCACAAAAATCCAAATAGTAGGTAAACAATCAAAATCGTATAAACGTAGGCCAGGGTCAAATTTATGAAATATCCAGAATAAAACACAGAGAAGTATACGTTCATCAAAAATTTAATCTGAAAGCGTTGGCGACTTGGCGTTCAAATTTGAGCCTTTTTGTTTAGGTGGTAAAGTTGCTACATATTAACATAAAATATTTTGTTGTTCATGAGTTTCGTTATGCACTGGTCATTTAGCGGTTGAACTTAACAATAGATGACAATGCCATTCATTGGAAGATAAGATCTTAAGTGGAAACCGACATTTAAAAAAAATCCTACTATACATGTCGCACTCAGTATGATGTTAGGCTCTGGTTTATGTCGGTTAGTTTGCGAATTAAGAAACTTAAACAAGACGATGATTTATTATCCTGTTCAAGTGTATTTAAGCTCTTACAAAAATTAGATGTAGTTATTCTTTAAATAAAAATATGAATATACGTTTGATTAGAAATATTAGAACGAAGAAGTAAAAAAATATGTTTTTAATAACAAAACGCGACTAGTAGCGTCATCTCTTAGCTATGAGGGGATTTAATACTTATGCTAGATTGAAATAGAAGTAAGACGCCACGCCATTTTGAATTTTCGTCATTGTTTTAGTTGCTGATCTCTTAGCGACATTGGAGATACATTTTCACGCAAAGTGTCTCATGGAAAGGGGCCATGTGATGGTCTTGGAGGGGGCGCTACCTAACTAAAATCGGCACTTTTTGATGTTATTTACCTGCTTTTCAAAAGAAGCCTAATTTGATAAATCAGTATATAAATATGGGTACCTTTTTCTAGTTTTCTTGAATACAGAAACGCGATTGCAGAACTTTCGCTCGATAGAAATAATGATCGAAATTAGGTCTTCCTCTACAATTTTTTTCATAGTATGCGAAATAGGAATGACATACAGACGTTGGTCTTGGAACCCCCAAACTTGGACCCCAGGGGTCCAAAAAAATCGTTTTTCTCTTTCAAGTGTCAAATGTTTTTCGGTCCATATCTCCTGAATGGTTGAAGCTAGACCACGAACAGGGTTTTTGAAAAGGACTCGACGAGATCTGTCCGAATATGTAAAAAAAATTGGGTCATTTTGGTCATTGGGTCACAATGGTCACATGGCTATATCTTGGGAACGGTTGGAGCTAAAGCTTCCGGGTTTTCACTATAGTAAATGGCTTAACAAGGGCTACTGGATGACAAAAAATGACATTTGACAGATTTTGACATTTTTTGATAGTTTTTTTTAAATTTCTATATCTTTGGAACGGCTGGTCTGAATATCTCAACGGGAACAGGGTTTACTGAAAATGTCAAAGAAATGTCAAAACGGTTCAAGTCAAAATTTTTGACAGGCAGAAAATAGTTCACTGTCCAGAACTAAGGACAACTTTTTTCCTATAGAAATAGATCAAACAGGACAGGATTTAGGGAAAATGTCAAAAAAATGTCAAAAGAAATGTTAAAAAAGTTCCGTCTCGTCAGCTCGGTAAGACAGAAAAAAAATAGATTTCATAATAGATTACAAATCTGCCCAAGCGGGAATCGAACCCGCCCTCGGCGCAGAATACAGATATTATTAACTACACACTACGGGTTGTCAGTAAATTATTATTTAATAATATTACATTTATTGGTAGAACACTTAGGGCTAATTTCCCCGTTCGCTTCGAAAACCGAGTTCAATAGAACTAAGTTTAACCAAAACCGAGTTTAAATGGTCAACTATTAGTCTACAGATTTCACCAGCTCATTTTGATCCCGTTTACGTAAACTCAGTTTTCGTCACAAGCACAGACGAAAACCGCGATGCGTTTTGTGTTTGCATCATGTAACAGCGACCTGCTGCGACTATTTAAAGGTTGACAAGCAGTATTTAAACGTATGTAGGTGTCACAAATGAATGTTCGGCTCGCGCTGCTTTCTAACCTCTGAATTTTCTGTATCATACGGGTATTCATTCGGAGCGGAGACATTTGTTTGGTATTACTTATTACGAGTTTTAAGAGAATTAAGGATCTATTTGTCATTATTATTAGCCTTTGTGTTACGGGATATCTCCATAATGTCGTCGAAAAGAAAACGCTCACGTATCCATCTCGGACGACGAACAACAAATTCGTTCTCATCATCACTACTATCTTAAACCGCTAGTGCCAGCGCTCTTCTCATTCTTGACTTATAATAACGAAATGTAAAAAATATCCGCAAAACTATAAAGTGACATTTCTTTAAATAAACTCGGTTTACGAGCTTGACTGTCCAAAATCGGACGTTCAGATTCAAAACTCCGTTCAGCTTAAACTGCGTTCAGTTTATGTTGGCGAAATGCTTTAAACTCAGTTTAGTGCGTGAACTGAGTTTACCTTGAACTGATCGAGTTTAGTTCTAGTGGTGAAATCAACCCTTAATTATCGAGATGTTATCGTGGTGAGGAACTCGCTTCTTGGCACTTCGTGGTACCACTGCTGAAGTTATCTATGTGTTAGTGCGCGGCCTGTGAATGAGTGCGTAGCGTAGCGTATTATGCCTACCCTACTTTTCACAACGGACGGTGGGGACTACTGGGAACACCAGTCCTTGAGGAGAATTGGATAAGCAACGGAATCTAAGAAAAGGTTGTAAAACCATAAGCCCTAAAAAGTAAGTAGGTAAACAAATAAATTCTCCAGTCTGTATTGTGATCCACAGAACTCAGTCAGTGAGAAGTTGATGTCATTATATAGGGTGAAATTTAATCAACCGACCAAATTCATACTAGAGACTCGGTTAGTGATCAAGAACTAGGTTCAGTAATCCTTTTAGCCAATTTCGAAAAATATTTTTTTTGCTCCCGTACTGGTTGGACTAGTTTAAGTACAATTCCTAGTGCAGGTTCTAGGGGTAACAAAATTTTTTTTCGAATTTCACCTGGAGGGTCATTAAACCTTGTTCCTAATGACTAACCGAGTCTCCAGTATGAATTTGGTCGGTTGATTTAATTTCACCTAGTAGTTATATTAGTATCCCGCTCGCCCGACAGTAAACCGGCACACTTGCACGCGCGCATGTTCACAACACACAACAACAGGAGAAATGGTCACGTGACCCTCGACGCCACATCTCCGCTATAGGCGCCGGCACGAGACTCGAGTGTACCTACATATTGTTAAGACTAATCTATGATTGTTGTCTTTGTACTGCCTGCCAAGTGTCAAGCGTGTCACAATACGATAGTAAAATTGGTGTTGTCATCACAACTAAATAAAAATCTGTTTAGCATCCAAAGCCGTTGAATCTTTTCGTTAATACTTCCCGTTCTCAACTTTAACATGGTAGCAGAGCGTGGTTTGGTGAGCATGTCTGCAATCTGCCTGGCTCCTGGCACATGGCAGATGGTTATGCTTCCATCCTGAATACATTCTCTTATGAAGAACGAACGAAGTCTTATGTTCTTAGTTCTTTGATGGAACTCTGGTGGATTCTTTGCCAGCTTGATAGCAGATTCGTTATCCACACAAAGACATGCTGGACATTCTTCACCTGTAATGTCTTTCAATATTCTTCTCAACCAAATGATTTCCCTAGCAGTTTCACTTGCAGCGATTATTTCAGCTTCTGTGGAGGATATAGCGACAACACTTTGTCTTTTGCTATTCCAAGCTATTGCACCACCAGCATACATGCATAAAATGCCTGTGGTCGATCTTCCAGCAACGGCCGACAAGGATGAAAAGTCCAAGTATGAGAAAGAACTCGCAGATTTTTATACTAAAGACAGTACAGTACTAACGTTACTTACAACTAATATGACGAATGAAGTACTTGACCAGATAATGCGCTATAAGAGTGCTAAAGAGGTATGGGATGAGCTCGAACGCCTTTATTGCGGCAGCGCAGAAGACAAAAGTTACGATCTTTGTATAGAATTTTTCAATCACAAGAAAGATCCTGAGCATGATATTAAGAAGCATATTTCTGCTTTGAAAAATATTTGGCATGATCTAAATAGCCATTTAGAAACAAGTCTGCCAGATATACTGCTAATATGTAAAATTCTCGGCACTTTGCCGCATGAATTTTTTGCTTTTAAGTCAAGTTGGCTTCTTGTGAATAAGAAAGATAGAACAATTGAGAATCTAACTGTCCAGCTAATATCCTTTGAGAAAGCCTTAATGAGCAAAGAAGATAGCACAAATCCTGAAGAAGTATTAGTCGTGAAAACAGAGAAGTTCAAGAAGAAAACTAAAGTTTTTAACTGCAACTACTGTGGTGAAGTTGGGCACCGAGTACGAAAATGCCTAAAGTGGATAAGAGATGGTCGACCACCGAAGCAGTCAACAAGTACAAATGTTAATCTGACCGTGTTAGCCCTTGAAGACAAGCTGCCCATTGATAAAACAAATTGGTACGTCGATAATGGTGCAACAACCCATGTGACAAATAGAGGCAACTTTTTCGAGAGCTTTGAGCACTTCAAAGGATCACATACAGTTACTACTGCAAACGGGCAAGCCATAGATGCCATAGAAATAAAATAAAATAAAAAGATGTTTATTTGTCTTCAATTAAAACAGTATACAAAAAAAAATAACTTTACAAAATAATGACAAGATTAAAATTAAATTAGAAACGATAGACATACTTAAAAAAGATTACATGAAGACAAAAAGGCTTAAGTTTCGGCATGTAGCTGTTGAACATGCAAACAGCTGCCGATTTTCAAACTTAACCTAAAAGGGACGAAGAACACAATAAATCATTTTAATAATAAAATAATAAACCAACACAACTCTGAAATTGGAAATAAACAATATTAAAAAGATGTCATTATAATAAATAGATGTCAATTAACACTAGCAATAACAAAAAGTTAATAAATTTAAATTTAATAAAACGTAAATAACAATTATAAAACACTAATGAGTTACAGAATTAATTAATTAATTAAAGGGATCCCACTATCCTTGGACTGCTTCAAAAGCAACCACCTACGACATTGCTTGCGGAATGTTAGTAATAGGCGAATATATAGGAATAGGCGACATTCGTGCTGAAGCCAATGTCAACGGTAAAGTTGAGCAAATTTTGCTGAAGGATGTCTGGTATGTTCCAAACATCAAGAGAAACTTGTTTTCAGTTCTTGCTACGCATGACATTTCGTCAAAGAGTACGTTTGAGTCTACGCCGAAGCAATGTGTACTGAAAATAGATGGAGTCACCAAAGTTATTGGGACAAGAGATATCAAGGGCGGGCTGTATAAGCTGGAGCTTAAATGCGTTGCGCCAAAGAGTCTAGAAGTCAACCAATTACTGACAAATCCTCTACAAGTGTACCATGAAAGGCTAGTGCATCAGAACAAGCGACACGTTAAACAGGTGATCGAACAAGAGCTCGGATTGAAAGTGAATATGGAGCAATCGGATCTCTGTGAAGGCTGTGTTTATGGAAAAGCTCACAAGCGAAAATTCGGAACAAGGGTTAGAGCCACTAAACCAGGAGAACTAATCCACACTGATATTTGCGGACCATTTCCATACTCTATCGGGAAGAATCGATACTATATTCTATTCAAAGATGACTACACACGACATCGACATGTTTACTTTCTACGTCAAAAGTCTGAAGCAGCATCAAAGCTAAAGCTGTTCCTTGCTGAAGCTAAAGTTGCGGGACACGTTGTCAAAGAAGTTCTCAGCGATAACGGAGGTGAGTTTGTTGGCAGTAAATTTAGAAAGATTCTAAGAGAACATGGCATTACGCAAAGACTGACGATGCCCACACACACGAGCAAGCTGGATGCGTAGAGCGGGAAAATCGCACAGTAGTGGAAGCAGCGCGCGCCATCATGCACGCACATGAGAAAATTCCTGATGGTCTGTGGGCAGAAATTGTAGGAGCAACTGTCTACGTTTTAAATCGAACTGGGCCGTCTAGCGTAAAAGGCAAATCTCCGCATGAATTGTGGTACGGAAAGAAGCCATCGATAAAGCACCTACGGATTCTCGGCTGCACGTGCTATGCGCACATCCCGAAAGCTAATCGCAAAAAGCTACAGAAGAAAGCGGAAAAAGGGATTCTCATTGGGTACGAAGGAGATGAAGGCTACAGAATTTGGAATGATAAAGTATTTAAACTAATTAGGTCCAGAGATGTGACGTTTGAGGAAATACCACTCCTGGGAAAACCTGCAAAAGAAAGTTTACCAGAAAAGCCCAGAATAGAAATGCTGAAGAAGATGGCAGGCATCACAAACAGAGGTGGATGTTAAGACTAATCTATGATTGTTGTCTTTGTACTGCCTGCCAAGTGTCAAGCGTGTCACAATACGATAGTAAAATTGGTGTTGTCATCACAACTAAATAAAAATCTGTTTAGCATCCAAAGCCGTTGAATCTTTTCGTTAATACTTCCCGTTCTCAACTTTAACACATATCACATCGGCATGCGACACCGCGGAGACAGGGCGGATGTCTGACGTCACGTCGCGTGGCGGCCACTGGCTCCGATCTCCACGGACGAATGTTATCTCTGCACCTGATGGCGACTATTCCGACCAACTCAGAATACGGAGAACTAATGTATTTGAGCAGCGAGTGAGTGGCACCGATGACATACATAGCGTCGCAAGCGTGTGATTGTGTGTGTGAGTGCAGGGATGAGTCATCTCATCGGATATCGAGTCTCGGTGTAGCAAGTTTGGTTGCGGCAGGTCGAGGTCGGTACGGAGGCTGTAGGGCGTCAGTAGGGTTACCAACGAGTGAGTGGCACCGATGACATACATAGCGTCGCAAGCGTGTGATTGTGTGTGTGAGTGCAGGGATGAGTCATCTCATCGGATATCGAGTCTCGGTGTAGCAAGTTTGGTTGCGGCAGGTCGAGGTCGGCACGGAGGCGGTAGGGCGTCAATAGGGTTACCAACGAGTGAGTGGCACCGATGACATACATAGCGTCGCAAGCGTGTGATTGTGTGTGTGAGTGCAGGGATGAGTCATCTCATCGGATATCGAGTCTCGGTGTAGCAAGTTTGGTTGCGGCAGGTCGAGGTCGGCACGGAGGCGGTAGGGCGTCAATAGGGTTACCAACGAGTGAGTGGCACCGATGACATACATAGCGTCGCAAGCGTGTGATTGTGTGTGTGAGTGCAGGGATGAGTCATCTCATCGGATATCGAGTCTCGGTGTAGCAAGTTTGGTTGCGGCAGGTCGAGGTCGGCACGGAGGCGGTAGGGCGTCAATAGGGTTACCAACGAGTGAGTGGCACCGATGACATACATAGCGTCGCAAGCGTGTGATTGTGTGTGTGAGTGCAGGGATGAGTCATCTCATCGGATATCGAGTCTCGGTGTAGCAAGTTTGGTTGCGGCAGGTCGAGGTCGGCACGGAGGCGGTAGGGCGTCAATAGGGTTACCAACGAGTGAGTGGCACCGATGACATACATAGCGTCGCAAGCGTGTGATTGTGTGTGTGAGTGCAGGGATGAGTCATCTCATCGGATATCGAGTCTCGGTGTAGCAAGTTTGGTTGCGGCAGGTCGAGGTCGGCACGGAGGCGGTAGGGCGTCAATAGGGTTACCAACGAGTGAGTGGCACCGATGACATACATAGCGTCGCAAGCGTGTGATTGTGTGCAGGGATGAGTCATCTCATCGGATATCGAGTCTCGGTGTAGCAAGTTTGGTTGTGGCAGGTCGAGGTCGGCACGGAGGCGGTAGGGCGTCAATAGGGTTACCAACGAGTGAGTGGCACCGATGACATACATAGCGTCGCAAGCGTGTGATTGTGTGTGTGAGTGCAGGGATGAGTCATCTCATCGGATATCGAGTCTCGGTGTAGCAAGTTTGGTTGCGGCAGGTCGAGGTCGGCACGGAGGCGGTAGGGCGTCAATAGGGTTACCAACCTTTTTTTAGGAGATACATAATCGCACCTTTGGTAGAACAATGACGTAATTGTCAAAAAATGCATCTTAACCTAAATATGCAAGAAATTTCTAAAAGTATTATTTTTTGGGGTAACAAAAACACAATGATAGTTCCAATAGTTTCAGACAGAGAGCGTGTACGTCGTTGTAGCTTTCCACAGTTTTTGGAATAATATTGTCTGATAGGTCAGTTGTGTGTGCTTGGTCCACCGCGGCGAGTTGACGCTACATTACAACCGTTTCATTCATTATCATATATCCCTAATAAAACGTTTATTTATGTAATAAAATAACATAAAGTCATAGCATAGGGCTAAACAAGAAATTAAAATTTCTTAATTTGCCGTTTCTGAACAATTTGAAAACACGTAATTACGTCATTGTTCTACCAAAGGTGCGATATATCGTTCAGTAAGAGAAATAAAAAATAGGGTCACACAAAATCGGTATCATTTCTAAAACAAACCGTAGGTCCAAGAGCGAGTCGGACTCGCCTACAGAGGGTTTCGTCAAAGACTATATTTAATTACAAATGTATAGTTTTCAGATTGTTCCCTATACTTGTAGTATAAGACGGTATTACTTGCCAAATTTCATAGTTCTAGGTCAACGGGAAATACCCTATAAATTTTGATTCCCTTGAGAGTGTCGATGTCGTGACCAGATCATAGAATCGAACATTTCATGAAATAGTCGACCATTTCATGAAATGGGCGCATTTCATGAAATAGTCAACTGTCACTGACCAGATCATTCAATGTTCAACGTTTAACGATTTCGTCAGCGACGTTTGACCATATCAATAATGGAGGGTGTCCATACAAATGTTGATACTAAAAATTTTAAATCTTGTTATTAGGAAATTATATATTGTTCTTTAAAGTACAAAATCAACAACTTAGAAAGAATTAGGACGTATTTCAAGCAACCTATTTTACTGAATGTTACAAAATCAATAAGAATTCTGTAAGTATTTAAAATATTTGTCCATCGTAGTTATGCGATCTTAGTTAGATCTTAGATCTTAGTACTAGGATCTTCGATGCATTTCTTCTGGAATATTAAGAACTCCTGACCCGCAATTTCCATAATATCATATTTTGAAAGCCAATAATAGTCCAGAAACTTTTTTTCCATACTTTCCTATATTTGTTGTATAACCTAAAAATGAAAACAAATATTCTTTAGCCATCGGTCAAATAAATTAATAAAGCATTTCAATTCCCTACCTAGCTTATATTTTAACAGAGACGGGTATTATATTAAAATTATGATTTAAATATGTGTAAGTAGAAACCGATACCAACCTTTGAAATATGTTCGAAATTCCAGAGTTTTTTGACTTTCTGTCGGTTTTTTCATGATTTGCATAAAATTCGCGTAGTTCTGTATCATAATTACACTTCACTGCACTTTCTTTCTCAGTTATTACATTATTAACAACATTTAAAACAAGAGAATTGTGTAGCGCCGCCATGATGCATCGCACAAACAATAACAATGCGCCATCAGCGCCGCTAGTGGTGAATCAATGTAACTATTTTACGATATGATCATACGATGTTCGACCAGATTATGAAATGGTCTTGTGTTAGTTGATTATATGGTCAAACGATCTCTATTAATTGATTTGGTCAATCCATATCATGAAATGGTTAACAAGCAATGTAATATTTCATGAAATGCGACCATTTCATGAAATGGTCGACTATTTCATGAAATGTTCAATTCTATGATCTGGTCACGACATCGACATAGTACGTTTTTTGAGGCATAAACGGCCGTATTTTTTTTATTAACTTAGTTGTTTGATTTTTTCACAGCTTCAAGGGACTGTAGACTTAAGTAAATATACGCGTTTTCGAGATAAAGGGTCTTGACTTGACAGACAGACGGATGGACGGATGGACAACGAAGTGATCCTATAAGGGCTCTGTTTTTCCTCTTGAGGTACGGAACCCTAAAAAACCAAGAAACAATTTTTTTTTCCTTTTAGCACACTTGAATAATAAATTAGTTCAACTTGAAAAAAACGCTTTACTCCAGTCTACATTATATAAATGTATCACTTTAACAATCGCCTTTTAAATAATTATTTGAAATGAAATTTATTATTTACGAGTTTCACATGTATTGAGGAAATAGTTAAGGGACCTGACACTCAGGGCAACGAAACGATCTTCGAAGTAAGAAAGAATTATTACGGCGTGTTCTCGATGGTTAGTGTTATCTATCACTTATCAGTTTCATTTCACTCAACTTATGGTTGAAATAAAGTATTACTTTAATGATATTCGAGAGTATAAAGTACAGAGACCCGAAATAAAGTAAGGTTGGCAACCCTAGTCGTGAGGCGGGAGGCGGGAGGATGGGGTGGGGGCGGGGGCGGGGTGACGGTGATTGCTGCAGGTTGGACATGAACGCCGCCGCACACTGCGTGACGTCACTGAGCGCAGCACGAGATGAACAGACTCTAGGAGTGAGCGTTCCTAAGACGCACCGTTTAAAAGAACCGTTTCACTGCCAGGAACGGACGCACCGTTTTTCGATGTCGGAAAAAGCAGTGTCGTCACTAAACCAGTGTCATGACGAAACCAGTGTCACGACGAGACCTGTATTGTGACACACACACTGGTTCAGATGAAACTGTTTCATGAGACGAGACGATGCCTGGTCGTCTCGTATCCTTTTTCGTTTCGTTTGTACAATGCGAGCGTTGATGTCACGCACACAAATAAGCGTGTTGCAGACATTCTCTTGAACTTTATCTTAATGAAATAAAGACGGCAATCCAAAGACAAAATAAGTCTTGTGCTCGAGAAAAATTACTTCTATTTCTTGCGGTTGCGTGCGCCGGAAGCCGGAAATGATCTTTATTGTTAAAGAGTTAAAGATGAGTTGAGATTTGATTTTATGACAAAAAATATTAATAATAATTTCAAATTTGTGTTTATGTGGATGAGTGGGTGAGCGCGTGCCGGCGGTTTTTTCAGTTGGTTTTGTTTGTTGTCAGGCGTCATTCAATTGATTACGCAAAATTATTTTGGCGCGTATGTTTAATTGAGTTGATTAAACCTGTAATTAATTAGTTAGTGTGCAGTGTAGAAGAGACAATAACTACCTATAGTGTGTGAGAGTGCATATTTAATGTAAATGTAAATACGTTACAATACAACTATAAAAATTAAAATCACTTCTACATAGCAACACATACAAACTCATCCATTTCGCACACACTCTCAGTAAGTAAGTTTCGGCACTGTCCTCGCCAACTTTATCTCCAATAATCTCCATACTATACTATAATATCCATACTACACAATAATGAGGAACAAAACCAGTCACTGAGACGAGACCGTTTGGTCGTCATCATACCAATATGAACTTTATCTTCATGCAATAAAGACGGCAATTGCAACAAAGAAAACCAGTCACAGACGACACTGCTTTGATGACCAGTTTTCTTGTCGGGAGAACCGGTGTCGTCTCGTCATTGAAAAATACAGTGCCAACCCACTCCTAACAGACTCACAGCGAGGTGAGGTGCGGCAGGTGGTCGAGCGCGTGCCGGTGCAGCCGCTGCAGCGAGTTGCCCGCTAGATCTAGCCGCTGCAGCCGCGGGCAGCGCTGCAGGGCGCCCCCAGCGCACTCCACGATGCGGTTGTGGGCCACGGATCTGTAACATGTCCTAGCGCTCATACACCCCACACCGGCAGGCACTACGAACTACTAAAGGAAAGTGCACCAGTCAACTCACAGGTCCTCCAGCAGCGGCAGCAGCTGTATGGCGGCGGGGATCTCTACCAGTAGATTCTCTTCCAGTCGACTGTGGACACGAGGAACCGCTCAGATTAGTTTGATATTCTTCAAAATTTCAAGTTTACATCTACCAACATAATACAATCTAAGATGATAGTAGTTAAAGTGGGATACATGTACAGGTAATTTGGGAGATGTAAATTCAGAATACATTGCTTGAGGTCGTTTATAGAAATAAATGTCAGTGATAGCCAGGGTTGCCAGACGTCCCTTATTTCCCGGGACGTCCCGTATTTCAGGCAAATCCTAAACGTCCCGCCGTGACAGACTATGTCCCGTATATCATCAACATTATTTGAGAATCCCTAACATGTTACTAATAATATTGTTTGTCTTTAGTATCTCTAGTTCCAACTGAATTTGATAAAGAGCGAATTAATTACGGTTTTCAACTATGATTATAACTGCATAATTGCCGGGCCTTATATAAAACAGACTGGTGACGGGCAGCGGCGTCACTGGTGCAAGGGTTTCGGCACCGCGCTCACCAACCCGCCTGCCCAGCGTGTGTGAGTATGGGCATTTCTTCCAGGAGGACCGCCAAGAGTGGCGAAATCCTGGAAAGGCCTGTGTCCAGCAGTGGACGAAACAGGCTCTCATGAGAGGTCAATGCGTAAACTACTTGTTTTTCATTTGTTCCGGGAAAAAAAATAAATCCCGTTTTTTTTTTCGCCAAATTGAGCACTTTTCCCGTCACAGCACAGGATCAAAAAAAATCTGGCTACCGTAGTAATAGCATAAAAAGTAAAAAAAAAATATCTATTCCTTAGTTTAACTTGGAGATATTACTTTCAAACCGTATTTTAGGGTGTTACATTTTTTTGAATTCCATACCGAAAACCCTTTCTAAACTAAGCCTCTGCTGTCTGTCCGTTCGTTCATCACACTCATAGAGATCTACAGCTTTACCCGTAATATTCACTCCCCAGTAGAGAATCCAATCCCGCATCAAAATCGCGATCCCGCAAGCCTGCGGGATTAAGATCATCAATCCCGCGGATCCCGCGGGATATGCGGGATTTATTTTAATTATTATTATTTTTGTTTCATGTAATTTAAAGAAAGAAAATACACACAAATATTTTTAATTATTCTTATCAACATGAAGCAAAGTTATCACTTATATTATAAATTAAATATAATGATGTTTAAGACAATACAATATTCACAATCACAATATTTCACGTTTCATATTTAGATTTTTATTTGAAATAGAACATATTCATTGGTTTTAGAGGCATTTAAAAACAGCTTCTTTTTTTTGAAAATACTTTCGAAGAAATGATAAAGTATCTAACGTTTAATCTTTTAGATTTGATCTTATCTTGTTGCATAAATAGCCAGCGGCGGAAAATGTCAAAACTTTGGAGGCCTGTATCTCCTAAACGGCTGAAGGTAGACCCATGTTCATGGTACTCTAAGAAAAGAGCTCGACGAGATCTGTCTATATCTACTTAAAAAAAACAATAATAATAAAAAAAAATTTTTTTGCAAAATTTTCTATCTGCTGCTGTATCTCCCGAACGGCTTAAGCTACTGACTCCGGGTTTTGACTATAATAATTGGTTTGACAGGGGCTACATGGCTAAATTAAAAAAGTTGACATTTGACAGCTTTTGACAGTTTTTTGACACGTCTTAAAAAGGGTCCAATTTGCATTTAATTCGGTATCAAGGGGTGTGTAGGGTCGCTGATTACGGTACCGTTTTAAAATTTGAAACTTCTTAAGAATTGACAGATTTTTTGACATTTTTTGGATATAAAAAATGCCATGCAATAGCTTTACCGCGGCAGTCCCCAAGTGCCACACGTCTTTTTTTCAATCCCGCGAACGTGCGGAATCCCGCATGAGTAATCCCGAATTTTTGATCTCGCAGAAAAGGTGCGGGATCCCGCATTAGCGGGATCCCGCGTTTGCGGGATTGGATTCCCTACTCCCCAGAATACGAGTTACTACCTACATCTTCCATAATGTACTCCAGTATATATATATATTATACCTCCATACAAAAAACCTTGGAAAATTTGTATTTTTCGATTTCATTTGTTTCAGCTGTAATAAAAATATTTAATAATGTAACGATAAGTTTAAAACTTGGTCAAATTGTTAAAACATATAATACAAATTTGGGTTATATCTAATAAATAAGTCTGTACAGATTAAATTATTTGGAAGCCTCAGCAATGGTATATAAAAAAGATTACAAATAAAACATTATACAGGCATTATATTTATTTATGGTCTATTCAGTTTATTTATCAACTTATTTATTAATGTATAATAATATTATTATCCCAATAAGTCTGTTTATTTTATGCATTTGTATAACTTTAGTAGCCCAAATTAAATATAGTTAAGTATCATATTTGTTTCATTATAAAATATATTTTTTAAACAGATTAGATTTGACATGTAAAACGTATACTTTATGCATCTATTTTACAAATAAACATTTTGAATCTTTGAAAACCCTAATTATCAAAAAGTCCGCCCCTCATTGTACAGATTATATTAGTCTCCAGACATTGGTACCTGCTTGATGTGTTTGTGTGTGTTATATGTGTAAGCAAACTCACGGCTGCACCGTGTACTGTACTATATCAAGGAAAACGCTGACCCGTAGGCATTGCGGTGTAGAAGAGAAGTGGAAAGAGCTCGTCTACACCGAGAATACCGCTACCTACCGCGTTATGTGTGTGTGTGAGGGAGAGGGAGTGCGAGTGAGGAAGGGTGTGTGTGGTTGTGCGCCGGAAGGGGGAGGGGAGGACTCACAGCACGTGCAGCGCCGGGGTGTTCGCGAAGGCCCCGTCCTCGATGTACGCGAGGCGGTTGCGTTTCAGAATGCTGCAACCAAAACATTCTGATTAATTGAAATGTTTATGTGGCTTGCGTGATTATACAAACTAAATACACCTGTAAATAAAGGTATTTCTACATTAAAGTAACTATAAATAGGTTTAACAATATGTACGAAATGGGCATACATTTATTTATAGCTTATTCAGTGTATTTATTACACAGTTGATGCTTGTGATTGTTGGCACTCAGTGGAGTCATTGTTACTTTATTAATTGAAATGTTTATGAGGCTTGCGTGATTATACAAACTAAATACACCTGTAAATAAAGGTATTTCTACATTAAAGTAACTATAAATAGGTTTAACAATATGTACGAAATGGGCATACATTTATTTATAGCTTATTCAGTGTATTTATTACACAGTTGATGCTTGTGATTGTTGGCACTCAGTGGAGTCATTGTTACTTTATTAATTGAAATGTTTATGTGGCTTGCGTGATTATACAAACTAAATACACCTGTAAATAAAGGTATTTCTACATTAAAGTAACTATAAATAGGTTTAACAATATGTACGAAATGGGCATACATTTATTTATAGCTTATTCAGTGTATTTATTACACAGTTGATGCTTGTGATTGTTGGCACTCAGTGGAGTCATTGTTACTTTATTAATTGAAATGTTTATGTGGCTTGCGTGATTATACAAACTAAATACACCTGTAAATAAAGGTATTTCTACATTAAAGTAACTATAAATAGGTTTAACAATATGTACGAAATGGGCATACATTTATTTATAGCTTATTCAGTGTATTTATTACACAGTTGATGCTTGTGATTGTTGGCACTCGGTGGAGTCATTGTTACTTTATTAATTGAAATGTTTATGAGGCTTGCGTGATTATACAAACTAAATACACCTGTAAATAAAGGTATTTCTACATTAAAGTAACTATAAATAGGTTTAACAATATGTACGAAATGGGCATACATTTATTTATAGCTTATTCAGTGTATTTATTACACAGTTGATGCTTGTGATTGTTGGCACTCAGTGGAGTCATTGTTACTTTATTAATTGAAATGTTTATGTGGCTTGCGTGATTATACAAACTAAATACACCTGTAAATAAAGGTATTTCTACATTAAAGTAACTATAAATAGGTTTAACAATATGTACGAAATGGGCATACATTTATTTATAGCTTATTCAGTGTATTTATTACACAGTTGATGCTTGTGATTGTTGGCACTCAGTGGAGTCATTGTTACTTTATTAATTGAAATGTTTATGAGGCTTGCGTGATTATACAAACTAAATACACCTGTAAATAAAGGTATTTCTACATTAAAGTAACTATAAATAGGTTTAACAATATGTACGAAATGGGCATACATTTATTTATAGCTTATTCAGTGTATTTATTACACAGTTGATGCTTGTGATTGTTGGCACTCAGTGGAGTCATTGTTACTTTATTGCACGTAATATTAGTTATAAAACCTCAAAATGTTAATCAAATGTGTACCTATATAATAAAACCCTTGAGAATGCTAAGTAGCGAAACCGGTTGGGTGTAGTATAGAATAAAATATTTGTGGATCAGTACAAAAGTTGAATAAATACAATATATTTATTACAATATGCATATATTAGGTGACTTTTATTTATCCAGCCAAATTCATACTGGAGGCTTGGTAAGTGATCAGTAACACGGATCGATAACATCTTTTGCCAATTTCGCAAAATATAATCTAAACATCCCATAGTAATTGACTCGGGGCTGGGCTTGCTTTTGTAAGGAACACAAAAAGATTAATCAAAAAGGGTCATCGAACCTTGTTACTGAGCACTTACCGAGTATTCAGTAAGAATTTGGCTGAATAAATTTATATAAAACATGAATTATAATTAAATTATACTTAAAACAAAATAAGTAATAATAGTAAAATACTGTAAAATGGGGGATCTATTAACTTCAAGTGGTTGCTTGAGACTAATGACCTAGTTTTAAGTACTATTTTGTTTATTTATAGGGCTTCTACAACCCGGTCCCAGTATCTGTGCACCTCGCTGGAATGTGGCGCCTCTCCCGCTTCCCCTGTCACCTCTCCGCGCAATCCCCGGTGCGACAGTACGGTTAGCATCTTCGTTGCCGCTACACGTCCCGATAATTTTGATATTTTCGCTTTATTGTTGTTTTGTTTTTTAATGTTTATTGTTAAGTTTAGACTGTTTACTGTTAAGTTTGGACTGGTTTGGTTGTTATTAAAATTGTTGTAGCTGTTAAACTGAAGTCATGGGAAAAACAATACACAGCGAATCAAGAAATTTAATCTTGAATCGAATATATATGGAACTTGGTAAAGCAAAGGGTGGCAGATAAAAACATTGACCAATCGGAAAAGAACATAGAACAACTTACAAAAGATGCGATTAAGTCAATTACGCCAGCTGACTGGAAAAAAGAAGTGAATCACGTGGAGAGACTACAGCGAGAATACTGGGAAAAGGATCATCTAGCAGATGACAACATCACACAACTTTTAATATCACTAGGGGAAGACAGTTCGGCGAGTTCAGAAAGTGAGAGTGAGGAAGATACAATGTCAGGCATAGAGTCAATAATTTATAGTGACTGAGTTTAATAATAAATGTTTTTGTAATCAAAATTATTGTTTTTTAATAACAAACCCTTCATCAATAAGAAATTGATTTGAAAAGGTTAGTAAATTTTTTTTACCTCCACATTTCTCGAAAAATCTTTTTTTCACACCGTACCCAGACCGCCGATATGACGTCACGAGGTCAGGTGCACAGATATTGTGACCGGGTTGTAATGCATTATGTTTTTTGCCTTCATTGCGAATGTGAAGGGCTTTGAAATTCTTTTTTAGCGTCAAAGGTGTGATCAGCAGAAATCTGGTGTTCTGCAAAGTTGGATTCTCCTTTTATCAGCCACCTGGTCCAAAGAGCTAATTCTTTTTTGTGATAGATCTTTCAGCCACAAGTTTCCTGGCATAAAAATGTCCAATTCTTATGTTTGTTCTCTTTTGGAACTGAAATACTCTGAAAATACTGAAATACTCATTCATTAATAAATAAAAATTTACACGTCAAAACGTACAAATACTTATAGTTATTTATCTAAAGGTAAATAGTAACAATGATTTCAGATTTGTAAATTGGATACATTATAAAATATGTATTTATACATGTCATTGAAGTAATTAATTAATATTTGTCATTTCATATTACTATGTCATACTGTCAAAAATCTCTGCGGTAGTATATTAACATGCCATACCGACCGACAACTCTTTAAGTTTAATGATGTAGGTAGTTTCACTGGACGCGCATTCTATGTCGTCAGGGCATTGATCTCTCATAAAACAACAAGACGCACAGTCTCTAAGAAAAGTTCCTCAGAAAGTGTCCGAACGTGCGACGTGTATAATAGCAATAGTGCTTCAACCAAATTAAGACGTTATGTCGTTAACATAAGATGCAATGTCAGTTGTACGAAATCGTCATTCGATCTTGTCAACCCATAGCGGTGACAAGATGCATCGCGGACACTTTTTGAGCGAGATTGTGAGTCTTGTTGTTTAAGAGAGGTCAATGCGTCAGGGATAGCATTATATATTTTAGGTACTAACGTAGACAGACATTTATTTGATTTCGCGAGTCTCCTGGCACCTGTACATACCTATGTACAGCCGATCACGTCATCTTATATTTACGGTACCTACATCGCCGTTTTGACGGAACTGATGTAGGTTTCGTCTCGCATACGTTGCTATTTCGAGTATGTACAAGGAGGTTAGAATCTTATTAGTTTTGAACAATTCCAAGGCACCCCCGCTGTTATTCGTATTGCACGTTTTTGTAGTTTTAGTGCTCTTTCACGGTCTGCCAAGAACTCGGCTCGCTATCCTGTACAACTCACATGTAAACGTGTGACGGCCACAACGCCGGCGCGCGGCGGCATCGGGCCCCGAGGAAGATATGTAAATGCCGCGCACGACCGAGTTGATCGCTTACATCTGCATATTATAGACTACAGATAGGGATTATTTGCGAGGGTGCATATCGTTATATCTATTTATTGCCATAGACATGTGAAAATAACTGCTTTGTATTGTGCCCGCCTACCCCTCACTTGAGTGAAATATCAACACAGGCTTGATTATTTGCGAATGTGTTATGTATTGTGTAGTAGGTACTGTTTCCCATGTAGTTATGCTAGAAGTTGGTGGTTGAAGTCGTCACACACACATAGGAAATAGTAAAAGTGAATGAGCCCTCTTCTAATGGCACGTTGTTACCACGACTAGAGATGATAAACGTTCCCGCGCCGAGCTAACTTCGCCCGTATGTCGCGCCTCATACAGTCGATATCAGTGGCGAGAAGACGACCCCGCCGTTAACCCTGAACGTGAGTCACGCGCCGGCCTCGTGCACACCGTGGACGTGCAGCGCACGGTACGTGCTCAGCGTGCACTAGTGCAGCACCCTCGCCGACAGAACACGGCGGCGACAGTTTCAAGTTCAAGTTTGCCGCTACCCGTACCTCAAGTGATCATAAGCAAGGCGCAATGAAACAGCTCTATAAAGTGAATTCGCAACATTTAATTTTACCTTCATATACAAAGCAAAGATTCTGGATTTTATAATTTACAGGGTCACTATAACAATCACGGTTAGCGAGACCATGATAAAATGCATTAAATGTGATAAAATATAAAAAAGTATAACTCGAACAACATCTTCAATGTAAAAAAATACAAAAAATATAATACTATTTACACCAAAAAACATTTTAACTAGCGTGGCGGAACTGGTTTCTGTACGCGTTTTGAATTATATGTAAACTTACAGGGAAGAGGTCGAATTCGGTATTCCCGTTTCAAAATGATGCTGCGAATGAATAGTGAACATAGTTATAGTCGTTTAGGCCGCAGCATGCATGCACACCTAGTTTTAGATTGGAGCTTGTACTTTAGGTCTCTATCCGACACAATCCTGACACACCTCTTCCACTTCTGCGACAGGCCCTCGCATACACTCCCGGTAGTACTTGCTAAACGGTCACTCAGGGTTGGATTCGGACGGAAAAATTAAAAAAACATTTCATTCAAAAAGATAGTATTTAAAAAATAAAAGATCGTACGTCTTGGCAACACAGACCAGTAAAGAGCAAAACGGAGATTTCAGACGATAAACTCACGAATGTTGGCGCCTTGTATCAATACGCTAGTTGGTTGCATCAGAGACGGTACCTAAAACATTCAATTCTTATTTTAAAGTACAAAAAAAAATATTAGGCACAAATTCATGTATCAACATTAATATAACAAAAATGAATTAAGAAACATTAATATCGCTCTCAGCAACTTGTTCAATAAACTGCATCACTTCATTATTGATCATTTCAACATTTCTTCCATTTGGTTCAAAATCGGTGCAGTTGCCACTTTTGCTTCCTTTTCTTGTTTCGTATGACAGTAATATTTCATCTAAAGTTCGAGTTGCAAGAAGTCTTCCCTGGGTAATATAAGAAAACATATGGTAGAGGTACCTATATTGATTATGATTACCTACAAGTATGTACATGTACATACATTTTCTTCCATAGTACCAGAGAAGGCAGCAGTGCTAGCATCTAGCAATGTTTTAGCCACACAATATCCAAAGTATTCGAGAAACTACTGCAACATAGGCTTTGTACGCATTCTTCTCTAAAGAGAGTAATAAACAATAGACAGTTCGGATACAGGAAAGGTATTAGTACTGCAGATGCGGTAGAAACTTTAATCGAAGATACGGTGAGAAATCTTTCCGAAAAGAAGAAGGTTGCGGCGCTTTTCCTAGATCTAAGCTCAGCGTTTGATACTGTTGACCACCATATTCTGTTGGCCAAATTGGAACATTATGGTGTCCGGAAAGGCTTATGGCGTTTAATGGAAAGCTACTTAAAAAATGGAAACCAATATGTAGAGATAAAATGTACAGACGAAGGAGTACAAAAGATGACGCGATCTAATGTCAGGACGATAACGCGTGGCAAAAAGGGCAAAAAAGGCGCAAAGACGTCCGCATCAATACTGTGCCTCCCTCGTTGAAAATTGCGGAACACAGAGCTTGCTACCAAGCTGTTAGATTTTATAATGCGCTGCCTTTAAGTTTAAAGCAAATTGACTCGACTGGTATTTTTAAAACCAATCTAAAAAAAATCTTGCTTACAAAATGTCTCTACTCACTAGATGATTTTTTTCTTGTCAATACCCGATGTCCTGGATCTTTGTCCTTTACCTGCATTAAGTTGATTATTTATAGACATGCTTATTACCATTACCTACTATTATATTATTGACATTGCATCGAATTTATAACCTGATAAGTACATTATATCTAAGTATAATTTAAAATTTTGTAAAACAAGTTAAAAATAAGGTTGTTTTCTAATACAATGTAAATTGTTTGTAGAATGAATAAAACTGAAACTGAAACCCATAGGTTTTAAAAACACATGTATATATTTCTTATTGCGGTAAGGGTAAAGGAAATAAAGTGCTTTCGAAACCTAGAGTCCATATCCAACTGCTATTTAGTTCTTCAAATGCGCAGTGGTGATCGGGCTGTCCCAATACTAGAAACATTTTTCATTTTAAAGTATGACAGGTGAATAAACAAGTGATTTATCAGAAAACTAGAAAGTTTATTCAATTATAAAGCGTGATTGAATATTTATGTGTTTGAGGGTTCCGTAGTCAACAATTGATTCACCAATATAATCAATATTACTGAGACAACCACGCTACTGTAGCGTGTTTTATTCCTAGATTTCTCTATTTTATGTATATGTATAAATTAATTTTTGTAGCCCAACCTAAATATTTTTTGTATGTATTTCCCTTATTAGTATATACATATTATTTTTTTATTCTAAAGATATTTATTGTAAAGATTAACTTTGACTTGTAGAAAGTATACTATACGTATCTATTTTACAAAATAAATATTTTGATTTGATTTGTCGAGCATGTTCGCTGAGGCCCTAAGTATAATCGTTGATAAAATTAATGAAAATTCTTTCTTAGATCATTAGTACAACGCGCTCCCAACAAAAAAAAGTATATTAAATTTTTATTAAATTGTACACCTTTGCATCCATTTTGACATTATGTAGGTAACTATTTATGGAGTTGATGCTCGTGATTGTTGGCACTTGGTGGAACTTTTGATACATTTTTGAATCAAAAATGTAACTATTTATAATTTGAGATTTATTAATTAATTTTAATTTTTTTTTTTAATTTTTTCTTTTTCATTATACGGACTGTTGAATACTTGTAAAGTATTTTATTATGGTCTGAAATAAAATAGTAGTTTATGAAACTGGTACATAAAAAGGTTATTAAAAACAAGAGTGTCAGTTTAAAACACGAGCCAAAAGCGAGTTTTTTAATAGAACACGAGTGTTTTAATACCTAGTTATGTATAGTTTCATACACTACTTTATCTAAGCTCATGCCTACTAACCTGTGTTCATAATGTTGGAAAATTTTTCGTTAGCCATTTTTGATTGTTCTTGTAAAAGTTTTGTTCTAAAAGTGTTTGTAATTTTCGTCGTTATTTCCAGAATTTCAGGTGGAATCAAATATAATCACCATCCCTGCTGTCAGTAATTTTAGGGCAAAATAATTCTTTTGACCTATAAAACCACTGTAAGTAATAAATACATTTCCTCGAAAACTATGGCGCAACAAACAGTTCATCCATTGACAGACCGAGTCTAAGGCGCCGCCGTAAGCCATAGGCCGAAAATAAAGTTGACTGTAACCTCGTTACTGTTTTGTATGTATTATGTATTGGAGAACATTATATGATAACCTCATTGGTATACAACCTCAGACATGGCTGCATGGGCTAAGTTCCCTTTGCCTTCCTAGTTAGTATCACATGTACTGTAATCTCCGAAAAAGTTTTTTATAGCATTATGTTGTTCGGAGACCTATACTATAATTAAATTTTTTAATTTCTTAGAGACGTTCATTGTAAATATTTTTCATTATGCCAGTAGTTTTGAGTTCGTAATGAGGATTTAACAATATGAGGTTAGATAAAATATATTATTATATTTATTATATTATTTATACCGTACAAGAAATAAAACTCGTGGATAAAAATTTAATAAGCAAAAGCTAATAAAAGTGCAAAATTGAATTATTTGGAAGCCCTAACAATAAATAAAATTATTCATAACGATCCAGACAGAATTTTAAATGACCAATTAGAATTAAATTCCTCACCACTTCTGACATATTTTAAATGATGTTATTAATTAATCAATCAAAATTTTATGTTTAATTGTAGTTTATATTTTATATTTTTTAACTTATTTGACTTAATTTTTAGAAGTGTATCCTGACATATAATAGAAAAATGATATTGAAACACAACATATTTATTGCTGTTATTTATTGATTTAACCTTGGCGTAGACCCATTTTGAAACGCAAGCTGTGGTGATTCACCTCTGTTTATTTTATATTTGCTTGTTAAAAATGTTTTCTTTTGTTTTCTTTCTGTCATGTTAAATAATTAATAATTTGTTGGCCCGATGATGTGTAATACGAAACCGGTAGCCTAAGTTAGAATAAAAATAAATATATGTGGAATAAAAGTACAAGAATTTGTGTATAATTTATTCAAGATGATATTCCACCAAGAACCATCAATCGAATCCATCCAATAGATAAAAATTTAGTTTTGTCATTTGGTTATCGTGAATTTCTTAACCGCTATTTTTTCCTGTAATCTTTACGTAATACCAAATTACCATGATTTTTTTTCATATTATTTTCATTAGTTTCAGAAACAAGGGGGGGGGACATGCATTTCTTGTGGTTTTTCAGAGATTTCTCGAAATCGTTGCCAGTAAATAGTGTTGTTGTATCTTGAGACTAGCCTAATACTGAGGGTAATTAATTAATACCACTGGAGTACGGAGACTCACTATTTATTTACTAAAGACACAGAATAAGAGACATAAAATCTAAAATAACACATTATCAGTTAACGGCAGTAAAGCTAGAGAGTGAACGAGTGAGTGAATATATCTGAACTGAATGAACTCAAAGTATAACAAGTGGTAAGTATATATATTTTTATAATCAGCTCTTTAATATCTACAATTTGATACTCATACTGTATTGTTATAAAATATTTTTTTATTTTATTTGTTTAACATATTTTTTATATTTCTCAGTTGTTATCAACTTTTTTTTAATCGCTTTAGTTTTCCTGTAATTATATATGCCAGTCATGGCCTATAATCGTAATTTTTTAAAATGTTTTTAGAGAGAGCGTCGTCAGCTTCAACAGCTTCAGGTTTCACGGATGACGCTCTCTCTAAACTCGCCCGTATGGCGGTGCGTTAGGCGCGTTTTTGTTTGGAACTCAATTATTTCCTAAACTAAGGATGTCCGCGGGTATGACTCTTGGGAAAAGTGGTTCAGTAGGGTCGGTAGAATATGTGGTTTCATTTAATGGTAGCAGTCTATTTACACCCGGTATATTTTTCATGTTCTAAAGATATATATATATTGTAAAGATTAACTTTAACTTGTAGAAAGTATACTTTATGTATCTATTTTACAAAATAAATATTTAGATTCGATTATAAATTCAAAAACAAAAAAAAATAATTTTCGGTTTTATAATATTAATAGGACATACTTGTAAGTAATTGGTAATAGTTTATTTTATTTATTTTTATTTATTTATTTAGTTTATAAAAGTAAATTTACCTATAAATATCCAAGGAACTATACACCTTACAATTAATACGAGAATGTAGATAAATAGTAGAAACAAATAATAGTAAATAACTGAAATAACAGGAAAGCACATAGAATAGAAAAAGCTTTATTTGATGTCACACAACTAAAATACAATATATGCAATAATAAACAAGACGGAAGTGACAACTAAAAGGCCTCCACTCAGCATACTCACATAAACAATATTAATAAGGAATGAAACACAGAGGTCGCTTAAAAAGAAGAGTTCTGAAATATAGTAGAACAAGAAATAACCAGCAATACCTATATAGTAGAGTACTTTACCGAAACTAAAAGCTGATTTGAGGATACAATATGATTAGTATTAATGATTACTTTATACCTTACATTATCACTAAATAACACAAAATAGGCATGGTCGTTACAATTGAATTACTCGATGCATATTACACATTTAGAAGATTTCATTTGAATAAATCTTATAATAATTAGTATTATGAAGTAATCAAACTATAAATACGCATATAAAATAAGTTTTTACGAGCACTTGCATCGAAAACAAAATTAGCTTCTTGAAGTTCTTCGTGGTTGATCCCAGGTGACGTTGGATTTGATGCTGCAGTCTGAACGAGAGCGGGACCAGTCGTTGGTATGTATCTTAGCTTGATAGGCATCAGCAGGCAGGTCCGGAGCGTAGTAGAGAGGCGGGACTGTTTTATAAAATACTGCCAAATGTCGTTGGAGAGCGATTACAAGCCTTTCGAGCAGCAGCTTGCACAAGAACCCAAGCAACATGGTGGGGCTCAGATAAGAGCATCGTCATCATGAAATACGATCACCGGCGCCGGCGCCTAAATAAAATGACATTCGTGCTGTCACACAAAGTATGGCGATGGTCATTTATTTCACAGTTATACAATAACACAAAGGTATGATGATGGCACTGTATTTCATGGTTCCGTAATCTTAATCGTATTTACTGGGCTTTTTGTGTGTCTGTAATCATTTATTATTACGATTTCATTGTATATCCCAAAGGAAACCGATGCTTACTGCAACAATAATGTGACAAGGCACACTAATCCTAGTTTCCACCATTACGTTGACTTCAACGTACTGATCGTGATAGTTGTTATATTGTATCTACTAAGATATTCTACATACTGTAGGTGAAGTTTCCTAGTGTTATATACATAGACCTGAACGGTCTATGGTTTTATAATCATAATATTATTTGGTAGTAACATTCAATTTCATAAGCACCTAAGACATTTTGTTGTGAAATAGGGTTATTATATGGGGAAGGCATAATGTAATAACAATCTTATTTTCTGTGACCAATTTTTACATCGATCAGTCATCTTAGTATTGCCTTACTTACCTTAAAATTTTGATTATTTTCTCAAACGTTTTAATTACAGCATAATATTTCCTATTATCACCTAATTTAAAAACAATTCACCGTGTTTTAAACTTAAACGTAATGCTATTTTATAATGAAGCCAAAACTACATGTTTCTAAGTGTACAAACTACAATGTTGTAGCACTCACAGATACGTACAAACTACAATGTTGTAGTACTCACAGGGTGTGGAGAGAGGCGAGCGGCGGCATCGAAGAGTCGGTCAGCTCGGAGATCAGGTTGCCGGCCAGGTTGCTGCAACAGGCATGCGCATTACGTACTGACCTCTCTATAGGAGCTCAGGTATCGGTAATAGCACCTCTACAGCGACCGACGAAGTTCCTAAATGTAAATTTTTGTTTGACCTTATTAAATTCACGATCTCAAAACATAGTAATCTCCACTTTGTGGTTATTTTTCATGACATCTGTGAATTTATGAATGGAGCGAGCGGGCGTGATACAAAAGCCTGTTGATTTCGGCCAGGTACTTGGCCCAGCCGCTCGGGCTTTTAAACTAGACACGCTCACTTTAATCCCCAGAGCGTTTCGGCCAGTTAAGGGGCGGAAACCAACAGGCAATTAAATCCAGCGTTTTATAATACTGCCACTACAAAACCCTGAGAGGCAGGTGTAGACAGTTTTATTGAAAGAATACAAAGCAAATATATCTGAAGATTTATGAATTTATTGTAAAATATCTACTGAAGTCTACGTAAATTAATAATATAAAAATAATTTTGCACATTTATAAAAAAAATGACAGATCTACTATCAAACATACCAATGTAATTATTTAAGTTTTCACTTTTTTGCACTAGGCTATGCTAAATGAATATTTAGGCTTATGCTATTCATATTCATATATTTTATTGCATTCCATAATGTATATACACAGGTGAAAAACATTAATATTATTAGATCATTATGGACCTTGTCCAGGCACAGCATTATAAGAGAGGACGGCATTTTATTATTATAGATTTATTATTTGTGAAGATCCTACTATAATCAACTTATTATGCTACATAAAAATATTTAAAATTGTTGCAAATTAATATCTACCTACCTGTTATATGGAAGAGAGGTATCTTAGTATGTAAGTTTTGCGCAATAAAGAAATTTATTTGTATCATTATTATTATTATGTATTATTAATTTATTATTATTATTTTCATTATCATTGTTATTATTAAAGATTGATTATTAAGTTATTAAAATATTAAAATTCCCAGTTTTATTTGTCAGTTTTCTTTTCATATATTAGTATTTTATAATTTATCATTTAAATATTCGTTGATAGTGTAATAACATTTTGTGGTCAATAGCTATATTAGTAATTTTAAAAAATGAATTGCTTCTTTTATTAAATACATTGGTAATTTATTATAAATTTTTATAGACATGGTTAATGGTCCTGAGGAGTGCATTTTCAGCTGAGAGGGTGGTAGTGCTAATCCGTGTCTAGGTCTCAGGGTACGACTTGTTAGATCTTCGCGTTTTTTATAAAACTCGGGGTACTTTCGGGCGAACTTACAGCTTTCAAGTATATAGATACAAGGTAGTGTGAGAATTTCGTGTTGTATAAAGTGAGGTCTACAGCTGTCGGTTGTTTTTATATTTACTAATATTCTAATAAGCCTTTTTTGGAGAGTAAAAACGGTTGAAGCTTTAGTGCTGTTTCCCCACAGGATAATGCCATAACTAAGCCATGCATATGCATAAGCATAGTAGGTGACGATAGCCGTTTTTAGATCGGTGGACTTTTTTACTTCGCGGAGTGCATAAGCGAATTTAGATAATTTTGAACATATATTTTGGGTGTGCACTTTCCAGTTGATATTTGTATCTATATGCAATCCAAGCAGCGAGAAATCATTTACTACTTCGAGTTTGGTATTGTCAAATGTGAAATTTACATGAATTGGGGTTTTTTGAAAAGGGTGAAACGGTATTAATTTTGTTTTTTTGAAGTTAATCTCTATGTTATTAGTGCATGATGTAAGTATGGAGACGTCGTCGGCAAATAAGACCTTTTATTGATCTAAGGATCTTTTATTGTTTGAGGCAAGTCATTTATATAAATTAGAAACAAAAGGCATCCAATTACACTACCTTGGGGAATTGAGGCCTTTATGTTTTTACTATTAGATCTAATTTTAGTTATCTCTTTAGAATTTCTGTCAAAATATTCTATTTCTACAAATTGTTTTCTGTGTTTTAGGTATGAGTTGAACCATTTATGAGTGATACCACGTATTCCTATTCCGTATAATTTATCTAATAGTATGTTATATTGCACTTTATCATAGGCTTTTGTCATGTCCAGAAGGACACCCACCGCATTTTTTTATTATTTATTAAGTTTAGGGCTGCTTGGATATATTTATAAACTGCCAAGGTAGTCGAGCGCTTCTTTCGGAAGCCGTTTTGGCATTCGTCAAGAAGGTTATATTTTTCAAAAAAACTGTAGACACGTTTGTGCATTGCTGTCTCAAAGATTTTTGAAGCTGTTGGTAGAAGAGAAATGAAGCGGTAATCTGTAGTTTGTGTTTTAGAGCCTTTTTTGTGTTTAGGTTTTATTAAGGCTATTTTTAGAAAATCTGGAAAGACGCCTTCGTTAAAGGATTGATTTATCATAATGTAAAATGGTAGCGTCAACTCTTCTGCGCGTTGTTTAAAAAGGTAGGGTGGTAATTCATCAATGCCGTGACTTTATTTACTTTTAAGATTTTTTAGTATGAGAAACACTTCGCGATGTTTTACTGGGTAGAGGAACATTGTGTTTTCAGCTGGGTTTATCACGGGGCGGCCGCGTGGTACAGCCCCAACTTTTCTTTCATCACCTACAGATGCAAAAAAATTATTGAATGCATTTACTATTTGCTTGGGTTCCGAGGTGAGAGTATTATTTATTTGAAGTTGAATATTGTTTTTTTCTTTCAGGGGTTTTTTGTTGGTGCGTTCATTTATGACACTCCTCATTGTTTTTACTACATTATTGGAATTTTAATTTTTTTTCTTGTATTCTAGTTTTTTTGAGATAGTTATTGTCTTTTTTAGTATTTTTGCATATTTTTTATAGTTATAATAATAATGATAATAATAATAATATCCATTTATTTCAGATAACATTGATCCATAAGTGTTAGTAACAATGATCTTATAAACTATAATATAATGTAAATCGGTGATTGTTTTATTGTAATTTGATTTGAGTGTAAGTATTTTTAATAGCCTTTTGTTTTTGCAAGATTTTTTTATCCCAACTGTTAACCAATATTTTTAAGAGTATTTCTCAACTTGATTTTTCTTTTTGGTATGCTATTGTTTTTAAAATACTAGTTAATTTACTGTTGAAGATGTTATAGTTTTCGTTTATGTTATTATCTGGCGTAAATAACTCGTGCCAGTCGATTTGTTTTAGTTGTGATTTGAATAATTCTATATTTTTGTTATTAAATAGCCTTTTTGTTATATGCCAGGTTATTTGTTGTGTTGTTTTGGGCACTTCTGCATGATTACTCCCATGTGGTTAGAGAAACCAAAATCTTCTACTGTTGTATTTATTGTTTTCTTGTTAATAAAATTTGTAAATATTAGGTCTAGGCATGTTGATGAGGTTGGCGTGTGATGAGTTGGTTGTTTAATATGTTGCGTTAGTTTGGATTCTAGCATAAGGTTTAAAAGTTTATTAGTTTTCGAATTTTTTATTAGGATACCTGTATTAAAATCTCCCCCTAAAATGATATTAAATTTTGGCATTTTTTTGTTAAGGTAGTTTAATATTAAATTTAGACGATCATAAAATAAGTCCTCCTCTCTTCTATTCCAGTACATCGTAACTATTACAAGGTTTTCTTTTGGCAGTTTAAACGCGCACGCTTCCAGCACATATTCTACGGACATGTCGTCGATGTTTTTTATATTTTCACTCTCAATGTGTTCTTGTAAAAGGATGCACACGCCGCCTCTTGCTCTATTTTTCCGGCAAAAGGATGCCGCTATTTTGTAGCCACAAAATTTTATTAGTTGTAATTTTTCTTCTGTTAGCCACGACTCTGATATACATATAGCTTGATAAGTAGGGTTTTGATCTATAAAGTATTCTAATATATCTTGTTTGTTATAGAGGCTCTGGAAATTTTGGAATATCACTTTAAATTGTTGGTTTTTATTTTCGAAAGGAATAGGTTCCAGTGTTGTCATAATGACTAGTTCGGTAAGGTTGTTTGATGTTTCTTGTGTAGTTTTTTCCTATAATATTGTTTTGTTGGTCGGTTGTTTTTCCTACAGTGGCTTTGTCTTGTAGTCTTCTTTTGTTTTCCATCTATAAAGAGCTTATTGTTTCGTATTATTGCATGAAGTCCCTTTTTCCGGGCCTCGAGCATTTCCGATCGCATAATGTTTCGCTCTTCTCTCGCATCTTTATATAAATATTCTGCTACGAACAATTTCGTTCCTTGGAAATTATTACTGTTTTCTAGGATGTATTTAGTCATTCTCTTGCTTATTAGTTCGATAACAAGCGGATGTTTATAGTTGTTGTTGTATTTACCAATCCTATAAGTTTCCTCAATATAGCCCATTAGGTCCACACGAAGTATACCTCTGAAGGTTTCAATTATTCTATTATGTAGATCGTTTTCAAATTCCTTGTAGTATTCTGTTAGGCCATAAAGTACTATCTTTTTGTTGTAGTTTTCTGGCATGTTTTTTGTTATTGTAGTAGACATCTTGTTTAATAGGTCTTTCATATCTTGTTTAAGATTGTCATTCTCTTTATTGAGTTTATCTATTTTTTCGGTGGGTAGATCGAAATCAGTTTTTCTTAATATATTTTCCTTTGTTAACTCGTTTGTTTCTTTTTTTATTTCTACTTTTAATTTTGTGATTGATTTGTTAATTTCACATTTAATTGTAGTTTGTAATTCTGATATTATAGCACTGTTGTTTTCTTTCAGTTGCAGTTTTAAATTTTTTTCCAGATTCTGTAGAGTTAATTCGTTACGTGTTTCAGAAGTATGGTATAGTGGGGACTATTGTGTAGTTTCTGAGCAGTAAGTGTCGCCTAACAAAGTTGCATTCTCGAATATAGATGTGTTATTTAAAGTGGATGTTTCTTTTTTACTGATAGTGACATTAATATTGTGTTGATCTTCCTGGTTCGGTATTGTAATTTCATCAAGATCAATTGAGCGATTTTTTATATTTGGTGATTGGGCATTTTGTACTGGAGTGTTTTCATTTCTGGTTTTTCGTTCTTTAGTTTTGCAACTCGGACAGAGCCAGGAAAAATCATAGTCTAGTTTGTTTTTCATAAAAAAATCTCTAGATATACTTAAACATTGGTAATGAAAGTTACTTTTGCAGGAGCAGCATGTTATTCTTTCGGCAATGTTTACCTTTTTTGTGCAGGCTGAGCAACTCATTATGTTTTTTGGCTATGGATTAACTATTTAATTTAATGTCCTGTTGTAGTGTCATTGGTCATAAAAAAAATGTTGATGGTGACCTCTTTTGGTGACTAGCTGAATTTTATCCAATAGTAGCTTTGTTATGGTTCTTCTACTTCCCGATAGATGTCGTTAGTATATATTCAATACTGGGCCAGTGGTTGGTATCATAAATAACGGTTACTATTTTCGGAGAATTTGTAGGTTATGTTATGGAATTTTAGCTCTGATTTTAGATTCGCAGCGATTTTAATTTGGATTTCCGTTGGTTATATCTGTTTCACAGCCTTGTTAAATATAGCGTTGATTATCTTCGTTTTACAGCTTCGAATAGGACAAAAATTGTTGTTATTGTTTGTTTAGAGCACTGTTTCTTTGTAATATATGTTCACTTTTATTTCTTTCACTGTATTTTTATGTTAAGTTACTGTTTTTCACGAATTTATTCAGGGATATGCAACTTTACTATTTATAAACACACGATAATCATAATACTACATATACGTTGGCACGCCAGCTATGAGGCTTTTTGTGAGCTCTTTTGGCTGTTTCTTCATTAGAAGAGCGACTAGACTTAATTTGATTTCCACCTTTTTTATCTCTTTGAACTCAGCTTCCAATAGAGGTCGGTTGGACTCTTATCTTTTTCACTCCATGATCAATCTTTATTTAGGGTTCCGGAGTCCGACAAGGAACCCTTATAGTCCGTCTGTCCAATATTATTATAATTTTGTGGTGTGCATCGTTATTGGGTAGGGCGGGGAAAGGAAAGTGTAAAAATAAAATATGTATTACGTTTAAATACAAACACGTGCTACTGATAACATTTAAGAAGAAAGTAATAAACAGCGCGCTATTTCTGTCACTTGTATGGTATTTCATATCCGCAGAACGTTTTCGAACGTGTTGAATCGCAACTGTTTAAGAGTTTTAAGATGTGCAAATCGACTCTTGCTTAGTGCATTAAATTTTGCGTAACGCTCTGGGTTTTAGAGTAAACATACATGCACTACAATGCGGAATCGGAATCACTCGGGCTTTTGTAGTTCGAGTAAACCGATTGATCAACTCCTACAGCCTGTTGGTTTTCGGGCCACAATGTTGGCCCAAACGCTCTGGGAATTAAAGTGAGCGTGTCTAGTTTAAAAGCCCGAGTGGTTGGGCCAAGTACCCGGCCGAAATCAACAGGCTTTTGTAATCGCGCGGCGAGCGGCAGCGTAATTGTGTCAGCACGTCGTTACGTACGTCACCCGGCGACGGCGGCGGGCGGGGGCGGGGCGGGGCGGGGCGCGCACTTGTCTCGTGTCGGATATACGGAGCGTGAAGCGCGTCGGTCCCGAGCGCGATGTGCCGCAGATCGCTGTTCGCTACCTACGCTTATTTATTTATGAACGAAATGCGAGGGCGACTTTGGAGTATTGTACACGATTTGAATGAACATGGCGGCGCGCGCGCCGGGTGCCGAGTGAAAGCCTGTCTTGGAATGGCATTACCACGTCGTAATTAAATCTGTAAGTATAGAGAGACTTGATCACTCGTCCGACTTGTACTCGTTCTGATGTTACATTTAAACTGCGGATCGATCAGCTCCAAGACACTGCCCTTGCGCTGGCTGCGCGGCCGGGTCAGCGAGCTCGAGTACGTACAGCGCGTGCAGTCGCTGCAGATCGGCGAGCGCGCCCCGCGGCACGGCGCGCAGCTGGTTGCGCGCCAGCACCAGCACGCGCAGCGCGCCCGGCAGCGAGCCCGGCTCCAGCTGCGTCACCGAGTTGTCCACCAGCGACCTGCAGACAAACTTATATATTACATCATGACAAAGCCCCCAACGCATCAACTCTATCTTCAGCACATTTACAGGGTTAGAGTTGGATGTGGGAATAGCGAGAAATGCTCAAACTTACTGCAAGACGGATTTGGCCACCCCCCCACTTGAAAAACTAAAAACGAGTGGTTTTTGTCCCCCCACTACCCTGTATCCATTCCTCCATCAGCCTGTTTCGTCCACTGCTGACATGGGCCTTTCCAAGATTTCGCCACTCTTAGCGGTCCTCCTGGGACTCACACACGCTGGGTGCCTAGTCATTGCCCGTCACCAGTCTGTTTTATACATAATGACATTTATTTATTTATTTAATTTATAATGGACTTACCTACCGCTATCAGTCGGTCCCACCCAGGCAATGGCGGGCCACCTGGTTGTGCTTGTTTGAGAGCTGCCCTCATACTCTTAAGATGGTGGTACCTCCATACCTCCACAGTCGAGCTCGGTACCAGCTCTACCGCCCTACCCCGTACCACTCGCACCGAAATCTAACTTATCTACTCAAATTATATGAAATCAGAATATTTATTTTGTAAAATAGATACATAAAGTATATGTACTTTCTACAGATCAAAGTTAATCTTTACAAAAACAAAAGAATATGAAAAAAAATACGGGAAATACATACAAAACATATTTAGGTTGGGCTACTAAAATTTAACAAAATTATACACCTGCATAAAATAGAGAAATATAGGAATACATTTATTATATAGTATACATAATGCAATGAGCAAATACGTTTATAAATAAACTCATAAATAGAGTAGTTCCACGTTCAGGCGAGAAGTCATTGGAACATCGTCGTCGCGTCGGCGTCGTATGACTCAAGGGGGTAACTTTCTACCACGGTACAAAATGCACATCTTAATAGAGTAGTTCCACGTTCAGGCGAGAAGTCATTGGAACATCGTCGTCGCGTCGGCGTCGTATGACTCAAGGGGGTAACTTTCTACCACGGTACAAAATGCACATCTTAATAGAGTAGTTCCACGTTCAGGCGAGAAGTCATTGGAACATCGTCGTCGCGTCGGCGTCGTATGACTCAAGGGGGTAACTTTCTACCACGGTACAAAATGCACATCTTAATAGAGTAGTTCCACGTTTAGGCGAGAAGTCATTGGAACATCGTCGTCGCGTCGGCGTCGTATGACTCAAGGGGGTAACTTTATACCACGGTACAAAATGCACATCTTAATAGAGTAGTTCCACGTTCAGGCGAGAAGTCATTGGAACATCGTCGTCGCGTCGGCGTCGTATGACTCAAGGGGGTAACTTTCTACCACGGTACAAAATGCACATCTTAATAGAGTAGTTCCACGTTCAGGCGAGAAGTCATTGGAACATCGTCGTCGCGTCGGCGTCGTATGACTCAAGGGGGTAACTTTCTACCACGGTACAAAATGCACATCTTAATAGAGTAGTTCCACGTTCAGGCGAGAAGTCATTGGAACATCGTCGTCGCGTCGGCGTCGTATGACTCAAGGGGGTAACTTTCTACCTCGGTACAAAATGCACATCTTAATATTGTTTTCCTTACTTTTGAATAAAAATTATGCAATAAATGTGTTTTAAAGAAACCTGCGGAAATAGTTTATTAATAATAATTGAAGTCTTCAAAAAAATTACGTACTTTAATGTATTACATTTTGTTTGCGTTACATTAACAAACTTAAAAGAGTGTTTACAGTCGTAATGTAACGCAGCTAAAATGTAACGCATAAAATTGAATAATTTTCATGTGATCACCTAACTATTATCAAGCAGTTTGCGCGAATTGCTATAAAACGCATTTATTGCATACTTTTTATTCAAAAGTAAGGAAAACAATATTATGATGTGCTGTTACCCCCTTAAAGTGTATCACAATTATTGAGCTAAGTTTACATTTATTATTATTTATTTAATATCAAAAGATTTATGCCGTCTTGTGACGTTCCTACCTGTAGAAATGCTGTTGGGCTCATAAAGTACCAGATGATCATATCATTCAGATACCTTTCCATTTTGTTACTGTTGCAAATGTGATAGTTTCATTCTTCCCTACTTACCATGTATTCCCTGGGTCCTTTTTAGTTGTAGTATAAAACAGTATTAACTAAGTTAACTACTAAATAATGGTTTCATTGTTAGATACCTTGACTATATCCGCCATTAAATGGAAAAGTGACACAAATTGTTCAGGTCTTTTTTAGGTTTTGTTATATTTTAGTAAGGGTTGGGGAATATTCGTCCTCAAGGATTCGTCCTCTTTTCTACTTTTGGTAAAATTCGTCCCTCTTGACTCAAGCAGAGTAAATTCGTCCCTCAACTCATAACAAACATAACCGTTTGGTATTTCTTTTCGATAGTACAATGAGAGTGAAAAGAGAAATCAGAACAAAATAAAAGTAAATTGGCAATCAACGTTCTATTTATTAAAAATCGAAGTTTTATGTAACTTCAATTAAAGTAATATACTTAAAAATACTCACACATTATATTATATAAAAAAAATATGCTACAATATTCATTGTACAAATAAAAAGAAAATGTTCCAGTTACAAAGTCTTAACTAGAAATAATACATAAAAGTTCTTACAATTTATAATCAACAAAATATTTTCAAACTAAAGAGTAGTAAAATTTGTTTTTTGTATAGTGAATATATTCCTTTATAACTTTTGTGACTGATAGTACTCTTATATAAAATAAATAGAAACCTAGGTATAAAATCCATTATCTAGACGAAGGGGACGAATCGACACGCAAAAAGGGGTTGGGGAAGATTCGTGCTCTGCGAAATTCGTGCCGTGTAAACTCGTCCCCTTTTTTGGTGTAGATTCGTGCCGTACAACTTGACAATTAAAAATCTTCATTTATTTCACATTGGAGTACTACCAGTCACAAAAGTCATTTCAAAAATAAGAAATTAAATTTATATCACTGCGGTATGGAAAATCAGAAAAGTAAATCTGGACGTGAGGAGCTCTGAGCTGGTAAGCGGAGGTCCCAGGTTCGAATCCCGGTTCAGAGCTCCTCACGTCTAGATTTACTTTTCTGATTTTCCATACTGCAGTGATATAAATTTAATTTGTTACCTCCTTGCGATGGATAAATCGCCAAGTATTTAAAAATAACGAAATTTATCTCTATCATAGTTTCAAAAATAATAAATAAATAGAAGTAAAATAGATTAAGTTTACTTAACATCGATTTGCCGTTGTTGTCACCGAAGTCCAATGTTGATCGCAAAATAGTTGAATGATTTAGAAGTACTAAAATTAAAACAAAAGTCCGAATAACAGCTACATTTTTCTAATCACTATTTTTTCTGTGTTATTATTAGTTATAAGAATGAACCTATCATGTAATATAAAGCGTAAATTTTATAAAAATAAAAACAGACTGATAATTAAATTGTTTTATTATTTTATAATATTTTCACTTTTAACCCCAACTGTACTTTTCTATTTTTGAGAAGTATTCCCAAATTACTAGGAAATAATTTCAACGGAGCACGAATCGTCACTGGTAAAAAACCGCGGCACGAGTCGCCACCAAAGTAAAAAAGAGCACGAATTCCGCGGCACGAATCTTCCCCAACCGAATTTTCACATAATTAATATATTTTTTGAAAAGGGACGAATTTACACCAAATCTAAATACTTTTAGGGACAAATTTACGCGGTCCGAATTTCAAGAGGACGAATCTACCCCGACCCTTTGGTAATGGTGTGATATGTCAAAAGAACCGGTTTAAATTTTTCTCTAAGGCTATGTAATATAGTTTATTTTATCTGGTATGGGACGCCACATGCGCCGATACAGTGGCACCGTCTCACTTACCAGCGACTGCTGCCAAGGCTGGCGCGGCGGCTATAAAAGCGGAAGGCACAAAGAGGCTACACAATACAAATACACAGTGTTGGGACAAAATTACCACTTTGTTCCCTTCGCTGTGGAAACCCTCGGACCGTGGGAGTCAGAAGCGCGACGCCTCTACAAAGAGATATCGTCGCGTCTGGTCGATGCTTCGGGGGATCCAAGGGCTGGATCCTATTTCCGCGATCCAGCGAGGCAATGCCGCCAGCCTGTTGGGTACCCTGCCGGGTGACGGCAGCGATCTGGCTTCAATTTTTTAATTAGTTTAGTTACCCATCCCGTGTTTTATTTAAGGTAGGTATTCTTTTTCTGTTTTTTTTATATATTTATTTTGGTAGTTAGTTTTATTTATAGATAATTTGTTATTTAAGTTTTAGATAATTAAATAAAGTTTAATTGTTTATTTTAAATAGGATTTTCACAGTTTACCGAGAAACGAATTAAAAAAATCACTCTTCCATAAAACTTCAGGTCTTGGTTTTATAAAAAATAAAACGCAAATTATCATTATTTTTCCTTATTAAGAATAAAATACAGAAAATATTTTCTCCATTTTTGTTATAAATGCTATTTGACCATTAAAATAATTGAATATACTTTAACTATATCTCCAACAGAAGTAACCAGATATTATAATATCAGAATGTATTGCATAAAACTTGAAAAATCAACTTAAATCAAGTTTTTGAGAAGACTCGGGAGTTTCCCTCCAACATACACTAAAATTGTATACTTGCCCCCTCTTTTACCGATCTTTAATTATGAGGATGTTTGCTATCTTAATGACCACGTTTCTGTTTGCATGCATATTCGTATATTATCTGTACTATGAGTTGCGAGGAGTTCTAGACCGAAACTGTGCGAGCTTGTCGCATACAGTAGGTACTCCCGAACTTATAATGCGCATACGAATCTTCGGCACTGCTCGGCAAAGTTCGTATTTCCCTACACTTTGTATACAAGCAGCAAGGTCACGTGGTACGTCCGGTCGCTCGGCTATAGATTTCTATGCGCATTATAACTTTGGGCGCACTGTACATAGATTATCTTTACTAAGTATGAGTGAAATTTAAAAGACAATGATATGAAATGTTTATTAATTCGAAACTTATGACAAATCAAATTTTTGGCTCTACATAGCTACATCTTTACATCTGAGTGTGAGTTATTGTGGTTCGTCACGAGAGTACATAGAACCCACCAGCTAACATCAAGTGACAGTCAAGACAATCAAGTGAGGGAGATGGCTCTGTATCTGTATGCGCTTGGCCGCAAGTGGATTCGATCTATTCATTGTTAATATTGAATCAAGCTCCCATTGCCGTAACCTTTACCTATACAGTCAAAACCGCATCATATTGATAGATTCGACTATCCTGAACTCGAAAATACACATATCAGAAATTTTCCGCGTAGCGTTTGACCTGGCCGAATTTTCAAAAATGTCAAAAAAATTTACCAAACTGTATAGCAGCAATCTGTTTGATTTTAGGACTGTAGTTGAATGATAGCTGTAAAATACCGAAAACATGTTTTTCAGAAGTCAGTAGTGTAGCACGAAACCGGAAGATAACTCAATCCGTCTGACAATCTTTTCTATGAGTAAATTTGGGTTAGTTGATGCGACAGAAATATTTACCAGAAGAAACTTTAAACGCATTAAATTTGGAGACCGTTTTGAAAGTGTTAAACATTTTAGCTGATCGGTAGCACAGCAATCTGTCTGAAAATTGTTGGACGTGATTAAATAATGTGATTAAATAGAAAAAAAATGTATATCAGTAAAATTTCGTGTACAACCTTCTTCATCAGAACTCTTTTCGATATTCCTTAGGAGCGTTACAAGCGCTGGGGCGATTGCCAGGTGACTCCGGAACGTTTTCGGTAGTATATTAGACGACAGAGAAAATTTCTGAAAACAGTTTTTTATAATATCGGCAGCTACAGAAGCTTATAAGCGATAGGTTTAAAACAAAATTATCCGTGATGCTATGCAGGTCAGCTAAATCTTTTGATATCTAAAAAATGCACTCAAGGTACAACTACGCGCTAAATTTCTGAAAACGAACTTTTTCATTATAGAATAACAAATTCTGTATATTTCCAATATCAGACGTATTGCTATGATACCGACTGCCTGGCCTCCACCGCAGTTGCTGCACTTTCGGAATTACATGGTGAAAGTCAAGACGCCGCCGTCGGTGCTACATCACTCACAGCACATGTTCCGAGCTCGCGCGTCACCTGTTAGCGACGTGCGACATACCCCCCAGCCAGCAGCTGCAGTAAGCGTCTCTGGGGACGACCTACTTGGTACAAGCAAGTTCAACTCGTTTATTGGCGCTATTTATGTACATTGAGTAATCTAGCCGTGTGCGACGCGACGGTGGTTCGTGTGAACAGCGCGCTCTCCGGAGTCGCACGATCTCCTTGCCGTCTGTCGCTCCCCGCTCGGGTACTGAACCCATGCCCATCGACATATTGCGTATTGTAACTTGTGCATTCTCACTCGCACGATGACCTAGTTCCCTACACACAATGATTAGCGAAGGTGAGCGGCTCAGCCAGCGCTGCAGGCGCCCTCTGAACTGCCCCGCGACATTGAACTAGATCCGCGACCTCGCCTCGCTCGACGGTATCTGCGCGCGCGCACCACTCATTCATGCGAGTACTTTATCTTCCATACGTTCATTAGAGAGAAAGCTTCGTCGATACAGAGTGCAACATTGCTTACGCGAACTGGTTTGTAGTACTGTGGGACAGGGGGGAAGCGGAGAGGGAGGGAGGCGCCACCGCTCGTGTCACAAACACACCGCTATATTTAGCTATTCCCCTTCTGTTTATATCTATAATACTACCCATTTTATTGTATTAGGGCTACGAATAGTAACAGTTGAGGAAATAATGGACAAACAAGAACGTTCGTTTCGTAGAGGCAGTCGCACATTCTGTTGTTGCCTGTAGTCTTCTCGTCGGACAGTCATCCAACCAGGTAGGTAGATACTCGTACGTCGCTAGTGTGGCTGAATGAAGCTGTCTTACTCACTCAGCGACGTGACAATCGAACACCTGTCAGTATCCCTATAAATTGAATCAGTTCTCTGTATTCCAGATTGATCGGATTTATTGGACCGTGTGTGATGCGGTGCTGCCGGTGATCGAGGGTTGCGGAATGCGTGTTCAGTTTCACGTAATTTATTCACCCGTCTTCTCTCTGGCGATATCACGTAACATTGACACCTATTCTGAAGCAATTGTCGTCAAAACTAGAATTGTTACTTTTACGACACAATTACGGTGAAAGCTCTGGAGCGTTTCAAGCGTTAGAGCGTTATAATACGATCAAGTCGGATTTAGCAGTGATGTAAACAAAGAAAAGTTTCTTTCACACTTGACCACTTTTGACAGTTATAGTGATGTACCTGAGTACCTTTTTAACAGTGGCGATGTTCGACTATTTCAGTGACAGCTCAGATGTCCGTCCGTTATTGATCTGAGATCTCAGCATTGCGGAGCTTCAAAAATTTAAAAACCTTATCAAAATTGAAATAATTAAAAAAATATTTCCTAACCTTAGAAAACTAAAATAAATGACTGCAATTGGGGCAAAGCCTGATCTGTAATGTTTAAGCCCTCAGGGTGCATACGGAATTCTACGAAAGCTGGCTTACCTAACGATTTGGGATGTCAAAAATTTTGCGAAAGCCATATGAATGAAATTATTTTAATCGCTTCATTTGTTAAAATTTAAGCAATGTAATTTTTTTAGGTGCTTACCGTAAATTTTGTAGTCAATAGGGTCACACAGATAAAAATGTTCAGCCGCCATTAAAAAAAACGAATGATCGTTTTGTTGAAAAGTTTTTTACCAAAAAGTGAGTTATGATGCATTTTATTGTAACCAAAAGTGTATTCTACATGAAGATCGAAGTGTCTAAAATCGAAGTATGTGAAGTTTTGAATAAGAGGTGTGTACAATATCGATAATTTTCATCCTAAACGGTTTGTTTACCTCATTTTTCTATTCGACTTGATCGTAGTAGTATACATTGATTTGACAGCTCTAATTTTAGCGACATTTATAATGCACCTATTTAGGTCCGCTCTAAAATACCTAGTATTAAGTTTCATGCGAGGTTTTTCCACCTTTATCCCAGTATCTTGGTTTCTAGGTGAGCCAGAACAATGAAAGGTGTGTCATCGTACATTATCTAATTTCATAATGTGTGAAAACATTGAGTACGTGATTTCATGTGAATTTTATCTGTACTACTGCAATTTATCATATAAATTTCATGATTTTGTTATATTCTATAAAGTAAATAAAATAATATAAAAGGGAAGAATGATGGCTTTTATTTGTTGTTCCTTAATATACACAGAAAAAGGTTCTAACAAGCATTGCAGGTTAAACTAAATACAGCGGTGCGTTCTTTATGACATTTCTTATTGAATATTGGGAGTGATCTTTAAGAGAAATCAGTAACCACGTGTTTTTAATACAAAATAAACATAGACGGGTATAATTGTACAAGTTGCATAATTACTAGAGGTGCCCGCGGCTCCGCCTGCGTTCGAAATATAAAGTTGACTTACTATAGGTAACAAATTTAATATTATTTGAAAAACAAAAAAACATTTATACTAACTAGTAATAATGTCTCATTATCTTTTAAGTGTTTGTAGGTAATAAACATTGTAATCACTACTCGTATAAGTAAGGCACTTCAAAACGATAATTTAGAAATCTGAAAGTTGTTCAGAACAAAACCGCAGTCTCATAGTTTCTTTTTTATACAGTGTGTCCCCCGTAAAAGTGCACACCCGAAAGGGGGTGAAACTAGACCCAATTTTATCGACAAAAAAATGGAAAAAATTAGTCTGGCATTTTTTGTTTTTTTTTATACTAATTTATTTTTTCGAAGTACTTGTGGTAGACCCTGTTTGAAAAAATAATCGTATCTTTTGAAATACCAAGTGTATCTCGCCGAAACAAAATTATTAATGATTAGGAATAATAGACACACAAGATCAAATAATTAAAAAAGCCATAAATTTACACGTTTAATTAAAAAACAGGTTTTTGTAAAAAAAACATCATGTTTTTGATTCGAATTTTTCAGTTATTACTAAATTTCTCGAAAAAACTTCCCCTTTAAGCCAATTTATTATTGCTTATTTTGATTTTACATTTAATTACATTTAAAATAAAAAAAATAGTGGACTTCTATCTTCAAAAGAACTCTTGCTATGAGCGAACAAAACTAGTAATTCCGAGCGCAACGTCAATCATAACGGTATTCTGTGTCGTAACGGCACATTTTTTCCAAGAAATCTTTTTGTTGGGTGTTGTTAGTGTGCAGGGGCGGCGAGGTAGAGGGAAGGGGTTGATACCAGCTAACCAACGGCAAGGTCCAAGTCAGGTAGTTGCTTCGAAACTTTCGTCGCTGCTGATGTATTATTGTGTTTTCTGCTCATTCATTGCGTTAAAAATGCCACGTTTGCGCGACTTCACCTCAAGACAAATTGCTGATATGCATTACTTTTTTGGCATGTCACATGGGGTCGCAAGTGCTGCCCGTGCAGCTTACATTGCTACATACCCAAACAGAGTTCCAGTTCCATCGGCCAGAAACTTCCAAGAAATTCACAGAAGATTTGCTAACATTGGACTAGGATTGGCTCCTCCTCAACGCGAGCGAGTCATCATAGTTGACGTGGCTATTGAAGAAGCCGTGTTGAACAATGTATCTGCTCAGCCAACAACCAGTGTTAGACGTTTGGCTTTGCGTCATGGCATTTCTAAAACATCAGCGTGGCGCATTTTAAAGAAGGAAGGACTGCATCCTTACCACTACCAGAGAGTTCAGCGTCTGCATGGTGACATCGACTTTCGTGCCAGGTGCGTAATGAGTATTTGGATTCAAAGAAAAATTTTTAACGAACCGGAATTTTCTAAAAAGATTCTATGGATGGATGAAGCTAGATTCACGAGAGATGGGATCACAAACTGCAGGAATTTGCACGAGTGGAGACATGAAAATCCACACCTGAAGAGATCGACCAACTCTCAGGTGCAATTTTCAATCAATGTATGGGCAGCCCTTATTGGTGACAAGCTCATTAGCCCAGTTATACTGCCAGCTACATTAAATAGCATAACCTTTTTAAGTTTATTGAGTGAAGATTTACCTCTTTTGCTAGAAGACGTGCCACTTGATATTCGAAGGCACATGTTTGTGCAAATGGACGGATGTCCCGCCTATAGCGCAATCATCGTGAGAGATTTTTTAAACGAAGCATATGGAAACAGGTGGATTGGCAACCATGGGCCGGTGGGTTGGCCTGCTCGTTCTCCCGACATGACGCCTTTAGATTATTTTTTGTGGGGAGTCATGAAACAGCGCGTTTATAGCAACCAGATAAACTCTGAGGCCGAGCTACAAGATCTGATTACCAATTGTGCCAGAGATATTAATGATGACCCAGGCATGATTAGCAGAGCTACACAACAAATAGCTGTTCGTGCAGCAATGCGTCTGCAACAAAGAGGCGATCACTTCGAACATTTGATGCGTTAGGTGAAATCATTGTTAGATGAAGTACATCTTGGGTTTATTTATTTATCATTGTAATCTTTGTAAACTTCTTCGTAAATAAATTTTTGATTCGTCCTATTCATGCAAAGTTTAATTTCCTATTTTTTTTTTCTTCTTAGCAAGTAAAAAGTAAGGAAAATTAATGACTTTAATCCAAATCTGTAATTCCTAAAAAACGCGTATTGACTAGTTTTGTTCGCTCATAGCAAGAGTTTTTTTGAAGATAGAAGTCCACTATTTTTTTTATTTTACGTGTAATTAAATGTAGAATCAATATAAGCAATAATAAATTGGCTTAAAGGGGAAGTTTTTTCGAGAAATTTAGTAATAACTGAAAAATTCGAAACAAAAACTTGATGTTTTTTTTACAAAAACCTGTTTTTTAATTAAACGTGTAAATGTATGGCTTTTTTAATTATTTCATCTTGTGTGTTTATTATTCCTAATCATTAATAATTTTGTTTCGGCGAGATACACTTGGTATTTCAAAAGATACGATTATTTTTTCAAACAGGGTCTACCACAAGTACTTCGAAAAAATAAATTAGTATAAAAAAAAAACAAAAAATGCCAGACTAATTTTTTCAATTTTTTTGTCGATAAAATTGGGTCTAGTTTCACCCCCTTTCGGGTGTGCACTTTTACGGGGGACACACTGTATAAGACACAATGGGCTGGGCAAATACTTACTGCATCACACTTCAATAGCGGGTGCGACTATGTAGGGTAGACCGGGAAGTGAAGCAGTGCAGGCGGGGGCAGGCGGGGGCAGGCTACAGGTAGGCAAGGCGCAACCAACGAAAGCGCATAGAACGTTCCGTAAACACCATTCATCGGCACTAGATTGAGTAACTCGAACTAAAACACCGTTCAACGTCATAAGGGTGGTGTAGGGCGCGGTCGCAGCTCAAGATGTGGGTGGGGGGGGGGGGGGAGGTTGAGCAAATATAGACATTTTTAATAAAATGAAAAATAACTATTATATTATTAAACAAATGGTAGGTTTCTATGAATAATATGGGGCATGCGGCCGCCGCACAGTGGCAGGTGAATTACATTGCATGTACATAAAAAACAAAGTACGGTTTTTGAACAAAAAAAATGCAGTTTTGTCATAACCAGCTTGTTGTTCAAATATGTTGTTCATACATGAGGAAGATTTTATCCTCGGTTTTTTTTCTTGTTTATAACACAAATCACGTTATGTAATTGTCTTCACGACTAGTTCCATTGATGGTGTACAGCGGGACCCAGGGTGAGCTAGATGTACTTCAGCGCGCGCGCATCAACTTGCACGTGTGGCCGCTACAATATTTATGATGAAACCGTCCCTTCCCAAGCACTGTGGTTCTAAATGTATGTTGTGTAGCGGCCGAAGTCGAGGCACACGCTTTGTGCGTGATTTCTTGAAAATAAAATGTATGGTTATCCCAGCCATTCCCATACGGAAAAGGTGAAAATATAATTATAATAGCGTGGGCAGGTCGAGCGGCGGCAGGCGAGTGAGTGCGCACGCGTCGAGCCACAGCCGCGCCACGCCGCCGCGCAGCGCTCCCTCTGCCACCTCCGACAGACGGTTCTGTACTCACAGGAAGTGCAGCGTGGGCAGGTCGAGCGGCGGCAGGCGAGTGAGTGCGCACGCGTCGAGCCACAGCCGCGCCACGCCGCCGCGCAGCGCTCCCTCTGCCACCTCCGACAGACGGTTCTGTACTCACAGGAAGTGCAGCGTGGGCAGGTCGAGCGGCGGCAGGCGAGTGAGTGCGCACGCGTCGAGCCACAGCCGCGCCACGCCGCCGCGCAGCACTCCCTCTGCCACCTCCGACTGACGGTTCTGTACTCACAGGAAGTGCAGCGTGGGCAGGTCGAGCGGCGGCAGGCGAGTGAGTGCGCACGCGTCGAGCCACAGCTGCGCCACGCCGCCGCGCAGCGCTCCCTCTGCCACCTCCGACAGACGGTTCTGTACTCACAGGAAGTGCAGCGTGGGCAGGTCGAGCGGCGGCAGGCGAGTGAGTGCGCACGCGTCGAGCCACAGCCGCGCCACGCCGCCGCGCAGCGCTCCCTCTGCCACCTCCGACAGACGGTTCTGTACTCACAGGAAGTGCAGCGTGGGCAGGTCGAGCGGCGGCAGGCGAGTGAGTGCGCACGCGTCGAGCCACAGCCGCGCCACGCCGCCGCGCAGCGCTCCCTCTGCCACCTCCGACAGACGGTTCGCTGACAGGTTCCTTTAATGCACATCTAAAATGTTACTACTTACTTATCTATCTACACTACATATTCCGATGTACTAGCCCACTACTAATTATTGGTTCATTTCAGGCTCGCTCGTTTTCTGTAGGTTTGGAAGATAATAATTATTGGCAGAGGGCCGGTGGTAAGGAAGATACCGCAGTAAAAACACCAAAATATCACTTTAACTTTATATTATAAATAATCAACTCACAGAGCACAAGTCCTATCGCCATGTTTTTTATCTAGAAGAAGGAAACGGAACCAGAGACAATCATAGAGGACCAGGATGTGTTTGATGTTTTGACACAACGCTCTTAAAGCACTAAAATAGTTTTAATAAAACAACACCCTCCCTCAGCAAACATAATCTGAGCCTCTAAAAATACAATGCAAAAAAAACTTGGTTGTAATATTTTACTGGTTAAAAACAACCTTTCCTTTACAACTCTACATCATAATGGCTCTATGTTATAAGTTATAAGCATGCTTTAAAGAACTTCAAGACATATTGACTTATTTATTAACTTAACCTATTTTAATCCTATTCTTTCTCTGAAGGTTACAAACTTAGTCTTCAATAGAGGTTTTGTGAAAAAATCTCCAAGTTGTTCGTTAGTAGAAATGTACTCTAATTTAATTAAGCCTTCCTCAACCTTTTCTCGAACAAAATGATATCTAATATCTACATGTTTAAGTCTTTTATGAAATTGAGGATTTTTAGCAACTTTTATAGCAGATTGGTTATCTTCAAACAGGACAACTTGGACATTTTCCTCTGTTATTTTACATTCAGACAGGAGACTCTTCAGCCAAATACCTTCACAAGCCGCAACGCTAAGTGCCATATATTCAGCTTCAGTCGAAGACAATGCTACTGAAGACTGTTTCCTACTTGACCATGAAATGGTACAATTATACAATTTGAATATAAAACCAGTAGTGGACTTTCTATTTTCATCCCCACCCCAGTTAGCATCAGCGTAACCTTCTATTACCTTTATACCCTCATTGGATAAATCAAATATTAATTTCAAATTTATTGTTCCCTTGATGTACCTGAGAACTCTTTTCAATGCATTCCACAAAGATTCAGTGGGTTTATTTTGGAACCTACTAAGATAGCTAATCGCTACACAGATATCTGGTCTTGAACCGAGCATTGCATACATCAATGAACCAATAAGCTGCCTACAAGGACTTTCTAAATCAGGTTTTATACATTCATCTTTCAGCAAATCAGTATTTGGGTCTAATGGTGTGGCCACCGGTTTACAATCAGACATTCCATATCGGTTAAGTACACTGTGCAAGTAAACTGACTGATCAATTTTGATCACATTTGTTTCAAGGTTTTGTTTTACTTGTATACCCAAGTCGACATATAATAATACATAGACTTTAGTTTTATTATCATTGGCCACATAATAATACAAACAATAATCCTTTTTGCTTCGCTCAAAGCCAAAGCTTTTCATTACCTCATTGAACTTTGTATTCCAATATTTTGGAGACTTTTTAAGGCCATAGAGGGATTTATTTAGTTTTAATACCTTATTATTTGTGTTATCTAGACCTTCTGGCTTATGCATATAGACATCTTCTTTGATATCACCATACAGAAAAGCTCCAGTAACATCCATTTGACAGATATGCATTTTATATTTGTTTGCTAAAGCTAGTAAAGCTCGAAAAGTAGTTAATTTTACAACTGGAGAATAAATTTCAGACAAATCAATTGAATCTTTCTGTTGGAACCCTTTGGCAACCAGTCGAGCCTTGTATTGTTTATCATTTTCAATGTTTTTCACCCTGAAAACCCACCTACATTGAATTATATTTTTATCAGTAGGTTTATCTACTTCATGCCAAGTTTGATTTTCTTTTAAGACCTGTAGCTCTCTGTCAATTGCACGCTGCCATTGAGAAGCTTCCTTACAAGACACTGCATCACGATAAGTGACTGGTTCATCACTAGATAAACTTAAAAAGCATGTGTCATCGTCAAACCTTATTGGTTTATTAATCTTAGTTCTGTCACACAAGCAATATTGTTTTTGTTGGTCATCACTTACCATGACTTCATGGTCACTATCACTACAAGTAGAATCAAAAGTTTGATCAGGATCATATTGACTGGACATGGATATGCGGCTGAAGTCATCCTCTGGAACAGTTTCCTCGTCCATCTCAGTAACAGAAGTGGGTAGAACCAGCTGCTCATCTTGGTCGACTTCAACCTCCGCTTGGCTATTATCATCACCATTATAGTCAAGTAACCTGAAAGGCTGGAAAGAAAAAGTTTCTTTATCTTCACCTTGATTTTTTTCTTTTTGTTATGATATCTCTTACAATATCAGTCTTCTTGCTGTCTTGATAGTACACTTTAATTGCCTTTCAATGTTCTACATAGCCAACAAAAATAACTTTCTTGCTTTTGACATCCCATTTTGTTCTTTTCTGGTTGTGTACATGAACATAAACTTCACTGCCGAACTCATATTTCAGGTTTGACACGTCTGCTTCTTTATTAGTCCATAGTTCTATGGGACTTTTTCCCTTTACAATTGTCGGACCTGTTCTATTGATGATGTAGGAGGCTGTGTTTACTGCTTCTGCCCAAAATTCTTTGCCCATATTTTTGGCGGCTAGCATTGTCCGGGCTGCCTCCACAATTGTTCTCATCTCTCGTTCTGCTCTACCATTCTGCTGGGGGGAGTATGGCACTGTTCGCTGATGTACTATACCATGCTCTTTGAAAAGCTTTTCAATGTCTTTGTTAATAAATTCTGTGCCATTGTCACTCCTAATGGTCTTTACATTTCTTCCTGTCACATTCTTTGCATACATGATGAAATCTTTGAGTTTTTCTTTCGTTTCAAACTTGTTCTTTAAGAAGTATACTTTTCTAAAGTTCGAGTAGTCATCTTTCAGCAGTAAAAAGTATAGGAAACCTCCAAGAGACTGCCGTTCCATTTTTCCACAAAGATCAACATGAATGAGCTCACATGGAGAACTTGCTCGATTTTCAGAACTTTTGAATGGCAATCTATGCTGTTTCCCCATGAAACAAGGTTCACAGAAGAAATTCTTTTCATCTTTGAAGTTAATATTCTTGTATTTAAGGTAGTTTTTCACATGATCTACATGTTGATGACCATAAATATTATGCCAGTAGCCAATGTCTTGAATGGCAATGTTCAGTTGACTTTTTTCATAACCTTCAAATTTAAACAACATTTTGTACAGTTTACCTTCTCTGACTGCCATTGCTTTCTTTTCTCCATTTTTCATAATAATCCACTCATCACTTGTACATTCACACTGATAATTGTTTTGTAATGCAACATTAATGGAGAATAAATTGATTTTCAAGTCAGGAATATGAAGGACATTGTTCAGAGTTGTCTCGATTGACATTTTATCCCCGTTTATGAAGTAAGCTTTTAACAAAACTTTGCCAATGCCCACAGCTTGCAATTCGGAACCATCACCCAACTTGATTAACTTTGATATGCATGTATACTCAGAGAACATGTTTCTATTGCTGGTCATGTGTTCCGTTGCCCCACTGTCAACATACCATGCATTTTCACTTGGTGTGGAATCGAATGATACAAAAGCGTTACTTTCTGAGGTGCTTTGCTTCTTGTTTTTGTTCTTAATGTGCCAACATTCTTCAATGGTATGCCCCTTCTTTTTACAGTATTTGCACTGTTTATACTTGAATTTCTTTGGCTTCTGCTTATAACTGTTGTGCGACAAGGCTGCTGAAGTATCATTATCATAGTTGTTCTTCAACTTATCTTCCTCCAGCATGAGTCGAGTGGTTAAATTGTGTAAAGTTTGCTCAGTCGCTGCCGTGCTTTCCCAAGATGAACTAAAATGTTTGAATTTCTCAGGTAGCGAACAAAGTATCTTAGTCATCAGCATCTTTTCTGGTACTTTTTCACCAGCTACTTCTAGCTGACTGGTGATATGTTCCAGTTTAGACAGGTATTCACGAACACTGTCTGATTCCATCTTCATACTGTAGAATTTTTGATGAAGATAGTGAACTGATACTTGATTTTGACTTTCGTACGTCCGCTTCAACTTTTCCCACATTTCAGTAGCAGTTTTGCATGCCAACAAATGTGACATGGGACCTTCAGTCACGTTGGTGACGATGATTTGCTTTGCCGTCGTGTCGAGTTTGGCCCAATCGGTGTCTGTTGATTTCTTATTACCGAAGACCACATCCTTTACACCTTTGCTTTCGAAGATTATTTCAATTTGGAACTTCCACAGGTCCCAGTTAGATCCGTCGAAGCGAATAATTCGTGTAGGATCCATTTTGTTTTTCATGCACGCGGTCGGCTTTTACTACAATAATTTAGTTTCGTATATACGACACTGGTACCATAACCTATTGGCAGAGGGCCGGTGGTAAGGAAGATACCGCAGTAAAAACACCAAAATATCACTTTAACTTTATATTATAAATAATCAACTCACAGAGCACAAGTCCTATCGCCATGTTTTTTATCTAGAAGAAGGAAACGGAACCAGAGACAATCATAGAGGACCAGGATGTGTTTGATGTTTTGACACAACGCTCTTAAAGCACTAAAATAGTTTTAATAAAACAACAATAATACCATAATATACTCTACACTATTATAATAATATTAATAACATTTATTTATTTAAAGACATTTTGGGGTCCTTATTGGTGAGTTATACAAAAATTATATACATTACATTAATTAAAAAAAAAATCTCTTTTTACGAGGAGGGGTGGTATCTTAAAAATATTTTTTCCTGGATTTTACTTTCTCGTTTTATCGATGTGGTTAATATTTATGCTCATGCCAAATTACAGGTACTAATAGTCTCTGAGTTAAGCCGCGGACAGATAGACAGGCAGACGGACGGACAAGGCGAAACTATAAGGATTCCTTGTTGACTACGGAACCCTAAAATGCGTAAATGATGCGTATTTGTCAGGATAGGCATGTCTGTTTGCCTCTTTGGAGTTCACGGCACTGCCTAGTTAGTATTGTAATGAATACTAATCGTTGACTAGCCCGCTTATTTTGTCCGCACAAATACATGTCAAAATATTAAAAGAGCGTGTGTGGGCGGTGCGGTGTGTGTGAGAGAGGGAGAGTGTGTGTGAGAGAGGGAGGGTGTGTGTGAGAGAGGGAGGGTGAGAGAGGGAGGGTGTGTGTGAGAGAGAGAGGGTGTGTGTGAGAGAGGGAGGGTGAGAGAGGGAGGGTGAGAGAGGGAGGGTGTGCGTGAGAGAGGGAGGGTGTGTGTGAGAGAGGGAGGGTGTGTGAGAGAGGGAGTGTGAGAGAGGGAGGGTGTGTGTGTACAGTCAGCAGCACTCACAGGTCGCGGAGCTCGGGCGCAGGCACCAGCGCGTCGCGCGGCACGGAGCTGATGTTGTTGTTGGACACGTCGCTGCAACAACGTACACAACGCATACATTTCTCAGATACTGCATTACACTTGAGAACGTGCTGTATTCCCACACATTCCCACGAATTCCCAAACCAAAGCACAACTGCACCTCTAATGCTTATACTTATTTCTAAAGTAAATTAAAACATTTCTATCTGTTGGCAAAGTTTACCAACTGCTCAATAAATATAAATAATAACGCAAATAGAGAGTAACCGAGTCGTGCAGTTTGACGATCACTGTACACTGTACACTGTACCTAGTACAGCATGTTCCACAGCAGTGAACCGGAGACACCAGACACGAGACACTGGTGAGATGAGATCTCCCTGTACAACTACTTGTAGACACTCTGCGATAGTTTAGAGACTGTGTCGAGACAAGGGAGATGATAATAAAACGATAACTGTCGGCCGTTAGTGGCGCTCGAGGAGTTACGATAATGTCGCTGTGCGGGGTGCGGGGGGCTGAGCTCGTTCGTTTACGTTATCGCGTCGTCCACCCGCCGCCGCCGCCGCCGCCGCCGCTCTGCCCAAGCACCAGCAGCCCGAAGCTCGACCTCAATGACCTGAGAGCCACTAGCGGCGCGACGCGGCCGGCTGCTACTGGGGATGACGTCCTCGGACTCGGACGGTACAAATACAAGGTGACTTCGGGGTTGTTCTTGAACCAGTATGGGGGCACAAAACGTAATTGAACCTTGGTTCTGAGCACTTATCGAGTCGCGAGTATGACTTTGGAGATATCAATCAATGTCACCTTATATCATAAATAAACGAGTAGAGTGGACGGACGGGGGACGAGGTAGAGGGGGCGCGGGCGGGAGGGAGGGTCGTTATTGGCGCCATCCATCATCCCGGTCGGTGCGCTCATTCATGATTACTTTCTATCAGGGACACGCGGATCTGACCTTCGAGCCTGCTGCGAGGACTTACTACCATCAACTTACAATACTTACATAAAGAGGAAATATCGGTTTGTTTGTATGTAACGGGTAATCTTCGGAACTACAGAGCTACACTACCGCTGAGGAACATTGATTATATCTTATTGTAATAAATTAGTTTGTGAATCAAGTAGAGAGAAAAACCATTAGTTATACGTGAACAAACCAGACGAAACACAAAGGTCTAATTAATCTGGCCGTTTATTTCCTCCCGAGATTGTTTATCCTTAAGAGCTAAGCCCCAATCAGCCAATATGCTGTTTTTAGATTTGTGTCGGAAGACGCTGGTGTCTATTGTACAGTGGTCCGCACTAACATAGATGCCAACGGTAAGCCTTATTAAGTAAGTTTAATTTCTTATAGTAAGCTTTGTTTTTTGTATTAATTTTTATTTATAAGGATAATTCGCATGTTATGCGAACAATAAATGGAATTTTTATCTTATCTTTATCTTATTGTAAACCGGTTACCGAATATCGAACACATAGGTATAGCTACTATCGAATTCCGATTATCTAAAGATACGTTCTTACTCAGAGTGACGTCACAAGAAGAATTTTTAGAATCGGTTCAGTAGTGTCAAAGATTTCTTAACACAAACAAAAACAACAAATCCTGTGTAGATGTACGTAGATATTTCTTTCATGATGTAAGTTGATTTGTTTTTCCAATGGTTTCCAAATAGACAGGGATAGGAAGCTGATTGTATGAGTCAATAGAGCACAAAGTGGCCGGCACATGTGTACAACACGGGGCGCGTTCTGGAGGTGCGCTCATTCTGTAACGCGTCAGTGCAATCCTTCAGGTAAATGTAGACATTCGTCCCGGGGCGCCCGCCGCCCGCCCTCGAGATCGATGTACGTGTAAGCCTGAAGATTATACGACCTTTTGTTTCAACAATTGGGCTCTCGGGTGCTTTGACCGGTGGCGGCGGCGGGGAGGAGGAGAGAAGGGGGTGAGATTTGCAGCCAAGTGCCGTCGCGGCGTGAATGTAGTCCCCCCCCAACACTCCCCCCCTTCCCCGATCTTGCACTTTCGGCAGTAAAGGTGAATGGGACTAACAACTAGAAGATCTTTGAGATGCAAGCACTTGGTACAATAGTCCAGTACCATAGTCAAAGTTGTTATTATGCCAATACCGAGGCGGTTGGCACCCCTGTCCGTGTGCCAGTTCGGTACTGTTAATATTTCTGTATTTGGATACAATTAATTGGTTCTTTATTTCGGTTCAACAATAAATAAACCAGTAGTTCACCCCGAACTGTGAACTCGCGCTCGCCCGATTTGCGCTTGACCGATCTGGCTCATGTTTGAACTTGAAAATTCTTTTTGCCCTATTGTCGTCGAACAAACATTCATACAGGCATACATACAATAGCCGGATTGTTCCAGTAGACTCGGAGAACTTGCTCGCTCGTTCATTTCACTCACTGAAGCGCCTTCAGTACTTCTTGCCTTTGCAAACTAGAATCACTCTAGCCCAATCTCTTCTTCTGCCTCTTCTTGACTATGCTGATGTTGTGTTCTTGGATGCCACCGAAGAGTTGCTCGACAAGCTGGAACGTCTTCAGAATTTGGCTATCAGATTTATTTTTGATTTGCGAAAGTTTGACCATGTGTCTGAGTTTCGACGTAAACTGAAGTGGCTTCCAATACGTTTTCGGAGGTATAGTCATATCTTATCTCTACTATATAATGTCTTGAACAACCCTTCTTCCCCCAAATACCTAAAAGATAGGTTCAATTTTCGCACTGATATGAGCAAAAGGAATCTTCGGTCCTGTCATGATCTTATGTTATCTTTCCCAACTCATTACACTGAACGTTACTCTAGGTCTTTCACAGTTGACGCTGTTCGACTTTGGAACGATCTTCCACTCTCTCTTAAAAGTCTTCCCTCAATTGCTTCTTTCAAATTCAACTTGAAGAAGCACTTTTTGTCCTCTCAGCAGTCTTAGCTACTAAATATGTATATATTGTAAGTATTTATGTAGTTTATCGTAGTCAAATATATATATATATAAATATATATGTACTAATTTAGTACGGTATGTTAGTGTTTAGGGTGTTAGGTTAGGCATACTTTTAGGTTAATAAGTGTATGTAGATTTATCTTATTTATAAACATATTGTACTGGAATTAATTTTCAGCGCCAATTTGTACATATTTTCTCCATTTGTGTTTTGGTTGACTGGAAGAAATTTCTTTTAGAAATAAGTCCGCCTTTGCCATGTACTTTCAACATTGTGAATTTTATTTATCCGTGTTTTTTGTGCAATAAAGTGTTTATTATTATTATTATTATTAACTATCACAGGTGTGAAGGTGTTTTAGAAGTCGGACACTGGAGCGAACTGACCCAGGACAGTCCGGGAGAAAGGCGGAGAAGACTTTACAAGAGGAGCACTATGTAATGTATTGTATATTGTTTTATTGCTTATGATATTGTACTAATGGGTTTCGATCTTTGTTCGTACGAGTCCAGTTATTTCCCGAGACTGAGATGCCCAAGGAATCTCTTCTGAAGACGCTCAATTCGCAGCGTGTAAAGAGGACACCACGCCAGAGAGCCACCTAGACCATTATAATACAACATCAGTCCGTCACAGGCACAGAGCGCCCATGTTGCCCCAATACACCCACACTCCAGAATGAAGTCCATTTTCATTTCCAGCAGAGTTTGGCGGAAAGCTCAGCGGCAGGGCGGGGGCGGGGGCGGGGGCGGGGGGGACGGGACGCGCGCTATTATGAGCTGTTTATATATCCGCGTCTCATGGAGATTCCGGATTTACGGAAAGTAAACGTCATAATGGAACATAATTGATATTATCACATCATCTCACAATCGAGCCTGCATGGAGTAGTACCTGTATATTAGATCACGTCAGCACAACAAATTTAACAAGCAGTACTCCCAAACTACGATAGATACGGTTCTCAAATAAAGCCTTTTCCAAGGCGGTGTAACAGCCCAAAACGCGATAGAGAAAAAATGGCTTGATCAAAAAAAAATGCAATGTGAAGGCTATTTTTTTAATTCAAACAAGCAATCTATCGAAACTAAGAAAGTAAAAATAACAGTGATTACTTTTTGAAGCATGTAAACCTATTATCTAAACGATAGCTCATCGATTTTTTATAATGCAATTGTATTAATTTTAATCCTTGAAAAATAGCATTATCCACTCTCTTCTTGATTTACCGCTCTGCTCAGATGCGTGCTTTTCCACATATGCTTATCTCTTTCGTTGTGCGATCGACCTACTATGTCTTAAGGATGCATGGAGCTGTTGACCTCATTCAATGTTATGGAACGATCTCAAGGTGCTGCTGCATCATCGAGCGGCTTCACTAGTTCAGTGCCAACACGCCTCATCATCACGTGTACTTCAGGGCGCGCCAACAACACTGGTGCTCCCATCAGTAAGTATACTCTATACCGAGAGTCACGCTCGAGTTGGTCGCTCATTTGTAAAGAGCCCTCAACAATTAATTAACCGGTCAGAGATTTAGTAGACGTCCAAGTCACGCCGCCGCCCCGCACCGCCCGCCCATCCGCGCCCCCGCCGCCCCACCCCGCCCCTCACGTCCGGGAATGCGACACTTCAGTTTAGTGAACCACTGTCACACGCTCGCTGCTGCATTTATATAATGTATTAATATTGTTTCATCTGCTGTTAGAAATAGATCGAATCTACATACATTGTTGGAACATAACAGCGTATTAAGGTATTGTAAGCTAGCCTTTTCTTTGTGACATCCTTGTAAGTTGTGTAAATAGTTGCAGGGGAGAGGGAGGGGGTGGGGGGGGGGGGGGTCAGGATCGTCCTCGCGCCACTTACTATTAATAGAGGAATATCTCCGTGCCTCGCAGTCGCACGGGCCGAGCTGCGTCTTTACTAAAGCCGTGATTACACCATCCGATTGATCGGTATCCTAACTAGGATCCTAATTAAGACGCATGAAGAAACAGGCCGTCCTAAACGCGATTACGCTGTCCTAAGTCCAATCCTTTCCTAGTTAGGATGCCGATAAACGGATGGTGTGACCGCGGCTTCAATAATAAATAATAATAATAAATAAATTTGTTTATTGTGCAAAACTTACATACTAATTACATCAGTGGATGGGGCATCCTTTTAAGTACGAAGTACCTGTGCCAGGATACCCCGCTCTTCCATATAATAGGTGCTCTTCTTGTGCAACAAAATATATATATATATAAGTTACTGTTAAACAAAAACAGCAATAAAACTAAAAACAGCAATTAGAAAAAAATAAAATAAAAAATAAAACAAAACTTAGGTACCTATAAGTATGTTTAGATTGTGAGGGGGATAGGTTGGGTGCATGTTTACATAGATACATAGATAGCTTTATAACATAATTCTATTAGTACTTTTATACATAAATAATGTAATAAATAAATAAAATAAATAAATTAAATTTAGATAAATAGAAGCCCAAATTATTTAAATAAATAGTTAATAAATTGTATCTTATAAAAGTGCTCACACAATAACCTTTAGCAGCTCCTCCACTTCTTCATAATTCAAGGTCAATAACCACTCGGTGACTTTCTTTTTGCAATCAAATAATAGTAGTGGGTAGATGTTAAGTAGCTTGTTTACTTTATTGTAAATGTAAACAGATTGTTTATTAAATTGATGCATTGCAAACTTTGTTTTAACACTGTATGAGTCAACGATATCTTTTCTTCTTTTGTTCGTGGGATAGTAAGACAGTGACTTATGCTTTTGCATCAGTAAGTTCAATATGTACAACTTTCTTACGGTTAGTAATTTCGTAAAACAGTACAGTTCTTGAGTAGGAAATCTATACGGTTTAAAGTGCATAACCTTTAGTAGGGATCTCTGAGCTCGCTCTAATTCAAGAAACTTTAATTTTGTAGCACCCCCCCAGATGTAGATGCAGTATGTTAGGATAGATTGCCCCAGGGCTATGTAGATTTGATTTAGTAGATCACGATTGGCGACATGTCTTAATGTTTTAAATGTATAAATGAGTTTTCTTGTTCTACTGGTTGTTAGTTCAAGATGTTGGTGCCAGGATAATCGCTGATCTATTATTATTCCAAGGTATTTAGTGTAGGCTACTTTCCCTATTGATGGACAGTTACAGTCATTATGTAAGTATTTACAACTGTGGATTTTAAGGCCAGACTTTTTAGGTTGTGAGCTTTTATTTATACCAAAACAGATATAATTGGTTTTTGAGGTGTTTAAGGTTAATAGGTTTTGTTTGAGCCAGGTATCAATTTTAGCCAATCCAGCCTCAGCTTCACTATGCACAGATTCCCACGTCTCACCAGTAAAAACCACAGCTGTGTCATCAGCATGTGACCTTGATTAATTTTATAGTTACACAAGTCATTTATATATATTAGGAATAATGTAGGACCTAGGACACTCCCTTGTGGTACTCCATAGGTTACGTGTAGGTCTTCACTAATATATTCTCCTATTTTAGTTCTTTGTTTGCGGCTACACAAATAATCCTTCATTAGCTCCAGAGGAGTATTCCTAATTCCAATTCGTTCTAATTTTCGTAAAAGGGTGGGGATAGACACTGTATCGAAAGCTTTTTTTAAATCTAGGAAAACAGTTAGGCATTTCTTACTCTGATCTAGTTGCTCTATAATTACTGATGTTAGGTCCTTTATTGCATCATGAGTCGATTTACATTGTCTGAAACCGTATTGAGAGTTTGATAAGATGCTATACTTTTCAAGAAAGCTAATGAGTCTGTTATTTATAATTTTTTCTAGAACTTTTGAAATTGCCGTTAAAACAGAGATCGGCCTAAAATTATTAACTTCATCCTTGTTACCACTTTTAAAAACTGGTGTAATAATGGATTGCTTTAGTACAGTTGGGAAAACGCCCTTAGCGAAGCAAAGATTAACCAAGTGGCAAATTACAGGGATGATATGGACTTTAGAAAGCTTCAGAAATCTTGTAGGGATATTGTCACAGCCTGGTGCACTGTCCGATTTTAAGCTCATGATGATTTTGTGTACTTCAGTGGCATCAGTATCATAAAGCACAAAAGACGTAGGATGGGCATCAAACGATAGAGGGGTGTCAGTGTTAAGTGTTGGGTAATTAGATTGAATATCCTCCGCAAGAACTCTGCCAATGTTAACAAAAAAGTCGTTCACTAAATTTACCGATTGCTTAGGGCACTGTGCTATGTCTAGTAATTCCGTGTTACTTGTTTTAGTCTGTTTTAAATTAGTAATGTTTTTTATGTTGTTCCATAGTAGTTTAGAGTTTTTTACTGTGTTTGTTAGCAGAGTATTCTCATATTTGCGTTTTATCTTTTTAATTAAATTATTGCAGTAGTTGCGGTATCTTTTATACGTTATAATAAGAATTTGATCGAAAGGATTATTTCTGACTCTTTTCTGCATTTTGTTCCTGTTCCTTATGCATCGCAAAATACCAGGAGTAATCCAGGGTTTAATAGTACGAGTAGATTTGGTAAGTGTTTTAGTTGTAGTGTTTTCCTGTAGGGATTTAACAATTTTCTGGATAAGAAGCTCAACCAAAGTGTTAGGATCTTCACAAAAGAGAAGTTCAGTAATATTTTTATTAGCTAAGCTTTCAAGCGCTTTTTCAAAGTTTACGTGGGTTTTAGTTTTTGAACATTTATTAGTTTGTTTTGATTTAGAAAGACTAGTGAATACCATTAGATGATCTGTTATGGTAGTGTTCAAGACCGCGATATTGGCAGTTGTTTTTGCTTTATTTATTTTTAGGATAACGTGGTCTAAACAATTCTTTAATCTAGTAGGAAGTGAATGTCCGGGTAAGAGACCATATGTAGACAGCATATTTAGGTATGTATGCCGGTTGTTTTTATCAAGGGCTACGTCGTCAATTCTACTGATAATATTAATGTTAATATCTCCAGTAATGATGATGTTACTATGTCTTTTAATGCTCTCCAAGTGCGTGCGGAGTGATTCAATAAATCTTTCTGCATTTTTATTTGATGGTGAACGGTAAATACCTAGCAAGATGTAATTAAATATTTCTAATTGTAGACAGGATGCGTGTTCCATTTTTATTTCTTTAACTTTAAGATTATTCTTTACAAATATTACTACTCCATCGTTTTGATTCATATTGTGAGTAGTAGAGAAGGACGAGTAGTTTTTGATTCGAGGAATTGGTTTATTGCAGTCTAATCGACACTCAGTCAGAACTAAGATATCAGCTTCGAATTTTAGGTGAGCTAATGTAGCTAGTAAATCATCTGTATTTTTATAAACACTTGTGATATTTTGAGTAATAATAGTTAGATCATTATTTTTAATTTCAATTTTTTGGCTTAAGTCTTCGATATCGCAGCTTATAGAATTTGCAATGTTTATTTCGTCTATCTCTTTCAATGTAATTAAGTTACTATTCATTGAGTTTTAACGAAATAATGAGTAGGTTACACATGTTATCAAAACGAACGTTATGTGGCAGTCGTAATACTATTGAAGCAAGCATCAGGACAGTTGAGTGGGGCTGTGTGTGGGCATAATTTATTGTAGGTTTATAACAATACAATATAATAATTTGTGAATATAATAGTTTTAAGGTAATATGTTGTATAAAATACTTATTGGTATATGGGGGGTAGGTATGTATGCGTGTTTGTGACAGCTTATAATACAAGAATGCAAGGGGTTTGTTTATACAATTACAGTTCAAACACAATAAATGTAACATTGTTGTGATGTATAGTAAATATAAGATAACATAATAATATAGTCATTTTTCATTGAGTACTAATTGTTGGAGATGCATTTCACTTTTAATCAATATAATAGGGGCATTTTCGTCTTTTCTAATGTATACTTTACCATAGGAGGTCCAGCAAAACTTATACATTTTAGACTTGACGAGGTCCCTCCCAAGAAAGTGTAGGCGGGCTGATTTTGCAGTCAGGTTTTCCGTTACAAAGATAGGTGTGTCTTCAGACGTGCGAAAGCCTAAGTGTTTCTCACAGAGTTTAGACTTATGTTTAGCATTAAATGCCTTACTCATTTTCAGGATGTCGTTTTTTATCAGGGTTGAGGATGTTTCGACGATGATTGGTGTGTTTGATACTCCTTCTTTTTTTCCGTGAACCCTATATATGTCTTTAATATCGGACTTACTGAGTTCGCAGCCGATACTTCTAGAGAGAGTCGTAGTCATTTCTATTAAGTCCTCCTTTGTCTCATTTTTTATTTTGGGCACATTCTTCATTTCGAAGCTAGTTTTCCTCATACCTTTCTGCATATCCTCCACCTTTTCCTCCAGTACAGTAATGTATTTTCTATTCTCCTGGGCTTGAACTTCTAACTTTTCAATACTTTTTTTATACTCTTCATTTTGTACGAGTACCTTGTGGCAACTAGCAACTCTATCTATAGGGTTTTGACTGGGTATATTTCCGAGTTGGAGTATCATAATCGGGTATATTGAGGACGTAGGTTGCGTAATTATATCTACTAAATATTCTGGTCAGTGTCGGTAATTAATGAATGATGAGAAAGATGTCGCTAAACCGAGATAAAACTGACGACTCTATTCCCAGTTCACAAGTTACTCTATGGCACTGTCTCAGAGAAGACAAGGGTTTGGAATAGTTCGGATCACGGGTGGTGGGAAGTGTTCTCTTGGCATGCCCCGTGTTGACACTCTAACCCAGTAAATATGAAAGGCCATTTACATTATGTACTCGTATTTTCAAAACAAGAAGCAGGACACTGATTTTAGCTCTTTAATAATCTGTGCTAATGCTCTGAATTCGATCACCAAGGTATGACTTCAATAACGCCAAAGATTTGCCCCTAACTCCACAGATATTAGTCATCCCAGGTTATTTAAACCATGGTTAGAAACACTATTGTTGGGATGAAGTGTTCAATTTATTTTCATACGAAGTAGTTAAACTACTTACTTATTACCTTTCTTCTCCAAACTTGTGTGCCTCAGTTGTAAATGATCTCCTCAGTTAGTTCGCCATACAGGTCAACTAACTGAAGCTAGCGCGAATGTGACAATAATGAAAAGGGACAGACAACAGCTGACGCGTGCGTATACGCGAGATAAAGTCTTGTCGGCGATGAACGGCGGATGGACGGCGATGTTGACGAAGCCGATGAAAGAAAAAACAAAATACGAAAATTCGTTGAGCAGTGAGGTAGGTAAATCTGAGGAGCAGCAGACATTCAGTATCAAGCCAAGTCACCAGAGATTGTTCCGAGAAAACTCGGCAAAAACTGAGTTTATTGTTTATGTTGAAAGTATAAAGGCTGAAGACAAACTGTGAAACAAAAATCCAAAATATCTGAACAATGTTTTCCAAAGGGAATAGAGGAAATGAGTCGCAATACAGTAAAAAAAATTGCCTCCGGACCACTAGTACCATTGAACAGTACCATCAATAGTACAAATGGTACTATTTTTTTTTTTAAATTGATTATTAGAAGGATTATTAGCTTAGTACACTACAACTAAAGTGGAGCACATATTTATGTAATGATGAGGTGGTCTTTAATCAAGTCAACCTCGCTAATAACTTCCTCAAAAATTAAGATTTTTTTTTAAGAACGCCATCAAAGCTCACGTACAGCTCTTTTATTTGCTCTGTGGTACAGCCAAATAAGTTGAAATTATGGGGGTATTGCGGTTTGTGGCTATAGAAGTGTCCGATAAAGAGTTGCTCAAAACTTTAATTTCTAAATAATTAGAATGAAACGATTTATGAGAAAAGTTAATGGTGAGCTTAAGCCCCTTCAAACTGTCGTGGTGACATTTTGGTCTAACACATTACCAATGAATGTATATTTCAACTTATGGAGGTACAAAGTTTATGAGTACAATGCTCCATAGTTGCAATGCAATTCCTAAACACCAACCGAAAGAAAACAGAAAATATTCAATTATAACACAAAACATCCGTAGTGTTTATAAAAAGTTTGATGACATACACTTAACTATGTGTGACAGTAACATCGACTCCCTTGTGTTGACGACGGAATGCTGGCTTAATGATAAAAAACCGATACCTCAGAAAATGAACTACACTGCATTCTCCACCACTAAACAGGTCTCACGAAATGATAAAATAGTATTACATACAGTATCGAAGAAATTGATTTTAAGCGACGCTTCAGGGCTAGTAATAAACGTCCCTAACTTTACAATTATTACTTCATATAGATCTCCATCAAATCATAATACTGATCCTACTAATATTATAAATGCGAAAGTTTGTGCGTGTGTATGTGTTTGTTACTCTTTCACTCTGAAACTGCTGAACGGATTTGGATGAAAATTAGAATGGATTTAGCTTATACCCTAACTTAACACATAGGCTACTTTTTATCCCGGAAAAATGCATGGTTCCTGTAGGATAAATCAATACGAGGGTGGGTCAATAAGTCCGTGACTTTTTGAATTTCCTGCCTCTAGACTGAAAGGGCAATACTGCTCTTCTCAACAGGCATCTATCAGTTGACTCCGGTCAAAATTTGAACAAGCTGCGTCAATTAGTTTGTGTTTAACAGCCATTGATAGCAGACTACTTGCTGAAGATCGATCACAAACGCAATCGGGTGACAATTTCGCAGGAGTGTTTGGCGTTATTCAACCGCAATATGGATGAATTTTTGCGCCGTTTCGTAACCTTGGACGAAAAGTGGATCCACCACAATACACTAGAGGCCAAACAGTAGTTCAAACAGTGGGTTTCTCGGGGTGAATCAGCGCCAAGGGAGGCCAAGGTGGGTTTTTCAGCAAATAAAGCCATGGCGACCGTTTTTTGGGATGCACGCGGTATAATCCACATTGACTACCTTCAAAGGGGTAAAACAATCAATGGCGAATATTATGCCAACTTATTGAGTCGATTTAATGAGGATTTGAAAAAAAAACGACCTCTTTTGACCAAGAAAAAAAAATCTTTTGCACCAGAATAATGCAAGGGTGCAGTTCCCATGTCAAAAAACCATGAATTAGGCTACAAGTTGCTCCCACATCCACCCTATTCTCTGGAGTTAGCCACGAGTGACCATTTCTTGTTTCCAAACCATATGAAATGGCTCGGCGTAAAAAGATTTGACCCCAACGATAAAATCACCTCACAAACAAATATCTATTTTGATGACCTCGACAAATCTTATTTTTTGGAAGGGATATAAAAATTGGAGAAACGTTGGACAAACTATATAGAGCTTAAAGGACACTATGTTTTAAAAGAAAATGTTTTTTTGTCCAAAAACCTGCGTTTCATCCAAAAAGTCACGGACTTATTGACCCACCCTCGTATCATTGAAAAATCAGGTGTCTAATTAGCGCGGACATATAGTTTGTGGTGTAATAAGACAAGGCTATGTTATCTCATCACACTTCACACTAATATTATAAATGCGAAAGTTTGTGTGTGTGTGCGTATGTTTGTTACTCTTTCACGTTGAAACGGCTAGACGGATTTGGATGAAATTTAGAATGGATATAGCTTATACCCCAACTTAACACATAGGTTACTTTTTATCCCAAATACGATAAAAATATTATAATCACTGGTGACATAAACATCAACATCTTAGAGGGTCATGACAGCAACCAATGCAGTAACTATCTTGAAATATTAGCAGAACTTGGAGTCCTACCCGGACACAGACTAAATACAAGAATAAATAGTTGCCTTGACCATATCATGTTAAATATAGAACCGAACCTATACTCGGCTTTCATAGCCGTCCTCAACACCACTGTTACAGATCACGCAATGACTTTGCTATCGTTACATTCAAAGCGCAAACAGTATCACTCAGCGAAAACAAAACAAATAACCGACTACGACTTAGCGTTAAATACACTCCAAAAAAAAACCTATCTGGTTTATTAATGATTGAAGAACCGAACGCGATAACTGAAACTTTAATCAATTTAATGACTAAAGCCCTCACAACAAATACAAAGACCCAAAACATCCCAAAAAATAAAAGAACCAATAAACCATGGATTACTCCTGGCATTATCAGATGTATAAGACATAGAAACAACTTACAATTAAAATTAAATTCTGGAGAGACGAAACAAATTAAATTTTAAAAATAACATACCGCAGATATCGAATTTTTGCAACAATCTAATAAAGAATCTTAAAAGAAATTACGATCGTGAATTACTTAGAAATTCGAAAGATGACTCAAGAACCCTACGGAAAACGACAAAATATATTTGTAACCTTAACAAAACTAAATCAATCAACACATAACTGCTTAAACTAGATACAACACATAATAAATCAGCCAATACTGTGAATAAATACTTTGCTGATGTTGGAAAATCACTTGCAGAGGACATAACAAAAATACAGATACTAGTCATTCGGACGAATACCTAGCTTCACTTCCATCGAAACCTTCGTCTATAGTTGTTTTTGATACCGACTTCTTAGAAATTAAAGATATATTTAACAGTTTAAATCGCATTCAGGGGCTGGTTGGGATAACATCCCTACAACATTTATTAAAAATGGAAAAACAGATTCTTATTCCCATTTTCTGTCACCTATGTAACATGTGTCTTAAACAAGGGAAATTTCCTAAACTTTTGAAAAGATCTATTATTCACATAAAAACGGAAATAAACATGAATTTTCAAACTATAGACCCATAGCAGTGCTCACAGTCTCTCTGGGTTGCAACTGTTTAGTGCTCAACAAGGTAACAAGCACGAAATACCTAGGTATACAAATTGACCAAAACTTAAATTGGACCCTCCAAATAAAAATAGTAACTGCCCGAGTAAGTAAACTCATGTGGGTTTTTAAAAGTCTTCGTCAACATCTATATTGCGCTAGCCCAGTCTGTTATGACATACTGTTTGCCTGTATGGGGAGGTCATATAAAACAAACATCATAGTTCTAGAAAGAGCCCAGCGTTCTTTATTAAAGATCATGTTCTTCAAAAAGGTCAGATTTTCAACTCACCAATTATATCAACTCACGAACGTCCTCACTGTTAGACAACTATACATCTTAAATTGTACTTCAAAAAGACACACAAGTCTCTTAGCTTTGATCCTTTAATTTTAATAGACGAAATTTCTTTTCAGTAATCAAAGCAACCAACGTTAAAACTAAATTTGCTTCAAAACAATACAACAGACAGTCGGTCTACATTTATAATAAAGTCAATAAACAACTTAATATCTACCCAAAAACTCTCTCAGAATGTAAAATACTAGTTATCAACTGGATCAAACAATATAATTACAGAAACTGAAGAATTTATGGTGATTCCCGAGTAATAACCATGCATTATTGTTCTTATATATACATAGGTATGTATTCTAAATGATTAACATAAGCTACCGCATGCACGCTCTCTCACCCACACACACTACATGCACAAACCATCACCCTTTCTCTCACACACACAAATATCTTACATACAGACGCACTTGACTCCTTTCGAAAACATTTTCAAAGCGAAATAACTGTCACCAGAAATCCTTCATTCTTCGTTGGCTTAGAGATCATTGGAAATCGTGGAGAAAAATCAATATTTATCCACCAATCAAACTACATAAAGAATATGTTAAAGAAATTTAATATGGAAGATGCAAAAACAGTAAATGTACCAACAGAATCAAAACCTTTTGAAATTACTAAAGAAGAAGATCTGTGTACATTTAATGTACCTTATAGGGAAGCAGTGGGATCTCTTATATACTTGGCCATCACAACAAAATAAAATACAAAATACAAAATGTTTATTCACGCCACCATATTTATCTAATTACAATTTTGTAGGGACTTCCTTTTAAGTATAAAAATACCTGTAACAGGAAGCCCCGCACTTCCATAACTTAAATTCGTTGACATGAAATTTAAATTGAAAAACATATTAAGTACCTACGAACTACAAAAACATGAGATAATATAAGTATGTACATTAAACATTATACATTTAATTTTAATTTTAAGTTTTTATAACATACAAAAAAAGAAACAATATTTTAAAAGTGTATGAGTGAGAGGGTGTGTGTGTGTGTGAGGGTATGTGTGTGTGAGTGTGTGGATAAAAGCGAGTGTATTTGTGTAGGTGCGTGCTTAATTAACTTTGTGTGCTTTATCTTATTTGGGATTAGGTGTCATGTTGCAGTAAAAGCTCTGTTTCGTCATAGGTTTGATTTTGCAGCCATTTCGACAATAATTTCTTGCAGTCAAAGCATAGCAACGGATATATCTCTAAATTTTTATTTATTTGGTTATATAGATAGCCAGACAAGTGATCATATTGTCGACCAGCAAAGCATGTTTTGATTCTTTTGGCTTTGACTACTATATCTTTTCTTCTTCTAGTAAGAATTTGTGGGTCATGCCCTAAAGATTTATGCCTTTTTAAGATAGCTGCTAAAATGTACAATTTTCTGTAGGAAATAATCGTGGTTTAAAGAGCATAACCTTTAGCAACGAACGTTGTGCCCTTTCAACCTCTAGAAATTTAGTTTTTGTGGCACCTCCCCACACTGGAATACAGCAGACTATAATTGATTGGACCAACGAAGTATAAATTTTGATAAGTAAAGTTTTCGGTGCTACGTATCTCAATATCTTAAATATCCAAATTAATTTTCTTATTCTGTTATTCACTAAGTCAATTTGAGCGTGCCATGAAAGCTTTTGGTCTATCATAATTCCCAAGTATTTGGTCGAGGTAACTTTATTAATATAGGGACAGGCACATTGTCGATTGCCCATATCATTACAACTGTGAATTCTAATTTTTAAGTCAGTGTCGGTTTGTTTTCGTTCATATATAGTAAAGCACATGTAGTTCGTTTTCTGAGTGTTTAGTGTCAGTAAGTTTTCTGAAAGCCAATTTGCTATCCCAGCTAGTCCTAGCTCTACTCTTTCATGAACTTCTTGCCATGAATCACCCGTAAAAGCTATTGCCGTGTCATCTGCATAAGATGTTATCTGGGCATCGTTTATTTTTAAATCGCACAAGTCGTTTATATATACCAGAAACAATGTTGGACCTAATACACTACCTTGTGGTACGCCGTAGGTTATGTTAGAGTCATCACTGAGGTGTTGGCCAATTTTAACTACTTGTTTCCGGTCATTCAGGTAATCTATGAACAGTGCGAGCGGTGAGTCCCTAATGCCAATGTTCTAGTTTTTGTAGAAGAATGGGGACAGAGACGGAGTCAAATGCCTTCTTGAGATCTAGAAAGACAGTTATGCACTTTTTTCCATTATCCAATTGGTTGACGATAAAAGAGCTTAAGGCTGAGACAGCATCTTCTATCGATCTGCCTTTTCTAAAACCGTACTGTGTTTCTGATAGTATATCGAATTTTTCCAGGTAGTTAAGAAGTCTCTTGTTTATTAATTTTTCCAGTATTTTTGAAATCGAGGGAAGTACAGAAATTGGTCTATAGTTATTGATATCGTCTCTGTCACCACCCTTCCACACCGGAGTAATAATAGATTGTTTCAAAGGTGACGGGAAAATGCCCTTGCTAAAACAAAGGTTAGCCGGGTGACAGATAATCGGTACGATTATATTTTTGGCATACTTAAGAAAAATAGTTGGTATATTATCATAGCCAGGTGCACTTTCTGACTTGAGGTTCATGATAATATCGTTTATTTCTTCTGTGTCGGTGTCAAAGATTGCAAAAGACGATACATGTACTTTATTATTAGCACTAATTAAGTTAGCTGCGTTTTGACCCGGTTTAATGTTTTCCGCTAAGGTTTTGCCTATGTTACCAAAGAAGTTATTTACGTAATTGACTGATTCCTTAGGACAAGATTTTATATTAAGTAGTTTAGAGTTATCTTCTTTTGTTTGTTTTAAATATGTGATATTTTTAATGCTGCTCCACAGGCTTTTAGAGGTTTTGGAATTTGTTAATTTCTGTCTATTATAATTTCGCTATATTTTCTTTATCAAATTGTTACAAAAATTGCGATATCTTTTATAGGTAATTTTTAGAATTTCATCGTGAGGATCGATACGTAACTTTTTTTGCATATTGTTTCTATTACGGATACATCGCAAAATGCCAGGGGTGATCCAAGGTTTTATAGTGCGTCTACTTTTGGGTATATTAACAATATTCGTATTCTCTAACAAGGATTCAGTTATTTTCTGAACAAGTAAACTCGTTACATGATTTGGATCGTCGCTGAGCAATATTTCATTAAGGTTTTTAGATGTCAAACTATCAAGGGCTTTATCATAATTAGTTAGCATTTTAGTTTTACGACATTTGCGCCCGATGTTTACGTTTGATAGACATAGTAGTATCATGGAATGATCGGTAACGGTAGTATTCAATATACCTATATGTGCAGAAACCTTACTTTTCTCTAGTTTTAACATAATATGGTCTAAACAGCTGCATTCCCTTATCGGTATAGTATGTCCTGATACTATGCCATGCATAATTACCATATTAAGATAGTTGAATCTGTTATTTCGTTCATAGGCTTGTTCAGAATCTTTAGGTATTAAGTTTATGTTTATATCCCCTACCAATGTAATATTTTTGTTTGATTTTAGGGTTTCTAGATGTAAGTTTAGAGAGACAATAAACCTGTCTGCATTTGTGTTTTAAGGAGGACGATAAATACCTAGTATTTTATTTTTACCTGTGTCTATTTGTAAGCATGAAGCTTCATCTAGTATGATTTCCTTGACATTTGCTGTGACGGTGTTATGTATAAAGGCCACGACTCCATCATTTTGGTTGATATGATGAGTGGTTGCAAAAGAGTTGTAGTTAGTTACAGTTGGAATTACCTTATAAGGGTTAAGTCGACATTCCGTAAGTATTATAATGTCAGGAGTAAACTTAAGTTCAGCAAGGGTAATGTTTAGGTCATCAATGTTACTATAGACACTCCTGATGTTTTCAGAGATGATTGTCAGGTCATTAACTTTAACGTTAATAAATTTTGGGAGATCCTCAATATCACATTTGATAGAGTATGCAAAATCTGCCGTATCAAAATCATTCAGTGCAGATAAGGAACTATTCATGATATAGATTTATTGGATATCTGCAGTCACAACCCCGATCATGCCACGTGATATAACCGTATAGTTGATGCAAGCAATATTGTGAAGCAACGCCTTGTAAGAGTATATGTGTGGTTCTAGTGTGGTTTTTGATTTGTGTTGTGTAAGAGAGGGTGTTTTTGTGCGAGTGTGATAATATATTTTTGTTCCATGTAGAGGAGCGAGTGTTACATGAATTTTCCTGAGAGGTAAAGTTCATATCGTAAAGTAGTCATGCTTCATTTAATAGCTGATGTGCCTGGGCTTCGGATTTAATCTGTAAACACGGACAGTTTTCTTCCTTTCTCACATATACCTTTCCGTATGCTGTCCAAGAGAATTTGTATTTCTTGGATTTTACAAGATCTCGGGCTAGAAAATGCAGGCGAGATCCCTTGGCAGTTAACTGCTCTGACACAAAAATTGGAGTTTCTTCAGCTACGCGTAAACCCAGGTGCTTCGCACATAGCTTGGTTTTATGCTTGATGTTGAAAGTCTTACTTAGTTTTAGCGTGTCATTCTTTATAATAGTTGAGGAAGTTTCAACTATAATGGGATACTATAATTCTGAACTCCTTCTTTCTTTCCACGTACCCTATAAATGTCCTTTATGTCTGTTTTGTTTAGGTCGCTTCCGACGGTTTTTGATAGGCAAATGACCATCTCAATGAGTTCTTCCTTCGTTTCTTTGTTTTGTTTAGGGACATTTTTTAGTTCAAAATTTCCTTTGCGGCTTCCCATCTGTATATCCTCTATTTTGTCTTCCAGAAACGTGATGTATTTTCTGTCTTCCTTTATTTGGGACTCAAGACTATCGATTTTCTTCCTGTATTCTTCATTTTGGTCTGTAAGGAAGCCAAGGGAGCTCTCAATCTTTACGTTAGATTGCTGAATCTCTTTAAGGGTTTGGCGAAATTCTCGTCCTTGCACGTCTATCATCCCTTTAATTTCCTGTTTGAAGGTATCCAGTTTTGAACTAATATACGACTGTTGACTATCATCATCCTTAGTTGCGAGCACAGGGCTATCTTGTTTTTGTGTTTCGGCTGGTGAGTATACTACTAAAACTAGACTTGTGTCTGTTTTTGCGACTTTCCAATCGGAGTGTCATCGTTGCGATTTCGCCGGGTAATATTTCGACACCCCTGGCATTGCCATAGTCTTTTATCACTATCCGATAGGTCTTTAAATTGTGCCTTTGATATCAAGAGACAATGATAGTGAAATTGGTTTTTACAGTCCACGCATGCCAATAGTTCGGTGACCATAATAGCTTTCTTACAGGTTAAGCATGGCATGGTGTATGTATAAGCCGTAAGGTGTATCGCAAAATGGTATAATTCGCTGCGAGTTTGAGTTGTAGGTATGTTTGCACGGAAACTTACCGACAACGACCGTAGCAACGGAACTTATAGCACCTTTGTTCATGGAGCACTCACTGTGGTTCAAACATGCAGTATAGGTCACACTAAACTGGCACCGATCGACGATTTCGACCAAAACCGCTTCCCGTCCTGCTAAGCAAGACCTCTGGCGGCTTAGGGGTCACGTAAACTGGACAGTGATCGAGGACTCAGTACAAAAGAGCTTTCCGACTGGTATAAGAGGACCTCTGATTTTTAATAAATTGTATTGCGGTTTACTTATAAAGCACGTCTGAGCGTCTCAGGAGATCCGAGGGAAGAGCACACACGTCCAGACATTGCATATGAATTGCCAGCAGATACCTGGATAATATACTGCGGTACACTGGCAGTCTGTCAAACGCATCATGAGATACCTTGCAGGCACAGCTTCCTTAGGATTAAAATACAAACATGGATATGAAGTACTGAAGGGATACACAGATGCCAACTATGCTGCAGATGTATAAACCAGACGCTCCACTACTGGATATGTATTTGTGATGAATGGAGGACCAGTGACATGGAACAGTCGCCGCCAGAGCTCAGTGGCATTCAGGTAAAGGTAAAATCATAAAACATTCAATCAACAGGTACGGCAGCTTTTAAGAAAATGTTATACTGCGATTTAGAGAAGCAAATGGTTTCATCGTGAAACATATTTTATTACTGGCCAGTATTTTACAGAAATCACTGCTTTTTTCAAGAACCGCTTATACCTTTATTGAGGTTATGAATAACAACATTACAAAATATCACTGAATATCCATTTCAAATAATAAAACATCTGAAGTGTGCGTGTGCATCAAAAATATATTTATTTTTGTGAATAATACCGCTCATATATTATAGTAAATTATACCAATAATGCAATAAAAATGCACTCTAAATTACTGAACAAACAGGATATCGTTACAATGCAGTGTAAATAAGTTAGTCAATACTAAGGTTAAAAAATAGACTGGTGACGGGCATCGGCGTCACTGGTGCAAGGGTTTCGGCGCCACGCTCACCAACCCGCCTGCCCAGCGTGTGTGAGTATGGCTATTTCTTCCAGGAGGACCGCCAAGAGTGGAAAAATCCTGGAAAGGCCTATGTCCAGCAGTGGACGAAGCAAGCAAGGTTTAATAACTAACTCAACTTTGTATTCATAAATGTAATAGGTATATGTTAGTTTGTAAGGTATTTATCTATGGGCCACATATTTGATTAATTGAATACAAGTTATATCTAGAACTTATAATATAAGCAATGAACATAAAAATATTCCAAACGATCGGAAACTGATACAATTTTAGATCGATTTCTCGTGCGAATCAATTATTCTAGTTACCGATTTGTTTGATTCACACCCCTAAATACGTTGCGATGACAGATGCCAAAACAGGCCTCTTATATTGTGACAACTGTAGAATTATAATTGATGCAATGTGCTCAACCCCGATTAATGCCTTAGAAGTAGGAACTTGCATTATGACACTAAGAAAGACGAAACATTCTATATTAAGTCCCTAGCGAGTCAAAACTCCATAATATTAGGAAAGGTAAAACCATATCCATTATTACCGTTAAATGACAAATGTATCACAGCTACCTACCACTTTACTTATAAAAAAAATCATGCTTCCTAATATGCACCTTTCGGGACTTGGCTGTACACATGTCAAAACGTCCTACAAGACAAACCGCCTTAATGTTAAAATGTACAATGGTATCAATGTTTAAGTGACAAAATACCAAAATCGTATTATGTATCTATGTCAAACTACGAGTATGTAAATCATGCTTCCTAATATGCACCTTTCGGGACTTGGCTGTACACATGTCAAAACGTCCTACAAGACAAACCGCCTTAATGTTAAAATGTACAATGGTATCAATGTTTAAGTGACAAAATACCAAAATCGTATTATGTATCTATGTCAAACTACGAGTATGTAAATCATGCTTCCTAATATGCACCTTTCGGGACTTGGCTGTACACATGTCAAAACGTCCTACAAGACAAACCGCCTTAATGTTAAAATGTACAATGGTATCAATGTTTAAGTGACAAAATACCAAAATCGTATTATGTATCTATGTCAAACTACGAGTATGTAAATCATGCTTCCTAATATGCACCTTTCGGGACTTGGCTGTACACATGTCAAAACGTCCTACAAGACAAACCGCCTTAATGTTAAAATGTACAATGGTATCAATGTTTAAGTGACAAAATACCAAAATCGTATTATGTATCTATGTCAAACTACGAGTATGTAAATCATGCTTCCTAATATGCACCTTTCGGGACTTGGCTGTACACATGTCAAAACGTCCTACAAGACAAACCGCCTTAATGTTAAAATGTACAATGGTATCAATGTTTAAGTGACAAAATACCAAAATCTTATTATGTATCTATGTCAAACTACGAGTATGTAAATCATGCTTCCTAATATGCACCTTTCGGGACTTGGCTGTACACATGTCAAAACGTCCTACAAGACAAACCGCCTTAATGTTAAAATGTACAATGGTATCAATGTTTAAGTGACAAAATACCAAAATCTTATTATGTATCTATGTCAAACTACGAGTATGTAAATGCCAAAATAAAATATTCCCACATTGTTTAACTGTCACATCGTGCCCGTAACAAATTGTATAAATATTACAAAGAATGAATGTTTAAATCTTGTCGTTGACAAAATGATTGAATTTCACAATGTCAATTAAATGTCTCAAAGGAAAGGAATTGAAAGAGAAAGGAAAGAGATCGGCTAAAGGCCTAAAGCTTAACAATCCTAAGCCATAGATGCGCGCGTCAGTTGTGTTCAATCGACGATACACCCTGCTTCTGGCATCTCGATATGCCGTTTTTCAAACATGTTCTCTCCATGATGATTAAATAACATGATTTAAGTCCAGTCAAAGGAAAGAAATAGAACAATGAGTTTTTTAGGCATAGGTATAATTAGTTCTGCTAAAATGTAAAATCAATAAAATAAAACTAAATATAGGTATTTGAAAACTTAATATATTTAAATATTCTCTTCTTATAACAAACAATTAGTCACTAAAGATAAAAAAGGAAGTTTATTCTAATTAACTGAATTTTATTGTTCTTTAAACATGAGGAAATGAAAAATAGGAAATAAACAGTCACTTAAAATGAAAACTGAACTTAATTCTAATTAACTTTAATTCTTCTTTAAACTCGAGGAAATGAAAAATAGGAAATAAACAGTCACTTAAAATGAAAACTGAACTTAATTCTAATTAACTTTAATTCTTCTTTAAACTCGAGGAAATGAAAAATAGGAAATAAACAGTAACTTAAAATAAAAATAAAAAGTAAGCTTAATTCTAACTAATGGAATTTAATTCTTCTCTATAATTACGGAAATTAAAAGACCGCAACTTTTGTCAGAGCCCAAATACTCACTCACTACCTATATGTGTATAAAAGTTAGAGTGTATTAGTTGTTATATAATTTTACTTCACGTTTCAGATGTACAATACATCTTAAATAATTCATCGCATCTATTTCATTATTATTTAACTGTTTTAATAGTTGTTGTTGCTTTCTATCAAATAAAATATCACATTTCCTACGTTTGTGGTTCTCAAAAAGTAAATTTTTAATTCTCGACTCCTGACAGATCGCTTCCTTGCGTAGTAAATGGATAAATAATAAAAAGTTTAGCTTGCATCGGAATCGTTTGATTAATCGACTGTGCCACCTTTCCAAACTATTATTAGTTCGATAGCGTTAGTAAGCACATCTGATTTCTGCAAGCAGATTTTTCGACAACCATTGTTTAGCAAAATATTTTTCGAATTCCTGTATAGCCTCAGTTTTTACAGGAAAGTTATTTATTACTGCAGTCCAACCATTAGGTAGCAAATGTTTTGGTAAAAGAGGCAAATAGGACACAAGCTCAGCAACTTTCCGCCCTTCTCGTGTCTCTTCCAGTTTCAATTTATTTGCTCTTCGCCAAATGGCTTGATTGTAATGGTAGAAACATCCACTGATTTCGCACTCTGGGAAAACTTCATGTATAACATTGATTTGCGCTTTTTCAAAGTCTGCTTTGTATTTCTTAAATACAACATTAAGTTCATCTCTGAGGTAAGAGAATAAACGTACATACGTCGCCATCTTTTTATTCGGTAGTAAAGCGTAAAGCATTGGTACTATATTGGTACGCTCTTCCGAACTGTTTATGTCCAAATGAATGGTAAACAATTGCTCGAAAGGCTTTGGAGTTGCCTCATAAATTCCGTCTCCAAACCATATTTTATCAGTAGAAATTTCAATGTATTTTTGTACAAAATTTGTATCAAATACTAAAATTTTCTCATTGGCCCCATCTTCCCATAACAAAAAATTTCCTTTCAACATCTGTGGTACCTCTATGTCATCTAATTTTTCAAATGTAGTTTTGTTCACTTCTAAAAACTTTTTTCTAGCACGATGTAGTGTACGTTTTTTATTTTCAAATAATGGCGTTACTATAGAATCATCGGATTCATCGTTTTCATCAATAGCATAAAACTCTTCGAAAATTTCTTGTACAGGCTGAAAACATTCACAAACTTTTCTTTTACATTTTTGAGATGCTAGGTGGTTCCGACTTTTCGATGAAGACTGTTCACACGTATGCTCAGGTTTTCTTATAATTTTGGTTTGTTCTTTGTTTAATGTAACAGATGCAGCACAAGAAAGCCGATTGACACATTTCCATAAAGTAGAGCCACTTATATTTTCGCCTCCCAAATTGTATCTATTTAAGCCGCACAACAACGTTTTATTGCCTTTTTGATTTAGGCTAAAAATTTAACTTTGTTCCGTTATTATAAACTCTATCCCGTAATATACGAATATATCAGTTATGTATGGCTGACACAAAGATGACACAAACACAATAACTCTCTCTGATGAAATCACATAAAACAATAGCATAGACAAAGCAAGTAAGCAGAAAGTTGAAAAAAGTTTGAATACGTAAAATAAATAACGTAGGTCATTAACAGCTATAGTCTGTCAAAAAAGTGTTGAAATGAATTTTGAAGAAACTATTTTTATTTCGCCTGGTTACACCAAACAAATAAGTACAAAATCTGTTAAATCGAGTTAACCGCATTGTTATTTCATAAATATATTACCTAAATTATACTACTTGAACGTTTAAAGTCCAATAAAGTTCATTAAAGTTTCGTTTTCATTTCAACACTTTTTTGACAGACTACCTATAACTATCAACAAGTTCTAATTTGCTCATTAAACGTGATACCAAATTAATTAAGTTTGCGGTCAGTGAAAGTTTTAATTGCTTTAAACATCTAATTTTTATCAACTAACTGTTAAGCGCGACTTCATACTCGTAGCTAGATTTTTGACAAAAAGTTACCCATATGCCACCCTCAGAGTCCAACTATCTCCGTACCAATTTTCACCCAGGTCGGTTTTACAGAGGAAGTGTGAAAGCCGGACAGACAGACATATAGAGTTTCGCATTCATAATACTAGTATGGGTAAAGAGCAATTATTGTATTATAATTAAAGTACTGGGTTTTTCTGAAGTGAACGTTTTGACACTCGTTTGATTTAGCAAGACATACGACCCAGTTGTACATTTTGACATCCATATATTCTGGCAATGAAACCTTATGACCTTTCGTACATTTTGACACCCTTTCGCTCTATCAATTGAACTTTTAGACAATTTGCTTTGATTATAAATAATCAAAGACAATTTGTATATTTCGTCACTATTTCTTTCTACCAATAGTACTATTTCTTTCTACCAAACTGTATTTTGAACTGTACGTTCAGACATTTGTTTGTATTTTTATTCCTAGATTCCTCTATTTTATGCAGGTGTATTTTTTATTTCCCGTATTATTATATATTTTTTTATATTCTAAAGATATATTATATTGTTATAATTAACTTTGACTTGTAGAAAGTATCTATTTTGCAAAAATAAATATTTTGATTTGATTGTTAATGGGAACAATTGTATATTTTAACGATTGTTTGTTTTGACTATCAAGCCATTAAACCTGTTGGACGTTTTGACATGTGTACAGCCAAGTCCCGAAAGGAATATGCATAGGATGTACCTATGCCGAGATAGAAAATCAATGTCACAATAGGTATATCCTAAAACCACAAGATGGCCATATTATAATCATAGTCAGTATAAAACTAAGTACTTTACAAAATATTAATGTTAACATTACTAGAATCAGTAATAAATGTGATTTCGCTAGAGCCATTAGCAAAAAACATGGGTTCTACAGAATATTTACTGATGGCAGTAAACGAGAAAATATTACCAGAGCAGCCTTTTATGACCAACAAACTAAAACTTCCAAATGTGCTATCCCTGATAGGTGTCGACAGTGTTAATAAGTTTTTAATTATATCTGATAGTATGTCAGTACTTACTGCTCTCAGTTATATAGATTGCAATTGTAAAACTTGTTTTATTTTGTATTCAATCAGAGAAACAATATTTAATTTAGTAAATAAAACTGTAGAGCTCATGTACGTTCCATCTCACAGTGGTATAGAGAGAAATGAGATAGTTGATAAGATAGCTTTTAAGGGAATCTACGATATCTCCGTGAAAGACTCATCTTTGATTCCATTTACTGATTTTTACGCTAATATAAAATAATACGCCACCAATCTCAGGAAAGAATACCGAAACAAGACTATTGAAACAACACGTCGTTGTTGGTACACTGCGATTCGAAAAACTATTCCCACAAAGCCTTGGTACAAAAAAATAAAAGATGGAAACAGACCGTTCATTACACAAATGGCAAGATTGCGATTTGGACATATCAGAACACCAGCCCATTCAAATGGAGTTAATATATAGGTATGTGTGCCAATGCGACTATTGTGGAGAATAGATAAACCATCCAAGATTGTGCTGCATTTACTCTCCAAAGATTATGTTTTGTTGCAAAAAGTTGAAAGAACAATTTGAAAATGAAGATGACATGCCCCACCAGAGATGCTAAAAGATATTACAATTTATCCTCTGCTATATGATTATCTTCAAAATACTGTTGGTAATATTTAATAGAGAAAAAAAGTATGGAGTAAGAAAATTACATAAGAAATGGCTAAAAGGACCAGCTTCCAAGCCAATTCAAAAAAAAAATGGCGAATTTGTGATCGGTAAAACAGATTTTCAGTGCGTTTTCGAAAAAGTCGAAAAAAAATATCACTGTGAATCATAGTTTGGGCCCCTAAACCCAAATGCGTTGTTTGTTGTGCTCCGAATTAAGGTAGATGTTATCTAAAGCCAAACCCAGTAGAATAAATACAGAATGTAGTGCACTCACAGTGCGCGCAAAGCTGGATATAGAGTAGGTAGGCGCTGCAGGCCCGCGCCCACGCAGCTCAGCCGCGCTCCCTCCGGCCCCCCGCACGTGCACCCTCCAGGCATCGGGGGTGCGCAGCCGCCGCCGGCGCCGGCCTCGCTCAGCAACAGCAGTGCGGCTAGCCACAGCATGCCGCCGCCGGCTACATGCGCCACGCCAGCTCGCCGGTTCTCCTTGCACGAGCCCGAGCGGACACACTCGACATCCTCGAAGCACACCACTACTCACTCGCGTCACGTCGTCCACATTAGATTACACTCAGAACTACCACTAGTATTTAAAGATGCAGCCATTCAAGGGTTGAGATGATTAATTACTACAGACGCGGCCGCCGGCGAGTGTCGAGCGGCTCCGAGTGTTACATACACGCTCTCTAGCGATAGCGGCGCGGCGCAGACTGCCGCCGACTAACCATCCCCCCAGCCCAGCCACCGCCCGCCACCGCTCCGCCCCACCTGCCTCCCCCACCCTGTCACAGCCGCCGCGCCGCCGTCATGTCTGCTGAGATCGCGAAATCCATACCGATACTTATCTAGGAGGAATATTGCGATCACTAACGGCCACAGCCAGGCCAGGAAGCTGTAAACAGTAAACCTACATCCACCTTACTGAGGTGCATTCATGAATAAGGGGTCTCGACACGGGTTCTAATGCCATCCCTGTCGCACGTGTTGAAAATTATATATATAGGTACGCTATCCTGCTGTCAGTGTTGGAACCTGACGAAAGTGTTAATTAATGAACGGGGTCCGATTAATAAATTTAATAAGTATCGCTAGTTACACCCAACATGGCAATTTTTTACTTCAGAGTTGACTTTTAGACTTTTAATTGATAAATGCTTAAAATCAAAGGTGATATGACTTATTAAAAAAACAGGTGTTCTCTTTTGTCTCACGGATAATTTTCGAAAATTCATAAACCGATTTTTCAAGGCTTTTGATAGTTGACTCATAAAATATAATCAAGATAAAGTTATAAAAAAAATATAGAATTCCTTATTTATTTCTTTTAGGAAATGAATTTTGGAAAATCCCTAATAGAGGTCAAAGCACTGATGTTTGGAGAACAATATAGCTTCATATCTTTTTTCCGTGACTAAAAAACAACGCATTTTGCTGTTTCGCCACAAGTCAATAAATATTGTAATTGAGTAGGCGGAGTAAAAAATGTTTGTAACGCCCCTTCTATCATCCATTTCTCCTTCAAGATACGTAAATTAATACATATAAAAATGATTTACTTATTCATTATCATTATTATATTGAATTTTTCAGTTGTTTTAAAGAGGAACACGAGGCATGGCCGAGGCCACGTGCATTAACAAACTAAGAAGTCACCTAAACATTATGATGTTGATGTTGCAATGGGATGACAGAGCTCATGCGTCTTACATTTCTGCAAGGTGGCTGCTCGATGCATGTCTCTAAAGCTTTGAGAAAAAAGAGGAACACGAGGCATGGCCGAGGCCACGTGCATTAACAAACTAAGAAGTCACCTAAACATTATGATGTTGATGTTGCAATGGGATGACAGAGCTCATGCGTCTTACATTTCTGCAAGGTGGCTGCTCGATGCATGTCTCTAAAACTTTGAGAAAAAAGAGGAACACGAGGCATGGCCGAGGCCACGTGCATTAACAAACTAAGAAGTCACCTAAACATTATGATGTTGATGTTGCAATGGGATGACAGAGCTCATGCGTCTTACATTTCTGCAAGGTGGCTGCTCGATGCATGTCTCTAAAGCTTTGAGAAAAAATGTACCAAAAGTTCCACCAAGTGCCAACAATCACAAGCATCAACTCTATACTGTGATGTTATGTTTGTAATGTCTTAACTATTCTAATGTATTGTCTGGGATCTATAAGGCCCTACAATTCAAAGTGAAAAAAAAATACAGATGATGAACAGATAATAGAGCATATTCCACAGAAAAAATATTTTTGCACATACTTTTTTTTACCTTTCCATAGAAATTTAGTCAGTTGATTCAACCACTTTGTACTGGGAAGTGAAAAAAATATTTGAGTAAAACATTTTTTATTCTTTTGGAATTTGATCAGTTAACGATACATGATCTACCCTAGAATTATTTTCACTTATTATTGTAGGACCTTATATATAAATCAAGGATTGAATAACCCGAATAAATACGAAACTATGATAGAAATAAACTTCTACATTTTTTAAACACTTGGCGATTTATCCATCGCAAGGAGATAACAAATTAAATTTATATCATTGCGGTATAGTAAATCAGAAAAGTAAATTTGGACGTGAGGAGCTCTGAACCGGGATTCAAACCCGGGACCTCTCGTTTACCAAACGGTTGCTCTAAATTACGATACCTTCATTCACCGAAATGACGTCATACCAAAAAACAATGTACACAGAAATTTAACCGCTTATAACCGGTTGGGAATTAGGGTTTACTTTGTGTCGCCGCCGCCTTGCAAAAATGTAACGGTTACAGAAAATTAAGGCGACGCATTGGACATTTTGGCGACATGGATCTCCATTTTTCTCAGCAATAAAAAAACATATATAGAGGTCTGGTCTGATACTTCTATTATAATGTCTATTTAGGATGAATAAAAAGTCTTGAATACGGCGGAACCACTTATTTACGCACGACACAAGTGTACAGTAAGAATACCGAGAGACGATTCATTGGAGGGGCGAGGAGCGTATATTGAAATACTGACGCTAGTGAAACTGCCAATACATGTAACTAACCCCTACAGTCATCCCCCTCTAATAATTTTTTTTTATAACTGTCTTTAAAATTGAAACAACGGAACTCTAAAATAAAAATTATAAAACAGTGCACAAGTTACTCCTTGGGCACATGCAATCAACGTTCTAAACTCACCTAACACCCAGCCAGCTGGCCCCGAAAACCCCCGAAAACCCCCGAAAACCCCCGAAAACAGAAACTACGTCGTTGTACACATTACGTAAATAGTACGCCGCGAGATCAGGTTTTTTATAACTAACTTTAAAATTGAAACAACGGAACTCTAAAATAAATATTATAAAACAGTGCACAAGTTACTCCTTGGGCACATGCAATCAACGTTCTAAACTCACCTAACACCCAGCCAGCTGGCCCCGAAAACCCCCGAAAACAGAAACTACGTCGTTGTACACATTACGTAAATAGTACGCCGCGAGATCAGGTTTTTTATAACTAACTTTAAAATTGAAACAACGGAACTCTAAAATAAAAATTATAAAACAGTGCACAAGTTACTCCTTGGGCACATGCAATCAACGTTCTAAACTCACCTAACACCCAGCCAGCTGGCCCCGAAAACCCCCGAAAACCCCCGAAAACCCCCGAAAACAGAAACTACGTCGTTGTACACATTACGTAAATAGTACGCCGCGAGATCAGGTTTTTTATAACTAACTTTAAAATTGAAACAACGGAACTCTAAAATAAAAATTATAAAACAGTGCACAAGTTACTCCTTGGGCACATGCAATCAACGTTCTAAACTCACCTAACACCCAGCCAGCTGGCCCCGAAAACCCCCGAAAACCCCCGAAAACAGAAACTACGTCGTTGTACACATTACGTAAATAGTACGCCGCGAGATCAGGTTTTTTATAACTAACTTTAAAATTGAAACAACGGAACTCTAAAATAAAAATTATAAAACAGTGCACAAGTTACTCCTTGGGCACATGCAATCAACGTTCTAAACTCACCTAACACCCAGCCAGCTGGCCCCGAAAACCCCCGAAAACCCCCGAAAACTGAAACTACGTCGTTGTACACATTACGTAAATAGTACGCCGCGAGATCAGGTTTTTTATAACTAACTTTAAAATTGAAACAACGGAACTCTAAAATAAAAATTATAAAACAGTGCACAAGTTACTCCTTGGGCACATGCAATCAACGTTCTAAACTCACCTAACACCCAGCCAGCTGGCCCCGAAAACCCCCGAAAACCCCCGAAAACAGAAACTACGTCGTTGTACACATTACGTAAATAGTACGCCGCGAGATCAGGTTTTTTATAACTAACTTTAAAATTGAAACAACGGAACTCTAAAATAAAAATTATAAAACAGTGCACAAGTTACTCCTTGGGCACATGCAATCAACGTTCTAAACTCACCTAACACCCAGCCAGCTGGCCCCGAAAACCCCCGAAAACCCCCGAAAACAGAAACTACGTCGTTGTACACATTACGTAAATAGTACGCCGCGAGATCAGGTTTTTTATAACTAACTTTAAAATTGAAACAACGGAACTCTAAAATAAAAATTATAAAACAGTGCACAAGTTACTCCTTGGGCACATGCAATCAACGTTCTAAACTCACCTAACACCCAGCCAGCTGGCCCCGAAAACCCCCGAAAACCCCCGAAAACCCCCGAAAACAGAAACTACGTCGTTGTACACATTACGTAAATAGTACGCCGCAAGATCAGGTTTTTTATAACTAACTTTAAAATAGAAACAACGGAACTCTAAAATAAAAATTATAAAACAGTGCACAAGTTACTCCTTGGGCACATGCAATCAACGTTCTAAACTCACCTAACACCCAGCCAGCTGGCCCCGAAAACCCCCGAAAACCCCCGAAAACCCCCGAAAACCCCCGAAAACAGAAACTACGTCGTTGTACACATTACGTAAATAGTACGCCGCGAGATCAGGTTTTTTCGCTACCGAAGAAGTACTGATTTTTGTTGATGATCGAATCACACTATAGTTCTCGATACACTAGCACTATTCTAGTGGCAAATTATATAAAAAATAGCATGATTTAAATTCGAGACATAAGCTCTAAGCGTAGGAATGATAAGACCGATGGCAGCACCGACACATCCAGGTGTTACAAGCGTGCGATTACAAAAATATAAAAGCTGCGCTCCAAACGTTATAAACCGAACAATCCCCCAATCCGGGCTGTTATCAGGCCGTTAGCTCAAGGCCTTATCAGGTTAGTTATCAGGCCTTTGGCTCGCTATGGCTCATCGTAGAATCGAACCTCCGACCAACACCTCAGCGACGCGAGGAGTCCCATCCTCGCCAAATATCAACTTTATAATGCGACCGCGACGCCAATAAAGTGATGCTAAATTGGCATCTTATAATAAAACTAAATCTCCTTCTTTAGGAGGTTCGGTCCTGTCTGTCTACTTCACCCGCTGCTGTAACAAATGCAGATATTCCAACGACCAACGATTCCTGAAGTCCTGGCCCATTTGTTGAAACATTTGAAAACGTGACAATCGGGTTGTACGTTCCCTGTATTCCGGCAGAGTAGTAAGCGGCTGCCCGATCAAAAAATGGCCAGGAGTCAGGACCTCAAGGTCGTTGGGATCAGATGACAGGGGACAGAGAAGACGAGAGTTGAGAACGGCCTTGACCTTGCAAAACAAAGTGACGAGCTCCTCGAAACTTAAAACAGTCTCCCCGACGACGCGGCGGGGGTGGGCCTTAGCCGATTTCACGGCGGATTAAAAAATATCACCCCAGTGTGGACAAATTGGCGGGTTGAACCGCCAAGTTATCCCCCTCTGGGCGCTGACCTGACTTAAATTAACACAGTTATTTTCAAAAAATGTATATATATCTCTTAAATAATTTGCGGTACCCTTGTAGTTTGTGCCATTGTCATAGCGGATCAATGAAGGTAGACCCCTACGCGATACAGATCGATCTAACGCGGTGACGAAGGCCTCCATAGACAACGAGGATAATAATTCCAAGTAGACGGCATTAGTGGACAAGCACACAAATACACACAGCGTTGCGAAGGGTGGACGTTTTGACCGAAAACAGGTCAGCCATATCTGTGGCAACTCCTTCAAATGATCTCGACTGATTAACCCTATCAGCTGGCAGGTCTCCCATCTGCGGCTGCATCAGCGAGGCTCGTAGCCTGTAACAAGGGACACAGGAGAAGAGTACGTTACGAATTACCCGGCGAGCAGACAAAATCCAAAACTCCCGCTGTAAAATCGCCAACAACGCGTTATTACCCACGTGTGAGTTACGAATATGTCGATCAGACACCAAAGGTTTTATCAAAGGACCCTCCTTAGGTAACAGCAAGGGATGGCGGCTTCCGTATGGCAGGTCAGCTTTCCGAAGTCGGCCTCCAACACGCAGAAGTCCCTGTGAATATATAAAAGAATTTAACCTAGCGACTGCTCCCTTCAGCTTGGCGCGTCGGTCGCGAAGAAGCTGAAATTCAGATTTGAAGCGGTCCGCCTGCAAAAAAGAAACCCAGTGCTGCAGTGCGTTCCGACGCTCCTCGACACTCACCACCGGCGACAGCTGTTTATTCTGTGGATGACGACGGTTAGGTATTTTTTTTTAAGAATTCTACTGAGGTATTTCTCCTCAGTGATGAATTTCTATATGGAGCGGGGTCAGGAAGCAAGAACAATATCCTTATTTATTTAGTTACATATTTACTTTATTAAACACTGTCTTCATCTTAATGGTGGACAGGAGCAAGAGAGAGAGAAGTACATACATTTATTTTATATCCGCTTGGCGGCAGCACCGCTCACGTGTTCATCTCACATGTTGTACAAGGTCGTGTTCATGTGTCTAGCTGTTTATAACTTAACACTCCCTCTCAATTACAAAGATCATGTTTGTTCTATTTAATCATATAAAATTAACAACTTAAATTCAAAACATTATCTTGTAATTGCTACTTAATATTTTACTTGAAATATTTTTAACAGTTTACACCTAAAAAAAAATTTTCACTAAACCTACAACATATATATTTTTTTATTTAATTTTGAATTCAATAAGGTTGTCTCTCTTGTCTCCCCCTCAACATTAATTTACAAATCAAATAAATTCAATGTTGCACATTAAAGAAAAATAATTAAGTTTTTTTTTTAACATCATGCTTTGCTTATGTTTAAATTACAAAATTAATGAACTGAAGTATTATTTATATATTTATGTAATTATGTTAAAATATCTTAAGTGTATGTAGTTATACAAATATTTAGTTATACAAATGCAGTTCTAGTGTAAGTGTACAGTTAACCAATATTAAGTTTCTTACAAAAATATGTATGCTTGTTCAGACATAGTGATTTAGTTAAGATATCAGCAATATTATTATTAGTTGGTACATATGACAATTTAATCAAGTTATTTTTCACAAAATCCTTAATATAATGGTATTTTATGTCTATATGTTTGGTTCGCTTACTATTTTCATTGTTTTGTATCATGTTTATTGCACTCTGGTTGTCTATGAGAAGGTATGATTCTATGTTAACATTACAAAATTCCCTTGTTAAACCTTTTATGTAAATTAATTCTGTTACAGATAGAGCTCCTGCAACGTATTCTGCTTCTGCAGTTGATAATGCTACAGTTGACTGTTTTTTAGTGAACCATGAAACCAAGTTATTACAGTAAAAGATTGCGCAACCGCTTGTGCTCTTCCTGTCAGTGGTATCACCTGCCCAATCTGCATCTGAATATGCTGTGATGTTCTTTGATGTATTAGACTTTGTGTATACTAAACCTTTATTAATAGTGCTCTTGAGATAACGCAAGATCCTCTTACCTGCCTTCCATAATTGACTGGTTGGCTTGTCCAAATATCTGCTCAGGAATGTTACTGCAAATGTGATGTCCGGTCTGCTGATAAGAGAAATGTACAAGAGTGACCCTATAAGTTCTCTGAAAGGAACGTTAATTATTTCTTGTTCTGTATAGCTTGTATTAAAGTTTGCCTCCATAGGTGTAGAAATTGGTCTACAATCTTGCATGTTGAATTTGATTAAAACTTTTTTTATCATCTCAGTTTGTTTGATTTCAATAGAATGTGCTTTCCTTGTAATTTGCATTCCCAGATATTCCCTGACTTCTCCAAGATAGTTTGTATTAAATTCCTTCTTCAATAATGATATGATTCCTTGATCCTTTCCCGTTGTCAAAATATCATCCACAAATAAAAGTGGCCATGTTTTATCTTTTGTGTATAGGCAACAATCATATTTAGACTGTGTGAATCCTTTCTTCATAATAAATTCGTGAAAACGCTGATTCCAACACTTTGGAGCTTCTCGTAGTCCATATAAAGCTTTTCTCAGTCTAAGTACTTTTCCTTTAGGTATTTCTACTCCTTGTGGACATTTTATGTAGACTTCTGTATCCAAGTTTCCATTTAAGAATGCTGTTGGCACATCTAATTGGCTAACATGTAAATCTTCTTGTACTGCATGGCTTAACAGTAACCTTACTGTTGATAGTCTAGCCACTGGTGAATAGCAATTGTATGTATTTTCTTCTTGAAAGCCTTTTGCTACCAGTCTTGCCTTTTTAACATCATTTTGTTTAGTCTTGAATATCCATTTTGTATCAATTGCCTTCTTATCTTTTGGTAAATCTGCCACTTCCCATGTTCCTAATTCTTCATGTGACTTTATTTCCTTTTTGATTGGTTCTTCCCATTCTTCTTTTCTTTTCATTGCATCATTGTAATCTTGTGGATCTCCTGTGTATAAACAGTATGCTGTATAAACTTCATAATCATCTAGCTTCTTTGGTGCATTTACTACCCTTCCTGTTCTTGTCATATTAGGTTGATTAATGTTCTGATTTTCTCTTTCTGTTTCGTCTTCATTGGTTTTATTCTCTTGGATGTTTTCAGTTTCTTGTTCATTCTCCATTTCCTTTTCATAAATTTGTTCTTCTTCTGCTTTCTTTGAGCTTATTTCATTTACTTTAGAATTTTTGATTTCTTCCTCTTCTTCTTCAATGTATTGATAATTATTGTTTCCCTTTGTTGTCCTTGTTTCTTGAAATACATAATCATTCTCATCAAATCTCACATCTCTAGAAGATATGACTTTGTCCTCTTCTGGAACCCATAATCTATATCCTGCTGTAGAATATCCCAACATTCGCGTTTCAATTGCTCTCTTTTCCCATTTATTTCCTTTAGGTAAAACCATTTTCCATGTCTTACTTCCAAATACTCTTAGTTTTGATAGATTCAACTTTCCATGCATAAGTTCTTGCGGTGTTTGAAAATTTATGGATGATGAGGGGCATCTGTTCAGCTGGTATGTAGCGCATGCTACTGCTTCTCCCCATAGATGCTTTGGAAGTTTTGTCTCAATTAATAAAGTCCTTGCTCTGTTGTACAACGTTCGATTCATTCTTTCAGCAACTCCGTTTGACTGCGCTGAGTATGGCTGTGTATACTGGATTAGAATACCTCTGTTCCTACAAAAATTGTCTATTTTATGATTCTTAAACTCTCCACCATTGTCGCATCTGATCTTCTTTACTCTGATTTCCTTCTCTGTTTCCAATAGTCTTATGTAGTTCAATAAATTGTCTGTGGCCTCACTTTTTTGTTTCAATAGATATACAACGCAGAAGTGTGAAAAATCATCAATTATTACCTGATAATACAACTCACCATTAATTCCGGGTATTGACATCGGTCCTGCCACATCCGTGTGCAAAAGTTCTCCAATCTGATAAGACCTCGGCTTTGGTACTGAGTTAAATGGTAAACGTGTTGACTTACCCATTCGACAGGGACTGCAGGTTCCCTCACTCGCTGGTAGATTCATCATTCTTAAGTAGTTCCCGTTCAGGTGACCTAGACGTCTGTGCCATAAGTCTGAATTACATGCACTATTGCATAAAATATCATTATTAGAGCAAATTTCCATCTCTAAAATAAATAGTTTTCCTGTACTTTTACCTATTAACCTTTTCATGGTTTTGTTATTAAAAATTTCCACATAATTGTTACTGAACCTAACGTTGCAGTTGCTCTCTATAACCTTTTTCACAGATAACAGATTGAATTGCAAATTTTCAACAATTATTGCATCTATAGACACTTCATTACCATTACATCTCAATAATATTGTACCCTTTTTAGTAGCAGTTATATATTCCCCATTGGCCAAGTATATTTTCATTTCCTTATCTAATTTATTAATATTACTCATGTATGGTTCAAAACTTTGTTGTATTAAGTGCTCTGTGCAGCCAGAATCAATAACCCATTCTATTATATTTATTTCTACACTATTACAACAATTCTCTTCAATACCTGTTACGAAGCAAAATTTTTCCTCATAATCTTCCTCGACTGCTACTGCTGCTGCTTGATGCCAATTTCCTTGTCCTTGTCCATGACCTCTTCCTCGATATTGTCCTCTGCCTCTATTTCCATACTGATCTCGTACATGTCTATTAAACTGCCCTCGTTCATGAAACTGTCCTCGTCCATGAAACTGTACTCTCCCTTGAAATTGTCTTTGGCCTTGACCACGAAATTGTCCTTGTCCCCGTGCTTGTCTAAATATGCTGCGACATTCTCTCGCAAGATGACCTGGTTGTCCACAGTTGAAACAATCTTTATTTTGCAGCGCTGTATAACTGTATGATGTTGTGTGGTTTTGCTCAGTATTCTTGATTTTTAATTCTGCATCTAATAATTTGCTTTTTACATACTCCATTGTTAATATTTCTGTAGATGTCTCCATGGCTGTGATGATGGGTTGATAACATTGGGGCAATGACATAAGGAGATACGGGACTTTGTCAGTTTCTTCCATCTTTGAAATATCTTCAATTTTCCTTACAATTTTATCAAATTCGTAAAAATATTCTTTCAAGTTTTCGTTTTCTTTGCACTTCATCCCAATGAGAGTCTTTCGTAGATAAATGTTTGATAACGTGCTTTTTCTTTCATAAACTTCGCAGAGCTTTTTCATCATATTACTTGCCGTTTCTTCATCTTTTATGTATTCCAATTGACTGTCCGATACAGATTGAACGATAATATTTCGTGCCTTGGCGTCCATTTTCTTAAATGATTCTTTTTCTTCACTAGTCTTTAAATCAGATTTCGTTGACAATGCTTCGAGGCATTCTTTAAATTCCATATAGCTTTTTATTCGAAACATCCAGTTTGAAAAATTTTCCCCGTTGAAAATGGGCAATGTTCCGTAATTTGCGATATTTGCCGACGACGCCATTTTTGCTTCCTTGTAAAATTTTCCTTGTGATTTTAAGTTTCAATTTTTGGCACTGTTTTACTTTCTAACTTTGATCTGTGCCATCTGGCTTAAACCTGGGCCCATAACCTGATGAATTTTTATATGGAGCGGGGTCAGGAAGCAAGAACAATATCCTTATTTATTTAGTTACATATTTACTTTATTAAACACTGTCTTCATCTTAATGGTGGACAGGAGCAAGAGAGAGAGAAGTACATACATTTATTTTATATCCGCTTGGCGGCAGCACCGCTTACGTGTTCATCTCACATGTTGTACAAGGTCGTGTTCATGTGTCTAGCTGTTTATAACTTAACACTCAGTTAGACCTGGATGAAATTTCCATAGACTCTAAGTCCATGCTTTGTTTTGCTATCAATATTTTACATCTTCAAAAGTTACTCAGTCCGGGATAACCAACGGTTTCTTTATTTAGATCATTTATTGTTTTATCTATTATGAGTATGACCAATTTATCCTATAGAAGTTTTATGATATTGAGTGAGAGTTAAAAATATAGACATTGATTATTATATAGGTATACAAAATAATATTGAGTATGATTATATTTAAACATATGTAGTTATATATATATTGTTTTTTTTTCTCTCCAATACTTATATATTTGTTTCTAATGGCTGCTTTTTTGGCCAGGTTTCTTGCGTAGTTGAGGAACTTTGGTGCCCTTTCTGGGTCTGCCATAATCTTCTGGAGGGAGTTTTTCTCCAGCCTGGTGTCAAGTAATATTTCCAGGTCCAATCTCTTTCGTACACACCTCGGGCAGTCCAGCAAGATGTGCCACACTGTTTCTTCCACTTCTGGGTCACAAATACATGAAGGGCTATCTTTAATTTTAAATCGATGCAGGTAATATGCGAAACCAACGTGGTCTGTGAGCATCTGTACTTGGGTTGGTGTTAAAGAATTTTTTTAAATTGCTTTGTATGCTCTGGCTGCGTCTGGGAAGAATACCTTGGTGACACTACCTGTAGTTGAGGCTTCATAGCGTTGTTGCCATTTGCGGATAGATTCCTCACGGATCTTTCTCCTGGCATATGACAATGGCACCTCTTCATAGTCTGGGGCAGTCTTTTTCTTTATTGCAGCGTTCTTTGCATCTTCCCTTTCATTACCAAGTGTCCCTATGTGTGCTCTTAGCCAGAATAAGTGCACCCCTCTTCCTCCCGCCCTTATGTCGCTGACGCATTCTTTTATCATTTTTACTAGGGGGTTACTTTCTCTCGGGCTCATCAACAAGTCAAGCGAGGATCTAGAGTCACTCAAAATGCTGACTACAGGATGTCCGCTGTGCTTCACCATCTGTACCGCCTTTAGAAGTGCAAACATTTCTGATTGAAAGACAGAGGTAGAAGGATTCTGGGCGAAATGTTGAGTGTCGAATTTCCTCCCCGTTCTCCCACCATGTTAAGGCGGCGCCAACTTTTTCCTCTATCTTACTACCGTCTGTGTATATTTTTGGGTAAGTATTGAAGTCACCATTCAGGGAGTCCTCTTCCGTCGATTCAATACGTTTATAGGTTAAAACTGTACGTTGTGCCGGGTGTTGGTTTGCAGTGTAACTTGCGCGTTGCTCTATTCGTCTTCCGGGAGGTAGAAAGTCTTCCGATAGTCCTCTTTCGATCTTATAGAGGGAGGCGGATTCCTTAACTCTCAAATCTAGTGGAAGGAGTCCAGACAGAATTAAGGCCGATGAAAGGGACACTATTCGGTAAGCTTTACAGATTTTTTGTGCGAAACCTCTTTGCAGTGACTCCAGCTTTTTCCGTGTTCCGAGTTTTTCTGCAGCTGGCGCCCAGGTGTTTACTGCATATAAAACTATTGGCTCCACTACTGAAACATAAATGGTTCTTATTATGTCTCTATTAAGGCCCCAGTTCTCTTTTGCTGCGCATGTCAGCTGCTTATAGATATCCGCTGCTTTTTTGCAAGTTGCCGTGAGTTAGCGTTGAATGTTAGGTTAGGTTTTTTTTTTGATTAAAATACTTTGCTATGGACTTAGATCCGTACCATTTGTCAATTTTCTTTATTTAATTTTGAGTGTTAACTCATGTTGTTATTTAAATCGCTCCATGTAATTTAAGCTCCGTACAAATAAGACACAATACAATACAGTTTACCCTTGTGAAGATCTGTGGTGTTAATAAATATATTATTATACATTACTTTATAATTAAAATACAATATAAAATGCAGACATATACAACTTATTATTATTAAGATTTTTATTTTTCATGCTGTTATTTTTTCAGGTTTTCTTTTTGTTGGTTAGATTTTTTTATATATTATTATTGTTTCTTTCATTTTTTTTTTATTATTATTATTATTTATATTTTTTTATACATATATGTGACTTAAGTTTACTAAATGGAAGGCAAAGTTAAATTTTGCTTACAGGTTACATTTCTTAATACATATTTTATATTACGATTTTTTGAGATCGGAAGGCTGCTCCGTCCCAGGCTTAGATGCCCGAGGTCTCGCCCCCTCCGCCCTTCAGCATCGCGTCCGTCACTACAAGGTCCCCGTTTCTGATAGCCATTTTTAAATTGTAGTCTCGAATCATCCCGGTCCAGGCTATTTGGGCGCTTAAGATTAAGTGCGCTATGGCATCTTTCTCACATCTAGCCGTGTAGTATACACAACTGACGGTATGCCTGGACACCGCGACAGGTCCCTGTGCTTCGTGGATAGTCAGAATGCGTGACCCTTTCCCCTTTCCATAGCCTTGGCCTCCAAGGGACTCCTTTTCGGCCTGGGTGTGCATGAAGAATAGTGTGCTTGTGAGAAGGGGCTCGTAATAAAGTAAACAACTGACTGCGACAAGAGTTGATTTATTACTAACTCAAAGAATGATTAAATACAATAATATAAGTACGTTACACACACACTTCACCTCCGGGGGTGAAAAAAATAAATAAAAAGAAGTTCACATACTTATTTTTATGTTCGTTACATTTGTATTTAATAATAATATAAACTTAATTTACGAAAGGTTTGGTTCTATTTTTGTGTATGTAGAATCTTCGGCTAACTGTACAGGGTGACCTTCAGTTCCCTCGGCTCCCATTTTTAACGTACTAAGAATAAAGTCAAGAGTATTTTAACACACTAGATTTATTGGCCACAATTACAACAGTTGTTCCCTCAACCAAGTCCAGATAATTTCTGCCACCAAAAATAGCTTACAAATACAGTTAACTTTACCGGATATACATTTTTGGCGCTCAGTCTCAATTACTTAAACATTATAATCTACCACAAATCAAAATATTACTTATAATTCAACAAATCATAAACTGGCTTCCGTTTTTAAAGGAAGTTCTGTCTTCCTCCAATACAAAGTTAACTTTTTACCGGATACACGTTTTTAGCGCTCAATCCTATTTATCTTAAAATGAAAATCAAAACATTACTTTTAATCCAATAAATACAAACGTCTTCTATTACAACAAAAGGACCTTCAAACAATGCATCCAATTTCTTTGCTGTTTCATTTTTCAACCACAGTAATTGTCCTTTATTGTATTTAACGGAATTTTGATATTTATCATAAACCACTTTTCTATTAAATTTACTTAAAATTAAATTATTACGAGCATCACTTTGCGCAACTTGAAGTCGATATCCTAACTCTAAAGGATAATTTTCTGGATTATACAATGGGTCTATATGTTGACTTATCCTACTTGGAACAATACTAGGTCTACCAAAAACTAGTTCGAACGGCGTGTATTTTGTCTCAGTATGCACGGTATTGTTAAAACTAAAAGTCCAATACGGAAGCCAATGACTCCACGTATCTACTTGCCCGTTACACTGTATTCTTAAAAACTCACCCAAATTTTTATGTGTATTTTCCAAAGCTCCGATAGATTGATGGTGATAGGCTGTTGATGAGATTTTTTCTATTTCTAGTAACTGACATACCTGTTCCATGGTCGATGATATAAATTCAGTTCCACGATCTGTAGCTATAGTTTTTGGTATTCCATACCTAAGAATAAAATTATTTACTAATGCTCTAGCAATGCTTACGGTCTCCTTATTTTTTAAAGGATATGCCTCTACAAACTTTGTCAGCTCACACTGAACTGTCAAAGCGTAACAATTTTCTTCGAAATCTCTTTCGAGAGGACCTATTAAGTCTAAATAGATTTTTTCAAAGGCATATGAAGCTGTAGTAGTAATCTTCATAGGCTCTTTGATATACTTGCAATGCTTCATTTGTTGGCATTTGGTACATTTTCGTACAAATTCTCCAACGTCTCTATCCAGGGCTGGCCAGTAAAATTTCCTTTTAATATTATTAATCATCCTGCGCACACCAGCGTATCCACTGGTAGGCAGAAGATGAAAGTCATGTAAAATAAATTGCTTTTCTTCTTCATTTTCAATTCTCCTTACTCCTCGTAATACTACTATTCGTGGACCGGTCCATTCTTTTCTTATTTTTATTTCTTGACACATTTCAATAATAAAATTCTCATTTTCTTTATTTTTTACTATGCATAGTTCATTTATATTTATATTCGTACAAATTTCCCTAAGCTTAGTCACGAATTCGACTCGCGTAAAACGTGCCCTAAAGTCTAGGTTTATATAAAGTGTCACATTATTATTTTTCATAAAAACAAAACATTCACTTTCTTTTATAAAATTATTCTTTTCTTTTATTTTCTCTATCATACTTCCGCTCAACAAAACCATCTCTACAGAATCATTCGGTTTATTTAATAACTCCACGATTCTTGGTTGATCAGACCATTTATCTGTGAGTTTACTAAAGATATCATTAGTCATACCATCATCTTGCATTCTTTTCATCTGTTTTCTAGTAAGCACTGTTAAAATTTCTTTATTCATGTCTTTTAACTCGTCAGACGTAATAACTATTCTTGATAGAGCATATGCTACTATGTTATCTTTACCCTTTTGATAGACTATGTTAAATTTATATTCCTCCAAAGATAAACGAAATTTCAATAGACGACTTGAAGGGTCTTTTAATGAAAATAGATCTATCAAAGGTTTGTGATCAGTGATAATTATAAACTCTTTGCCAAATAAATACGGGCGAAAATATTTTGTAGCCCATACTATAGCAACAAGCTCTTTTTGTATGGTTGGATAATTCCTTTCTGCTTGATTAAGTGGCCTACTAGCATAAGCCACAGGTCTCATGTCATTATTACAAAGGACTGCGCCGACCGCCTTGCCAGACGCGTCCGTCTGTAGCACGAATTGATTTTCATCACTAAAATCTGGGTACTGAAGTATGGGTGGTGTTGTTAATGCCAATTTTAGAATTTGAAATGATTTTTCGCATTCTTCCGACCAAATAAAAGGCACATTTTTTCTTGTCAACTTATTTAAGGGAATGGTTATTGTAGCAGAACTATTAATAAATTTCCTGTAGTAATTGCAAAAAGCTACAAATCTTTTAACTTCATCTAAATTTTGGGGTCGTGGATAATTTTGTAAAACCTTTATTTTATCGGGATCGGGTAAAACTCCCTCTGTTGTCACCAAATGACCTAGACACAATATCTCTTTCTTCAGAAACTGTCATTTTTCTGGGTTAAGTTTCAAGTTATATTTTTTCAATCTTTCAAATACCTGAATTAAATTTTTGTTATGTATATCTAAGCTCCTTCCACAAACAATTAAATCGTCTAAATAAACAAAACAGTTTTCATAGGTCAGTCCCGACATGGCTACGGACATCATACGGCTAAAAGCACTTGGACTTATTTTCAGTCCCATCGGCAATCTTTTCATGTGATATTGGCCTGTGCTAGTGGTAAATGCGGTGAGCTTGCGACTATCTTCCTCTAAAGCTACTTGATAATAACCTTGGTAAAGATCTAAATGACTGAAATAAATAGATCCACTAAATTAATCCAAAATTTCTGTAATATTTGGAAGTGGAAATTTGTCGTCTACAATTTTTTGATTTAATTTTCTATAATCCACAACCAAACGCCATTTTTTCTCTTGACTCCCCTCTGTTTTCTTTGGTACTAATAATATCGGACTTGACCACTCACTTTGTGATTCTTCTATGATATCATTTTCTATCATTTTATTAATTTGCCTATCTACTTCTGATTTTAAAGAGCGTGGCAATCTATACTGTTTAGTATAAACAGGATTGCTATTGGGTTGAATTGAAATTTTTTGTTCGTAAATGTTTGTGGCTGTCAGTTTATCGTCTGGTAAAAAGAAAACATCGTTATATTTTTTACAAACGTCCTCTACCGACTTTCGTTCTTCTGTATTAAAGTGATTTAATTTTAAATTAGACGCTAATAATTTTGCTCTGCTAAGTGAAGAGCAGTTAGGAAATTCACATACATCGTAGTTATTAAATATTTCTAACTCTGGCTGAAACATTTGTAACTTGATATCCTGTTCACTTACATTCATAATTTTTATTGGAATTCTGTTGTTTTTAGGACGAACGACACTTCCAGCCAAAAACACATCGTTCATTAGTTGTTTTGAATACACGACTAAGTCACTGTCCTTGTAATCTGTTTCCAAAAATATCGGTATATTATCGGTTGACGTTCACTTTTGAAAGTAAGGTTATTGATTGGTTTAAAAGTCCATTGCGTGTTCCGTTCTGCATCAGTTGTATTTTGTTCTGCGTCATGACGACTTATCCTGGTTTATCTTACACTTCGCCACCCCCTACTGCTGGTTAGGTTAGGTTAGGTTAGGTTAGGTTAGGTTAGGATAGGTTAGGTTAGGATATTTAAGTAGTCCGGGCATAGAATAAGACTACGGTATCCCCTGCCTGTCGTAAAAGGCGACTAAAAGGGGATCCCGGGCTGTGGATGCGCGGGGCGGGGGCCCTGCGTAACCATTCAACAGCCCCGGGAGGAGGGCAGCACGCAGTGGTCTCGTGCTGCCTTGCCACCGTGAGGGTGCAAGAGGGAAGCAATGCTATGCTTCCCCGAGGTGGGCCGCAGGCGCGGCGTTGCGACAGGGGGGCACCGGTGCGTTCCATTGGAGATCCCGGAGTCCCCTGATTGGCGTGGAGGATGGCCACCATGGGGTTTTAGCCGGTAAGAGTCCGGCATAACCGTTCGCGCTCCCCCGAGCCGGAAGGTATCCATGATGGATTTCCCCAAGTAAAAAAAAAAAAAAAAAAAAAAAAAAAGGTTAGTTTAGGTTAGGTTAGTTTAGGTTAGGTTAGGTTAGGTTAGGTTAGGTTAGGTTAGGTTAGGTTAGGTTAGGTTAGGTTAGGTTAGGTTAGATTAGATTAGGTTAGGTTAGGTTAGGTTAGGTTAGGTTAGGTTTTTTTTGTATTTCCTCCGAGGGTTAGCCGCCCTCAAAGGGAGTTTATTGATGAGGTTTACAATATTAATCTATGTAGTAAAAACTGCACAAGTCTTAGTTTAACAGAAATTAGTTTCGTACTAGGGTGTATTATACAATACTGCAACAAATGGAACCACATGCATGCAAGCCAAAGAGAAAGTAATTACAATTCAGTTAAATTCGTACAGTTGCAGCTGCAGCAGTCAAGCTTATGTAACCACTTATCTATTAATATCAATTGCACTTCAATTAAACTAATAAGGGAACATCTTCAACAATCAACTAGAGATATACCCATTGAAAGGTTTATATTTAGCATTTTAAGAATGTTGCGTTTGCAACAACATTTAAACACTCATAAAGTTGCATTGCAACAGTTAAATTTTTGCAACTACCTGTTTATCGATACTTTTCTACTGCACTTTATTTAAAGTCATGAGGACACATTTGCAACAGTCTAATTAATGTGTGGCGTACAAGCTTGCCTTATAAATTTGCAGCACAAAACTCGCGCGCATTTCCGACTGTTTCCGTAAAAGCTCGCAGGCCACATAGAGAGAGACAAAAAATAAGAGAGAGACAAGATGGCGATTTGGTTTAAGACGAGAAAGAGCGTCCAACAATTTCATGTGAATTTCAAGGTGTCGTGAGTCTTAATAAACTGTTTAATAGTGATATCAGACGTTTTATTACGAACCCACCTGATATTATCTATAATGGTGACCCCGACGTGATCTGAACACGCAACCTTGACCCTCGCCGTTTAATTACACGCGAGTGAAAAAGTGAACTCATGGCGGCATCGTTCGACATACAAACAGAATTATTGTTTTGTGGCTCGACTGACACGAAATGAAGCGTGCCCATCATCACTACCCATCATCACTGGCTAGCTCGTTCAAACTCCATGCTCAACACAGGCCCGCACACGCTGGATGTCGTATCGGCTGGTTCATCGATGCGCATGACGACGGCCTGCGCCTCCCCAGCAGTCTAGGTATTGTGTGGACGCTGTTACTACTCAGGTACGTGAGCCATGGCGCGCGAGTTTCGCGCTCGCCCGGCATTCCACTGCTACCAACTGCTACGTGGTGAGTGAACCTTGACAGTGTTCTACCTAAAAAAAACTTACATGTACTATAAATAAATACGTGCTATTTTAGTGATTAGAGCATACGGTGTTGTTTACGTAAATATTAACTAATAATTCCATCTTTGAACAATAATTATTGTGCTACCTAACCTATATCCATAGAGTACATAAACAGAGCTTACTAAGCGTTATAACGTTATAACAGATTACTAAGCGTTATAGCGTTAAAACAGCGTACTAAACCAAACGTTATAACAACTTTGTTACCAGGCCAATGTTGCTTATTTAAAAACTAGCCACATGCATTTCTTGTGTCACGATCCATTATTACCTACGCACAGTGTCGGATTTTAGATAGGTATTTAAGGTGTTGGTGTTTTCTAACTTTATCGATTGATATCGTTTGTGGCATGTTTGACTTAACCATATTTTGTAATGGCATGTGTACCTATTTGGAATACATTTGTGATATGTTATGTTTTTATGGTGTTTTGTGATAGCTTTTGTCCTCTTTAATGTTTTCTTTCTCTTTTTTATCGATGACAACCATTGATAATTAAAAAAAATATATAAATATTTTAATGTTTAGAATTTATTGTAACATTTTAACAATTTAACCTTGGTTTAACAAAATATTTTTATTCTTGTTTTGTGATTTTGGTGAATGTTATAAATTATTGGTTTTGCTTGTGCTATTGTGACTAATCATGTCTGCTGAGGAAGAGCTAAAGCAACAGATCGTAGTACTCCAAGATCAACTTGCTCACATGAATGCAGCACCTAGTGTTGGGGCTGTGGCTGTAAAACTTTCTTCTTTTTGGCCGGACAAGCCGCACCTTTGGTTTGCACAAGCGGAGGCACAATTCGAAATAGCTGGAATAACGAAGGATGGTACTAAGTATGGACATATATTGTCAGTGTTGGATGCTAGGCTGGCTGATGAGGTGGAAGACATTATCGCTAACCCTCCTACTGAAGGAAAATATGAAAATTTAAAAAATGAACTCATAAAGAGGTTTTCCATTTCCAGGGAACACCGCATTCGCCAGCTACTCGGTGAGCAGCAAATCGGTGACCGCAAACCATCATCCTTCCTGCGGCATCTTCGCTCATTGGCAGGCAAGAGTGATGAGAGCATCGTCCGCGAATTGTGGATGCGGAGCCTGCCTCAGGAGGTCCAGCGGATCCTAATGGCCCAGATGGACCTGCCCTTGGACAAGGTAGCGGACTTGGCGGATGCTATTGTTGATGCACCCCCGGGTAAGTCTGTTAGCGCTACTTCTTCCAGTGTGGCACCGGACCTTGGCCGCATTTTAAAATGCATGGAAGACCTTACCAGAAGGTTTGATGCCTTAGGTACGGACAGAGCACGCTCCCGCTCCAGATCCTCCACAAACGCTCGTCCCCGATCAAGGTCATCTTCGCGCCAGACAGAAGGCGTGTGCTGGTACCACAAACGGTTTGGCACAAAGGCAGCGAAGTGTATAAATCCGTGCAATTGGAAACCCGACCAACCGGGAAACGCCGCCAGCAATTAGTAGCGGCGGCGTCTGATTGCGAAAATACGAGCCGCCGTCTGTTCATAACAGATTCCGGGTCAGGTAATCGATTCTTAATCGACACTGGGTCGGATCTATGTTGTTTCCCGCGCCGATTGCTTCGTGGCTGCTACAATGCCACTAGTTTTGACGTGCGTGCCGCTAACGGGAGCGCTATAAAAACTTACGGTACTATTACTCTCAACCTAAATCTGGGTCTTCGACGGGACTTTAGGTGGAATTTTATCATCGCGGACGTTAGCACAGCAATCATCGGGTCAGATTTTCTGGCATATTATAATCTGCTACCCGACTGTTATAACCGCCGCCTGATTGATGCAACTACAAAGCTCTCTGTGCTGGCTTCTGTAGCCTCTATCACACAAGCTAGTGTCAAAACTATCATATCTGACAATTCCCCTTTCTCTGCAATATTACAGGATTTCCCAGAAATCACCAGACCTCCAGGACTCCCACGGGTCGTCAAGCACGCAACCATGCACCACATACTCACGACGGAGGGTCCTCCTGTTTCGAGCCGCCCTCGCCGCCTTGCACCGCAAAAGCTGCAAGTCGCGAAGGCTGTCTTCGAAGACATGGTTCGTTGTGGTACCGCCCGTCCTTCTAAAAGCCCATGGTCTTCGCCACTACAGATGGTCCCCAAAGACAGACATCTGGAATTACCAGCCTGTCCTCAGGATCGCTGGAGGCCATGCGGTGATTATAGAGGTGTCAATGCTCGGACAGTACCTGACTGTTATCCAGTCCGCCACATAGGCGACGTCGGAAGCAACTTATCTGGCTGTTTCATCTTCAGCAAGATAGACCTAGTCAAAGCCTACCAGCAAATCCCTGTCGCGCCAGAGGACATTTGCAAAACTGCAATAATAACTCCTTTTGGGCTCTTTGAGTTCCCGTTCATGTCCTTTGGTTTGCGAAACGCTGGGCAATCATTTCAAAGGTTTATTGACGAAGTCACCATGGGCCTTGATTTTTGCTTCCCGTACGTGGATGACATCTTGGTTTTCTCCAAAACGCCTGAGGAACACTCTGCACATCTTCGCGCCCTATTTAAGCGTCTCTCAGAGTACGGTGTTGTGATCAACCCATCCAAATGCCAGCTCGGCGTACATGAGATCACGTTCCTCGGCTACAGAATCAACCAGTCAGGCATTCGCCCTCCTCCCGAACGCATAGAAGCCCTGCAAAACTTTCCTCTGCCCAAGACCATTGAAGGCCTTCGCAGATTTTTAGGAATGGTGAATTTTTACCGACGCTTCCTACCAAATGCAGCGGAACTTCAAGCCCCTCTAATTAACTGCTATGCGTCCACTCAACTTAAAGGAGCGAAACCAGTCCCTTGGACACCCGAGCTCGAGTTGGCATTCCAAAAATGTAAGGACCACCTCGCAAACGCGACCCTCTTGGCTCACCCAATATCCGATGCCAAGCTCGGACTCTTCACTGATGCTTCGTCGACCCACGTTGGCGCTTGCTTACAGCAGCATGTAAATAACACCTGGCAGCCCCTCGCCTTCTTCAGTAAGAAACTTACTGCCCGTCAGGCTACTTGGCCTGCATACTACAGAGAATTGCTAGGCATTTATGCTGCGGTCCAACACTTTCGCCACCTCTTGGAAGCACAACACGTCACAATTTTCACCGACCACAAGCCGTTGATTTATGCTTTTTCACAGAAGCGAGAGAAACTGCCTCCTGTCCAACTGCACCAACTTTCATTTATCTCCCAATTTACAACGGACATCGTCCATGTTAGTGGGAAGGACAACGTTGTCGCCGACGCCATGTCGCGCGTAGAGGCCATCCGTCTTGATGAGAACTTTGCCACCCTCGCCGCAGAACAGGCGACCGACGAAGAACTCCGTAAGGCGCAAGCTAGTTCGTCTCTGAAAATAGAGAAAGTACTAATACCCGGTACTGACACTGAGATATTTTGTGACGTTTCCACAGGAAAACCCCGTCCTTATTTAACCCCTTCATTTCGACGTCATCACTTTGACAAGCTCCATAACCTCAGTCATCCGGGCGCACGGGCAACCACACGCATGGTGGCTGACCGTTTTGTATGGCCCAGTATTGTAACGTTATTTCTTTATCCAAAGAAATAAGTAAACATATCGATTCATTTTAAATCGATATCGACTATGTCACGACACTATTTCGTTGACCGAACCGCTCTGCGGCGTTCATTCATTTCCTTCGCTCTGACTGATTCCAAAAATAACCGCGGTGACAGAGAGTCGCGTCCTTTATCTTGCGCCAGTAGACTGACGTCACCCGTAACGGTTTATGAATTTATTTTGGCTCAATAATTAGCTTTCTATAAGTATATCAATTTTAATATAACTATACATAGTGGTATCCTGCCCCGTTTTGGGGTCCAAAGTTCGGGCCATAAAGTCCGCCCAATCTTGGTGCTTCACCACGAAGCAGCCTCCATTTCTTCGGCTCCTGGCAGAAGAGTCGGGTTCCTGGATCGACTGCCTTCCTAGACGGTCACGCTACTGGGGCCTCCTGCTGATCCCACTGGACGTAGGGGAGTACCTACCCGTAACATCTTAGAACACAGAACTGAACCAGAGTGTAGGGCAACGAACCTGTTATTTATAATTATATGTAATAAATATACATTATCATATTGTTAGATAATTTGTCTTTATTTCATCCCCTAGGCCTCTTCAAGGCAGAGTGCGACATTGGCGCCTTCAACGTGTTAAAAAGTTTAGTTCTTGGTTCTACTTTGTCACGTAGTTTGTCCGTGTGCATGTTTTTATGTGAAGATTCGTATTCTTTTATTATCGCTTTTTTGTCTTGTGCGTCAGCTGAGGTTTAGTGAGGGGACACATTTTTTTTTCATCGTTAAAAAATTGTATTTACTGAAACTCTTTATATTGTATAAACTTAAATTCTGTCCCACACTAAACATCAGTTGCTATTTCAGGTTTTTATTTATTTACTACTAAAATATTTTTTTAAGATTAAAAATTATTCTTAATTTTGCAATAACGAAAGAAATCCATCTGTTATTTGCTGATTTGTAACAGAACGGAGAAGTAGTTTGATTAAATAGTTTTTTTTTTTCATTTACAATTTATGTCTATTTTGCTCACACTACCCACAACGGCAATTTTTTTTTCTTCTTTTGCAACTCTCATTGAAATAAATAATTGAAAAATGGCGCTTGATATCAAGTTCTTGTCCCTAAAAAAAGCGGAACTTTCCTATGAGGTGGCCATACGTGGTGACACTCCGGCTTCAAATGTTGAAGGTTTGAGGAAACAAATAGCCAAATCTTGTATTCAGTTTGCGACAGAAGATATTATGGAATCTTCATTTGAGGTCGATGTTGATTTGAGCGCAGTTGAGGACAGCCTTAATAAGCTTGATTCATGTTTAAAAACAAAGCCAGATAAAACTGTCCTGGCCCGTTGTATTAACCTGGCAAATCATATCTATCACAGATTGAATAGGATAGATTTAATTGGCTCCCCTACATTTGTAGAGAAATTTAAAAGGATTGAGAAAATGTATTTGGATACTCGCTCTCAACTACAAATACTCGAAGAAACTACTGGTAAAGATACTTGCTTAAATGCAGTAGCTCTTAAAGGATCAACTCAAGTATTAGTTTGCGATAAAGCACTTACGGAACTGACGTCAATAAAATATGATGGAAAAAATTGCCCTAGAGCGTTTATAACACGGGTGAATGAGTATGTAGAGGCTAGAAACATACCAAAACAAAAAATCATATCTTTTGCCACCGAGATTTTTACTCATGACGCGCTTCACTGGTTTCGTTTAGTTAAAAACAGCGTTTCCTCTTGGGAGGACCTTTGCTCTAAACTTAAGGAAGATTTCAGTAGTTCCGATTATGACTACCGACTTCTTTCTGAAATAAGATTACGTACGCAAGGTATCAAAGAAAACATAACAATTTATATATCCATTATGTCTGGTATGTTTGCTCTTTTAAATAAACAATTATCCGAGGAAGAAAAAATGGAGATTGTTATCCACAACTTACGTCCTTGTTACGTGGCGTTTTTGGCACCTACATTGTCTGAGGTTCGAAACCTAGAATCATTGCGCATCTTATGCAAAAGCTTTGAAAGCTATCAATCTCGCATGGCTCAATTTCGTGAACCACCTAGACTTTCTAATGAAACTTTAGCCCCCGATTATGCATACTGTCAGGAAACTGTTATCGACAAGCCTTTTTCCCCAAATAACAGAGATCGTAATCAAAACGAAAATCTAGCTAAACCCAACAACTCAGTCTCTTCTAATAACAATCAGAGGGTTGTGCACGCGATTGAGAAAAAGCAGTATTGTCCCCGTTGTCGCAAGGATGGTCATGGTTTGCGGAACTGCAAAGCAGAGCGTAAGATAGTTTGTTTTCGTTGTGGTCGTCCTGATTTTAGGCATTATGATTGTCCAGATTGCCAGGCATCTGTCGCAAAAAACTAAGAAGGCAGAATGGTAGCAATGATAACCAGGGTTGGGCCGACTGGTTAAAATTTATAGAAAATTATTTTAAAATTTACAAAATTGCTCCTATTCTGCAGAAAAATCCTTCAGATGACCTTAGACCTTATGTTAACGTAAAAATTAATGAACGCTATGCGTGTGGTTTACTTGATTCGGGGGCGGCAGTGTCAATCATTGGAAATAATACCCATAAGGAATTAGCATTTGATTATAAAATTCAAACCGATAATGGTATAAGTATAGTTGCTGCTGGTGGTCAGACTCTGAAGAGCGTTGGCTATGTTAATCTGCCAATTTCATTTGATGGTAATTCACATATTATTCAAACTTATGTTGTTCCGGAAATAGAAACACCACTGATATTAGGTATCGATTTTTGGAGAAAGTTTCAGCTATGTCCAAAATATCTAGGTTCTATAGAGTTATTTTCAAGAGCAGATGCTCCGCTAGCGTTGTTGTCTAAAAGCGATTTTCATATTACTCCATATGAAAATCTTGATGTAACCCAACGCTCCATTGTTGACAATTTGGTTGATCAATTTCGTGAAATATCGATGGACTCCAAGGGGTTAGGTAGAACTTCCGTTATTACTCATCGTATTGATACCGGTGACGCTGCTCCCATTCGACAACGATATTATCGCATGTCACCACAAAAACAACAAATTCTGACTCAAGAAGTAGACGAAATGCTTAAATTAGATGTGGTAGAACCATGTGAAAGTGCTTGGTCTTCGCCGGTTCTTATTGTCTATAAAAAGAATGGACAGCCACGGTTTTGTCTTGATAGTAGAAAACTAAATTCCGTCACTAAGCGCGATGCATATAACTTGCCTTATATATCGGAAATATTAGACAATCTGCGCGATGCAAAGTTTTTGTCGAGCATTGATTTGTCAAAGGCTTTCTGGCAAATTCCAATTGCAGAGGAGCATCGCGATAAAACTGCTTTTTATGTCCCAGGTCGAGGTTGTCTTCGTTTCAAAACTACAGCTTTTGGCCTCACTAACGCTCCTGCTACACAGCAGCGTCTAGTTGATACGTTGTTTGGAGATTTTGAATTAAAGACCTTCGCATATCTTGATGACATCATAATTGTCAGCAGTTCATTTGAAGAACATGTATCGCTGCTCCTTAATGTCTTAGAAAAGTTGAAGCACGCAAACTTGACCATAAATATCGAAAAATGCAAGTTTTTTCGCAGTCAATTGAAGTACCTGGGATATGTTGTTGATTCTTGCGGGTTGCGAACAGATCCTGAAAAGGTTGAAGCAATTGTTAACTACCCAACTCCAAAATGTCGAAAGGAACTTAAACGTTTTCTAGGCACAGCCACATGGTACCGACGTTTTGTTCCAAACTTCAGTACAATCGCCGGCCCACTTAACAAACTGACTTCTAACAGTAAGAAAGCACCACCTTTTTCCTGGTCTGAAGAGGCTGATGCAGCATTTAACAAACTAAAGGAATGTTTAGTTACAGCACCAGTTTTAGCTTGTCCAGACTACAGCCAACCGTTCGATGTGCACACGGATGCTTCTAATTACGGAATTGGTGGTATGCTGACACAAATGATAGATGGGCTAGAAAGGCCAGTTGCATATATGAGCAAAACGCTGTCAGGTGCAGAAAAAAACTACAGCATTACCGAACGCGAGACACTTGCAGTTCTTACTGCCCTCGAGCACTGGCGCTGCTACCTCGAAAACGGTCAGAAGTTTGATGTTTACACAGACCACTCGGCATTAAATTGGTTTCTCACTTTAACAAATCCAACAGGCAGGCTGGCTCGATGGGGTGTTCGCTTATCAACATTTCACTTCAATATAAAGCATCGGAAGGGGATTGATAACGTAATTCCTGATGCTCTCTCACGCGCCTATCCAGTTTCAGCAATCTCAACTTCTAATTCCATTGCATCCACTTATGATGAATGGTATATAAAACTATATGACGCTTGCTTGAATTCCCCTACCACCTGTAAAAATTATCAAATTAAAAACGGCTCCCTTTTTAGGCTCTCTAGAAACAAATGTTTTCTTACTTCAGAATTTGCATGGAAGGAGGTTGTTCCATCCGAACTACGTGAACAAATTTTAACCGAAAACCACGCTGAACCTATAGCTGGTCACTTAGGAATTTTTAAAACTTATCATCGCTTAACCTTACGCTACTTTTGGCCTGGCATGCACGGAGATGTAGTCAAGTTTGTTACAGCCTGTTCCACCTGTCTCTCTCACAAAACACCGAATCATGCTACTTTAGGTGAAATGGGGAGACCTAAACAGTGCTCTCGTCCCTTTCAGATGATTTCGATAGATTTTGTGGGCCCTCTTCCTTCAAGTAGAAAACAAAATACTTACTTACTCGTAGTTGTTTGCTGTTTTAGTAAATACTGCCTGATGTTCCCTCTCCGGAGAGCGACTGCTGAAGGAGTAATTAAAAACCTTGAGAATTCAGTGTTCCTTGTTCACGGAGTACCCCAGACCATTTTTTTGGATAATGGTAGCCAATTTATAAGTAACGATCTCGAAAAATTTTTCAAGAAATATAAAATACCAAATGTTTTCTTTACCCCACGTTATACTCCACAAGTTAACACGGTTGAAAGGTATAATAAGACAGCCATGACATGCGTATCAAGTTTTATTGACGACGATCATAGGGCATGGGATGTAAATTTGCCCAAAATCCAGTTTGCTATGAACAGTTCTGTCAATGAGGCCACAGGGTTTACCCCTGCATTCCTTGTTCATGGTAGGGAACTTGTCACTTGTGGGTCCCACTATTTGGACTCTGAGTTGGGAGATGAAGTAATTTTTCTTCCGCGCGATATTTATTTAGAAAATGTTGGCCACTTAGCTGCTATATTCAATAAAGTGCAGGCGTCTCTTTGGCACGCTCATGTAAAAAATACTGCTAGATATAATACAAGGCGCAAACAGGCTGAATTTGAAGTCAGTGACATAGTCTGGAAACGTACATATTTCCAAAGTGACAAAGATCGATATTTTTGCAAAAAGTTAGCACCTAAATTTGTAAAATGTCGAGTAGTGGGTAAGAAATCTCCGCTCATATATCATTTAGAAGATATGAAAGGTAAAGATCTCGGTATTTGGCATATAAAAGACCTAAAACTGACCAATTATATGAGATAGTTTCATTTTATATGAGTCATTTTGTAACTATGTAGTTTTTTTTGTTATATATTTTTTTTTCCTTCTTCAATTACCAATTATATATATATGTATTTATTTATATATATAATACGAATTTTTACTTAAATAAGTAAAATTCTTAAGGGGCGAGCGGGGTAATGTAACGTTATTTCTTTATCCAAAGAAATAAGTAAACATATCGATTCATTTTAAATCGATATCGACTATGTCACGACACTATTTCGTTGACCGAACCGCTCTGCGGCGTTCATTCATTTCCTTCGCTCTGACTGATTCCAAAAATAACCGCGGTGACAGAGAGTCGCGTCCTTTATCTTGCGCCAGTAGACTGACGTCACCCGTAACGGTTTATGAATTTATTTTGGCTCAATAATTAGCTTTCTATAAGTATATCAATTTTAATATAACTATACATAGTGGTATCCTGCCCCGTTTTGGGGTCCAAAGTTCGGGCCATAAAGTCCGCCCAATCTTGGTGCTTCACCACGAAGCAGCCTCCATTTCTTCGGCTCCTGGCAGAAGAGTCGGGTTCCTGGATCGACTGCCTTCCTAGACGGTCACGCTACTGGGGCCTCCTGCTGATCCCACTGGACGTAGGGGAGTACCTACCCGTAACATCTTAGAACACAGAACTGAACCAGAGTGTAGGGCAACGAACCTGTTATTTATAATTATATGTAATAAATATACATTATCATATTGTTAGATAATTTGTCTTTATTTCATCCCCTAGGCCTCTTCAAGGCAGAGTGCGACAGTATCCAGAAGGACTGCCACAATTGGACTCGTTCCTGCGTCGCTTGCCAACGCAGTAAGGTATCCAGACATACAGTTACGCCTCTCGGTACCTTCTCCAATCCACCAAAACGTTTCTATCACGTTCACATCGATATCGTTGGCCCTCTCCCTTCCAGCAATGGCTACCAGTACCTCCTAACAGCCGAGGACAGGTTTTCTCGCTGGCCCGAGGCTTGGCCAATGGTCACTATGACCGCGGAGGAGACAGCGGAGACTTTCTTCCGAGGCTGGATCTCCCGTTTTGATCTACCATTTTGACAACTGATCAAGGCAGGCAGTTTGAGTCTACTTTGTTCCAGAATTTGACGCAGCTTTGCGGCATTAAACGTATACGCACTACTAGTTACCACCCTTGTGCAAACGGCCTTGTCGAGCGCATGCACCGCACCCTCAAGGCCGCCCTAATGTGTCATGAGGAGAAGTGGTACAAAGCGCTGCCCGTGGTACTTCTCGGCATGCGTGCTGCCCTTAAAGAAGATCTGCAATGTTCCACAGCTGAGCTTGTTTACGGGGAACCCCTGCGCTTGCCCGGCGAATTTATTGCATCTTCTGCAATTCCAAATAGCGCCGAAGACCTCTCGAGCTTCGTGACCCAACTGCGACAATACATGGCACGCTTAAGACCAACTCCTGCTTCGCGACATGATGATGATGATGTTGAGGTGGGACGCCTGCTGGGCTCAGGCGGATGGTTGGCTCACCACTTGGAGCTATTCCATCCAATTCCCATTGTTTGGAGCTATTTATTTATTTATTTATTTATTTATATATCAAGGAAAACTTACAGCACAAGATGACTTAAGATGTAAACAGAATAACTATAATACGGCCAATTAAAAGTTTTCACTAATAGTAACATAATAGTCAAATGTTATCGAACAAAGAAAGTTTTAAATAAGTTAATTTGAGCAACACAATATTGACAAGAGATAAGCAGATGATACAAGTAAAATATAACACACAGGAGAAAAAACTAATACCAGTATTATAAAAGAAAAAACAACAACTAATTATATGAATTAAACCTAATTTACACAAACCATACAATCAAGCTCACCACTATGCGAAATATATTAATTAATTAATTAAATATTATAAAAGAATTTAGAACTGAGCACCATTCTTGCTCGAGCCTCAGACATGGAAAATATATCAATGTCTTGCAATTTGTTGACGTTATGACAGACTCGCCACAGGTAACTATTCTGCCTATAATTAGTACCTACAGAGGGAAGAGAGAAGACCGGAATTTGACGACGCATCCTGTTGGGGACATAGAAATTTAATTTAGATAGTAATTGCGGGCTGTCAATTTGGCCTAAAACAAGTCCAATTAAAAAGAGAATATCCGCTATTGAACGTCGCTCTTGTAAGGGAAGAATGTGATATTTACGACATGTTTCAAAATAGTTTGATAAATATATTTTGTTACGAAAATTCATGTAACGGAAAAATCTTTTTTGAACGCGCTCTAACCTATTAATGTAAACATTGTATGATGGGTTCCATACTTGCGAAGCATATTCAAGGCTGCTACGTACATAGGTGCAATATAGAATTTTTAATGTTTTCATGTTTTTAAAGTCTTTCGAAATTCGCATTATAAAACCCAAAGCTTTGGTTGCTTTTTTAACTATAGTGTTAATGTGTGAATCAAATATAAGTTTGGAATCCTGAATAATCCCTAGGTCACGCACCTCAGACATCCGTTGCAGAGCATGACTTTTTAAGGTGTAGTTAAAAATGTTGGGCTTAACTTTTCGCGTAAAAGAGATACAGGAACATTTTAATGGATTAAGATCCAGCTTGTTGAGTAAACAATAGTTATCAAGACGTAAAAGATCATCTTGTAAGGCACGTGCATCACTAACATTTGCTACTGATCGAAAGATCTTCATGTCATCTGCAAAAATAAGAACGCTTGAATTTATAAAACACGAGTCAATATCTGATATAAAAATAAGGAAAAGTAGCGGCCCCAGCAAAGATCCCTGAGGGACACCACTTGGTACAGAGACCCAATCAGATGTATAGTTGTGGGTCACAACAGCCTGTGTTCTATTAATAATGTAAGCAGAGAACCAGCGGTAGAGATTTCCACGGATTCCTGCTCTTAGCAGCTTCTTTAATAGTAAAACGTGATCGATCCTATCAAACGCTTTACTATAGTCTGTGTAAATAACGTCAGCTTGACCACCATTGTCCATGAACTCAGTTATTAAGTCATTGAATATGATAAGATTCGATACAGTAGATCTACCCCTCAAAAACCCGTGCTGAGAAGGGTTGAAAAAGTGTTTTAAGGAATTAACAGTCTGTTCTTGAATAATTTTCTCAAGGATCTTGGCAATAGTGCATAATTTAGAAATTGGCCTGTAATGGGTGACATCTGTCCTAGACCCCTTCTTATGAACTGGAGTGATAAACGCCGACTTCCAAATCAATGGAACCACTCCTTTACGAAGTGACATTTGAAAGAGTAAAAACAGGGGTAATGATATTGACTCAGCACATTTTGACAATAGTATAGGAGGGATCTGGTCAGGGCCGGCAGATTTACAGAGATCTAATTTTTTAAGTTTATTTTCAATGTCTTTCAAACAAAACTCTATTGTAGATAAGTCAGCATCAGTAATCGAGTCACTGGTTTGCATACCGTTAATAGAGCAAGGCCCAGGATCTGGCTCTGAAAAATTAGAGTAGAAGTATTTGGAGAAAAAATTACATATACCTACGCCTGTGTTTGCTGAGGCTCCATTAAATGTCATAACATTTGGCAAAGCATTAGTATTGCGCCTACTCTTAACGAATGACCAGAAATGTTTGGGATTGCGCTCGATGGAATCCTCAACAGCTGAAATATAATTGTCATAGCATTGAGCTTCTAATAATTTGGCTCTATTACGCAATAGGCGAAATGATTGACCGTCACATTTATTACCATAGGTTTTGTATTTGCGGAAATACTTTGCTTTATCTTTCAACATTTTAGTCAAAGCCGGCGTAAACCATGGAGGATAGGAGGAATGTTTTATAAGTTTTTGAGGTACATATTTGTCCCGAAGTGAGTATAAAACGTCATAGAAGTAACGAACTGCATCGTCGAAAGACCTACCTAATATTTCAGCTACCCAGTCGATCTCAGTCAATTTCAGGTTTAAGACGGAGTAGTCTGCCTTATGATAACTAAATTTTAATCGAGGAGCCTCTACCAGATAATCATAGTGAATAAAGTCAATGTCAATCGAGACCGCCTTATGATGGCCTTCAGTGTAATCTACAAGAGGATCCAATACTTCAGATACTGATACGTTATCATTACAGAAGACGAGGTCCAGGAATCGACCAAGCTCGTTAGGAATGGAGTTATACTGGTTAAGATCAAAAGAGCTCATTTGGTCAATTAATTCTGTTTCGTCATCAGAGAAAATGTTTGAAGGAGCCAGATAGGTATACCCAGCACATGAAGACCAAACGATGTTACTTAGGTTAAAATCCCCAACAATCAAGATCTTATCATGTGGATGATCTGTAATTATTTTGTTCAAGCTAATAAGAAAATTTGACAACTGAAGTTGAACCTATTGCCTATGATTTTACCACTTTCACCTACTAAGTACAACACCCCTACGTGCAGATTACAAGAGGCACGAGAAGTAGCCGTATTTAACTAGATGGTAATCCAGAGATCCTCGGCAGTGGAACTCCACGAAGGTTGCGGAACCACGGGCAAGTCCCTCCGCCTTGATCGCGTAAAGCCAGCGTTTATCCTCGACAGCCCAACCTCATCAGCTTTCCGTGCTCCAATCGCTAATTTACCTGCGACACCTAGCCCAAGTTCAGCTGTTCCGGTTGTGCCTGCCGCCCCGAGTGCGCCTCAGACTCCGCCTGTTCCTGCGACCACAACCCCAAATCAACCGCAGCAATACACGACACGCTCAGGTCGTAACGTTCGCTTCAAAGCCCGTCTCGATCTGTAGTTTTAGCTCATCGTCCAGCTATTTATAATGTGTATCCGTTTATTTACTAGTTTTAAGGTCATTGCATCTTGATTTTAATTTACTTTTTTATTGTTGATATTACTGTTTCTTATTGTAAGTTTTTGTTGAATATCTGATGTAAATTATTGTGCCTTCCTTTTGGTTGGGGTATCTCTCAACCAAGGGGGGTGGTGTGGCGTACTAGCTTGCCTTATAAATTTGCAGCGCAAAACTCGCGCGCATTTCCGACTGTTTCCGTAAAAGCTCGCAGGCCACATAGAGAGAGACAAAAAATAAGAGAGAGACAAGATGGCGATTTGGTTTAAGACGAGAAAGAGCGTCCAACAATTTCATGTGAATTTCAAGGTGTCGTGAGTCTTAATAAACTGTTTAATAGTGATATCAGACGTTTTATTACGAACCCACCTGATATTATCTATAAATGCATCAGATATACGAGCATACCTATCGATAAGTTTATATCTAGCATTTTAAGGATGTTGCGTTTGCAACAACATTGAACATTGCACAAACACATATGGTTGCATTTGCAACCGTAACTGCTTATCCATATTTGTCTATCAAACTTTGATTGAGTTCATAAGGTAACATTTGTACAGTCGAATTGGTGCTCCAGAGCTAGACCTATCAATAAGATGATATTTTAAAACTGTTTCGTTTGCAACAACATTAAGTACATTTATAAAGTTACATTTGCAACAGTAAATCCTGTGCAACTACCTGCCTATACAAACTCATGAAGTTGCATTTGCAACAGTAACTACTTATACATACATATCTAAAAAGCACTTTAACTAATATCATAAGGTTACATTTGCAACAGTTAAATTAATGCACTAGAGACACGCCTATTGATAAGATTGTATTTTGCATTTTAAGAATGTTGCATTTGCAACAAAATTAAACATTAACAAACTAATAAAGTTGCATTTGCAACAGTAAAACTTATACACTACTTTACTTATCTATTGCACTATCTCGCATTTTAGGAATGTTGCATTTGTACAACATTTAAACATTAACAAAGAAGAATGTTGTTGCATTCGTGATTTCGTCGCTATCAGGTAACAAGGTAGTGCAACAGTACACAGAATAGGTTGCGAGCTGCAATGCACCAAAGGTTAAGAAGGAAGTGATCGGTAGGGACTTGTACAGGTTTATTACTACAGAACAAGGGGAGGTGGATGTAAAATATGATGGATTATTTCCTGCAAATGGATACAGGATAATTGTTGGGTTAGAAATGAAGGACTAGGTGCCGTTGATGGTTTTTAGACGTTTTACAATGTGGTTTACTAAATTCATGAAGGTAGTTTTGGTTTCTTCCTTTTGAGTGATATCTTTGATTCGGAATGGGTGAATTCTTAAATTATCGGCGATAGCAATATGTCTTTCTCTGATATTATAGAAGATGGGGCAAATTTCAATAACATGTTTGATGGTTTGGGAGGAAGTATTGTCGCATGGGCATTGATCAGAATTAGTGATATGAAAGCGTGTTAGGTATTGTTTATGATAGCCATGTCCTGTGAGGATCTGGGTGAGGGCAAAGTCCGGAAGAAAGTGCTTTCTGAATTCTTTAATGTCCTCGAGGGTGGGAAACCAATGATTTATTTGTTTCCCGGCTGTTTCCTCCAAGTACATTAGATTAGATTTGGTTAGAGTGTTTGTGCGAATGGCATGCTTTGCGAAAGAAAGTGGGAATTTATTAACTTCAGTGGGTATTTTTGCAAGGGCAGCGCTTTTGGCAGCTGCGTCCGCAGCTTCATTGCCAATAATTCCGGTATGCGCTTTAACCCAGATAAAGCTGATTTGACGATTAGAGCACAGATAAAGTAATTCATGAATTTTAGCAACGGTAGGGTCAGGATTACTACGTTCCTGAATGGCAAAAAGAGATGATCGGCTGTCGGTACAGAAAATGGCTCGTTCGTGTTCATAGCTATGCTCGTGTAGCCATTTGAGGCCAGTTTCGATTGCCGTGAGTTCAGATATAAACACAGAACATGTGCGTGACAGTTTCCTCTTTTTTATTATTGTTCTGTCTGGAAGATAAATTACCGTGGCTGCCCCAACCTCGCCAGTTTCAAGCTTACTTCCATCCGTAAAAATTTTTATTGATATATCTTTTGTGAGTTCGTCAGTTTCTTCTTGAGTGTGCGCTTCTTGAAATAAGATTCTCTGGCGTAGAGCCGGGTGAAGTTGTTGTTTCGTTCGTACTTTTCGGCGTAATGTAATATCTTCGGGGAGGTCAGGCATGGTGCCTGTATCTTTAACCCTAGATATTTCCCAAACTTCTTGGACGACTAGGTGGAGTGGTATGAATTGTGCGAGAGCGATTGAAGCCGCGGCCGATATCGTCCGGAAGCCCCGGATGGCTCGGATGGCAAATTTCCTTTGGAAAGACCTGAGGGCTTTACGGACACAGTAAAATTTTAAAGCAGTGCCCCAAATTCCGGCAGCATATGTGATAATAGGCTGAATGACTTGTCTGTAGATAGTCTCTATATTGTGTGAGTGTACCCCCCAGGTAGGTCGAACGAACTGGCATAAGTTTTTAAAAATTTTTGTAGCTTTATTTACGATGTATTTGCAGTGTCCAATGAAGCTGAGGCGATCATCAATCATAACCCCGAGGAGTTTAATTTCTCTGAGAATTGGTACATTCATGTTGTCCATGGTGATTTCGGCGGCTCTTGCTTGTTGTGTAAATCCAATGGCTTGAGTTTTAGTTGGTCCGAATATTAGTTTCACACTTTTGCCCCATAACAGAATCTTTTCAAGTGCAGCATTTGCCTTGGTTTCGATGTCCTCTTTGTTTTGGCCAGAGATGATCAAAAACACGTCATCTGCGTATGCCTGGATGTGTGAGTTCTGTGGAAGCTTTATGTTAAGGAGTTCGTCAAGTATAATGTTCCAGAACACGGGTCCGCAGACAGATCCCTGTATACAACCCTTGCTCATGGTTTTGGTGACGCTGGCATTTCCATATTCTAGAACAACCTCTCTATCCGTGACGTAGTTTTGGATTAGTTTGAAGATGTTTTTGGGACAACCTGTGGAGCGGAGACGATCAAAGAGCGCGGGCCACCAAGCATTGTCAAATGCGGCTTTGATATCAAGAGAGATTCCGATGACTTGTTGTTTTAAGGATTTCATTTCATTTATATGATTGACGGCTGTCTGTAGAGCGTCAGTGGTGGAGGATTGTTCTTTGAAACCAAATTGGTTTTTGTTCCAGGTGCCGAGTGTGTCAGCGGAGTGGGTGATTCTTCTGATGAAGAGTTTCTCCAGTAATTTGCCAAAAATGGGTAGAAGACCAATAGGGCGATAGGCACTGAGGTCACTTGTGTCGGTTTTGTTAGGCTTGGGTATAATTTTGACAAAAGCCTTTTTCCAAGATCTTGGGAAGTGGCCGACTTCGAGACAGCGATTAAATAGGGATGTAACCAATTTCGGTAGGGTTTTAAAAACTTCGAGGCAAATGTCTGCTGAGAGGTTATCAAGTCCTGGGGCTTTATTAGGATTCATGGTGGCAAGAAGTTCGTATACCTCGTCTTCGGTGAACGGTTGGTCGTCAACTGTGTTTGGTAAATTCTTTAGGTTGTTTCGGAGCATAAAATGGTGGTCTTCAGAGTCAGGATAGTCATCTGGATAAAAATGATCGAGTATTACTTTGGCCGTATCCTCACTATTGTTTGTGTAGGTGTTGTTGACTTTGAGTGTGTGAGGAGGTTTGCGAACTGAGGAGTTTTTTATAATACGATTTGTTACTGACCAGACATCTTCCTTGCCCTGAGTGTTGCAGAACTCACGAAAATGGTCGCTAGATGTTTTAGAAAGTTTTTTTGCGTATTCAGCCTTAAGATCTTTATGTTCAGCTACCGCGATCATAACGGGTCGGTTCAAGGTTTTTAAGTCGTGCACCCTATGATGAGCCCGTATGCAAGTCTTTTTCATCTCCTCAAGTTCTTCGCTCCACCATAAGCAGTGAGTGTTACTGTTTGCTCGTTTATTAAGTGACTTTTCACATGCGTATTTGATGTCCCCGGTAAAAAGCTCAACAAATTCATCTAGCTGAGGAGCGGTCATGATGGCGATGTTTCGAGCCAATAAGCCTCTAGAAGTTGCACGTTCTTTAAGGTTGTGTTTAAAACGGTCCCACTTAATTTTCTTACAATTGTATTTGAAGGTAGATGTGTTTTTATGTCTAGGTACCGAGCCCGTTAACGTAATCGTAAGCTCAGCGGCATTATGGTCAGATGTGGGGCATGCACTTAAGTTTACCTTCCAGTTACTGATAAGTCTAGTAATGTTATCCGAAGCGAGTGTAATGTCTACGATCGAGGAGCAGTAAGTTCCGTGTCTAACGGCCTCAAAGGTGGGTGTGTTACCAATGTTACAAATGTTCATATTGTTGGAAGCAGCTAGTCCACAGATGTCCTCACCCCGAGTGTCAGTAGTTTTCTCTCCCCATTCAGGGCTTTTCCCGTTCAAATCGCCTCCGAGAATTTGATAAGAACCCGCGGTATTACGAATGAATGTTTCTATTGAAGACAAGGTATTTGAAGGATCTTCTTCTGGTTCAATGTAAGCAGAAGCCAGAAAAATTTTTCTTTGCCCAATATAGGACTGTATAACAGCGAGGTTGGGAGTGGACAATTGGGACATGCCAATGGCGAATTCTGCATTAGTTTTAACGAGAATACATGCTTTAATTACTCTATTGGGGGAGGGGAATTGGAAAATGTTGATGCCTGGAATGTTTCTGACCGTTGTATATCGGCCAATATAGGGTTCAGACAGTAATGCAACAGAATACTTGTGTGACATAAAGTATTTGATAAATTCATGCTGTGCTAAATAGCAATGTTGTACATTACACTGTAAGACATTGATATATTTACAAACCATAGTCCGTCTGTTCATTGATACGCGAAATCATTGCAATAATTCTGGGGCAGTCTTGGCGATTGTCAGCAGTGTGGTTGATGTTGCATTTGTTGCCGGTCTTCTGGATATAGATGTTGCAATTGTAACATTTCTTCTGGCTAGGATCTGTCTTTAGCTCGCAGTCAGCCTGGCTATGTGTTGTAGACGCGCAGAAGGAGCACGGGTAGAATTCAGCAGAGCATTTGTTTTTCATATGGCCAAACTGTAGGCATTTGTGGCACTGAATGAAGCGACTGAAGTCTGCAACGTGAACTCGCTGGTGGTCGATATTAGCGTGTTCTTGAGAAATAAGTTTCGAGCGAATAGAGGGTTTGACCTCGAGGACAACATTGTATAATTTCGGGTTACGGTTGTTTAAGAGAAAGCAGAGGCGCATGCCTTCTTTTTCGACTGAGTTTTGGGAACTGATGATATCGAGGAGTTCCTCTTTGTCGATTTCCTTATTTATTCCTTTCATTATAACGAGTGGTGAGCGTAATTTTGCTTCTTCTGCTTCGAGGTCCTTGGTCTCGTTCACCTTCTTAATAGTTTCCTCACATTGCTCCTTGTTGTCGAACTCGACACGTACTAGGTTGTTCGAGATGGGTGTTACTTTAGCTGGGGCATAATTTAAGTTTCGGAAAGATACGTTCTTCTTCCATGTGTCCAGAACTTGTTGGTGCTTCATACCTGGATTTGTGGGTCTGATGATAATTGCTGGTTTGGTTTTTGTCTGGGCAGGTTTCACCGCCTTTTGAACTGCTGCAGCGTAGCTTTGTGAGAAGGATGGAAGGGTTTGTGGGAGTTCACGTTCACGAAGTTTGGCCATTTCTTCACAGACGCTATGGTTAACGATCACTTTAAATTCATTTTTGATGGCATTGGCGAGCTCCAGCTTAAGGCCACCTTTGAGGTGCTGGATAAATTCTTCAGATTTCGAAGCTAAATTCGTTAGGTTATCGATTCTGTTTGCGTGTTCACAGATCAGCTTCTTGCCCTCACTAGTCACGCTTTTGCTAGAACACACCACCTTAACGATGTCTTTTGCACGAGATTGAATTTCCTGAATGATTTGGAAGAACATGTTTTCATTTGGAGGCGTAACAGTTGCGTTTTCGTTCCCATGAGGTTGCGTGAACCTTGTTGCAGGTGGCAAGTCAGATGCCATCGGGTCGCCTGCCATTTTTTGTGAAGCAAAGTGCTCGTCAAGCATTCAGAATCGCACAATAGGTTTCAATAGGGGGGCACATGCTTCAGATTGTCAGTGTTATGTCCGCGACACTCAAAGGGGGCTCGAAGCAACCGAAAATAGCTCCGGTTGCAGTGCGTTGCAGATGCAACAAGGTAAAGAAAAGCGCACGTTGCAAGCGTACTCAAGGAAAGGTTGCAGATGCAACCGGGTGAAGAAACCGTTGCGTTTGCAACCGGAGGCAGCTCCTGTTGCAGATGCGACCGTCCGTTATTTAGTATCTTTGTTATAACTTGACACCTAATCACTATCGCACTGTTGTTGGGGGTCACATGCACAATTTCCACTTATTACAATTCGTCACTATTAAATCCAGAGCTTTACACTCAAGGGGGGGGTTAGGTTAGGTTAGGTTAGGTTAGGTTAGGTTAGGTTAGGTTAGGTTTTTTTTTTTTTTTTTTTTTTATTATATCTCTGGTTTTCCATAGGCTGAGCCAAATGCTTTTGTTTGCTTTTATAATTTTATATTTTTTTGCGTTGAAAAGTTTAATCGCTTTCCCGTTTTATTTTCCGGGATAGAGGATGGGGGTTTCGAAACAACTCTCTCTTTATTTTTATTTTTTTTATCTTTTATCGTTTCTTATGATCTAAACATATTAATAATACTACTTTGTTAATTTATGCACTTCTTTATTTTTATAAATATAATTCTTTCTTTTTTTTTTTTGTTGTTATTAATCATATCATTACATTTTTATTTAATTTTTTTTTTTTTTTTTCTCGTGCTTTTTCGTTTTTTATGACTCTATTTTTTTTTTTTTTTTTTTTATACATGCAAAATACAGAATTAATACACAACAAATTTTCATATTTTTAATTACTTAATTACAAACATGCCATATCCTTATAGGTATCTATGTTAATTTTGTTCTAGACGAGAGAGCTGTTTCGAGGGTTAGTACACAATTTAATTTAATTTAATTTCCTTTATTTTACAATTTTCAAATTTCTTTACACTGTTCTTAAATCAGATTTATTACTCTACATTTAAATCAATATTCCCACTTCAGAAGCCGTCAAAATCGGTCCATCTTGGTTGTTATATCGGCTGGTTCGTCACCGCGGTATTCCGGTCTTGCACTGCCATTTTAAAGTTGTACTCGCTGATCTGGGCATCTGTCACACCTTCTGCTCGCTTTACAAAGGCGGCAATCGCGTCCCCACTATCATCTGAATAGTAGATGCAGCTTTCTGTATGACGCGATAATGCCACCACTGCATGCGGTATGTGTGTAAGTGCGATCTGCGGGCCGTTGTGCGCACGATAATCACCTTAGCGTAAGTAAGTCCCTGTGCTTCGTGGATAGTAAGAATGCGTGACCCTTTCCCTTTCCCATAGCCTTGGCCTCCAAGGGACTCCTTTTCGGCCTGGGTGTGCACGAGGAATAGTGTGCTTGGAAGGTCTCTGGGTATTAGCGCATTCGTATACTTTCCCAGCTTCAGGGAGCGCACCTGCGTTTTGGATGAATATGTGCCATTGTACACCTCGCTTAGGGCGTATGACACATCCATCGGGTTCCTGTGTGTGCACAATAGCTCAAGACTGATGCTCGTTACCAGATTTGGGCGGTTGTAATACATATCAAAATGACACTGTCGGTCTATGTAGGGAAGCTGGTTTACGTCGCCTACCAAGAGTATTTCTCCGGCCCCCGACATCTGTGTCGCCATAACTATGGCGCCGAAGTGACTCATGGGAGCTTCATCAAAGAAGATGCGTTTGCACGATTCTTTCTTCTTTCCCGAAGCACCCACGCCGTTCACCAATACAGAAGCCAGGGTGCGCACTCTTGTGCGTAGGTGGGACTTTGAGTTGGTCACCAGCTTGTCTCTAAGATCTTTAGCCGCTTCAATAGTCTGGGTGACTATCACATCCTGAGTTATGTCGCACTGAGACAAAATCCAAGTTGTTTTTCCACAGCCAGGTACTCCGTTAACCCATGTGAAGTGTGGAACTTCCCAGTTTGCAAAGGTTTCGTTTCCTGCAGGGTCTTTGGCGATTTTTTCCGCCATTTCCAACACCCTGTCGTCTAACATCACCTTTGTTTCCCGTGTTGTGACCACTATGGGATCCATTTCTGGGGCTTGGTACCTGATTTTGGTGGAAAGTAGTGAGTCTTCTTCATCCAGTGCGACAAACCCACTGCTGGAGTTATAAGCGACCATGTGTCGTATCATTGGGGCACCCGCTATGACCGTTCCCCTTTCATTGTCATAGATGGTTGCCTGCGCTTCTTCAAGCTTAACACTCAGTAGTCCCGTGCTCCCTCGGTTGTATATTTGCAGGATGTCCTCGCAGGTCTTGGTGTTGATGACCTTATTTGCTTTAAGGACACCCTGAAACTCAAGGAAAGCATTCACCATGTGATCCAGGGTGGTTGTGGCCTGCCTGAGCCGGGATGGTTCCACTAAACCCTTATCCGCTTTGGTGCGGGTTTTGCGGGTTTCTCGTGGAGTCATTCCCGGGTCGCTTCTTGTAAAAGTCATTAAAAGCATTGCTATGTACTCAAGGAGTGCGTTGGACAAGTGGTCCGATGGAAAGACGGGTGTTACAAGTTCCGGAAGGTCGACCAGTCCCAGATCGGCTTTCGTAGGGGTAGTGCGGGAATTTCTTCCGTCAGTTTCCGATGAGGTTGCGATTGTTCTTTTGTTTGGGCGTGTTTCTGCCTTTTGGATACTATGTGTGTGAAGCAACCGACTGCTGCTCTGGTCATGGACGACAGTGCTCCCTCAGACTCCATTCGGCGAGGGGATGGCTGTCTCTCACCTGCTATCTTTTCTTGTAGCCTTTGCGAACCGCTAAGCTCTGGACTTACTATTGGGTGGCCCCAGCTGTCAATGGGAGTGGAAGCTTCGTCAAGACGGTACGGTCTCAAATGACTGAGGTTTTGGCCCCTGTCCTCATAGACCACCATCTCGTGTTTACTGGAGGCTCTTATGATCCCCGAGTAATCTTCCACTTCGGCTTTGATGTATGCCACTACCATAGCGTCCACACTGATTTTCTTAGGTGGTCCGTCAATGGCTGCCAGGCTGGAAAGCATTGAGCACGCCTGGGAAAATTCGGTTGCGTCGTCGCCGGCCACGAATAGTGCAATTATTTTGTTCTGTTTTGCTGTGGCTTCTCCGAGTGCTTCGAATACTTTCCGCCTCATGGTTGCTCTGAAATTGCTCCCCTTTAAAAGGAGAGCAAGGCCGGGTGAGATGGTGACAGTACTCTTTCCCTTCGCACTGCAAAAGCAGATACCGAGTCTCTCAGTGCTGTCGTCCATGAAAGTCGCTACTCCTTTGAGTCTTATGCCCGGGGCACCCGCCTCACTGAAGTTTAGAAGCTGGTACTCCGCTGGCATCAGGCTACTTGTTGTCGGTTGCTGTACTTGTGTTAGTGTTAGTGTAGTAGGGGTGAGTGTGAGTGTGGGGGTTGGGTCTGTCGACGAGTTCCTCTTGGCCGCAATTCGCATGGTGGTTTCTACAAAATCAAGGAAGAGCGTTATGTTGTCCTTGTCTGCGATGATGTTCCGCAGTTCAGCCTTTTCCAGCTTTGTGTTGAGCCGGTACTCTAGTTCCATTCGGGCAACCGCAAAACGAGGGCAGTCCAGTAAAAGATGCCATATCGACTCACTAGTGTCGGGGTCGCATTCACAACCGGGACTGCTTTTCAGCTGGAACCGGTGTAAGTACTCCGCCATGCCTCCGTGTCCTGTCAAGGCTTGCACTTGTCGGTGCGTCAGTCTGGTTCTTCGGACGATGCGGAACGCGTCGTTCACGTCCGGGAAGAAAACTTTCGTGACGGAACCAGTGCCGGAGGAGCTGTACCTATCTTGCCATCTGCGTACAGTTTCCTCTCTGATTTTTCTCTTGACGTGTGACACGGGAACTTCACCGTAGTCTGGGGCATCCCTTGACTGCAAGGCCGCTTGTTTGGCCAGTTCGTCTGCTCTTTCGTTTCCGGCTGTCCCCACATGCGCCCTGAGCCAGAAGAGCCGCACCTGCCTGCCTTGTGCTCTGATTTCCGCTACGCACTCTTTGATGTTCTTCGTTAGGGGATGTGTTGACTTGGGATTTCCCAGCAGTTCAAGTGACGATCTTGAGTCGCTCAAGATGTTAATTGGGTCACTCGTGCTGCTTTTGGCCAAGTCAATCGCCCTGTGAAGTGCGTATAGCTCTGACTGGAAAACAGTACACGCGGGGTCGAGGCTGAAGGTGTGAAAACTGGTTTCCTTTCCTTCCTCCCACCATGTGAGGGCTGCTCCAACTTTACCCTCAATCTTGCTGCCGTCAGTGAATACTTGTGGCCCGGCAATATTGTGGGAGGTTAGAGATTCGGTATCCATGTTTTCAAGGAGCTCGTACTCAGTTGTTATGAGTTCAGAAGGATGTGGCTGCTCTAGGTAGCCTATCCTTTGCTCCATTTTCCTTCCTGGTGGTAGGTAGTCTGCACTGATACCTCGCTTGGCCATGTACAGACTTGCGGCTTCCTGTATTCTGAGGTCCAGGGGCAGAAGGCCCGAAAGAACTAGTGCCGATGTAAGCGAGACCGTTCTGTACGCTTTGCAGATCTTTTGGGCAAATCCTCGTTGCAGTACATCTAGACGATCTCTGATCATCTGGAGTTCCGTGGATTGGTACCATGCACTTGCTGCATACAATACGATCGGCTCGACAACCGCTACGTATATCGTTCTGACGATTTCACCGTTTAGGCCCCATGTCACTTTCGCTGCGCGCGCTAGATGCTTGTATATGTTCGCAGCTTTTTTGCATGTTGCGGTCACGTGCGCTTTGAAGGTGAGTTTGCGGTCGATAATGAGACCAAGGAGTTTTATCTCGTTTACGAGTTCGAGTCTACTCTCTGACATATAGAGGTGTGGTTCCTTGTACTTCAGTTTTTTAGTCATCAACATCGCCTTGGTCTTATGTGCGGCGAAGTTGAGCTTATTCTGAGTACCCCACTCCACTATTGTCTCCAGTGTCGAGTTGACTCTGCCCTCCATGGTTTCGACCGAGTGGCTGGTGAAAGTCAGAACTACGTCATCCGCGAAAGCCTGCGCATGTACTCCTTCCTTTGCTAGCTTTTGCAACAGTGGATCTAGGATAATGTTCCAAAAAGTTGGTCCTCCGATGGATCCTTGGACGCAACCTTTGGTGGTTTCCCTCTCGCTTGTTGCTCTCGCATAGTTGACCACGATTTTACGGTCTTGTACCATTGCGTATATGTTCCGCGGACACTTCCTTGTGGCTAACTGATGTTTTAAAGCCGGCCACCAAGCATTATCAAAGGCCCCCTCTATGTCCAGTGAGATCATAAGAACTATCTTCTTGTTTTCAAGTTCTGATCTCACGTACTTAAGAAGGTCATAGAGGGCGTCCTCGGTTCCACGCTGTGGCGTAAACCCGTACTGGTTTTGGCTAAGCGTGGGCTGCATATGCCATTGCAGCCTGCTAACCAAAAGCTTTTCGACGATTTTTCCGAAAACTGACAGAAGTCCGATGGGTTTGTATGACTTGGGGTGTGTGTAGTCATCTTTCCCATGTTTCCCGAGGATAATTACGTGCGCCACTTTCCATTGGGCAGGGAAATGTGCTAGCTCTAAGCATTTATTTGCTATAGCCATGAACATTTTTCTCCCTGTATTAATGGCCATCGCACATATGTCTGCCGTCAGCCCGTCCGGTCCCGGTGCCTTCTTTGGATTTGTGTCGTAGAGCACTGAATCCAATTCGGCTTCCGTGAATGGTGGGTCATCTTTGGACAGACCTTCAGTGTCCTCGGGTTTGGAGCTCGTCAACTCTCGGAGATGTTTGTGGAAGGGTTCATCCAGTAGTACAGAGTCATCAGGGTAGAACGTGCTGGCCAGGAGATCGGCCGATTGCTCAGGACTTAATGTTTCGCCCTTCTCGTTTCTGAGAAGCGGATCTTCGCGCCTCTTTGATGTCCGCCTTATTACTCTGTAAATCCCATCCCACATGCTCTCCCTTTCCTGCGTCGAGCAAAACTCTTTCCAGCTTTGGGTTTGGGCTTCGCTAGCCTTTTTTTCGTACTCACGTTTGGCGTTGAGGTACTTGTTTACCACGTGTTCTCTTCTGGAGGGTGCAGCATTGCGAATCCTTCGCTTTCTTCTGGTAACTTCTTTTTTTAGGTCAGCAAGGTCTTAGGACCACCAGGGGGGTGCTACCTTTCCCTTGTAGGCGCCTAATTTTGGGATAGCTTTGTCGCATGCCTCTTGAATGGCATTTGTGTATGCGAAAAGTGCCGTATCCAGTTCCTCGGTGCTCGAGATGGAGTTTACGGTTTGTAGGGAGATGTTTCTTTGGGCTAGGCCAGATTTCAGTTGGAGTTGGAACTCTTGCCAGTTCGCCTTTTTGATGTTATACTTGCGGGTGGTAGTAGGTTCTAGAGCCTCTAGCTCACTGTCTAGTTGCAAGGCAAAGGTGATGGCATTGTGGTCAGATGTTGTCATGCCACGGTCCACTTTCCAACTTTCAATCCTGCCCAGCAGGGATTGACTGCACGCTGTTACGTCTACTATGCTGCTGCACAGTTTCCCTCCCCTGTACGTCTCAAACGTTGGAGTATCTCCTTTGTTGAGGACGTGAAACTCCATCTCGTCGAGGAAAGCGCTATAGGCCTCTCCCCTGGGGTCGTCATGCTTGCTGCCCCACCAGAGGCTCCACGCGTTTACGTCCCCTCCTATTATGATGTTGTTGGTGTTCAGTTTGCGGCACTTTTCTTGAACGCTCTTTAGGTTTATCTTTATGTCTTCGTTCCCCTCAAAGTACACCGAAAGTATTGCCAGTTTAAGGCTGCCAGCCACCAGAGTCACTGCCACCTCAGTCTCAGTCACCAACTGCGGGTCGTGAATTACCCGCAGTTGGTCCCCGAAGATTATTACAGCTGCTTTCACTGGTTTTGTGCGGTTCAGGGTGCACTGGATGATTTGTGCGCCAGGGTAAGTGCTCATATTGCCGTTCCGTCCCACGTAGGGTTCCTGTACTAAAGCAATAGAGGCTCCGCATCCCTTAGCAGCCTGGATCAGTTCCTGCGTTGCCAGTTTGTTGCGCTGCAGGTTTGCCTGAATTACTAGCAACTTACCATTGGGAGCACTCCGAGAGGAAGAGGTGGTGGTCATATCGTCGCCCTTAGCAGTAGCTGACACGCGAGCGCGCTATGGCGTCCATCTTTTGTCTTTCTGGACACTCTTGGTCGTACGCTGCGTGTGCTTTTGATGCCTGGGTGTGGGCCCGTTCACAGTTCTTGCAGTGTGGAGGTCTGTTCTCCAGCCTGCTGTGACATTTCTCCCAAGAGTGAGTACCCCCGCAGTAACCGCATAGGTCCTCTTTTTCTCGGCAGAGACCTTTGGTGTGTCCGTATCCCAAGCATCTAGAGCACTGAATTAGAGGCGATTGATCCTCGACTGGACTCCGCGAAAGGCCGATGTAGACTTTTTTGGCCTCCATCAGCCGCCCGTAGAGTGGTGGTGACACCTCGAAGACTATATGGGCCTGAAGTGTGTTTCTAGCCTTTTTCCTATATTTCACTCTGATGAAATCATCCTTTTTATCCAAGGCTGTGAACAGCTGCTTGTTTTGGGCCCGGAAGTGTTCAGTGATCTCATCGTCTTTTTGGTAGGCGAGGACGTTCCTTACTATAACAAGGGGATTTGTTACACGAGGCTCTTCCACCCTGAGGGTGTTGTTACCTCGCACCTGTGTTCTGACTAGGGCTAGGTCTTCTTTTGTTCCGCAAGTCAGAACAACTTTTTGGTTCCTGGCCTTCCTTACCCTGTCCACTCTGGCGCCAGTTTTTGCCATGTCTAGCGCACTGATTATGGATTTCACAACATTATCTCCTGTTTTGGTGGCGTCAGTTGAGGAGACAATGATGGTGTGGTTTGGTCTGGGTGAGGGTGGTGTGGCCGGTTTTCTCTCTGGCTTGCGCTTGTGTTGCACAACTGTCCAACCATTTGCTTGTGCGATCTCTGCTTCAAGACTATGTGGTTTTGGCGGTGGTGTGCGTTGGCCTTGTTCGCGCATCGTTTTTAGCTCGGACGAGACGGCCTCCAACCTTTCTGTGAGCGGCTGTAGGTGCTCTACCAGTTCCAAACTTTGGGTGGGGGGAACTCCGTTTGTGGAGAGAGCATCTTGAAGCGTATTTTTTATGTACGCATCCAGTTCGTGCAATGTACCTTTTAGCTCCCTCACTTCTAGCTCTAGGCGATCAGTTTGAGACTGTGTTTCGGGAGTGGGTGTGTGTGTGTGTGTGTGTGTGCAGATTCGGTTTGAAGTAGCTCCTGCATGTCCGTTGTTTTGCCGGACAGCCTTTCGGTCTCTCTTCGTATGGAGTCCAGCTGCCTCGAGAGCTGCTCAATACCGGAGGCCATTTGTTTAAAATCTCCTTTTAGCGAGCTTTCTGAGCTACTGGACTCCCCAGTTGTGATTTTGGATATTTGTGCGGATAGGTCTTGCACCGTTTTTTCTATTGTTTTTAGGAGTTTGGTTGAATTTTGCATTTGCTGGTGGGGCTCTCGCGTCTCAAAACTGAGCCAGTCCCTGACGGCCCGCGTCTCCTGCAGATTCTGACCTATGTCTTCCAAGGCCTTTTGCACTTTGACGTCCAGTTGGGCTGTTAAGGTTTTGATCTGCTCTGTGTCTGCGTTCCACTCTCAGCAGTTCATTGGCGTGCTGAGTCTTTACCATCTCCAGACTAAGCTTATGCCTAGATCTAGAGTCGGACACTTGTAGCACCGTTTCGTACATCGTCTGCAGGCAGTCAATGGCGGTGAGCTTGATCTCAGTTTTGAGGTTGCGGGCCTCTTCTAAGGCTTCTTTGCCTCTTTGGAGCATGTCGTTCGCGAGTTTGTTTGCCATGTCCATTTGGACCCCCGATCGTACGTCCTTGCTCGTGGTTTTGATAAGGCTGAGTCTTCCTGACTTGCTCAATGACACGGAGGACTCGTCCTCCGAGTCGATGTGTCGTGGCGAGTGTTCAGCATCAAAAGAGCCGCTATGTTCCGAGGCCGTCGAGACTGGGGAATTCTGAACGAGGGTGGTTGGAGAGGGCGTTGGTTTTACTTTTTTTGTCAGCCTGTCTGTAATTTTTGATAATACCTCTTTTCTCAGGGAGCGATCAGGTCGCGCTGATACCGAGGGGTGAGCTGTGGGCGCTCTTTCCGAGGAGGATGGTACTGTCTTTGAGTTGACATTCTTTGGGGCCGAATTGGCAGATGACATTGTTTAGATTATAAGGGTGACAAGTTAAGCTTTTATGACTAAGGTTAGTTTACAAATAGTGTGAAATAAGTTAAAAAATAAAAAATTATGCTAACAAGTAGATATAAAATATATAAATAACTAAGGTCTTCTTATGATGTTAAAACTCCCGGCTGCTGGTGTAGGTGCTGCTACGGGGTAGATGTTGTTAGATGAGTATGCTCTGTTGTGTGCGGTGGCAGCGCTCACTGGAGTGGGGTTTCTGCTGGTGAGGTACACTCTAGGGAAGGGGTTTCTTGAGGGAGAGATTGGAAAACGTTTGGGCCTCCTGAAGCTAGACGGGTAGAGTTTCTGAGAATCTGGCAGGGTCAGAATCTTACTTTCGTCTTCCCTAAGAGCTTAAACCCAAGAACGGTCTTCTTGAGTCAAAAGTGACTGAATTAAGGAGAGGGGGGGTGAGGCAAAACTGCGTGGGGAAGACGGGGGGGGACCAGGATGTTTCTTTCGATGTCTCAACTTAAGAACAGGGTTCCTAAATCCACAGAGACGGAGTGAAGGAGAGGGGGGTGAAGGTAATCACGTTTCGGGTCCTGTAGGCCGAACGGGTTGGGGTATCAAAATTCTGGCAGGGCCAGAATGTTCCTTTTGATTCCCCGGAGAGTTTGAGTCCAAACTCGGCGTTCCTGGACCAACGGTTACCAAAATGGGAAGAGGGGGGGTGAGGTAAAAAATTCAAGGGGAAGGGGGAGGGGAGGTGGAGGGTTTTGGGGGAAACAAAAAGTTTTTGGGGGGGGGGGGGTTAAGTGACACGTTTTGGATCCTGTGGGTCAGATGGCCTGGGATATCAAGATTCTGGATGGACCAGAATGTGCCTTTCAATCTCCCAGTGCTCTGAGCTTAAAAACAGGGTACCTAAGTGCACAGTGACGGTGTGAAGG